>OU779861.1:15120296-16391620 GCA_916999025.1 Orgyia antiqua
GAGCTATTTAGGTTCATTGACCACAAACATTGATGTTAATATGGACATTCCATGGGATAAAATTACTTTTAACGGATTTTATCGCGGTTTATTTGGTATTATTTACTTAAAAATGGTTTATGTACGCCAAATAAGCCAAAGAGCGCACGAGAGACGTTGTAAATTTTACACGTTGTCAAACAAATAAATATCTTGTAAATAAAAATAGTTCACAGAATGAAAATAATTATGATGAAACAGAAGATAATACTTTGATTTTTTGATGAACATGTTTGAATTAGTTTGTATGTTAATGTTATGTTCTTGTACAACTGCAAAATAAAGAAAAATGTTAATGATTGTTGAGTATTGTATAAATATAAGAACTGTTACACAAAAAATATACATGGTTTATTGACTCAACTTATACTATCTTTAAACCCATCCTTATACTTACCCATCGTAAAGTAAGTGTATTCTGTCGTTACTCCTTAATCCGTATTAGGTAAATAGCTTTTTAATTTATTAATTTTTGCATTTGACATGCTAAGCCTTTTACTTAATAAATCAAATTATGGTGGAAAAAGTGAATGTGCCGCAAGTGGGACTTGAACCCACGACCTCGGAATACCGTTCCGAAGCTCTTCCAACTGAGCTTATTGCGGTCTACTTGCAACACCTTCAAATTAGCCACCATTTATATATTTTATAATCCTACTTGCGGCACATTCACTTTTTCCACCATAATTTGATTTATTAAATAGCTTTTTATTAATTTACTACTTCAAAAGTAAATCCCGGGATTTTGGGCATATCCATATTATTGTAAAATACGACTAGTACATAAAATAGCTCTACCTATTCCGATCACTAGTAATAACTAATAAGAATAACAAATATGTAGGTACAAAGCCAAGATTCGCCAGCGAAAGGCTAGTTCAAAAATAAAATAATAGGCACATAACTTTCTACCCATGCGCAAAGACTTTCTTCCAGCGTTCTTTTTACGTGACGCATACTATAACGCAAATAAACACTATCGTAATTTCATTGGTCGCTACCTTAGAGCATTAATCCAACAGGAGGTAACATTAAAAAGCGACCCCCACAAAAAAAGGTAAGAGAACGATGATCATACTCATTGTGTACAGACAGTCATTTCTTAGTGAGCGTGAGGCGATTTTGGGGGCGTGCACAGTGCACACTTATGAAATTACGTTATAGTGTGTGAGTTACCTCAGCACCCGCCTGACGACGTGGCAGTATATTTGTTGTAAAAAACAGCATGTGTAGCTGCTACTAGGGAAAGAAAATGGCCGTAACATACATGCTCCTGTATTTTAATCTCCTGGAACTTCTGGAAACGTGATCCTCTAGTTTGCAAGTGTAGTTGTCCAGCTGTCTTGTTCAGTCTACATTCATCAGCGGAGCAAGCAGGCGGCGGTGTAAACTGAAGACCTCGCACTGGTTGATATGTTTCAACTCCACAAGCACTGCATGAATATGTCGCTACTACAAGCAATGGTTTCACATCTGTGCATCTTGTCACTATACCTAAAAAGAATATTAAAAAAAAACAAATAAATGAAAGTGTCTGAAGTAAGCAGTTTAACATTATAGCATGTGTTAATGACAGGGGGCTTGTTTTGGTGCTGCGAACCTGCCTCAAAATGATAAATACTACAAAAAAAATAAACTTATAAGATTCAGTGCTTATTTGTCGAAAATAAAACAAAGATTTAGAATTTCTTAGTTTGGTATACCATCCATCACTAATATGCATTACATCATCACATTTGTAACTAACTTCAAGTTGACGTGCACAAGCATCGTAAAACTTTACTCTCGCAACTTTTCACTAACGCGCCAAAAGACGTCAGTAAATAAAACGCACACACTATCTTTACATATTTTTATTGAAAATCATTTGGAGTAAATTTTCTGAAAAATTAATGTTTTATTTTCTTTTTAAATTATTTCTTAATCAAAATACTCTAGACCTACATAGTATTAATCATTTAAGAACAAAACATATTACCTCTGACTGTTACTAATTTCCCAATATGTTCAGCTTTTACTTCTCTGATTGGCACTGACTTAGATGATGATAAATCTTTGAAGTACACCTCACTGCAATGATAAGGCCATATATAGTTAATAAATAATAATAATAATATAATAAATATTCATGGACATTTCACACAACGTCCTCTGGTCCCAAGCTAAGCTTATTATGCTTGTGTTATGGGTACCAGAATACGGATAGAATACATATACTACTTTTTTTTTGTAAATACATACTTATAATACATAGAAACACCCAGACGCAGTACAAACATTTGTATGACAATTAGAAAAAGAACACAAATGATTGTCCCGAGCGGGAATCGAACCCGCGACCTCTTGATCGGCAGTCCGTTACATGAACCACTACACCACGAGGCCCGTCAAAAGTTGTCATTACTTTTAGAAAAAACAAATAACAAATTAAAATAATTCAAAATAGCCATCCTCATGAACCACTCTACCTATACAAGAAAACCAAATCAAAATCCGTTATGTAGTTTTGAAGATATAAGCTCACATACATACAAAAATAGCAACTTTGTTTTATAATAAGTAAAGATATATAAACTTAGTATTTCAAAGACATACATACATCCTAACAGTTTTTTGTTTGCAATATTCAAAATACGGGAGTTATAACTATATGCTATTTACTATATAGACAAGAACTCACAAACGTCTGATAAGCTCTGGAGGGTATCTGTTACGTGGGTCTCTCATTTCCCCTGGGATCCTGTGGTTCCTTGCTTCCAACATGATTCTATGCTCTATGTAAACATCTAAAGCATCCTTAGCTATCACCTGAAATGGGAAAATTATCAATTACTTTTTTGCCTTTTTGATATTTTTTATTTAAAGTACAAATTTTAATAGACAATATACCTCCAGTAATACATACAGTTTAAGTATTTATATTTAACAGATAACTATTAAAATAAACATGTGCGTTGTAGTTTCTGCCTACTCCCATGGGAAAAAAGTAACTGCATTTACAGTATAAATGGATATTATTATTGAATTGAAATAGGTGTAAGTTTAAAATTCATATAGTCACAATCAAGACAAGTAATTGAAAATTATTTAGTTAGTTTGTTGGTAATAAACCTAAAATTTATTTATAGAAAACATACATCTCTATGTTTGTAGTCAGGCAGCATTTCATATACCACATCAGATACCATGTTAGTGTACCTCCTGGTATTCTGCTGAACTGCTTCTGCAAGTTCCTCATTGGTTTCATGTAGATCATCCAGTTCCACAACAAATGCTATCTGTAATCAGAAAAATAACATCAAAACTGTTAATTACGCTTACCAATAACATGTACACATGATTTTTAACACTAAAGAACTCAAGATATAAGATATATACTGCTACTAAATAACTTTATTTTCATTGTGATTAATCTTCTGAGCATACATAACCTAAAATATTATCATTATTACATACCTGTTCCCTATGTGCAACTCTAGTAAGCTGTTCAGAGTATTTAAAATTCTTATTTCCTTCATCATCAGTTTGACAAAAGTCCACAAAAAAGTTTTTAAACAACTCTGAAACACAATATACAGCAAAATTAGACGAAACAACAAACGACTTTGAAGTTTACAAATTCATAGCTTTTTATACCTTTATCCGCCGTGTAATCACGCATAGACATTTTGCTTAATAATTATTAAGTCTTGTATAAAATATTAGCTACAAATGAATAAAAATATTAAAGCCGTACAAAACTACAAACAATGTCTACAAACAACAAAAATGACAACTGTGCGCCCGAAATTGGCGCCAAAATTGAACCAAAGAGAAAACGTTATTTTTTTTTTAATTTTGTTAACCGTGGTACCATGGATGCATTTTTGAAAACGTTTAATATTGTAGAATTTGTCTACATCTGTATTTCATACTTTTTAAAATATCTAACGAACTCTGTCTCTCTCTTTCTCTCTCTAATACATAAAATACTTATTATCTCTGCAGCAAATGGCAAAAAATGCTGCTAAGACTGGTTTAGTGTCTATGGATTTTTACAGCTGGCTTTTGTTCCTGTACTCTATTCATCTTGGCGCCAAAATAAATATCTGTCAAAGTTACAACAAAAAATTGTAATACCTGCTTTTCTATTTTCTGGATTTCTTTGTATATTTTTAATATTAAATCGTGCAATAATATAGATGCACTTAAAAAATAAGCTTAAACGATGGCGGATTCATTAGGTAAGCAGATAGAGTAGTTTTATGCAACATAGTTCAAACAATTTTCGGACATGCATTTTACTTTTGTTTTTAGCGGGACAACGAGCGAAAAGGCAGAAAATTGATAAACATGGACGTATGTCAGCATTCGAAAGACTTAAACAGTTGAAAGGCAAAGGTGTGAAGAATAAATATGATGTTGATGACCTGGAGAATGTGTATGACACAGTTGATGAGAAGGAGTACACTGAACGTGTGTTGCAACGACAGGAGGACGACTGGATTGAAGACGATGGTATGGTAACTTTCGCTGTTGTTATCACATTTCATAGGTTGTTAAATTTTCTCCAAAGTCGCAAAACTACATGTGATAAGCTTGGAACTTAACTTTTAGACAAGCATAATAATAAGAGTATATTGTAATTACATACTACTTGAGTTATTGGAGAAGTCGAGTGACAGCTTATACAAATTAACAAGGCATTTATTAGATATAGATATTAATATAAATGCCTATACCATATTATGGTAGCATGAGGTTAGGAAATGTGACCAATGTAACAGTACTAAGTACACGTTGACTTACTTTAGTAAGTGGATTATGATTTAATAAAGTTCTATCATAATATAGTATTAAATATCTGAAATATAACCATTTCAACCTGATAAACTCATTTTTTATTTTGTTTATTGTTAGATTTGTCTCCTAAAAATAGATCATACATTGACTGATTGATCCCTTAAATAGAATTATTTATATCAAATTGTAGATGGCACTGGTTATGTGGAGGATGGCAGAGAAATATTTGATGATGATGAGATTGAGGACTCTTATGTGGCATCTAATAATAAGGAATCTGGCAGAGGTCAGAAAAGGAAAGCTAAAGTGGCACCACAGGCTTCAGCTAAAGGAAATATAAGAAATTTGTTAGGATCTATGCCTACTAAGAAAAAAGAGGTAACATTATGTATTTTAAATAATTTCTTATTTATTTATTCAATTTTTTATTTATTAAAAATTTCATTTACAATATTCTTACAGGCAATCATAATTCAATATTGTAAGCTTTAAACTAAGTACAATAAATAACACATATTATTGGATTTGTAACGAAATCTATGAATATTATTACTTACTACAACATGTCTTTAGGTTGAATTTGCTTATAAAAACATATATAGAATTATTTCTTGTCTTCCAGAGAGCTAAATTATTGTATTTGTTTTGAAAAATATTTTGTAGCTGAAGAGTTAGATATAGAGAAATATTGATACTTAATATTAGACATTTTTTTTATTTAAGTACAATAGGCAGTCTTATTGTGATCCTTTTCAGACAGCTTTTATAGCCAAGCTACCTAAATAAGACCTTATTGTTATTATCTTCCATATTTCAGGATGTAAAAATATCAGAAGACAACATATTATCAGATATAATGTCAGATCTGGATGGTAATGCTGCAACTACATCTGTGAAACCCAAGCCTGTTTTAACAAAGACAAACATTGTTGAGTCAAGTAAGAGAGATGCACAGAACTACTTCAAAAGCTTGTCGTCTGCTGTTAAAAAACAAACAACCAGCGTTCTGATGAAAGAGCAACATGTTAAAATTGAAAATGTAAGGTTTTTTACTTTCGGTAAACATATTTATAGTTTCTTTATGCTGACTAGTCATTGTGGATTTCCATCCATCAATCAACCTTTCTCTATTCACTGCTAGACATAGCCTCCCCCATAGAAAGAAAGAAAGAAAGAAAGAAATATTTTTTATTACCGCTAAACCAACACATACAATATACTTAAATAAACATGAAAACATATAGGTAAGATATTACATTTAATAAGACTATCTACATAAGTATACCATACCCGTGGCAGCAGCAATAGGTCCCATTTCAGCATATTGTCAAGTCTTTACAAAGACTTGACGCTGATTTTCGAATGGGACCTTCGAGTGGTGTCACGGATGCCAACAAGCTTTATTAAGTGTAAAACAACTTTGAAAACAACATAATAAAACGCATGTTTAACTAATTTGTTGATCTATTTTGTACTTAAATTTACTTATAACTAACAATTTTTGAGTACATGCATACAAACTTATTTCTACTTAAATAATTCGTATTACTAACATATATTAAAACAATATTATAACAGTATTATTAAAAAACGAGTGGGTGAACATGACATGAGATATAACAGATATATTAACAATTATGTTATATGTATTAAAACCTTCTATTAATTTCACATAAGTATATATATCTTAACTAAAAAATTTGTACTCATTTATTAAAGTTAGTAATTAACATTATTATTTTCTTACATTTGGTTCTAATCTAAGCTTAATACAAATGTTATAACTAATTATTTTATAAGTACTCTAAGACTATAACTATTTAAGCAATAGGTAAGTGCTACTTTTCCCAATAACTATTTGATTATTACTATAACAACATAAACAACTAAATATAGGTAACACAATTTATTACAAGTAGGTAAATAAACCTATTTTAAAACTTTAGACAATTTACATCACTGGGTGTCAGGCAGGAAAATTTTTGTGATATCTCCCATACAGCGTATACGTTCAGCCTGTTCTCCGCTTGCTTTACGAGCTAATATTTTGCCATTTTTAGTCCATACATATTTCCAATCATTTTCCGCCCCATTTTTTCTCGCAAGATAGAACATTAACTTATTATGCGGAGTTAAACGTTCGTTAACAAATATACTAAATGCTGGACCTATAATTTCCACGTCAGCAGAAGAAATACCGCGGTGCTTGCGAGCTGCGTTTAATAGACGCTCGCGTGTTACACGTCTTGAAAAACTTACAGCAATATGTCGCGGTCTCTGAGGCTTAGCAGTCACTGCATTGGGCTCGCTAGTAGACGTCTTTCGTGTGATTGAACCAACGCGCTCGGCCTGTACTATATCATGTTCATGAATATTAACACCTAGCTTATCAGATATTAACTTAACCAATTGGTACGCGTTCTCTCCGCTATTCTCTGGCACTCCCACTATTTCAACATCATTAGCTAGAACTTCTTGATGACGTTCGTTAATTTGGGACTCTAATTCCACTATAGCTTCCTGAATCGAAATGTCATCTGATTTGTTTTCCAGCGCAGTAAGTCGAACATTAACATCATCTATAGCAGTCTTACACGTATTTAATGTCGATTTGAAATCCGTAATTTCATCGTGGTATGCACGAACTTCTGTCCTCAATGCACACAACTCCTCTCTAAAGCACCGAATTTCCTTTCCCAAATCTATGGAAATATCACCTTTAACAACTGGTTTACTTTCGCAATTAAAACAAAGCCACCCGCTAGCTATGGTACCACTATCGGGCAAGTCAGCGCAATCTCGATGTAATGATTGCGTACAGTTGCTGCACCTGACTGATAAAGCAACAGTTACAGTTTTGCGGCACACTCCACATTTAACCATGGTGTATTACAAAGCACTGTTTATGATTCAATAAGTAGGTAATCAATTTGTTTTCAAGAATTATTAGATGGTAAGAGGGTAGTTTAATATTTGGTTGAAATGTATGATAAATTTTAATATAGAATTTACAATTAAACACTATGGAAACATTAAACTCCAATGTATGATATTTTTTACACCTTTAACTATATTATAACACTGTAATTTAACACTTTTATCAATAATTTACATAGGAAAACTAGACAATTAACGAGCAGACTTCGAACCGTTTGACATCCGTGACGTCACTCCTCATAGAATGCCACAATGTGCAGTCCTGCTCTAACTGCATCCAGCGGTCCCAGCATATTTGATGGTACTGTCTGGCCACTCCACGCTGTATCTCTTTAACTACTTTGATTGACAGAAAAAAGTTTTTGAGATAAAAATCTATTAAGATGTTTACCAAATCTTTAACTAAAATCTTCTCAATGTGAGTCAAATATCGTGCGATGTTTTTTGTACAACGCCATCTATTGAGCGGTTTGCACCAACTCGATCAATCGCTCACTTAGTGTTCTTTACAGAACACAATTGGACCGAAATAATGACATAAATTAATGTAGAAATACATGTACATGTATTTCTACATTAATTTATGTATGTATTAATTTTTGTATTAATTTACGTAATGTAGTGGAAGATTTGGTAAACTTATGCGAGAACCATGATAGCTCAGATGGGCGAGCAACGGAACGGTATTCCGAGGTCGTGATTGTTCACTCTGTTATGTAAATTTTGACTTGGATATTTTATTTACAGAAAGATAATATTATTACAAACCAAAGACAAAGTCTGAAACCTGTTGAAAATGGTGAATCCTCTAAACAAAATGATATACCTGTAACTAAGAAACTGGAATGGAAAATAGACAAAGAAATTAAGCAAGAACTTGAAGATTCAGCCACTCAAGTTATTGAAGAATTTCATACACAGGATATTGATTTTGATGATGATTTTAGTAATGATGGTAAAACAGTAGACATTGTTAGCACTGATGGTAAAACAGCCGAAGTAAAAAACGAAGTATTACCAAATACAGGAGACACTATTACTGATGTTGTGGATGAGTTTTTAAATGAGGATTTCGATATATTTCCCACAAAAGAATCGCCAAAAGAACTAAAACTTCTTACAAGTACTTGGCCTGAACAAATGATGGACAATCAAGTAGTACCGAGTGTGACCGTAGATACAAAATTGCCATTACAGAGTAATGAAAATGGGGAAAGTATTTTAAAGTTTTATTGGCTGGATGCTTGGGAAGATAAGTTTGTGAAGCCTGGTGTTGTATATCTGTTTGGTAAAGTTTATGTCAATCCATCTAATAAGAAAGCAGGAGCTGTCTCGTGTTGTTTAGTTGTGAAAAATATTAACAGACAGATATTTCTGTTGCCTAGAGAATATGTAAGTGTATATTTATTAATACTTGTATCCCGCAATTTTTTATGCTTGGGATTTTAAAAACAAAGTACATATTTATTACAAAAAAAAACTTCCTGTTGAACAACTATATCTTTTTCTAACACTTACCCTACTCATTCGTTTAAATAAAACTACTTTTTACGGATTTAGACGATATTTGTTATAGAGATATTTGTTTTAAATTTTGGCCCGACGTTTCGGAGACTGCAGATACCATGGTCACGGGTTAGAAAAACGGTGACTGCTAATATACGCGTCTAAATCCGTAAAAATTAGTTTTATTTAAACGCATCAAGATCCATGTATTGTGCATGCTTACTAACAAAGATGGCAAGGCGAAGGTCAAGGCAACTGTACACATACCATAATCATATTAAGCTTATTTTGAGACCAAAGGCTATCGCGCTAAATATCTTTAAATGTTATTTCTATGTAAAAGCCTCTCTCAATTCACTGTTGCATCTAGGTCTCCCCTATAGAACGCCACAACGCGCCATGTAGACTATTCTCTATCCATGTTATTATATCCACTCCAAGATTATGTTTTTCTTTTATCATGTCAAAAGTATTGATATTTTATTTATTTATTTGATATTATACGCAAGGAAGTTTCATGTCAGGCAGGTGGTAAAAAATAGCCAAATCCCATTGCAACATAAGCAAATAGTCATTTTGCCCCGTATAACGGCATTATGTCAAAAGAATAATGATTTTATTTTACAGAAACTAGATCCAGTGACTTTAGAGGCAACAGATCAAGAAGTAACAATGATGGATATGTATGAAGAGTTCAACACAACAGTGGCTAGTGAATTAGGATTGAAAGAGTTCAAATCACGTAAGGTTACTAAGAACTACTGCTTCAATTTACCTGACATACCAGCTCAGTCTGATTACTTGGAAGTAAGATATTCTGTAAGTAAAGCATTTTTTTTTTATTCATTTATTTAATAGCTTTTAGTCCTACCCAGACCATGGCAACTTCATTGTACTTTTATCATTACATTACTACTTATTTATCTAGGTTCTAAACTTTTATATACTAAAACTAGCTGACCCGGAAAACGTTGTTTTACCATAAAAATGTAAAGGGTGGATAACCCTTAATATTTAGGGGGATGAAAAATAGATGTTTTTGGATTCTCAGACCTAACGTATATATATATATATATAGATATATATATATATATATATATGTGCATAAAATTTCACGAAAATCGGTTGAGCCATTTCGGAAGAGTATTACAAACACCGTGACAAGAGAATTTTATATATTCGGCGGCCTCAGATAGAAGACCGTCTCAAATACTGATAAATACGCCGGTATTCGTCTCACAAATTTTAATTTTTTGTTATATTGTGTGTACTACTTATTTTAGGTTTCATTTTAGTTAGTTGGCACATGTTTCCACCACTTTCCAATAAGAAGTAAAACATGAGAGTTTGTTAAAAATCCTCTTAAGAAATAGAGTGAAAAGCTAACTATTATTGGTTCTTCCCAGCCTATTGATGACCTTGGGCATTGACCTCCTTTACTTTGGGAGGGTTCTAGTCTGCTATACTGCGTTGACCAAGCGGGTTGGCGTAGGGTTAAGTTTTTAGTTTTCAGGCGCTCTGGGAAAAGCCGCCACGTAACCTATCCTAACTGTAGGTAAAACCAAGGGTATTAACTAGTTTGGAATAAATATTGATGCTATTTTTACCATTTTCTCTAGACTCACCATTTTATCACATAGTCCTACTCTTTCAGGCAACATATCCACCTCCTCCAAAAGACAAGAAATATCTTACATTTTCCCATCAATTTGGGACCAACACTTCATCATTAGAAACATTTTTACTGGAGAGGAAACTCAAAGGTCCTTGTTGGTTGGAGATCAAGAACCCAGAGCAAGTTCAGGCCAAAGTATCATGGTGTAAGATGGAAGTAGCCTGTGATAATATGAGACATATCAATGTGATTAGAAATGGAGGTGATTTGGAACCACCACCTATTGTTGTAGCCACTGTAAGTTATATATTGTACTATATTGTATTATATTGTATTGTATTGTTATATATTGTATTATTCTCTAACACTTTTTCTATTCATTTATTGTAATGAAATTTTTTTTAAGAATATTTTTGATAGTATTTATGTGTAGCCCACAAAGTTCAAAGTACTTGGACAATTCAGTAAATTAACTGTCAATACAAAATAAATGTTTATAAGTCTGTGTATTTTTTACCTCTGAAAATTGGTATTGTCAATATTGACGAAGTTCTTTAAAATAAGTAAACTGATATTCCTACCGTAAATAAAATACACAATTTCCCACGAAATTCTGGCTATGACTACTATAACAATCAATATTCTGTTAAGTATAATATAATATGTGTATTCTGTTTGCCAGATAAACATGAGAACAACAATGGATGTCAAAACAAGGAAAACGAAAATATTGATGCTGAGTTGTCTCTCACATACAAACTTCCCAATACACAAGCCACCTCCTACTCCTCCATTTCAACAACATTTTTGTGGTAAGTCCTTTTAATTTTTAGACTTAAAGAGACGTTTTTAACTATATATTTTGTATATATTTGTTTAATTGCACTGTAGATATATTGCGTGTGCATCGTGTACGTACCGCAGGTACTCCTGTTCACAAACTTGTCACGTGTACGTTTACGTATACGTTTTTGCGTACTCGGTCTGTGCTGGCATCATAAAATATGAAAATTTATTTTTAAGGGCCTACATCAATATTATCGTATATCATCGCCGACACGTACATATTAACACAGCCAGTAGGCACAGAAAATGAAGAATTAGGGATACTTTTCCTATTTACTCAAAATCTACTAAATATATTTTAATTCTGATCCACGTGTTTCTATATATAATAGTTACCTATGTTTTTAAAGTTATTTCATTAGTTAATATGCGATAATAGACCGACAAATGAATAAAATAAAAAATTTGAGAGGTTGTTTCGCCAAGATTTTCTATCGAGAAAACTTTTATCAATCGCGTTTCTGAGTTCATGCGATCCTAGATCATATATTGAAAAAACATATACTTAAAAATTAGAGCTCTAGCCATTCAATCTAAAGAAACAATGAAAAATTCGTACATAGAAAAATGCACGAAGCTATTTTGGTATCCTCTTAATGTTTATACTTACGAAGCTTACCATTTGTGTATTTGATTTTATTTACTTTCAATCTTGTGTAATTTTTTTTGTCTACCTCTGCAATCATGTTATAATATATAATATAATAAATGCTAGTAAAATCCAGCTCCGATACGTTTAGAAATATAAAGGTTGATATACGTTGCGTCACGAGTTATGAGCACTCTATTTTAGTGGTGGAGATCTGCGAATTTGCCTTGTTATTGCTATAAGATCCCAAAAAGGGACAAATGATGTGCGAATTAAATGTTATGAATACGCCTCTGCCCAACAACCAAACAGACCTAAAAATGTATTCTGCGCAGGTTAAGCTAGCGCCCATAACTCGTGACGCTACCTATAATATGTATGAAAGTAACTTTTCAATGTTTACCCTATAAATTTCTTAATTATTACTTTACAGTTATAACCAAATGCAATGAAATTTGGCCGTTGGATTTAAAACAAGCGTTACCACAATACAAAGCTACGAAATTAACTAAATGTGACACTGAACGTGAACTGCTCAATTATTTCATGGTGCAATTCTGGAAAATGGATCCAGACTTAGTAGTAGGTCACGACTTGCAGGGCTTCCAACAAGATTTACTTATTGGAAACATCTTAGACCTTCATATTCCCAACTGGTCACGATTGGGAAGGTTAAAGAGATCTGTAGCACCACAGAAGAAGTACGCGGCAAAAGATGCATTTCTAGGTCGTTTGGTTTGCGATATCAAAATATCCGCAATGGAATTAATTAGAGCGAGAAGCTTCGACCTTGATACTTTATGCGTTAATGTGTTAAAAATGAAGGAAGGTGAGCGCGTTGACGTACCCCTCGAAGATCTACCAAGATACTATGAAAACAGCAGAGACCTGTTCCAACTAGTCTCTCTAAGCATGCAAGATGCTTCCTACATATTGAAAATGATGTGCGAATTAAACGTTATACCATTAGCATTGCAAATAACACAGATCGCCGGTAATATAATGTCCCGAACGTTATTAGGTGGACGTTCAGAGAGAAATGAGTTTTTATTACTTCATGCGTTTACAGAGAAAAATTATATAGTCCCTGATAAAGTATATGGTAAAAAAGCAGCAGTTGATGATGACAATATTGAACAGGAAGAAGGAGCCCCAACCGTTTCTAAGAAACAGGGCAAGAAAAAAGCTGCTTACTCTGGTGGTCTTGTCTTAGATCCTAAAAAAGGATTTTATGATAAACTTATTTTACTAATGGATTTTAATTCCTTGTATCCCAGTATTATACAGGAATACAATATATGTTTTACAACTATCAAACGTAAGACCGCGAGCACTTCAGATGATGATGTAGCTAATTTAGTGTTGCCAACAGCAAATACAGAACTTGGTGTTCTACCCACACAAATTCGTAAACTTGTTGAGAGTCGACGAGAAGTGAAGAAGTTAATGAAAACACCAGATTTATCTTCGGAACAGTACATGCAGTATAATATAAGACAAATGGGCCTCAAACTTACTGCCAATTCTATGTACGGTTGTCTAGGATTCACACACTCTAGGTTTTATGCGAAACCGCTGGCAGCTCTCGTCACTATGAAAGGTCGAGAAATTCTTCTAGATACAAAAGAAATAGTACAAAAATCAAATTACGATGTAGTTTACGGTGACACCGACAGTCTAATGATAAACACTAACTGTTTAGATTATGATAACGTTTTCAAAATAGGAGTTGATTTGAAAAAAGAAATTAACAAAAAATATAGACAAATAGAACTCGATATCGATGGTGTTTTTAGGTATTTATTACTTTTGAAGAAAAAAAAGTATGCTGCAGTACTTATAAACAAAAATAAAAATGGAGAATTTGTTTTGACTCAGGAGCATAAAGGTTTAGATATCGTTCGCCGTGATTGGTCGCAGTTAGCCGCTGAGGCGGGGAAATTTATCCTTAGTCAAATACTTTCTGAGCAAACTGCTGACGAAAGACTGGAGAGCATACAGACACATCTTAATAAACTGAAAGAGGACTTAATTGGTGGCAAGATGCCATTATCTATGTTGACTATAACAAAACAACTGACTAAAAATCCTAACGAATATGCTGATAAACATGTACAACCACATGTACAAGTTGCTCTAAGATTGAACAGTAAAAACAGTAGGAGATTCAAAAAAGGCGATGTAGTGCCTTATATAATTTGTGAAGATGGAACAGCTAATTCCGCTACACAGAGAGCATATCATTTAGAAGAATTAAAGAATTTGGAACATCTTAAAGTCGATTTTAAATATTATTTAGCGCATCAATTACATCCAGTGATATCTAGGATATGTGAGCCGATTGAGGGTATGGATCCGGCTAGAGTTGCGGATTGCTTAGGCTTAGATCCGTCCGGATATAAGCAGATTAGGAGAGATGTTGCTAACAGTGAAACATATGAAGTAGAAAACGAGCAAGAAAAATACAGACAGTGTAAAGATTTTTTGTTTGTTTGTGTGGGTGAAAATTGTAAAATGGAGAATAAGATTAGAGAAAATATAGTTAAGTTGGATAAAGAATGTGTAACGTTTTTAGATAAATGTCAGAATGATAAATGTAATTTAAGACCAGTTAATTATTTGGCGAGTGTACAGAATCAGTTGAGTTTACAAATACGTCAGTATCATAGTGAATATTATGCGAGTTGGATGTCATGTGAAGACCCCGCTTGTGGTTATAGAACCGCCAGATTGCCGCAGACTTTTGCCGGCGGATATCCGCTCTGCAGGTTGTGTGAGAAAGGTGTAATGTTCAGAGAATACACTGAAAAGGATCTGTATCTTCAGATTAACTTCTTTGCATATCTGTTTGATATTAGCAAACATAATAGCTCAAGTAAGTATACTTTCTTATTTCTTATATCATAGACATAGCGAGAGATTTTTGTGTTCAGAAAACCTATTAATATAGAAACTGTTGCCTAAATATCAAATTTAAACAAATGTTGACAATATTTTACATAAGGTTTTACTTGGATTTTAGCTTGATTTAAAAAATAAAAAAATGTCTAAAAACTAGGTACTGACTATAAATATAGCAAAGTTGTCGTAATTTTGAGTATGAGGTTTCTATCCAAAAAAACACGACCTAGAAAAAGGATTTTACTGTTATTGCGCTTAATAATAAATCGTAGTTTGTAACATTCTTGAGCATCAGGAAACTAGTGGCTGCTCACAGCATATTTTCTAGTAAATGCTGTTTATGCTCGGATATCACATATGAGTGCTATAAATGACTGTTCCATCAGCCTTTCTCAGCCCTGGCCATAGTCTCTCCCACAGAACGCCACAACGCGCGGCCCTCTGCTATCTGCAAATGACTTTAAATTTTTTTTGCTTCTGCTTCAGAAACTAGAATATCTCCACAAATAGCAAACGCCTTACAACAACTAAAGGAAGTCGTAGAAGACTGGCTGGCACAGTCTGCTTATTCTATTGTGAATTTATCAAAGCTATTCAGATATTTTACATTAGACAGTAAAGCTGGCAACACCATGAAGTCTGATCCAATTGAGATAGATATTGTACCTGAGACTGAACAAATAGATGCCTTGTTGGAAATGGGCACCTATTGACATTTTATATTTAAACTTTTGATTGAAATAGCTATTAATCATGTTTAATATAACATTGTAAATAATTTAAATAAATATTTTTGATGTAAAAATTATATTGTTATTTATATTAATTATTGTTATGTAGTATGGAGTAGTTAAACAGGGTCCTTGTTTAGATACAGTCAAAGGGCTAAGCGAAAAGGCGTCCGCCCAAGAAAAACATAATCTAATCTCATTAGAGATGTCATACAATGTCATCGCCGGGATACTCCAAAAGGGGCAAGTGCGTAGCACTTACAACCGTCGGGCATGTATGACCAGATGTATGAGTGTGGATGAAGCCAAGGAAGTATGCTTCGATCGTAGCAGATGGCGCTCTATAGTCTCTGCCTACCCCCATGGGAAAAAGGCGTGATGTTATGATGATGTCATACAAAAGGGTCTGCACTACGAACCTGTATGTGATTAGTTGCATAAAAAGTAAGGAAGCAAAGGAAATTGTTTAAATAGTTGGAAACAAGTGCTTTATAATCTGCCTATCTCTAAGAGAAAATCTTAGAGCATTAATTCAGCAGGAGTTGGCATTGTCAGGCGGCCTTTTTTCATTACGATTTTGGGCGTGATGTGTATACCCATCAAATAACGTTATAATGTTACCTAAGCACGTAATAATATACTTAAAACTCAGCACCCCGCATTTGACAGAAAACTGCGTGTATAACAAAGTCCTATTTGTTTAATACTCCAAGGGGGAAAAGTCGAGACGTTACGTATGTAAGAAACGGATCAGCGTCTCTTATCATACCTAAAGTTGAGGACATTCAAAATAAAACCACAAATTATGAACTAAAATATATTCCTAGGTTTATCAGCAGCTATAAAATATGAGGATTCAAGAGCCTTAAAACCTAACTTGGCGAATAAACGAAGTGGTTTGTGATTATCATTTACAACATAACCGTAGACATCATGACCTTCCTTCAATATATCATTAACTGCACATGTCATTACATACTCGCCATATCCAAGCCTTCTATGTTTCTCTTCACAGTACAAATGACATAAATAATTATATTCGTTTATGAATACCCAAGCCAATAATTCATCAGTCTCTAGAATAAAGACCATAAGATAGACCGTTCGAAGCCAGGGTACTAAAGTAAATGAGCGAATATAAATTTTTGTAAGGCCATGTTTCGTTCACACGATGTATGTCCTCGGGCTTTACTGCTTTTAAATGCGTATTGGCTGGTAATCTGAAACAGTAAAAAATAATATAAATGCGAAAGTAACTCTGTCTGTCTGTTACGCTTTCCCGTTTAAACCTCTCAACCGATTTTGATGAAATTTGGCACAGACAATCTTTAGGCCCTGAGAAAGGACATAGGCTACCTTTTATTGCGAAAAAAAAATTTCCAAATTTCACGCGGAAGGAGTCGCGGGCAACAGCTAGCCTGAAATAGTTTAATTACGACTATTTGAATAATACCGGGGTAAGAAAAAATTAATCTGTTTTTCAGAACGGGATATAACTATTTCTTTTAGAACATAACTTCTGAATCTTCGCATCCCGTTAGAGTTAGACTGAGCATTTTTTCGTTTTAAATACGTTCTTCGGGTAAGGAAAAGATTAGCAATTCTGTCTATGTTGTTATATTTTAATATTACCATATTACGATTGTTTCTCAGTCGAAAATAATCGAAAGTATACGAAGTGTATACTTTCGATTACGGAGGCCGTTGTACGCGTCGAATCTACCCGTTTTAATAATGCTATTCATTTAGAGCACAGTTAACTATCTATGGCGTTAGTTTGAGCAAGAGTGCACACATTTTTTTTTAAGCTTTAGTTTCGATTTTTCTATAATCCTTAGTTTAAAACATATAGAAACAGAGAATCGTTTGATAATAAGATGAAGTTACCTACTACATCGTGTTGTTGTCTCTAAAAATAAGTAAAGATCTACCGATTGTACCGTTGAAAATATAATATTTAATAAAAATTAATTGAAGAAATGATATTACTTCAAATCTGTGAAGACTTTAGTTGGCGCCAAGTGGTACATTATTGCCGTTCCCAAATCAAATTCCTCAAATTGTAGGACATTTCTTATTCTCTCTACAGCTGGCCACACGTGGGATGTCACTAAATCAAAAAATACCCCGCCTTGTTCCAATCTATTACTTTCGTCTTCAGCATTGCTTCTTCTATTTTACTTGTATCTTCAGATATTGAGAATATTAAAAGGTCTTGGAAATCCTGAAAATGTTAATTAATGTATTCTCTAACTTTGATTAACAAAGTTTCGCTTTTCACCGTAAGTCTAAGCTATGTGGCCCTCTTTCATGCCTAGTCAATAAGTAACCGATCGGCCTTAACTCGCATCTGGGATATACTTATTGATCTCTATAATGTCAGGATCCTTAGACTAATCGGTTTATTACCTAGTTTAAATATTTCGCTAATTGGTAAATATCGTACAATTTTTTTGTTACTATACAAAGAAACAAATAATATGCACTTATGATTTTAAACAAGATATATTTATTTCCCGGTACACTTAACAGTATTTATAACATGATTATACATAATATTTCCAGAAAACTCCGACGAAAAGAAAGCCTTCATTTTTTTTTAACAATAAATAATATTACCAACTATAATATATAAATAAAATTTCAATCAATGCCAATTTAAAGAAAAAATACTTGTTAATTTTCTGTCGCTGAAGTTGGTATGGATTGCACGCATCACTTTTGAGAGTGCTCGATTGTGCGAGCGATGCTGTAATTGGAACACTCAACGTTGAGCATTGTGCCGCATAATACGCTATTGTGCTCTGATTGGAAAACGGGGTCAATGACATATCTAACGGTTTAATAAAATAGACCCGTCCTACCTCATCTTCTAAATACAGAAAATAATTTTACATAATATTTTCTAACACTTGCGCGACTCATCTGTTTAAATAAGCAGTGACCATGGTGACTGCAGTCTCCGAAACGTCGGGCCAAAATTTAAAACAAATATACACGTCTAAATCCGTAAAAAGTAGTTTTATATAATTTTACATAATTCAGATTTACATTAATATTTAAATTACTATTGGAACTCCATATAATTTCAGTTTTAAAGGCTCTCCTCATTTACCTACTGACATAAATAAAGCTTGTGCTGCAATTGGGCTGTGAAATCTAGTCTAAATATACCTAGTATATGTACAGCCAACAACATTCTTTGTTCTACCATTGAATTCACTAATTATATTATCAACATACCTTAACAATAAAGGCGACAGAACCATTGTCCATATTACCTTCTGGACAATAAACCTTAAATTTAAAAGTTTCTCTTATTGCAGGATATTTTAAATTCACGTACAATGTATAATATGCGGGCAAGTTATGAGGCCATAACTTTTTTAATTTCTTTTGTAAATCCGGCCATTTTTCTACTGGTAATTCTTGCAAGATATCCATTATTTTATGATAAATGCAACATAGAAATTAAATAATTGGTCAAGTGCGAGTCGGACTCGCGCACGAAGGGTTCCGTACCATTATCTATGCAACATAAGGCAACGTTATTAGTATCGAGCAAGAAACGGTAAAAAAATCATGTTTGTTGTATGGGAGCCCCCCTTAAATATTTATTTTATTTTATTTTTAGTATTTGTTGTTATAGCGGCAATAGAAATACATCATTTGTGAAAATTTCAACTGTCTAGCTATCACCGTTCTTGAGATACTGGGTACGGAACCCTAAAAATCATGTTTGTTGTATGGGAGCCCCCCTTAAATATTTATTTTATTTTTAGTATTTGTTGTTATAGCGGCAATAGAAATACATCATCTGTGAAAATTTCAACTCTCTAGCTATCACCGTTCTTGAGATACAGCCTGGTGACAGACGGACGGACGGACAGCGAAGTCTCAGTAATAGGGTCCCGTTTTTACCCTTTGGGTACGGAACCCTAAAAACAACTGACTCAAATGATTTGTTTTTTGTTATAATAACCAAGATTTGTAATGATAGCAATAGTTTATTTATATTCTGATGCTACATTCAGAGCGTTTAAACTAGTACGATAACATTATTGACAAAGCAAACTACACTTTGATAACACTGTACAAAAGTTATTATAAATTGCTGAAGTCAGAGAAACTCAAGACTAGGAAATATCTTCAGTTAGGTACCTACGAATATTAATGTATTGAACCCAGCGCTCCACGCATAAATTCGTACATTATTAACAGAGGGCAAGATAACTTTTAATAATACAAGTGTCACCACTCCATCTCTCCCAGGATGCTGTAAAAGCCAACTAAGAGATATTACACATATAACATCTTGATAAAGAAGGCAAACTCGAAAATAAACATTATGTCAACACGCCTACTTAACGTGGCACAATAGCCCATCTCTCTCAAAGTGGATGAGGCCCGTGTCCAACAATGGGACGTCAAAGGGCTGAAAAGAGATATACATGTAGTTGCCATTTGAATATAAATAATATAGTCCGCTCCCCGACTTGGAATGGCAGGTGCTATAATTTTATTTCACGTAACGTGTCCTCTATACAGGGTTAGAAACTGATGGGACCCATTTCGGACATTTTTTCTATTAATCGAAGCAGAAATAACTGATCTTATAATGTTTTATTGTTTAGCTGGTTCAGTCATCTACTCTTTTATGGCCATTACTTATAAATTGAATATTAATTGATTTAACTCTCCAGAGAAGTTATCAATTGTTGATATCATAGACTTAGGATATAGATCTAGACGTAACACTCGGTGCAACAAATTCGGCCTGCTGCTTTTTAGGGTTCCGTACCCAAAGGGTAAAAACGGGACCCTATTACTGAGACTTCGCTGTCCGTCCGTCCGTCCGTCCGTCTGTCACCAGGCTGTATCTCAAGAACGGTGATAGCTAGAGAGTTGAAATTTTCACAGATGATGTATTTCTATTGACGCTATAACAACAAATACTAAAAATAAAATAAAATAAATATTTAAGGGGGGCTCCCATACAACAAACATGATTTTTAGGGTTCCGTACCCAGTATCTCAAGAACGGTGATAGCTAGACAGTTGAAATTTTCACAGATGATGTATTTCTATTGCCGCTATAACAACAAATACTAAAAATAAAATAAAATAAATATTTAAGGGGGGCTCCCATACAACAAACATGATTTTTAGGGTTCCGTACCCAGTATCTCAAGAACGGTGATAGCTAGACAGTTGAAATTTTCACAGATGATGTATTTCTATTGCCGCTATAACAACAATTACTAAAAATAAAATAAAATAAATATTTAAGGGGGGCTCCCATACAACAAACATGATTTTTTTTACCGTTTCTTGCTCGATACTAATAACGTTGCCTTATGTTGCATAGATAATGGTACGGAACCCTTCGTGCGCGAGTCCGACTCGCACTTGACCAATTATTTATTTTAGTTGAACACATTATGAAAAATAGATGATTTACTAGCCTTTCTAGCTCTTTCTTTTTAAGCGGGAGTAAAAGAGAAAACAGCTTCTATTTACTATTAAAACCACTACTATTTAAACCATAAACAGAGCGGCTCTGCTTTGGAACAAATCTATGTTCCCGAGTTGTTACTCCCTATATAAAACATTCTTGGTTGATATTTGATGACAGACATTCAAAATGAAAAAAATAAAAACATTTTCATAAGACAAATTTTATTGACATATTTTTAATACTCTTGTACATTTACGAATACATTAAATACTATAAATATAAACTACAACAATCAAATCACTTATCGTATTCAGTAGCGCCCTCGACCGCGACCTCTCATTGGTCCTCCTCCATATCCTCTGCCGCCCCTCCCTCTAAACTTATTCTGATTATCATAATTGCCAAATTGTTGACTATTATTAAAGTTATCTTGCCCTCGGTTATTCATGAAATTATGTCTAGGACCTTGATGATAAGGCCCAGGATTATTATGTCCTCTAGGTGGACCTCGACTGTCTGGTACATTTGGCCTTTGATTCCATTGGTTCCCAGATGTTAAATTATCATTAGATTGGTAATTTTGATTGACAGACTGATGGCTTGGATTAAACTCATTATTAGATTGGTGGCTTTGTTGAAATTGATCATGAGATTGATTGCCCTGGTTAAAACGATCCATTGGTTGTTGTTGACTTTGGTTGAAATGGTCGAACGGCGCTTGATTAAAGTGATCATTTGATGGTTGGTTGCCCTGGTTGTAACGATTATTGAATGGTTGGCTTCCTTGATTGAATCGATCATTGGATAGTTGATTGCTCGGGCTAAAACGATCATTCGATTGTTGATTTATTTGATTAAAACGCGCATTATGAGTTTGAGATCCTTGATTGAATCTCTCATTCTGTTCTTGGTTTATATTATCACCTGAAGCTTGATTACTGTGATTATAATGATCCATAGGCGGCTGGTTATTATAATCAGTTGTTTCTCTATCATTATATTGTTGATTTGTTGACGGATTGTTTTGCATATGATTATCATGGGAGCCGTCACTAACTTGATTAAAATCACCACCAGCTTGAGTGCCATCTTGGTTCCCATGTTCTGATTGATTTGACCTATCACCTGTGAAATTCTGCTGTGGTGAACTTAACAATGGTGTCTTACTAACAGAAGATAGTAGGCTTAATATTGGCAATGGAGTGAATTTAGGATGGTCGTCTGAAGACTGGGGTAAGTCTCCAAAAGACCTCGGCTGATTACTACTAGAGACAACATCTGTTGATTGCGTGATTGGAGCGGGTGTTGCGGCCGGCGCAGCTTTAACAGAAGCCTGAACAAGTGCAAACAAATCACTTGCAGATGATATATTTTGCATGATATTGGCAGAATTCACGGAAGGCGTTTGTGTGGACTGAGGTTCGGACGTAACAGTCTCCTTTAAAGATTTCTGAACTATTTCCATTTCTTGGCGTATCTTGTTTTCTTGTACTTTCTGGGTAGCTGATTGGAAAACCTGTCAATAAAAAAATATTATTAAAATAAAACCTATCTCACATAGTGACATACTGAACTTGACTTTATGTGAATAGTAAGTATCATACCTCTTCAACAGTATAGTCATCATCATCATCACTCTCGATTATAACAGGCGCTATGTCAATTTTATTGTTGTTGGTTGGGGGGCAGGCGGCGGCGGCGGGGCCGGACACGGGGTCGGCATCGCTTACGTACTGGCGCAGTCGCTCGACGCGCATCGGCTCGCGGGCCTCCAGCTTCTTCAGGTAAGCGATCAGGCTGTGCTGCTCCTCTGCTGACAATTCGTTAAAATTCTTGAGCAAAGTTTCCAAATCCGAGTCAGAGAGACCGTCCATCGCGTCAGCGGCGTCCTCTTTTTTTTCAGGTCTGTCGAAAAAACATTTTAATATTTAATATACTTGATCGACAAAGTGACGCTTCTAGGTCTCTAAGTGCATCGTGTTTTAATTAGATAGTTGCACCCTCTGGGTTATGACATTGCTAGAGTATACTAAGATAATGTGGTACATGGCCTAGAGCTAATTTCATCTAAGATAATTAAGCTTAGTCACTGATCAATATTGAAAAATACTTATTTAATTATTATAAAATCTTTTTCTACACACCTATCTTTCAAAATACAATGGATTTTTACTTATTCTATCATAGTACTTAATGCTATAAAATTAAGAAAACAAAATCTTAATATGAACATAATAATGCTCAAGGAAGACACAGAGATACAGTAATACAAGAAAATTACTATTACCTTTTATCATTTTCATCGTACGCCGACTGTAACATCTGTAGAGCTGAAGCCGCTCCACTTGCTTTAGCTGGTACATTAATTGGTTGTTTATGTTGTGTCGGCTGCAGTCTTTCCGCTTCCCGTTTCTTAGCTTCAGCCATACCAACGACGGCGTCAACAAGCTGCGCCAATTCTTCAGATGACACATCTGTCTTGCCCTGAGCGATAAGTGCCTCAGCCATCTGTTGAGCTATCTGTGCACGGTCCACTTCTCCCACTCCAGCCACTGGGACTACAGACTCTTTGCTAGCTGAACTTGAATCCTTTTGTTGTAATATAAAACAATAATAAGAAAATGTTCCTTATTACATCCATACTTTTTGACATTGATTGAGATTGAAAATTCGCTATGAATTTTCAATAATTTCAACATATAAAAATTACACAAGGATTCACAATTGTGTGAAGAATGAAATAAGAGAGCAAAGGTCAAAAAGATTTCTACATCAATCAAATCTTACAATGGTGGACTTTATGCCAAAGAATTTCCTCAGTAGTGGGCCATAAATATTAGTCATAGGATTTTCAAAATGTGAGCATTATTATTTTTATTGGCACTTCAGAAACTAAATGATTTATACAAATAAATAGCTGTATGTGCTCGTGTTATACCTTTGATTGCATGGTCTTAGATCTCTTGTCAGCCTCGTGAAGCGTGGCGGCGGCCCTAACAACAGCGGAGCGTGCGGCGGAGGCGGCACTGCCGGCCACTAGCCCCGCCTGGATGGCTCCCTTCAGCTTCTCTTTAGCTGTCTCTACTAGAACCATTGCACTGTCGCGACATAATAACTCCTCTGATGAATTCGCCTTCTCCTGTTTACAATACAGTTAATTAATATGGCGTACACGTTTATACCTCGTTAATGAACATGAAACATTCGAGCGAATGGTTTTATTGTTATCACTAACTAGTCTGTAGGGTATACTGGATTTTCTATGACAGGAAAAATCAGTCCTAACTGTATAATGCTAAAGGGAAATCCTCACAGCCTTACCAATGATATTACAATGTGTAAATAATGATATTAAAATGTAAAACACAAATATGCAGTTCTTTTTAACATTCAATTGGCATGCAGTATGCATAAAAGTGAAGGGAAGGTTTAATTAATTCTTGAAAATTTTCATATTCGTAAGTATAAAGCATTAACCTTTTCCATCTTGAGAGCTTCAGCGAGTAAGTCTACAATTTTAGGTCCAAGACTGCCAAGGTAGTCCTCTAGCGCTACAAGTTGTCTGAGTGTGGCGATGACGTCATCAGGCGCCGCGGTATCAGCCGGTACAGCTCTACTCCTAGACCTTCGTGAGCTGCGTGACACGTGTGAACGTACATCCATTGATTCTACAGATGCTATGTCAGCGTCAGAGTTCCACGGTGATATACCACCGTCGTCACTGTAAATTTTGCAAAATCAGTTATTAGAAATGTTTATTTAAAACTAGCTGTTGATCGCAATTTAGTTCGCGTGGAATTTAGAAACCAAACCTTAACAAATTATACAAAAAAGCCATCCTCTTGATCCACTCTATATATTAAAAAAAAACCGCATCAAAATCCGTTGCGTAATTATGAGAATATGAACTCGCATAGATATTATATATAGATATACATACAAAAATATCGGCTTTGTTGTATAATAGGTAAAGATGTGCTGAACTATTCTTTTAAAGACCTTTCCATTCCATATAACTATCTTTCTTTTCTATCTCAGGAATTTCGATAAATATAATAAAAAAATTATAGCTTACGGCTTGAGATCATCATCAGAAACAAGTACAGTTTGCATAGATGGAGCCACTTGCTTTAACTCAGGACTACGGTTCCTCGGCTGCATCCCACGTTGAGACAGTGGGCTTCGACTGCGTCTTAGTGACTCTAACGGTATGCGGGTACGAGTCGGACTCACCCTGATAAAAGAAAAGTGATGAATAGATACCTATCCTATACACAATCAATTAAATTGTTTACAATAAATGGACAATTGGAGATAGATAATAGAATATTTCTCATGAGGATAGTCTTTGAAATATTCTAAATACTGTGTTTAATGTGATAGCAGTGATATTATATAAGTTACCTGCGCAGAGGGCTACGTGATCGCACGCGTTGTGGTGATAGATGACGATCAATAGAACGAGAACTACCCACTGGCCGGGGTAAGCCGGGCGATCTGTGAATATACATCTATTTATACCTTTTTTCGTTATAATTATATGGCGTTATAGAAATAACGTAAGCATAACATGGAAAGTAGTCAGCAAACTTTGCATTTTGTAAACAATTTCTATAAGCATAAATAATATAAATAAATATTCATGGACATTTCACACAACGTCCTCTGGTCCCAAGCTAAGCTTATATGCTTGTGTTATGGGTACCAGAATACGGATAGAATACATATACTACTTTTTTTTTTAAATACATACTTATAATACATAGAAACACCCAGACGCAGGACAAACATTTGTATGACAATTAGAAAAATCACACAAATGATTGTCCCGAGCGGGAATCGAACCCGCGACCTCTTGATCGGCAGTCCGTTACCAGAACCACTACACCACGAGGCCCGTCAAAATATCGTCATAAATCTGTGATTTATGAAATAATCTTAACAAAATAATAGGTACATGCACCTAGTAATAGTGATTATTATAATACCTGTGGTCCCGTCTAACATCAGGTAAATCTCTACGGGGCGGTGATCGATGTCTTCTAGCTGGTGAACGTGATCCTTGTAGCGGATCCGGTGACCGACGTAAGGGTGAACGTCGATGTAAATCTGGCGATCTTCGACGTGGTAAGGGAGACCGTCGTCGTGGTTCAGGCGAGCGATGACGTAAATCAGGCGATCTACGTCGGGGATCAGGTGAACGGCGACGTCCCTCCGGCGATCGGCGCCGCTTATCTGGAGATTTTCTTTGACTCAAATTGTCACGAGGACGACGCAAATTAGCGCCACGTGATGACGGTTCAGGTGTCTTTTTGTTAAAATCCGACGGTGAGAGACGCAGCTTACGATATATTTCATTAACAGTAACGCGCAATTCCTGATCATGTAACTCCTTCATACGCGCCGTCCAGAAAACTATCCATTCCGGCTTGAAGTCATGTTTTGATGGATCCTTGCCGTCTGTAAGAAGAAAAACATTTTGTTTAAAAATAAAGTATATGGCCACTTTTTGTCCTTCTTCTTGTCCGACTTTTTATAAACAAAGCGCATATATTACCAGTTTGTAACTCCTTATATCGTCTGTTCCAAAATTTCTTCCATTCTTCAGGATAAAGTGGATGTTTCTCTGGATTCTTCTCGTGGTACGCGAGAGTTTTCTTAGCGAAGTCTTCAGCTGCTATGCGCTTGTCATTCGCCAGCTTCACTTTATAATCATAGTTGCGTGCTTTAGTCTGTACAGAAAAAAAATGGATAATTACTAAAACACGCTGGTTGCTTTTTTCCCATTTCTATTTCTTTATTTTCAACAATTAGGATTCATAAAAATAAGTACGTTTTTTAACCCGTAAATAACATATACGGAGTTGATACGACATAGGGGCATTAAATTAGACTACGTATACTATAGGTGTATAGTATTAATTCGATACAGTATAAAAATAAATAGCACCAAAAATGAGATTTTCTTTTTTCAAACAAACTAAATAGCTTGTAACTCCAACCACCCTGTGTAAATAATCTAAGGTACAATAGTAACTTTCTATCTCTTTCAAGCGCATCTTTTTTGTTATTTTGGTCAATTTCATAATAAAAGTGCAAGTGATTTGAATAGCAAAGAATGGCAACTTGCATCATAAAATGTACTGTAATTTATCGTTGTAAGAATGTAAGGTAGATGACCTTTGCCTATAAACTTATCAGCTGTAACGAAACATACATTGTGTTCTTATAGTACTAAAACTTTTAACCTAATTTGCGTCTAAACTATTGCTTGTATTTATTTGATTTTTGGTACACAGCTTAAAAATGTTACCTAGTATATCCAGTAAAAACAAAGCCCATATGTCGCATCCACTCCGTATATAGCACATACCTTCTCTGGAGATTTCTTCGGCACTGGTGCATCTCTAGTAGCGTATCTTGAATGGTAAGGCTGCGACTCCAGACGCTTGTCATCATTACGTTCCCTAAAACAAGTCATAAATCATTATCTGTTGTGTTTAGAAAGACACGTTAATCGCAACTTTCTAAAACATACAAATAAGCATAATAACATAAATTATTATTTACAGTATCTTGTAATTAAGTAATTTCACACACTCACACACACGTTTCAATGACTTTATTTTTCACCAAACATTTGGTTATTATTAGGTATCCGAGGTAAAACCTTTTACTTATATATTTTTCTCGTATTGTAAAAGGTAGTATTTCTACGTGCTATCACTATAAAAATACGCGCCACTGTGTTTCGTTAGCGATTCACTCTAATAATAATACTAGTAAGTACTAACTTTATATTTTGTAAGTTCTAAAATTTACGTATTTATCATAGAAAATTATTGACATTTCCAGACATTTCCCGCCAGCCGTTACTATAATTAAAAGCTTCAAAGGTTTCAAAATATGTTTATAACTTTAACCTGATTTAATTTAGTTTATCAGATTTGATTTTTGTATGACATCCAGGGAACTACTCCAAAAGTTTTTGTTCTTTGGCACACACACACAGACACACATTAATATGAAATGTACCAACAAAAAAAAAACAAAAAGGGTCTCAATAAAGTTATTTATTTACCTGAAACGGGAAGCGTTCTTGTTGTCGCGACGAATTTCATTCTCTAGTTCGTCGCTGATATCAGACAGCGAGTCCATGGAACCAGTACGTCTTTCTTGACGTCCCGCAGGTCGCTAAAAGTATAATATAGCATTTTAAAACAAGTAATATTAATTAATTCATTTATAAAATGTTCTTCAATCCGAAACAATACGATTTAGTATTGTTACTTAGAAAAAGCATAGTAAAAAATAATAGTTTAAAAAAACTAAAAAACACGCTTTATTTATTCGAATTATTGCATTGTCATCGGTCTTTGACAGGTGTGCAAAATTTGAATAGAATCTGACCTTTTAAAGTGGGTCAAAATAGCGTCCAAAGGAGTCGGTTACAAACATACAAACAAACATACAAGTGAAGCTAATATAAAGCGTGTAAAAAGGAAAACTAACAAACTACAATATTATAAAAAAAAAATGGTCAAGTGCGAGTCGGACTCGCGCACGAAGGGTTCCGTACCATTATCTATGCAATAGAAATACATCATCTGTGAAAATTTCAACTCTCTAGCTATCACCGTTCTTGAGATACAGCTTGGTGACAGACGGACGGACGGACGGACGGACAGCGAAGTCTCAGTAATAGGGTCCCGTTTTTACCCTTTGGGTACGGAACCCTAAAAAAGAAATAGAGAGAGTATTAATCCAATAGGAGCTGGCATTGCCGTCGTGTCGTCTCTCAGCGTGCGTGAGGCAATTTTGCGCGGTGCGTGGATGGCAATCAATGAAATTACTTTATAATATTTGTATGCGTCACCTCGTCACTCCGCCGACCTGACAGTGTATTTGACAAGTAAAAACAGCACGTGTAACTCCTGTTAGATTAATACTCTAAAGTTATTTTTTTAATTTATGGAAGAGTATTGTCGCTCTGTTACTATAACGCCTAAAAGCTTGTGCTAGTGTTAAAAAAAATATTTTTTAAATTTTGACCTGTTAAAAATTTTTAGGGGGCCGTTCAAGTATTACGTAAGCACTATGTAGGGGGCTGGGGGTCTATGTATTGCTTATTTTGGATGACATGGGGGGTGGGGGAGTCTAGATGATGATTACGTCATCGGTAGTAAAATTACTTTTTTACACGAATGGCAAGACAACAATGTGAGGGACATTGTCTTTGCTTGAAAACGAAACGCATTTTCGGAGATTCCCGCAAATAATGCATATGGATTGCACTCTCACTTAACATCAGGTGAAGTGTAGTCATTTGCCAACCCCAACGATAAAAAAAAAAAAAAAAATGCATATGGTTTAGGCACTGCTTTAAAACCGAGTAGGGGAATTATCGCGCGCTATTCACTTGTCAAAAAATTTTCTTTCTCTGTCAGTGTATTGTTTCGTTTGTATACTATAGCGAGTAGACGTATTGTAAGCATAGCAAAGCAAGTTAATATTTTTCAATAGTGATTCCATTAGCTAAAGTTTAATGTTTAAATAAGATGTCGTATCAGTAAAATCTAATGTCCACACTAAATTTTTTCTTATTTTTTAAATCATAATTATAATATTATGTATTTAAAAAACAATACATTAATAGAAAAATATTTACGTAAGTTTACGGGGAGGGGGTAGGAGCTTTGCTTACTTTTGCTGCCAAGGTGGATGAGGGGGGGGGGGGTATTAACTGTAATAAATCTGCTTACGTAATAGTTGAACGGCCCCTAGGTACAAATTTCTGATTTAAAACTAAAATAATAAAAATAACTTACAGAGTAACGATTGAACTGCGCTTTGGAGGGCGCCGGCACTACAGGGGGTGAAGGTTCATGCCTATAACAAGGATATATTTTTTATTCTGTAGTCCACTAAAAAAGTAATAATTTGGTAATGTTTTTATAGTTAAGTACGTTTTAACCATATAAATAACATTCCACAGTTTCTCGTTATTGGGTACGTGCTTCCTACACTTCGGAAGTGTATTTTATTTAGTTAATAGCTATCGCCCGCGACTTCGTACGCGTACAATTTAGAAAATTTTCACCGATTCAGTAATATTTTTTACTGATACTCCCGCTCTTATTGGTTGCAGCGTGGTTTTTTGATAGCCTTCCTCGATAAATGTACTATCCAACACTGAAAGTTTTTTTTCAAATCAGACCAGTGGTTCAAAAGATCAGCGCGTTTAAACAAACAAAGCAAACTCTTCAGGTTTATTAATATTGGTTGAAATCCTGTGCGGAAAAGACAAATTTGGGGGCGGGGGGGGGCATAGGGTTAGTTTGAAGTTTTCTATCTCTCACAGAGGATGATGTCTGCTATATATCTAGCTCTTAACCTGGGGAGGAAACGGCCAGATGATACTTGTATACTCTAGCTGTAATCACGAGCCTAATAAATAATAAATTTATATGAAGTACATAAACAAGTGTAAAAACTAACCTGCTATGTTCCGGTTCTGATTTGCCAACTGAAAGAAAGAAGAATATAAAGAATTATATAAAACAAATGGTTAAGTGCGAGTCGGACTCGCGCACGAAGGGTTCCGTACCATTATCTATGCAACATAAGGCAACGTTATTAGTATCGAGCAAGAAACGGTAAAAATATCATGTTGAAGTCTCAGTAATAGGGTCCCGTTTTTACCCTTTGGGTACGGAACCCTATTACTGAGACTTCGCTGTCCGACTGTCCGCTGTCCGCTGCTTTTGTTATATTGTGTGAAATATATTATATAATATATTTCACACAATATAACAAAAAAAAGTAGTTTAATGTCATGGTGAAAACAAAAGTAACCTTACTAAAGTAATTTATTAATTTTGCAATTGACACGCTATGCTTGTTACTTAATAAATCAAATTATGGTGGAAAAAGTGACTGCCGCAAGCGGGACTAGAACCCACGACGATGGGCAACAGAATTTAACTGATAACACTGTAAGTAACGCTTCAGTACATAATAATATATTCTGTATACGTCCCAGGTCTATAGATATACATAATTATATTATTATATTGAACAGGACACAAAAGCTAAACTTCCACAGACCCTTTACCATTTTCCAATAAACTCTTTTATTATATCTAATATATAAAATTCACGTGTCACAGTGTTAGTTACCGTACTCCTCCGAAACGGCTTGAACAATTTTTATAAAATTTTACATGCGTATTCAGTAGGTCTGAGAATCGGCCAACATCTATTTTTCAAACCTTTTTTTTTATTATGGCAAAACAACGTTTGTCGGGTCAGCTAGTCTAATATATAAAATTCACGTGTCACAGTGTTAGTTACCGTACTCCTCCGAAACGGCTTGAACAATTTTTATAAAATTTTACATGCGTATTCAGTAGGTCTGAGAATCGGCCAACATCTATTTTTCAAACCTTTTTTTTTATTATGGCAAAACAACGTTTGTCGGGTCAGCTAGTAATATGTATTTGTTGCTTGATACAGTTTTGGACAACACGCGTTTTTATTTTAATACATAGGAGAGTGGTTCAAGACGATGGCTTTTTGTATATTTTATTATGATTATGAATTCCACGCGCACAATGTTGCGAGCAATAGTTAGTATGTATACAAATATCTAACTCACTGGCAAGAGATTCTATAAGTCCAACATCCATAACTTCTTCAAATGTACAATCTTCTGTCTCAGTAAAGTGATCTGTGTTAAACAGCCAATGGTGGATTTGGTCTCTGTAATATATTACGCAACATTAATAATAACGTTCGTTCTGTCTACCCCAGAATTAATATAGTGTGATGATATATATATAATAAACCCACTTGTGTTTGTCATATATCTCCTTGTCAATATTGACAGGCTTGAACCGACCAAATTTGTCTTCTATCCGTTGTATGAGACGACTGGTCACTACGGCCACTCCCTCACGGTATTTGTGATGACGAAATGAGTATAACACGTTTCCGGCTTTCGGAAAGTGACGGACCTGTTAACAAACCATTTGTTAAATGCAAAAATAGAAATATTATTAAGTCCAGAAGAAATTAAATTAAAATATATATATGCCTACTTTATTCTGGCAAGAATAATGTATATATTTTTGCCTAACATTAGTGATGTCTTTTTCATTAGAGGCAAATTGTTTATGCCTCAATAACTTGGTTTAGTTTTTTTAAAAGTAAATTTATTGTACAACGCCATCTATTGAGCGGTTCGCACCAACTCGATCAATCGATCACTTAGTGTTCTTAAGAGGATACCAAAATAGCTTCGTGCATTTTTCTACGTACGAAGTTTTCATTGTTTCTTTAGATTGAATGGCTAGAGCTCTAATTTTTAAGTATATGTTTTTTCAATATATGATCTAGGATCGCATAAACTCAGAAACGCGATTGAAAAAAGTTTTCTCAATAGAAAATCTTCGCGAAACAACCTCTCTAATTTTTTATTTTTTTCATTTGTCGGTCTATTATCGCGTATTAACTAATAAAATAACTTTAAAAACATAAGTAACTATTATAAATAGAAACACGTAAATCAGAATTAAAATATATTTAGTAGATTTTGAGTAAATAGGAAAAGTATCCCTAATTCTTCATTTTCTGTGCCTACTGGCTGTGTTAATATGTACGTGTCGGCGATGATATTGAATAATATTGATGTAGGCCCTTAATAGAACACAACTGGATCGAAATAATAACTGTACATGTATTTCTACATTAATTTATTAATTTTTGCAATTGAATTGCTATGCTTTCACTAAATAAACTGAATTTGTTAATACTAACAAGATAGTTATGCCGATGCCAGTAACCAGTTATGTGGTTGACGATGGTGCGAGGATGTCCCTGCTTCAAGCACAGTGTACAGATGTACTTGGGCTCGTGGTACACTTCTTCAGGCGGATGCTCGATAAGGTACTCCAGCCCTATCATTGGAGCCCTGACAATAACAAGTGTTTAATTAATAATAAAATAATACTAACAATATACGCGCTACGGTGACCACTGGAAGTCAGATGGTTCATGATGGTGCCCGGAGTTCCTTGTTTCAAACACAGCACACACAGATACCTGGAGAGGTAGTACACCTCCTCAGGCGGGAACTCGATCAAGTACTCCACGCCGATCAATGGCGTCCTGTATCATAACGTATATGTACTATTCTACATATTGAAATGATATTCTCTGGGACTGATGGAAATACTACAAACTTAATACATACGCCTGATCACAGTAGTAAGTAGATCGAAAACCCAAGGTTCTTGGTTACTCAAAAATGGGAATGACTATTGCTAGCATGTAAGTACATAAAACTATATGGTACACACTGTTGTGTTGCTATAATCTGGTAAAAAAATTATAGATGGTTATAACTATTAAAATATTTGTACAATTGACCGGCCTCGTGGTTGGTTCGATTCCCGATCGGGACAGTCATTTTTGTGATATTTATAAATGTCATACAAATGTTTGTACTGCACCTGGGTGTTTGAACTGAACTGAAGCCAACAATACAGTACGTGTTCTATCCGTATTCTGGTACCCTAACACAAGCATATAAGCTTAGCTTGGGACCAGTAGACGTAGTGTGAAATGTCCATTAATATAAAAAAAACAAAAGATTTACATCATTTCCACATTTTCAGATCCATGGAAGGTTGAATAACCAAAAAATTTCTCTAAAGGTGCCATGTCGAGCAGTCGCTTTGGTTTCTCAATGAAAATACCATTCGATACTTAGCGGCGTAAATATCTGTTATTATGTATAATGTACAAGTACATTCACTCTAAAGAAAATAATTAATTAGATAACTTACTTAACTTTATCGAGAGTATCTTGTATATGGCAACGTACTCCCCTTTGTTTCTGCATCAATTTATCTATCTCAGTAATAGCTTGACTGGTTGTTCCAGAGTCATTGTTGGGTTTCACAGAAATTTTCGAAGGCTGCGTTGGAGGTTGCTTTTGTTCAGCTGCTACAATACAAATAGTTGCATATTATGAAGTTAGGAGAGATTTTCAAGTGTTCAGAGGGGCTTTGAAAAACAAAAGTATGTAACTGTATTTTTTTTTCTTTTTGAGACAAAATGCTTTATTACCATATTACCTCAGAGTATGAAACTGATCATAGTCGTAGCCAAAAATCCACTACAAATCCCAAAGGGAAAATAGTACCTCCTTCCTACCTTCATACATTGTATTATGTAATAGTAGAAGTAGAAGTTGGCCGTAACATCGTACGAGTGGAATTTAGAAGCCAAACCCTAAAAAATTATACAAAAAAGCCATCCTCTTGAATCACTCTATCTACTAGAAATACCCCATCAAAAGAACTTGCGTAGTTTTGAGGATTAGATTTGCTCACATAGGGCATTCAAAGAGACAAAAATAACGACTTTGTTTTATAATAAGTAAAGATTTAACTGTATTACTTTCTGAGTTGTGTACTCTTCCATATTGTATTGTATGTGCTAGAAAATGCATTCTTTCATGCGTACATTTATTTTGGTAAAAACTGGCAATATTTTCCATACTGTAAAACTCCTTAACAAACCAGAAAACAGACCTCGATTTTAAATTCAATTATAAATTGTCTGTAGGAAATTGGCGTAAAGAACTGGAATGTTTTTATCACGAGCACAATATCATTAAGCTAAAATTAACGATATTTGTATATTGAAAAACATCACTAAGCTGAAGAGTTTGTTTGTTTGAACGCGCTAATCTCAGGAAAGGATGGTACGATTTGAAAAATTATTTCAGTATTATATACCACATCTATCGAGGAAGGCTTCAGGCTACAAAACATCACGCTGCGACCCATACGAGCATAGCATCAGTGAAAAATGTTGCAAAAACGTGGAAAATTTTCCTAAATGAAAAACGCGTACAAAGTAGCAGGCAACAGCTAGTGTGTCATACTTACCAGGATTGTTATGTTGATGATAGGGATGGTCAGTGAAGATTCGCAGCGGCCATGTGTTTACCATTGCTAACTTGGCCTTGTGCTTCTTCCCCGATATATGAGTCTGTAACCAAATTTTATTACCATTAAAAACTGACAACACAATAATATACAAATGTTCAATACTAAATCCTAAACAGCAGCGCCTATTTATATATACAGAAGATTTTATAGTTGTAGGAATTGTGTTATTTTCGAAAAGTATGCCAAGTATATGTCATATATCAAAGGTAAACCAAATATATCCAAGGTAAATATCAGGATACATAATTAAACACGCTATAGTTTTGTATCAATGCATATCAGAGGACCACATCAAGGACTGGTTAAAATACGAGTTAATGAACTATGGAACTACAAGAGTGAAATAAAACTAACCTGCAGTATGGATTCCCCACTGCATAAGGCTGCGCAAGGATAGCACAGATAGATCCATTTGCCAGAAATATCTCGTCCACCACGCTCCACCATGGGCCTAGTACTGCCATCTTCAAGTTTTATCTTCAAACTGTTCAGATGGTCTTGAAACTCTTGCTCAGCCTATAAAATTTTCACATAATCACAAACATAATATGGGCAAGTGTTATTTCACGATGCGAAAACGCAACAACCTATAATTTTCATTAAATGGGTTAAATTAAAAATAAATAAAACAGTTATATGTAATTTTTATTCCTTTATTAAAGTTGATTATGTTTAAATTATGTCTTACTCTGTGATAGGTACACTTACCGTATTATCGTGATACTTTACGAAAACACGTAAAGCAGATTGCATTTACACACAAAAAAGTGCATATATGAAAAATAAAACAATGACAGCACAACACGTATCGTAAAATCCTCCCAAATAATCCTAATTTTAGTCATATATTCGATATCTTAGACTCGAGAGTTTTATAAATTAACCGAAATTTCGAACAAAAGGCATACCGCATATCTCCAGTACAGTTTTAACAGTTTGTCGATTCGATATGGAACTTTACTTCACTGCAGCATCTACAGTGTTTTAGAGCCAGGAAAGAATCTTCCCGGAAAAGTAGAGTCATGAATATGTAATCAATTTGTTGGTTTGTTATTTTTCGAGGAATTGTTTCATTGGGATTTTTACACACATTATGATTCTGGCGTCCACTGGGACCGACCCTTCATAACCCCTAGATTCAAGACTGCCAATTCTTAACGTACCTACTGTTAAAGAGTAGGAAGAATATGTTTCCCGATGCTGATGTAAGATTTTAAAAATATTTCAAAAATAAAATTTAAAATAACAGATCGACAAATTCGAAGCATTGTTGCGTTGTTATTTATAAAGCGTACGCGTTTATTTCTAATGTAAATTACTAGTTAAATAAATATTACAGTAATATACAGGCTTTTTATATGTTGATATAGGGTTTAATTTTGAGTTGTTCGTCTCTTAATTATACTTCTATTCTGCCTCTTCATTACCTTTTACCTGATTTAGGTCGGTTTCGCCGAGTTGCGGTTATTATTCTACTCTTTTGGTTATTCCAAAATTTGCAACCCCATTTCCAAAAAGTATATTAATACTAGCTGACCCGGCAAACGTTGTTTTGCCATACTAAAAAAAACCAAAAAGGTTTGAAAAATAGATGTTGGCCGATTCTCAGACCTACTGAATATGTATGTAAAATTTGAGAAGAATCGGTCAAGCCGTTTCGGAGGAGTACGGTAACTAACACTGTGACACGTGAATTTTATATATTAGATTTAGGATCGCACGGGTCCTAATAAATAATTAATAATTCTCATAGACGATCATCTGTTCGACTTTGTTGTTATTCTTATTATTAGAGATAACAAGTTACAGAATTTACTAGACACATTAGAGAATTTAACATTATTAGCCAACTCTAGTTTACCTGCAGAAAAGCTTTGAATTTATTTCGGCTGTTTAGCGTCAAGAATAGACGAACGAAAGCACTAAAACCAAAAAATATTAAAAAAATAAGTGCCTCCTAAGCCAACAAAAAAGTTATGGTGAAGACAATACATCTCATCTGAATTGGTCAGCAATTGTAGAGTTATTTTGCTAGGGGTCGCGGTTTTGCTCATGCCCTAGACAACTTATGCCTAAACCTTCCATTCTTTAGGAAATTACATTTTAGTCAAAATGACAAAAAATTACTCCTCGCTTAAAGTCGATGCCGAGACAGCTTCATCGCGTGTTATTCGGCAGCAGAAGAGCCTGAAACGAGTATCACAAAGCGTGCCTAGACAGTCATAATGTACCCAAACTGCGTCTCCTTTAAATTGCCTAAAAAGAGTGCTTGCAGGAATCTTCTTTTCATTTATAACCACAGTCTGCCACAACATGCCTAGATTCTAGGAGCCTAAGAGTCCCAATACCCAAAGTAGGATTAGTAGGTACATCTAGCGAACTACTTCATTAATTTAAAAATTTTGGTAGTGTACCTAAATTTTGTACCAGTGGTTCTCAAGATGTTAGCTCATTAGCGAATGCCACGGATTGTCGTCATAGACTGTATTTGGGTAATTTTCTAGTGAAGTTCTGGAAAAACTCTAGGATAAATGTGTGCATATGTTTAATGAACTATCAAATCAAAATGTTCAATCGTTTGTTAAAGCAATTTCCAATATAAAAAATAAAGAATACATTGCTTTAAATTTTTTAAAAGAAGCATCCCCTAATTACTGTTTTTTGTTGGAATTATGAGGAATGCACCATTGGTGATTGTTTTTCCATGACAACCATGTATTTTTACTCTGCATCATGTTCTTTCGTTTATATTGTAACATTTGACTTGACGATTGAGGATTTAAAGGAGTTTGCGTAGTTTTTTAGCATCAAAGATAATAAACAGTTAATATATAAAATTTATTTTAGATTAACTTATCTTGCAAATAATCATGTGAAAAAAATATCAAATATTATATTTACCTTAGTGCAAGTAGGATCTTTCTTGGGCAATTCAGTGACAGTATCTTCATATCCTTCAGTTCCAGGTGGACAGTCCGGAAGATCCATCTTGAAGCACTACACTTGACCAAAATTTTTTTTTTCACAATTGTTCACTATTTTTCTTCTTAATCTTGATTCACGCACAACTGTAACGCAAATCATTGTACATGAAAGCATATGTCCAGTTATTGTAAAAATACTTAAATATTTTGTATAGTAATAAATAGATACTTACACTCCTCTGCAGGACCTTATACTTACATGTCACATAGGTGGAGCTTAACACAATATTATTGTATCAAATGTACAATAGGATTGTGCAAGTAATTAAACTAAAATATGTATAACCTAGAGCCCTGTGAGTAATTGGTACATTTTGATATTGGTATAATGTTATTGTTTGTGGGCACATATTAGATCAACCTACATTATTGATTCAGAATAAACCACATGAAACATACAGTAACATTTAGTCTTAAATAAAAAAAAAATTTTTACTTCTAAATTCTATCCTACATAAATCTTTTGAGGCCAGCATAATGTGTTCATACTGATTTTAAATTACTTCTCTTTTCATACAATAGATCAGATTTAGGATGTTATTTTTATACATGTTTCAAAGTGTTGATATTAATATGGATCTTTTTGGAATTTCTTTTGAATTGTCCATGTATTAAGGGAGGGGTGCTCCATGTTTCTACTATTGTTTCCTTTTATTCTTACAAGCTGTGGCAACATGTGATTTGAAATATTGCAACTTTAGAAATCCGATGTTGTTGATGTAAGCTTAGGAATGCAGTGAAAATAATTAACTTTTTTTTAATTTTATCGTATATCTATTATACTATAAAATTAATATGGCCATTCCCTCATAACTATATATGAGAACGAACATCTTTACAAAATTATAATAACAAACCTAACACCAAATACCTATCAACTTGATGTTATAAACATTTGGAAAATCACCTTACCATCATTGGCAAATTTTATTATCACACAGATAAAAAAATTTTTTTTTTTAGCTGTGTGATAATAAAATTTTGGCAATGACCAGATTCATAATCGTCTCTATTACAAATTTTTTTAAAATATATTTGTGCGCTTACCTATCTACCAAAACTGTGGTATACCACATAACTTTATTCTCATTATGCTGCTATAGTTAACTAATGCTAACATTAAATACCCGACCAAATATTGATATCAAATATTTATTATGTATCTTTGAATATATTTTCATTGTAATCCTTACAATACTTTGTAGTTTGCATTAAGGGGGACTATCCAAAGAGTTAAGTATGGACAGATAGTGCAATGTAGAAATCTAGTTTTATGGATTTTGCCAACAACAATAGTACTATTATAGCTTCAGTTAAGCTGACAATTTAAAACTTAGTGTCTTTTTAATTGCAATGGAAATACTATGTTCAGAAACTGCTTTTTTAAATGAAACAGGAAAAAATAATAAGCATTTTTATAAGACTCTTTTCTATACGGCAACCTACAGATATACTACACTTTCTTGAGATCTTCTTACTGCCAAGCTCATGCTTTTTCTTATAACTTTGATTTATATATTTATTTGGTTTGGAGCGCTATTTTATTAAAATTGAAGTTATGTTCTGAATTTTTTACACTATAATGTAGGCATTGAATAATTTTGAACATAACTGTAGAACAAATAGGATGATGAATAAAACTTCCTATACAAGAGTACCATAGTATTAACTTTTTTTTGTAATTAATAAATTAATACAAAACATCTACTTACCAATACTTATAAATTCTATGTGATGAAAATTATTAATAATTAAGATTTTAACAAAAGATTTTTAGTGTCCGAAGTTGAGCGGATCTTATGCGCAAAATATTGGTTACCTAAATCTCTTATCATAGGTATTACAGGTACCCAACTATAGCAAATAATTTATAGTATATGTATGGGTACGAAACATTAAAATGTATTAACAGGTGCAGTGTGGAGCAGTCGAATTGGAAATATAAAATCCACAACGGCATTGATTTCTCGTAATAAGCTTTTTACTCCTTTATTGCACGAAACAACACGCGATTACAACGACGAATCATTCATATTACTCCATTTATATTAAAATATTGTAAATAACTTGTGTAAATAGATTATTACTGGGATACTAACCTGCAGAAGCCGATGAGTGGTGAAGTGTCTGACAATGGTTTTGAATAGACAAGTAGTAGGTATGTTATACAAATAAACACAACAATTACAAAAATCTAAAATGAATACATATTAATTATCTTCACGTAATAACTAATTATTATAAGCATCCTTGTTACGAACATTAAATAAAAATCAACATTTTTCTACACAATGCCTACTCCAGCATCCACCATTTTGTTTTTATTTTAGTGATGTCAGAAGTCAGAAGTTCAGAACTGTCACTTGTCAGTGTCAGTTACGATAAAAATATTTTTGCTGGTTGTTTACCGTTTTAACGATTGATGAGCATTTTAACAACATTATTAAATCAATAATCAATCAATGTTATAATTTTGTGTCAAACTGAGTGTCAAATAACTTGGTAAACAATATTTTCCTAAATCTATACTGCGCTATTACAAGGTTATGTCAGCGCTTTATATTTCTACCACGAAGTATAGATAGAAGGAGTCCGAACGGTATAGGCTTTTCCATAATATTTCGTGTACACATTAATAAACCCAGATCATAGTTCTATTTTCTGCCACTGGCTGCGCAAGTGTTCAGGGCGTACCGATGCTATTATTATTATTACATGTAAACACGCGCTGGCTCGTGAAAGTTGAATTTAATTTAATTATTATTATTAAATTAAATATTAATTTAATTAAATATTTTTTTCCACAGGTGTCAATAGCAATAAAATTTCCCGCGTAAGAATTCAAACGAGTACTCCTTGAAAAATGGCGCGCTCTACCGGCAAAAAATCTGTCCCTTAAATTGAGACCATTCGTTCAACATTACGTTCGGACTCCTTCTATCTATACCACGGAATAGAAATCAAGTGGAATTGCGAAGTAGGCGTGGCACGCGTGTCACAATTAAGCACTGTTGCGCTTATTTGATCTCCAGTCGCACAAGTACTTACTTAGTCGTATTCAGACTGTTCTAACGATAACTCGTGTTGTTAATATCGCGACAAGCTCGTTTCGCTGTAGATATGCCGTATTGTTCAGTTTTGGAGTGCAAGAATAATAGTAGGAGAAGAAATCTTAAAAATGGGGGTATTTCGTACCATCGGTAAGTACAATATCATTTGATTCTAATAAATTTTTGTTAATTCCAATATACTAATAATTTATTGGAACCTCTCGTTAAAATCAACCTTATGCCATTTAGATAAAGTTTATTTTACATTGATTATATTCATTATTTCGTTCTTGAAAGTTGTACAACTGTACGATCATTTATAGAGCACTGTAACAACATAAAAGATATTGTATTCTCCTCTCTATTTGCCATTGAAAATCAAATCGATTTAGAAACTGTGAAGCGTTTAAAATAAAAGGAAATCACAGACTTTTTTATGTAGACTAAACCTGCAATGTGCAATGTGAATTATTAAATATTATGATTATTTTATTTCTGTATTTTATTGAATCAATCCTTCTGACGCATTCGATTAAAAATAGGAACAAGGGTATTTCTAACATAGACCCTTGATAACTTAAAACCTCAATCTATAACTGAAAATATTTTGTGTTTCCCTTGGACTTTAACTTAACGAGGTTCTACTGTACATACATTGAATAGATAGAAAACACCCAGACGTTATTACGTCTGGGTGCTGGGTGCAGCTATCTGTGTTCATTACACCAATATTTGTCCTGTGCGGGAATCGAACCCGCGACCATGTGATCGTAAGTCGGCTGCATAACCGCGCATAAATGTGTATATTTTTATCACATAAAACAACGACACTCTTCCTCCCTCTTGTACACCAATATTTCAGTAGTTATAAAGCCTATGCTATGAGGAATCTAGACTGTTCTTATAGAGAAACTTGAACTTAAATAAAGTACAAAAAATAACTACAAAAAACTAAAGTTCAAAAATAAGAAATGGGTAGGTATATATCGATATCGGTAATAATCGGTAAACCGAAAAAAGATGGATGGACTGTGTGAAAGAGGACATGAAAGAAAGAGGAGTTGACACAGACATGACGGCTAATAGAAGATTATGGAAGAAAAAGACATGTTGCACCGACCCCAAATAATGGGATAAGGGCTGGAGGATGATGACATATATCGATATCGGTAATCTAATTCGGGTTGGTACGGCCTTAATCGAATAGCAGCAATGACACGTTCGTGCACACGATTGTCACCTTTACCCTTAACGAAATTGTGTTTCTATTTGCGACCACTGGTAAATGCGACATCTATCGTCAAGTAGCGGAATTTACTCGTCAATCAATTTTAGTTTGACTTAGTATTACAAAAGGTGTTAAATACTTTTCCAACTACAGCGAATTAAACCCTATTCCAGAATCAGAAGGTTTATTTTCAGATGTAGGTTATATGACTTATGCTAGTTTACTATAAAATATAAACGACCAATCAAACGATTTGTTTATATGTAGTACATTATATGATTATCGGTATAATTGTGTGAGTTTGGCGTCACTGGTTTCTATAGTAATTTTGTTACATTGCACTTCCACTTGATTTCTATTTCGTGATCTATACTTCGTGATTTCTACTATCATTTTTATACTTAGATTAAAAATGGTAGGTAACCCCAAATGGCGTTATGGGCCGCCATTTTGTGACTAAAGGCGGAAACATACTTACGTGTCGTGGCGCGCCAGGAGCATATCGGTTTCATACATTTAATATGGTTAGGGACATATTTGCGTGTCGTGTCGTGACGCAACGCGTTCTGTCGTGGCGCGGACTGCTCGCCACCGATTGCGCCAGAGCGGTGGTGGGGGTTATGGCGCGACACGGCATAACAGACAAATGTGTTTCTATACTGGCGCGTGGCTCGTGGCGCAAACATCTAGCGGGAATTAAATTTTAATTTTAAAAATGACTGACGATCTCATAGAACTCGTACGTCAAAGAAAAGTTATATATGATTCTAAGTGTAAAGATTACAAGGATCATTTCATGAGAAATGCTGCTTGGGAAGAAATCGCTGAAATCTTAGAACAACCAGGTAAGTCAATAAAGTTGTATTTTACTTTATTATTTATTTGAAAAGAGATTAATGAATAATTATACAAATTTAACAATTAATACTATTTAAGAATTTTGTCTACCTCGGCGAATCATTTCTATTTGCCATGGTACTCTCCCTTCTGGACTAATAAAATACTCTTTGTATTTCTCTCTGACATAAACAGCGTTTTTTGATGGGTTTCTTGGTAAAGATTCAATATTAATTAGACAGTCGATGTTGCTGCTATGGTCAGTAGAATCCATCAAATTTTCTTCAGGGAGCAATGTTTCTGTTCTTAAAAAATTATGTAAGCAGCAGGCAGCTAGCACAATCTTGTCTACCATGTCCGGTTGGACTTGCATAGGTCCATGAAATACACGAAATCGAGCCCGTAAAATACCAAACGCATTTTCTACACACCGGCGTGCACGTGATAAGCGGTAATTAAATATTTTATTTGCATCATTGTTAACTAGCTTGTCTTTGTGATAAGGTTTTAACAAATATGGTTTCAACGGGAATGCTGCATCAGCAACAATAGTGTATGGCATAGGTTGTGAGTTTACACTCAGTGGTTCATCCTGTGGTACATTTAATGCTTTCTGCTCAAATAATTTTCCCATCAAAGATTTCTCGTATATGCCACCGTCACTGTTTCGACCATACGCACCTACGTCAATCATGATAAATTTGTATTGAGCATCAACTAATGCAAGTAAAACTATGGAGTGTTCTTGTTTATAGTTATAGAAAGTGAAACCTGCGTTTATAGGACAAATTATGTTAACGTGTTTGCCATCTAATGCTCCAATACAATTTGGAAAATGCCAAAATTGTTTAAAGTTATTTGCAATATCTTTCCACATTTGTTCAGAAGGTGTAGGCATTACAATAGGTGCCATATTTTTCCAAATGGCTTCACACACTTCTTGTACTATAACTCTCACAGTAGAAAATCCCATTCGATAGTTGAAGGCCAATGATCGAAAAGTGTTTCCAGTAGCTAAAAATCTGAAAAGAAATAAACAATTATTATTATTTGTTACAGTAAATAAATGCAAGGATGACTGGGCTAAACTTAGGAATGCTTTCGCCAGCGCTTTGAAGCGACGAAGGAATAAGAAAAGTGGGCAGGCTGCGGCGGCGTTAGTGCCCTGGAAATATGAAGAGAGCATGAGTTTTCTCCTTCCTTATATGGAATGTAGGAGCACAAAAACAAATGTGACAACTACACCAGAATCACCACCCACAGAAGAGTCTCCCGACGAAAGTCTTCCAGAAAGTCCCAGTACTTCACGCAGTCAATCACAATCCAGTTCCTCACGTGGAAAACCTAATAAAGATTTCCAAGATTTAAGACGTCAGAAGCAAAATTTTAGACAAGACATGGACGAAACTGATCTATTTTTCCTTAGTATGAGTAAAGAATTAAAAGCGCTGCCAAAACTTGAACAAACAAAAATAAAATTAGACTTGCACACCGCTATTTCCCAAGCATTAATACGGCAATTGGAACACAGAGACAAAATTTTAAAAACGCCTATAAAAATAACAACTCAAAGATTCATCCAATCAACTCCACAACATCAGTCCTCAACATACATCCAAACTACTGCAAACGCTGAATTACCAACATACAACCAGTCACCCTCACACGATCAGTCACCCACATATATCGAGTTATCAATTCCTACTACATCTCGCGCACAAAATCATGCTGATTCTTCAACATACATCCAAACTACTGCAGACGTTCATCAATCACCAACACACACCCAGTCACCTATACACGCTCAGTCACCCACATATATCCAGTCATCATCATTTCCATCCGGATCACACTCAAAACCTGTTGTTTCAGATAACTTGAAAGCATACTATGACAGTATAAATTTTGGTTAAACTAATGATTTAATGATAAACAGATAATTTTTTAACTAATAAATAAGACAGCAGGTTGTGATTACTTAAATGTTGATTTCATATAAGTTAGTTTCATGATAAATGATTGTTAACCTAATTCGTGCAACAGCACAGTCAATTATATTTTTCAAAGTAAATAAAACTTACCTTAAACATAACGCAAGTCTTTCTTTAGTACCTATGGGTTCACGAAATTTCGTATGTACTTTTTTTATGTCTCCTTCAATCAGCGAATGGACTTCCTCATATTGTGCTTTGTTCATCCTAAAGTACTGATGAAATTTCTGATCGTCACTCTCCAGTTCTTTAACAAGACGATGAAATTCACCTTTGTCTTGTCTCCCTCTGTTTATAGGGTGAACCCAGTATCTTCTTTTCTTTTTTTTGCTCTTAAGAAGTTTCATTGCTAAGAGAAATTGAAGGTCTTCATCAAAATCACTATCCGAATCAGAAGAAAACATTATTTATGTTTGAACGCTGCAAAGGTTCGTCAAGTACTGTTCAGAATAACGCCAGAGTACGCCACGACACGACACTTTAGTGTGCACACCACCGTCACGACAGTAAGCGTCACGACACGCCACGACACATAAATATGTTTCCGCCTTAAAACAGTCGTCTGTTGTCGTTTCGTGCGCATAGACCACGTTCTTCAAGTGTTTTCGATCTGTTTTTATTTGACCCGGCTTTCGTTTAATGGACTGTTTCTGCTTTTCAAACTGACATCGGCGCTAAATCGGACTTGGATTGTATTTTGTAATGCGATCTTTTTACTTTTGGTGCATAATAATGCCTAAACGTGGACAAACATTGAAAAGTGGAGCCCGTGAGTTAATCATCAAGCTGCAAGATTACTTTGAGCGGGAGCGGCAAAATGGCGGACCCCTGGTACCTGTCGAACAAGTACAAGAACGCGTCTCTCAGGCGCTTGGGGTTAGCAAACGAACGATAACAAATATTAATAAAGAAAAGTTCGGCTCTACTGGCACGGAAGATAATATTTTACGTACTCCGAAGAAGAAACGTAGAACTAAACCCGTGACAGATATTGACACCTTTGACGCCGATGCAATCAGAAATCATATATATGGTTACTATTTCAGAAATGAATATCTCAACAGGAAGAAGCTTTTGGCATCGTTAAGAGAAGCTGGACTGTTTAGCGGGGGTAAAACTGCTTTAACCAAAATCTTAAAAGATATTGGTTTTTCGTATAAAAAACAGACAAAAGAAAAATTTTATTAGAACGATACGACATAATTTTAAAACGGATAAGTTTTTTGAGAGAAGCAAAAAAAATTTATAACTGGGATAATGTCGTGTTCATTGACGAGACATGGCTAAACGCCAATCACACGGTTTCCCGTTCTTGGACGGATGATACACAAGCGTCGACCTCGAAAGTACCAATGGGTAAGGGGGCCCGTCTGATAATATGCCACGCAGGTTCTGCAAAATACGGCTTTGTGGAGAACGCGTTACTGGCATTTCAATCAAAATCCACAAATGACTACCACGAGGAAATGAATGCCACTACATTTAAAGAGTGGTTCCAGAACGTGCTTTTGCCCAGCCTACCAGAGCCTTCTGTAATATTCATTCCTCCTATCACTCGGTTCAAATACAGAAACCACCTACCCAAGCTAATAAAAAAGAAGAAATGGTGGCTTGGTTACACGCAAAAGGCATTGACGCAAATATGCAGATGCTAAAAGCAGAGCTAATTAAATTAGTTAAAGAAAATAAAGCGGCAAATGTGCGATACGAAATCGATGAACTGGCTCTGGAGTACGGTCATCGTGTTCTAAGAATTCCACCGTATCATTGCCAATATAACGCGATTGAGCTAATCTGGGCTCAAATAAAAGGTTACGCCGCCCACCACAATACTTCCCCGCCATTCAGCACGAAAAAGGTGATGACCCTATTAAAAGAAGCCTGCGGGGAAGTCACAAGAGATGACTGGGCAAAGGTTGTTGAGAAGACTAAAAACCTGATTGTGGAACATTTTGACCGAGATATCAGGATTGATTCTCACCACACACACACCGTGAAGACACCACCTCCTCAAGCGAATCGGAGTCTGATTAATATTCTGTACGCACATTCAATTCAATGTACTTTATTGAATAGAAATACAGATTGTAACTTTGTAACAAAGAATAAATAAAACAATTTTATTATATTAATATTACCCTTTTTTGGTTTCTACTTAAATAACTAAAATATAAATTTTAAATGATTCCGCCAATTTAAAACGAAAATAGTCTTAAAAATAACGTGGCGGTTAATTTTGGAGGAACGGTAACGAACTGTCCCCGTTTTCCAATCAGCGCACAATAGCGCATTATGCGGCACAATGCTCAACGTTGAGTGTTCCAATTACAGCATCGCATCGCACAATCGAGCACTCTCAAAAGTGATGCGTGCAATCCATACCAACTTCAGCGACAGAAAAGTATTTTTTCTTTAAATTGGCATTGATTGAAATTTTATTTATATATTAACGTTAGTAATATTAAACATTGTTAAAAAAAAATTTAAGGCTTTCTTTTCGTCGGAGTTTTCTGGAAATATTCAAAGTTAATTCAAGCTGTGTTAAAAAATAAATAAATATAAGCATGGATGAAGGTATAAACAATGACTTTTTTTATATTCCACACATATAATGTGAATACAATGTTTATTTTAGAATTTTTTTTTTCAACACTGATCTTAGCGCACTCTGCTGGCGCATTTTAAAACTAATGCACGTTCCAATTTTAAGCGTCAGCATTGTGCGGCACTGAGTCGCATTATGCTCTGCCATTAGAAAACGGGGTGTGTTATGTTGTGCCCATCACTAGTCGTGACTAACTGATAGGTGTCAAGAACGCATTCTTTGAACGGCCGTAGTATAATTAATAGTAAATAAATATTTACGGACATTTCACACAACGTCCGCTGGTTCCAAATTAAGCGTAATGATTTAATGATACTTGTGATATGGACACCAGATTACGGATATAATACATATATGTACTACTTCTTTTTTAACACGCTTTTATAAGTTTGGTATGTAACATGGAGACTAGAAGTAAGGAGGAATATCTCAGTATAATAAAGTGTCCGCTGAAAGGCAGCAAATTAAGGTGGCGCTATAGTAGCAAGTGGAAGAATTTTAAAAAGAGCGCCACAAATTATTAGAAAGTAAAGAAAAACTTCCGCTTTGTTACAGTGCAATTTTTTAAATTATTATATTATATAGACAAACATGACTATGAAATAAATTTATATTAATTATTATTTTAATTATACGGTGTTTAAGTACCCCAAATATTTGTAAATAGCAAATAGAAAATAGTATTAAAGAATTACCGCAACAGTAGCACACTTCTCTCTTCTCTCATTCATATCATTTCCACTTGCTACACTAGCGCTATTTCGGTGAGTGTTATTTGCTGTTTACAAGTGGACACTTTTTGGACTGATCCCCCATACAAGATATTCCTCCTTACTTCTAGTCTCCATGGTATGTAACTATCAATGTATTAATCTGTGTAACGGAATCTTAGAAAGCGATTTTCAGCCACTTGCAGTAGACCAAAGAGTAAAATAATATAGATCAGGTGCTCAAGTCTACTATTTTGGAACAATTGTCATACCGGCACAATACCGGCACGATACCGTTGCAATTGAAGTCAAATATCCGTAGTCTGCTATATGCCGTCATAACGGTCGTTCAATGGTAATAGAATTGTCGATCTCTTTTATCTATGCATTGAATTTTCGGTCTCTTTTATCTATGGATTGTGTTAGAATGGTATGTATGTGTTGCCGTTTTTAAAAAATGCGTTAGTTGAAGTGATTTTCGAAAAACTACTAATAAATTTAAACATTTAATCATGCTAGACTTCGTTTAAATATATTTGTACATACTATTTATTAGTATAAAAAGCAATGTGAAGTTTAGGAGATTAGTAAATTGCAATAAATTACAAAGAACAATTTCTAATATTTCTATCTATCTATTTTTTATTTATGGCAATCTGTCGACACAGGACAATTTAAAAATATTACTGTCAAATTCAAAATAGCAGACTACCGAAACATTTCAGTCATTGAATTGCAATTGTGAAGCAGTTGTGTACGAGACTAGCAATTTATGTCACTTTGACAATTGTAAGACAATGATGAAGTCGTTATGACGACACATTAATAGTAGACTACCAAAAACTTTACTATTGCACCATAATGGTACAGTTGTGACACCGTTGAAATACCCGACTCAGGGCCCTGTAGACGGATTGATCTGAAATTTCCCACACCTAACAAGGACCGATGACAATGCAATAAATTAAAAAAATAATCCCAATTCCTTGATCAGAATTACTAGAATAGCATGTTGAAGTATCACTACGACCACACTTGTATTTTTAAATAAACACGTAATAGTTTAATTGTATATGAGTAGACTCACCAAGATTATTGTGTTTCTACGTATGCCTTTCATATACAATCAGATAATTTCACATAAAAACGCTTTGTTTATAGAATCAAGTAAAAATATCATAATTGTTTACTTGTGTTTACTACGATTATGACAACATGTGTCTTTTGTCACTGACAAAAGAAACTTATGTCTCTGACAACATAAACTGTATAAAAAACATAAAATTTAATTGTAATAATTAGACACATTATAAGAAGAATTGAATTGAATTGAACATAAACTGTCAACGTTTTGTAAGTAGGTAGATAGAATTGATTGATGACAATGCTATCATTATAAAAATATTCAGGATATTTATAAGCGTGTTTTTTAGTTTTTAAACTAAGTAGATTAATTTATTTAATTTTATTTTTTTATTAATTAATTTATTAACGGAGACTGAATGCACAAAATTCGAAATTTAAATTCCCTAACAAAGATAGCGTAACTAAAAAAATGTAAAATTGTAAATATGTACATACTTCTAGATAGAAAACACCCAGCAGACGCAGTACAATACAAATATCTGTGTTCATCACACAAATAATTTTAAATAGTTCTGCATTCAAATAATCATTTATTTAAACTCAAAACAACTCTACATTAATTTATTATTATTAAAACAACTCACCAACTTAATTTTGGAGTTGAAATATAGGGAAACGCCTACATTTCAGCTACTTCTTATGTTGGTATTAGTATAAACACTCTTTTACTTGTGATGTGATGACAAATTATAAGTTTTTTGATTCTTAAGCCTTGAAATTTGGCATAGATCAAGTCTATATATAAATTTCAAGGCTCTAGGGAAACGGGAAGTAACTTGTGAATTATTATTCCCTAGCATAAGTCGAAAAATTCTTAAAAATGGTCATAATTCGGTTATATCTTTTAAATGCGTAGAGGTAAAAGGTTGACTGTAACTTTTTGCAGCAAGGGACCGCATAGATCTACATTTCGTATGAGTTTCAAGTTGATACCTTCAGCCGTTGCTGAGTAACAAACATTTAACAGACGGACAAACAGACAGACGGACACCGTAGTGAGACTATAAGGGTTTATACGAAACCCAAAAAGTCGCATCAAAATCTGTTGTATACTTTGGAAGATATAAGCTTACTCAGGGACATTAGGACATACGTACAAATAAAAAATACGACTCTATTTTATAACAGTCAAAGAAGAAGACAAGTACATACAGTTACTTTAATAAAAACAGACGTGGTAAAAATTGTAGTAACCTATCACTAATCTATTGCTTAAATGATATATCATAGCAGACAATAGAAAATCTACCCGTGTGAAGCAGGCGGTTCGCTATGTTGTTATAATTATTTAAAACATTTCGCATAAATTCGCGGAGGGCATTAACCGAAATAATACGGGGTCTTAGTGCTAAATGCTAATTACGATCAAAGATTAACTAAGGCTGCTCGACAGGCTGGTCTCGTTGTCAGTGAGGCGAGTTCACAATCACAACCGCGATCACCATGCATGGAGACAGACGCATTCAAACATTTTATGCGGCGAACGTTCTCTCGCGATTCGTTTACTTTTACGTGTGTATATCGCTGACGACTTCTTCAGAACATGGTGTTCCCATTGAAATAAAACTATGGGATACAGGACGAACCCCTCTAGCCCACATGGTTGATGTCACTAACGAATTTGGTTTAAAAGTGCTCGCGGAACATAACTTTTTAAATGACAACAACATAGCCTTTTCACCGTATGGGCTGATGGGGATTATGGTGGCACTGTTTGAGGGTGTAGATGGGGAATCCTCATATCAAATACAGAGAGGGATGCAGTTGCCATGGAACAGAAATGTAATGAGAATTGGATTTAGAGATATACATCGCACATTGAAAGTAAGTTTTCAAATCGCAATTAGAATTAACTTACATACCTGGCAACGAGTGATGTTATTTATAATTAATATTTATAACGTAAAATATTTTGGTATTTACCTTTTTAACAAGCTTAATAATATACCTCATTTTTTTACCTATTTTTCCCTGTTTATAACATTTGAGATAACGCTTTCTGAAGCCATTGTCCAAAAATATTTGAAACGTATAAACAAATTGAGTAACGTGAACTTGGAAAGTGGAGACGTGCAGTATTAGCCCGACTGTCAAGGAATGGTTATTATTTAATACATTAGACTTCAATTCATGTAACTTTAAGAAATATCATAAAGACACAGATTGACATACATAAAAGGTTTAAATAAATCAAATAAATGTGTGTTCAAACTTTAGCCAGGTATTTCCTTATTTCTACGTGTGATGTTACCGAGACTGCTTTTTTTAATTTAAAGATTTATAAATTATATATAGATTGTACGCTCTTCATTAAAGACACATTGAATTTGTATAATTATAAATCAATCTTTCCGTGGCGTTTTAAATATTTATTCAAACAGTCCATAGATTATAGGGTTCGATTCCCGGTCAGGACAATCATTTGTGTGATGTTTATAATTGTTATACAAATGTTTGTACTGCGTCTGGGTGTTTATTATGTATTATAAGTATGTATTTACAAAAGAAAAGTAGTATATGTATTATATCCGTATTCTGGTACCCATAACACAAGCATATAAACTTAGCTTGGGACCAGAGGACGTTGTGTGAAATGTCCATGAATATTTATTTATTAATTTATTTATAGACTAGCTGTTGCCCTCGACTCCGTCCGCGTAGAATTTAGGAAATTTTCCCCGTTTTTTGCAACATTTTTAACTACTGCTTGAGTGAGAGTATTATAAACGTAAGAGTAAACAAATATAATCAGAATGAACGCACTGCTAATCTATCAGGAGTTACACGTGTTATTGTGAGTCAACCATAAAATATAGATATGTGCTGTTTCGGGATATTTTTTAGACAATTTTATGTAGAATATTTCCGTCATACATGATTTCTATGTAACTTTAACCATTAAGGCTGCACACGCGACGGAGGCTTAAAAAATGGAGCACCTTTTCCCGTTTTCCCAACATTTACCTTCACTACTCTGCTCCTATTGATTGTAGCGTGATGAAAAGTATACTATAACCTGCCCAGGAGTATGAAGAATAATTGTACCAAGTTTCGTTAAAATCCGTCGAGTAGTTTTTGTTTCTATAAGGAACATACAGACGGACAGACAGACAGACAGACAGACAGACAAAAATTTTACTGATTGCATTTTTGGCATCAGTATCGATCACTAATCACTCCCTGATAGTTATTTTGAAAATATATTTCATGTACAGAATTGACCTCTCTACAGATTTATTATAAGTATAGATGAATTAGAATTTTTAGTTTATTAGTCCCTTAGTCCATGTGGCTTAAAATGGCTTACTTTCAGATAGTAGTGCAAAAGTGTATACTCTACACTACTTTTTGCTATATACGCTATTTTTTTGATTCAGTGTAGTCAAAGGTTTTTCATCGTATTGTAAAATATTATTTTAATGAGACGTAATTAATATTTTTTTTTATTTATAGACGTATTTCGTTCCGGAAGAAGGCTTTCTGGCGGGCTTAGCGTTGAACAATGAAAATGTCACATTCAACGAGCAATACAAAAAGATTTTACGGTTTTATGGTTTCGATTTAGAAAACGATCAGCTGCCAACACTTTCGCCCGAAACAAACAATACATCAAACGTAACTAGCGCTGCTACGTCAACAATGAGTCCAGTCAGTTCCGGAGATAGTACCACCACTGCAATGACAGCAGAGATAACACCCGCAAAAGAACCTAGTACTTCCTCGAATAGAGAAGAATCTACTATCACAATCAATCCTAATGCGGAGACCATCAGTACAATAGACATACGTGGAGTTACAACACCGAGCAGTCAGTCATTGGCACCGAATGCTGAAAGCACTACTATGAGCACCGTTGCTATGACAGAATCTACTATTAGTGAAAGCGTTACTGAAACTGTGCCCCTGACATTTCCAACAACTGTACAAACAACAACATCTCAAACTGAAACCACAACAGATACACAAACTGTTACTAGCATAGCTCAAACTACTGTAGTATCAACACAGAACACTAATGTTCAAGAGTCGGAACAGGCTACTTCCACAAATATTCCAACTACCACGATAGTAACTGAAGCATCACCGATGACTATGAACGACATTCCTGATCAAACTACAACAACAATCACAGCCATGCCAATTGAAACCGCAGCTCTGACTTCTGGGGATATGACAAATGAGCCGACAATGTTTAATGAAATGTTCACGACAGGTGATATTAGTATGAGTACAGTTTCAACAGGCACTTCACCGGGTATAACTTCGCAAACGCTGATAGATACAATTTCTAGTACAACACAACTAACTACGGATAGCTCTACAATACAGTCTACTATGACAACTCAAACTATGATGAACGATGAAAGTACTTTGATAGATACAGCAACAACATCTTTAAGTACACAACAAACTGATCAAACATCAACTACAGGTATTACTGACATGAGTACAACAACAAATTTTATAACAGCTTCGATCAACGAGTCTACGTTAGAGAGTCTTGAGCGTCGCAAGAGGTCAATCGTTGATTTTATATTTACCAATCCACCGTATATGGACGATTATTTGTATTATAGATCCTATGATATAGGATCTGAAATCAATAAACCTTCTGTTGATGATGATATGTTCCTGGCGAATGGCTTGAAAAGTGTTCAGGTGAGTTAAGTTAGGTATCTACCTCATTTGTAATGTTAGTTTGTTACAGTCATATTTTAATAATAGAAAGATATATTAAACATATTTACCAACAGGTCACATACATGCATTATGATACAATATTGGAGTATGCCTATTTGCCGCATTTGGAAGCAGCCGCCCTAAGGTTGCCTTTGGACAGTGATCGATATTACTTACTAGTTGTGTTACCAAAGCGGGATGGTCCAGCAGAGCTCGGCCGGCTAATGTCGCGAATGGCAAGGGAATCAGATTTGTCCGACATCTACTCCGTGTTAAGGCCGCGCCGAGTAAAAGGGATTGTGCCCAGTTTTATTGTCAAAGGTCACGTAACCTTAACAACAGACTTACAAAAGGTAGGAACCTAATTGCTTCACATTTTCGCATGCACTATATACCTACATAATAAACATATTAGTGAGTTAATATTATGGTACTAAGTATACTGGCATTTATTAACCGAAGACAGGTTAGACAAGTATTAGTAGTAAACATATTGTAAAATGGGTAACACGGGGTATGTTTCCCCATTTTGTTAAATACTCGTAAGTACAACAGTTTCACATAATTGTAATTTGCACTTATCCTAGTGGATATTACAGTTTTTATTCGTGTTAGGTATATATACTTCTTATAGGTGAGTGACCCTGTCCTGTTAGTCGTTGAGAGGAAGTCTATTTGATGAGTTTCCGCCATACTCTCAACCTCTCAACAAACAGGTTTACACGATGCATTCAGTGGCAATTTTCTTATGATTGATTGAATTGGATTGCTTTTAATTCAAATGGAACAAATGGCCCAATTTAGAATGAAAATAACGAATATTTTTACCTTGAGTTAGGAAAAGAGAAAGAACACAGGTTTATACAATGCAAACATCGACTGCCTGATTCAGAACCTTTTAAATAAAAGCCCATGTCCCGCTTATATATACCTAACTTGTACCTCCATCGCTTTTTATTTGCCCATAAATTAAGTACAACATACTCGTAAATATTCTTATTTTAAATGTCTTACCACATCTATAACATTTTTGCCCTGCGTTAACTTAATTAATACTTTGGAATCAAAAACTTATGTCGTTGAACATAATCCTAGAACCCAAGTGATTTTGACCTACTTAGTTTTCATCTAAAATACCAACGTAATTATTTTATGGAGTTCATTGCATTAACATAATAATTAGTTTTGTATGTGTACCTAATTAACACGCAGTGACACACTTATGCTCGAGCTGACACTCGTGTTTATTTACATTTCATTTTGGCTCATCAAATACACATCTTCAAACATGTCTATTACAACTAGAACAGATTGATGTGACCTCTCAATTTAAAGTGAAATATTTTGATTGGAAAGTCAATCAGAGTTATTTAGGATTTTATAATTATAACAAACAGTAACAACTAGATTTACAGATATGAACTTGTGAAGTAGTTAAAATAATTGGTCAAGTGCGAGTCGGACTCGCGCACGAAGCGTTCCGTACCATTATCTATGCAACATAAGGCACGTTATTAATAAATGAGCAAACAACACACACAATACTTAATTAATAACGTTTGTTGTATGGGAGCCCCCCTTAAATATTTATTTTATTTTTAGTATTTGTTGTTATAGCGGCAATAGAAATACATCATCTGTGAAAATTTCAACTCTCTAGCTATCACCGTTCTTGAGATACAGCCTGGTGACAGACGGACGGACGGACGGACAGCGAAGTCTCAGTAATAGGGCCCCGTTTTTACCCTTTGGGTACGGAACCCTAAAAACTAGAAACCCATTACCTTAACTCAGTGCATGCAAGTTATGTTTATTTTGTTTAACTGTTTTAAAACATATAATAATATGTAGTCAGAATATTTAAGTTTTCACATTCAGTCTTTAAATTGTACTAATTGGATATCTTGTTTAAAATTTATAATAACAATAACGGGTTTTCTATATCACGGTCTGAACGAAAAGTAGGTACCTAATTTTCAGAATCCAGGGGACAGATTACTAGTCTATAATTAAGTTACGCAATTATCGTTTTATGTTACAGCTAGGCATCAGAGACGTGTTTGAACCACGACAGAGGGACTTCACTCCTATGACTAAACAAGTCGGGGTGTATGTACGCAGCATAGAACAAGCGGTGTCCGTCGCTATAAGGAAGTATCGGCCTGACGACCAGAAGAAGCATAGTAAGTAATACCACAGATAATATAATGTAATACATTATTTTACAGTACAAACCACACAAAGATACCACACGTGACAATCGTAACATGCGTGGTGAATATCTAGGGGCGTATCCAGCATTTAGGTAGTTACGTTCCTCGTGGTCACGAGGAAGTTTAAGGCTTTAATTGCCTTGCCTTCATCTCTAGTGCGTTATTGACTATTGTCTGTGTCTGTGCTATTGTCCCTATTCAGACTGTGCTCCGAATTTACTGAGATAACGCGATGTACTCATGTCATGATGCAGGATCTAATGTCCTGTGGACAGCTCGAACAAAGATAAACCAATAGCATTATTTTAAATTAATACCTACTTAACGCAAATAATTTTTTTATCACGTAGTAAAATCACTAATGGTCTTATTCATAATGGCTTATTGGAGGTTTAAACGGAGATTTTATCGGAGAGGTAATAAACGTTTTATCGTAAAAAGAATATTATGACAAGTTTTGACAATTTTCGCGAACCGATTTTAGCGAAGTTTTAAACCTCCGATAAGTCATTATGAATAAGACCATTAGTGATTTTATATCTGCATGTCGTTAGTAAGACGCCAGGCCCTATCAAGCATCGAGTCCGTTCCGGCATGATCCATTTAATTGCCAGCGTAAGTGTGGCCGTGGGTTCATGCGTGGTCACCCGGTCAGACTGGGGTCACTCATCGAGGCTGCTAACCAAACGACGCGTCATATCATGACACGCGATCGCATTATCCTTCAGTGACTAGTGTCTATGACATTGATGCGCAACAAAAATTTACAAAATTGATTTGCCACAATTAATGAAATTAGCTACCGTAAAGGCCACACTATATTAAAGTCGTGTGAAAATGAAAATAGATGGGAGTACTGATTAACAACAACGTATGGTACAATTGCAAAACATTGCTTTATAAATAGGGTGCTATTTAAAAATTCTTATGTCAACTATGCGCGAAGGTGAATTTCGTGTCCTTATTTTCCAGCACAGAGGCTGAGATAATTGTCAACAGTGCCAATCTGAGGTGTTAAGTGGTGGTTTTAGAGAGGCATAGGTGTAATCCGTGTAACCCCACTCGTCGAATCTATTGTCTCGTGCAGCCAGTCCGGTGGCGTAATGCGGCGATACGCGCATTTGCTTCCATTGATGCGCCACATGCCGCACTGCTTTTCGAACATCGACAATTGGGGAAATCACCCGCTGCAACATCATATAGCGACCTCGATGCTTAATCGCGAGATGAAAATTATGATTCGCAGAATGTCCCGACATTTCAATTACGTAAATGAGTTTACTGAAAAAATTACTGTATGATTATTTCCTGTGACTATACAGTTGGTTTATTCAATTTTGATTGTTGTGATAAGAATATTCACGAAGCGCGACGTTTTTTTACGTTACAAGGACATACATTATGAAATAAGTAGAATAGACAAATTACTAAGTTTAAAATATCGACCTTTATAAACTTAATTGTTAGATACGTATCAGCTACAGTCTGTCGTGTGACCGATTAAAAATGTTTATGCAAATCACCAGTCACCACCCCTTTTCCTCATATTAAGTGCTGTGTAGTCATGCCGCATACTACATTATAATAAATTTTCTTAGAAATTATATTTCATTACAATAATGCAGTAAAATTTCTTACCTGTCTTGAATCGTCCAGAAATCACATCATGAGCATTATTCATCATGTTAAATTTTCTTTTTTCAGGGTATGTGACAAACCGGGATCCAGTAGTTTTTTCAGCGACTTACCCATTTCTCTACTTCGTAATGGACGCCAACATTCACGTGTCGCTTATGGCGGGCAAGATGGCAGATCCGTTAAATTCGAGAATATTATAGCATTAGATATACGTCATATTATTATGATTGCAGTTTTCTTATCTCTACACACACTTTGCCAAGCTCTCTGCTCTTAGGAAAATTATTCCCACACTAATCTTTTCAGCAGGTATTCTATAAAGCGTGTTTTTTAACGATGCGAATTAGATTAAAAACTCTTTAATAATCTGTATTCTGAGGCATCACCACAGGTAATTTGTTTAGGAGGCACCCGACAGCACCTGTGCAGACCGCTATCACATAAGTACAAAAGTTCTTGTGTAGGGTGTGATGCCGCGTCTTCCATAAGCTTGCGATAAAAATACTTGAGTAATTATGGAATGAACCTAAAGAGATCTTACTTATTAATATCTATAGGTACTTTCTTATTTTAAAGCTGAAGATATTGGTTGTTTGGCATTAATTTCAGGGACCGAGTCCAATTTGAAAATTTTTTTGTATTGGACATACATAGTACATACCTATAACAGCTGGCTTCAGGCTATAAAATCACGCTGCGACTAATAGGAGCGAAGCATTAGTGAAGTTTTTTATTTTCGCCTTTTTTTTTGCCCTGTCGGGCCATGATGGTGCCTTGAGCCTTACCATAATCCGGCTAACCGGGCATTAAAAATGAAAAATGTTGCAGAAAGTAGGAATTTTCTAAATTCGACGCGTACGAAGTCGCGGGCAACAGATGGTATTATCATAAAAGCGAAAATTTGTATGCATGTGTGTTTGTTACTCCTTCACGCCCAAATGGCTAAGCAGATTTTAATGTTTGGTGCTAAGGTAGCTTATATAAATCGAACATGTTTTACATTTTGAGGAATGCACCTAGGTGGCGTTAGTGTTGAGTAAGTTGCTATGCCAATATTTTGTGGTTCTTTTACCACCAAGATTTTAATTAAGATCCACAGCTGTTGTTAAACGATCTTACAATCGTCTTTTCGATTTCTTTTCACCCGTGAGCTAGTGGATAGATATTATTAGATATTTGTTACCTACCTAATTACTTGGTGTAGTATACGGAACTAGGTAATAAGAAACAACGTCATTACACAATGAATACTCGTTTATTACTAACTGACATTAACACGTATCTTAGTAACGGTGCATCTTTAGGCCCAAGTAATGGCCAGTGTTGAGACCTAAGTAAGGAGGCGCATACATACACATCACTTGGTCAATTTTATTATTGTTGATCGATTTATAAAACGAACATGTCAAGTAGAAGAAATATACCTAGATAAAATAAAACAAGAAAATATTTTTTTACATTTATTTTTAATTTACACTTCTCACTTCGCTCTCTTGGATTTGATCTTTCTTAAATAGAACTCCAGCTCCTTGCCTTCAAGGATATAACCATCTGCACGACCACACTGGCCAGGTCGACTCGCAACACAAGCTGAAATAAATTATTTCAATGTTAAACACATAGCTAAGGAAAGGCTTGAATTTACTAAACAGTTGATACAATCAGAGTAACTATGACAGTATGAATCATACAACTGCTAGATCGTTCCCAAAACGGTACCAATCTAAAACGCAGTCTTAAAACTTCTCGATTTCATCACAGAAAAAAAGCTAAATAAAATTAGTTATTATTCTGCTGCTACATTGCAAGTTTTTTTTCTTCACTTATCTTTATTACAATTTACAAGTATCACATTTTCGCCCAAAATCTATTAAATGCAAATAGATTACTATCAACATTGTTTGAACATTAAAGCATGCAAAGGCAGCTAAAAGGTATTCAAATTATACACATGAAATTGATCCTCACCCAGCAAACGTCCAGTATGGAACTGCTCTTCAATGGGACCTTCAACCTTGCAAGTACGCTGTCTTGCTACATACTTCTTGGCTGTCTTTTGGCTGCGTTTCTTGTTGATTATGGCATCTTCTGCCTCTGTCTGTAGAAATAAAATAACATTTATTTTTGGCAATATTCAACATTTTAAACATTTCCACGTGCAAGTATTAGGTAACAATCTTGGTAATTCAGAATTTGCAAAAATCACTGTAAATCATCTGACACGCAAGTATCATCATTTGCCCATTATACTATAATAAGTCTAGTCTATCAACTAACTTTGAGACTTTGGGAAATTTGGGAAACAACAAAGTTTTTTGAAATATGAATACACACATCTTCTAACATTCTCTATTGAGCTGAACCATGTACACGACTAAAGAAATGATGATAAAATCGTCTATTCATATAGGTATTTTAGTAGGTTTCCAGTTCCATTTTAACTTATTTCACAGAAAAACATACCTAATCACAAGCTCATATTTAATTATAAGCATCCTATAGTTACAAGGAAAAAATTTATTAACATTATATTTTATTTCTCACAAATATCTATACTAATACTAGCTGGCCCGGCAAACGTTGTTTTGCCGTACCAAAAAAAAGTAAAAAAAAGAAAATAAAAAAAAAAGAACTATAAACCTAACGGAGCCCGAGACCTTTCCAACGAATGCAAAACCGTGGAAATCGGTTCATGCGTTCTGGAGTTATAGCGTCAGGAAGGAAAATCCGACTTATTTTTATATAGTAGATTATAATGCTAAAGAGATTGTTTGTTTGAAGACACTATTCTCAGGAACTACTGGTCTGATATAACATCACACCGCAACCCATAGGAGCGGAGCATCAATGAAAGATGTGACAAAAGCGGGGAACATTTTCTAAATTCGACACATGCAGGTCACAGGCAACAGCTACTTTAACATATATACAAAATAGGGTCTATAAATGCGTTATTTTTTCTAGTATTTCGTTTTACACCCTCCAAACAATGATTTAAATAAGAAACTAGCTAAAATTTAAAACAAATACATGCGTCTGAATCCGTAAAAAGTAGTTTTAATAACTTCATTAAACAATGTAAGGCAGAGAAACTTTTCTATGATCTAGACTCAAGACTAATAAACTTTGACCTACTCTTGCAGCGTAAACAGCGTTATTGCATGTGTTATTTTAAGTCACCACACAATATGATTACTATTTATTTGAAAGATGTTTAGGAACATGTAGGCTAATTTGGGCATTGTCTATTTTAAGCTATAGTTAATGAAAATACATAGACATCACTTACTAGTTTGGCTCCCTTCTTTCTGCCAAGTGGCTGCAGGTAATGAGACTCATACCATTGCCTAAATGGTGTAGCATCAACTACTACAATAGCATTCTTCACTAATGTCTTGGTACGCACCAACTCATTGTTTGATGCATTGTAAACAACATCAATAATACGGGTCTTGCGAGTGGAGCCTGTAACAATTAACCGCACGGTATTTAGTCACATAACAGTAAACAAACCTTTTAACACTGCAATGATACATTAAGCAAACATAATACATAAATGAATATAAATTAAACTTAAAATAACACAAGTACATACACTCCGATCCCCAGGAGAAATTGCCAGTGTCTAGACGCAGAGCACGGAATTTAGTGTTTCCTCCACGGGAACGAACCAAATGGATACGTTGAGCACCTAACTGAAAAACAAAATCATTTACGATATACATACGACGAATAAAAGCACGTACCTATCTTACTATGAGGTGCGAGGACAAAATGTATTTGCCTCGTGATAGAATTTATTTCAGTAAGCACACGTGTAAAAAAAAATAAACAAGAGGTTAATTTTTACTAAGTGCTCACCTTGGTATTGGCAGCCGGGCGACCTAACTCATACTTCCTCTTCTTGCGGATAGGGGCACGTTTACCACCAGTAGCCCTTCGTTTATGCCAGTGATCACGACTGATACCTGCATCATAAAAACAGCATCTTCATACAACTTTACCGACAAGTACGATAACCAAACCTACATGTCATAACAATTGAAACAATCACAGTAATTTTCACAAAATACATCCTAATGTCCACATAAAAACTAATTCACAAACTAAAGACAATAATGATTAATTAAAACAAACTGTAATAACTATGATATATTTAGATATATTTTAATAGAAAACTGCAGTTACTCACCCATCTTGGCTGGGTTACAAAAGAAAAGGTTAGTCTGACAGACGGAACTCCTATAGGTCTGTTACTCTGCAGTCTATGGTCGATTGTCTGTGATAAGTAAGATCTATACCAGACTCTCACACGGGCTTTCTAGAACACTCGGATATTATATTACAAAGACGCAAAAGATTATGTTTTCTTCGAAAATTCTTGTAGTATATAGTTATCGAGTAATAATCCTTCGAAGACATTAATTTTTTCTTCACAAGTCTGAATATTAAGGACCGCTTCTAGAGGGCGCCCCTTTTTAAATAATATAAACTTCACTTAAAGCAAAATCTTCGCTTAAATAGTAACACAAAACATAATACTAATGCTAGAAGTTGGCTTAAATTAATCCAGAAAATAATCAGACAAATACATTCAACCACGCAGAAAAAACAGATGCTAGTGCTACGCAATTAGGTACGTCAATTTTAAATCTAGAATATTATTATTTTTTAGCAGTCAAGCAATAATCATGAAGTACACGTTAAAAAGGATATATTTAAAACCAATTTGATACAGGGTGTAGACATAAACATAGCAACTAAGGTGCAACTAAGGGTTAATTAAGTAAAAATATATAGGTGTCGATTCCAGTGCAAGTCCAACTAGACTAAACTTAACCATAAATAAACTATTTTTAGTTTGGTTTTAGTGATAAACCTATTCTGTTTCAAACAGAAATTAAACTTAAAATTTTAGTTGACAGCACTTATTTGATTTTGACATAATCATTAAAGCTGCCCACTAACAGACAAAAATGCCTTTTATAGTGAACGAATGAATGAATGAATAAAAAAATAACTAATATAAAATTCCTTTTCAAACGTTATTTGAGCAATATAGGTATTTATAAATATTTACAACTATTTCTGCATCATTGTTATGAACATTTATTAATAATTTAATTAGTTGGCGGCCTTATTTCAGTGTATTTCTCATCTTAGATATGAGCATAGTGAGCATCAAATCTTTTAGGTTATCTGTGGAGTGATTAGCACTACTTTTACTCTGTGGTATGCCTATATTACTTTCCTTGATTACTTTATACAAAAAACAAACAATTAAATTCGTTAATTATTTATTTTAATAGGTGTTTAGTGTAAATAATTACAGCAACTAAGGAAAAATATGCTTATAAGCAAATATTTACTTCTCATCTACCATAAACTGATGACGGAAACTCATAATTATCAAGATAACAATGACAAAAGCCAAAAAGTGTATTTATGGAAACATGAAAATCTGTATTTATAAAAATTTGTGATATCATGTGGTGTATAATTATGCAAGAGATATTAAATGAACCTAATAATTTATTTCTACTTTTATTTATAACTTATAAAAGTGTGTTAAGTTCAGTATGTAGTTGTATATGTTAAGTATTCTGATCTATAAGCTACACAACAGTAATTAATTCATCATAGTCTTTTCTTAAGGGCAACATATATCCATGAATTCTTACAAACATATTTAGATTAATAGAATGTTAAGAATTCCAATAAATTATATACTTTATTTCTAACTTAGCTAAGCCTGCTAGTGGTTACTATAATATAGCCTATGTGTTATGTATTCTGATCTAGCTATAAGCTACAAAACAGTATTTATGTATCTATGAATTCTTACAAACAATCTATATGGATTATTAGAATGTTAAGAATTCCAATAAATTACATATATGCATAACACATTACTTTTTGATATAGTAAGAGGCTTAATACTTACTTATTATACAAATAAAAATGCAATATTTGTTTAAATACATGTTTTACTAAATAAATCTGAATGTTTTCCAAGTACATATAAATAAATGTTGGTCCACTGAACTCTCTGGCTTGGCTTGGCTGATTCTATTCATTTCTTCATTAGTTATTTTTAATAATAAATTTAGAAACCTACTGATAAAAAATATAGCTCACTGTTCTAGAGACAAACTGTTAGAAACCTTATTAAGTATCACAGTTCAAGTAGCACCATTTGGTAGGTATAGTTTTAAGACTGGCTACAATTATTATTTCTACTATTTAATGATATTTACATAGCTTTAGGCAGACACACACAAATACACATTTTTTATCACTAGTTTCAATGTTCCAAACTATGGTTCCAAAGATTTCTAGATTTTTCCTGTAGTTCACTTAATATAATTGGTAGCAACTGCATTTATAGGTACTGGACCACAATTTTCCATTAGGCCACCAACTGGATATTTATTTTCCCCTGCATGACCTGGAAAAAAGTTATATTTATCATTAGACGCCATTAACCTCAAAATCGTTCACTTTGTATTAAATTATATATGTTTATAATATTTTTACGATAACTTGTATACTTACATAATATATGATGTCTTAGAATTCTATGGCTAAGTAAAAATACGTATTATATTAATTATAGTAAATTACAAAACTATTTCGACAAAAATTAAGTAAACAAAGAAATACCTAAATAATTAGTTCTACGAATCTCCGCACTTGACTGTGATTCGTCTGGTGCTCAAGTCCACTATTTTGGAACAATTGTCATACCGGCACAATACCGGCACGATACCGTTGCAATTGAAGTCAAATATCGGTAGTCTGCTATATGCCGTCATAACGGTCTTTCAATGGTAATAGAATTGTCGATCTCTTTTATCTATGCATTGAATTTTCGGTCTCTTTTATCTATGGATTGTGTTAGAATGGTATGTATGTGTTGCCGTTTTTAAAAAATGCGTTAGTTGAAGTGATTTTCGAAAAACTACTAATAAATTTAAACGTTTAATCATGCTAGACTTCGTTTAAATATATTTGTACATACTATTTATTAGTATAAAAAGCAATGTGAAGTTTAGGAGATTAGTAAATTGCAATAAATTACAAAGAACAATTTCTAATATTTCTATCTATCTATTTTTTATTTATGGCAATCTGTCGACACAGGACAATTTAAAAATATTACTGTCAAATTCAAAATAGCAGACTACCGAAACATTTCAGTCATTGAATTGCAATTGTGAAGCAGTTGTGTACGAGACTAGCAATTTATGTCACTTTGACAATTGTAAGACAATGATGAAGTCGTTATGACGACACATTATTAGTAGACTACCAAAAACTTTACTATTGCACCATAATGGTACAATAATGGTACAGTTGTGACACCGTTGAAATACCCGACTCAGGGCCCTGTTTTTCGCGCTTTGTTTAACCTCAATTTTGGCGCCAATATTTAATTTATCAAGTATAATTTTAATTTATAAATATTTTTTATTTGCTAACAAACATTTATTATTCAATATTTAATCAGAAAATCAATTTTTAATGTTCAAAAAGCCATGATAAAATTTAGTGAATTTAAGTCGGCACCTACTCATATCCCGACTAAATAAGTCGAGAACTCACTAAATTAAGTGAATTTTTGACATTTATGATGTACACCAGAATAGCATTATCACTAAATTGTATAGATTGACTAATTTTGGTCCTGTCAAACTTAATTTAAGTGAAGTTGTGACTTTCAGAATAAGAAAGTGAGATTTGACAGGAATAAATCAATTTTTAGTTAAGTTTAGTTACGTTCTTGGACACAGAATCGACACCTAGTCTGTTTAATCACCGCCATACATCAGGATTATTTCGATCATTTTCATTTGAGGTTCGATTCCCGCTCGGGAAAATCATTTGTGTGATTTTTCTAATGGGGATTGTTCATTATTTTTGACCTACTGTTTTTATATTCTTTTCAGAAAATATAGACTATTTTAAGCAACTAATTTCAATATTATTGAAATATTCACTATACAGAATTTAAAAAAAATTCTTTAAGATATTACTTTAAATGTTGTGACGTCATCGTTTTACGCAATCTGTGTATAGACTTTTCTTAATAGACTTAATACATTAATTTATGAATTTTTGCAATTGACTTGCTATGCTTTTACTAAATAAACTAAATTATAGTATATTATTTTATCTAATACTAGCTGCCCCGGCAAACGTTGTTTTGCCATACAATTCTGTATAAAATAAAATTTCATCAAAATCGGTCCAGCCAATTTGTAGCCTATGTGTTATTCTGATGTATAAGCTATATTGTGGTAAAGTTTCATTCAAATCCATTCAGTAGTTTTTACGTGAAAGAGTAACAAACATCCATACATACATCCATACTTACAAACTTTCGCCTTTATAATATTAGTAGGATACTACCACCAGATCACTCAACATAACAGGTTTTCGAAACAAATTATAAATATGGTTTTCCAATTACAGCACAAGAGCACATTATGCTGCACAATGCTCAAAGTTGAGTGTTCCAACTACAGCAACGCTTTTTTTTGGAAATTATCAAAGTTACCTAATTCAAGCTGTGTTTAAAAAAAAATATAAGTATGGATGAAGGTACAAACAATGACTTTTTTATATTCCACACTCATAATCCCCGTTTTCCAATCAGCACACAATAGCGCATTATGCGGCACAATGCTCAACGTTGAGTGTTTCAATTACAGCATCGCATCGCACAATCTCTCAAAAGTGATGCGTGCAATCCATACCAACTTCAGCGACAGAAAATTAACAAGTATATTGGATGCCAACGTAACTTTCGACCAAATCACTCTGGCAGCACTGGAAAGGGCTCTCAGTAGTCTGTGGTTGTCCAATTTGTCATAGGGATGTCAGCAACGAAAAAAATATCAATGTATGGATATTTATAAATATATCATTATTAGTAAAATTAAAAACTGGCTAAGTACGAGTAGGACTGATCGCCGTCATTTCGTATAGAGTTCCGTAATCCATCATCATAATAAAATCACGCCATTTTCCCCAGGGGGTAGGAGAATCTTTAGAGCGCCCTCTGTTACGGTGCATATTCCCTATTGTAATGCATTTGACTTTTTATCATTTACAATCTAGCGCTAGATTGTAAATAAAAAAAGTCAAATCTATTTTAATCCAATAGGCTAGATTCTAGCCTATCGGATTAATGAGTAATTTAATTCTAACTTAAATTGATACATTCGACGTTATCACATTATGGGCTTGGATGATCCAAGCCCATACAGCCAAGCATTGGGGTTACATGAGTCAGCTAACGGACGGATAGTTGATGTCTAACGTTGAAAATTACAGAAAGAATTGCCAACTTAAAAACCCAATAGTAGTATAAACTAAAAAGCATTAAATCGGGTATTAATCGAAAACAAAATGAAAACTAAAATGTAATTTTAAAAATCCTTACTTATACATAAAAGTGAAAGTGAGTTTGTTTGTTTGTGACGTTTTCACGCCAAATCTACTGATTAGAATCACACGAAAATTGGTATAGAGATAATTTATAGTCCTGGACGTCAAATAGGCTACCTATATTTTATTTTGCTAAAAACTCCGTACGAGATAATAAACGCTAATGTTTGTGAAATACGGTAGAAAATAATAGTTCGGCCATTTTGTTATTTTTACAGTTGTCATAGCAACTCATAGAGTCCGTCGACTTATAGGTATTTTTTTTATTGGCAAAGAAGGTTTTAATTCCAGACTGACACGCAATCTACGCGGTAGCTCGGAATAAAAACTCTTTGTGTGGTACTAAGTATCAATGTTTTTTTAAATTGAGATGCTTTCCTGTTTAAATTCATTTTATTTTATATACATAGTATTTTATAACGAATGTTGATTGATGTAAATTTTGCTATGGATTTCAGTGTCGATGTTAGTATCTAATAATTTCAGTTTAAAATATAGTTTTTATTTTAGGTTTGATTTCAAATTCGATTCGGTCCCTAATGCGTGCGAAGCCGCGGGCAGAAGCTAGTGTTAGTTTAAAGTACTCATAAATATTTATAGGTCTGAAAAAAATATGGATTTTTATATCCTTTCAATACTTAAAATTTAATATGAATACATCGACATACCGAACAATAAGTAATCAGTCAAAAGAATAGATACATCGAACGAATAATATCGATATATCGAGGTATTGATATTTTTTCAACAAATCAACATGCCTATTTCGTCAATTGTCATTTATCCTTCTATCTATTCTGTGCATTTATCTGTGCTGTGCTTGGCTGCTTTCTATATTTGCCGTGAGCTTTTTTTCTCTTCATTTTATGTTGTCGTTCGCCAAGCTAGGTAATTCTTGTTAGTGTGTTATTATTTCCAATACTAAAACTGTTATCTTTGATAGTGTAGAATCAATAATGACTTCGGATTTCTACATACGTTATTATGTGGGTCACAAAGGAAAGTTTGGACATGAGTTTTTGGAATTTGAATTCAGACCAGACGGCAAATTGCGATATGCAAATAATTCTAATTACAAAAATGACACGATGATCCGAAAAGAAGCATATGTACATCCTTGTGTCATGGAAGAACTTAAAAGAGTAATTGTAGATTCTGAAATAATGCACGAAGACGATAGATTATGGCCACAACCGGACCGAGTCGGCAGGCAGGTATGAATATTTTGGCTAAATAATTATCCTATTACGCATCTGTAGAGGAATATCCGTGTGGTAATGAATTAAGAATACAAGTGTTATGTACCATCCCATTCTTTCTCAGGGTGCTGTAAAAGTCAACTAAGGGAAACAATAAGCAGTTAAGAGGATACCAAAATAGCTTCGTGCATTTTTCGAAAAATTCGTACGTAGAAAACTACGTACGAATTTTTCATTGTTTCTTTAGATTGAATGGCTAGAGCTCTAATTTTTAAGTATATGTTTTTTCAATATAATATGATCTAGGCTCGCATAAACCCAGAAACGCGATTGAAAAAAGTTTTCTCAATAGAAAATCTTAGCGAAACAACCTCTAAAATTTTTTTTTTTTTCATTTTTCGGTCTATTATCGCTTATTAACTAATGAAATAACTTTAAAAACATAAGTAACTATTATATATAGAAACACGTAAATCAGAATTAAAATATATTTAGTAGATTTTGAGTAAACAGGAAAAGTATCCCTAATTCTTCATTTTCTGTGCCTACTGGCTGTGTTAATATGTACGTGTCGGCGATGATATACGATAATATTGATGTAGGCCCTTAAGATTAACTGTGAGAGACGGAAAACTCGAAACTATACGCCTATACTAACTCCTTACTCTACTACTCACTCCCGCCTATACTTAGTGTAAATACACTCGCGTGCAACCGAATCGACTCACCCATACAAAATAGACAAAAAGTGTGTTATAATTTAAAAAAATAAAAAAAAGTATACATAATGTATATTTTTTTAAAGCTTATTCTTTTAGCTTTAAATTGACACATTTGCTGTTTTAATCCAATCACCACTTTAAAGAATATCGTGATATGAACCGTAAGTCCGTAAAATTTACTCCTTGTAGTACTAACGTGTTGCGCTATGCAGCCCCCTATATAAACCCACGTAAGCAACACACCCTTATCAGTCGCTTATCAGAAGTTGACCTGAACACATCACCGTAAGATACGATAAGCAATTCGCCGCCACTATGGATACAAGACCAGAAGAAGTCGCCCAAGTTGTCCTTTTGATACAACAAGGCCTTAGTCAGCGAGAAGTCGCTCGTCGACAGAATCTGAGCCAATCTGCTGTATCCAGGGTATACAGAAGGTTCCAGGAGACACATTCTTACTCTAGGAGGCCAGATAACAGTCGGCGGCGGCATACTTCTGAGAGAGATGACCGTTTTATCGTCTCGACAAGCCTCAGAAATCGCCATCTCACCGGTGTTGCTGTGCAGCAGCGGCTGCGAGAGGTTCGAGGAGTCGCTGTCAGTCAGTGGACGGTGAGAAGACTGCTGAGAGATGCCAACCTGACTCCAAAACGGCCTGCCAGAGGCCCTAAATTGACCAGGGCTCACCGACAAGCGCGCCTTGCATTTGCTCGCGAACGCATCGGTTGGACGGCTGAACAATGGCGATCGGTCTTGTTCACTGACGAGTGCAGAGTGTGTCTGCATGGCAGCGACAGAAGAGCTCGAGTCTACCGGCGTCCAGGCGAGCGATTTTCGCAATGTTGTTTCGCGGAAACAGTGGCCTATGGCGGTGGTTCGTGTATGATGTGGGCGGGCATTTCAGTGGAAGGAAAAACAGCTCTTGTTTTCATCCCCGGTGGAGGCCGAGGAGGCGGTCTGACTGCAGACCATGGACTGGCCACCACTCAGCCCTGATCTCAATCCTATTGAACACATATGGGACGAGCTGAAACGCAGGGTCCGGGCCAGAAATCCAGCGCCTGCAAACATTGTAGAGCTAAAGACAGCGCTCGAAGAGGAATGGGAAGCTCTCCCTCAAGATCTGGTAGTAAGGGTTATCAGGTCGATGAGGAACCGTCTCAGAGCTGTTATTAAAGCTAGGGGGGGCAACACTTATTATTGATTTAATAAATTCCTTTATTTTTCATAACATTTGGTTAATTAACAATTTTAATTATCATTTGTTATTTTTCACTAATTCAATTTTTGTTGTTTTGAAATTCGAATTCGATTAAATTCGAAACTATTGAGCAGATTTTTAAAATTATGGTATTACTTTAAAGGTTATGAAATAGGCTTTCAAAAAATATACATATCTTACTATATCTTTTATTCTTTTACAACATATTACACCATTTAGCAGTTTTGTATAGGTGAGTTGATTCGGTTGCACGCGAGTGTATTTTGACAGAGCAGATAGTAAAAAGATGGAATGCTTCTGTAAGTTAACTTTAGGTTTTAGTGGTATTGTTTAGTGGATGTATCTGTAATATAGAGTTGAGTTGGAGTTCTTTGAGCTTAATAATATCAAAAACACAAAAATCCATTTTGTATGATGAACCTATTAAAAATTCATTCATTCGGGCCCCGTGGTCTAGTGGTTCATACAACGGACTGCCGACAACGAGGTCTCGGGTTCGATTCCCAGTCAGGACAATAATTTGTGTGATGTTTTTAATTGCCATACAAATGTTTGTACTGCGTCTGGGTGTTTACTATCTATTATAAGTATGTATTTACAAAAGAAAAGTAGTTTATGTATTATATCCGTATTCTGGTATCCATAACACAAGCATATAAGCTTAGCTTGGGACCAGAGGACGTTGTGCGAAATATCCATGAATATTTATTTATTTATTCATGGTATTTGTTATCATTAGATTCATTACTATTTTTGTTGGGTTTAGCTTATAATTTAAATGCAATTATGATTGAATTTCCATACTACAAACACAATGTAAAGTTTGTGACATTGAAATCACAGTTGTGGCAAATTAAAATATCAATATTTACCAATATTAATAATCTCCACTCGATAAGTTTGTTATGTCCAGTTACTATAACACAATCTACTTGTTAATTTGAGTAGCCATATTGTTTATTATTGTTTTGTTGCAGGAACTCGAAATAGTCATTGGAGAAGAACATATTTCATTTACGACATCTAAGACAGGATCATTGGTGGATGTAAATCAATCTAGAGATCCAGAAGGCCTACGTGGTTTTTATTACTTAGTCCAAGATCTCAAATGCCTGGTGTTTTCTCTCATTGGTCTTCATTTCAAGATTAAACCTATATAAGTTAATTATAATGTAAAGTAAGATTGTACTTCAATTTAAGATTCAATAAACATATTCTGCTTTTATACATCAATGTCTTTTAATCTTTGAACTCTTACTGCCGCACTCAGAGACATTTAATGGTTAGTTAAGGAGCTCTTTAGTATTGATTTAAAAAAGTTTTAACTTAACTTTTTTAAATCAATACTAAAGAGCTCCTTAAGTAACCATTAAATGTCTCCGAGTGCGGCAGTTAGTATAGCATAAGAGTTAAAAACGTTATATGATTCATACTAGTACAGTTAAGTCCCCTGCCATACCTGTCTGTACAATGGTTAAAGATAAACTGAAAAAAATTTTTATGTGGTTTTTGACAATAAAGCAAGTAAAGAAATTAATATTTATGGACCTTTCACACACAATGCAGTCTGCTCACTATTCTCAGCCCAAAAATAACCCACTGTTGGGCATGAGCCTCCTGTACTTTGAAAGGAATGAATGAAATGTCATCTATATTTTAGTTTTGAATATTTAGGTACCAATTCTAAGTACACAACTAAACTTAACTTAACTAAAAAATGAAAATTGGTAGTGTCAATATAGCTATTACCTGCTATTTCGTTGTACACGTTTATATTAATTAAAATCGTTAGTCTATAATACACAATTTTAGTAATAAGAAACTTCAGTAAACATTGCCGAATTGTGATAATGACGCTATCACTTTTAATTTTTTAGTTAAGTTAAGTTTAGTTGTGCGCTCAGAATCGGCACCTTAGTCTCGCAGGGGATGTTGTCTGAACTATTCCTAAGCTGATTTTTACAGCAATATGGAGAGGCGATCAGTCTGTCTGCTCACAGAAATGTTAGAAATAGTCTCTTGAATCTACATTAATATAGTAAAGCTGAAGAGTTAGTGTGTTTGAACACGCTAATCTCAGGAATCGCTGGTCATATTTGGAACATTCTTTAAGTGTTGGATAGTACATTTATCGAGAAAGGCTAAATAACATCACGCTGACTAATAGGAGCGCAGTATAAATGAAAAATGTTCAAAAAGCGGGTATGTTCCACGCGTACGAAGTCGCGGGCAACCGCTAGTGTTTTTTTTATAGCTTACAGTGGCGGACGAGCTAACGGTCCACCTGATGGTAAGTAGTATCAGCTGCTCATGGCCTCAGCAACACCAAGGTACCAGCCAAGCCGCCGCCTACCGTGAGAATATTACTCCTCTTAAACCTCGTTTGAAAAGGGCCAAGTCGTAGTATTGGGGAAACATCGCAACAGGAAGATCGTTCCAGATCTTGCACGTACGAGTACGTGGTAGAAATGATCTCTGGAACCGCACTGTAGTGTCATAAATATTTAAGCTTTTGTTCAAATTATGGCTGCTGGGAAGCTTCATACTAGTAATCATTATACATTTTTTGGAACATTTTCAATGACACGTTAATTTTGAAGCCTAAAAGTAAAAAAAAAAGTTTGTTAGTTTTTACCAGTCCTTACCATCAAATCACTGAAAAACGGGGGAAGGGACAGAATTGCGGATATCCAATACCTACCTACCTACATTTCATCGCTGAAAAAATAAGTAAAAGGATGCACCTCTCGGATCTCTGTCTATTATCACGGAATAAAAATCAATCCGTGGTCTACTAAGCTAAGCCTCAAACTTTCTAGTCTGGTTAGAAACTATTCCCCGATAGATGGCGTTACTCGTAAATTTTGTAGCCAAGACGTTCACATTTTAAACTGATTTAATTTAAACGGTCTCTAATGCCAACCGCCACTACGACACGTGGCGCTAGTAGTATGTAAAAACCACGGAAAAGAAAAAACAAGTGAAAGTGCGAAGTAGGCGTGGCACGCGTGTCACAATTAAGCACTGTTGCGCTTATTTGATCTCTAGTCGCACAAGTACTTACTTAGTCGTATTCGGACTGTTCTAGCGTTGCCTCGTGTTGCTAGTATCGCGACAAACTCATTTCACCGTAGATATGCCGTATTGTTCAGTTTTGGAATGCAAGAATAATAGTAGGAGAAGATATCTTAAAAATAGAGGTATTTCGTACCATCGGTAAGTGCAATATTATTTGATTCTAGTAAGATTTTATTTAATTGCAATTTACTAATAATTTAATCCAACGTCTCGTTAAAATCAACCTTATGTCATTTAGATCAAGTTTATTTTACATTTATTATATTCATTATTTCGTTCTCTAAAGTTTTTCGCTACTCAATTAGTGATGTACTTAGGTCAGATATTGATTTTATCGATAAATGCCGATATAAGAAAATTAGTAATTGACTATTTATTTTACTAAGTAACTTTACAATATGAAGGTAAGGCGGTCTACACCACATTCACAAAATTAATTTTAAGAGTTGTATCATTCGGCATAGATGCTTGATAGCGGGAATGTAATCAAACTTTTACATAATAGTGAAATTATTATAATTCATTAATTATATTATTGTAATAAATTATTCTCATCCTCCTTAAACATTTTAAGGTTTCCCAAAGACACCAGCGTAAAAAAAATGGATAGATGCAACGGGTCGATCTGATTGGATGCCAGACAACATTATGCTCGATACATTTTTTGGACAAAGATTCTTCACTAAGTAGCTGCAAGCCAACGTTTTGGGGAAACAAGGCATGATGTTATGTTTTTATAGAGAAACTTAAAGTTTTAAAAAAGACCAAAAGTAAAAAACAAAAATAAAAAATGGGTATAAATCAATATCGGTAATATTATGCGTGTCACTGCCTTGGTCGATATTTCGGCCTATGACACGTTCGTGCACACGATTGACACCCTTACGGCTAACGAAATTGTGTTTTTAATTGCGACCACTGGCCAAGGCGCCATCTATCGCCAAGTAGCGGAATTTACTCGACAATCAATTTTAGTTTGACTTTAGATTACAAAAGGTCTTAAATACTTTATGAATTACAGCGCAATAAATCCTATTGTAGAATGAGAAGGTTTATTTTCAGATGTAGATTATATGACCTAAGCTAGTTTGGTATAAATATAAACGACCAATCGAACAACTTGTTTATATGTAGTACACTATGTGATTATCGGTATACATGTGTGAGTTTGGCGACACTGGTTTCTATAGTAATTTTGTTACATAGACACTTCCACTTGTTTTTTCTTTTCCGTGGTAGAAACTTTTTTCACGATCTGATGTTTTTGTTTTGAGTCTTAGGATATTTTTTATTATTTATTCTGGTGAATTAGTCAAAACATTACAATAATTACAGATGTTAGGCTCGCCTCATAACCTGTATTACAGGCCTGCAGCTGCAGACTTGACGATAAATGTTTACGAAATAATTAATTACTACATTCTCTTCATTTTGTTGTAACATTATGAGAAGAATATGTTGCGTACGAGTGGGACGGAGAGCATCTGCGTCATATGCGTGTGGACTGTCATAAAGATTGGGGCGTGGTTCACCCCTATCGAACGGGTGCGAGTAATGACTACTATATTAAATGAGACTCAATTTGAGTTCAATTAATTATTATCTGCTTATTACACGCTTTATATTAGCTTCACTTGTATGTTTGTTTGTATGTTTGTTTGTTTGTATGTTTGTAACCGACTCCTTTGGAGGCTATTAAAACCCACTTTAAACGGTCAGATTCTATTCAAATTTTGCACAGCTGTCAAAGACCGATGACAATGCAATAATTCGATTAAATAAAGCGTGTTTTTTAGTTTTTTTAAACTAATTTTTTTTTATTTTTATGTTACATTTCTGTTTTTTTAATAGGTACTGAGGTACTGAATAAATAGTGTAATAAATCAGTAAGTACATATTAGTAAATAAGTTCTGAGGGTAAGATATCAGGTGGATTTTAATATTATGCTGGATTTTGAACTAGCAGACACGGACTTGCCGCAATTGCGTGGAAATGATTTGATAGAAAATTTTCGGTTCTGGTGGAAGCACAAGGTAGCAAGATTGCAATGAAATGCTTTAGAAAAATTGTTTGGATTACCAAATGCCCAAATCATAGACATTAGTTTAAATCATGTTTAAATTCTAGCATAGTCTGCGAAGCTTAGCCGTAATGCCGTAACCTCAGCCTGTAACATGAAACCTTACAGCATTAATCAAGAAAAAGATACGAAAACAATGATCACACTCATTGTGTATGGACGCTATTGTCTGTTAGTGAGCGTCCGTTTACACGCTTGCCAAGCCTTCGCATGCGGCAAACAGCCCCAAGCCTCCACAAATCTCGTTTGGCGTTTGAAATGAGTTTACACGCTCGGGAACGCCGAACGCGTCAGTCTGCAAGATAGATCCAAGCATGGCGGACACCGAACTTGTGACGGCTATTGCATTTGGTTTATCGTACTTTTATTTAAAATGCAAACAAAGTGAAACAAAAAAAAGGAAAACTCGACAACAACGAAGATGAATCCATGAGATGAATCCATGCATCTGCTTGTTTCTTCTTATCTTTGTGATTTGCATCTTTCGGATTCCACATGCAGGATTCCATCTTGTAATGCTCGAGGAAGGAAAGACACTCGTAATTTGACCAGCTACTTATTTTTTAATTTTGTATTTTCAGTTATAGATTGAGGTTTTAAGTTATCGGTCTATGTTAGAGATAGGTTAATATAGAGGTAGATATGTACATATTAGGGTGTCCCTTAAATTTCAATGTCAATATATTTTTACGCATACCGTCTAAAAACTTTAGTATTGACCTAATATAATACAGAAATAAATATTAGCCCGATTTATAAACGATAACCCGTGCCGACTTGAGTTTTTAACTTGTCCATACAAGTTGCGCGGGTACAGCGCTGTGACCTGTTACTGCGAATTTCAATTGTCATTTCATACGTGATTTCTAACATTATTAATGCGTTGTTGTTTATTATGTGAAGATGTCTGTGGAATTACGAAGTGATAAACAAAATATTTACCTTATCGGACTGCCAAGCCACCAGATAAATGGTGCAAAATTACCATCTAATCGACAAGTTCTCACCGTTTTATTTTACAATATTACGTGAAGTCAAGCTGACTGTTAGTGAAAGTGCGAATCTTGTTGTAAGAGAGTGCATTATATTTTGGGAAAAAGCCAGAATTCCTACGAAGGCATTTCCTAACTGCGTGAAGAAACTTGTTGATTTATATCATGTTTGAAGGGAGCTGCAAAAAAACCGTAAGAAAACTCAGGTGACGTTCAAGAACCGTGAAAATAATTTTGTAAAAGACCTTGATAACTTATTTGATATTGCACATGCTGATGCCTTCGCCAGAATTAAGATATAGGAAGACAAAGATTTTTTAAGGAAACAGAGAGAGCCAGGTCGACCGGGATGCTTAGGTGGAATTGACAAAAAATTGGCGGAGAAAGAAGAACGAGTTAGGCAAAGACGATTGGAAGAAGAGGAAAGAAAGGTAAAACAAAGAGAGTTATTGGCTGTTGCATCTACTTCTTCGATAGATAGCTTGAAATGTCTGGAGAATTCGGATGAGGAACAGATTTCGAACTGTGAACTTAGTACTCAGATTCTTTGCCCTGAAAAAAGTTCTAAAAGAGGCACGAAAAGTTTCATAACTCCTAAACTGGTAGCAGCTTTAGATCGTTGCCAATTAAGCATAAGAGACACAGTTTACATTCTCCATGCGGTTGTAGAAGCGCTTGGTCTGAATCGAAGGAAGAAATTACGCAAAATTTCTTTAGTAAGTTTAATATTTTCTTGTTTCTTTTTTCAAAGTTTCGTGGCTTAGTTTTTGCTTTTTTAAACTGTTTTTTCTTTCTTTCAGATATGACGCTGAATGATTTTGTGACTCAAAGAAGCAAACAATTTCTATCTCGACTGCAAATCGACGACAGTTTTCTTCGGGAGGATATATCTTCTTGGGGTGACAATCCTACTTTTTTGGAAGCTAGAAGATGAATAAGTCGTTTTAAGGTCGTAAATGACACTGATGAAAGAGCTGTTAAATTAATGCAAGATTTTAATGGATTTATCACGGCTGAAGAAGAGCAAAAACAGTTTTTGTTGCGTTGTGTTCAGGAACACAGAAAACTGTATCCAGACTGTAAAAAAACTACACTAAAGAGAAGTTACCCTAATTAATTATTATTATAATTTGTATTTAAATAAAAGTTTATGTTGATCTTATTTTATTCTTACTCATATTTACTTTATTTGTTGCATTTTAATTAGTTTTGGATCAAACCAAAATGTCAGGCTAAAACACCATTTTTTACTAAATTTTAGGGCTCGGTCGGCACGGGTTGCAATCATGCTACAAATATGAAATTTCATATTTAAGTACATTTTAGCATTTATAAAAAAAGTAGAGGGTATGCGTTTCGAAATTCAAAAAAAAATTTTTTTTTTCCATATAAGGGACACCCTAGTACATATATATGTGTGTACCCTTGTTCCTATTTTTAATTGAATGCGTCAGAAGGATTGGTTCAATAAAATATCGATTTGATTTTCAATGACAAATAGTGAGGAGAATACATTATCTTTTATGATGTTACGTTGCTCTATAAATGATCGTACAGTTGTTAAAGCTCGTTGCTTCGTTGATTGATACGCTTATAGATGGCGTTTGTGGCTCGTCGTTAAAATCATATTTTTTATCACCTTCAATGCAGTTCTTTACTTCTTCCTCTGTTAACGTCCCTGCTGTGACTACTTCATCATCGCACGTAATGAAGTCTTCAAAAGTAATTTTTGACCCAGATATGTGTTTATTCCATTCTTTAGGCACATTATTATCTTCCTCTTCAATGATTTCTTGAGGTTCTGAATAAAAACCACAGGTTAAAGCAGTTTTTTACTGCAAGGGGTGTTACGTTTCGTCAAGCTTTAACCACCATCCTCGTTGCTTGAAGAACATTGATAGAAGAAATCTTATTTTGTTCTATATCAGCTATCATTTTACTAACAAATTATTTTCTGTACATTGTTTTAAAATGTTCAATTATACTCTAGTAAATAGTAAATTACAAATTTTCTAATATCGGCATTTATCGATAAACTGAAATCTGACCTAAGTACATCACTAATTGAGTAGCGAAGAACTTTCAAGAACAAAATAATGAATATAATCAATGTAAAATAAACTTTATCTAAATGACATAAGGTTGATTCAAACGAGACGTTCCAATAAATTATTAGTAAATTGGAATTAACTAAAATTTTATTAGAATCAAATGATATTGTACTTACCGATGGTACGAAATACCTCCATTTTTAAGATTTCGTCTCCTACTATTATTCTTGCACTCCCAAACTGAATAATACGGCATATCTACGGCGAAATGAGCTTGACGCGATACTAACAACACGAGTTAACGTTAGAACAGTCTGAATACGACTAAGTAAGTACTTGTGCGACTGGAGATCAAATAAGCGCAACAGTGCTTAATTGTGACACGCGTGCCACGCCTACTTCGCACTTCCACTTGATTTTTATTCCGTGGTTCCGTCGTAGCTGCTACTGTTGGTTTAATCTATATACTAATATAAAAAGCTGAAGAGTTTGTTTGTTTGTTTGAACGCGCTAATCTCAGGAACCACTGGTTGAATTTGAAAAATTCTTTCAGTGTTGGACAGTAAATTTATCGACGAAGGCTATATAACATCACGCTGTGACTATTAGGAGCGAAGCAGTAGTAAAAAATGTTGCAAAAACGGGAAATTTTTCTAAATTCTACGCGTACGGAAAGAGCTATGCTTTTATACTACAAGTATGAAACCTATCCTTATAATTTTCATTTAATGCAGTTTTTATATAAATGCAATTAGCCCTTGACAATACTCTATCTTCGTGAGATTTTTTATCTATAGTTTGTCTCTGATTTTTTTCTTGCTTTTTTCTGTTAATTCCGTTCCGTTTTTTCCAGAACAACAGCTGACTTTAGCAATTCAATTTCGAATAATTTGTTTTAAAATATTTTGATGTGATAAATAATGCAATAAAACTTTAATTTACATAAGTGAAACAATTTATTTAGATTATTTTAAAATAGGTATAATTCGCAGTTAAAAACCTACTATCGTTTAGTAAACTAAACATAAACACATAGTGACTTTAAAACTCCTCCTGGCCAGGAAACAATGTCGTTTTTAAATAATAATCAATTTTTCAAAGTGCTTTAAAAACCATTAAATCCATAATAAATTGGGCTATGTTAGTGTAATATTTCTATTATGTTTATTACTTTAAATTAAAAACAATTTTATTTAAAAATTAACTTTATAGCGGAACGTAAATAATATTATGTATTTATGTTTATAGTATAGTTTTGCGCGTTGCGCGCGCATCGCATCTGTCCCGACTGCCCGACCGACCGATTATGGCGGACAGGCAGTGAAGAATGATTGTCGTCTTTTCTAAATCAGAAAGTATCGACAGCAGCCAATGGCATAATCCGGGATTTTTGTAAAAATTGTACATTGTAAATAGTTCTTTGTACATATAGTAATTATATTTGTGCTCGTTTTGTTTAGAAATTGTGTGAATAGTGTATTATTTTGAGTGTTTATTCTGTTCAGTTTTCAACGCCGACAAACATCTAAATCTTAACGTTAGTACATTAGTAAAATCCCGTTTTATTTATAAATTCAAAAATTTTTACATCTTTGTATCGTATTAATAATTGATTTCACTTTTTCTCTTTGTTTCGATCCGTCAAGGAGACGGTTGTAGTAGTTACAAGCAATATTTTGGTTTTCCTTAGCGGCTGTCATCGTACTTGATAAAAAATTACTGTCATTACAAAGACAGATTTGGACACTATTTCACTATAATACCAACATCTTTCTGTGGTATGTAATCTTTTGGATACTGTAATGCGGTGTAATGACATAGTAGGCTGTAATATTACTGGAAGTTGCGCTTTGAACTTATAAACAAGAAATATAGTGAGACATTTTGTTTACGGTTGCCAAGGATTTAAGTGCTGTGAAACTGAATGCTCGAACCTCACGGTAGCCCAATGAAGTGGCCGGGAACGGGAGGAGAAGAAGAGGCGGGTGAAGCTGGCTTGCAGAGTACGCGTGCATCACAAGCTCGCAGCCAAGATGATGCCTCAGTTCATTATGTTTTTCAAAGAGAGCCGCAGGAGGGCGAGCTTCCTTCTCTAGCCCCTAAACAACGTTGGGCTGTCGGCGACGACACTATTGCCGAGGTTTGTTTACTTTATTTACATTTTGTTTGGCATCTTTAAAACATTTCTAACCTACAAAAACATTAATTTGTGTACATACCTATTCAATTTAGAACATAATATTACATTCAATGCATTTTTAACGTTTGTTTATTTACAATTTTCAGAATCCAGATAAATGGAAGAATCCTATTCCAATTAATATGCATAACATGCACCAACAAGGACAGATGCAACTAAAAAGTTCTCAAACAAATCAGCAGCAGTTTATCAACCAAGCCATAGCCTCATCTGTGGGTACATTGGCCATAAATCCATCAGTCATTGGAAGCCACCCAGCTCACTTGACCACTAACATGGTGCATACACAGTTAGCACCATTGCAAAATCCCACATTGGGTAATAACTTGACAATTCAGAATAGTGCAGTGATGATGCCACCACTTCAAGGAATACAAAATGCTCCACAATTGGGACAACAAGGACTGTATGATATCCACCAACATCATGGCAATCATATACAAGCCATGAATGGTATTGGTAAAAATAATGAACATCTCATGTACTTGAGCCAGGCTGGTATGCTTGCTCCCGGCACTAATCAATTTCTTCAACAAGGACAAAATCAATTAGGATTGACTCAAGTTGCTGCTATTAGAAACCAGGTAAGATTAATTAGTATTTTATTAATCTAAGAAGCATTACATGTTTTGGAGAAACAGTTTATGTATACATACTTAGATGTAAAATACTCACTGACTGATATTGAAATAGCTATTTGTCTACTTAAAAGTATCTACAAGTAATGCCGCAAGACTGTTTTAAGAGGAGATTTGAAATTTAATTTTATATTCATCACTGATAGTGTTGTACTCAGTGTCGTTGTCAGCAGTGATGTTCCTTTTTGCTTGTTTTAATGGTTTTGGATTTGATTCTTAATCGGAACAAGATTTAATTTTGATGTTCAGTCTCATGAATTCTGATGCTTTTACTATTGCTGAGAGTTACAAACAAATGGCATAGATATTTTTTTACTACCTGATACCATTTAGGTGGGTGTATTGTTAATGGTCTTTAGATATTAATATAGCCTGTTAAAATTGTTCATATAATATGTTAAGTTCTTCATGAAAATTATTATTTGATCACACAAATATTTTTATTAGGTAGGTACTCAGTTAATTAGTATGCTCTATTTATACATACCCATCATACTTTTTGAATAAAAACTGAAGCAAATAATTTTATGAGATAGGAACCTATGCAGACATTTTTATAAGAAATCACTAGTAGGTTAGGTACTACTTTTCTTTATTGTAAAACAAAACTTATATCCTTAAAACTATGCAACAGATTTTAATGTGCTTTTTTGAATAGATTTCAAGAGATAGGTGTATTTATAAATTTGTTGCCGTATGGTTTCTGAATACTATGTGTATGATGCAAGCAACTTATCTTATTACCATTTTTTTTCTCTTTATGAGATCTAGTTTATCCATGTATTTATTATTTGCCGCATTCCTATTGGTTTCTGCAACTCTCACGTATGTATATAAGTGTGCAACCCTGCTCCAGTTGCATGCCATCTTAATTAAATTGCGTCCTCCTATCTTTTATATTGTCTGCCTCTGTTACGTTTTCCACCTCTAGTATATCACTCGGTCACTATTTTACTCAATTTCTCCTGAGGGCTCCTTAACATCAAGAAATGCAAATAGTATAATTAATGTCTAATAGTATAATAATTAATTGATGGGAATCGTGGTCTAGTGGTTCATGTAGTCGCGGGTTTGATTCCCGCTCGGGACAATCATTTGTGTGATGTTTATAAATGTCATACAAATGTTTGTTCTAGCGTCTAGGTGTTTCTATGTATTATAAGTATTAACAAAAGAAAAGTAGTATACCTGTATTCTGGTACCCATAACACAAGCATATCAGCTTAGCTTGGGACCGTTTGTTAGCTTAGCGTGGTGACCGACGTTTTGTGAAATATCTATGAATATTTATTTATTTATACCAATAAATTACGATCGTGCACATCCAACTTCCACCTTTAGGCGTTAAAATGATTTGTTAATGAGATGATCAGTAACCTGTTAATTCTTTAAATTATTGTAATTGGACTTCTTGTTTTATTGTTATAATGACTGATGTAAAAAATATCATGGTTTGAACAAACAGAAATTAACAGAAGAACAGAATAGTCTAAATAGGAGCCGAACTTGAGTTATACATGGTGTAACTACTTTTTTAAAGACCTTTCTTATAGATTAATACGTAAGATTGCTTAGAAAAAGTGGGAGATGCATAGTAAATCAGTCAATGCAGTTATACACTAATTAAATAATTTACGTTTAAATTATTTTAATGTGGGTGCAATGATTTTAGTAATAATATGGTATTGATTTATTGATCCTTATCAATTTGAATGATTTGATTATCAAGGTATATTATAAGGCGGCCCCCAACAGCGTGGGCTCACGATATCGCCATATATGCCGGGGGCCGCTGGATGCAGTTAGCGCAGGACAGCGTGCGTTCTACGGGGGAGGCCTATATCCAGCAGTAGACGGAGAATGGTTGATGGATGGATGGAAGGATGTATTAAGAGCATTTAGTTCTCTCGATGTTAACAAAGCCATTGGACCTGGCGGTATATCAGCAATCTTACTAAAGGCCTTGCACCCGTACTGACATGATTATACCGCTTCTCCTTGAAGATGGAATCAGTTCCTAAGTCCTGGAGACTTGCCAACATACCGCCTGAACCCAAGAAGGGGAGTCGTGCGGACCCTGCTAATTATCGACCAGCATCGATAACCTTCATTGTATGCTAGATAATAGAATATAATATTAAATCATCGCTAGATGTCATATGTAGCTTAATGACCTCCTCTGTAAACGACAATACGGTTTTCGCCGGAATTTATCAACTGGGGATCTTCTAGCGTATATCAATCATACTTTGGGAGATGCCATGGAACAATATGGGGAAACACTTACCGCAACGCTCGATATATGAAAAGCCTCTTTATCAAACCTTAATAAGTAATAGTACTTATTAAGGTTTAGATGGGCATTGCTTTGCTTGCCTTGGCATGGGCTTGGGTTTAGATGGGCATATGCCCATCATGATCTGATACGGTCTGAAAGAGCAGGATTGTTCCAACGAGTGAACCTTACGCTTCGGGCAGTTTCCGATTGGGGTAATGGAACGCAATATCATAAGGTTTAACACCACTAAAACCCAAGGGTGTCTATTCACTAATACAAAGATCATGTTCAGCTTTGCTTTTACTTTTTAACACGCTTTTATAAGTTCGGTATGTATCTATCAATGTATTAATCTATGTAACGGAATCTTTGAACGCGATTTTTACCCTCTTGCAATAGCCGGATTGATTTGATATTTTGCATACACATCAAGGACCGACGAAAATGCAATTATTTAAAAAAAATATTAAGGATTTTTAGGCGTATTTTTTAGTTTTTGAACTAAGCAAATTATTAGACAACTGCGGTTACTAGGTGTCGAAATATCCTACTACCTCAACTTTAGACGGTATATCGAGTCCCACGCAAAAGTGGCCGCAAAGTAACTGGGCATTCTAGCTAGAGTACGGCAATACGTCACTCATGGACAACTCTCAACACTATAAAGCACAGGTACGTTCCTGTTTAGTTTTGCTGCCATATTTGGGCTGGTGCTGCCAAATGCCATCTCTCGGCCTTGAAGTCAAGCAGGTGGCGTGCCAAGAGGATAATTAATGACACCGAACTTGTTGAGATAAAGTGAGCCTCGAGCATAGGCGTCGAGTGGCTAGTCTCACCGTGTTCTACAGACTGCATTTTCGAGAATATGCTGAGGAATTACACCAATAAATTCCCTCCTTTTTCATTCCCACAACACACTACCAGACGAACATTGTATTGTAGACATACCACCACCCTGTCCGAACTAGCCATAGCTAGACAGTCGTAATTTGCAAACATAGGTATCTAATGGACTTAGTTTATTGTTTATGTCATAGTTTATGTACTATGTATCTGTAAAGAAAGTATCGGGAAAAGATACACAAAATGTTTGTTATTCATGCAAAATATTATCACTTTCAAAAGGCTCCTTCAAAAATGATAAGTCTTATGCCAGCGAATAATCTTTTGTTTTTTTTTAGTATTAATCTTGTAATCAGTTTTCCAGCCTATAAGCGTTTAAGTGCGTTAAAGTGTTTATAGATCTTTTAGCGAATAATCTATAATTGGAGTTTTTATCAAGTTGCGTGGTTTTTTCAGTCTCGGTTCAGTTGGAAGGGGCCACTCCGAAGTTTGCATGTCCAACTCGTAAACCCACGTCTCGTCACCAGTAATAAAGCGTTTCAGAAATGTTGGGTCGGAATTGACTCGTTTCAGCATGTCCTCTGCGACTCTCAAGTGATTGAGTTTTTGGAGAAAATTCTTGTCTTTTGTGATTAGCCGAGCGGCAACATGTTTCATACCCAAGTGATTAATTAAAATATCACGGTTCTACTCGTGAGAAATGGAAAGTTCGACGACACTTATAGGCACGTGTTTTTGATAAAGTCTATACACTGAAAGCCTTCTGTAATATTTTCAGTGTCCCCGAACGCGAAATTACATTGGCGATGCAAAATTTAAGACAAACTCTTTGTTGTCTTTGTCAACCAGATATTATGTAGTTCGGAATGGATTTTTTGAAAATTACAGTTGGAACAATTGGTAAATTGGTTGCAATTGGAAATTACATATTTAGCGACGTTCTCTTAATTAGGGTCCCATTTTATATTTTGGTACGGAATGCTAAAACCTAAAATATAATCGACAAATTAAAATCGGGTAAGTACGAGTTGGACACTCAAACGGTGCGTGTTCGACAACAAAGGGCTTCGTACCGTTATTATCATAATATATTCGTCATGCCGACTCCAAATGACATAATAATGGAACCCCAAATCATAAGGGACAAGACCAGGATAATGATGATTTTTAGTATTTGTTGTTGTAGCATTAACTGACATAGACAAACTGAAAATTTTAGCTCTTTAGCTGTCACCCTTCTAGAGATAAATAAATAGCTTTTCATTGTACGAAAACACCGACGAGAAGGAATTTTATATGTTTAAAACCTAGCTAGATCGATTTATAGCTAGATCGATTTACCGCCCCCAAAACCCCCCCTGTATGCCAAATTTCATGAAAGTCGTTAAAGTAATATATACAGGGTGTCCCAAAAGTCAACGTCCAATCGAAAACCTAAGCTAGGCCTAGTTGTGGGGGCTCTCAAAAAAAAAGAAAAAAAAATCTATCTCATGTAGTTTTGAAATGACAGCCATTTTTCTTAAATTGACACCCTGTGACGAGTTTACGACTACTGGGGCTGCAAATGAGCTCTTTTGTAATTTTATTTTTGTGTGGAGTAGTCTAAAGTGATGCTCCTACAAATTCCAATTCATCATTTGCACACAACTTCATTGGAATTTCAGAAAATATCCGTTTTATACCGAACCATGACGTGAAAATGACTACATCACTAAACTTTGACAGTCTGTACTGAAAAAAAAATCTACTATGCAATTTCGGCAAGTGCCCTTAAAAGTTGGCGCATTTAATGGGCTTTCCAAAATGGTATAATACTTACTAAATTATTTCTTAGACGACGAGAAAAAAAAAAAATTAAGAAAGTCGATATTTAGCTTATTATTAGTTAGTCATAAAACTTTCTCAAAATTATTCTAATATCATCTAGGCGTTCTGTAAGGTGTAATTAAAGAAAGAGACGAAGAAAAGTTAGAGCGGGATAGTGACGCTACTAAAAGAAAGAGACGAAGAAATGTTAGAGCGGGACGGAGAGTGACGCTACTTGGTGTCAGTGAATCTTTCTACAATGTGTGAGCGAGACGAAATTGACATTTTGGCTAGTGTGGGTGAAACAGATAGCACGCTAATACAACAGCGTGGTATACGTACAATAATTCAGTACGTTTCGTGCCTTCGTTTACTGCGCATCTTTTTGTATTTGTTTGTATTTATTTCGTGCTTACAACCTTGGCTCTGTTTACTGGACTTGATTGCGTGTGACTTGGATTTGTTTTCGAACCGTTTCTGACGAACTTGGCTTTCTCCTGGACTGTTTTTGTAAGAAAATGCCTTTCTTGTACTGTGCAGAGGAATATGCAAACATGCACCTTATTTATGGGGAATGTAGGTGCAATGCTAGAGCTGCAGCTCGACTCTACCGTGAGAGATATCCGAATGCCGAGCGTCACCCAGATCATCGAGTTTTTGTAAATGTGCACCGTTTATTATCAGAAAATCAACATCCTACTCGAGCTACTAGAGTGGGAAGAACCGTCGTGCCTTATGAAGAAGATGTCCTAAATGCAATTGCAGAGAACCGGAGTATCTCAGTACGTGGAATCGAGCAAAGTCTGGGGGTACCTAAAAGTACAGCACATCGGATACTGAAGAGAAACGAATTGCATCCGTACCACATGCAACGGGTACAAACTTTACTACCCCGTGATTATCCTAGCAGGATTTTATTTTGTCAATCAATGCTCGAAAGGCACAGAGCAGATCCAGAATTCTTGCGTAAAATTCTTTGGACTGATGAATCGACCTTCAAAAAAGACGGATACATGAATTTGCATAATTTGCACGAGTGGCACGTCGAAAATCCACATTTGATGCGCGAAGATAGGTCACAGTACCGCTTTAAAATAAACATGTGGACTGGGATCTTAAATGGATCCATTATTGGGCCTTTTGAACTGCCAGAAAACCTCGATGGGGCAGCCTATTTGGACTTTTTACAACATCAGTTACCCAATTTGTTAGAAGACGTGCCACTTAGCATTTATCGAGACATGTGGTTCCAGCAAGATGGCTGTCCGGCACACTATGCGCGCCCAGTGAGAGAATTCCTTAATCAAGAATATCCAAATAGGTGGATTGGTCGATCCGGTCAGATCACGTGGCCCCCCCGTTCCCCGGATTTAAATCCTATTGATTTTTTTTATTGGGGAACGGTCAAAGAAATTGTTTACCAAAAACCAATTGAAAATTTAGAGGAACTGCGTCAGAGAATTCAAGATGCCGCTGATCACATCAATTCCAGACGTTTCGCCCGCCAGATTACACGATCGTTTTTAAGAAGGTGTAGGGCGTGCATACGCGCTGATGGCAAGCAATTTGAACATTTGATATGATTTAAATAAACATTCGATTTTTAATAATTGACTTTTATTTAAACAATCCCAAAAATTCACTGACACCAAGTAGCGTCACTCTCCGTCCCGCTCTAACATTTCTTCGTCTCTTTCTTTTAGTAGCGTCACTATCCCGCTCTAACTTTTCTTCGTCTCTTTCTTTAATTACACCTTACAGAACGCCTAGATGATATTAGAATAATTTTGAGAAAGTTTTATGACTAACTAATAATAAGCTAAATATCGACTTTCTTAATTTTTTTTTTCTCGTCGTCTAAGAAATAATTTAGTAAGTATTATACCATTTTGGAAAGCCCATTAAATGCGCCAACTTTTAAGGGCACTTGCCGAAATTGCATAGTAGATTTTTTTTTCAGTACAGACTGTCAAAGTTTAGTGATGTAGTCATTTTCACGTCATGGTTCGGTATAAAACGGATATTTTCTGAAATTCCAATGAAGTTGTGTGCAAATGATGAATTGGAATTTGTAGGAGCATCACTTAAGACTACTCCACACAAAAATAAAATTATAAAAGAGCTCATTTGTAGCCCCAGTAGTCGTAAACTCGTCACAGGGTGTCAATTTAAGAAAAATGGCTGTCATTTCGAAACTACATGAGATAGATTTTTTTTTCTTTTTTTTTGAGAGCCCCCACAACTAGGCCTAGCTTGGGTTTTCGGTTGGACGTTGACTTTTGGGACACCCTGTATAAACTAGCTGGCCAGGCAAACGTTGTTTTGCCATACCAAAAAAAAAGATAAAAAAAAAATTAAAAAAAATGAACTATAAACCTCACGGAGCCCGAGACCTTTCCAACGAATGCAAAACCGTGCAAATCGGTTCGTGCGTTCTGGAGTTGTAGCGTCAGGAAGGAAAACCCGACTTATTTTTATATAGTAGACAAGAAAGTTGTGTTAGTGGGAACACTTATAACTCCGGCAAAACTAATTTGGCTGAAAATGGGTGGGGAAGTAATAATAAAATAATAAATAAATATTCATGGACATTTCACACAACGTCCTCTGGTCCCAAGCTAAGCTTATATGCTTGTGTTATGGGTACAAGAATACGGATATACTACATAAACTACTGTTTTTTTTTGTAAATACATAGAAAACACCCAGACGCAGTACAAACATTTGTATGACATTTATGGATATCACACAAATGATTGTCCTGACCGGGAATCGAACCCGAGACCTCGTGATCGGCAGTCCATTACATAAACCACTCCACCACGAAGCCCGTCGAAGTAGCTTAGGACCAGAAAGGGTACCTACTTAAGATAATTCAAACATTGAAACATTTACAAATAACAGTAATAACACAAATGGCAGTTGTAAGGATTTGTAAATAAGGATTAATAATTTTATTTTAAGTTATGGTTTTTAGGAAAAAATATTTCTAAATTCCACAATTCCAATTCCGAAGTCGCAGGCAAGAAGTAGTTTAATATAAATTACTGAAACTGCACCAAAATGGAATACACTGCCAATTAAACAACAACAAATAAAATTAATTTGGGACAATGAACATCATTCTCCTGTTTTTATCTCCATATTGGGGTTAAAAATATGACGAATAAATAATTATAATACAACACAATAATAATAAAAGTACGGAACCCTAAAAGCTTAGCAACGAAATGGTTTTAACGGTTTTTTTATTATGGTGAGTGGTAACTGCTACTGAAGCCTTCGTGCTCGAGTCCGAGCTGTTGTCTGCGACTCCGTCCGCGTGGAATTTGGATTTTTTATCTCATTATAATGGTCCTTTCTCAGGGTCTAAAAATTGTCTTTGCCAACTTTCATAAAAATCGGTTGACTGGTTTAAGCGGGAAAGCGTAACAGACAGACAGGGTTACTTTCGCATTTATTAGTAGGGATTAGTAGGGATTTAAAAAAAGTCACGGTTAACGGTCTTCATAAAATTACCTATGTAGTATAGTTAGTTATTTTGTTATTAATGTAAAACAACCCTTCCGACCGTTGTGGAATAACAAACGTTCATTCTAAAAGGGAAAATATTAATAGTTTTTCTGGCCGTTACATTTCATTATCATAGTGCCGGTATTTACTACGGTATTATCAGATTTGGACTGCACGCCATCTATTAGACCAAACATCAAACAAGACCTGCGCGACGCTCTGTGGTTTATTTTACACGGGAAACTTTACGCAGGCGCTGTGGTTGGCGTACGTCCTTTGTTCGAAAGAAGTCAACATTGTGTTATTTGAGTTTGGATCTTTCTAGTTTTATTTCGTGTTAACTAAATAGATATTAGTGAAAGAAATGTGTTCTGTTATAAGTTTAAGTGGTGAAATAAATGTATTGTGTTAGTGTTTACGGATTAAGTGTTATTAATCGCAATAAAGCAAAGATCGTGCTCAAGGCGGATAGTACGCATGAAACCCTTGAGTGGTTTTTTTTTCGAAACTGATGTCAAGGATATGGGCTCCGACATGGTGAGTTTTATGGTTTCATTGTATAGAAGATTAACGATTACCGATCTTTTAAGTCATGAGAAGAAGAAATTATTGGTTTTTTAAGCAACAGGTTCGTTTTTGTTTTGTTTACTTGTCACCGGCGTCCGCCATTTCTGGTTTAAGGTTTCTTTACGGGTTTACGTCTTGTGTTGTGTAAATGAACAATTCCAAATTGTAGCGTCAGAATACCTTGTTTCTATTTATTTCTCTGAAAGTTATCTTTATGTTTTCTCTATGATGTGCGTATAATGTAGGTAGTTATCCTCTTAAGTTATGATGTAGCAATGCAAGATACATTTTTATTTATTTACAATTTAAATCATCTATTCATAGCATGTGCATCTATCAATACTTTATTAATTATTATAATGTATACACTCTTATGACTTTCATGAAATAAAACGTTTCTGGTATGTTTTAAGTTAAATTATACTTTGTTTACTGTCATTAAGTAAACTATTTTTATGTTTCTATGCAACATTATTGGTATAGGAGTAAAACAGTACCACTCAATATCTCTATGAACTTGCTTTAAAATTTTGAAATAAGCCATGTTATTATAATGTACTACAATAAGCTTAGTAAAATAAACTAAATGAAACTTGTGATCACAAACTTACTGAGTATACACACAACATGTTTATAATTAACCAATCAACATCTTAATACTCATCTCTTCTTCAGTACCAACTGCATGCGATAACTTATTTTTTTTTGATAACTTATTTTAATTACAGTAACGGAAATTACAACACAGTTTCACATCTTTCTCTAATGTAGATAATTACAAAAGAATGTTGATTTTTTTAAGGAAATACATATTGCAATTGTTTAACACATTATTTAATTTAAAAAATATTAGATTATTTATATACATAGAATACACTTTCGGTCCGATTATATGCAAAGTTAATTGCTCAGTAACATTCTAAACTGTTTTCTACAAATTACACTTATCTAGTGTAGAAAGTGTGAATGAATTTTTATGAACAAAACTTCAATGGACACTTGATTTCCAGTAAACTTAGATTTGCATATTTCTTTTATGTCATCTATGATGCTAGAGCTATGTTAGTGGTGCAACTATTGTTATGGTTTATACTCCAAGCAAGAGGTTACGTGAAAACGGTTATAAAAGAAAAAGGTTCTCCGGTCCCCTTAACCGCTCACTGTTGGCCATGGGCTTACTGCACTTTGAGAGGGATTATGTTCTACTGTGTGGTGCTGACTAGGCATGTTGGCACATTGTTTATTTTCGTGTTTTCTGTCACAAACTATGTTATCTGTGTACCCACAGCTGGCTTTTACACCACCTTGGGAAGAAAAATGCGTGGTGAAATTTGTATTCTAAGTCTGTCAGACAAGGACATTGGACTATATACAATGCATATAAATTTATCCACTAAAATCTAAACAATTTCATTGACCACACATAATTATTGTTTGCTGCATGTTTGTGTCTACTTATAGTACGGAACCATCTTTTGTTTTCTTTCATAAAGTAAAATAAGTAATGGTGTCCTTGTAGTGAGTGTAGTCCTCATATTATAGGACCTTTTCAAGTGTCAGAAGAGTCTTTCTTAAATGTGTTATGTACCAGATTGTTTTAACAAATTTAAATAAATAACCCTCCAGCCCATTTACGTCCTACCATTGGGCATGGACCTCCTCCACTTTGGGAGGGATTATGGTATACTGAGCCGCGCTGACCAGGCATGTTGGCACAGGGTTTATTATCGAGTTTTCCGTCTCTCACCGAGGATGTTATCTCTGTGCAAAATCCCTTAGCTGACTTTTACAGCACCCTTAGGAAGAGATGGGGTGGTGACACTTGTATTCTTAATCGTTCACCACACGGAATAAATAACCAGGCAACTGAAACCTGTGAACTAGCCAATTTTTTATAGTATTAATTCACAAGTAGAGAAAACTAAAGTAAGAGTTTTCAGTTATTAATTTGAATTTATTGCTATGACTTATAAGCATATGTCGGAATTAGGTAGAGTTATTTATGTACTTGCATCGAAATGTTGACAATCCCGTGTGACAATATTATGAATAAATAATAATAAAAACCTCAGAAATAGACAAATAAAACAAAGATAATTAATTCCAACCTCTGCTTATAACATTGATAAATAAATTAGTGAGTGGTATTCGGAAATCTCCAAAGTTAAGATATCTTTGAATGATTTTGATTGTGGTTTTTTTTAATAGATAGGGTAGTTATTTGTATTAGTTAGGTTTTGGTTTTTAAATTCCTCTTGTACAAAGTTATGGGCAACAGCTTGTATCTATTATTTGTAATGGAAAAAGTAGTTTAATATAAAACATTTTCTTTAAATACTTGTTGATAACTATAATAAATATTATGTATTCTGATATGAATTATATCTTCATATTATATTGTGTACTCCATCTAAACTAACTTTTGATGTTTCATATTGATAAAGCTGAAATAACTTGTCCGCTCAAGAAAAAACATTTGTGTGATAAATATATCTAATTCAATATATAAATATATCTAATGGTCATATAAATGTTTGCACTGCATCAGGGCCCTAAGTCTGCTAATGAATTGTGTCACAATGATAGCTCAATGACACCATTATAACCTCAAAAAATTAACAGTAGACTACCAAAGTTGATAAAATGCCCCACTAATCAATCAGTTATTGCATTTGTTGATTGCATAATAGCGAATTTTATCTTTTATCAAGTTTGGTAGTCTCCTGTTAATTTTTCGTCACAAAATGATACCGTTCATTTCAAAATGAAACTTTCATTGTGACACCATTGAATATTGAATAGCAGACTTGAGCCCCTGGGTGTAATCTATGTATTTTTACTTATTATAAATCAAAATTGTTATTTTTGTATGTATGTCTCTTGTCTTCACAACTACACAATGGATTTCGATGTGATTTTTTTAGTAAATATTTGTGGTTTAAGTGGACGGTTTTTTAAATTCCATGCATACTAATTTGCGGGCTATAGCTACTAATCTACTATTTTTGTTTAGTGATTTATAATAAGTATGTTTACCCATAGCACAAACATAGAAATATAGCTTAATTTGGGACCAGTGGACTTTGTGTAAATTGTCCATAAATATAATAAAAACTGCATGATTTCGCAGTAGCTATACAGTGCACTATACTCTATCACAGAACTATAGTAACTACAGCCCTAATACATACATGTTTGAATTTCATTCTAATTTCATGATCTAAAATGTTGTGGGGATTGGGTAGGTAAATTTTGAGAAATACTGCCAATGCTAGTTGCAAAAATGTTTAAAAGTTTTTACTTTCCATGAAATAGTCAAAAACTAGTTACATAATTATTTTTCCCTGCTGTTATAAATAATCAATAGCTTTTGTTTTTCTGTAAAATTCTAGTTGTTTCTTGGATTTTACTTCAGCTAAATAAATTAAAAGCATGTATGCCTCCTGCTCTCTTCATTGAGCTCGGTCATCCGTAACTCTAGTCCAGTATGGTCTCAAGGTTAACCTTACATTGTCATTTCATCTTATTTTAGGGCGCCCCTGTCTTCTATTGTTCGCTCTTGGCTACCATACAGTTACTTGTTTACTCCATTTGTTTGGTTTGCAACGCAACTTGTGTCCCATCCAACTCCATACAGAAATAACGACAATTAAATAAGTTTAAATAAAAAATGTCAAAGTGAGTGTAATAGTGATCAAGGAACACAATCATTAATCACATGTGAATTTGTAAAACAATACCAGGGGTGGTGAAGAGCCTTGTGCTCTTTGGTTTATTAACAATCGTAACTTAGGGATATGATACGCCAGTGGAATGTTTGTCTATCAATACTTATGTTTCTGTAGAAGTAGTAAGAGCGATTGCTGCTTCAACGTTCTAAACTCACAGCTCACCTCTTTAATTATTTATCAATTCGGCATTTTCAGAACAGCGATTTCAACTAAAATAGTTGAATGATTATGGCTTTACAGTCAAAATACCTTGGTGTAGGATTTATTTTAGTTTTATTTAATAATGAATTCAGTCAGAATTGATTCCAATGTCTCTTTAGTTAGTATTTAACTGGCTATAAATATAGCCATACCATACGTATTTGTTATTTTAATTGTAATTTTATAACATCTTTTTTTTATTCAGATTGCACCTGCTGCAAAAAAATTATGGGACAAAGGGCCAGGCGCTGGTGGCGATAGCAAGGGACCTCCCCACCTGCCGCCGCTACAGTTGAACCCGGAGCAGATGTGGCGCGATCCCACTTGGTCTGCACAAGGTATCTAATACACCAACTGCTCTATGAAATATTTGACCAACAACGTTCTCAATTTATAAATTACCGACATAGTTTAAATTAAAATAATTTAGCGGTGTATCGTGGTATGTATATTATTGTATATGTTCGACAGATTACCCAACAGAACACGCAGTTTTAAAATTTCTTATGACCAAATGAGTCAAATTACACATTTATTTATTAATGCAAATTGCGATGTAGAAAGAATAAATGGAATCTGTTTTACGGGCGAATAAACAAATAAAACAATGTATGGGACATTTCAAACATAGATTTCAAATTTTATGAATTCATTAGTTACGTGCTTGTCATGTGTTTATGTACCCGTGTCTCACAGCAAGACATGGATAGGCAGTTACGACCAGGGCACTACTCTGCACAGTTTAATAAATATTAATGTAACTATACCTACTTACTAAAATTAGATTACTATGATATAATATATCCTCTAAAATCATCCACAAAGTTAGTGATCGGAACAAAATTACCATGAGACTTGGCGAAAACGTGGGTTGTATTCATTTTATGTAAGCTGACTAATTGCTACTTATGCTTAAAGTTAAACTTCTCTTCACTAGTCTTGCATTTTGATAACATTATTTTAATGCTAGTTATAAAAAAAAACTATCGCTTAAGTTCACTAAGCAATAACACCAAAAATAACCCAAAATTGTCTCCTTTAAGTGTAAAAAAGTATTGAGTATTAAGCAGTTTTGTTTATTTCATAGCTGTTGAACACAATGTAGGCGTACCTATGATGGGCACACGTCGTGGGGTCGCGTTTCCCGGCGGCGACGCTGGCAGCATCTTATCACCTCGTGACACAGGCGGACTCGGCGTTAAGATGGTCGAATATGTTCTAGGAGGATCACCTACAGGTAAAAATCGCCATCTAATTATGTATGTGGCTAATCTTCATACTTACAAAGATAGTGTTCAACAAAAATACAGCATTTTAAAGACTCTTGACATCGTATATTTTAATATTGTTTATGTAAAACTTCTTTGTTGTGTTCATTATTCATCATTGTACGCGTTATTGATATATATTACCTACCTATGTTGTTCAAGTCAAATGTGATCAATAATAGGATCCCTTCTTCTATCTTGTAGATCGTACTGTCTTCTAATGCGTTTAAAGTTACATATAAATGATATAGTGAATAAAACATAATTATAATACTTTTGTTGTCTACCTATTGTATCTTTACTGTATACCACAGGAGTAGTGTAATAGTATTGCATACGTTTTTCTTTGTAATTTACATATTAGATATGTATTTAATAACTAATGAAGAAATAGGTGGTGTTGCTACAGGTGGAGGTGATAAGGTTGCCGGTGTAGTGGCCGGATTACGAGGCATGGTGCTCGAGGAGCGTCCCGAAGATAAGTCTGCGTCTCCTTTTGAGAAGGACTTGCATGAGCTACATGAGCATGGATCATTACCCAATGGGCTTCACAATGGCCAAGAAGATGACAAATGTTTCAAGTAAGTTTTAGTCTTATATCTATTCAAAAAGTTACTTTATAACGACGTATTTTTATGTGACATTTACGATAGCGTCTAGGTCTGAGAGTACAAAACATAAACAAGTTTCTCCTGAATAAAGCAGACACAAAATTTGGTTTGATTCTTTTTTATCTTCTGTCATATAAATTAAGATTCAGGTAGTTGAGCAAGAAACTCGTACTTCCTTATTAATTTTATAACAGCATTCATGAATAATTAGTTTTACCCACTATATTTTAGTTTGCTTTTTAGTTAATAAACTTAATGTTGTTAGTAGAACCATTATCAAATTCTCAGGTTAGGCTATAACCCACATTCATTTGAAACTAAACATGTTATATAATTATTTGTATTTGTACAAATATACTGAATACAGGTAGTATTATATTGAAGTATATATAACACATTCAATATTACTAACTTTAACAATGATTTGAGGAAGAAAAACGTAATCAACATTAAAATTTACGTTAAGTTTCATACAAGAAAAGTTAATATATTTATTGTTTTTGTTATGTAAGTAATTCTATGTTGTGTCCTCGTATTTGTATTATTTTAGTATATGTGCGTCTATATAAAAACTATCCAGAACTAAATCAGATGTAGTTAAATTTTTATTATGTCCATATTTGTAATAAAATTCCTGAGAAACTGACGAAAACCTGTTCCTATCTCGATCAAACAAAAACTATTTTATAGTTAGATTTTTGAGGTCATATTATAATCTCAATTACTTGACTTGGCTAAATACACGCATTGTTATTTTCGCTACACAAAATGTCATTGAAGTACATATCGACTATCGAGTGGTTCAATTTAATCTCAAAACAAACTAGTTTTGACAACAAACAAATAAAATTTGTAATACTTACTGTTAACAGAAGTATCCGTGGCGAGTATTGTTTATCTTTTACGAATATTTGTGACTGTATCTTATCAAACTGTTGCTGTTATAAAATGTATTATTTATGCTTGCAAATTGTATTTATCTGATTTGCATGAATTAATACATGTATCAGTGTCAATGACCGACCTATTATAATGTAACTAACTAGACGTATATGTGTAAATCGTTAAATATTGAATCAGGGGCCTATATCTATATTAAAATTCGTCGTATTAAATAAACTAAATTATAATTTTTCGTCGTATTAATTTTTATATGGTCATTCTTGACATGCAGTAGTCAAGTAATATATTTTATAAAGTAATATATTTAAATTCCAAAAGCCATTCTCATTACGGAAAATGACTCAAATAATGCACATGTTAACAACGTGTTCAGCAAATAATTGAAAAAATAGAGAAGTCACGCTGAATATGCGTGGAGCGTAATGTTATTCATAATTACTTTCAAGATTTGAGTAAAAATACGTTATTCGTTAATAGAGCCCCCGTGCATAATGGTAGCTTAGTAGAAGAGCAGTAGGCGCGTCGAGCGAGTGTCGCGGGCAATAACCGCGCTCGTTCATGGCCTCTGTCAATGCCACTCGCCCCCACGCCGCCGGCGACTGCGCGCGCTTCTTTAAGCGTTCACTTCTCAGTCTTATCTATCATCTGCCGCCAAATTGTGACTCACGTGGTAAACAGACGTCAAATAAATGAGAATTATACTTGAACATGTTTGGACCTATGTCATGCATAACCAACTAATAAATAAATATAATACAACTATCCCTGTATTAATTTTAACTGTTTAGACTAAGTTACATTGGTAGGGTTGCTACGTTATCTTATTACAGGGATTATGCGAATGGGTTCCCAGCTTTTTATCTAGCAGAAGCATTAAGGCCGTCGTTGATGGGAATTTCTCTGAACGATATATGATAAATGCTGGTGTCCCGAAAGAAGTAAACTTGTGTCGGAAATCAATAAAATCCTAGCTAGGGTATCGGAACGGGGTCGACTAAACTTAGTCCATTTTAACCCAAACAAGACACAAGGTCGCGCGTTCACCGCTAAGAAAGCTCCTTTTGCTGTAGCACTTCAATTTCGGAGCACATCCCTCACCATCTTAGATCACATCGGGATCCTCGGTGTCGACATCTCCAGTGACGTCCCTTGAGTCTGAGGAGCGACTTTGCCTCCCTGTGTGTTTTCTATCGCCTGTATAACGGGATGTGTTCTGAAGAATTAACATGGGGCCCGCGGCCTCCTTTTATCATCGCACCTCTCGCCATCGGCAGCGAGTTCATTGTCACACCCTAGAACCGTTACCATCCCGTACTGTACGGTTCCAGCGCAACTTTATCCCACGTACGATCAGGTTGTGGAATGAACTCCCTGCCGTGGTTTTCCCACAGGAATACAGCATGGGGCTCTTCAAAAAGGGCGTCAAAAGGTTCCTACAAGGTCGGAAACGCGCGAGTCGTACCTCTGGTGTTGCAAACGTCCATAGGCTACGGTAATAGCTTACCATCAGGCGAGACGTATGCTTGTTTGTCACCCTTGTTGTAGTATAAAAAGTAAAAAAAGAATAGGTTCTATGATTACTTTTCTTTCATCTATACTAACATTATAAAGTTGAAGAGTTTGTTTGTTTGAACGCTCTAATCTCAGAAACTGAAAAGAAAGTGAAAGTGTTGAATAGCTCATTTAAAAAGGTTGCAAAACAGAATTTTTTTTAAATTCCACGCGTACGAAGTCGCGGGCAACAGCTATAGTAAATAAAATAAAAATGAAGTAGGGTACATAAATTCAAAATGTTCTAGTCACACCTGAAAATTTCCTTGTTAATTTGTCTTTATCTCTCACTTAATAAAGTGTTCTGATAATTCTTCATGGCGTAAAATAAAATAAACATACATTTCAATAACTACGGTAGAAAGTAGTAAATTTTTGATACAGTTGAATGCAATGGCTTTCAAATGTATCGAAATTTGCCCAAACTACAAATGATTGAAACAACTTCAATTATCGCTAATAACAAATGTGTTGTATGACAAATCAAGTTCCATACCAAATTTGAATAAATATGGAATTATCTAGGTTTACATTTAGTAATACATAAATTTAAAAATATATTTTTAACACGATTAAGCGGTCTGATTAAGATTAGGGTAGTTTATAATCTTATTTGTCTTTTTTCTGAGAATATGTGTTTAATGGTCAATCTCTGTACAGAGATTATTACTATTATGTACATAATAGTTAAAAGAACATGGATGGTTATGATGTGAGCAGCAATGGAGAATGATTGTGATGATTACTTTGCAGCCGCACGCCTGGTTCACGGCAGCCTTCGCCCTCGGAGGAGGACACGAGCGGCGGCGGGCACGCGGGCGGCGCGACCGGTGGAAGAAATGGAGACGCGCCTGCCTTCCCACTGCTGGCGCACCACGCGCTGCCACAGCCGCAGTTGCATCATCTACCACACTTGTCTCATCCACAGGTCACGGTAGGTACCAATACAAAAATATTTAACTCTTAAGTTAACATAACTAAGCAGCAGTGTCCATTCAAGAAAAACCACTTGACGAACCTAATCGTGTATATTTTTCGTATTTTGTCCCATAACATGTAATCACCGAAGTCACACAGCTAGCAGTCAAACCCCTGACCATCACCAATCCTCTGTCCTTTTATATCTTTACATTGTTTCTGCGCAACATATCTTATTCTGTCACGGTCCTCTGTTATAATCATAAGTTTTTTTTTTGTGTTATTTTATTACAAACTGTTACATCAGAAATGAAATTAAATGAAAAATCATTTAATCAAGTAGACACAATTTTTCAGAAAAATTATGTGCTTATGACGTCCAAATTTTTTTTCCCTACCACCGGTTCAATTCAGCAATTGGTTTATTATGTATCAGTGGCATGAGCGGACGTCGTCAATTTATACTAGTCCGTAATAATTAGTCTCTTATCTCTATAATCGATATATCGACAGGCTTCGTGATGGAGTGGTTTATGTAATGGACTGCCGATCACGAGGTCGCGGGTTCGATTCCCGCTTGGGACAATCATTTGTGTGATATCCATAAATATGTTTGTACTGTGTCTGGGTGTTTTCTATGTATTATAAGTATGTATTTACAAAAGAAAAGTAGTATATGTAGTCTAACCGTATCTGGTACCCATAATACATACAAGCATAGAAATATAGCTTACTTTGGGACCAGAGGACGTTGTGTGAAATGTCCTGAATATTTATTTATTATTTATTTATTTATAAGGTCTTGTGGTATTTTTCTCTTTAACCTTCTTCCAGTTCTTAATGGGTTCATTAAGTGCATGGCCAGTTTATTTGGATGTTCGTCAATTCTTTTTTTATAGTTTTTAACACTTTCTGAAATTTCATTCTTTACAAATTTGATGCCCAGGTCATGGTGCAGCCTGGCATTTGTGATATGCCTAGGCGCGTTGGCGATCATTCTCAAAATTTTTGATTGGAATCTTTGTATTATTTGAACGTTTGACTTGGCCGCGGTGCCCCATAGCTCCAGCCCGTAGGTCCAGATAGGTCTAATAATGCATTTATGAAGTAGCAATTTGCTTGTCAACGAGAGTTCGGAATTTTTGTTTAATAGCCAGTACATTTTTCTAACCCTTAAGCCCAGTGCACAGCGTTTGGTAAAAATATGTTTTTTCCATGTGAGACGTCTGTCTTAAGTGGATGCCCAGATATCTGGCATCATCAGCCTGTGGCAGAGGCTTTCCATTTAAGGACACAGGAGGACAGTGGCCTTTTCTATTATTAAACGTCACTTGAATGGATTTTGTTTCATTTGCTTTAATTCTCCAGTCTTTCAGCCACTGAGCTATATTGTTGAGACTAATCTGAAGGTTATTTGATGCAATATGAGGCATGGAGTCGGCAGAGAAAATGACTGTATCGTCTGCGAATGTGCCTGTAACAATTCTGACCAGAACTGAATTTATAATTAAAGTATTCTTATTTATCCATTATTTTAACAATATTTTTTCTGTTACAGCATCATCCAGGGATGTTAGGTGTAGCTCCATTGCAAGGATTACCGCATCCTCAACATCCACAAATACATCCTGGTTAGTAGCGCCTTCATTAACCATGTATTTATAAGATACAACTGAAGCGGCGATTACTGATGTATACAATTTTATTTCAGGTATGACATTAAACGACTCTATGAATCAGCATATTGATTTCGTTTTACAAATGGAACAACATCCACAATTCGACAACAACAGTTTTGCGAGCACACAACAGGTACAGGTATTATTAATCAATTTACATTATTAATTTGTTACCTAATACAATGTAATACCCGCCAAATTGAAAACGGATTCTAGAAATCGTAGACTAGGCCATAGGCCGCCTTCCGACTGAAATTTCAAGCAAACTAATCAAACTCGTTTTTGTTATTATCGTAATTATTTAAACACCTTCCGATGCATATTACATTATGGTAAGATAAGACGTGATTATTTATGATAATCGGACCACTACTTTTGGAGATTACCCTCTACTTACTTTATCTCTGTGTATTTATAGAAGAGACTCTCCTAAAAAATCGTGTCACTCAGGTTTGAAGACTTGAGCCGATTTTCCGTAAAAGTATTACAATCACCTTTTACACAAGTTATGTTAGATTATAATCATCGACTGCTGTCTAGTTTTTGTCTTCATGGACTAGTTGAAAGTCTCGGATTGTGTCAATACTTGCTTGTGAGCAGCTAGCTACAGACCATTCAGCATTGTAGAAAGTGTCCATTAGTGTTTTGGTAATAGCTTGACCACAATTGCTGAACCGCGTCCTGAGGGACGAGGCTGAGGACGAGTAAAAAAGAGCACAAGTTCACAAGATATTGATATTATCGGACGGATCTTACGATATCATTTGACAGTTTTAAGGTAGAATTGTTGTTTTAAGCCTAAAGCAGTCGGTGTAGGTTCCCTTTCCAGCCCATTTACGTCCCACTGTTGGGCACGAGCCTCCTCCACTTTTGGAAGGGATTATGGTCTACTGTACCGCGCTGACCAGGCGTGTTGGCACAGGGCTTATTTTCGAGCTTTCCGTCTCTCACAGAGGATGTTATCTGTGTGCAATATCCCTTAGCTGACTTTTACAGCACCCTTGGGAGGAGATGGGGTGGTGACACTTGTATTCTTAATCCGTCACCACACGGAGAGTCCGTCACCACACGGTGTAGGTTAGAAGAGTATAAAACCTATTACTCTGTAGAAAGAAATGTGTTAGACAACGAAAATTGTATTGTCTCCAAAATTGTATTTTATCAGTATTTGGTAGATGTTTTCAAGCATCTTACTAATAAGGGCCTAGAATACTGCATCCTCATATATGGCGACGATCATAATAACACCGTCCATAGAAGTCTGATTATGCTCTTGAATATAACACATGGACCTTTTTTCAATCACTACAATTCATGTCCTTCCCGTATCGGTATCTGTTACAGACAGATTTTAAAAGATGTTTGATATTATTTGTGGAACATACAGTCTAGCTAAATAAATTCTTCTTCTAAAAAAGGTCAATCGCTAATTTGCGCCTGAAAAATTAGGCACATCCGAAATTTTTAAGTGCCTGAAAATTAGGACTAAAAACCAAAGTCTGCCATCAATGACAAATTGAAATGTGGCTGAGTTTTATACATATAAGATCCATTTTAGAGTAGGTTTTATGAAAAGATTGGCAACTTCGCGTCTTAATGGGCTATGCTGAGCGTATGCATGGTACGAAGTCGAGAATAACTCTTAGAAGTGTCAATAGGCCACTTATCTCGTCATATAGACAAACTATGATAGAATTAGGTTCTCGAATTGCACACAGGAAGCGAACGATCAAGCCTAGTTGCGGCTAGTTGGCGTTGCATGCAAGTTATGTAAGATGCAGTCATTGCGTTTTTTGAGAAGGCCTTACTTAATTATACTACTGTTTTACATACTAAAAAGCCTCTTTCGTTACGGTGTTTTAATTTTTTAAAACAGTGTTCGTGTTATATCGTATTAAACTTGAAGACGTCTATTTTGTGTACACTCAAGAGCGGAGTATAGCGCCAGCCAATTCACAATTTAGATATTTGTGTTAGTTCCACCTATTCCCGAGCGCTGCGTCGATCGAAAGGGACAATTATATTTCATCCAGATTCAGATATTTCAGATAAAATCTTTGTAAAAAGACCTTTCGTAGTGAGCAGTTTTCTTTGTGAAAATAAACCGATTTAAAAAAAAATAGGCTATGTTATAGATTCCGAGTATATCCGTGCTTCTATTACTTTCTTTTTTAGGAAAATGTTTACCAAATATGTGTGATAGATGCTTCTAGTTCATCTATAGGCAACCATAAAAAACAGTTTTTTGGATGGTTTCTTAGTTATCATGTTTTAAAGAACAGAAAGTAGTAGAAGCATACATGACCTAAATAGAGAAAAATTCGTTGCTCTAGAGGCAATATCCACGAAGTACGATGTTCTTATTTTTATATGGAGCATGGTTAGCTGTCGACAGGGTTGGGCAGTATTTCAATTACATGTAATTGAAATACGTAATTGAAATACAATTACGTATTTTGTAATTGTATTTCAATTACTGCCTCAAAATGTAATTTGTAATTTGTATTTCAATTACCAGACGTCGAAGTAATTTGTAATTAGTATTTCAATTACTTAAGGCTTCAAAATACATTTTTAAAATACATTTAAGTACCACCGTCACTTTATGTAGCCAAAGTATCTATTGGAGTCTGCTTATAGAGTCCGTTATATAAGCTGTGCGCCAAAATTGTTTAACAAAACACAAACTGTCAATGAGGTAACGGTGGCCCATCAAATTTTACTTTACCAACATTGGTTTGATGTCGGTGCCGAAAATGATCGTTTGCCACAAATAGGATAATCTCATAGGGGCTTATATTTTTGCGCTGTTTGGGGTAACTACAGTAATTTGATATACAGATATGAAGTTAATTGTAAAATCAATACCTATATTACTGTAAGTAAAACGAGTTAAAAAAATATTTTGGAACCATTGTAGCTTTTGATGAAAGTACTGATTGGTGGAAGGTAATGCTGCTAAAGGCTGGTAATATTTACGAATGGTGGTTTTTCACGCTGGTTCTCCGTGTGTTTACCGATTAAGAATACAAATGTCACCACCCTGGGAACACCGAAATATTCCGAAAAACTTTATTCCGAATTTAGAAATTCCTATTTTAATATAATACCGAAAAATTGTAACGTCTATTATTAAAAATCACGAAATATTTAATAAATTAAATTGTGGTGGAAAAAGTGATTACTGCAAGCGGGACTTGAACCCAAGACCTCGGAAAGCCGTTTCGTAGCTCTGCCAACTGAGCTCATTACGGTAGCAAGGATTCTCTAGCGTGTTCGCGCTCCCGCAGGGACTCCCTCTTTGCCGCTATCACCTCCCTGGCCAAGGAGGCGACGGCAGCACAACATTGTTCATTGAGGGTGACGAATCCTTGCCCAGAACGTCGACGGTCAACACGCTGGGTGTCCCAGGCCGTGCACACGGCAAGGGGGTGTTCCCCCGTGTCCACGGCCCCACTCCCACAATTGCGGCACTCAGGATCAAACTCATTACCAACCAGCTCCCACATGTACTTGGCGAAACAGCCATGACCCGTGAGGATCTGGATGAGGTGGTACGTCAGATCCTCCGTCGGTGCCTCGCCTCGACCCACTCCCGAGGACTAGGTGGACCGCCTTGGCGAGCCGCATGCTCGCGGAAGACGACATACGACATCACGGACAATATTTTCAGAGATAATCCCTACATGAATATTAATATTCCAAAATTTATCTTCTTTCATATCATAGCTTTTAACAACAAAAATCCGACCTCAAACAGTGCCCTATGATTTTTTAAAGTTGCCATCTAATTCCCTGGACTGCAATCACGAAAACCTAATTTTCCTATCATAGAACCACCTCTGAAACATTTTCTTTCTAACAAGAAAAGAAGCATTAAAATCGATAAACGTCAAATTTATTCGTGAACAAACATTAAACCTCCTGTTTTTTAAAGTTGGGTAAAAATTATAGTATAAATGTATTTTGTAATTTGTATTTCAATTACAAACAGCCAAAATACTGTATTTTGTAATTTGTATTTCAATTACTCCACTCAAAAGTAATTAGTATTTTGTATTTCAATTACTTGCAAAAGCAGTATTTTGTAATTTGTATTTCAATTACAACAAAGCATGTATTTTGCCCAGCCCTGGCTGTCGAGCCCTCTTAAGTAAATGTTAAGAAGTAGTTGTGTGCACATCACATACTCATAATATATTGTGTGTTACGTGAAGTACGGCGGCGGCGTGGGCGTGGGCGCGGCGAGCGGCGGCGTGAGTGCGGTGGGAGGCGTGGCGACGGCGGGCGGCGCCAGCCTCGTGAACGGTGGTGCTGTGGTGCCGCCCGCGCCTGACTCCACACAACATCATCAACCCTTCGATGTACAGGTAACTCATACACCACTAGTACTGCACACCGCGCTGATAACACTTTATACAACATGTTACCGAGGTTCAAGATTGTTAAGATCGGGAAGATTAAAAGATAATATTATGCGTGTTATAATCGCGCCTCTATTTTTAATTACGCGTTCAATTCAAATAAACTTGGCAACAATTTCGTTATTATACATTTGATCTATACTATTTTAACTTAGGTTCAGTCTTAGGTCCTTTACACTATTTAGCCTACGTAAATGACATGGAGAATCTGGTCACCAACTGCTCTGTCTATCAATATGCTGACGATACATGCCTTGTTATCGCCCATCGCGATCAGAAAGCTGTCAAACTCATCCAAGAAGATTTTACAAACGTATGCAAGGGGGCTCATGATAATGGATTGGTAATCAACGCAAAAAATAAACTAAAATTATGCACGTTCGCTCAAATTATCTGATAGATTACCAGCAACCCATTAAAATCTATGCCCATGACCATAACTGCCTTGATGGGATGACAGCTTCATGTGACTGTGTGTGCCCGTGGTTCGAACAAGTCTCTGTGTACAAGTATCTGGGAGTTACGGTGGATAGCAATTTTAACTGGGGCCAGCATATAGACCTAATTTGTGATAAGCTTAGGGCAATGTTGGTTAAATTCGCAATTTTAAAGCACAAAGTTCGGTATACATTACTTCTCAATTTATATAATGCACTGGCAGAATCTATAATAACTTACGGGATCACAAGTTACGGTCGCACATTCAGAACTTTCCTCGATAAGATTTATAATTTACAGCTGAGGCTCTTGAAGATAATATTACCACACAGAATTAAATTAAAAATCAAGAAAACCGAGAATATGATTGAAATATTTAAATTTTGTAAGATACTGCCTATTCACATGAAAGCTGAGATGCTAATTTTATCTGAGTATTATAAACATAAAGAAATTCATTTAGAGGACATTAAAAGTAAATATGAAAGAAGGAAAATCACAACATTTGAATTACCTAAAACCAATAACTACTATGGCAGGAGAACCGATAAATACTTAATACCCCAGTTGCTGAATAATATTCAGTCATCTAATCAAAAAGAAATAACTTAACAAAACCATAAATCAAAATAAAAAAAAAACTATACTTGAATAAATTAGAACAGGTCCAAAGTACTTAAAACAAAAAAAATATTAGATATATTATAAATATTAATTAATTACTAGCTGTCCCGGCAAACGTCGTTTTGCCATACTAAAAAAAAAAGTTTTGAAAAATAGATGTTAGCCGATTCTCAGACCTACTGAATGTGCATACAAAATTTCATAAGAATCGGTCTAGCCGTTTCGGAGGAGTACGGTAACTAACACTGTGACACGTGAATTTTATATATTAGATAAATTAACGAAATAAATAAAATAAAAGTCATATCCTGTATAAAGTGTATTTATTGCAAGACTTTGCTTGTGTCGTACGAGTGATTGTCAACGGACCGAGGGTAGCCGAGACAAACTTGTTAAAGTTTTTATGGCTACCTGTTTATATAATAATATGTTTGTGTTGTAATTGTAATTGAAAAAAAAAGCTACTTGTTTGGGCTCATGCAGCTTTTTAACTGTCAACATCTTCATCATCTGCATCGTCATGCGCTGCGGCAGATAAGGCGTAGATTATTTAAAACAGTTGCGATACCAAATGTGCATATTCGTGAATTTATTTCGTAAGACGCCATGGAAACATATCTTCGCCGCTTGTATGTGCACAGATAATACAGCGGTGGGTTTTCGATCTTACGCTGAAAAAATTTAATATCGAACGGTACTTCCTAGTTATAGACTATAGCTTTTGTTACGGGTACCAGAATTTTTGAAATAATCCACGACATAAACTAACCAATAACCATGCCCTTGCCCAGGACACAATTAATCCTACATGCACAGTAGTGGTCAACGTTATCGCCTTTTAACCTAAATTATGAATTTTATTTAGTAAATGTTTACAATAGGCACCGCTCCTTAGAGCGTGTGTAATTAAGTTTAAGCTATATTGTTTTAAAACTGGCAGCGCGGCGCTATTCGTTAATAATGGTGTAGCCATTGGACATCATTTTCGATATTGTATGTGTACGGGTTGTGATAAATCCTACATTTTCATTATGTGAAATATGTGATGACTGTCGATGATTAATTGAATGCAATTTACTTATAGTAGTCTGTTAGCTACCACAATCGAGAGATGATATAGAAAATTATTAGGCTTCTCATCAAAATAAAGCTACTCACGGAAAATTAGCTTGATAGTGATCAAGTGCAAAAATGGACTGTGGATCCTGGACTATTAAGATTGTGACCAAGAGTCTCCTCCTCTGCTCTTTCAAGAGAAAATTGTTACTAAATAATAACATCACTCACACCTAATTTGTCTACAATGCAAAAGCCAACCTAAATGTGCCTCTTATGTGTACCTTGCCCTTATCTATTTGTAACTACTCATCCCTTGCACTTAGCGGCTATTTTTTACTTGTAAGTTTCTTCGATCGTCCAACACTCAGTGCTTTCAGCCACACTCTAATTTGTCTGTCACAGAGGACTTTCGTTACTTCGTCGCCATGCTGCGATTATTATTGACGACATCGATATCATTGTTTCCATCAGCTATTTACATTGGATGTGAACATTAGAGCAGCCGGCGTATTATGAGCTTTTTAAAATCATTCAAGTTCCAGGCGCGCCGTAAATTGCATGGCTAAATTAGGTATTATGGCAAAAATAAAACTTATAGTTGAAAATTTTTACTTTAACTTTTAGTTGTACCTTCTCCTTAAACATATTAATGTATGACTAGTTTAGCAAACTGACTAACTAATAATTTGTTCATAATATGAATTTGCCAGACAGTTCAATTCACGGCGTAAACTGCCTGTAAATAAAAGCTCATAATACGGCCGCTGATCGACTTTACGGTACGGCAGCTCGTCAATATGTATTTCAAAATGAGTCAATATTTATAGAAAAAATCACGCTTATTAATATAACGTTTTTAGACAACTGTGTAAGATCACAGACAAGTTTAAATAAGCTAGAATGTTATGACTATGGGTAGGACTACAATGCATGACCTCTTATATCGTCATGTCACTCTACCAACTTACACACATGACCACAACCTATTTGTCTACTGCCTTGTATCGCTATCGCATCGTTGTATAACCCTGTCTATCGGGATTCTTGCACATTCTCCAATTAACAATTAGTTTCTTTGCATATTCCACATTATTTTAGCTTTTAAACGCGATGCACATGACGGCCTTTTCATTATTAAGATGGTTACTATCTCTGAGTATTTATTACCAAAAACTAAAGAGTAGTATCATTTAAATTGCTAAACAATTATTTATTTAGCAATTAAAATGCTATACTCCTTTTGAAATACAGACAAGGTTTTAGATTTAAATGCAAATATGTACCGCATATTTGCGAGGAAGCAAGGACGAAAGTGTGTATTTATCTAGTTACGAGGAATTGAGAATTACTGTGACCCTGAATCAATAAATCCTTGAACCTCGTGCTTGTCAGGTCGGTTTATTATAATAATTGGTCAAGTGCGAGTCGGACTCGCGCACGAAGGGTTCCGTACCATTATCTATGCAACATAAGGCAACGTTATTAGTATCGAGCAAGAAACGGTAAAAAAATCATGTTTGTTGTATGGGAGCCCCCCTTAAATATTTATTTTATTTTATTTTTAGTATTTGTTGTTATAGCGGCAATAGAAATACATCATCTGTGAAAATTTCAACTGTCTAGCTATCACCGTTCTTGAGATACTGGGTACGGAACCCTAAAAATCATGTTTGTTGTATGGGAGCCCCCCTTAAATATTTATTTTATTTTATTTTTAGTATTTGTTGTTATAGCGGCAATAGAAATACATAATCTGTGAAAATTTCAACTGTCTAGCTATCACCGTTCTTGAGATACTGGGTACAGAACCCTAAAAATCATGGTTGTTGTATGGGAGCCCCCCTTAAATATTTATTTTATTTTATTTTTAGTATTTGTTGTTATAGCGGCAATAGAAATACATCATCTGTGAAAATTTCAACTCTCTAGCTATCACCGTTCTTGAGATACAGCCTGGTGACAGACGGACGGACGGACGGACGGACGGACAGCGAAGTCTCAGTAATAGGGTCCCGTTTTTACCCTGTGGGTACGGAACCCTAAAAACGGTGAATTTTAAAATTTAATACTGGTATGTTTTATTTCTCTCAAGTTATTTTTATAGTTAAAGGTACTAGGTTTACAAAAACAATAAAAGTGTAAGTATCACAGTAATTATAACACATTTGTTATGCGTTAAAATCTTGTCATCTTTTTTATCCAAGTCATCTTTTTTACAAGAAAATATATATTTTAGTCTTCTTCTTCTTTCGGACTAGCTGTTGTCTGCATCTTCTTGGGTGTGAAATTAAGAAGCCAAACCTCAACAAATTAGACATATAAATTAATCTCACTCCTGAACCACTTTCATCTATTAAAAAAAATCGCAATGCAATCGATCGCGTAGTTTTAAGGTTAAGTTTAATTTTATAAAGCAGCACATTTCATCCTTATTATAGTACCTAGATACTACAGATCTAGTATTTAACAAAGGAACTTCGTTCCATCCGGGTGTCCATTGACACCTCTCAAGTTTTTTTATACATAAATGTTAATAAATAAATAAATATTCATTGTCCCGTGCGGGAATCGAAGCCTTGTGAACGGTAGTCCGCTACATGAACGACTAGACCACGAAGCCCATCAAATTAAATATTTCATCAAGCTGGGTGTGTGCTCAACTCTACCTCAAATGTCCAAGCGTAAGCGCGGTGAAGGATTACTGCCATACTAGTATTAAACTTGATTTTTGTTTCCATTTCATTCATATTTATAATATGTATACTGTATAATATTTTACGGTAACACGGAATACATCTAAATGTCAATGATAGAATTCACATAAACACGTCAAACCGCGTTGAATATTAAATAGAGAAGGAATGCTAATGTTGTGTTATCAAAAGTTTCCACTTCACCGATGTTTAACTATTTATACATATGTACGTATATTTTGTGACTACGCGTTCTTTATTTCGAATTAGCTAGTGATACTAGCGGACCCAATAACCGTCGCCCTACCTGGGTGAGTTTTTGCTCATCCGTCACAAAATGATAGCTCATACAATGGTAGTATAGGAAAGAGTCTTACACATAAGCCTATAGTCAAATTCCTGTGACGACATCACAAATTAACTAATTATAGACCCGTTGATGCTGCTTCGTAACGTGAAATTTTACATTACGTTTACTTGAATATTATTCCGTGGTATTTGATTATGACAGGTAGAACTGTCCCTGGCGTATCAGTTTAGTGTTTTATTTGTCTGCGACATTCACATGTGTTTTGTAGTTACTGCCTCACTCCACGACTTTTAGCGTGAAGATATATACATTTATACAGCCTATGTTTTATTTAGATTTACAAGCTATGTATCTGCAGAGAAACATACATCCTTACTTACAAAAATTCACGTTTATAATATTAGTAGGAGATGCTTATTTGTTGCCGGTAGCTTTTCATTGGTTTTACTTGCAACGCTTATAAAGTTTTACCGAAACTATTCCGACTCATTTATTGAAATAAAACTGGTCCAACCGTTGACCATGGTGGCTGGAGTCTCCGAAACGTCGAGCTAGTTTTTATTTTATTATATTATATGACAATATTCTGAATGACGTGAAATATTATTACTTTGTGTCGAAGTACGTGTTAGTTGAACCATCATAATTAACTATATACGTGTTGGAAGGTAACCAACGGAACGAAATTACTGAGCATGACGTCCTGTTATCTGGTTTTCTCCATTTGTCTTATGCAGTAAACATCTTTGCTCGGCACGTTTTTAAGACGACAAACGTATGTTATGTTATCCACTTATGATTTAATACAGTATATTTTCTATTTTGTTACCCACTTGACGAAGCAATGTTTAAATTTTGTCTTGAAATTGCCAGGATGTTAGTGTATATATGTAATTGTTTTATTTATACGTAAACAGAATTTATTAACGATATGAAGTTTTTGTCATAGTATAACAAAACGGCGAGAAATAATAAAATGTAGATTGTCTCTACATTTTCGTGTTGTGTTGTGACTGACGATCAAGAATTAGATGAAGATTACACTTGGGGTCCACTCCTAAAATTGGCATATTGAAATCAAAGAAAATCTAGATGCTTTGTAAAATAGCTGATTTGTAAAATATATTGTTTTTGTATTTATTGACAGTTTCTAAAGTTGCGCTGTGGTGCAACTTATTCAAAGATTTCATGTGCAGGAGACATCAAATAAAACACATTAGTTTACATTATATAACTCGCCTTTCACGCGTGCGATGTTGTCTTCTGAAACGATGTGTGCACATTTTGAGGTATTAAATCATAACAAAATGGTTAAAGCGATCTACTTTTATAACCGACTATCAGTTCCTAGTATTTGTTGTTTACAAATTTAGCTGAAAATTTCGTAAATGTGATTCAATCATTGTGGTCTCTTGTTGACTTAGAGCTAATAAAATGTTTTCTAAATTATATTGTCCGTGTATTTAACACATAGTTTTTAATTTATAATATTGATTTCCATTATTTGTTAAATCAGCATTTAATATAGACAAGACATTGAAAACTAAAAAGCCCCAAAATTGCGTCTAGCTAAATAAAAACTTGTAACCTCTGTATATTTTCTAGTTTCCCTTTAATATCTTCTATTTTTATATCCCATTCGATATTTTTATATAGCTTCCATGTTAGTATTTCGCTTCAAAAATCATATTTATAAAGATTTTTATAAGCGCTATGCTGTGTCTTGTAAAATTCGCCGTACATTGACTTTAGTACGAATAACTGTTAGCGGTGGTGAAGGCCTTGTTATAAACTTTTGTTATGCTCGAATATTTAATTAAAAACAGCTAAGCTGTTTGCTCGTGCGCCAACAATTAATGTTATTTTCATTTAAACTACTAGCTGTTCCCCGCGACTTAGTGCACGTGGATTTAGAGAATTTTCCCCGTTTTTGCAACATTTTTCTTTAATGCCTAGCTCCTGTGGGTCGCAGCGTAATGTTATATATTTTGTGTATTATTTATAAGATATACTTTTCTTCATCACCACGAAAAAATGTTGGAAAAGTTCTACTGTATAGTGATGTATTCTCTTAACAAAATTAACTTAAATTTCCAATTTGTAATATACTCGTAGGAGCTTTAATCCCTGAAAAAGCTTTTGAATAACACCTAATACATTATACGAATTGTCACTAGTTTTATCTATTTTGCGAGCTACGAATATGTAAACAGTTGTCACATTTGTTGTGGCTGGTCTGTGCGCAATATTGCCTAACATCGATTGATCGAACGACCCAAGTAGAAAACGTTAAGTAGTAAGTAGTGCAATTATTATGCGTTATCACGCATGTATTTAGACAATTCATGCTCCTGTGTTTGAATGTTTTCTACAAGGCAAAAAATAGTGTTGGCGTCTGTTTATAAACAACGGCAGAAACGGTTTTAGAATCAGTTTTAGATCAAAACGAATATTTGTGTAATGAACATAGATCTAATATATAAAATTCTCCTGTCACGGTGTTTGTAATTATACTCCTCCGAAATGGCTCGACCGATTTTCGTGAAATTTTGTGTACATATATATCCGTTAGGTCTGAGAATCGGACAACATCAATTTTTCATCCCCCTAAATGTTAAGGGTAACCCCTAACATTTATGTGGCAAAACAACGTTTGCGGGATCAGCTAGTTAAGCTATAAAAACAAAGTTTAGTAGAAATCACGTGGAACACTTGGTTCTGTGATAGACTTAGGCCTTGGTTTTTCAAAGTGCCAAAATTTGTTCCGTTTTTGCACATTCAAAATTAGAAGTTCAATAGGTGCCACGTTGGGTACTGTAGTAACTGTTTCAAACTTCTAATAGTACTTAGGATTGGCAGGTTTCCTCGGAATCGTCATAGTTTGAAGGGTGCCCTGTAGGGATTGGCAAAAACTGTCTGGCTAAACACACGCGTCTGGAGCTAAAGAAAAAATATAGTTAAGGATGTTTTTAATGTATTCGCAAAAAATATTTCACTCAAATATCTGGGATTTTTGATTTTAACCCCATCTGGCGTTGAAAGGACTACATTTATTCAGTACCCAATATACGTGTGACGGTTGGTCATAATACACGAATTCTGCGGTGGATAATGTAGTTGTAGTCATTTTGGTTGTATGTACTTATTCGATTTCGTAAAATGAAGTTCGTTCTTTACATTTTTTTTTTCAATCTTTATTTTAATCTCGTGATTAAAATGTTGTGAATATTGTCAACTTGCCTTTACCGCACCATACATAAGCCGTTTTATTTAATTCGAAGTGCATGCGTTGACTAGGACGTGGGAATAATATGTATTCTCATATTTTTTGCGACGTTTTACCTATTGTTGTGTGACAGTAACAATAAGTAAAACGTCGTTAACTTGGGACGTTTCTAAATAAAGTTTACCAACGCGTTCTTTATATACACGAAGCTAATGTGTGTATCTAGAAGTCTAGAACTTATTTTCATCGTTATTAGATATGTGGTTCTTTGAGTATACGTAGCATGTATTGCTTAGTTGGCTGGGGCTCACCACATCGCGCGTTGTGTCAACCCTAGTACAAATTTTCAAAATCGTATATCTCAAAAGTTCCACTCTTCCTGCACGTAATTATTTTTTTGGGCTTAGAATAAAGCTAGATCTTTGATTCTAAATGAAGATTAGTGGCCAAAATTTTGTACTTTTGGAGAAAAAAAATATTATCTGAAAATTAGAAAATGCCTCTTTGAAGACTAAATATTAACGTAACAGCTTAGCAAAAAAACCTAAAATATAGCTTATTAAGTAAGTAATGTGATACAATGCAACATTAAACTGTTAAACAGATAATTTCAAAGAAATATAACTTTTTCGTGATTTAGTCGCAAAAACGGCGAACTTTGGTACCGCATAGCACCAAAACCGTTACCGTACTCCTCCGAAACGGCTTGACCGATTTTTATGAAATTTTACATGCATATTCAGTAGGTCTGAGAATCGGCCAACATCTATTTTTCAAACTTTTTTTTTTAGTGTGGCAAAACAACGTTTGCCGGGTCAGCTAGTAATTATCTATAATGCATGCGACGTCACTACAGTACAGCCTGTTGTTATTAACTTGATTGTTTACATTGACACTACATATCTGCAGTTGTTAGATGCGGTAGATAGTTTTATCGTATAGATCTAGCTTATAATATGGAGCCAGGCGACGCGTGCCTCGTTAACGAGCGACTATCTCCGGCCCTGTTCCCACGCCGCCTGCCGACTAGGAAGTAATAAACCTACACCTTAACAGCACACGTTATTACCGATTGTAACGGCTCACACGTTTGATAGAATCTTCACGATCACAGTGTCATCTACCGACAATGCTATGTGTCGATAAATGTCTTATCGAAGTGGAGTCTCGCCCTGCTAGTACGAGAGCCCACGACCAAAATTTTTGTCTCATAGCAATACGGCCAAAACCGCATCAAATCGATAGATACGATTATCCTGAACTCGAAAATACCAATATCAGACATTTTCCGCGTAGCGTTTGATCTGACCGAATTTTCAAAATTGTCAAAGAATTTTACCGAACTGCATCATAGCAATATGTCTGATTTGCAGACTGTAGTTGAATGATAGTTCTGAGATACCGGAAACATATTTTTCAGACGTTAGTGGTGTAGCGCAAATCGGTAAAATCACTTAAAAAAATTAAAAATGAGACAAAAAAAATGTCTCATAGCATTACGTCTGAAAATCTTTTTAGGGTTCCGTACCCAAAGGGTAAAAACGGGACCCTATTACTGAGACTTCGTTTATTAGTAAATTTTGGTTATTTGATGCGAACAAAACAATTTTCAGACGGAAATGTGAACGCATTAAATTTTGAGACCGTTTTGAAAATGTTAACAAATTTTACCGATCGGTATCATAGCAATATGTCTGAAAATTGTTGGACATGATAAAATAAGTTGTCCATATGTGCAAAAAATTTATATCAGACAAATTAAGTGTAGCACCTTCTCTATCAGACAACTTTTCGATACTCAGATATCATTTAAAAATCGTATTGAGGCATCTTGAATTTTCTGTTACAAACCAATGAATACGTTGCGACCCTGAATTTATTAGATGATAATTAACAAAGAATTTACCCGAAACAGCAGCTGGCGAGTGAGCTGTATAATAGTAAGAAAGGGGCAGGAGCGTAACAAGCGCTGAGGCTGTTGAAATTAAATACTGATTGATTTGATAGTTTTGGTTTTATTTAAAGCACACTTGAGTAACTTTTACAAAAGAAATAAGTAATGACATCTGTCATCTGTCAAAGTACATATAATAGACCAGGGAGATTCTTGAATATCTATGAAGACTGTAAATTTAAAAAAACATTTAACAGAGGCGTCGGCCAGGCGACTCCGAAACGTTATTTTCGTTTTTGGGAGTATATGCTACACTTAAAGTGTCTGAAAACAGGATTTTGGTAATCATGGCAGCAATACGCAAAGTTGAAAAAAAAAATTATCCGTATTGCTTATGATACAGGTCGGCTAAATATGTTGACATTTTCAAAAATGCGCTCAGGCTTTATGCTACGCGCAAAATGTCTGAAAACAAACTTTTTCGTAATACAATTATAAAATCTATGTACATTTTCACTATCAGACGTATTGCTATAATACCGACTGTCTTTTTTTTTTGACACAGCAGAAATGGCCTCCCACGCAGTTGCTACACTTTCGACCGTTACTACACACCTAGTCGGGTTCAGAATCATACAATCTAACGATTTTATAGGGTTTCTGCCGTATTGCTATGAGACATGGTTTTGGTCGTGGGCTCTCGTACTATGCTCTTCGATGTTCTATCATAACACTTTCACAGTTGTTGTGGCGTACCCATTATCTTTTACTTACGTCGAAATGAAAAAATTGGTTAAGTGCGAGTCGGACTCGCGCACGAAGGGTTCCGTACCATTATCTATGCAACATAAGGCAACGTTATTAGTATCGAGCAGGAAACGGTAAAAAAATCATGTTTGTTGTATGGGAGCCCCCCTTAAATCTTTATTTTATTTTTAGTATTTGTTGTTATAACGGCAATAGAAATACATCATCTGTGAAAATTACAACTGCTAGCTATCACCGTTCTTGAGATACAGCCTGGTGACAGACGGACGGACGGACGGATGGACAGCGAAGTCTCAGTAATAGGGTCCCGTTTTTACCCTTTGGGTACGGAACCCTAAAAAGAAATACTTTTCATATGATAAATAGAAACAAAGCGATGATTTTTTATAAAATGTTGACACGTAGAATTGCAGTTTCGTTAATACTAATCTACAATGTAGAGTATTATCGTAATTGCAATTTGTTCTGAACGATATTCGTGTTATATCGCTATTGAGTTAAGATTTGAGGTTGTTTATTACACAAGTGATAGTTTGACGAAAACAATTGCCATTCGCCATGCTATTTCATGGATTACAATGAAATCGTTTTTCAATAAAATTTTCGATCGTTGAACGTAAGATATACATTTGCAAACTTTTGGAAGTATAAAATTGCTTTGAAAGCGGCACAATTACGCGTCTAACAAGATTGTTGGGTCGTTGAACTACAAACGACAATTCAGATGGCAACTACCTGTATTGTTTCGAACCTGCAACTCGTGTGAAAACTGTAATGTGGGTTATATTATGGGTACAGTACAGTAGAAATTCATACTAAGTTCTGATTTATATATGCACAATAAAACATTATTGCATTGATATAGTACATGTTTCGAAGCTAGTGTGTATAATCGTAGAAAGATTTAATAAAAGATTAATAACAATAGTCAATGAAGATGTTGATAGTATCTAAAATTTTCAGTACTTATAAGTGTCCATAATTAACGGACGCTCACTTGACTATTCATTACTGGCAATTAATTCCCGCGGGTTGCGCTCCGCGGCGCCGAGATCGACCTCGTGGGAAATTAAACTGTGCGGGCCATCTTCTGCTACCCACCGCCTCCTTCCAGCGTGGCCTCTCCGCCCCTCTCACATGTGAATACTTTCTCTCGCCGATTTCCCGATTTTTCTACTTGCGCTGTGGCTTAGCTCTGTTTTGCGTTGTTCTGCGCTTTCAATTATTACTACATAGCATTATTATAACATCTAATGACAAATTTGGTTACCTTTTAGTTTTCAACGTATGCTTTGGTGGCGCATCATCAAACATGTACTTTAGTAGGCATACAATGAAATTAGTTTGTTGGCACGGCGCTAGTTGCGAGTGACTCATTAAATATGAAACTGTAATCAGTGTGGCAGTTGTAAAGTCGTCCTCTACCGCCCAAAACCACACAAGACAACAAATAGCACCATTCGTTTATCCAAGTATTTTCTGGTACTTTTATTCGCCTACTACCTTCTTGCCTAGTTTATACATAAACTAGTCTTTTGTTTATTCTTATAAAATAAAATAATTATTAGTACCTACTATCTATCTATGTTTTAATCTTAGCGATTAGGTCCCGTTTGATCTTTTTATACCTTAATAGACTTTCAGACCTAAAAATTAAAAGACACGAGCCTAAACTAGATTGTCTTTAAATGAGTGACTATCTGTGGCCACCTTCCAGCTCCATTATCAGACCTTGGTTGCCATCTATCTCTTAAGACTCTCCAAGACAAATCGAATGAACCAAAACCTAGTAAGGTTGTACGAGGGGAGGTCCAAAAGTTCGTGGAATGAAAGGGTTTTAGTAAAAATGAAACAGTAAATTTATTTTTCCTTTTCAATATAATCACCCTTAAGCTGAATACATTTATTAGATCTATGAATTAATTTTTCTAAACCATCGTAAAAATATTTTTTATCTTTTCCCTCAAAATGAGCCAAAATTGCCTCCTTTACCTCATTGTCGTCGGAAAATTTCCTTCCCCTTAAGTCTTTTTTTAAATTGGGGAACAAATAAAAATCACTTGGGGCCAGATCTGGACTATAGGGTGGGTGGACTAGTGATTCGAAGCCATGCGTGTGTAGAGCAGCCATTGCAACTTTGCTCTTGTGAACCGGCGCGTTGTCTTGCAAGAGCAACACGCCCTTGGTCAATTTTCCCCGACGTTTTTCTTTGATGGCATCCTTTAATTTTTCTAGTATTGTTGCGTAGTATTCTCCGGTTATGGTCCTGCCCTTTTCTTTATAATCAATCAGTATTATCCCCTCACAATCCCAAAAAACAGTAGCCATCAACTTTCCAGCCGACTCCGACACTTTGAATTTCTTTGGCGGTGGTGTCCCCTTTTTATGCCATTGCATGGACTCTTGTTTGGACTCAGGCTCAAAGTGATGAACCCATGTTTCATCGCCGGTAACAATTCGCTCCAAAATCGGTCCAGGATCGTCGCCACACAACTCCAAAAAATGTTTTGACGCTTCGACGCGCTGCTGTTTTTGAAGCGGCGTGAGCATTCTCGGTACCCATCTTGCACTGACTTTTGTCATACCCAGGTGGTCATGTAGGATTCGCAAAATGGTGGTATCTGATACTCCAACTAATGCAGATAACTGTTTTTCTTCAAACGGGTGTCCTCCAGTACAATTTTTTCCACTTTTTCGACGATGTCTGATGTGGTGGCCTCAACTGGCCTTCCTGAGCGGGGGGTCGTCTTCAATCGACTCCCGACCATGTTTAAAAAGACCATGCCACTTGTAAATCATTGATTTACTAGGGCACTGTTCCCCGTAAACAGTTTCCATTTCATTCAAAATGGTCTGAGCGTTCTTTCCTTGCTTGGTAAGGAATTTAATGACCGCACGGTGTTCAATTTTCTCCATAGTTTCAGTTTTCTTCCGGATTGACGTGTTTAGCAGGCGAGTGTTCGTAAACGAATGACGCAATAGGGCTGAAACTCCATTTATATAAATAAATAAATAAATATTCATGGACATTTCACACAACGTCCTCTGGTCCCAAGCTAAGCTTTATATGCTTGTGTTATGGGTACCAGAATACGGATATAATACTTATACTACTTTTCTTTTGTAAATACATACTTATAATACATAGTAAACACCCAGACGCAGTACAAACATTTGTATGACAATTAAAAACATCACACAAATATTTGTCCCGACCGGGAATCGAACCCGAGATGACTATACTATGACCCGATATACTAATTATGAGTCCCCAATTAGTATGACACTAAGCGAGCGCCCCTATCCCCACTCCATCCCCTCCATTCCACGAACTTTTGGACCTCCCCTCGTATGTCATTAATTTATCAATTGCCCGTCACCATCTTTGAGCTTAATCATAGCATTTAAACCATGTCATTATAATATTGCATTGTGAAGTGATGTACTTGAAGATAACTTAAAAGAAAATAGTTGCTTGAGCTAAGAAATTGATTCTGAGTAGTAATCTGAAATAGCAAATCATCAATGTTGAGCGACGTTTTGTTCTTACTTGTTGATCACCTAATTTTGTTGCTAGTACAATACAATGGTATAACGTAGGACATTAACTTTTTCAATTTAAAAATAAAAAGAGTCATATTTTTCTTTGATCAGTAACATTTGAAATTGACTAACAAATAAAATACCCAACAAACTGGTATAATATGAAGCCGTTGTTTTAATTACCGTTTCAAATAACGTGTTGTCGTGACGACGCTTTCATTCGCCTTGTTTTGTCGGAAGGTTCACGTAGTCGAATGTTGCAATGAGGTAAACTGCCGCTGCGAATCGGATCAGAATCGCTCAACCGAGCTCGATTGCACCGCCACGCATCACTGATCCCAGAGAAATTGAAGTGTACGGGCCGCTTGAATACTCCACTCCGTGCTTGCAAAACTTGCAAAATTTCTTATCGGTTAATTGTACCCTACTCGGTGTGCTAAGACGAAATTGCGACTTAGTCTTTGCAACGGTTACTTCGATGCACATGGATACTTCCGTCGAGTAGAGAGCCATTAAATAATTACCTATATAAATTTAAAAAGTTAATAAGTTAGGTGCTTTGTGAAACGCGACTTTGCGCAGCGCGTTCGTGTTTATACAAAGAACGATCTTAGTAAGCCCGACGGCGCTCAACATAAGCTGGCCGTGTCGTCCGAACCGCGGTTATGAGATTATTCTCGCTTTGACGGCCCGCCTCATCCGTACAACGCGTTGTGCTTTTGAGCTCGTGCTTGTCTAGCCTCCATTTGAAATCATAATTGCCTATTTTGCTTACATGATGTTTTTTTGTTCTCCTTATTTCACAAAACGACGAATAATATTAGACATGCAAATTAACTTAATTTTTTATATGTAGCGTATTTTGGATAATGAATTTATGATAAGCTTCTATTCTAAACAACTAAATTGGACGATTAGTCAAAGGGGGAGATGCGCTGAGCTAGAGCAATAATTTGTTCGCCATTGGCACACCGGAGATAAGTCGCCTTATTGCTGGCGCCGCGCCTCTTGCCGCTAACTAACGCTTATTAAACTTCAACAACGCTCCCGCTGATCACTTTACCTTCTTGTTTACTTACTCTCTAAACTTAGATTAATCGTTTGTCTATCCGTGCCAGTGTATACATTTATCTCTATATATAAAAAAATCTATCTTTCTTTAACTCAGATTCCATGCTGAATTATCGACCACTTAGCTTAAGATTTACGATAAACCAGAACAGGTATGAATATACTTGCCTAACTAACCTACACATCGCAGATTCTGTTTATATAATACGATTTTACGTGCAAAGTACAAACCGTGAAATAGATTATCTTGTAAACAACAAAAACTGGCTTCGATTAGTATTCAGTTGCTAATATAAGTTTTTAACAGTAATCGTATCGCATATATGACTAAAATTTGTTTTGTAAAAAAAATTTAACTACTGGTTCTGATTAAATGATATTCGTTTCATATATTATACTACTAGTTTATCTTTTTTGACATCATGTCGATTTAATATTTGTCCCATGATCACATTGATCACTAAATGCTGTCTTTCTTAAAGTGACAATTTCCGTATCAATAGTATGTAGTTGGTTCATTTATTTTTATAATTAGCTAAACAAAACGTCGCGAGTCTAATGCTTTGTTCCAAGTTTCTTATCCTACCTATCTCTAGTACAGACATTGATTCTCTGGCGAACCGTATGGTATATACTACTCGTTAGTTGGTACCTACTTGTTTTCTTATTTGTAGCCTAACTAAGGCTAGTTGTTATGTTCTACTTATCAGCTTTACTATTGGACTTTCACTTAATGTTCTTAATGCGGTTTTTTTTAATGATAACGTGTTTAAAGAGGGAGACTTATATGTTAAATTTGTTAAGGTTTGGTTACTTGGTAATAAACGTGAGCTCAATCTGACTATTTTTTCTTATTTTTTACGCACAGATTGTGGACATACTATATTGTGATGCGTGTATAAGGATTATAAAGATATAGTATTACGTATATAAGTGATTCAGTTCGCGCCGTGTAGATTGCCACTTTACAAAACTGTGATTTATGTTGGTCTTTGCAAGTGTGCGATGCCGGTGAAGTAAAGAAACGAAGGAAGTTGTTTAAACCGCCCGCGAGACAGTCACGCGACCGACTTGTACACATCGTTCTCCTCTATCTATTGTTTTATTACATGTCTTACCCTATTTTGGATATTCCTTTACTCTAAAATTTAAACCCTTAGTTTTGCTACAGTAACATTTTCGCATGTGTGTGTCAGTTTTGTGATGAATTTTACTAAGTTCACTATATTAATTATTATTAATAACCAGCTAGCCTTCGTGCACGGATTGTTGACTCGGGGACGAGTCGCAAACTCTAGTGAAACATTGACTCTACCGTGAAGCTACGGCACGCACAATATTCATCGTGTTTATTCACCTCGGCCTGACCGTGTTGTGCTGTTGTGTCATTTTGCTATAACTAAAAGCGGTAGTCACCTAGTGCTCTACTTGTTTAAAACGTGATAATAATGGCAACCACATCAATATTTTATGCATGCTTGGCTGAAGTTGTCCCATGATGACGTTTGCTAACACACAAATTCCTTACATTGATTTATTAAGCGATTAGTAATGTAGAGGTAGTTTGTTTGTTTACATATCATAAGCATTTAAACGGCACGTAGCGGGCATAAAAAGACACAGTCAAATTAAACATCAGCAAATTTGTTACATACTCGTCAAGACGAGTCACATGCGATGTGACAATACTCGACGGGGTTAAGTTGTTCGAATATAGTATTCCTAGTTTCTATGGACTCTATTATTTCTGCTTTATCGGAAACCGGGTGTAACTAGAATATCTTTCGAGATTGATTAAAGAGCGGATACCTGGATAGATAAAAAGTAAATAAAAACTTCGATAAACTTCATTATTTGGAAAATAGATTGCACCACGCTGTATTAAATGATGCACACAATACATTTCACGGGCCGGTGACAATGCTATAATTTAATAATTGAGTATTTTTAAAAAAAAGCTCAATAGATAAAACCACCTTATACGGATTTAGACGCGTATACCTGTTCCAAATTTTGGCCCGACGTTTCGGAGACTTTGCAGTCACCATGGTCACGGGTGAGACTGAGCTGTAATGTGTCTTCTAAGATCAGTTATTACAGGGTTTACCCACATCCAATTTAATTTTACATTGACCATAAAGATAGACTTTCCCATAAACTATATATTATATTACATTGTGCTCAGACTACGAAAAATTAATAACAATATTTTAGTTTCTAAATATCTAACAAAATTTAACAATATAAAGAAAATTTAAAATTATATAAAGGTAAAACATACATAATTTTATCTTAGACTAAAGTTTTTAAAATCGCGTCTAAATCCGTAGAGGGTGGTATTATTTAAACAAATGAGCCGCGCAAGTGTTAGAAAATATTAAGCTCAATAGACTTCATATATGCCTTTGGAATTTGAAGGTTTTACTCGATTTCTCAGGGGCCCAATCATCAGATCCTGACTTGGGGATCCACACGGGCACCACCAGCTTTTAAATAAAATAAAAATTATTAAAATCGCTTCGTCCACTTAAAAGTTATGAGGTAACAAACATAAAAAAAACATGCAGACGAATTGAGAACCTCTTCCTTTTTTTACAGTCGGCTAAAGATGTCATGATTTTCAAGCGTCTTTTTTAGATTTTGAACTAAGGAAATTATTCATTTCAGATGATTCCGTCACAACAAATGCTCATACATTCTCCTGCCCTTGTCCCGTTGTTGGGGGTCGGGAAGTTGACGAATACTTTATGATAATAAATAACATTACGGAACCTTTATGTGCCGACTGCAACTTGTACTTGACCGGTTTTTAACTTTATACCAAAATTCCAAAAATGCTTTGTTACAGAGATGCTTTTAGATTTCTTGAACCGAAATAATAAATTGCCATTCATAAGTCGATTAATGTAGTCAACGAAACCTCTTTATATTTGTAGCAAATTTCACAAAAGGATTTGTCGCAGCCGACCCGCAGCCATACTAGGGATTTTCGTTGTCACCATTGGCACATCCCGGCTTAATGTAGAATCCCAGATTAATGTGACGAGCCTTGCTATGTTTCGCTACTTTGTGGCCATCTTTTAACTTGTAGCTTTATGAATGACTCTTATTTTACTCCGTTAATCTACCATTTCCATTTCTGGTACGCGACACAATTACAATTTTTTTTATCACCGCGCCTTCATAATGCTTGTACAGTGTGTGATTAAGAAAAGCAAAGATTTAGTTTTTTTAATTATTATTGCATCTCGAAGTCATATTATTAAAAAATAAATCGCAATTAAGTTACGTGTACTATTTTCTTTTATTAGGGCATTCAGTCTGAACGAGTCATCTTTGTTGAATTGGAATCGGTAGTTTACAATAGGCACGTAGTACTTTAAATGTTTCGATTTAACAAGTTGTATTATACTCTGGGTTCGAAAATTGATTATTTTCTCGTTTATGTAGTTCCCCTGTCGGTAATGCACACATAGCAAAAAAGTACAGTGCTCTTTCGTTCATGTCATGATCATGTAGAGATTCTAGAGTAGTTTATAATAATTTGTAGGAAGTATTCAATATCTTTTTTATTGATATACGTATCATTATGTACAGATCATTTCATAGAGAAGTCACTCGTAGAGTATATAATAATAGGGGGGGCTATAATAAGCTTATAAGCTGATGCATGCAAATTCGTACGCGTGGAATTCCACGCGTTCGAATTTGCAGGCATCAGCTAAAATCAGAAAAGATCCCTAATTAGGGATTTTTTCTTTAATTTTAAAATCTAGCCTAGGTCTCTTTTTTCAAACTCTACAAAACTGACTATCGCATTTCGTTTAAACTGGTTCAATAGCTGTGGTATGAAAGAGCTACTGGCAGAATGATACTTTCACGTTCTTAAAATTAGTTGTAATAAGAATTAGCAAACTGGCTGTGGCAAAACCCATTTTTTTTAAAGTTTGTTGGTTAGAATATTATTCCGCTTTTTAGGGTTCCGTACCCAAAGGGTAAAAACGGGACCCTATTACTGAGACTTCGCTGTCCGTCCGTCCGTCCGTCCGTCTGTCACCAGGCTGTATCTCAAGAACGGTGATAGCTAGAGAGTTGAAATTTTCACAGATGATGTATTTCTATTGCCGCTATAACAACAAATACTAAAAATAAAATAAAATAAATATTTAAGGGGGGCTCCCATACAACAAACATGATTTTTTTACCGTTTCTTGCTCGATACTAATAACGTTGCCTTATGTTGCATAGATAATGGTACGGAACCCTTCGTGCGCGAGTCTGACTCGCACTTGACCAATTTTTTATTATACCTAACCTTACCTTGATAAAAGGTAATTATGTAGTTATTTATAAATAAATTGTCATATTTTCCTTAACATTTCCACGACATGACCTAGCTGAAGTTCTATTAAGGTTATTTATGTTTAATACCTTTAGTATATAGTGTTATTTGATAAGCCATGACGCTGCGTTACACATCACAAATCCTGACATTTAAAGTTCAGTATAACTGATATTTTGCACTATAGGTATTCGAAACACCTTGTACTCGTTGACCTATTATGATAAACATAAATTACTTATTTTGCTCGCTTGGGACCGCGTTCACCAGTTGCCTATAAATAGTTAGGTAGGTATAGATGTAATTTTCCTTATTAAAAAAAGTCTTGTTGATGCGCTTGTCGATTGAGATTGTACTCTCATTTCCTTGGTGTAGTAATTCTAGTTTGTAATATAAACATTGTACAATTGTGTGATTACCCAAATAAAAAAAAAGTTGCAGTTTGACCAGAAATCACCATGCTATATAGTTTTTATTAATTTTGCACTTGCAAAATGTTATTTAAAAAAAAAATATTTTACAAACTTTTTTGCTCAGTTGGTACTAATTTCTGTCATTTACAAGTTGTTAAACTAAATATTTTAGATTATAAAATAGGTACGACTTAACCTTTTTGATAAATTATGAATAAACAACACGTATACCTAATTGCATCGGTACTTACTCAGATTACATAATAGATGTACAGCACTAACGTTTAAAACTGTTAAACCAAATAATGCAATCGCACTAATTTGGTCGTGGCTTCAGATGTACTTTGTCTAATTAACGAAGCGTTTACGCTTAAATCCCAACAGCCGGTCAAAGGATTCGCTGCTCATTATGAGCGGCAACTGCGGCTTCGGTTGGTCCACAACTATGTATCTCTGAGCCTTAATGCACTGCTTTTTGTAGCCAGTAGTCAAATCGTATTAAAGGTAAAAGACCTGGAACTGAATTAAATTTATGACAGTAGAAAACTTCAATAGGGTAAGGCAGTCACGGAATAGACATAGACGGGCAGTGCAATGTTCACGGAAGGCCCGATAAGATCGCGTGAGAGGCGGGCACGCGCGTCTATACACCGCGTAGTCTATGCAGGGGTGCCCAATAAATAGCAATAAACTAATACATCGTACCTGTGTTATTAATTTATATGTATATTAGTTTAACATTATATTTATTTTCAAATTAAATAGCACCCACCTTAACTTATTTCTGCACCTCTTGCTGGTTGACTGGGAGAAAATGCTGTTGGCATTAAGTTTGCCATTGTACAAAAATCTTTTACTGTGTCCAAAAGGTGGTAAAATAAATAAATATATTATTTAAAGTATTCATTGGATTACAATTTAAAATAACTTATAAATATATACAGAAGTTATTTTTTATAAAAAAATAACTTTTCTTAGTAGGATTTTATTCTTGTATACTATATAATTGTTTTACTACCGTTGCTATAATGTTTACTTTTGTTTTCATAAGTTATGAATGCGAGGCAATGGCAACCCTTGTTTCTTAGGCGTATTGCTGGACGATTCGTCACGCTGCGTTAATGGTACTACAGCACGCTACACTTGACTATCTGCTCCAAAAGCTATTTTCGTTTTAGTTATCGATTTGTAACAGACAATGCACACTAAAACCAATCACAATGCTTGCAAAAACCATTTACACACATCTTCTATGCGTCACCAAATTGTTGCAGGTAAAAAATATCTTGAATCTCTTTTAGAGCAATATTTTTGGCCGTCTTACTGTTAGATTACAAACACGAAGTTAATTGCATGAAATTAAATTCTGTTTACACTTATGTATTACTTAGGTCTGACATGGAATTTAAGCTGTTACTATCTAAGAATATCGAGAAAAACACGTGGAAGTTTATGAATTTCACGTGCACAAATTGCGGACAATGATTATTGACACATAATAAAATTGTCGGAGGCATTTATATGTGTTGCAATATCTTTCCCAGTCTATTAACGTTCGACTGTTGGGTTCGAACCTCTGACACTATGTTCTTGATATGTCACCACTAGGACAACTATTATCATTTAACTCAAGATAATAATTGTAGGAAACCTACATCTCATGAGCATAATGTATAGAAGTTAATAGCGAAAATTACAGAAAACGCCAATAATAACCTAGCAAATCATTAGTAGAAAATTTACGAGTTTCGCACATTAGGATAGTGGAGCACTGGTAACGTTATTATATAACCGATAATAGGTAGAGGCGTAGGGGAGTAAGAAAAATGCAAACGTTAGTACGTAATATATCGACATCAACGCTAAAATATAAAAATATAATAAATATAAATATTCACGGACATTTCACACAACGTCCTCTGGTCCCAAGCTAAGCTTATTATGCTTGTGTTATGGGTACCAGAATACGGATATAATACATAAACTACTTTTCTTTTGTAAATACATACTTATAATACCTACATAGAAACACCCAGACGTAGTACAAACATTTGTATGACATTTATGAATATCACACAAATGATTGTCCCAAGCGGGAATCCCTTGGGACCTTGTGAACGGCAGTCCATTACATGAACCACTACGCCACGAAGCCCGTCAAAAAATGTACTAATATTATGAAGTAATTTATTAATTTTGCAATTGACTTGCTATGCTTTTACTTAATAAATTAAATTGTAGTGGACACGTACATAGTCACTTTTTCCACTACAATTTAATTTATTAATATTATGAAGCTCTAGAATGTGTGAAGTTATTTCAGAAAGGGCTGGACTTGATATCCAGACAATAATTTGTAATATGAATTAATGTATATAGGAATGTGTTATAAACAATTTACCATGTGGTGTTTGCTGTAACTTTATATGTGGGCGTGATTAGTCCGGCAGATGGTCGCCAACGATCCATCGTTCATAATGACACTGATTAAATTTAATTAACTGAAGCCATTCACACACGACGGGGTTGGGGCGCGATGTTGTACTGCCGTCACATGTCACGCTTACCGCCTTCCTCTGCCTATGTTCAGCTTTATCGTCGCATCAGCGCGTAAGGCATCGGTCACTGACCATTATATACTATAAAATGCAGGCAATACCGGTACAAGTGCGTGTATAATTATTTAATAATACGCATTGCATTATTTACTCTATAAAAACTAGTACTTTTTTTTTGCAATTCTATGTTTTGTAAATGAAAGCTAGCTAGATCAATTAAGCGACACCCAAAGGCCACTGCATACTTTATTTCTTTAATTACTAATTATGTAAAATTGTTTTGTTCATTGCATCGGCATTCAAAATTGAGTTTAAACTAAAACAACGAAATTATATTGTAGTGAGGGTACATGATATGCGTGTATGTGCGGATTTTACACTTTCGTTGTAAGCGGAATTCAGTATTATAAAAAAGAACAAGAAATTAAAACTACTGTCTCGTCATAAGTTTTATTAAAAGGTAATTTATAGTTTATCTAAAGAAACTGTTATAAGAATTGCTCGTTTAATTATATTAGATACCGTAGTTGTTTGAATCGTGTGGATAATCTAAAGTATTAGTAAAACATGCTGTATTCGTTGCTGGCTGCAAGGTTGCTCGCAGGGCAGCTCTCTGCTTTTAACACAGGGTTATCATGTTTTTTCAAATGTTCGACTTAGATTTATTGCGCGACTAGACTCGTCTGCGTAGCGGCCCATAACCTGCGCCCTTTTATCACCGAATAAAACAAGCCCGTCGCGTTAATTTGTTTGTTCAGACGCGGTAGAGCTAATGAATCGCCTCGGGCCGGACCCGTGTCCACGCGCGACCCATACTGAATTAAACGTTTAAACACTACCCTTAAATTGGTTACAGGCCTGCAAATAAATCGTTAATCACGTCGTTTGTTATTCACTGCCAAAGCTTAAATGAGTGAACTAACTTGAAATGTAATTTAATTTTTAGCTTTTAGCGTTTTCAATTTATAGATATAGTACATATTAGATATATTATTATGTACAATTATGTAGACTTACGTAGAGTTGGCGTTGTTGTGATAATGACGAGTACAGCTGAACGCTTTGTCACGCGATTTATTTCGACAGAGTTACTCTAAATGTGGCATCAAAAGTAGGTGATGTCTAATAAACATCTTAGCTCACTGATTTAGCGCGAGTGAATCAGTCGCTCAGGTGAGGTCGCATACCGGCGCGCGCCGCCCTACCTGCACGCCAGAAATACTCACGCGCAGCGGCCGCCCTCCCGCACAAATACACCGACTGAAATTATTTTTGGCACACTCGCTATTTGCACTAACATTCTTGGATTTGATAGCTTTTGTTATTGAGGAAACGATACTGTTACATATCCAAAACTAGCCTTTTACCTTTTTCTTTTACTTTTTTCGTAATTACCCGGTTATCCTGACAATATAAAAATATAGGGTTTCTTATAAATTTTACACACCCGGTTCACTAGATGCTTTCAAAGTGGAATAATGTTCCTAGATGTGCGTGAAACGAAAATTGGTATCGCTTTTCATTTAATCACACAATACGCTGTCTACTTATGAGATAACAATAGCTGTCAGATTGTCGCACCAGGTCAACCTCGCTAGACGCTGCGCCGACGTTCATGACATCCGTCCCACGACTTGGCACACTGATAAGTTTCATGTATCATCATAAATGTATCAATCGTTATCCCTGCAAACATATGTACCTACTGAATGAAGTAAAGTAAACGTTCGAATAAGACGACTCCTTTCTGCTCATTACTTGTGTTTTATTAATAATAAAATCATTGCGATAAATAGTAAATAAAAATTTGTAACTCAATATTTGTAATTCTTGTATCCATTTCTCTGAATTCGTCTAAACATTCACTTCATCTTGCTGTTTCACCACTTAATTAGGTGGTGCTCGTAAAACTGTCTTCCTCATCTTATATTTACCGCGTTTGCCCTTTTTATTATCCGATTACATGGGCCGCGCGTTTTGTAAAGCGTTTTCCTACGAGAGGGGAACAGTTTCATTTGTTTCTTCAGAAATTACTTCAGACCGTTTCCAGAATAGTACAAAAGGAGCCCTTTTGTTAAGCGGTAATATGTTGTTTCCATATTGCACATGTTATCGATATAATTAGCCAAGATACTGCCGCACTCGTTCATAATGTCAAAGCAGTAATTAATGTTCACACAGATAATATGATTGCGCTTGGTCAGAGCTTATCATTTCGTCCGTTGGGAGAGATGTTTACGTGCTTGTGTTTGTAGATATTGGAACTTGTATATTTTATTGAACACATATTTTGTTTTATATCCAAAATGCGATAGTAATGTGTTTGCCGCAAGTGTATGTATAAAAAAATTATCGAAGGCTATCAAGATGGGTATCAAAATATTTAATAATAAAAGCGATACTGAAGATCTATCTATAAGTTACATGTGTATTGTGTAAGTGTAATTAGGGTCAATTTTAGAGCAATACTTTTTGCAGTCGGGCAGGTCAATTTATCTTTGTATCGATCATCTGTAATATTTAAAGAATGTTTGGTATTAGCTTGGATTGGACTTGCTTGTACTATGGTCGTAGAAGCAAACTTGCTCACGCTAAATATATTTTATCGCAGTCATTTAATTCTTTTAAATAACTTCACTTATATGTATTAAATAAAAGCCCTTATTGTATATATCCTCAGTAGTTACGAAATTATAATATAGGGCTAATATACACAGTTGATCAGTTGATGTTAGTAAACTGTATGGAGTTGATCATGCATGGATACGACATGACGTTGCAATTAGCAAGGTACTCGACGCGTCGTTTTCCACAAACCATGGCGAAAACCACTCGTGTGTCGTAGCGCAAATTAAAACACGACTCTCAACTTGATCGCGCGTACTCGCATTGCAATTCGTTTATCGACGCACTCGTCAAAAATAAGTTTTATCATAACACTAACGGAATGCACAGAAAGTGAAACAGTTTCATTTATGCTTTTCAAGATACATTTTTTAAATATTTAGCGCGTAACAATTTTATAATGTGCTTTTAGGTCGCACCAGATTTGCTAGGGTAACCTTTAGATATCGAGCTCCGCAAATTGGGTCCCATTGTGAATATATACCGTTCTCGGATCCATTGAAACACGCACACAAAAGATCATCAAACTTTTAGGAGTATTTCGGTAATATACACGCGTCCAAAACAAATACGAAGATGTATCAAAACACTTACAATCTTTTTATTTTTTCTCATTACAACATTACCGCTAGTGAAAGGATTTTTAGTAAACTTGTATTTATTGCCACTGCTGCCTAAATATATTCCTCCGAGTTTCAGAATTTTTACCATTTATGGGCGTACAATGCGAACATAACTAATAATGGTCATATTCATAATGATTTATCGGAGGTTTAAAAGTTCGCTAAAATCGGTTCGCGAAAATTAGCAAAAATTGTTCTTCATAATAGTCTTTTTACGCTAAAACGTTTATTATCTCTCCGATAAAATCTCCGTTTAAACCTCCGATAAGTTATTATGAATAAGACCATTAGTAGATAATAAGACTTTAACCTAAAAAGTTGCTCTACTTTTTACCGTAGCACGTTTAATAACTGTTATGTAGTAATTACAGTGTTGACAATCTCCGATACAGTAACACTCGATAAACTAGTCCTCTTACAAAAACAAGTAAACATAAATTTTACATCAATAATACTTAATTTAACAAAGTTACTGCTATTACCAATATTGTGTATAGCAACTTGTTGGCTTGGGCTTAAGACAGTAAGACTAAAAGATTTGTGGTTGGGCCCCGATCGGAGGTGTTCCCACGGGCGCGCCTTTTCGTAATTGAGAGCGCCCGCGGGCCGATAATTGTACTCGCGCGCGGACGAACCTCCTCGATGCCACGTAAATCATGCCCGTTACTCTCCATTACCTCATAATATCAAATTGACTTGCGCGGATTTTCGCTTCGCGGTCTTTAACAATGTTATATAGTTGTATATGTATACGCAGTGCTGTTGTTTTTAACCTCCAAAGCAAACACGGCAGTGTCTATTATCCTGTGGAATGGCTGCCTAACGTAATAATTTAAAATAGTTAGGATAATCACACTTCAATAATAGACCTTACGAACTTTGCACTGCTGTCATATAAGTTTATTGCAGTCGATATTTATATAGATACTAGATACTAGCTGATTCCCGCTACTCCGCATGCATGGGATTTTAAATCCCCATGTATTTTGCTGTCGCTTACACCTTCCTGGACTCTGAATATTTTAAGACTAAAATCAGCTGAGCCGTTCTCGAGTTTTAGCGAGAAAAACGAACAGCAATAAATTTTTATATATGTATACCTAAAATTTATAATCTTCTTATATTTAAAATTTCCATGTACATATTAGTTAGTTGGTCAATAATAAAAGCAACAAGACAGACCATCGATATTATAAAGATATGCGAACTTTTTACACAAAGTTTATCTTTTATATAGTACTAAAAGGTGTGCGATAAAACGATCGCGTGACATAGACTCGTATTGGAGCGTCTGTGAATGCCTTGATTAGACGAGATAGTCAAATAAAAACAACAGTTAACTGTTCGCTTTTCGTAACGCCTAATAAAACTTTTATTAAAGAAATACCTATAGACTAAGGAGTTTTGGTAACATACGTTACATTTAAAATACCTTGTCTTAAAGCTGGAACATGGAAATAATAAATTGTGCTAGATCAAATGGTACCAAGTGGTTAACTGGCACTATGCGCTTATCGGTGTGACGTCAGTCCAGGGGCGGTGCCGACATACAGGTATGTAGATCGCAAAATTGATTGCATGTTATCTGATGGGGCACGGGTTCTTCGCTAGCATTTAATACGGGCGTCTCCGTAGCTAGACACGCGATCTCTATGACAGGACAGCCTACGAACTCGTAGCGTGGTAATTACCGCCCTGCAAGCAAAGTTCTGCAGCGATGTCGCGCGCCCGCGCCTTGATATTGACGCGCCCTATTGACTATTTATTACGTATTCTATCTTTGTTGTTAACACGATGATTTTTATTATCCACCTAGAACTTATTTAGGCAATGAGATAATTATTATACGTAACTATAATATTAGATAATGTGACTTGCAACTATAAACGGTGTTGGTTAAAAACATTAGTCAATTAGGTATATTTTCCTAGTATCCTTCTACCGAATGATGCTATTTTATTTTTGATTGTTAGCTGTAGTGTTGATGTTGGGACTTAAATCTAAAGGTTTGTTAAATTTAGGAACAGGCGAGTGAGTGCGGTTTCCTCGTAATTTGATTGGACAGGTCTAGCGACTCGAGCCCAAACTGTGCTAATTGCTTCGCGCAATATAGAAACAATGATAAAACTTGTACTGCCTCGGCGGTCGCTAGACCCCTCGAAATCTCGCTCTTTTATTTAAAATTCACTTACCCGCCTCGTTGTTTGTTATTCGTCCAACTTGTGTCTGACGTTATGGCAACGAAAACAAACTTGATTAAAATTCAATTTCTTGTAAATCCTTACGATAATTACGCATTTTAGCTAAAATTATTTTTATTGTTACATTTCATAGACTGCCTTAAGGGCCTACATCAATATTATCGTCGACATGTACATATTAACACAGCTAGTAGGTATAGAAAATGAAGAATTAGGGATATTTTTTTTGTTTACTTACTCAAAATCTACTAAATATATTTTAATTCTGATTTACGTGTTTCTATATATAATAGTTACTTATGTTTTTAAAGTTATTTCATTAGTTAATACGCGATAATAGACCGACAAATGAAAAAAATAAAAAATTAGAGAGGTTGTTTCGCTAAGATTTTCTATCGAGAAAATTTTTTTCAATCGCGCTTCTGAGTTTATGCGATCCTAGATCATATATTGAAAAAACATATACTTAAAAATTAGAGCTCTAGCCATTCAATCTAAAGAAACAATGAAAACTTCGTACGTAGAAAAATGCACGAAGCTATTTTGGTATCCTCTTAAATATGACAAAGCCAAATACAATGAGTGATTTCGTCTTGCACGTGTAGCACACAAACAGTGAGTAGTGTGACTTGTAATATCGCGCTAATTGATTTTGACATTTGATGGACACACCAAATGTACATAGAGTCGCTGGGGACTACATTTAACTAACATTTACACTGCTTTCCATGTTATGTTTCATCTAGGTACAGACTACAGATACTATTCTGGGTAGTCAATAAGCGCATAATAATGTTTATAATAAGCACGAAATTTTCCTCACGTTGCCGTTAAGGCATAAAAGCTTAAGGAGGTATGTTTTATGTTTTAAATACTCTTTGTAATAGGTTAAAGCCACCTCGATTTTGTCTTTCAAATTAAAGAAATGTCTTTTTTTATTATGTTTAAGGAAAAAATAAAAGTAGCCATAAACGCTTTTCGAAATTTTTGATGACAATTATCAGATAACCCAAGAAAATTACTGCTGATTATATTCAACTCGGATATAATAAGTGTAAACTTACATTTATGTACGTTTCCCATAATATTTCTGTTCATGTCTTCCTGACGAGCAGATATAGTTTAATCTGTAGCTATACTGATCTGATAAACATATAAAATTGATCTGACATTACAATAATTAAATTAAAAGGTAAACGTACAACGTTGTCCGTTCGTAATCCGTTAATAACATATTATGGTCATGCTTAAAAGGGGACTACAGCCCCAATTTAGGAATTAGCCTTAGACATTACTATACCTATTCCCGAGCGCCGCGCTAAAAAAAGTAACGGAATTTACCTACAAATTATTTAAAAAAATAGACATTTTGTAGTCCACTGTTTTCTTCGTGAAAATTAAATCGATTTAATTTTTTTACACCATATTAAAGGTGAAGAGTATAATCAATGCTTCTATACTTTCTTTTTTTAGTAACATCTTAACAAATTTATTAATAAATATAATTTATTTTAGGTACGATACCTGTTTTTGTCCCGACGTTTCGATCTACTTGTATCGACCGTGGTCACGGGTGTGCAAGCCGCGAAAGTTTTAAAACATTAACTTAACAAATTTGTGTGACAGACGCTGCAAGTTCGTCTAAAGAAAACCGAAAAATACGGAACTTTTGAATGGTCATATTTCTTTATGTTTATTATATTTTGAAAAAAAATATATAGAAAGTGATAGAAGACCTAGATATTGTGACCAAAATTCCTTGCTCTGGAGGTGCCACGATGAAAATAGCGGACCACGGTGCCCATATTTTTGCATGGAGCATAGTTTGGATTCGTCCCCTTTTAAAAATGGACGGGGTGAATGTAACCATTCACTGTCATGGGCGTGTTTATAATATATATTTCGCCTGACTATTGGGATAAGAACATGAATAGGTCTACCCTTTGTAAAACACCTATAAACCTAAAAGAATTTTTTTTATGTAAACATGTTAGTCATTTCTATACTCATGTAAGTTAGTTGGTCATATGATGTTGACATTTCCGCAAAGCAAACTCACCTAGCCTTATGTTGAGCTTACCTCTGTAAACTACGCCCGCCCTAAACTTTTAAGGTCCGTCTAATAACACGACGCAATTTGTGGGTCTCCCCTTGTTTGCATTCTTGCTTTACTAAGGTGATTTGATGATTTTGACTTATTCAACTTGTTGGGATTGTGTTGACCCCGGCGTATTCTTGTCCGCTAGTAGAATTGTTAATGAATTACTTACACTGGAATTTATTATAACATTTGCTTTATTTGCAACATTTAAAAATTTCTCTAAGCTAAGTTAATAATTTTGCTTTTAGTCTTAATCGTAATAAAGTTAGTTTTCACTGAGGACTAACTTACGAGTGAAACTAACGCATTTCTCTCGTGAAAGCTACGCAACCAGTTGGTCGCTCGTACGTACTGCATGCCCTCACAGCATGGGTATATTTAAAATGCTATATAATGTTTTGGAAGATTTCTCACCCTTAAAGTACACCCTTTGTAATAAATTGTTAACAAACATTTTTAAATTAATTGCAAGAAAGCAAAAATGTTATAGTATATTAGTAGTAGCAGCAATAGTTTGGAAAGTATTTATAAATAAAAAAAAAATAGTTTAAAAAAACTAAAAAACACGCTTTATTTAATCGAATTATTGTATTGTCATCGGTCTTTGACAGGTGTTCAAAATTTGAATAGAATCTGACCGTTTAAAGTGGGTCAAAATAGCGTCCAAAGGAGTCGGTTACGAACATACAAACAAACAAACATACAAACAAACATACAAGTGAAGCTAATATAAAGCGTGTAAAAAGCATTTAGTTTCTGTTTTTTGCATAATATTAGAAGTTTGGTTACCATTAATAGTGTTAACTATGCTAAGTATTGAGTATTAACTAAAGCTCTATCAAATGAAAAACAACACAATTCAATCTAATGCACGACATTGGAATAAATGTTATATTGGTACGTAATACAACAATGAATCTATAACGAAGCTGCAGTGGTCGTAATTTTTGTAATGCGGTACGTAAGGATTAATGGTCACATATGAGAGGTCGCAGTTATTGCTAAGTGATATTGATTACCGGTGGTAACGTCGCGCCTTTGCTCATCCGGAGAGCACGCGAAGTGAGAAGTAAGATGTTTTTATTCGTACGACACGTCCACAGTTGCTCGTCTTGTATATGTGTCGTTCTCCCATGGGACACTAGCCTTACTTCCGAACGGAGATATTTATAGCCGCCCCAGAAGCCGCTGTTACCTAATGTAACGTTTTATGGTAGCCCTTATTACGGTTCCCACACCGACCTATCGTCTACCTCGCATTCTTACTGTCACTGTGAACTTTTATTTATTCAATCGATCCAGATAAAAATTGTGCTTTGTTTTTCGTAGTAAAATAAACTACGATAGAGCTATATCGGCTAGTTGGAATAGAAGGCAACGGTCACTAGCGGCTCACAAAAATGCCATGTCTAAGATATTCCTTGCCGCAATCGTAAATTGGGATCGTCTCTGGGGATTACCGCCGCTACGGCCTACTATGCCGCATACGCTAATCGCAGGCAGCCTTACCGCACAACTAACCCGCGCACAGCTTTCCTCTGTGCATCTCGTAATGGCCGCGAGAAAGCCTCTTTTGTTACGATAGCGATTTGTTATATTTCACAGCGCTTTTGCGGGGTACACCTACCTGCTTTGACTCGCGTAATTGTTCTTTCGAATCGGTGGTTTTATTGTGTATAAAACGCTTTGTCACATAATCTGTTAAGTTGCCCTTTATACGTCGTATTGTTGACTCTGTTTCATTGTTAATCATCTGAATTTATTTACTTTGCGCCGATCCTCGTTATAAATGAGACTCATCTTTTAATTGTCAGATCAAAATCTTTAAATTTTTGGTTAAAATATGAATTATTTGTTGTCTAGTAGACTTGTGCTTAGGTGTGTGCTATCTGCGAAGCCGTACTTGCACGCTCCGATGCCTCCTCGGCCATTCAACTTGCTGATGTGCTTGGTTTGCTTGATGTTCGTTAACCATCACTTCCTACATTCCTTCTCAACATAATATATCAGTGCTCACAACTATTAACTGAGAATGACTTTTCTGAACAGTTTTAAAAATAAGTAAACAGTCACATTTTGATTAGTTTACAAGAAAAAGTTTAATTGCAAGTACATACTTTTACAATGGAAAAAATATTTAAATTCTTCCTCGCAGCGTGTTCTTCAAAGTTGAGGGTCATGAACCGTGATTCTGCAAGATCTTCGCTTACACGATGATTCGCCATCTGTTTCTATCTTTAGGCCGTGCGTATCTGGTTAGACCACCGCGACACCACATTGGGCTGCATCCACGAGACCTTTTTCCATCCACCTTTTGAGTCATGAATGTCATGATAAGTCTCTCTGATATTTAAATTGTAAGCTAGTGTAGTAAACATTTTTGGTTTTAATTTTGTACAACTTAAATGTTAAACTGCTAAAAACGGTGCGCGTTAGTGAAAGAATTATCGAAAATATCTTGTTTTTTTTAAATTTATTATTATACATATTATATTCATCACTATAATATCAAGGTGTCATGCCATACGGACGGACAGCGAAGTCTCAGTAATAGTCTCGTTTTGATTTTTGGTACGGAATTCTAAAAATCTTTAATATTTTTTAACAAAAACGAGTTAGGTCATCGTCTTGTCAAGAGTAAACATGTTCAAATAATGATAAAGCTCATGGTGACACAGTTTGCTATATGACAAGTTCCGTTATAAGGGGCTGTTCCCGTACCTGACGATGACTTGGCGGCCGCTCGTTACTGTCTCACCTGTCTTAAACCAACGAACCTACAACAGGGGCCTGATGTTTTCACTAATGATGTGTGTCAACATATTTTTTCAAGTTATTCTTGCACTGGATGTAATAGTCTTGCAAAACTACTTGAAACATATTTATACCTCACAATAACTAAGTGTATGCTATAATGTGCTAGTAGTTTATACCATAACATACCCAAAATACAAAATCATAAATTAATATGTGTAAATATTTTAGTAGTAATAATTTAGTTTCAGCCAGACGAAGCTCGCTCTATATTAATAAATATAAATAAAAATAAATATTAAATATTCACGGACATTTCACACAACGTCCTCTGGTCCCAAGCTAAGCTTATTATGCTTGTGTTATGGGTACCCGAATACGGATATAATACCTAAACTACTTTTCTTTTCTTACTTTTTATATTAATATATCATTGCCCATAGGGTCTACATGGTAGGATAACTAGTGAATTGCTGTACTATGGAAGCGTAATTTTTCCGGTGATACTCATCGACATAAATATAACTTCATGTGTGGGATCTTGAAACCTTTAGGTACAGAGTCCAATTTAGCGAGATTAGCTGGTACATACCTCGCGACGGTGCCACTACCAAACCTAACCTTTTGTACAAAATCACTTCAATTTTACAGAAGTAGGTGATTAATTTTTTATTTCAGTCAGAATTTTAAAGGTTTATTGATGGCTCTTTGGATGTTTTGGTCGAAAAATATTTAAGTAAATTTTTTATCTAATCTCACCTATGGACATACAAAAAAGCGACTTTGTTGTATAATACGTAAAGATTAGTTACTGTAGTGGATATAATACCATTCTTGTATACCTATGTCTGTTTTGTTTACATATCAGTAAATAGAAAGTCAATGGAATGTTGCAGTACGTGTATCTGTATCTAGTTGTTTACTCGACAGCGGTAAAAGGTTTGCGAGTCCCTCGCGGCGCGGGCCGCTTGTTTTCATTTCGTTATTTACTTTTAATTTGGCAGCAAGCGGATGATGCGGTGGGTGGAGAGGCTTGTCGTGTGAATAATTGAGCCGACAACACAGTCCAGTGTCAGTTTATTCGTGTGCTCGTTGCACCATTGTTCTTGTATTGAGGATAGAAATTACTTGAATTCACATATTAAGCAGTGATTTTATATTCCTGACGTACGAAATCGCAGGCATCAGCCAGGCGGTTATAAACTATTTCTTATTACCCCTGAGTGATATTATATAAGTACCTTTAAACAAGCTGATCCGATTCGAATTTCATACCGCTATGTTTTTTCCTGAATATTTCCTTTCCTTCTTCTCCCGTTCACGGGTTCGCGCACAAAATGTCTCCTGCCATTATCATCAAAATATGAATATTCATCAGGGCATACTGTGACAATCATATAGACAGTAGACACACATATATATATCATCATAAAACACAGTAAAAAAAGTAATATTATTTGTTATTATATAGGAGATGTATTACTGCTATCACTATAACTATAGCAGTAATACATCTCCTATGAAATTCAATTTTTTTTATCGAAAACGTTGGGCAAATGACTGCAGTCCATCTGATGTTAAGTGGAAGTGCAATCCAAATGCGAGGGCGGTTACTACAGTGTATATGCACTAGCTGCCCCCGCCTTGCCGGCCCGCAAGGTGCCTCTTCACGCCTCGTATAAAAGACCCAATATCGTAACCAGACGGAAAGACAAAGACGTGCGCAGGTAGAGAATTCCACATGTTATAGGTGCGGCAAAGAAATGAGTCACCAAATTTCTTGGTTCGACAAGATATGGTGGCCACAGTAAAAGGATGACATTTGAGGCCAGCGCGTGTGGTACGAAGATGGAAAGGAGAAGGAGGGACTAGTGAAAAGAGTTCGTCAGAGCACTCGCCCTGATGAATTTTATAGATATATTTTTTAAGAATTTTATTTTATATTGTTTTGTTATTACTGTTATTGGGATACAGCATGATGACAGACGGACAGCAGAATCACGTACAGCGTTGTACCCCATCAGTTTGTTTACAGTTTGATATAAAATGTCTCATTTAAAATTACCGAGGAAAAGAAAGTTAATTACTTTCGCTAGAATGACAGTTGCCGTCGTCGAGACAGAGTTATTCCTAAAATCCTTTGAATTGTGGAATAATTGATGATGCCAATTGGAGAACAGCCCTTGGTTTGTTTTTATGCGATTCCTTGTTATTTTTCGTCCATTTTCCATCTTTTAAGTTTTTTACATATATTTTTACGCTAGTGATATGGAAAGCGGTTAACTGAATTTGCAAATTCTTATAATAAATTGAAGCACATTTAATGTGTTGTGATAATTATCTGTTTCAGCAATAATAAAATTTGTATTATAAAAAAGAGAAGCGACGTCGTTCATGTAAATATGAAAGCTAGAATCGATTATGATGCTCTGCCAACAATCATATTCAACGATGCGACAATACCACTGAGTGATACAGTTAAAGATCTCGGCATACACATAGACAGCTCCTTAAACTGGCAGTCACGAGTAACCAAAATCAGCGGCAAGGTTACCGGGGTATTAAAAAATTTGTATCGCCTTAGGAACCTCTTACCAATTAGTACCAAAACAACAATTGTACAATCCCTTGTCCTTCCCATTATCGACTATGGTGATGTCTGCTACCTCAACCTGAATGCAGATCTGCTCAATAAACTTGACCGGCTTCTCAATAATTGCATTCGGTTCGTCTTCAATCTGCGCAAATACGACTACGTGTCCCACTACCGTAGTAAGTTAGCTTGGTTGCCCATACGTCAACGACGCGATACTCGCGTGCTAACCACTCTTTTTAATATTATTAAAAACCCCAACGCTCCATCATACCTTACTTCGCACTTTGAACTTCTCTGTGCCACTCATTCTAGAGACCTTCGCTCTTCCTCTAATTTACTACTTTCCTATCCGTCTCATAGCTCTAGTCTTGTTCACTCCTCCTTCTTCGTTCGGTCTATCCATCTGTGGAACGCGCTTCCCTTAGAAATCAGGATGTGCACTAGTCTTCTTACCTTCAAACGCAAGGTACGCCAGCATTTCACACGTACTGAAGTAGCTACAGCATAACTACAACGAGGCTAATTTCCTTAATTTGCTCTCTATCATGTATTCATGTATGTATGTATTTATTCGTATATAATTATGATTGTATGTATATGTGAGTTTACTGTTATTAAATGTTTAAGTATGTATTATATTTTCTTTCTAATATTTAACTATTAAATTTTTTTTTTATCTTAAGTGCCTACATCAATATTATCGTCGACATGTACATATTAACACAGCTAGTAGATATAGAAAATGAAGAATTAGGGATATTTTTTTTGTATACTCAAAATCTACTAAATATACATATTTTAATTCCGATTTACGTGTTTCTATATATAATAGTTACATAAGTTTTTAAAGTTATTTCATTAGTTAATACGCGATAATAGACCGACAAATGAAAAAAATAAAAAATTAGAGAGGTTGTTTCGCTAAGATTTTCTATCGAGAAAACTTTTCAATCGCGTTTCTGAGTTTAAGCGATCCGAGATCATATATTGAAAAAACATATTCTTAAAAATTAGAGCTCTAGCCATTCAATCTAAAGAAACAATGAAAACTTCGTACGTAGAAAAATGCACGAAGCTATTTTGGTATCCTCTTAAATCCCCTATGGTTACACACCTACCTTGGTTATTTCTACATCACCCTATGGTTGACTGGAAGAAAATGCCTAAGGCATTAAGTCCACCTATACAATTCTTTGTATAAAGTGTGTAAATAAATAAATAAATATCCTTTAACGACAATAATAAGGCCATCGAAAATTTCTTGGTTGTGTTTTGTCTTTTAAAATGATCAGGAAAATAGCAATGGAAGATTTCCATTGGTATTTTCCTGATCTTTTAATATTATTTCAAGTAGTATAGACAGTCATTTGTAACATCATCATGTTTATAGGCGTGATATGTAAATGTAAAGCACGTTTTCGAGGTCGGGGTGCGACGGCGACGAGGCTCGCGTGCTGCAAGACATTAGGCCGCTGACTAGGAGTTCACGAGGGAGGGAGGTGACTTATTGTCTCGCGACTATTAATATCAGTGTTTATGGCGAATTAATTTCTGCGGCATTTACACTTTCTACTTGCTGTAGATATACATATGCTAGCATGCATAGCTACCGCCGCTTGGCACTATTTAACTGTTGTGCTGTTTACCCACAACTCGCATATTTATTTTTATAGTTTGCAGTTATATCTTTGATGTAATCGAAAAAATTTAGAAGTTTTATCATTGTTTCGAAATGTCCTTAGGGAACAGTCTCATAAATTGGATTGAAGTTGAATCACGCAATACTATGACAATTTCTTATTTTTTGGATTTTGTTATGGAAAAGTTGAAGACTTTGATAAGAACATATTTTCACTTTATTTTATTTATTTATTTTATTTTTAAACATTTTGCACAAAATACATAGTACAATGGCGGACTTAATGCTAAAAGCATTCTCTACCAGTCAACCATTGGGCAGTGTGGAAAACGGAACTGCGGGCGTATTATGAGCTTTTTAAAAATCATGCAAGTTCCAAGCAGGCCGTACACTGCCTGACTAAATTATGTATTATGGTAAACATAAAACATTTAGTTGAAAAATTTTAGTTAGTACTTAAAGTTTTAGTTGTACCTTCACTATAAAAATATTAATCTATGACTGTTTTAGCGAACTGGATGGCTGGGAGTTATTTTCATATTACGAATTTGCCGGGCAGTTTCATTCACGGCGTAAACGGCCTGGGAACCAAACACTAACCAAATTAAAATATTTTTCACCTAAAATTAATAGACATATAACCAATGATATATTCAATGCATATAACTACATAAAATTAAATACCAGCATATAAACATAATAATTATATACTTACGAAGATATAAACATGTGACCATATATACTTACACATACATACTAATAATACGTTCTCTCACTACGCTCTACTCTATCCTTACAAACCCTTCTGCTCCTAATTATTTGACTTCTTGCTTTAATTATTTGTCTTCTACCCATACTATAAACCTCCGTTCTACTAATAATTCAATTCTCCTGTGCACAAAACATACTTCAGGTTCTGTAACATCTTCTTTCCTTGTTCGTTCGGTACAACTCTGGAATGCGCTTCCTCTTAATATCAGGATTTCCAAGAGTAGCTTCACCTTTGTGTACGTGAATATCTTCGTAAAGAAATCGCTGGTTCATTGTAACAAATGTAGTTATTAGAATATAATAATATGTATAATGTATCTATACTGTATATTATGTTAATGTGTAGATGTATATATGTATGTATGTATGTATATATATATGTCTGTGTATGTTTTATGTATATATTTGTGTGTATGTTTGTATGTCTATATTGTAATCATGGTATTTTACGCACTAATTTTCTAATTCCTCATTGCACCTACTTTGAAGTTTTATGCACCACCCTAGGTTAGCTGGTAGAAAATGCTTTTAGCATTAAGCACGCCTATGTACATTTTTTGTGCAAAAGTTTTTAAATAAATAAATAATACATAAACTTATCTTCCGTATTAATGTTCAGTAAGAGACACTATGACTTTACACTTTTACAATACAATTCTCCTTAGTTGATCCAAACTTGGTATTACGCCTGTCTTAATTATTTAGTGATCGATAATTGTTTGGAAACTGAATGTTTGAATTATTGAAAGTAGGAGGGGTTTTAGAATTACCATTCACGTGGAGAGAAGAAAGAGAATGGCGCCTCGTGTTTGCCAAAGTTAGTTGTACAAATTTTCAGGACCTCATTCAGAAGTGGCGGGCTCTATTGTTATCACGGTAATTGCCCATGGTGAAACCTTAAAAGTGTATTATAGTCCCCGCAAGGCTTTTTGATACCTGTTAATAATATTTATGATGTAGATCGTAATTTAATAACGCTTCTAAAATAAAAGTATCTCAAATATTGTTTATTTTTAAATAATATTTTAAAGTTTTATTTCAGAATATTTCTGATGATAGAGTCTGCTGCAATCTTAGACCACACAGTAATTCAGTAGCGAACCCCTAAAAAGGCACAAAAGCAATATGTACTCTCACTGATATTGTAGAGACAGTGTAGTATCTATTTCAAAGTGTGTGCCGATTTAGAGCGTGTGCGTGCAATAGCGACTAACGAAATTTCGTTAGTGTGTTCGACTTTGACAGCTTGTATATAGGTACAATAAGGAAGGTAACATATAAATGAATTATATAACTAGCTGCTTCCCCGCGACTTCGTTCACGTGAAATTTTGGTAATAAGAAACATAAAACAGGTTTTACGAAGGGAAATAAAAAAATCTGATCAAAACGTATTCAATTTTATGTAGTAGTTTTGGCGTGATGCGCGTACAAACAGACAAAAGTTTTATACACCATTGTTTTGTTTTGTTATTATCAAATTTTTTTTTCATTATTTTCTAAGTACAGTCATTGACTTTATATATATTCCTGTTATCCTTATACTCGAAGGCTGCCATCAATAAATTAGGATTGTTCTGGTTACTTGCTGGACGTACGTCTGCCTTAAGAACGCCACAACGCTCGGCCATGACTCCTAACGACGCTTCTAGTACCATCATATAAATTTCACGAATAACTTCTTGTTTGCCGACAGATAGTGATTGCATTAGTGACATGTAAAATGTGCGTGAATACCGGTTGTCGGTGTGACAATGTAGAAGATTAGTGAAGTAGGACGAAAGTAAAGCAGAGCTTGTAGATGCAGGGCGACCGCTGCAGCAACGGTGTTTGTTGACTCGTCTGTAGGTGTGCAGGAGGGGGCGGGCGGCGCGGCGGCAGGTGCGCGCCGCTCGCGCGCCAGTTCCGCGACTCTCGCCGGCCGGAGTACAGCGCGCGTGCTTTGTGGAGACATGTAGCGGGACGGTCCGTAAACAGTGTTGTGGTGCGACTCGTTCTATTAGCTACCAGTGACTTATATACTGTTATTATGGTGGTGCTCGAGGGTGGCGGAGCCCAGCTTGAGCCGGCGCTCGCCCTCGACGGAGCGGCTGCCGCATGCCTTGAGAGAGCATACGCACAGGCCGATGTCTCGCTAAAACTTTTACCAAAACGTTACATTAACTTACACCAGTGGTTGTCACCAGTGACTACCTCGGTGACTGCCGCCGCCGCCGCCGGAAAAGATCTCAAACTACAAATTGTAAGATACTTTCTCTTATTAACCACGCCGTCTTTGATCTCTCCGTGTCATTGTTTATTTACAGTTGGCCTTTATTTATTTACATTGTACATAGACTAGTAGCGACAGTGTAGAAAATAGAAATTTCAAAACATGGACCACGAAATAAATACACAATATTTTTTTGATATTTACAACTAAATTATTTTAAATAGGATTCTTACAAAACTGAGGGCGATATGAAGGCTAAGGAAATTTTAGGAGGTCAATGCACTTGCGTAAAAACATTGTCACTTTCAAAGTTTGATGTGTTTATTGGTCCGCCTAAGCACCGATATTTATATCTTTATATTAAAAGTAGCTGTTAGTAGTAGGAATTAAAAACTAAACCCTAACAAATAAAACCACTTTATTACGGATTTAGACGCGTATATTTGTTTTAAATTTTAGCCCGACGTTTCTGAGACGTTGTAGTCACCATGAACACGGGTGGGACATATATTTTATAACAAATACACGCGTCTAAATCCGTAAAAAAGTGATTTTTATATGAACACATTAATCGGGCTAGTGTTAGCGATAGAAAATATTCTCTATCTCAGACACTTTGCGCGACCCATCTATCTAACAAATTATACAAAAAAATATTCTCATGTATTCAAACTCTATCTAATGAAAAAGATGCAAAGAAAGAGAACTATCTCTATCTAATGAAAAAGATAGCTCTTGTAGGGACATATATAAAAATAACGACACTAACTTTCACACCCTTTTCCTTTTCAAAAGTAAAATAAAATTTATTCTAGCGAACTGATTCTATTAATTCCTGAATTCCGCAGAGGTAAGCCAGGTGTAGCTCATAGATCTATTATAAATTAGAAATAGTATTCTGCAGCGCAGTTTAGATGCGAGTTAAAACAGTTGGCAGTGCATGGTACAAATACTTTCTGTCTATAAAAACTTCTCAATTTTCATTGATAAACTTACTATTGATAATGAAAAATAGTATAGTGCTAAGTAGAGACCTATATCCTTCTTTTGTAGTCAATGAAAATACCTTATTGGACAAGTTATCGTAATCATACAACAAGTTAAAATAATGTTTCTGAATCGCATTTTTATGAAATAAGTAATTAAATTACAAAGCTTTTTCACTGGTGTACTTTCTAGCTTCAAACGAACCTCCCGCGTAAAAGGCAACTATTGCAGAGTTGCCTTAAATCTGTGGGCCGTCCCAAGCGCGCTCATGGTAACGGTACGTGGTTGCGAGCTCGCCGTCGGCCATATCGTACTGCCCGATCTCCCCGTATTCATCGTTGTGCCCGGAAAGTGCTAAATGTAAAGATAGTCCGCCCAACCACCTTTCATTTTAGCTTTTTGAAAGTTCACCTTTACAGCCCAAAACTTACATTAGACAAATTGGATAGTCTATATCTGTATAATATGTTGTCCATGGAAGAGCCTTTTAGAAACGAAAACTTTACAGTATAAAATTAATCTAAATCTAGTGAAAAATGAGCTAAAATATAAACTATCATTTTATAATGGTTACTAGGTTATCTGGAGTAAAAATGCAACATTATTTACTAGATTAGGCATAAAAGTCTACGAGTCTACGGCGTAGGCGTGTTACGCGAACAAGGTGGTTTACCGCATCGCGCGGTTATTTGCAACTTCCTGGCTCTTTTGTTACGCTCTGTCGCCTGTTTCTGCTTTGAAAAATTGTAATGCAGCCGCATTGTAAACGCGGGTTGCTGCGATTGTGCCCGTAAACCGACGACAGAGCTTTATTTTCACAAAGTTATATCTTTATTTGTACGGATTCTAATCTGCTGCAGTCCTATCTAGGTAAAATAAAAAAAAAATCATATTGCATAGGTAGTCAATAGTCTTAAATGTTAATTTATGTTTTTTTAATATTTTCGTTTAGGCAATTGGAAAACACCAAGTATCCTGTTATTTATGAATAGATGTTGGCCGCGACTCCGTACGCGTGAAAATCAGAAAAAATTCCCCGTTTTTGCAACATTATTCACTAATGCTTCACGCCTATGGGTCGCAGCTTTCCTCGATAAATGGACTATCCAACACAAGAATTTTTCAATTCGAACCAGTAGCTCCTGAGATTAGCGCGATCAAACAAAAAACTTCAATATTATTTAATATTAGTATAGATGTTAGTAAGGAAGGTCTTAATTTTCGTAGCGGTTCGCAAAAGTTGTCAAGCACTAGTAAGTAAAGCACGAAAATTCCACATATAAAACATGTCAACGTTATTTTAACATAAAATAACGTTAACATGTTTTAATAGGTGTATGATGTGTCGTCGTCGTATACGTAATATAACATACGGTGCAGTTAAGGCAAGGGCGGGCGGGCCGTACGAGCTACGGAATATATTAGCCTCAACAGCGGTGTCGGCGTTAGTTTGCTATAATATATTTCACTAGCGGTCATTTTCGACAATTAACCACATAAAATAAGTGAAATTATGCATGCGGCCAAGGACGACGTATATCACGTCCAGTTACGGGCCACGATACTAACTACATTAATTATTCAAAGAAATGTTTCGCTCGTCCAGGTCGCGTCCGGAAGCGCTGGTCCTGTTCGTGTGATTGATGAGAACCTTTATATAGTTGCCGTTTCTTTTTGTTATTAAATGTACATAGACAATACAATAGTCACCTCATTACGTCGACAATATTGGTGTATGAGGTGTGTTAATTAACAGTTAGTGATATTCGTGACTCATAATGTGTATGGTATATTTAATGAAGCTTTTTATATATATGAGAATTTTTAAAGCCTTTCGCTTAAGCTCCTTTTCAGCCGGACCTCTCAAAACGTTGGATTCATTTTCTCTTGCAATTTCCTACAATTTCCGGCCAACGTTTGGTATGTTGATGCGCTGGAAAATAATTTTCCTGTAAATTGATCTAACGTCTATAGTAGATATAACTAGGGCCGTAAGAGTTGTCTTCAGTCACTTCATTACTTTAACGGACCTGTATTTGTGGATGTTTCAGCTGAGATTTTCTTTTTATGTAATATATTCTCCATCAAATCAGGGGTGTCAACGGCATTTATTATACTTCTTAACTGTTGCGTTTATTTTATGAACTACAACTGCAGATTCTGTAATATCATAGTGACTACAGCAAACTAATAATATAGCATTTCTTTTGTAATTGTTGTATTAGGGGAGTAATAATAATTTCATTAATATTTTATTTGATTTATTAATATTTCAATAGCTTTAAAAGATTTTTTTTGTGCCTATAAAAACAACAGTTCTTATTATGTATAACTTACTGTTCCTTGTCACACGGGTGGGCAGTGATGTCATAACTGCCTCATAACAAGTTTTGTGTAAGTAAATAATCTTATATTTATCTAAACTAGTTGTGTTTTATTTTGTATTTAAATTAATTCTGTATTTAAATTTCAATAAAATAATGTTTAATTTATTATTTGATTTTAAATACCCACATTAGACCCCCGTTTTACTAACGAAAATATAATAATTAGTAAAGATGTAAGAATAAACAAAATATGTTTATCTATAGAATAGTGCGTGTGTACTATTTGTACGTACGTAGAAAGTCTAATACTTCTTGGTTAGTATATTGTAAAATAAGAAGAAGTATGTTGTAGTTTCAGCAAAAATAAATTGTGAAAATTAGTGCGTAACAATTGTTGGAAATGGAAAGTGACTGATGTTCCTATGCGTCCCCTGTCTTTGAGTATTACGGTCCATGTAATGCGTTTACATGGACCGTCAAAAACCGTTTAAACTTTTTTTATTGTGATGGCACACAATACACGGAACATTGTTTTAAGTAGATATAAATGTTTCAAGTAGATATAAATGTTTCAAGTTCAAGCTCGAGATCAACGTCCTGAAGTATGTCGTGATGGTTGTGATTTGGTTGCGTAACTCAAGTAGGCCGAAGTCGACGCGCTTGCATGCTCATATGTGAGGCCCCCTAAGATTCATTCTGTCTTGTATCGAACAAACTTGTGCACTCATTTACATTAAATTGAACGCTATTACTACGCTATGTCACACGCACCAACATGTTGAACCCCTTGGTTTATTCTATTCATATAAGCATATGTGTATCTGATTCTCTTTTAAATTTAATTGTTAACAAACATAAATTCATGAATGATTACAAACATCTACAAAACAATAATTCACGGAGACATTGAAATAAGTTATGCGGTGGATTTACTACCTTAGTGAAGATACCCGAATCGATTTTTCATTTGCATAGCGCATTATTGCAAATTTTTATTATTAAAGATCCCAAATAGATTTTAGTATTGAGTAGTGCTTATTCAGTCAGGAATCACCTTGAGGTGGGTGTGACTCATCACCTGTGTACCGGTGTGCGGGTGACGGCAACAGATCGAGAATAGCGTGTGAGCTATTTAAGAGTCCTCTCTGTTTGTTTGCCAGCGAAATGTGTCATTGTTAACTAATTTAAGTAACATCCACTGCCAGATGTTACGACATCGCAATCTCGGGATGCGGTTCATCCACGAACTCCACGCAATTTCTTTATTTATTACCCTTAGTCAACTCAATCGCTCTTATACTCAATGTAGTTACTTACAATGCAACGTTGTCCTTATCCCTAATACTTTTTCGTGACCATCAAATTTTGTTTTGTATAAAATTACTAATTAATTAACGAGAACAGTAGATTTTGTGTTTAGTTATCAGGATTAACCCTAAAATGTAGTCGTAACAATACTATTATATGTGTTCTGGTTATGCTGAAGAAAAAATGCGACATAAAACACCGCAATTGTAATTACACTATTCATTTATTTTCCTTACGTGATTAGTATACTTTCTTTTTCCTTATTTAAGTAAGCAATCTGTATGCACAGAACTTTATAGCCCACTAAAATGAGCTCAATAATGAAACTGTTTAATTTTTCATCGAGGTAGGCAAAGTTAATAATTTATTAATTAATCTATGTACAGCGGTGCTGTCATTACGATAGCCAGCGACATTATCGCTTGAGAGTTACGTAAACATCAGAATGTAAAACACGATACCGTTTAGCCAGTTAATTAATTGCTGTGACCGGGACTCTGGAGTCAAGAGCGAGCTGCGGTCGTCGCGAGCTTGTTATGAAAATAATGAGTGCGATCGTTGTGCAGACATCCACAGCCCCGCCGCCGCTGTGCAAGTTCCTCTGCACCTCGGTACACGCCGCTCAGTTTTATTGTTAGATTGCAGTTTACTTTTCGATTACGGTAACCATTATGTCTATTTGCAGTTTTAATTTGTATTTTTATCACCATTATTTGTTACCATCGCAAATATATTTATGTTTAATTCCTTTTTTTTTTCTTGCAAGGTTAACAGAGAAATTATATATCAAAAACATGGTGCCTAAAACAAGTAGGTATCTCTGTATGAAATCCCTTTATAAGATACAAACAAACCGCCCCAGCCTTCTAAGGGTAACCTTATTATTGAAAATTCTGTATCTTCAATAATAATTTAAACTGCGTATGGCATAGTCAATCATTTAAATTGATAAGGATTAATATCGTCACATTAACATTACGGCTATTCTGTACCACCCATATTTTAACTTAATATTTCAAAGTAAATCTGTTATTGTATAAAATCTGTATAATAGTTATGATATATACCAGGAGTAGCCAACAAGTCAATCGCGATCGACCGCGCGACCAATTTTGGTCGATCACTCACAAGTTCCATTCCCCTAGCTAGACAAAGCTTTTTACCCATTAAATAAATATTCACGTATGTTGCTGGAACTCGCAAGAATGCACGGCGGTATAAGGCACATTGCATTATTCGCGACTCACTTTTAAAATAATAAGTAGATCTTATGTGCACAAAAGTTGGGCACACCTGATATATACCATCGCGACCTTTTCTTAATAAGCAATCATGAGTACTATTAACTTAAAGAACCGTTTTTACGCACCTATAGTTTTCGCAGCGCACGCAATTATTTGCTGATTTTTATTACCGAGGATCTCTACTATTTTTAACACGCTTATATAAATTCGGTATGTATCTACCAATGTATTTAATCTATGTAACGGAATCTTTGAAAGTGATTTTCACCCACTTGCAGTAGTCGGATTGATCTTAAATTTTGCACATATTGTAACGACCGATGACAATGCAATAATTAAAAAAAAAATTTTTGGGTTTCAAGCGTGTTTTTAGTTTTTTTTGAACTAAGTAGATTATTTTAAAATTAAATGTAGCGCTCATCGGGGATAATAAAGCTTTATGACGGTAAAATATTTTTTAAATCAGTCCTGCAGTTTCAGAGACTAGGTATTCATTTCAAATAACGAAACAGACAAGCAAGCAAAGTTAACTAAATAATTTGTGAACTATTCAAGTGACTACATGTTTCCGTTAATAATATCGAGCAAAAACAAGTAAGAAATGATGAAATAAACCAACTTATTCATATAACATTCGATGCTTAAGGGCCTACATCAATATTATCGTATATCATCGCCGACACGTACATATTAACACAGCCAGTAGGCACAGAAAATGAAGAATTAGGGATACTTTTCCTATTTACTCAAAATCTACTAAATATATTTTAATTCTGATCCATGTGTTTCTATACATAATAGTTACCTATGTTTTTAAAGTTATTTCATTAGTTAATACGCGATAATAGACCGACAAATGAAAAAATAAAAAATGAGAGATGTTGTTTCGCCAAGATCGAGAAAACTTTTTTCAATCGCGTTTCTGAGTTTATGCGATCCTAGATCATATATTGAAAAAACATATACTTAAATACCTAGTTTAAAAAAACTAAAAAACACGCTTTATTTAATCGAATTATTGCATTGTCATCGGTCTTTGACAGGTGTGCAAAATTTGAATAGAATCTGACCGTTTAAAGTGGGTCAAAATAGCGTCCAAAGGAGTCGGTTACAAACATACAAACAAACAAACATACAAACAAACATACAAGTGAAGCTAATATAAAGCGTGTAAAAATAGAGCTCTAGCCATTCAATCTAAAGAAACAATGAAAACTTCGTACATAGAAAAATGCACGAAGCTATTTTGGTATCCTCTTAATAAAATAACTTAGAAGCCAAGAATAACTATTTTTTATTTTTTTATTTATTTACTTATTACATCGTAACAATTAACAAAAAATATCAAGCAAAAAACGCTGTTAAAATAGTAACAAAACATTTAGATCGCTGGTGACCGTGATAAGATTAAACTCGTGTTACGGCCACCAGGAATCACTTACAATTTTATTTTAGCACAAGTTAATTAAACTAATTTAAAAAAGAAGAAGTATAATTAGGTATAAGGGATTGTGTGTGTTTGTGTGTAATAGTGTGTTTTGGGTGTATGGATGTGTGAGAGTTATATAGCTTGAAGGCATTGTGTATTGTGAACATACACACATATTATTATGTACTTATTTTTAATAGGTAAAAATAGGTAGAAAATAGTGTTTGTATTAAATCTGGTGAATTGAGCTTTAGCATCCAAGCTCCTTTAAGACTTTTACGGTTACGCCATCTAACAAGTACTTGAAGGTATCTAATATAAAACATTTCCTTTCGGTACATGGGTTTATTGGGGTCGTGTGATTGAGGTAACCGACGACGAGACATGTCACTTGATTTAATTAAGAGCCGCTTTACCGCCCGTTCCTTCAAGCTAACGTGCCATATAGCGCCCTGGTTAATTTCGAACCAGAGTCATTTCGTAAAAGATTTATTTCAATATTGTACATTCTACATTGTCGCTACTCTTAACCCAAATTTATCTCCCGTAATGTCTTCTGCGTTAAAAAAAACTTCTTGAACGAAGCCAGTAAATCTGTAAATTGTTAATATTCTGCGAGAAATTGACTTTGCCTATAACAAGTACAACCGCGTTTGAAAAAGGGTAGGAATGACTGAGATCAGGTAAAATCTCTTAAATCCGCTAGTGATAGCATCGTTAAGTTCAAACAGTCCTAATATTTCAACGAAGATTTCCTGACTTACAATATAATAAATTGGATCCATTTGTTACAAATAGCAAATGTTATGTTTCTACTACGATATCTTACTCTCGTCTATATTTTTTAAATATGTTTGGACGATGTTAATGTAATAAAAAAGCATTAGAAATTTTAATAGTATGACTTGTTGCTAATTAATTTTTTTAATTAATTATATTTTTAATTAAGACTTCTGAAATCACAGTGAAATTGACAAAGAATTTGCATCAATTTCTCGCTGTTTCTTGGCTTAAATTTAAGCATAACATAAAGTGAAAAGTTGCTATTTTAAACAGTTTCACTTTTTTGAGTTTTTGCAAATTTCAGATGTTCGCATCTAATGCGCTACTCGTGTTGGCCGTCATCACGCGTCGCGGGAGAACTTCGTTATTAATTCACCGCCTTTCAACTCGGACGCTTTTACTCACTTAAGTCTGTATTTTTCGCGAATTGAAGAACCATTTTAGATGATGGTTGTTTATGAACCATACGAAGTGACGACACACACAGGATCTTGTCTTAATGTTATGTAGCTTTTTTATGTTTGAATTACAAAATGTACTTCTGTACATATAGCTAGAAATTTTATTGGATATATAAGGTGTGGGTGCTGCTCGCGACTCCGCCCGCGAGGAATTTAGACAATTTTCCCCGTTTTTTGCAACATTTTTCAACAATTTCAACATTTTCAACACAAGCATATAAGCTTAGCTTGGGACCAGAGGACGTTGTGTGAAATGTCCATGAATATTTATATTATTACTAGCTGACCCGGCAAACGTTGTTTTGCCATACAAAAAAAAAGGTTTGAAAAATACATGTTGGCCGATTCTCAGACCTACTGAATATGTATGTAAAATTTGAGAAGAATCGGTCAAGCCGTTTCGGAGGAGTACGGTAACTAACACTGTGACACGTGAATTTTATATATTAGATTATATTATATTTTTCACTACTGCTTCGCTTCTACTGGTCTTAGCGTGTTGTTATATAGCCTAAAGCCTTGCTCGATAAATTCCCTATCTAACACTGAAATAATGTTTCAAATCAGCCCAGTGGTTCCTGAGATTAGCGCGTTCAAACAAACAAACAAATTCTTCAGCTTTATAATATTAGTATAGATATGGATTAAATTATTATAAATAGACACATCAGATCGTGTCTGCTTTCTAGTTATGTACTTCTAATAATTGTGTAGAGAGTATTAAGGTTTCAAATTCGTTCTTGGTGAATATGGTTTTCCACAATCGACAATCACATGGCCAAAACGCGTCCACGCGATGTTGATTGTGACATTGTCTGGTACGGGAGGGGTAATGCTGCCACCGCGGACACAGGGCGCATCGTGACTACCACCACCCGCACCCGCATTTGTGATGCAAATTGTTGTGCCCGCCGCAGCGCGTTTCTACTTCGCGCCTTACCTGATGCAACCACCGTAATTATTGGGAAAAATATTCATTTGTCCGCTTTAAGCCTTCGTTAACATAATGCTGTTTTCTGTTAACATTACTTGAACTGTTTCTAACTATTTACATACAATTTGTCTGCTCTCCGACACGTACTCTTTTTGTAAACCGATATCAACTTTTTATTGTTGGTACCGTTGCTTATAATCACTGGAATTCAATAGCATAACTCAAATCAAAGTGCTGCAAGAACTCCGTGTGAAGTTTCGTGAGAACCTAGAGCAGCTCGGCAATAGACTTAACGTTATCATATTTCAAACGGTTTCGCAAAACGAATAAAATAAGAACAGAGGCAAGAAGCGTGCGGTGAAACCGAGTCGAAGCGTGAGTATTAGAAACGCTCCGATTACCACGCTCTGTATGACAAACTGCGACGCAGCCATCATGCTCGGGAACCCCATACTTGTCTGAGGCCATGTGGAGACATTAGATTGCAATCATATTAATAGTTACCGGTATAGTAAATATTTGTTTGATCTAGTAGTTCATTTGAAATACATTAGTAACTGTCGTAATGATTTCACTTTGGAATCCTTGTCATGTTCTATTCGAATTAGTAGCTTTTAATAAGCACTTTGATTTTCACTTTATATATGTACTCGTGTGAAGATGGATTCAGAGAGAAACTAAAACATAATTAATTACATGTTATGTAGATACATGTAGCAACTCTGCTAAATCCTAATTTACAATTAATGCCACTAACTAGCGGATTTGGTGACCGTTTATTCTTCGATCATCACCTTTTATTTGTGTAATTGTTTAAGGAAATAAACGAACAAGTGTGTTGGTTTATATCAATACAATGTAGGTTACAACTCAATGAAAGGTGATGGTGACTTGGCGATGTAGCAGTGTCGGTCGAGAGTACCGCTGCTGCTGGCTTGACCGCGTTCCACTAACGGTACCCACTCCGAAGTATTTCTCCGGCGCGTGGCACACTTCATGCGTACATTCACCTTACCTATCTCCAAAGCACATGCACATCTGATCCCGTATCCTTAACATCATCGCCTTTAAAAGGGTGCCAATATTCACGAAATGTTCAAATGTCTAAATAACCTGAAATGCCTTAATTAAAAAGTTAGTACCGTAATACGTACCCTACATTTTGTGCATAGTTCTGTAAATCTATGCTTGTTTCATTTTCAATTACATATTCTTTAACGTTTTTATAATAATCCAAGAGAATGTTATGATTTCGTTATACATTCGTATAAAACAAAGAAATGGTGTTCTTTGTCAGATTACACACAAGTTAAAGAAATTCGGATCAAAATACCGTTAGAGGTTGTCGAACTACTGGCTAGTTTACCGGCCACTGTTAGTTATTTAATTTCTTTGTAATGCAAATTTGAATGTGATGATATGACCTCATTGTTTTGACTTTATTAAACATGATTGTTTATAATTTTGATATATTTATCACTACATGATATAAAATGAAGTTGTTCGTTTCCATAAAGTCTATACATACTTAGTAGCCAAATTATTCGTGTGAAGTAAGAGACATCGTAGAACTTTTTTTCATTAAGAGGATACCAAAATAGCTTCTTGCATTTTTCTATGTACGAAGTTTTCATTGTTTCTTTAGATTGAATGGCTAGAGCTCTAATTTTTAAGTATATGTTTTTTCAATATATTATCTAGGATCGCATAAACTCAGAAACGCGATTGAAAAAAGTTTTCTCGATAGAAAATCTTGGCGAAACAACCTCTCAAATTTTTTATTTTTTTCGTTTGTCGGTCTATTATCGCGTATTAACTAATGAAATAACTTTAAAAACATAAGTAACTATCATATATAGAAACACGTAAATCAGAATTAAAATATATTTAGTAGATTTTGAGTAAATAGGAAAAGTATCCCTAATTCTTCATTTTCTGTGCCTACTGGCTGTGTTAATATGTACGTGACGGCGATGATATACGATAATATTGATGTAGGCCCTTAATGAATTGGTTGTTTATTGGATACTACAACATGTTAGTGTTTAGGACCAATAAACTAACCCACTTTAAGATTAAGCAACATTAGCTGTTTTTATTTACTTAATATATTTGTTGTCTGTATTATTATAAACAGACATTTATAAATATGTTTTATATATTGGGTTGGGACTATACTTTTATAAACATAGAAGTTTGCTAACTGTGATAACAGAAGAATTAAGAAAGCTATTTCGCTATCCCTCTACCACGTCAAGGGGCATAATTAGATTGACTTTGCTCATTCTCCTTTCGTTTATTTTCTGAAAATGAGCTTGCTACTTTAATAGCGCAGCAAAATTATTTTTTGTTTACCGGTTATACAAAAATGGTTGTTATTTAATTTTGGATTTAATACATATAATACAAATAAACATGTAAATACATAATCGTTTTCAACATAGTCGTTTTCTTAGTGCTGTTAAAATTGCTTTGGTATATCGCATCCCAAATTAGTTTCAAGATGTATATGCGTAGTTTGCTAAGCTAGTGGATAGCAGTAAAAGCCCGGAGGTCGTTCCGTTAAGGGTTTAGTTAGCGCGAAATTGGAGCGGCGAAGGTGAAGCCCATGTCCTAACGTGGCACTTCATTACGTGGCCTCGTTACCCCTCCATTTGTATAAAATCAAATAGAAACAAAACGAAATGATATTATATCTACCATCAATGATTTCACACGTTAATCATAATATTAGAGCGGTGGTTAGCACTGTTGTATTTCTTAGTTACAACTTGAAACGGTAAAAATTTAGTTTTGTATAAAACCGATCAAGTAGATACATATAAATTCCATACGTCATTCTTACTAGTTTAACATTTCTCTTTGAATAAACGATTACTACTTTATTTTTGACATGATGTACAACATACTGGCTGAATATACGTGTATACACTAATATGTAGTGTTGTAAATAAAAACTTTTAGGTTCTTTAGGAATGAGGGGTGTTTAGTAACTTAAGCGGAACTGTAAATATTTTTTGATATACATACTGTTTTTTATCAGCAGAAAGTTAAAAAAAATTGGACAGTTCTAGTAAAATAACCTATAGTTAGTAGAGTAATGGAATCCTTTAAGAGACTACAAATAACTATAAATTGAAAAAAAGTCGTAGGGATTATTTTCTCTTCTAAAATAATATGTGTACGAAGGTGAATTATTGGTTTTAGAAGAATTATGCCTGCGCAATTATAAGCCAACGCCCGCGTCTCGCGTGCGTGTGATTACATTGCCGTGTAATATATTCACATTTTCACCACCTTCGCATCCTTAATGTTTCGTTTCCGTCTTTATTTACAACGGGAGTAATGTGGTGCTATTGCATTTCTTTCTAATAATAATAATATTAGATACATTGTGAACGGAAAACTTGTATTGACTGTAAATAAATGTATTTGACACATTTGTCGGTAGAGGCAACAACATTTTGGTTCCTGATATTAGTACTACTTTCCCCTAATGTTAATAAATACTATCCTATCAATACAATGTTTTCGTCATTTAATAACAAAAGACTGAGTATTTCGAATGGTACGAAGACATTACCTCGATAGACCTAGTTACTACGTGTTTATTTACAAAACTATTTTTGTAAATTTATAATTAGAAATACCAAACCTGGGAGAAATGTAAATATATTATAAGTAAATTTATTTTAGTTTAATTCATTAATTTAAATCAGCTGTTAGTAGTGCTGGGCTAGGAGACACTATATAGAGATTACGATGTAATCAACTCACAGTACAAAGTCTTGCCTCGACTGCATGACCAACATACGTAACAATCGCGTATTTCGGTCATTTAGGATCGTTACAATTCAACTCATCCAGTGGCCATATTTGTGTAAATTAAGGTAGCTACTACATATACGAAACTAAGTATTTTGCAACCTGTAAAATGTTCCTAGCATAGTGCTTGTTGAATAATTTGATGGAAACAAAAAACCTTACTCTGCTTTGCTTATAATACTATCTGAATAAAAGTGAAAGTTTTCGCCGAGCGGTCACGCGTGACGCTTGACCAATGTATAATAAAAACAAAACCCTTTAACCCCCTTTTCATCACTCAGTCACACAAAATGTCTACTCCGATTTCTTCAGTCAGTCCACGAATATTTAACATAATATTGCTGTTAAAGTGAGCCTTATTTACTCATTCCCCAATCCTGTGGTTTAAAGAGAACGTGCTGGACTTATAGTCGCGGTCCACAATGCCCAACTGATCTATTTAAGTCTGTATTTTATGTTGTACGTTTGTATAGAATCCGAAAAAGCTTTTTATTTAATCAAAAGTCCGTTTATACCTGTCTCTATCATCTTACACATGAAATTATGGCATTGTTCATAATTTTTGACCTGCTGTTTTTATATTTTTTTTAGAAAATATAGTCTATTTTAAGAAACTAATTTCAATATTATCGAAATATTTATTACATTGTATTTTAAAAAAATACTTTATGATAATATTTTCTACAAATGTTGTGACGTCATAGTTGTATTCTGACTGTGTATTGCCTTTGCCTAATGAACTTTTATAACACATTAATCTATATCTTGTCAAGTTGATTTATTAGTCTCTGCGGAAGTACGTCACGAAAATTTTGAATTGCTTTATTTCTACCTAGTGTTTTTTGTCTGTTTTTGCTTTATTTTTAGTATCCTTATCATTATAAATCTCCTAGTTTTTAATTACTTTTATTTTGTACTTTTATATAAATAATTGTTTTGCATAGTTTACTTTTTTATCTTTGTTTGACAGCGCTGACGGAAGTCGTAACCACAGAGTAGTGTGTCTCTAAGTGCTTAAAAATTGTAAGTCTCTCATTTCAAGGGCAAACAAAGTTCATTTACTTTTTTTGAAAAATAATCATAAATATAGCAAATTTTCTAAAATAAACTAATGGATGGAAACTCTGTTCCCCGAAATGGTTTTCGAATTATGAGTTTAAAAAAAAAATGAACAATGCCAATTAGGCATTGTGCTCTATGATTTCACATAATATTTAGGAGCCGTTAGTTATTTAATCTGCATAAAGTTATCAGTTTATTTATTAAACTGATAACTTTATGCCAACAAGTTTAAATATTATTTATTTAAATACCAACAACTTTATTGATTGATTGGAAATGTACACAGGTATGCAAAATACAACTCACAAAAGTCTATAGGTACATATCAATAAGAAAATATCTCAGAGAAACAGCTTCTTTTAGTAATATGTTTGTTATAGGTTAATGTTTGATAAATGTATTATTAGCGGTAACTTGGCGAGGGGTGATTTGTTAAGGAGCGAAAGCTAGGTGCGGCACAGAAGCCGTCGTCACTGCGGGCACCTACCCGCTGATGGTGTTTTTACGATAGGGGTGCGCCGCACCACGACGCGGGCGCGCCTGCTAATTTTGATAAAAGCACCGTCCGACCGCACCCGACGCCGTCACCACTGCGACCAATAAATACTCATCTATATTGCAAATGTATATAGTCCATATCGTAATCGTATTTCTTCACGGCGATACAAAATTTCCGTCGCTTATGCAGTGGCATTATACCTACCAGGATAATATTTTGTTTTATGGCATTGTTAAATAACCAGGTACTTCAAAGTAGGTTTACATTTCTTTACATTTATATTAAGCGCAGAAACTTGAAATATGTATACCTAATGTGACCAGACGTCCCGTTTTAAACGGGATTGTCCCTTTTTACAACTACGAGTCCCGGTGTCCCCGAAACTACCTCTGGGACGCAAAATTGTCCCGTTTTCAGAAACCGAACTCCAGTAGAAAGAGTAATGAACAAATGGTGGACGTCTGAGAAAACTCAGTTACAGGTATCAGTTTTAAAGGCGATGTTGATAATGAAGGTTAATATTTAAAAAAACATGCACAGAGTATATTAGTATATTATAACTAGCTGACCCGGCAAACGTTGTTTTGCCATACTAAAAAAAGGTTTGAAAAATAGATGTTGGCCGATTCTCAGACCTACTGAATATGCATGTAAAATTTTATGAAAATCGGTCAAGCCGTTTCGGAGGAGTACGGTAACTAACACTGTGACACGTGAATTTTATATATTTGATTAATCCTAATATTTTATGACACTACTAGCTTTTTGTGGATAAATAACTTAAAATGAGTTATTTATTCATTTAATTTCAGTTTATGTACTTACAAACCGATGTCCCGTTTTGAGTCAAAGAAAAAATGGTCACGTTATGTATACCTAAGTATAATACTAACTTGCTAACAGTCCGTGTGGTGACGGATTAAGAATACATGTGTCACCATCTCATCCTCCCGCCAGGCTGCTGAAAGAGCCAGCTAAGCGATATTGTACAAAGATAACTTCCTCTGTGAGAGACGGTAAACTCGAAGTTTACGCCTGGTCAGCGTGGCATAGTAGACCATAATCCCTCTCCATCCATCCATCTCCCTAAGAGAGAGTGTCGAAGCTGACGTTGTTGACATGGGTGTGATCATATCAACTGGTCACCGTACCAACAGGTAAATATTCACTGAATAATGCATTATATTGGCCTTTTTGATAACATCGTGTAGATAGTATGTACAATATATAATCAAACCATAGTAGAAATCAATTAATTTGATGAGATCTTCAAGTATTATGTTATGGTACGAATTAATTGATAAAATTCATATAATGTGAGAGTTTATCTTTTGCGAATCTTCATATTCTAATTAAAATATCGATAATCGCAAACCGTAGAATTTAGTCATAAAAAAGTTCATGAAATTTCATTAAAAAGTACAAAAGCTTGTAGCTCGTTGTTGCTCGAAAATCTTCATTAAAAGTCATCCTAGTTCTATATAGTTTCAAGAAGCATATTTATTTTATTAACATAATAAATAATTTTATATAACATTAATAAAAAAATTAAAGTTAAAGAGAAATTTGGCAAAGGCGTGACGTTGAGGGCGTGGCAAAACTCCGCCCAGCTGAAACCACGCCTTCGCCCTTTAGCACCGTTTCACTGAAAATCTAAAAGCGTTGTTTCGTGTGGGTGTTCAATCAACTAAGTAATCATAGGATTCAAATAAAATATTTGTTTTTCGCAAACAATACCTAACTCAGTCTGTAAAATCCCGATGTAAATGCAACCTTAAATATAGAAATCATTCTTTGTTAGTTACTGACATGAGGACTGCCGTAATAATTTTAGTGTTTAAAATAAGCATAACATAATACACAAAATTTTATAAGTTTGACCCGCACACAAAGTGTTCATTATGTAACAATATCATCATGTTCAAATAATTATTATGTCATGACAAGCTTATTATCGAGATACACAAAAACTGTTCTTTCCATGGAAAAAATATTTATTCTATTATTTTCTTTTTGTGATCTTACTCGTAATGGCAACAAGAAACAGAAATATTCAACAAAATGTCCTCCGGTCCTAAATCAAGCTGTATTTAAATGCATACGTGTTATGTGTACCAACTACCAGAAAATACGTAAAACTTTATTTATTTGGAATCTCCGACAGTAATGGTCCAAGCCTAAACCTTATTGAATATATAATATATTTAGTAAGATACTATAATCTCCCTGAGCACTACGCATGTGCATTATAAAAAATTGTCTTCAGACGAAGTTGGGGGCAAAAAGGCTAAAAATTAAAAAACAAAAAGGCATCCGTACAAAGTTTCTAAAAAAGTGATTATAAATCAGTTTTACTTTGTCAAATTGATTATATTTAGTGACTGATGACAAAAGAAATGAATTTTGTATAGCCCGCGGGGGCAGATAAACTCGTTAGATACGTGAACTAAGGCATCGCATCGGTGGCATCGAGGCACGCCACGGCCCGATGATATCCCCGTAATCTTGTTGTGATTCCCGACCCCGTCGTTTCCGATTCCAAATTACCTTTTGTACGTATACTTGATCGACAATCTAATTCGTTAGAACATAAAACGCTTTTATCTCGATTTGTAATGTTCTTGATTGTTTGTAAAACAATCCTAGGAGAAATAAAACGAGCGAAGGTGTTGGGTTTGCTCGAAGCACGTAGTACCTCGGTGACGCCACTAAAAGCTTCTTGTTGACGCAACGTTCGATTCAAGAGCCATGACTACGTTCTTGTCCTTGTAATTGATTGCTTTGTCGCGTAATTTGTTTGTCAACGTCGAGTGGAGCGTGCTATCCTCGCGGGAGTGTACAGTACCGCGCTTCTCTCGTCATCTTTTCTCTAAATAATTAATAACATCCAACCGTAATGTCTGTCCTTCCCAATTTCACCGTCGCTGTAGGAAAGTTGTAGTTATGGTTCTATTGACTACTTTGTGACTCAGCAAGGCAAATCCTCACTTAATTTTAATGAATGCTGAGCGGTGCCTATACTATACACGTGTGTGCTTACAAAAGTTGAGTGTATATTATATGCGCTTCTATACTATTAATAAATAAATAATATGTATGTATCTTTGTACCTACGGGGTAATCTGCGTAAGTAGTGGTAGGCAAACCCAAAAAATCTTTTTCAACTAGCAAGATACAGACGTTGAGGTTGGTTATAGTATAGGCTATATATTTTAACTATAGGTAGTAATTCCAAATTCCAGACATCCGAAGTTGCGAGCAACAACTTATCTTGTTATTTTATTAACTAGAAAAGAAGTTCAAAATATGTTACAAAATGTTGCATTTCTGTAATGCATGCTAAATTGAATTTAGGACTACTAAAATCTCATGTTGTTTTGCAAAGCCGCTCAGTAGTCTGAGTTGAGCTGAGCACGATCGCTTGTCTTGTCACTAATAACCCTGTAATTGGTATCGAAGCTCACCGCAGCGGGATTACTGAACGTCTAATTGAATGCTAGGCGCTTCCTTCCAGTGACACGGTAGTTTAAACGAATTAATTTTGTCGTGGTCAAGTTATGTAGTTTATTTTGTTACCTACACGTGTACTAATTCTACGCTAATGGCGACGCGCCCGCGATGTATATCTCTTTATTAAATTGCCGTGACTCGGAATACTCATCGTGAACTCGTGACATAAGATCAAACGCGACTCCCCGCCCTACTGAGAAATTTTAAATTTACTAAAGACATCACACCAAACTTTACGATGTCAGATAATAATTTCGTGTCAATTAGCTAATGAAATATAAAATAGGCACTGGTAATGTACTGGCACCGTAATTAAAATTATGATGACTCCGTGGTGTCTGTTTTGAAGTTGTAAGAGCTTGTCACTTCAATTTACTTAAATTTTGGTCACACTCCCTTTGATTACAACGAAACGAACTTAATTGTTAATAATAATACAAGTCAGAAATGTCCGATTTACCTATAATGCTTGTGGTTCTCCAGATTTTAAATCGTTTTTACTTGATTTTGTTTATTTATTCTGTGACACCTGGGCAGCACGAACTAGAGGTCCTTAATACGATGTTCAGAATTATCAGACATTGTGTACTAATTTTAAAAGCTGCACTACACATAGTATGAACATGGAAATACAAGTTCTATTGCACACATCACTGATTTATTGCAGCGATGTTGATGTAGCTTGTATAAATAGTTGTGGGTGTGTTGTATTGCATCAAGCGAGGACTGTCAGATGATTGTCAAAAGTGGCGACAGTTGCGGTAGCACGACACCGCCGTGCTTGTACCGCCCACGCCACTATGTAAACAGGCGCTGGGCCTGAGCCAAAATTTCCTCCTCAACAGGTAGATAGTCTGGATGATCACACACTACGGACATTACGTATGGAATTGTGATTCATTTTATTAAGAATAGATAGAATAAGAAGCTAAACAGCAGCATAATAAGTAACCGTCAATTTCTCATAATATGTTGTAGCCGGGTAATATTTTATTCCTCGTATAAAATAAACACGAATCCAAAGATGAACCAATATTAAGAGGATACCAAAATAGCTTCGTGCATTTTTCTATGTACGAAGTTTTCATTGTTTCTTTAGATTGAATGGCTAGAGCTCTAATTTTTAAGTATATGTTTTTTCAATATATGATCTAGGATTGCATAAACTCAGAAACGCGATTGAAAAAAGTTTTATCGATAGAAAATCTTAGCGAAACAACCTCTCTAATTTTTTTTTTTTCATTTGTCGGTCTATTATCGCGTATTAACTAATGAAATAACTTTAAAAACATAAGTAACTATTATATATAGAAACACGTAAATCAGAATTAAAATATATTTAGTAGATTTTGAGTAAATAGGAAAAGTATCCCTAATTCTTCATTTTCTGTGCCTACTGGCTGTGTTAATATGTACGTGTCGGCGATGATATACGATAATATTGATGTAGGCCCTTAATATGATAATTTATAAATCACTAACGGTCCAGACGTTTAGTAGTTCGAGACCCGAGAACATTCCCTAACGTTGCCAATTGTTGCTGTTCATTACTCAAAGTTTTAATATAAAGCAAAACATTTTAGAAAAAGGGCCCGGGTAGAATTTGGTTTAGACTGTAAGAGGTTTGTTAAATATGGGCTTGATTAAGATGCGGCTACCGAGAGGCAACACGTGTGTCAGACAGCACAATGCTTGTTATTAACTTTTTAAACGATTGTGTTAATTAGCGCACTTCAGACAAGTCGCGTTCCAGCACAGCGCCACAACACACCGCTCATGCAGATAAAAAATACAATAAAGGATACGCTCCCACCTATTAATTAAACAGATGCTCGTTGCAGCCTCAACACTCCAATAATATTGAGCGATACGTAAAATCAATTAAATACATTACAGTATACCTAGAGGTATATTGCAGAATTTTATTCGTGTTTAACTAGCTATCGGATCTTACAAATTTTATTTAATGCATGAAGAAAATACATAATAATAACTTTTCATACATAAAATAATATGCTTTTGTTATGGCTGCTGTACTCGTTCCGGCTCTGGCAAGGGCTGTTCAACACTACGTCTACCATCTGTTTTAATTATCACTAGAGCTATATTTTGGTTAAATTATTACGATAAACAAACATAGCCCTTAGTATTATAAAAGTCTAGTCCTTTTGAATTGATCATTTGATGATTTTTTTATTTCCATAATAGGTATTTCGACAAAAATAAACTTGGTGGTTACAATAAACATTTTTCTTTTTGTTTTAGCAATTATTCCGATCGCAACAAGCTGCTGCGGCCGGAGGACAGGCGGCAGCGGCACAGCTACAGCTTCTTCAACAGCAACAACAACAACAATTTCAACTGCAGCAACAGCTGGCTGCACAGCAGGCTTTCACTCAAGCCCCGTACGTAATAAATGCCGGACAAGAGGGTGCACCGTATGTGAGTGCGTTAATAGCGGGTGTGCCTCCGTATTACGGGGTAGCTGCTCCGTGGGGCGTGTACCCCGGGCTGGTGGCGCAGCCGGCGCAACAACAGGCGCAGCAACCTCGCCGACCGCTTACACCGCAACAGGGCGAGCAGCAGGTGAACGGACAAGGACAGTATGTGATTCCGTATTACGACCCCGGCTCGCTGGTCATGGGCGGACGGAATGGCACCCCTCTGAGGCTCGTTTCGCCGGGAGGTGTGCTCGCGCCGCGCCAGTACCAGCCGGCGCCCACACACCCCGCCGCCACCGGCGCGCCACCTTCTGCCGCTCAGCCGCAACCACAACAACAACAACCCGGTATGTACAACAATACATTAGTTGCTTAAGTGTTGCACTCGGTGCTCCCGTACAAACTCACTGTTACACGTTTTTATACACACTAATATAACATTGTGCCAGATATTATGAATTAAAACTTCGAAGACATAAAAACGCGACTCGTAATAACATTGTGCTTTCAATTCTAGTTCTTATAACCTACTTAATTAATAATGCTCAATTTATATGTTTTAAAACTGCTTTCTATGCCGGTTATTCTTAATCTTTTCTACCAGTATTGAAATGATAAATATAAAGACATTATAAATCTCTAAGCGAAAGCAAAACCGAAGTTTCCTCCAGTATCTATTAACCACGGTGTTTATTGCATTTCATTTGCTTTCTTTCGAATGCATAAATTGGTTACAACTTTTTATAGTTTATCTATCTGTTATATCTGTTATAGTTTATTGTTAAATATGAGCTTTTATTAACGTTTGTGATCTTATTTGTATTTGTATTCAGTTGTTCATTTATGAGGTCACAGTACGTACATTTAATCAATTCGTATTAAAAACACCTTATTTATTTATATATTCTTTATTGTATACCATAAAAAATAGTTACAAAGAATTATTTTGAGACTAAGAAAAAATACAATGGGCGGCCTTATCGCTAAGAGCGATCTTCTCTACCAGGCAACCTTTTGATGGAGATGTTTTCACCTTAATTGTTGATCACTTAAAATTTATACACTGCAGAGCAGAAAATAACCCATTTTGTAATAAAATAATATTTTTTATCTGCATAGCTTTCTTACCATCTGCTGCGCCTAGAAGAAAAAGAAAAACCTTGATAACCATAGCACGTATAGTACGGGATCCGTAGTACATTTTTTTCACTTGATTACTATCAAGCTGATTTTCCGTGAGTAGCTTTATTATGACGAGACGCCCAATAATTTTCTATTCCAAAATCTCGATTGTGGTAGCTAACAGAGATAGCAAGGATAAAATATCGTACTATTAGTGGAAGAAAGCAGTAAGGGATTTTTTTGATAAATTTGTTTGAAATTTTTGAGCTGATTTTCCGTGAGTAGCTTACTCACGGAAAATCAGCTTGATAGTAATCAAGTGAAAAAAATGTACTACGGATCCCGTACTATTAGTGTAATGTGTTTGAAAATACTATAAAAACTATTGGAATCGTCATTGAATACACCAAGTACTAAAAAAAATATACGTTTTCTGCTCATATGTATGTTACCACAGAATATATATATATGTAACATAAAATACGTAATTAAATAATCTACAATAATACTGTTATAATTTATTATCTGGCACTTTATAAAAATATGAAACAGTGAGTTTTATTGTTTACTTTTGTCATGTATATAATATGTATCTAAAACAACATTAATAAGATTCTATCAATAATTATACTAAAACATGCGCATGCTAAAACTACAATACGTCTGTGTAGAAGCAGTAGATATTGTTACCATTGTTAATAGGGAAATATCATATATTTATAAGTTATTTTCTTACATTCACAGTATTTAATTGTAGATTATCTATAGTCTAAACTAAAACTTAAATTTTTTTATGTAGATACACATTGTTTTAAATTGTTCCTATTCTATATAAGAAACACTGATATCTGATGCTTGATTTGTGCGTTTGTTGAACTTTGTTTGATTTGTATTTACTATCCTAGATTATGAAACTTTATTTTATAAATTCTCTATATTAAACTGTATATACGTACATTTTTATATTACGTTGTTTGTGAATAGCAAGTATTAACTTCCGGTTTGTGTACATAAATATAACTGAGAGTAGGTATTATTTAATATTTCTTGCTTTTACGTACATAGATGTAAATTTTGTAGGTACAATTAATAGATTAGTATACAAACACTTTCATGTGTTGTCACTTTATTAATCTTGGTTACAATTATGTGTTGATACACTGGTATAAGAACTTTCTTTGCTCAACAATCACGCGCCAATGACCTACAAAAAGACCTTGGCATACATAGAAACTGAAAATTTATAAAAACAATATTTGCTGTAATTCAATTATGATTTCACAATAATTATAATTATTTATGTGATAGTAAAAAAATACATTGATGTCACACGAAGTACAGCCCATGATATATGTTGTTGTGGTTTGCCCGCGACTTTGTCCGTCTGAACCACCTAACTTTGTAACTTTATATTCAAAATAACGGAGCATATACAAACTTTCACAACCAAAACACAAAATCTTTTCTTCTAAAATTAATTAGCCATATATGTACTTGTTTTAATTTATTTTCTATTTATTACTAGTAGAAAACTGTAACTGGCTAATGTTCATTATTAGAGAATTCTAATAATGCTACCCAAAGTTACTATTCCACGCGGACGATGTTGTGGTTACAGTTACGTAAAAATGTATTGTATTTTGCATATAAATAGTATGTTATTATAATATTAAATATAACTAGCTGTTGCTTGCAACTTCGTACGGGTAGAATTGAAAAAACAAACTAACAAATTATACAAAAAAGCTATCAAAAAAAAAATTAAAGGAAATGAAAAAAAAATCTATGGAGTTTCTTGTCTGTTCTTCTCCATAGGATTCGCGTTTGGAACAGACACCTAGTTTCTGACGTTTCAAAAGAGCTTGTAAAACATGCAAACTTGAAATAAAAAATTTTGACTTTGACTTTATCCTCTTGAACCATTCTAGCTATTAAAAAGATAAGCATCAAAATCCTTTGTTTTATAATAATTAAATATGAGGCGAAGTTTAAGAGACGATGACTTGTATGGACTATTATTATTTTTGCATAAATAGTTTTATTAATATGACCACCATGCGGCCTGAGGAACGCAACGTAATGATCAGACCCGCATTAACCACTATTGTAGAAAAATCATCTGAAAATATCCGCTAATTTTTTATTATGAATCTGTGTAATTAATAATTTTAACTATTTGCGCATGGAAGTATAGGTGTAAGATAGCATAATAATATAAACATACACGTTTGTTACTATTGTGTGTGTAATTTATCCAGGATGTCCCTCCCACATTTTTAAACAACACTATTTTTTTATTATTGTTTACATAATACACACATTATTTATAATATTTGTATTATGTTCTGTACCGTTTTCTTTTCGCGTGTCTTATACCTTTATTATTTTTCCGTGTCTTAACCCATATTAATTCAAAGTAATCAATTGAATATAGGGTTTCCAAAATATTGAAAAATGTATCTACTAAATTCGTCACAACGTAAATTTAAGATAATTAACAGTGTTAAGTTCCAGTTTAAGGTTCTACACCTTAAACTGGAAAACCTAAACGGTTAAAGCTTAACCCATAGGTTGTATTTTGTATAAAACGTGCAGGCGGTAACATACTTTCCCCAATTATTTTACATGCCCCAAAATTCATATTACTTGTCTTGGGATCAAGGGTAATGGGTCTTGGGGACAAAAGTGATCTACATGTTTTGATACTTTTTTTATTGAAAAATAGTCGAGTTCTGAGCGTATAAACCGATTGCGTAGTCTTTGATGGGTGATTTCATTTTTTTTGCAAACAGCCAGTGCATAAATCTATCTACATACAATATGAGTTTCAATTTGATAACTTTTATCGCTGATAGTTAAATTAAAAAGCAAATGACAAATACAGACGTTATGAGTTCCTTTTAAATTCTTGTATCATAAAAGTAAAACAAATTATATTCCGCTTTTGCTACGTAGTGAAAAATGCCTAAAATTAATGTAATAAGAGTTTGAGTTTATCGGTGAATTTTGTTATATAATGTGTAGTAATTTGCTTATTAGTTAAACCTTCACGCCGGTGCCAAATAACTTTATTAGCATAAACTTACGCATTGATAAGTTTTTAATTATTATTTTATTATAATACTTTGTCCTAAATTATTAAATTTGTCTTAACTACTTTTAAATTCTTTTCCTTATTTTAGTTTAGTTATTTAATCGCAAATAATTGTAACAATTTAATTTCGTTACATAATTATTATTATTATGTAAATTTGATTATTCACTACTTCAAGAATATGAAAACTATTTTTATTGGTGGTTCTTGAAGGACTGCAAGTTTTTATATATAATGAAAAAGCTACCTAAGCTGTGAAATCCCAAAAGGGAGACGTTTCTTAAAATTATTGAACAATGGTGTGGCGCGGCGCCGACAATAGAATAGAAGAATAATAAAGGTATTCAAATGTATAGTTTATATTATATAAAATGTAGGTATGTATTAGTGTTGTAAGTGTGCGGGGGGCAGGTGGCAGTATGTGTGTGGCGCGCTGTTAGTGCGTCGTGCCTGTGTGTGTCGCGGCTGGAGCGTGGAGGTATGTCGTGTTACAGGCGGCGCGACCACGACGCGGCGCGATTCGCTCGAGTTCGGCGCGGGCCTGCAGGAGTACGCGGCGCGCAAGTGGGGACCCTCGCCGCTCTCACCGCCGCTCGGCGCCGCGCTCGGACCCGTCGGACTGAGGCCCGTGTCAGCCGCGCCCGGCGCCGAGACCGCCAAGTACAGGTGCAAACAACACTACATAACGTCACTCGCATCGCTTCTTTAACACACAACACTTACTGACACTAACATCACATCACACACTGTACTACCTATTCGGTGCGTTACCTAACGTGATAAACTTTCGAAGAAGCGATGCGAGGGGTGTATGCGTGGTATGAGGCTCCACACTCTAAAGGATTCACTTGTAAATTGTAAATATTTGTATGCTACTTTTGTGAATATGACACTACCATGACATTAATAAATGTGTACAGATGCGCCGCTTGTCGACATTATTGGCATGTTCATTAATTTGTTTCATTTAACCGCATCACGATGGATTGTGGGCGTGCCTTCAATAGCTTTATGTTTGTCTTTCAGAAGTGTAAGCGGTTTAGCGCAGGGTCTCACATCAAATGGCATGTTCGGCTCATCATCATCACTGCTGAGCAAACTAAGCGGAGTGGGAACCATTTCAGGTGTGTAGTGCACACCGCGCTCATTATACTCCATTTTAATATAACACAGCTCTATATGTATAATGTAATAACACTGCGGGTATGTTGTAACACCTGTGAAGGATATATCTATTGAGCAGTTCAAATAGTATTTCATTGCGTTACATCTACGCAGTAGTTTTTTTTGCTAATAAAAAAACTCAACATCGAAAAATCGTGAATGTGAGGTGCGGTGTATGCAGACCGCGATGTATTCATTATCCTATATTTATCGTTCATGTTTAGTTTCATACAATGTGTTATACTAGTCAGCGCCTCGTATTTATTACAATATTTATCGAAATACAATTGATTCCCACTAAAAATGTACCTACTTACTGTAACTTAAGTTTAGTGTACCTAACAGATGGGGTAACATTATTTAGTTAAAACTGCGCATTTATCTGATCTTTGCCAGATATTCTATTTTCGTGAATTTTTCAGTCAAGGTAACCGTGATAACGTAGTTATTCAATTTGTAAAACATGGTAGGAAACTGTTCTGAGAATTTCAAAATTCGTGCACCTAGTGCACTATATTTTCACTTTGTAGGTATTTCAACGTATCTTGGTGTTAGTCATTCTTATAATGCGGAAGACTCGTACTCAATATTTAGACGTTATATTGTTCAATGTAATTAAAAAAAATCTACTAGAAGCTAAAATAGCCAGGAACATACAATATCGTTTTACAAAAACATAATGCGAAATTATCAGTCCTTTACGAAATGATCGCATATTCTAGACTTCTAGACAGACAGAATACTTTTACATGATATATTCTTTTATTTTAATTTTGTGTAAAGTTTAAATTATTTTCTCTTGTATAGCTATTATGTTATAGCCTCGTGCCGTCGCGATATTTACACAATAACACAATTACATCGGAAGTCGCAAGAGTTCTATTAGTTGATAAATAAGCGACAACACTACATATTTCCTACTTTACTACCTTACATTACTTTAGAAAAATGGCAGTAGTAGAATACATAGTTAAAAATAAAAGTGTAGTTAGTAAGTTTAGTTATTGTTTTGTTGCAGAGTTGGTAGGTGGCGGTGTGGGCGTGGGCGCGTTAGTGGGTGACAAGCCTCCCGCCGGCCGCAGTCGACTTCTCGAGGACTTCCGCAACAATCGGTTCCCGAACCTGCAGCTGAGGGAGTTGGCCAATCATATTGTAGAGTTCTCACAGGACCAGCACGGCTCCAGGTGATATTAATATTCACAATGGACTCTGTGGGTCACTTACTAACCGTAACGACTAATTTTAGTATTAAAAAATATCGGTTTAAAAAACCTCAAACGAAGAGTTCCGTGCCGTTATTTATAATGTATTTACTACGTTATTTATAATTTATAATGCCCGCGACTTCGTATTCGTGGAATATACCTACTTACTTGACACTTATTGTCACATATTGGACAATTCACACAATATCTTTATAAAGCCTATGTTTTTTTTGACGTGCCTTTAAGCTACATTATTGTTTTATTGTAAGTTTCATTTGTAGTTTTTGCGAGAAAAAGTAACAAACATCCATACTCACAAACTTTCACATTTATAATATTAGTAGGATTCCTCATATTCTCGAACCCAAATAAGATAATGATGAGTATTTTAGTTATAGCATCAACTGCTATACATAACCTGTGAAACTTTCAGCTTCTAGCTATCTAGAGATATTGCATGGTGCCAGACTGATGGACAGCGAGGTCTCAATAATAGTGTCCCGATTTACATTTTGGTACAGAACCCTAAAAACGTGCAAATATCAAATGGATACAATAATGGTCCCTTTTTGATAAAACTCTCATAATTAACCTAAATCATACGCGCAAAAAGTAACCGTGAAAAAATATATTTAAGATCGTGTTTATATTCTGTAACGATTATTTTACAGATTTATTCAACAAAAACTAGAAAGAGCAACAGTTCAAGAGAAACAAATGGTGTTCAATGAAATTATCGGTGCCGCATACAGTCTAATGACGGATGTGTTCGGAAATTATGTTATACAGAAATTCTTTGAGTTTGGCACGACGGAACAGAAAACGACATTGGCACAAAAGGTAAGAAATATTAATAATGTTTTATCGCAATTTGTAACTTATGGTACTTAACTACATATTTTGTTACAAATAGTCATAGTTTAACAGAAATCATGAAAAATAAATCTCTTTAGCAGCTAATAACAAGTCAACAATTAGTTGGTAAGTTCTGTTTAGAGCGAATATTTTTATTTATTATAAAAATAAACAAATTAGTTTTAGACACGGTGTTATTATACAAGCCAATCTTGATTTTTTTATCAAGACATAATCTCGTTTCTCTAAACATCTAATAACACTTGATCTTTTTTGATTGGCTTGCTCATTTTTTTTTTCAATAAATGCATGTTTTTTATTTGTCAGGTTCGCGGGCATGTATTAAATTTGGCACTTCAAATGTACGGGTGTCGAGTAATACAGAAAGCATTGGAATCAATACCAGCTGAACAACAACAAGAAGTTGTACGTGAGCTTGATGGCCACGTGTTGAAATGTGTTAAGGATCAGAATGGAAACCATGTTGTAAGTATTTATTCAATATTATGAACATTAATGTGCAAGTCGCAACATAAGTCATAAAATATGTATATTAAAAAAATTGCTTGAAAATGTACTTGCATAAATAAAACTACTTTTTACGGATTTAGACGCGTATATTTGTTTTAATTTTTGGCCCGACGTTTCGGAGACTGCAGTCACCATGATCACGGGTGAGACTCACCCGTGACCATGGTGACTGCAAAGTCAAAAAATTTGTTTTTTTTCTTCTTATCCCTTATTTCTGTTAGATATGTGTAGTGAGAGGCATAAGAAGAGTTGACTATTTGAGTGTTAAATTTGTTTAGTTTTGATTAAGACAACAGTAGAGTATAATAATCTGTCTCATTCAGTGTAGTTTTCGTGATCTTAAAGTGCTGAATATAGAGAGACGGTAAAAAATATCATAAATACTTATATTACCGACCAACCCCTAAAATACTATAGGAAATTATATACCTTAGTATCACGTTTACTACAGTCGATATATGATAAGTATGTGGGTGTTGTAACATGTGTTTGTTTCAGGTGCAGAAGTGTATAGAGTGTGTGGAGCCCAACGCGCTCCAGTTCATAATAAACGCGTTCGCGGGACAAGTGTACGCGCTGTCCACACATCCGTACGGGTGTCGCGTCATACAGCGCATACTGGAGCACTGCACGCCCGACCAGACCGCGCCCGTACTGAGCGAGCTGCACGCGCACATCGACCAGCTCATACAGGACCAGTACGGGAACTACGTGGTGCAGCATGTGCTGGAGCACGGCGCGCCCGAGGACAGGTCGCGGCTGGTGGCCGGCGTGCGCGGGAAGGTGCTGCAGCTGTCGCAACACAAGTTCGCGTCTAACGTTGTCGAGAAGTGTGTCACACACGCCACTAGGAATGAACGAGCGCTACTCATTGACGAACTGTGCGGCTTCAACGACAAGTTAGTATATTTATGTACATACATACTAATAATAACCACTCGTTAGTGTGCACCCTCTAACTAATATTTCACATAAACATCATCTGTATATGCAGTATGTTTTTTTGATGGGACAGTACTAAAATCTCGTAAACGTTAAAACGTATACAAACACCAAACTTGACATTATACTTTCTTGAAGAAAATCATTTTGAAATAATTTATAAATCTAATTTCAATTTCTTTATTCATGCTTCACAGACCCAGTGTCAGGTAAATATGAAAACACTTAATGAAAATATGCTTTTATAAATGTTACTTTCATTGTAAACATGAAATCCTTTACTAAACAGTTGCTTTTCACTGTAACGGCGCAACAATTATATTATTATGTTTCCATATAAGCTGAAATCTGTTCCATGAAAAAACGTACAGTGTATAGTAGTAGCGACGTATGTGTGCGTCGTGTTGTCCGTATACTAACATGTAGGCATGTGTGTAGCGCGCTGCACGTGATGATGAAGGACCAGTTCGCCAACTACGTGGTCCAGAAGATGATCGACGTGGCGGAGCCCACGCAGCGCAAAGTGCTCATGCACAAGATCCGACCGCACATCGGCTCCCTGCGCAAGTACACCTACGGGAAGCACATCATCGCCAAGCTGGAGAAGTTCTTCATGAAGGCGCCGGAGCTGGGCCCCATCGGGCCGCCGCCGCCCAACCCCGTGCTGTAGTCTGTCTTGTAAAGTATTATTGAACGTCCGCGGAGTTAGGCTGATGCGACGGCGCGGGTATCGCCCCGCCTATTATAAATTTTGTGAATATTTGCGATTGTACATTTGTAAGTATATAGAGTCGTCGCTTGTCGCGGCGCGTGTACATACGTAGCGGCAGACTGATGTACAGAACGATACGATACGATATATAAACTGTATACTATATACTGTAACAATAGACACGGTGCTCGGCCGTCGCCTCACCGCGCCGTTGTAGCTCGTAAGTGTTCTAGTATTATTCCTTGTTCGTATGAATCTATGTATAAATATTTGAACGTCTCTCATTCTCGTGTAATTTATGAATCGAAGGAAAGCGGTGATCCCGCCCGACGGACACCGACGTTTCTGTAATTTTAGCTCGTTATAGATTTACTATTAGCTGGGCTAGGGGACCTTGAATCTTCTAAAGCGATGCATGCCGCAGGCAGTTCTGGACAATCGGCACTATAGTCGTGATTATTATATTATTATTTTGTACTAATTAATGTTCAAGTCAAGCTCTCGTTTAAGTTATAAGCCGGCTTTAAAATCGTACATAGCTGATATCTTAGTGCCGGAGTGTATAGTTCGTCGGTTATAATTTTGTGAAAATGATATTTTTGTATATTTTTATGTAGTTAATTTAAGTTATTTAGTTGATGGAAGTCTCCTGAATGTTGGAGCGAGCGCTTGGAGTGTGCGATGCTTATGTTGGTAGTATGTGTAGTGTATCCGTTAGGTTATAGTGATGATTGTAAAGTGCTGTACTGATAGTTGTAGTCAGAGGTCTACCTTGCCGGTTGCACGTCACAAGCGTAGCTATTCCTCATTCCCCGTGTAATTAATTTTAGGAAGCGTAGTTTCCTACGACACCTCAACATTTTTTACGTTTAGATGTAATTGAAAATAAAATTATTGTATATGGCTGTACAAAAATGTTAACAAAATGATTTGTAAATCCCGTATGTGATGGAATAAGTCGCGGCGTCGAGAGCGGCAAGCCGAGTGAGCGCCGCTCTGGACGTCGCGTCCCGTAGGTTGTACTAGATAACATTTATATGATGATCCATCTATTTAGACATTAATTATAATAAAGCATTTCTGTAATAATATTACAAACTATCTGGTCTTTTACTTACTACTACCACCTACCTACACCACCACCATCACTGCAAGTACACCACTTGTAGATGAAGCCAAATTTCTTTGAATGGTCAACGCGGTACATAGTAACGTGTAGTCATACAGTGACTGCTCACTAACACTACCTTGTCCTATACATTTCATGGCCGTAACGATTGGTAAGTATGATTTGCACGGCTAGAATCTGGGTCTATAATACACCTGAATGTTTAGTCCAAAGTCCCAGCACCAAGAAAAACAATTTAAAAAAATGTTTAGCTTTGCTTCTGAGGTAATTTTCGGATCGGCTGAACCGCTTATTATAAGACGCAAGTAGATATCAATATACAGACTTAGACTACTGTATAATAGTTTCTGCTGTAACATGGGATCCAGAGTTATGTAAGCAAAAATTGTAAACATTTTAGAAAAATATACTACCTACTGTGAGGATTACTATGATTACAAAAAGAAACGGGGTGTCTGGTGGCAAATTTATATTTTTAATGATTGATGATTTCAAAAAGTTATAAACGGTGCGGGGGGAGGGTGGCGCCGTTGGAATTGTCTATCGTGCGAATTTGTCAGTCCCGATCACCTGATGTCGCAGTAGTCAAGTGAGCATCGCGCGTTTGCTGTGGAGACATTTTTTAAGAGTAATGATTCTTTGGAGCGACGAGGCTCATTTTCACTTAAACGGCCACGTCAACAAGCAAAACTACCGTTACTGGTCTCCAAGAACTCGCAACCCTCGATTGAAACATCAAAAACTGCATTGCTCCAGGGTAACTGTTTGGTGTGCATTATCCACGTATGACCATTTTTTTTCGAAAATTCTAGGCCAGGTGACGAACGTCAATGGTGAAAATTATCGACGCATGATTACTGAATCCTGTTTGCCAAACCTCCGATCTACTCTCCATCATACTCTTCACACACGTGGTTTTAACATGATGGAGCGACTGCACACACAGCCAGAGCTTCGATGAATTTGCTTGGGGAAAATTTCCCCCAAAAACTGATCAGTCGCTTTGGGGACATCCCATGGTCACTGAGGTCAGCCGATCTAATTCGAGAGGGTTATAATGACAATCCCCAATCTCTTGTGGCTTCAAAGGGAAATATTCATCGAGAAATCAGCTCTATTGAACAAGTTTACTGCAGCGTGTGAACTGCGTCACACAAGGCTCCGTTTTGAACAGTGTGTTCCAACTCGACGGAAGACATCTGGATGTCATACTCTTTAAAAAATAAAATCCGCATTTTGATTCTATCGTTCAATGCTCATAATAAAACTTGGTGTCAATTATAACGTTTTTTATTTAAATTTGAAAATATAAATATGCCACTAGACACCCTGTATTTAAACATTTATAAGGATACTAGCTGATGCCCGCTACTCCGTACGCGTGGAATTTTAGATCCCCATATATTTTGTCACCGTTGTAACATTCACTGGACTTTCACGAATATTTCAAGACCAAAATGGGCCCAGCCTTTCTTGAGTTTTAGCGAGACTTAAAGAACAGCATTCGATTTTTATACATAACTAGCTGACCCGGCAAACGTTGTTTTGCCATACTAAAAAAAAAAAGTTTGAAAAATAGATGTTGGCCGATTCTCAAACCTACTGAATATGCATGTAAAATTTCATAAAAATCGGTCGAGCCGTTTCGGAGGAGTACGGTAACTAACACTGTGACACGTGAATTTTATATATTAGACAAGATATTACAAACCGCTTCACTGAGCTTAATTTTACGCAAGCGACGGCGCAGAGTACAGTTATTTGAGAAATAAAACTACGAACTTTAATAGTTAATGCTTATAGTTTATTGCGGGAAAGCACAGTGAATCACAATTCTCGCTATAGTGCAATAACTATTTATCTGATTCTTTGTCCTTATCCTTCTTCGGCTTAACACTACGCTCCCGATCCCGGGACCTTTCTCTTTCTCTGGAACGTTCGCGTTCACGGGAGCGTTCGCGAGGGCGCGGTGAACGCGACCGCGACTTGTGGCGGCGTGAACGTGAACGAGATCGTTCCCGTCTGTATGATCTGTAATAAAAAATAAATATTTGGTTTAATTTTACCACTTTATTAATGTTTTCTAAACTCCACATTCACATATTGTAAACGAACTTCTTTAGTACTGTATGATACCAAAGGTTTGTTACAGTCACTTTACGGGCGTTAGCCAGGGCGGATTTTGGGATATTTAACAAACTTGCTGAAATTAGTACAAAAACGAGACTCCAGACGATTTCCGTCAAATAAATTAAAATCGGTTGGGTAGTTCCGGCTTATGTACTTTCCTTTCGTATTTATAATGTGAATATGTAAGAATAAACTATTTATGATTTTGAAAAATTGAACTTACTTGCGAGATCTAGAAAATAAATAAAATGTTATACTTATATGATTTAAAATTAATATTTTTTTATAAAATAATATAAGATCTTTCAGACAGTATGCGCACTACTTACTTTTCTCTTATACGCTCAGGCTTTATTGAGCGGGAGCGATCTCGATCCCTATCCCGGTCTCTCTCTTCCTGAAAAAAAAAAACAATTTACCTACCTGTTTCAGCTATTTTAAGCGAGGTTAATTGTTGTCAATACAAATAAATATCGACGATGAGACTTAAGTAAGACAATGGTGCCAATTCTACACGTACAACCTTATTTGGCTATTTTATTGTGAACATTTATATTAATTAAAATCTTTAGTCTATAATAAACATTTTTACTATAGAAAAGTTCAGTTAACATTGCCGTATTGTTTTAAAGATACTATCAATATTCATTTTTAGTTTAGTTGTCTTGTAGAATAGGTACCAATGCCATCAAGGGAGTAATGTGACTAAATTATTATTACATCGAAAATATGGGTACCTTAATAAAGTAATTTCGAACCTATTATTAACGTATTTATAAATACATTTTCACGATATTCATACAACGTATTTGTCTTAAAATATCATGATATGAATGTATTTACTTAGTTGATTTACTGAAATGCATATGTGAATAAACGATACTCACATCATCACGTCTCTCTCGGTGACCTTTATCCCTTTCGTCCCTTTCTCTGATTCTGTCTCTATCTCGTTCACGATCTCTGTCCCGCTCTCTGTCTCGCTCCCTCTCATGCGAGTGCGGCGGTAGGTGTTGTCTGTAGGGCGGCGGAGCGTATGCAGGTGCGGACAACATGAGTGGCGGTGGACCCATATGCGGGGGCCCCAAGTTCCCGGGCTGGCCCATCATAGGTGGGCCCAGGCTTGGTGGCGCCATGGGACCCGGTGTCAACTCCTTTATGTCACTCGGAGCCCAACCCATTGGTTCAGAATGACCTACAAAATAACATTATTAATTATGTACCCACTACTACTCGTTATATTACTGTACTTCTATGTGACCCCATAACTTGAAAACGGTTGATCCAATTGGAAGAAAATATGTCTCAAATTATTATCCGTGTGGTGACGAATTAAGAATACGAGTGTCACCACCCCTTTGCCTTCCCAGGGTGTTGTAAAAGCCAGCTAAGGAATATTGTACACGGTTAAAATCCTCTGTGAGAGACGGAAAACTCGAAAATAAACCCTATGCCAACACGACTGGTCTGCGTACAGTAAACTATAATTCTTCCAAGAGTGGAGGAGGCCCGTGCCCAACAGTGGGACGTTAATGGACTGAAGCGAGATGTCTCAAATCCCTTGCTACAAAACCTTGTACGAATATGAATGGTGCCTTTCATTTAACGCGTTCAATGCTGAATAATTTGCGAATTTATAGCCAATGCTAAAAAAAGAGTCATTCGCCCAGTGCTGAGAACGCGTATGTGCGTTCAAAAAATTTTTCGCGTAGTGCTAAGAACGCTTATACGCGTTCATAGAAAACTCGCGTAGTGCGGCTGGACGCTATAGCGCGTTGTCTTTTACCTTCCCGCAGTGCGGCCGACGCTTATGTGCGTTCGGTAACTTTCGAGTTTTATGACTGTCATATAACAATTACGGGTCATATAAATGTGTTGGATGGATAAAGGTGCTTCCACACTAGTGTTTATTTGTAAGAGATTTTGTGAAGTTTACGCCATAATATATCTTCGTTCGGTTTTGTTAAAATAGTAAGTTATACCTTAATAAAACAGTAATAGTAAAGGTACCTTCTCCCGAAAGCCCTTTTATTCTTAATTTTTTTTCATTTACGACTTTTCGCCCGCCTCGTAATAGACTCGCTCTTTTAACTAAACTAATAGGTAGTTTTAGTCTATTTATAAATGGATAAATAGACTAAAACTACCTATTAGTTTAGTTAAAAGAGCGAGTCATAATAAAATTATTTCAATAATCTATTGTACTAAATTAGGTTATTGTTGTCGTCGCCGCCGCCCCCCCCCCCTGCAAGATTCGTAGCAGAAACCTGACTAGTGTGTAGTCTTCTTTACAATTCCACATTTTACGACCGCTTCGAAACAATAGACACCCAGAATACACGCTATAAACGCACAGGTGCGGCGCACCCCGCTTGCCTACAGATTTTTTTTTTGTATGGACGCGTATACGCGTCGGCCCGCACTTGGTGAAGATCAGAAAAACGCGCATAAGCGTTAGCCGCACTGAACGTATTAAGAGTGGTCCATTCAATTATAAGTTTTACATAAACAAATTAATACGTTCAGTGCGGCTAACGCTTATGCGCGTTTTTCTGATCTTCACCAAGTGCGGGCCGACGCGTATACGCGTCCATACAAAAAAAAATCTGTAGGCAAGCGGGGTGCGCCGCACCTGTGCGTTTATAGCGTGTATTCTGGGTGTCTATTGTTTCGAAGCGGTCGTAAAATGTGGAATTGTAAAGGAAACTACACACTAGTCAGGCTTCTGCTACGAATCTTGCAGGGGGGGGGGGGGCGACGACAACAATAACCTAATTTAGTACAATAGATTATTGAAATAATTTTATTATGACTCGCTCTTTTAACTAAAGTAATAGGTAGTTTTAGTCTATTTATAAATGGTGTCTATTACGAGGCGGACGAGGAGTCGTAAATAAAAAAAAAATAAGAATAAAAGGGCTTTCGGGAGAAGGTACCTTTACTATTACTGTTTTATTAAGGTATAACTTACTATTTTAACAAAACCGAACGAAGATATATTATGGCGTAAACTTCACAAAATCTCTTACAAATAAACACTAGTGTGGAAGCACCTTTTTCCATCCAAGACCTTTATATGACCCGTAATTGTTATATGACAGTCATAAAACTCGAAAGTTACCGAACGCACATAAGCGTCGGCCGCACTGCGGGAAGGTAAAAGACAACGCGCTATAGCGTCCAGCCGCACTACGCCAGTTTTCTATGAACGCATATAAGCGTTCTTAGCACTACGCGAAAAATTTTTTGAACGCACATACGCGTTTTCAGCACTGGGCGAATGACTCTTTTATTAGCATTGGCTATAAATTCGCAAATTATTCAGCATTGAACGCGTTAAGATTTACAGCATAATGAAGAACTGCATGTATAAACAAAACAAAGTAATAGTATACAACCCCAAGGTTCGTCGTAGGGCGCGGGCGGCGGCTGGAAGTAATGTTCAGTAGGCGGAGGACCGAAGTACTCGGGTGCGCCCATTTCGCGCTGGTGACCGCTGCGACCATACTCGCGTCGCTCCGCTGTCATCACCTGATAATAAATAATACAATCTCATTACAATCTAACAAAACTATTAAAGCTGTTCGCAATAGTTGCTGTGTGTAGTAGAGCCAATGGAACGAAATAGTTTTATTTCCATGGGCTATGAAAAAAAAGTATTTTGGATAGAAATGTGAAATATGTTCCCAGCAACAACACTGTAGGTTTCATCCTCAGTTTAGGACTACTTTATTATTTACTAGCTGTTGCCCTCGACTCCGTCCGCGTAGAATTTAGGAAATTTTCCCCGTTTTTGCAACATTTTTAACTACTGCTTGAGTGAGAGTATTATAAACGTAAGAGTAAACAAATATAATCAGAATGAACGAACTGCTAAGCTATCAGGAGTTACACGTCTTATTGTGAGTCAACCATAAAATATAGATATGTGCTGTTTCGGGATATTTTTTAGACAATTTTATGTAGAATATTTCCGTCATACATTATTTCTATGTAACTTTAACCATTAAGGCTGCACACGCGACGGAAGCTTAAAAAATGGAGCACCTTTTCCCGTTTTCCCAACATTTCTCTTCACTACTCTGCTCCTATTGATAGTAGCGTGATGAAAAGTATACTATAACCTGCCCAGGAGTATGAAGAATAATTGTACCAAGTTTCGTTAAAATCCGTCGAGTAGTTTTTGTTTCTATAAGGAACATACAGACGGACAGACAGACAGACAGACAAAAATTTTACTAATTGCATTTTTGGCATCAGTATCGATCACTAATCACCCCCTGATAGTTATTTTGAAAATATATTTCATGTACAGAATTGACCTCTCTACAGATTTATTATAAGTATAGATTTTCTCCCTGCCGATTTCGACAACTGTGACTGTTGCTGGGTTAAGCTGCTGATGTGCCCTAAGATGGCTACAGTAACTAAGCACGCGCACACAGAGCACACGTCCAGGACTACCATAATATGTGTGGCGAAAGTTTAAAAATTATTTTTTACGAAAGTTATGTAATTACAAAAATAATGTAAAGTAAATTATTAATTTTGCAATTGACTTGCTATGCTTTTACTCAATAAATTAAATTATAGTGGAAAAAGTGATCACCGCAAGCGGGACTTGAACCCACGACCTCGGAATACCGTTCCATCGCTCTACCTACTGAGCTATTGCGGCCGGGCCAACAGTAACCAATTACTCCACTACAATGTTACTCGAATGAGTCTACATCGCATTTTGATGTACCACGCCATCTATCAATTCTGTTTAAGACATTCTCGACCAGCCACTTAGTATTCTTTACAGAATACAATTGGACTGAAAATTAATGACGCGACCTTTATCAAGTCCCGCTTGCGGTGATCACTTTTTCCACTATAATTTAAAAATAATGTAATTACATACACGACTTTGAATTTATTGTTGTGAGTGTTACGCATTATTGTTTCCTGCAAAAGCTGAATATCTAGTTATATCAATCTGTTATCACTTAAAACACACATGTGCCCCAGTAAGTAAAAAGTGTACAAATATTAATGTATCAAAAAAGCGTTATGCTTAATTTGTGATCAGAATATATAGAAATTATACATAACATACCTGTATGGTATTTTCTCTGTTTTGATAGTTGTTAGACATAGGTGGAGGCATCTCCTCATGTCTCGGTGGACCTGTGACATCAACATATTGTACTTGGAAAGAAATCATTGTCATTATAGTTATATAGAAATATTTCAACTTTTATTTAGAGACACGTACTTTTAATCAATAAGTATTGAAATAACTAATGAATACAAATATCAGTTTACATTAAGAACATAGAGCGCAAACCGACTGTGGCATTTATCTAATGGTATACTATTAAGAAACAGGTATAGTTTATAATATGTATGTGGGGGGTAATCGCAACAAGTAATGGTCTGTTACTTTATTTTCACTGATGTACAACAGCGAATTACAGTCTGCGAGACTATTATTTTAGCTGCTAGTATTCCGTTTAAATGTAGCGATTCCAAATTGCAGCCGCACGAAGTCATGGAAAACATCATATTAAATATTACGTGCTGTAGAATTGCGAATTTCTGAGTTTTTTTATACTATGTAACACATAAACATAACATACAAGCATCTAGATCCGTAAATATTTCTGTACCTACACATTGTTTCAAAGACTGATTTGGAGGGAAGTACGAGACTTACCCTGAATGGCCACATTTATTGCTGCATTAATCAAATAATAAAATTGGTCAAGTGCGAGTCGGACTCGCGCACGAAGGGTTCCGTACCATTATCTATGCAACATAAGGCAACGTTATTAGTATCGAGCAAGAAACGGTAAAAAAATCATGTTTGTTGTATGGGAGCCCCCCTTAAATATTTCTTTTATTTTATTTTTAGTATTTGTTGTTATAGCGGCAATAGAAATACATCATCTGTGAAAATTTCAACTCTCTAGCTATCACCGTTCTTGAGATACAGCCTGGTGACAGACGGACGGACGGACGGACGGACGGACAGCGAAGTCTCAGTAATAGGGTCCCGTTTTTACCCTTTGGGTACGGAACCCTAAAAAATGCATATTAGAAAAAAAAAAACAAAGATAGTAATATATATCAATTGATTTAACCTCTAAATAAGCTTCGTGGAGTAGGTACAGCAAAAACGGTTGATCGTATGAAAAAACTGTTCATAAAAAAATTGTAGAAAATTTTTATACTCTACAACTTTTATCTTGGTGCAATCTCATTTAAGCAATAGAAAACGAGAAATTCGCGAAAAACCAATTTTCATGACCTTTGACCTTCATTATCTTAATATGCAGACACAATAGCAACTGTGACTTTTGAGACAACATTTAGAACGACAAAACAAAGGTTTATATCAATTTAAAGCTTTATTAACTTTTTTCTCGAAGCTTACTGCTGTTTTCTCTTAAATGGATGGCCTGGTTTGTTACAAAACGTTTATTTTCGAAAGTCACTAAACTAGATTCTTACCAGGAATAGCCACATTGACTGCTGCATTAATCAGGCAAATACTTCATTACAAAAAAAAAATACTGATTGTTAACATAATGATTCTATTTCTTTTTGTACAAACAAAAAGAATATTAAAAGTATGTTGATATATTTTTTTTAATTCTTAAATTGTAAATATTTATGTAAATGTCCACACAACATCCTCTGGCCCCAAGCTAAGCTTATATGCTTGTGTTATGGGTACCAGAATACGGAAATATTACATAAACTGCTTTTCTTTTGTAAGTACATACTTATAATACATAGAAACGCCCAGATGCAGTAAAAACATTTGTATGACAATTATTATTATAAACATCACAGAAATTATTGTCACGAGCGAGAATGTAAAAGTTGGTAGTTTTTCTGTGAACTGCTATCTTAACATAACAGTTCACAGAAAAACAGTTACATAATAGTGATTATTTCTCTTTATTAAAGTCTATTTTAATTTATTATAGTTCGCTTCATGTAAAAAGAAAGCTGGCGGTCAGCTGCGCATAGGCGATTTATCGATCTATTTGGTGGTACGAGGTAGGGCGCGGGGCGCGGGAGCCACGCGCAGCATGTTTGCCGGTGCGCTATTGGTGCGTCAGTTAGAAGTACCATCGCGGACAAAAGTTTTAAATTACGAAATGGTTTTACATAGAGAAGTTAGAAAAATGATTTATGACGTATACTGTTTTATATATTATATTTTATACGGCGTCCTCATCTGGTTTTCACGTCACGCGTGATGAGTTAATGGAAGGAGTTTCATTACTTTAATTTTATTTCTCTTAAACATTCTTTAATACACAATTCAAACATGTTTGTTATTCATTTTATTGATATTTTATCTGATATATTTTTCTATGTAATAAGAATAACAAATATGTAGGTACAAAACCACGACTCGCCAGCGAAAGCCTAGTTCAAAAATAAAATAATAGGCACATAACTTTCATGCGAGATTGTACCCATGCGCAAAAACGCCCCCCACCACTTTCTTCCAGCGTTCTTTTTACGTGACGCGTACTATACGCCTAACAAAAATTCAGAAATAAGAGTTCACTTTTCCGTAATTATGGGGCTCCGGCGGGGGCGGGCGGCGGTGATAACTTACCACTCCTACCCCCTACCCCCCATCGCCCATTACCCCCTATCAAATCGGCATGTTTCTAAACTCAACCCAGAAAAATAGACACATACCAGGTGGCCTTCTCATGTCGGGGACGGGTGGCCTTGGCACCACACCTGCATGCATACCTACACCTGCCTCGTTGACACGCATACGTCGCTGTCTGTCGCAATATGCAGCCCATGTGACTTCATTAAAACCATAGTTGAAGTAATCTAGAAGCAAATGAAATCATTACTAGATTAGTAAAAAAATTTACACATTATTCAATACATACATTCAAGATACAAGAATTATAGATAGCAGTAAACTTTTTATTTCATGTTTAGGTAAACATTACAAAAAAAAAACAAAGCTATTATCAGACAATATAATACATTGGAATTTGAAAATGCAATCTTTATTTTACGAGATCTCGCTAAATCATTCTAAATTGGAGATTTTGACATTTCAGGCGGGATTGGCAGGGCTATGCAGGTACTTGTTTGTTTACAATGTTGTACAGTTATTTTCATAATTATGATCATAAGTGTAGCGTAACACACAAGTCTATATTACCATACAAACAAATAAGTGGGACAAGACATTAACTTCTTCAAATAATGTACAATAAAAATGGAACTTTTTACCTGATATATCAGCACCAGGTTTGTTCCATGGCTTATCCTCAATAGTGTCTATATTGAACTCAAGTGCAGGCACACCATTGATGCTGCCAGGGCCATCCAAGTCCTCTAGTGTTACTTTACCACCAGTAGTTGTACCTGTCCTTGGCTTGTCCGCAGCACCGGCTTGTACCAGCCCAACACCCCGCTGGAATTCAATGCAAATGTGTGAAGTAAATGTGTTATATATGTATAGATTAATATTATAAATATGTATGTCAAAATCTAGATATTGTGTAATTATTAACATTGGAAGTAGTACAAACACTATAGTAAAACTAATATTGCTTTTAAAAAAAAGGATTGTAGGTTCCAGAATTAATATAACATGTTTATTTAGAACAGGGTGTTGCAGTAACATTCAAAAATTTGTTGACAAATGACATTTGATTCCCCCTTTCTCAAGTTGTTATTTTTTTAAATAGTAATATACGAAAAATATTAAATGTTCGATAACTCACTTTAATATTGAGACTGCCATAAGATTGACTCGCAGACTTAGTTTCTCCAATTGTGACTTTAATGTCATCACTATCGTCTGAGTCACTGTCACCGTTGTTCTGACTACCAGCATCTCCGTTCTGATCATCGCGCACTACATCCGCAAAATGCTCGTCATTAAAGTGAGAATCATCGTTCGCAGCATCATTATCATCCGCTTCTTTTTCTTCGTCCTCCTAATGAAAGAAGTTTTGATTAGTGATTATATTAACGAGGTTACGTATATTATCAAAAAAACACCTTCAGTGCTGTCGTTAGTATAATTCTAAAAAAAAAATTGCATTATTATTAAACAACAGTATATGATCGTTGCAATTTGCATAGGTTATGTTTACTCACAACAGCGCTGTCATCTAATTTAGGTTGCTCGGTTTCTTTATGAACATCGTCCTTTTCTTTGTCTGCTGTTTGATCACCACCAGATTCACCATAAAGCCAATTATCGTCATTTTCATCACCAGGAGCCGCTTCAACTACCGCATCTGCCATTTTTATTTTCACTGACACTGACAGACTGACAGAGTGAGAATGACACATTCTGTCAGACCTTTTTTTTTTTTTGGCATCGGAGTTTACACATTTACGCACACACACGGTCATGTCAAGGTCTGTGCCTTGACATGACCGTGTGTGTGCGTAAAGTACCTACGGACTAAACTCTAAGCTAAACCAGTAACGTAGTAACTATTAAGTAATCTGTGGCTAAACTCACACCCCGTTTTCCAATCAGGTGCTCAAGTCCACTATTTTGGAACAATTGTCATACCGGCACAATACCGGCACGATACCGTTGCAATTGAAGTCAAATATCCGTAGTCTGCTATATGCCGTCATAACGGTCTTTCAATGGTAATAGAATTGTCGGTCTCTTTTATCTATGGATTGTGTTAGAATGGTATGTATGTGTTGCCGTTTTTAAAAAATGCGTTAGTTGAAGTGATTTTCGAAAAACTACTAATAAATTTAAACATTTAATCATGCTAGACTTCGTTTAAATATATTTGTACATACTATTTATTAGTATAAAAAGCAATGTGAAGTTTAGGAGATTAGTAAATTGCAATAAATTACAAAGAACAATTTCTAATATTTCTATCTATCTATTTTTTATTTATGGCAATCTGTCGACACAGGACAATTTAAAAATATTACTGTCAAATTCAAAATAGCAGACTACCGAAACATTTCAGTCATTGAATTGCAATTGTGAAGCAGTTGTGTACGAGACTAGCAATTTATGTCACTTTGACAATTGTAAGACAATGATGAAGTCGTTATGACGACACATTAATAGTAGACTACCAAAAACTTTACTATTGCACCATAATGGTACAATAATGGTACAGTTGTGACACCGTTGAAATACCCGACTCAGGGCCCAGAGCACAATAGCGCATTATGCGGCACAATGCTCAACGTTGAGTGTTCCAATTACAGCATCGCATCCATATCGCATCGCACAATCGAACATTCTCAAAAGTGATGCGTGCAATCCATACCAACTTCAGCGACAGAAAATTAACAAGTATTTTTTCTTTACATTGGCATTGATTGAAATTTTATTTATATATTATCGTTAGTAATATTATTTATTGTAAAAAAAAAAAAAATTTAAGGCTTTCTTTTCGTCGGAGTTTTCTGGAAATATTCAAAGTTAATTCAAGCTGTGTTAAAAAATAAATAAATATAAGTATGGATGAACGTATAAACAATGACTTATTTAAATTCCACACACTTAATGTGAATACAATGTTTATTTTAGAATTTTTTTTTCAACACAGAACTTAGCGCACTCTGCTGGCGCATTTTAAAACTAATTCACGTTCCAATTAAGCGTCAGCATTGTGCGGCACTGAGTCGCATTATGCTCTGCCATTGGAGAACGGGGACTGGCTAAACTTGTCGAAGAAATATTGAAATTCCCCGTTTTCCAATGGCAGAGCATAATGCGACTCAGTGCCGCACAATGCTGAATCATGCTAGACTTCGTTTAGATATATTTGTACATACTATTTATTAGTATAAAAAGCAATGTGAAGTTTAGTAGATCCGAAATTGCAATAAATTACAAAGAACAATTTCTAATATTTCTATCTATCTATTTTTTATTTATGGCAATCTGTCGACACAGGACAATTTCAAAATATTAGGTACTGTCAAATTCAAAATAGCAGACTACCGAAATATTTCAGTCATTGATTATGCATTGAATTGCAATTGTGAAGCAATCATGAAGGTATAGATAAAATATATAAATATCTATACCTTCATGGTCGTAATGGCACCACTATGACAAGACCAGGGTCTGTTATCTTGCCTACATTCGTTTTTGACCGTGCACACATACAAATCTTTGCGTGTGTTCGTCGTGCAAGTATACCACATAAAAAAATTACCATTAATTAATTAAATTACTGGCAGCACTGGCCTATGACAGCCGTTAGTACTTTGTTTTGTTTGTATTCTGTGGTCTGTTATGTTTTGAATCTTTGCTTTGATCATTGATGTAATTTTTGTGTCAGCCATTAACTAAAAGATGAAGAAGAATTTTTGTGTCGTCGTCGTTATTGCAATTTAATAGCACGCCACTTAATCTGTTCTGTAACTTGTGTGTTCTATTACATTTTACGAAAGGACGTTTTAGTTTAGGTTTATTATTAGGTTATTTTTTATTATATCAGATGTCTTCCAATAACTATAGAAAGTGCGCTAAGTGCGGGAGAACACGTGCTGAGGATCCGTCGGTAACCTACCATAGGTTTCCAAATCCAGGAACCTCTAACCTTATCAAGTAAGTAACATATATTTTAATGAAAAGTCATCTCTAGTCATTTAGGCAGGGACTTAGTGTAAGTTTATCAGGTATGTACAATGGAACGTGTATGTGAAATGAAGAAACTAATGGCTGCTGTCAACAATTGTTACAGTTTGCGGATTTGCTTCCTGCTCAGGACAAATATTTGTAATATTTGAAAAAAGATGATCGTTTAAATTTTAAATCTGCTATTTTCAGTACTAATTAGTTATCATATGTTTTCAGGGCTCGTGCATGGGCTGAGTATTGTTGGCCACAAGAAGATTGGACTCATGCCACTTTACTTTCACTGCATACTAAAAACAGAGTTTTATGCGGGAGACATTTTAGTTCATCTCAGTTTTATGATAATAAGAGGCAAAAACTGATAAAATTTGCAATTCCTGATTCACACGAAGTTATGAAGCTATTAAGTGACCGTGAAAATGTGTTTAATCAGGTTCGCTTACCTATTATAGTTTATTGCCATTGCTATTTTTATAATTCAGTGATTATAGAGCAAGGTACATCTCAGTAATTCATTAATGCATTTTATGTTCCTATTTTCAGAATGTACAGAACCTGGATGATGAACCATCTGTCATGCTGCTTGTTTCAAAAGATAAAGCTTCACCGATTTGCACAAAACAGGTAATGGCTTATTTTTACCTGATGCTATGTCAAATTGAGTATTACTAATTTGGTATTTAAAAAATATTTTTAGGTTGTTATTCTTTCACGATATTTTATTCCTTTTAAATAACTGTGTTATTTAACATAGGTAATGGCTTACATATTTGTGGTCGCGTGATCCTTAATTAATTTTGATGAATTAATTTATGTGAAACTAATTTTATATCAGTGATTATTTTTTTAATTTCCTTGCCATATACCCACAGGAATCAGTTTCCTTACACATACTATGTACTATGTCCTAGGAAATATTAACCCTGTAATATTTTAATTTCAGATGTTAATACAAACCCCATTATTGGATACAGAAAGCAATATTAGTCAGCCTTCAACAAGTGGAGTGATATCAGGACAACAAGCTTTTGAGAATGTTGTTCCAATATTGGAGAACCCTTGCAAGGAGCAGGTTAGATAAAATAGATATTAAATTTATATATTATAAACATACATATGTAATAACTTCAAAATTTTACAATATGTTAATAAAGATAATATGCATGTATAGGTAATTTATAGATTTAAGTACATAATATATGTAATGAACCTCGTAGTCGCATTGGGTCACAACCTGTAAAGATATGATGTATAAATAAAAACTTTCATTTTAATTTTCATACTATAAATTTAAAATAAATTCAATTTGCTTTGAGGTTCAAGCAACAAAGTCAGACAAACAACATTCATTTTAAATCATTTGTAGTGTGCACCCCAACACATCATCTCCCGACTTTTCATGCTTTAAAATGTTTTTTATTGTGATTTAAGCATATACTACCAGAAATGGCTCCAAGTGTGTCGACTTCCAAGAAGCCTAGAGGGATCCTAAGTGCAATAAATGTGACCAAAACCAGCTGCTTAACTACCAGAGAAAAGAAAATGTACAACATTTGTAGAAAAAACATGAAAGAAATTATAAGACTGAGGAAAAAATTGAAAAGTATAAAGATTAACCCAATAAAATTTTTGTATGAGAGTGAAAATGTTGACAAACTTTGCAGCTTTACAAATTCTTTTATGGTGCTGCTACAAAGCCAATTAAAAAATGCTCCAAAAAAGCCTAAAGGACGGAGATACACTCTAGAACAAAAAATTATGGCATTAATAATATATAAAAAATCACCAGCATGCTATAGACTTCTCAGAAGGATGTTTTCTTTGCCATGCCAAAGCAGTTTAAACAAGTTATTAAACAAAGTCCCACTTAAACCTGGAATAAATAATCATATTTTCAAGTCATTAAAAAAAATGTCACGTAAACAATCTGATGAAGACAATATCTGCATATTATCGTTTGATGAAATGTCAATAAGGAAGCACCTACATTATGACATGAAGCAGGACGAAATACAGGGTTTTCAAGACCACGGCAACCATGGTAGAAGTCCAGCAATTGCTTCTAAAGCATTGGTTTTCATGCTAGCTGGGATTAGAAAGAAATGGAAACAACCGGTCGCTTTCTATTTTTCTAATACTATAACAGCAGACAGAATGACAGTTATGGTAAAAGAGGTAAATATACATATATATATATATTGTGTCGAAGTTTAATATGTAGTGACTGCGCCCCAGACTTTCATCAGAATCTCCCAATCCTGTGAAAATTCCGTGATAAGTTAACTATGTCACTCTGCAGTCTCCTGACTAAGTTTTGACAAGAAAGAATGACAAACTGACAATACAAGTTTCGCATTTATAATAGTAAGGATATATACATAGAATATATACATAGAGAGAAATTTATGAATAAATGAATTTGAATATATAGAGACCGGGCAGCAGCACTCTCTGATTAATCTGAAACTTTTAAACTGCGATCTTCAACCCGCCTGCCAAACGTGAAAATTATGGCAATACCCTCTTTATGTAGAGGAGTCCCATAGCCCAACTGTGGACTGGGCTGTTGATGATGATACATAGAATGATAGATACATCAAATGATTGTAATTCATTATTTTTATATTCTTTCAGATACTTGCCGAAAGCTTTAATGCAAATCTCAATGTGGTTGCTACTGTCTGTGACATGTCAACAGTGAATGTCAGAGTTTTAAAGACACTAGGTGCAACAACACAGGAGCCCTTTTTTTCCCTTGAGGGAAGGGAAATCGTGACATTATTCGACCCTCCACACCTCTTGAAATGCACTAGGAATATGCTAATGAAGCATAATGTTGAATGCACAACTGAGATACAAGGAAATGATATGCCTTTTAGAGGTGAATATAAAATAATATTTCATGTAGATTTTTTAGTGCCGCGATCTTAGGAAAGCCTATGTTCAGTGTACTGTGATAGACTGATAATAATGTAGTTTTTCTTTTTAAACAATTTTTATTTTGTTGTCAACATGCTACAATTGGGACCTAGTGAAGGTTGCAGGATGAAAGTAGATGCAGGTAGCTCAGGACCAGTTGCTGTAGAGATCTTTGGGGGAGACCTCCAAAGAGGAGCTCCTGCTGTTGGCCAATAGTTCAGTAGTGGACTGTAATGGGCTGTTGATGACGTTGATGATGCTACAATTAAAAATTTGTAATATTTTTTTGCAGGCATAGTAAAATGGTCGCATTTGGAAACATTTTATAAATTGGATAAAATGAACACAATATTTGTGTATGCTCCTCAATTAACGGACAGTCACTTGTGCCCTAATGTGAAACAAAAAATGAAAGTGAGTCTTGCAGCCCAAGTATTCAGTTCAGGAGTAACAGCTGGACTTTTGGCTAAGATTGCCTCAAGTGAGTAATTTATGTACACAAATTTTGTTTTAAATAGTTTTACATTTAATTATTAACACAACCAGCCAATAGACATTTCATTTAAATTTAATGATTTAAATACTTGTGTAACTCATATTAATTTCTATCATTGCTCTTCAAACATACTAATTTGGGGTAATATAATATACATATACAATGCAGTGTTATTGACTTGATAACACTGCATAAACTGTATTGTATTTTTTTATAATATGTTGTATATTATTAGGGTTCCGTACCTAAAAGGTAAAAACGGGACCCTATTCATATGACTCCTCTGTCCGTCTGTCTGTCACCAGGCTATATCTCATTAACCATGATAGGTAGACAGTTGTAATTTTCACAGATGATGTATTTCTGTTGCCGCTATAACAACTAATACTAAAAACAGTATAAAATAAAATAAAAAAGGGGCTCCCATACAACAAACGTAATTTTTGCCATCTAGATATTAAATTTAGCTGTGCTTATATGTAATGGTACGGAACACTTAGTGCGCGAGTCCGACTCGCACTTGGCCGGTTTTATAGTCATTCCAATGTTATAATTTCCTCAGATGAACTTCCTGCTGAAGTCCATGCGACGGCGACATTTACCAAAAAATTCGACCAATTATTTGATGCCGTGAATGCTGATAGCCCCGACGCACGCAGAGGAAATATTTTTTCTACAAATATTACAACTCGAAGTCCTCATCTTAAACTCTTTGTGGAAATGCGAAAATTTATTTCTGAAATGATTTACGTAGGAGCTAAATCCAAGCCACCTTCACAAGATGGATGGATCCATACAATTAATGGCATTGAAAGACTTTGGAAAAATTTGCAGGTTATTGAAATCCGTAGTCTAGCCACGCGTCGTTTGAACCAAGACCCATTAGAAAACTGTTTCGGCTGCATTCGCTATAATTGTGGGTCTAATAATAACCCCACAACTCAACAATTTATAGCAGGCATAAAAACAGCCATAATATCAAATTTAAAATATTCAGGGCAAAGAAAAAATTGTGAGGATGATGCAGCAAAACTATGCGACAACTTAACAAGTTTTTTAAAAGCTGATGATATAGACCCTAAAGATTTAGATAGCTATTATGTGGAGTTAAAAGAAGTAGAAGGAGTTCTGGCTGATGCAGTTGAAACAGTAGAACTGACAACACCTGAAGGACAAGCCTGTGCATATGTGTGTGGTTTCATTTATAAAAACATGCAGCAAAATGAATGCCCAAACTGCAGAACTGCATTGTTAGTAAGTGAACCAGAAACCATACATATATTCACAAGCTTTAAAGAATTTAGTAACGCACAATCATTAAAGTACACAAATAAAAATATAATTCAGTGTGTTCAAACTATAGCATTAATAATTTATAAATATTTAAATGCAGAGGCTTGGCAACCACGAATTAAAAATAATATTATAAAATTATTAGAAACAATAGATTTTGAATTTTTAAATAAATGCATTGATCATTTCGAAATAAATAAAAGAAAAATAATAATCTCCACATTTTTTATTACTGTTAAGAGGTATATTGTGATAAAAAACAGAGAATTCGATGAGGACGAAAGAAATAAAGCTCTTCAGAGGAAAATGTTAATTGTAAGAAATAAATAATTTTAATAATTTAATTTCATTTGAGTTTTATTTTAGTACTGTAATAACTTCCCTAATCTACTATTAACAGGGCTCAAGAATCATTTCTCAGTAATGATAATTAAAAAATAGTATTACAGAGAAATGATTTTTGAGCTCTGCATAATTATTATTATAATACTACTAGAGTACCTACATTTTGAACCTTCCCGCTCCAATTTAGTTTAGTTGCTAATCCGCAGTGGCGCTAGTGTAATAAGTGTGTGACACAATGGTCGCTTTTTTTTTGTTCGGAGTTACGTTTCTTCTCCGCTAGGAGTATATATGTTCTGTGGACAAGACATTAATAGTAGACTACCAAAAACTTTACAATTGCACCATAATGGTACCATTGTGGTACAATTGTGACACCATTGAAACACCCGACTCGGGGCCCTGGTGGTCCTAACGGGCCATAGAATATAGGCAATATTTTCATAAATAAAAACAAGGTTGTATAAAAAAATGATCACATAGATAATTTTAATAAATAAAGATAAATTATAAATAAACTCCAATAAACATTTATCACAATGCATAACGAGAATTTGGAGACTCTAATCTAATCCATTTCTTCTTCGAGGGAACATCTTCTGCTCAACTTGTTCTACTTTCTGGGCTACATTAGCCAGCTGCTCAGATGCCTCAGACGCCGCTGCACCACATGTTTCAGCAAGTTGCTGCACACCTTCAGATACCTGGCAATTAACATACAATGTGTGCTTTAGGGGTTTTTTAAAATAGATAATGTGGTTTATGACTTTTTGTATTACTTATTGAGGTTTTTTATTTTCTAAATTCTGCACACATTGAGGCCAACAGCAAGTTAATTATAATAAATTGATTAAATCAATTGGGATATTGGTATAATTGCAATAGGGATGTTGACTCATGTAACAAATTCATGTAAAATTATGTTTTATAGATTGAAGACAGTATTTTGATACCCAAAATATTGTTTTGAGAGTTTAATATCTTGCTAAAATGAAATAAAAATGAATTTAAATTGCATTATTTTGTACATTATCATGTGACTGCGAACAACGAATTTATGTATTTTTTTAAAAAATTATATTGTCATGGTGTTCACGTAAGGCTAGCCGCACACACTCAATAATATTGTCAATAAAGTGCGTATTGTCAATAATATTGTGTGTGTGCGCGGTGTATTGCGGTATTGTTCAATAATATTGTAGATTATCCAGAAATTCTGATTTTGTCACGTCAATATCGGGGGGAGGCAGGGGTATTGTCAATCATATTGACGTGTGCGGGCGCGCGGCAATATTTTAGTTGAGGAAAAGATTTCAAGGCAGGCGGACGTTCGTGTTATTTGTTCAAAATGGAAGACGAAAACAGTATCCAAAGCGAAAATAGTGTTGATACTGTTGATGATAGTACCCTTACGGAAAAACACTATTTGTCAGTGTTTATTCAAACATGGGAAACTTATCCAGAATTATGGAATACATCCTGCAAAGCATGTCGCGATACAGTTAAGAAAAATAATGCGCTTGATAAGTTGCTCGATATTTATAAAAAAATCAAACCAAATAGTACAAGAGAAGACGTAAAGAAAAAAAATAATTCCCTACGAACACGAGCACATCTTTCATTCTCATGTAATTTTTAAAATCATTTTCTTCTGTTAGTAAAATTAATGCAATACTCAATGCAACGACTTTTTTCTTTCTTTCCATTATGTTAAGAGGATAACAAAATAGCTTCGTGCATTTTTCTATGTACGAAGTTTTCATTGTTTCTTTAGATTGAATGGCTAGAGCTCTAATTTTTAAGTATATGTTTTTTCAATATATTATCTAGGATCGCATAAACTCAGAAACACGATTGAGAAAAGTTTTCTCGATAGAAAATCTTGGCGAAACAACCTCTCAAATATTTTATTTTTTTCATTTGTCGGTCTATTATCGCGTATTTACTAATGAAATAACTTTAAAAACATAAGTAACTATCATATATAGAAACACGTAAATCAGAATTAAAATATATTTAGTAGATTTTGAGTAAATAGGAAAAGTATCCCTAATTCTTCATTTTCAGTGCCCACTGGCTGTGTTAATATGTCCGTGCCGGCGATGATATACGATAATATTGATGTAGGCCCTTAAACGTGCGCACATGAATCTAGCTGCGGAGCGACTGAGTCAGATTGTACCATGAAAAATTGTCAATAATATTGTGTAGTGTGCGGGGATCATTTTATTGATGAAGATTTTGACAATCTTGGATTGACAATATTATTGAGTGTGTGCGGCTAGCTTTTGAGCTATCTACAAAATAAAAGCAATGCCAAAAATAGTCAACATCCCTATTAGGATTGTTCAAAATATTTTAAAACAGTGCTATACTTTCAGAATCAAATGATATAATTGAGACAATAATTAAACACAGTTTAGTTACAAAAAACATTATACAGTTGTTGAAACACATAAAAAAAATGTTTTCAATTTGTACAAACAATAAGAATCTACAACCATATTTACCTTATCAGATTCATCTTTCACTTCTACAGCAGCAGCTTGCATATTGCTAACAACTTCCTGCATTTGTGCAGCATGTTGAATTGGTTCAGACTCTAACACAGCTGCTGCCTAAATTAAATTGAAAAGACATCAGACTGATAAAGACTGCTGTATAACTATTGGGGATTTGACTCATTTAACAAATTCATGTAAAATTATGTTTTATAGATTGAAGACAGTATTTAGATACCTAAAATATTGTTTTGAAAGTTTAATATCTTGTTAAAATTAGATAAAAATGAATTTAAATTACATTATTTTGAACACATTATCACGTGACTGCGAACACCAATCGGGTGCAGTGACGTAGATACCCTGAATAGCCAAGGATGTCGGAATTGAAATCTCGAATATATCGAGGAAAAGTATCGATATGTGGATTATATCGGCCAAATTTTCAACTAAATTGTAACCAACTTAAGAAAAGGCTGGAAGTTCTCGAAACGCCGTAACCTTTTGTTTTTTATGTATGTTCCCCGATTTCTTGAACACCCTTAGACCAATATGGGAAATTCATCAATTTTCTGTCTATTTTATAATAATTTATCAGTGGAAATTGGATTATATTTTACACAACCCCCTTGGTCCCAAATTAAGCTATACTTTCTTGCTTTTGTTATGGGTAGGTACCAGAATACGGTTATATTATGTTCGAAAGTATATGTATACTTTTTTGAAGACAGTGCAAATACATATTTTTAAAACAATTATTATTGAATACTGATTATAAAAGAAGTTAGATCTATTATTTTATAAAATAACTAGCTGACCCGGCAAACGTTGTTTTGCCATACAAAAAAAAGTTTGAAAAATAGATGTTGGCCGATTCTCAGACCTACTGAATATGTATGTAAAATTTGAGAAGAATCGGTCAAGCCGTTTTGGAGGAGTACGGTAACTAACACTGCGACACGTGAATTTTATATATAAGATACAATCTAAATTAATCGATAAAAACATCGATCTTTTTCCTAAGTGGACACCCCTACTATCAGGGCTCTGACGTCATCGCCGTCACTTGACAGCTTGGAGCGTTTTAGCCGGAATTTTTAAAATAATTTTCATTTTCGCTTTTTTATACTAAAAATATGTATTTTTTGTTAAATTATATTGTCATGGTGTTCAAGTAAGAGCTATCTACAAAATAAAAGCAATTCCAAAAAATAGTCAACATCCCTCATCATCAAGTGGATACCATCATAACCACAAATTTAACAGTTAGTTGTATCACCCAGCTTGAAGCCACATAAAATGTTTGCATGTAATATAACTGTGTATGCCTCAGATACAGGCTATAATGTCATATATGCAACATTTCTAGTCTATAAAGTATGATTCAGCCAAGCCAAATTGACGTATCTTAGATTATACATATACCTACTATCTGGTAAATTTGTGATCATACCCATGCCCATAAATATATTTATAATTAACTAATGTTTGATTAAAAGAATTAGTTATATGTTGCCTATAGGTTGCACAGATTTATACTTTGGTACCGTGGATATGTATCTCATATCCCGTTCATACATCATGTAGATTAAACACCCTATAATTAGAAATTTAGTCAATAATAAAATGACCAATAGAAGTCCCACCTGTTTGCAACGATGCATACACTGGCAATGATGTTTTAATACAGGCTCTGCAGCCGCAACCTCATACTTATGCATCTCATTTTGCTGCATCTACAAATAAAAACATATTTACATATTGCTGTATCAGTAAAATAGAAAATAATAAAACTAAAACCTCATTGTTTATTTCATTGATGACTAAATGTTAAAACAAAAAGGATCATTGGGGCAATAAGGCTGCAAATTGTAGTGTGATTGCTACTTGTATTCTTATGATAAGTTAAATATAAGACTTATATGGTATACTATAAGGTAAATATATAAATGAAATAATACAGAAATATTTTAAAACGTTACATTTTCCACAAAATTGGGGTCAGTGTAGTTGTTGAGTTCCGTAGCCATTTGCATAGCTTCGCTTAGTTTTTCATGACCTGCAGTAGCGTGATTAATGGCCTGAGCAGTATTCATAAGATTTATTGTAGCAGAATCGCCTTGTTGTCCATCTAGTTGGGCCATAAGCCCAAGTTTTGCTTCAAGTTGCTCAATTCTATTTTGCAAAATAGCTATCGGATCCATTACGAATACGAGATTGCACTAGTTATATATATAAACAAAACTAAAAAAGAAATAGGTATATTAATACTAATGCTTTATAATCTAATTAAAATAAGTCAATGGAATGTCGTCAATTTCGAAAAGAAAATAAAATATATATTTTGTCATTCGATTTTTGTAAAAATGACGTTTCAGATCCGTATTTTGACAGCTGAAATTTTCATTTTTATTGTATCTATACTTCGTGTTTCAAGGCTTGAAATCTTGCCAGTATAAAAAAAAATCAGGAATGATTGATTACATCTCTTTTCTATAATCTCTATGGCAAATGAAAAGTAGAAGTACTCTGTATAATTAATTGATCTGTAGAAAGATGGGAAACACATGAAAATTGAGAATAATAAAAAAAATTGTCTATAGTCAGGTGTTGTTGATAAATTAATTTTAATTGGTTTAGAATTTTTATTTAGCAAAAGAAGTACCTATAGTTCTAGTAATTGAGCACGAATTGCATTGCTGTAACTGCTAGGCAATACAATACGCCACTTCATTTAATTAAGCTTTTAAATCAGTATATTTTAATATGGATGAAGAACTAGGGGGCTTATCTCAGGAAGATTTTGTTTTGCCTCCTATAAAATATGAATGTAAGTATATATCTATTTAATTTCATACAATTGTGTTCTATTTGTATTGTATATTCAGCAATATACGGATGTAGATCCTATCATAACCTAAATCAGAAAGAGCTAAAAATGTGTACGCACGTCTTACATGTAGGTATCGCATGCAGGATCATTTATTTATCCACGAGTTTAATCATCATTTCACATCGATTAGCGTATTCGTTCTCATCTATGAATAATTACTGATTTATCTGCTTTCAACATTATATATAATGTCGTGTGAGATGAAATTAGGGCAGCTCCACCTCAAAACTCTTCACTGCAGGCCCATGTAGGCAAGGAATGTTGCTCATATCTTGAAGCTTAAATCTAAATATCAGTAACATCATTCCTATTTAGTGCAGTTGATCTGTATAAAGATAGAGATTCCTGGTAAATAGCTAGAGTTATGAAGAATAAGAATTATGCACCTGATTCTATTTATTACTTAGATCTTAGAGTATAAGAAATAAGTGTAAATTTCATATAAATTATCAGCTTAATATTGTAATTTAATACAAGTACATTGTATAAGATAGAGTATAAGGAAAAAAAAATATTGGAAATTGACAAGCCCTCTTCTGTATTGTGTCCCAGCAAATATCTTGGTACTCACATTGTGCTTTTAGTAAATACCCATGCAAATACAGAAATTTTAGGATCTGTGTTTTTACCTATTATTATTAGATATAAACAATATTTTTCATTATTTTACAGATTTGGATCACACTGCTGATGTTCAGTAAGTATTATTGACCAAAATCTAAGAACTGAATCCCTTAATCTTATTCTCAGCAATAAAATTTATTGGATAATAGCTGCCTGCAACTTCATATAGGTGAAAATTAGAAAATCTTGCCTGTTTTTGCAACATTTTTCATTGCTGCTTCTCTATTTTATCTCGGTCTATTATAACTATAGACAATCATAGTGAATGTGTGCAATACTCAGAGTATTAAACCAATAGGAGCAGCTACACACAATATTTTCTATGACAAATAGAATGCCATTTGGGTGCTGAGGTAACCCACACAAACACGAAAACATAATTTCATTGGCCGGTCTTTACCCCCGCGCAACATCGGCTCACGCTCACTAGGAGTAGACAGCGTCCGTCCACAATGAGTAAGCTCATTGTTCTCATACCTACGTCCTAGTTTCAGCCGGGGTCGCCCAATAATGTCACCTCTTGTAGGTTTAATGCTCTAAAGTCCCACCTGTGACCATGGTGACGGCAAAATTGCCGTAACGTCGGGATAACACACGAACAGTTAATTATCAAATAGACCAATTAAATAAAAGATTTGACAGAATTTTCTGCTAAGCCTTTTTCTTACTACATAAGTTATAATAATTGTGAAAACAAGATGACACAATAAAAATAAATATTTTGACGAGCATAAGTGTTAATGTGTGTAACAAAACCATAGCGCGTTTTAAAAAAAACTACAACGCCATCTATCGAGCGGTATAGTAAACTTCTGTTTTTTAAGGTTTGATTTCTAAACTTCAAGCGTACAAAGACGAAGGCAACAGCTAGTTTAGTTATAATCCCTTTTGAGCCACCTCGAAAATAAGTCTTAGGTATGCTCATGCCTAATATGGTATAGAAATTATGATGAAGGGGAGCTATGCCGTCTCTTCAGCCACACTCCAAAAATGGTCATTATAAAGGCGTTATCTGCGCTCGATACGTGCAAATTGGTCCATCCGTGCAACCACAAAGGATCTGGTCACATGCGAGGTGGGTTCTGGCCCACACTCTTTATTCTAGTGTTTCCCGGCGCCGCTTAAGTAAAGACGTGAGGAATCAGCCTTACGACCCCATGTGAGGCTGGTGAATCAGCGAGAATCTTTTGATAGATATTCGGTATTCTCCTATAAATATAATTTGGCTGGCCTAGTTTATCAGTAGTATAACTGACTTCCATGCTTAAGGTCGCGGGTTCCAGTACCACACAAGACAGTAAAATTGTTTATGTGCTGAACACAAATATTTGTGCTGCGTCTATGTCTAGGTGTTTGTTAGTTGAACTCGGACACGACTGGTCCCGTACCGTTATTATCATAACAGTTACTGTTGTATTCGTCATATTCCTGGGCCCTGAGTCGGGTATTTCAACGGTGTCACAACTGTACCATTATTGTACCATTATGGTGCAATAGTAAAGTTTTTGGTAGTCTACTATTATTGTGTCGTCATAACGACTTCATCATTGACTTACAATTGTCAAAGTGACATAAATTGCTAGTCTCGTACACAACTGCTTCACAATTGCAATTCAATGACTGAAATGTTTCGGTAGTCTGCTATTTTGAATTTGACAGTAATATTTTTAAATTGTCCTGTGTCGACAGATTGCCATAAATAAAAAATAGATAGATAGAAATATTAGAAATTGTTCTTTGTAATTTATTGCAATTTACTAATCTCCTAAACTTCACATTGCTTTTTATACTAATAAATAGTATGTATAAATATATCTAAACGAAGTCTAGCATGATTAAATGTTTAAATTTATTAGTAGTTTTTCGAAAATCACTTCAACTAACGCATTTTTTAAAAACGGCAACACATACATACCATTCTAACACAATTCATAGATAAAAGAGACCGAAAATTCAATGCATAGATAAAAGAGATCGACAATTCTATTACCATTGAACGACCGTTATGACGGCATATAGCAGACTACGGATATTTGACTTCAATTGCAACGGTATCGTGCCGGTATTGTGCCGGTATGACAATTGTTCCAAAATAGTAGACTTGAGCACCTGACCCCATGAAAGAGGAGGGCGGGAGACATGATGATGAGTATTAATTGTTGTTATACCATCTATACCAGGGATGCACAGACTTATTAAGACTAGGGGCCACTCGGGCAAATCATGACCTGATGGCGGGCCGATAGAAGTAAAGGTAAATAAAGACAATAAAGAATTGATAATAATGTATTGAAATTGAAAAAGAATTTATTAATTTGCAGCGTGGCACTGCATAGTGCTTACAATATTTTTTATATTTGGCTCAAATTTACTTGTAGCAACACGTAAAACTCCTTCCAAACTTTCATTTGCTTGGCGGTTTCGATTTTTTGTTTTATTATCTTATATATAAAATTCACGTGTCACAGTGTTAGTTACCGTACTCCTCCGAAACGGCTTGACTGATTTTTATGAAATTTTACATGCGTATTTAGTAGGTCTGAGAATCGGCCAACATCTATTTTTCAAACCTTTTTTTTTTTAGTATGGCAAAACAACCCGACAACGTTTGCCGGGTCAGCTAGTTATATATAAAAAACTTTTTCAATACTGAATAGTATTGAAAAAGTTTTTTCAGAACCAAATAAGCTGGCACATTTCAGAGCGTGCGCAACTTTTTGTAGGTACATACGTATTTTTATCAATGCAGCGGTAAAAGTTCAGCAAGTCCCCTTCGTTGAATTTGTTGCGTAAATCTTAGTCGTTTTAAATGTCGATAATTTCTAACTGCATTGACTCTGGCGCATTTTCAACTGAAATCGTTAAAGGATTGCTGAATATGTCCAACAGAGGTTTCACTTAGAAAAGATTGAATCAAAATATCTAGCTTTTCTACATAACTGAATTAATCGATTTTGTTGAACTTTTTTGCCATTTCCTTATAATTCGGAAAATGATTGTAATTTCCAGAATTTAATTGCGTTTTGAAAAGTGTCAGCTTGCATTGAAAGGATGATACATGAGCGTGAGCAAAAATATTGCAAAAACGGGGAATTTTTTCTAAATTCCACGCGTACATAGTCGCGGGCAACAGCTAGTCAACTAATATTTAAACAAACTGTAAAATTTCGATCTCTAGCTATCATCGTTACTGACATACAACCTGGTGACAGACAAGCAAGTCTCAGGCACCCGTTTAGCTTTTGGTACGGAACCCTAAAAACTACCGAAATATTTGCCTAAAATATTCCTCAACCATGTATTTCATTCTCTATCTATAGTCATGTGTCTTGATGTCGATCATTTAGGGATATAGGACTTTCTTCCAGTTTTATGAACACATTTGAAACACACATTTGATTTGAGAATATTTTATATTCATTCATTTGAATTTTTACGGATTTAATAGCGTACATATTTGTTTTAAGATCTATCGTTTCGGAAAAATTTCGGCTTCCAAGGTCACGAGAAGAAATCTCTATAAATTATTAAAATAAATGTACGTTTTATATAACACCACTTTTTATGGATTTAGACGCGTATATTTGATTTAAATTTCAGCTCGACGTTTAGGAGATTTTGGAGTCGTGCAAATATACGCGTCTAAATTCGTAAAAAGTGGTTTTATTTGAATGGATGAGTCGCGGAAGTGTTAGAGAATAAAATGTTCGTTACTTTATTATTCCAGGTTACATGCATGGGGTAACACGCTCAAAGAAGCATTCGAGCAATGCGGCATGGCAATGTTCGGTTACATGACGGAACTGGACTATGTACAAATTAAAGAAGTGCACACCATTGAAGCAAATGCCGACGATATGATGGGTCTTCTCTATCACTACCTTGACGAATTGTTATACTTATTTTCTGTTGAACCGTTTCTAATATGTAAAAAGTTAGTCATTACAGAGTTTAATATGCAAGAGTTTAGAATAGTTTGTAAGTGTTACGGTGAAGAGTTTCAGATAGGTAAACATCCACAAGGCACTGAAGTGAAGGCTATTACATACTCCGCTATGCAGATTGTTGATGAACCCAAAGATAATAAGTACGAAGTATTTGTTATCATTGACATTTAGCAGTAATATTTACATACGTCTTTATTTCTTGCTTATTTGACCACTAAATTCTACAAAGTAATTGCGCAATTTACTGGTGAAGTAACGCACCGATTATTTTTACGGTTTAAATGATTAACAGTTAAAAAATAAATATTATTGATAAACATAGGTACCTATTTTGTGAGAACATAATTATTATGAATTAGTTGACAGTACATATGGGCTGGAGAGAAGAAGTTTACATACTTAGTTTATCAAGTGCCTTATTAGACTATTTACTGTCAACTGTCGTCATAATTTTAAGTTTCAATACTCAAACCGAGTTCGTCCAAGAAAAAAAAAAGTGTATCAGTAATCATTATTGGTTTCGGCCATCAGTTATGTTATAAACGTTAGTATTTTCTGTTAAGACGATACCAAAATAGCTTCGTGCATTTTTCTATGTACGAAGTTTTCATTGTTTCTTTAGATTGAATGGCTAGAGCTCTAATTTTTATGTATATGTTTTTTCAATATATGACCTAGGATCGCATCAACTCAGAAACACGATTGAAAAAAGTTTTCTCGATAGAAAATCTTGGCGAAACAACCTCTCAAAATTTTTATTTTTTTCATTTGTCGGTCTATTATCGCGTATTAACTAATGAAATAACTTTAAAAACATAAGTAACTATTATATATGGAAACACGTAAATCAGAATTAAAATATATTTAGTAGATTTTGAGTAAATAGGAAAAGTATCCCTAATTCTTCATTTTCTGTGCCTACTGGCTGTGTTAATATGTACGTGTCGGCGATGATATACGATAATATTGATGTAGGCCCTTAACATTAAACAATAGGCCTGGATATGATTCCGTAAATGTTAATACATAATAATTCGTTTAACAAATAATTTAAACAACACAGAGTTTTTCATATTATTGTATAAAAGTCTTGTTTTAATATTTTTTATTTAATATTATACTTAGTTTATTTTACTATTATAGTATAAATGATTAAAATTCCTTTAAACAAATATAACTTTTATTTATATGACCATTAGTACCAATTCAGATGCTTCAAAACTTATTCTAACTTAACCAATTAATAAAGAAAACAACTATAGTGTATTTTCATTTAAAGGCTAATTTAATTTCGTTGAAAATATCTGCATAATTTAAAATCGTTATTAAAATCTATAATAACGCGCTGCAAGTTATTTCATTGTTGAAACTGAAGTTAAGTTTGTTATTTATACGTAGTTTGTGTCGGGGGTAATCTCAGACAGTAAAGGTCCTATTCTAAAACTTCTAATCATTAATAGGAAGCCAGAGTTATTATTTAAATTATATAAGCAGTTCAGGCGATATAAGACACGCCAACATCTTATAATAAACTGTCTGTTAGCGTCATTTTGGAAAGATCAAATACTGTAAGGTCGGCGGGGTGCCGAAGTAACGCATACAAACACGTAACGTGTTTTCATTGGTCGCTACGCGCGCCCCGCCCAAAATTACCTCGCGCACACTAAGAGAAGACAGTGCTCGTACAAAATGAGTATGAGTATTGTTCTGGTACCTTTTTATGCTCTTAAGACTAAGCAATGATACATAAGCTGAAACTGTAAAAAATATTTTATTACTTTCAACGTAAAAATGTAATGAACATAGAATATATAAAAATTGATTGGCTGTATACCCCAGGTTGTTTGCGACGGCATTAAGAATCCCTACCTACGGTGAAAAATCTGGGTATATGTATACATAGACAAAGAGCTATCGTGGGGCCTTCAACTGCAGGAAACGGGATCTTTGCGTAGATTACGTAACTTTCTTCCACTTACTACACAAAAAATACTAAAATTGCACTTGCTGAATCCTGAATCACTTCTTCTCCCTATTCTTGATTACGCCGACGTCAGCTATCTCAATCTTACCGAGGAACAGTTAATTAACTTGAGCGTCTTCAAAATGTTTGCATCAGGTTTATATTTGGATTACGCAAATATGACCATGTTTCAGATTCGCAAAAAGCTTAAGTGGCTACCCATACGCTTTCCATGCCCTATCTAACATTGAAAGAATTTTTCAAATCGGACCAGTGGTTCCTGAGATTAGCGCGTTCAAACAAACAAACTCTTCAGCTTTATAATATTTGTATAGATAAATCTTAATTTTGGTTTGTGTACTGTAATTATATATTATGCCATTTTTAGATATGTACTAGCTGGCCCGGCAAACGTTGTTTTACCATACCAAAAAAAAGTTAAAAAAAAATTTTAAAAAAATGAACTATAAACCTCACGGAGCCCGAGACCTTTCCAACGAATGCAAAACCGTGGAAATCGGTTCGTGCGTTCTGGAGTTATAGCGTCAGGAAGGAAAACCCGACTTATTTTTATTTATTAGACTAGCTGCGCCGGCAAACGTTGTTTTGCCATACAATTCTGTGTAAAAAAAATTTCATCAAAATCGGTCCAGTCGTTTAGGAGGAGTTCAGTCACATACACACGCACACAAGAAATATATATATTAAGATATGTGTACTTGTATAAGTATGTAAGTATACATATATTAATATACTTATCAGATAATTATGTAATGTAATGTATATGTATGTATTTAGATGATATTATCGGTATATAAGTAGTTTATGTATAGTATATTTTAAGTAGTATTTATTTATTTATTTTCTTCCTTTACATTAATCTACTTGTACACTGCAGCCCCACTTTATTTTAGTCCCTAACTTTTCTTTCCATCCCATGGTTGCCTAAGAATCACGAGAGAGATCAGGAGATCACTTTATGTGATAGGCCGCGATTTGTCTTAAGCTTAATTTCTGTTTTTTGTAAAACGTACAATAAAGAGTTAATCAATCAATATAGTACTAAAATGTATCAGTATAAAAACGCATGTAAAATCAGTGAAAATATTTAAACACACAAATATATACTAAACATACAAAATAAGATGAAATTACGATAATCTCTATCACATTGCTTTACATATTACCCGTAGCAGTGCTACGAAATCGCTCTTTAACGCCTACGAACATAAATGTATGTATGTACTATAAAATTGATGAATATTTTATACTCTGATAAAGTTTATCTGAGATTTTATAGTAAAACTAGCTGACCCGGCAAACGTTGTTTTGCCATACTAAAAAAAAAAAGTTTGTAAAATAGATGTTGGCCGATTCTCAGACCTACTGAATATGTATGTAAAATTTGAGAAGAATCGGTCAAGCCGTTTCGGAGGAGTACGGTAACTAACACTGTGACACGGGAATTTTATATATTAGATAAAATTAATTCACAAAGTACACGGCCTAATCTTCTAACATTGCCAAAACTGAAATGCCTAATAGACAAAAATTAGTTGTTTTTGTTGTTATTTTTAATATTCATTTATAAATTGCACTTAAATATAAAATATTTGTTGTTATTATTATAATTTGTATCTCTGTTTTAATTCACGGGTTATTCCTATTTTTTTTTAGAAATTTCCGGTCCTTTTTAAGGCTTTAATGGGGACATGGGTCCAACATGCAGAGGCCCTTTGAGAATTTTAATGAATAAATAAATGCGGTGGGACACCTACCACCGACACTCCACACCTGCACTATAGAAGTAGGGTCATGGAATGCCAATGGTAGCTGTAGATCTATTGCAAAATAATGTAGAGAAACGAACTAGTTTATTGTGTTAGGTGTTCGATGGACTAGTTGTATATAAAACTATTGTAAATAATAACGGACGCCTGCCTTCAATACTAATACTTCTTGAAGCGTGGCAGACGGTGATTCGCCGACTCCCTAGATGGGCAACACCGGTGTGAGCGGCTTGGGGTGTAGAGCGGTGCGGCACCGGTTTCACCATCGCGGGCCGAGACCCGGAGCGGGTTTCCCCGTAATTACGCCCTTGAAATTGACACTTCCATCCCCGAGAATAAAGCTATGGCGACCCCACTCTGTCCGGCCGGTGAAGGCAAGACAGAGGCGAGAGTCCAGGCACTCTCGATTTCCAGTTCGGCCAGCCAACAAAGGCAAGCCGAAGGCGAGGCTTCGACCGACTCTCAGGGGCACTCGGGACCGCAGTGTCGCCACTCACATTCAGCTCGCCACAAGCTGCGGTCTGTAGGCTTTCCCCAGGTTGTCCTGTGATACGTTTTTTGTTTCTACCACATTTTCGAAAGCCTTCGGTTTCGCGTTAGTCTCATGGTGAGGTAACGACTGGCCCTGAGGGGTTTATTATTATATTACTAAATCATTCTCCTGACCAAACTTGTTTAAATTACTTAGTTTAGTAATAATAATATTATTATATAAGGATGATCTAAAGCTGTTTGCTCACACCAGACCACAGATGATAGATTTATTAAAGATCACTGAATGCTTTAGTGCATCTATCAAAATGGAATTTGGTGTGGATAAATGTGCTGTCATGCATGTAAAACGAGGACGTGTTATAGAATCTGAGGGAATTCAGCTTTCAGATTCTCTACATTTCCGATCACTTCTCGAAACCAATACCTACAAATACTTGGGTATGTCACAGGCCTTGTGCATCAATGAAGTGGACATGAAACAATCGTTGCGGGAGCGTTTCTTTGGCCGCCTGAAAAAAGTACTAAACAGTCTTTTATCGAGTGGTAACAAGGTGCGGGCTTTCAACGGTTGGGTCATGCCACTTCTAATGTACTCCTTTGGCATACTCAAGTGGACTCAGACTGAACTTGAAACTATAGATAGAAAAGTTCGTGTTCTCTTGACTACGTATCGAATGCATCATCCGCGTTCTTCAGTAATGAGGTTGTATATCCCTCGAAAATGTGGAGGCCGAGGCTTTTTAAATGCTAAGACTCTACATAATCGGGAGATATGCAACCTCAGAGAATATTTTATTCACGCTGTTACGGAGATGCATCGAGACGTGGTTACGACAGACTTCGGTCTCACCCCGTTAACCTTGGCTAAAAAAAACTGGCGCATGCCTGCGGTACTTAGCACTAGGGACCGCCTGGAGGTATGGCAGAGCAAGGAGCTTCATGGAAGATTCTATCGGGCCCGACGTTGACTTATTGGCTTCCGTGACCTGGCTACGATTCGGTGACCTCTTTGGGGAAACCGAAGGTTTTGTTTGTGCAATTACTGACGAAGTTATCATGACGAACAACTACCGGAAATATATTCTGAAGGATGGCACTGTTGACATTTGTCGTGCTTGTCACCAGCCAGGGGAATCCCTCAGACATATTGTTTCCGGATGTTCGCGTCTAGCTAACGGCGAGTACTTGCACAGGCATAACCTTGTGGCCAGGATTATCCATCAGCAGCTTGCTCTGCGATACGGCCTTGTGGATTCCGTGGCGCCGTACTACAGGTATGTACCTGAGCCGGTTCTAGCAAGTGGTCGTATCACTTTGTATTGGGATCGATCTATCATCACGGACAGGACTATTGTTGCTAATAGACCTGATATCGTGGTGGTAGATCGATCAGCGCGCCGCGCAATGATAATCGATGTCACCATCCCTCATGACGAGAACCTCGTGAAAGCAGAGAAAGATAAACAAATGAAATATCTGGACTTAGCTCACGAGATTGTCGACATGTGGGATGTAGACTCGGCGATCATTGTACCGATAGTCATATCAGTCAATGGACTAATAGCCAAGAGCCTCGACCAACATCTAGAGAGGCTCGCGTTAGGCAGTTGGGTCAAGGGTCTGATGCAGAAGGCAGTCATCCTCGATACGGCTCGCATAGTGAGGAGGTTCCTGTCTCTGGATCCCTGACCGCCGGCAGCTTGGTCCCTGTACCCGATGCCGGTGGTGCACTATTTTTTATATATTTTTTTTAAAAGGTTATAATGTGTGCATGTTTTTATTATGTGTGTATATTGTATTTATAGTGTGTTTATTGTGTTTTTTTAATTTGAATGAGTGTTGTTTTTATAATCTTTTTTAAAAAAATATGTAAATAATAAGAGAATAAATGAATGAGATATTATTATTATGACGAGCCTCGTGGTGTAGTGATTCTGGTAACGGACTGCCGATCAAGAGGTCGCGGGTTCGATTCCCGCTCGGGACAATCATTTGTGTAATTTTTCTAATTGTCATACAAATGTTTGCACTGCATCGGGGTGTTTCTATGTATTTCTATTTACAAAAAAAGTAGTATATGTATTCTATCCGTATTCTGGTACCCATAACACAAGCATATAAGCTTAGCTTGGGACCAGAGGACGTTGTGTGAAATGTCCATGAATATTGTATGAATATGAATGAATATTACTAAAATATTTATATACTATATAACTATATCGGAGCATAGGCCAGAGGCCTGTACAGGAATCCGAGCACACAGCGTCATAACCGTCCTACCGATATTCATACCTCAATCTATCATACATACTCTAACACTACAAAACGGGGATATAAGTCCCCGGAGCCAGCCTCCATAGCCACCCCCTGCTGGCACCTTACACCTTCCAATAGGAGCCCCAAGGACTCACATAGAAGGTTCTACTTCCTCACGAAGACACACTTCACTCAATCATTCTCTTAGAATATCGAATACTGCCTAGATTATAGAACACGACTAGCGACAACACCGACGCCGACGCGGACGCCTGTAAGGACCAACTCAACACCGATACATCGGAAATTGGGCAGCGCAACGACCATACGCCGATAACGACACCGACCACGACACACACTAACACTCCGTGATGTGCACATCACGAATACCCGAACAATACTGAGCCGACTGAGCCCCAGCCACGTTCGCCTATCGTATTTAAGAGGATACCAAAATAGCTTCGTGCATTTTTCTACGTACGAAGTTTTCATTGTTTCTTTAGATTGAATGGCTAGAGCTCTAATTTTTAAGTATATGTTTTTTCAATATATGATCTAGGATCGCATAAACTCAGAAACGCGATTGAAAAAAGTTTTCTCGATAGAAAATCTTAGCGAAACAACCTCTCTCATTTTTTTTTTTTTCATTTGACGGTCTATTATCGCGTATTAACTAATGAAATAACTTTAAAAACATAAGTAACTATTATATGTAGAAACACGTAAATCAGAATTAAAATATATTTAGTAGATTTTGAGTAAATAGGAAAAGTATCCCTAATTCTTCATTTTCTGTGCCTACTGGCTGTGTTAATATGTACGTGTCGGCGATGATATACGATAATATTGATGTAGGCCCTTAAAGCAACTCGCTGTCCCCACACAGCAAGTAGTGTATCAAGCAGACAGTGGGTAGTTGTAGCGTAATAACATCCAAACCAGGAACTAATCTCGAATCTACCTACAAATTGGTTACAAACACTTTACTATTCTTTTAAAACCTCTTTCCTTTATGCTTACACGCCTACACGCCTACAACTATATTATTATATAACTTAGTTTAGTATAATAATATTATTATTATTACATAACTAAGACTATCAGACTTATATGCTAATTAAAAAAAAAACTTATTGCGATGACTGTGAGCCGCTGCTTTTCTGTATAATAAATAAATATTCATGGACATTTCACACAACGTCCTCTGGTCCCAAGCTAAGCTTATATGCTTGTGTTATGGGTACCAGAATACGGATAGAATACATATACTACTTTTTTTTTGTATATACATACTTATAATACATAGGAACACCCAGACGCAGTACAAACATTTGTATGACAATTAGAAAAATCACACAAATGATTGTCCCGAGCGGGAATCGAACCCGCGACCTCTTGATCGGCAGTCCGTTACCAGAACCACTACACCACGAGGCCCGTCGATAATATATAAATAAATAATATCTTTTACTTATCTTTTGTTCGCGCTTAAAATTGAGAACCAAAGATATGTGACCTACGACATTCTTAAATAATTTGGTCGGTTGGATACAATATTCAGATAAAACTGACTGAAGTTACATTACATAAAGTAATGTTTTTTTTGTTTAATTCTTGTTCCAACTTTGTTTATATACCTATGTTAAACAAATAAATTAATTGAATTGTAATCTGCTAGTAAAGCACTAATAAAAATATACCTACTAAGTCGTAGACAATAGTTTATTTTAACACTGCAATTTTATACTTTCTGTAGAGTTAGTAGGTAGATATAGTTTAAAGCTCACATATAACCATGTTTTAGAACACCTATGAGTTGAACTCGCCCATAAAGGGTTCGGTAGTCCGTACCGGTATTATCTTATTAAATTCGTTATATTTTCTACCCCAAATAACGGGATTAAGGGAAAAGATTTGTGTTGTTGTTGTGCTTTTTGTTATGGCATCAACAAATTTACGTAAACCGTGTAATTTTCTGCTTTCCAGCTATTACTGTTCCGGAGATACATCCTGGTGACAGGATAGCGAAATCTCTAGCTAGTAAGACTTCGCTCGCTGCCGCGCTGTTTACCAAAATGTAAAACGGAACTCCCGTTGAACCGTGTCTAACCGAACGGAACCCTATAAAACAAAGACAAGATTATTTTTATACGATTCATAGAGCTATAAAATTATTTAACCAAAAAGCGATTTTTCGACAAAAATAAATATTACTGTTAAAATAAATATATTTTATTACTGTTTTTAAAATTTTCACTTGCCTTCTCTGAAAAGTGTCCAGCAATTCTCTACCGAACAGCCCTCAAATGCCCACAGGCGGATTGACCATTTAGTAGGAGTAGTCAATTCTACGGGCCGCGTGGCTTTATGGGCTCCGCACTCTGAAATTTGATGAAATTTCAAAGTGCAAGGCAGGGATAAAGCAATCAAAAAAAGCCCCGCGCTGGCTTAATCCGGCAGTAGGAAACCCGAGGGGATGGTAGCCCTGCCAATGCGGATGCCTATATATTCATAATGATATTATGATACGGCTTCATTGGCTTGTTAACGCACATATTGTCGATATCATGGACTCTAAACAAATTGACATATGGAGCTTTAAGTAAGTAAACATATATCAAAATTTTATGAATTGACCAGCTAAATCAATGAAATATATTATTATTTGTCCCTGATTGTATCCATTGCATTACGCAAGTGACGCCTTGGCATTAGAGTTACTTTATATATATTTTTTTAACTTTTGTTTCTGGACGAATCTTGTCTATGACTCAGTGATTAGTCATTTCCGATTTCCGTTTTAATTTAACTTTTGTTCGCGGTTTCACAAGTTTCCGTATCCTGTTTACAGGAACTCTGACCAATAGGCATCTTTTGAATATTATTCAAGAGGATTTGAAATGTTAATGTTACACATAAAAGTAGGTCCTGTCCTGTACAATTTTACTATTGCGTTATTTTACGACATATTATATTATGCATTTTAACCGATCTGTATACAAGGACAAGTTGTTTACGAAATTCATAAACTTTCTGCAGTTATTTATGTATTTTATGTGCTTAGAAACTAGAGTTGAGAGTGCTGCTACGGTTGTATAATCAATTAAGTACTGATAAATTACGAATAATTACATATTTATGTAATTTCGGTTCACAATATTATACGAGTCAAAGCCGTTTCAAAATTTACAAAATAGGTACTGAAAAATAAGGTTTCAAAGTGCCAAATTCATATTCATTAACACTTCGTGTTCATTTTCTTGATAAGTGCTACATAAAAACTTACCTTACTGGCTGGATCATTTCCAATTTCAACCAGTGAGGTATAAAAATTAAGTAGGTACCTACAATTTTTAAGCATAGCAAATAAAATAATAGACTTAATAGGTACCTTTACTTACTTTACTTTTTCATTAAAATAGCTCTAGGTCATGTATATTAAAACAAAAGTACGCATTAAGTTTTAAAACTAGGTCTTAACAGCTGATCAGGACTCGAAACTGTAGAGCAAGTTTTAGTTTTATAAATACATACCACCTATTTAAACATTACCTATCATCACAACGTAAACTGCTATTCTATGAAGACGCTACGCTTCTACTAAAACCGGTCTAGCAAAGGAAATTCAAAAATTCGTTACATTTTTTTATGGCTTCACCGACGAGGGGAGGAATTTGGAACACAGAGTGGCGTCCGCTTAGGGGTGCGTACGTTTCGCCGCTTCGCGCCTGCGCACGTAGTTCGCGCCTTTGCTACGTCGCTTGCAAGCCAGATGTTCTGAAAAGCTTCCTGTCGTCGTTTCAATGATCTGCGTTTTAACTGATAAGTTATTGTAAAATGTGGACTAGGACATTTTTATTACTTTCTTTTAAGAGTGAAGTAATTAGTGAATAAATATAATGTGCATTGTTTCAACTGTGTGAAGAAATTATAAAATATCGAGCGCCTCAATGTCCACGAGTTCACTCGGGACCAACAAAGCGGCAGACATTTTATTTTGACTACTCGATAATGTAGCGTTCGCGTCGAAAAACATTAATGTCGTTTTATGGTTATAATTTCGGATATCGTTCGCTTACACCTTTTGTAAGTATAATTCATTTCAAATGGGTATATTATGTATAATCCATCGTTGCTAACTTGCACTAGGAAGCGGTCATGCTTATGTCTGATCACTCAGTTGTCGATATTTTTGGTAAATATCTTTGAAGAAAATGACGTAAGCAAATTTGCCCAGCTGCAAGTGTCACTACGAACTTTTAGAATTTCTTACAATTTGATATAAGTATTTCTATCGACCCATTGCTTCGGAGGCTTTTGGCTCGCAATATCCGCGCGCGCGGCGCCTGTAACCTCTTTACTAATTGAATTGTAATGGCTACGATTTGTTAGTTATTTTGTAAAAATGCATTGTTAATTGTTAGTAACATTTTTCGCTATTAGCGATGCCGAGAGGGGTGAAGCGAGAGCCGGCGGAGGGCGAGGCTGAGGTGGTGGTACGTGCCACAGCGTCTCCTTCACATACCACGTTATTAGACGATAGCCCTAGCCAGCCCATCAGCTATCACCTGCTCGACCATGGCTATGGAGCCACGCCACAGCATCAGATTATTCGTGAGGCGCCTACGGCTCCGCCGAAGACGTCTGAAGTAAGTATATTTATCCAATAAAAATCTTACTCTAGTTAGATGGTTGTCACTCACAGTAACATTAAATTTTATTTTGTTAAGAGTGATAATAATTACAGTATTTTTAGAATAGGTATAATGCAGCATAACCTTCACTAGATAATTTTATAAAGTTTGTGGAATCTGTAATTTGATGTAAAAAATCTTTCAGAAAATGATATGTGTTTCTCGTGATAATCTAGATTTCCTATGATCGGTATATATTCATGTTATCGCAGGCTACTGAGACGTGATGTGCTAATTGAACAAAATGTGGCCATATTTTAGCATATGTGGCAATGCTGACATCAAACATTGTAAATGTCAATTCGGAATCTAAATGAGTTTCAACTATATTATTTACCAAGTAAACAAAATATATAATCTGTATTGATATTAGGTATATTCACCACATATATCACTAGATTCCATAATAAGTACACTGGAACAGAATCTGATACACTGTTTATGATCAATATCATCAAGTAATAATGATAATGGTTGACTGGAAAATACCTTAGGCATTAATTACACCATTGTACATATATAAAAAATTTATCATTCTTCACATGTTAATTTACAAATTGTTGTGCCTTTGAAATTTATTAAGTAAGATATTATATTGTACTGGAACTGAGGTAGATTCTAACATGTGAGTAAAAGTACATAATAAGAATACAAGTGCAACATACTAAACATTATTCTGATAGAATAGTCATATATCAAGTTTCATCAATATTTTAATATGCAAACTAGAATATTCTTATCATGTGTTTTTAAATATGCTTAATCAGCCATTCAGATTGTTTAATAAAGAGCTTTCACAAACATGTGATTGATATGAGCTCTACGTTAAATTGATGTACATTTTTATGGATAATTCACAATCATCCAATAATATATTATCTTTATTTAAATAAATCTTAGGAGTTTAATTACAAACACACGTACGTGTGTTTGTAATTGAACTCCTCCTAAACGGCTGGACCGATTTTGATGAAATTTCTTGTGTGTATTCAAGGGGGTTTGAGGATGGTTTAGATTCACAATTGGCTGGACCGATTTTGATGAAATTTTTTGTTGTTGATTTTTACACAGAATTGTATGGCAAAACAACATTTGCCGGGACAGCTAGTATTATATATATTTAGACATTGATTTTAATCTGTTAACTACATTATTGCTAATCCATAATTGAATTACAGAAATACATTAATCTAAATAACATTATAATTAAGTACTTCATTAATAATAGCTGCCAATAGATTAACAAAATACTCACTATTCATTATTAAAAGTTACATTATAAGGCATCTATCATGCATACTGGGATAGAAAGTAACTAAATGCTTTATGATGATGATATATGCCTTATGTTGTATGTCCCTCATCAGGGACATAAATGTTTTGTTGATAGTACACAATATATTATTACCCAAATGGCCGCAGTATGTACTTTTGTTTTAAAAAAGTTTTATGTTTCAAGGATTATGTATTGGGAGCTGATGACAAATAGTAGGGTTATGTTTAGTTAATTGGATATTTAAAACAGTACATTGTTATAAAACTAATATGAAAGATTAATTATAAGCTTTGGAAAGTAACACAGCCAAACAGCCTTTCTCTGTCCACTGCTGGATTAAAAAATGGTATGAAAGAATAAACATTGTATATTAAACCATCTGATAAGAGTAAGGACTATGCATTATGGCTGGACAAATGTATAGTAAGATTTTGCAAAACAACATCCTCTTATAAATTGTAATGTCTATTCTGTAACAATATCATGAATATGCTCTCAAATTGATAAGGGTTGAGGAAGTACTAGTGATTAAATATATAGTGGTTTAACTGCCATTATAAACTGTTAGATTAGACAAAGTTATGAAAACCTTATACAATGTCCATTTAATGGGGTCATTGAATATGTTCAATGACCTGGGGTTGGGGGTCATTGAACTATGCAAATAGGTATCTTCAAATAGATTATTGTAACATCTTATATATAAAAATCAATTGCTGTTCGTTAGTCTCGCTAAAACTCGAGAACGGCTGGGCCGATTTTGGTGATTTTGGTATTGAAATAATCGTGAAAGTCTAGGGAAGGTTTAAACGGTGACAAAACATATGGGGATCCAAAATTCCACGCGTACGGAGTAGCGGGCATCAGCTAGTCTTATATATAAAAATCAATTGCTGTTCGTTAGTCTCGCTAAAACTCGAGAACGGCTGGGCCGATTTTGGTGATTTTGGTCTTGAAATATTCGTGAAAGTCCAGGGAAGGTTTATATGGTGACAAAATATATGGGAAATTAAAATTCCACGCGTACGGAGTAGCGGGCATCAGCTAGTCTTATATATAAAAATCAATTGCTGTTCGTTAGTCTCGCTAAAACTCTAGAACGGCTGGGCTGATTTTGATGATTTTGGTCTTGAAATATTCGTGAAAGTCCAGGGAAGGTTTAAACGGTGACAAAATATATGGAAATCTAAAATTCCACGCGTACGGAGTAGCGGGCATCAGCTAGTTTTAATATAAGATAACAGATAAACTTATTAAATTTGCATTGGTCCCTCATTTTAACAATGTGATTTTGGAATTTGGCAGGTTGTTAATGTCTGGTGAACATTTTGTGAATTATTGGAATTATGAGGGAATAGTGTTCTTATAGGTACATAATTTGTATTGGAATAATTTTCCCCAGTCTTAAAGTTTAGAAATGATGAGTAGGTACAGTTATGCCAGCTTAGTTGTTTTTGAAGTAGAACCTTAAATAAGATATTTAAAATAATAATATTTCAGGATCACAGTAGTAATAAACTTAATGCCTAAGTTATCAATTAACTAGCTTATCCGCGCGGTTTCACCCGCGTTTCTAGTTAAATACATCCTTGCTCCTTGGCTTTTGCCATATTTTTATATAGGCTTTTCTCTGATCTTTAAGCTATATATCTGCAAAGTTTTATTTAAATCTATCCAGTAGTTTTGTGTGAAAGGGCATCAAACATCCAAACATTCTTACAAATTACATTACTAGGTTTAGTAGGATAGTGTGGCCATAATGGCAGTTATTTATTTAAGGATGGGCCATCTACAAAAAATAATAGGTGCTTTTATGAATGGTCCACTTCCATCCTACCACCAGTTCCGGATAGGCAATTAATTAACAAGAAACTGTGTAAGCAGAATTGGTTTTTTTATTTGGGTCTCGTCTTATTATTATTAAAATTTATTATAAATACATATATACAAAGTTTAATTTTTTAAATTTGTATGATAACGGCATATGTTACTAAATTTAGCGATTCCAATTATTACTATTCAAAATGGCGGAGCGACTGAGTGTCGGAACGTTGACGGGGTACAGTGAAAAGTGTTTGTATGGGACCCTACGCGTAGTTTTGAAACGTCGACCAATCGGAATAGAGCCTCACACTACACAAGCCTGGACAGAAACTTCCCTATGCTATTCATCTAACGGTGTGTTAATACAGATACTTACAGATAGGGTAGCAATGTTGACGAATCAATGAATCCTGCATCGAGATTTTTGTTTGTAATGTATGGATGTAAGAATGTTTGTCGCTCTTTCACGCAAAAGGTACTGGATAGATTTTTTTGAAACTTTGCAGGCTGGAATCGCAGGCATTTATTTAAATGCCTGCGATTTCAGCCTGCAAAGTTTCAATTTCATTTCAATTTGCAAAATATTAATTATTCTAATGATTGTTAACTTATTCTAAAGATTGTCTGCTCAATAACTTCACGATGTGTAAACGCATAGTGATTATTAATCAGCTACTTTCTTAGTATAAAATCTTGCTCATTGACCTTATTTAATAGATAACGTGTACAATCCATTAATAATATATTTCAGATTTTGAAACAAAATTCATGTGTTTCCAGATTTCCCTATTGTAATCTGACAATACTTTTTATTGATTTTCTACTAGATTTTTCCAACTGGCTTTTTCACGCGACTTCACAAGCGTTAGTGCCTAAAACGAAACTGAAACTTTTAGTTTCACTTTTCAGTCGTTTATATACGCGAAACTGAATTAAAGGATATAATCAAAATTAGAATCGACCCTAAAACCAATATTATATCGATACTGATAGGATAAAATGAATTATTATATGTTGTATTTAATATACTAATATACAAGAATAAAATTGTCGTATAATTAACGTTTTAATCTCGGTTTCTATAAAGAAGTTTGCTCAAAATTTTAAATTCATGTGGACTTATGGATGCAACATAGATTCAGATTTAGCGCAGAGAAAAGTTTCTCAATGAGCAAATATTTTTAGTGTGTATATTTTGCGTAGGTATATTTTTGTTTAATTCCTTAATGTTACAGTCAAAATCATATTGTGTTATGTAATCTTTTATCTGATCACCAGGAAGAGATTATTACTTAAACATTCTCGTTCTATCAAATACAAAATTACATATTATAACGGAAAGTGCATGGCGGCGTCTTAGTTGAGTTAAATATATGTAATCTAATGATAGTTTTATATACATAACGGTTGGTTCACACGTCGCGTCAAAAATTTAAAGAAAACTTACGTTAGTGAACCATGTCTCATCTTTACAGATAGCGTAGTTATAGCCTCGATAAATATGTCATTTGAGTTTCTATGTATTTAAGCTGCGCCGTTAGGATTCATTTTTAAATATTGATTTAATCTTGGATAGCTAATGAGTCGACTTCCTGGATCAAAGAAAACAAAATGGCGGTTGTTCATCCACGCCAAAATACCTGGAGTTAGCGGTTTCTTTTAGTAATCATGCTTTCTAATATTTCATTTTAATGATACTGAAAATGATTAAAGCTTTGAATTGTTAGAATAAGAGAAAAAGGAAACTAACTTGCAACTACATAATATACAAGTACCAATATGGGCTTAAATAAATAAATAAATGGGCTTGATACATTTTATGCCTTTAAAGTTCAACGCGTTTTCATATAAATGGGGAAAATTCTTCTAATGCATGTTGCTGTAAAATCACTGTAGAAAAATTTAATTTTAGCTTGTCCTGGCTCCTTTTGTATCCAAGCATTTAATTCGCTGTCTCGTTCATAAAAGACTTGGTTAAGAGGGTACTGTACTCCTAATTTAGGTATTTGCCTTAGGTATTGCTATCCCTATACCCGAGCACCGTGCTGAAAGGGACAAATATAGCTGAAGCAGATTTTACCTACAAATTCTTTGAAAAAAAGACGTTTCGTACTTCCCTTTTTCTTTCGCGAAAGTTAAACTAATTTTGATTGCTTTTACGCTATATTATAGATGAAGAGAATATCTATGCTTGTATCACTCTTTTTTGGTAAAACGATACCAAATATATGTGATAGGCGCTGCAACTTTACCTAAAGAAAACAAAAAAAAAAAAGGGTTTTTCTGATGGTCATATTTATTTTAGTTATTATGTATAGAAAAAAAGAAAGTGACAGAAGCATAGATATACTCTTCATCTTTAATATAGCGTAAAAACAATTAAAATCGGTTAACTTTCGCGAAGAAAAAAGGGAAGTACGAACGTCTTTTTTTCAAAGAATTTTTGTATGGAGCATAATTTGGTATCGTGCCCTCTTAATATTTATTTCACAATCACATTGGATATACGTAGCCGTTGTTCATATAGTAGGTACGTTAATAATTACAAATGGGACATACAGGATACGTTAGGTACGATTTGCATATCAATCGGAATTTGTAATAAGCAAGTTTTTCGTATGTCAGCTGGAGGTATAACCTTAAAGTTTCATATTTATGTACTTACTTACTACTTATGTAACGTTAACATCGCGGGCGGCAAGTGTAAGCAGAAGTTACACACATGTCGGCAGTTTGTCATGACTCGAGTGGCATTCACCCGACGCCATGTGGCTTCCAACACTAGGTGGTCACGTGGCCAGGTACTGAACTTCCTAATCACTTACATTGCCCAATATTCTCTTTAAGGTCTCACGCGAATTATGATTATATTAGGGTTTTTTACATAACATCCTTTTATGCGCTGATTTAATGTATAGCACATAACAATAAGATTTCTAACTTCGTTTTAATCTAAATTATTCGATCCCCGCGGTTGTAATAATTTATTATTAAACGTCTAATTTCGAGGGCTGTCTTTGATGTTAACTTTAGAAATAAGTTAAATAAGGGTTGTTTTATCTAGTTAGATAGCGGGTTTGCTGGCACATCTGCTCCGGTTTACTTGATCCGACCTCGCGCGGTTACTAAGGCAGAGATCGACAAATCCTGCAAATTAACAATGGAACTAGTTGACTATTAATAATAATACAGATATTTCGGGATAAGAAATTGCCATTCTTTCGTCAGAGGTCCCTTCCGAGAGCACATCGGCTTTTGTGTTGATTCTAATTTATGTCATGTATTGTTACCACTGAGCCGAGTACACCCTCCCCACACACTTCCTTTTTCGGTCTTTGGTCCCATTTGACGCCCAAATTGAATTTGTTGCAGAAGCTTGTTGGAATTGTTTTTGCATCTCTATGTATCTTCCAATATGATAATATTTTATTCTCTTTATATTGTGAAATATCAAGTGAATAATAATATGTGTCGTTATTAATTAAGATGAGGTCAATGTCCAGATTAAATATTGAGAACACTAGTAACAAATTGTTGTGTTGAAGTGTCATGTGAAGTCAGTGGCTAAGGAGTTGTAGTGAAGTTCAATTGATGAGATCAACAATGACTTACTTTGTGTTGAGAGTTAGTACTATTTTGTTACAATAGTCAATTGTAGAATCGGCTTGTGTTCATCACAGCCATTGCATGATTGTATGTTTTACGGTGTTCATGGGGGTGAGTAAATAATTGATTTCAATAAAAATTAAAGCGTAATAGGTTTTTTGTGGTGATTGATGATTGACCCTTAATAATATAATTAAATATATTTAGTTTTGTTTAGGTAATAGGGTTATCATGTCATCAATGAGGTTACCCTATGTACTTATTATTTACATGTGACATGTTAATGTAGAGGGGTTCTTATCTTTCCGCATTTCGTGTGTTTGATAATTTTTCTGTTATTGAAATTATTTTGTAATATTCTCGTTACTTTAAGGAAGGAAAATTAGCACTGAGTGAATTGTTTCATTGCTCCATGTTTTTTAATTTTCGTATTTTAGTAAGAACTAAACAACACATCGTCAATCTACATTAATATATCGTAGCCACCTAAAATGTATCTTCCTATTACTGCATTGGTCCTCGTTGGTTGAAGGTAATATGATAAGGCATGAGGCCTTACCAAAATACCACTATTTTAACGCATTCGACATGAGCGATTGAACCAAAACACACGGGTTCCTTTATAACACCCTAGCTAGAGGCTTGAAATTTACCACGGACAAATGTATTGCTGTTTCATCTACATACGGACTAAACAACCACATATGTAGTGTAGTTACTTGTGTACGTTCACATATTCTGATATAGTTACATGTCTTTTATGTTCACACACACCCACACACAATACTTCGGCATCTGATCTATTGAATAGGTTTTAAAGGTTTTGCTTAAGATTTATTTAGGTGCCAACATTTGGTGGACTATTACACTGGTAGACTAGGACTGACAAGATGTAGGTCTTTTCTAACTATTGATGTTGTAGGCATAATTTAATTTTGAACAATCACATGAATGAAAGAAACCTGCAGAAAGTCAATTTTTCAAGATATTTTTATACTGACACTGAAAGAGTCTATATTGTATGTCATAATAAATGATATCCACTACTCTTGGTGTTAACGGAAGGATTTCAATACCTACTGAATAAGTATCGAGTAAATGTCTGTGTTGTGGTGCCATGAATACTTATCCTATTTCATTTCGGGGTGTAGTTACTATATTAAAATAAAAACTTAATTTGTATGTGCCGTCAGCTATAATGCTTGTGATATTTGAAATGTTCGTAAAATGTTGTTAAACGTTGGCGTGCTTGTACTTGAACCCATACATCTCCACTCCATAGTCACAGAACAGAAAATAAATAAAAACTGCAAAGTTTTATTAATTGTATGGTAAATAACAAATAAGAAATTCTTGCTGCACTGAAATCAAGATGTTCTGTTCGTTGATGTTGTATAAAGTAAGTTTAGTTCACTAGTACCTATTCTTCGTAATCAAGCAACAATGGTCAGATAGCAGGTGCTCTGAATGCGTTGCCATCTGTCGTCATAGCGTCGCTGTCTTGCTATAATATAATATACGCCTGTAAATAGTATAATGTATGTGATAACTAAGCGACAACACGGTAGTTTCAATGTGGGTCATAGGTATTGTGTGTATTTGTTGTTGAAAATATAAATTCTTGAAATGTTGTCCACGTGTAAGTTGTAAATCACAAATCGGCATGTAGAAATTGTTAAATTACGCAAAGGAATCCTCTAAATATTTATATTTTTTTATTTAACAAATATATATATAACACTCTTTAAATAGAGATGTATATGAAAGCCTTTGTAGCGACATCTAGTGACTAATAGCTGTCACTACATAGTACAGCACAATAACAACAGATGGCGTTAAATGTCAAAATATGACGTCACAATGAATTCTACATTGCGAAAGCAAGATTTGCATACGAGTTAAGATAGCTACAACATCTGAACATACAACAGCGGGGCGAAAGCCCTGGCCAGTGCTGATCACCTAGCCTGGTCGGAGAATTCTCCATTTGTGGTTGGAGGAGCCCGGTCACCCACAACACCCACGCTCCTCCACAGTGGTGACCCCGACGTGATTGGAAGCAGCCTTCACTCAGAGCAGATCCAGTCATCATCGCTATCTTCGCATTCACATCCTTACCTCATCACTCACAGCACTCAGCCAGCCAGCCAGCTCACAGTACGGCCTCTTTGGTACACCACAGCCTGCAGCCTGCACTCCAGCCTGGTATACCCTACGGCCACATCGCGTCTAGGCTTCACAGCACCCTGCACTACGGCTAACAGAGAAACTACCTCTCACCGTCTAGCAGCAGCCAGAAGCCACTACGCAGCAACCGAGTCCCGACTCACTGCGGACTTAGCGGATTACAAGCCCCGACTCACTGAGGACTTCGCCGCAGCAACTACGTCCCGACTCACTGTGGACACTTCAGTTCCGACTCACTGGAACTATACAATTCCGACTCACTGGAATACGCAACCTACTACTGATCCTGGCAAGAGCATATCTACAATCAACCTCCGGTCTTGGAGGGGAGTGATGTAGCGACATCTAGTGACTAATAGCTGTCACTACATAGTACAGCACAATAACAACAGATGGCGTTAAATGTCAAAATATGACGTCACAATGAATTCTACATTGCGAAAGCAAGATTTGCATACGAGTTAAGATAGCTACAACATCTGAACATACAACAGCGGGGCGAAAGCCCTGGCCAGTGCTGATCACCTAGCCTGGTCGGAGAATTCTCCATTTGTGGTTGGAGGAGCCCGGTCACCCACAACACCCACGCTCCTCCACACCTTTATAGTAAGATTACTGAGGTCTGTTAAAATATAACAATCAGTACCAAATATACCTATGCTTATCGATTACTCATCCCATGGTGTTTTAGTTTATTTAATATTTTCCGAACATCCCCTTTTTAATTTCGCGCTCTTACGCTCGTGTTTTAGGGGGATAGAACCGTCATTGGACCAATATAGTCGTTGTTGCATTCATTTAGTTCTAACTAAATGAATAATGAATGACTAAGTCTAAGTCTAATGACTAAATGAGAGTAATGAATGTTTCTACATTTTGCGTTTCCTTGTCTGAATGATCCTATAATAATAAGTGACAGAATTTACTATCCTCTTAATCAATACGTCTTTCCACAGGTGCTGTAAGAGTTGATTGAAGGAGGAGATTGTCTATTCTTAACACGTATATTATTGTTGAGCCGTGTTTATAGAATTATATTCTCAATGTATTTATGTAATGTTTGCAATATTTATTAAAAACGCCGGGTATAGAAATTCCAAACATTTGTTCCCTCTACAGATACCTATGGCTATCTTATTAAAAAAACTTCTACCTGGCAGTGAAAGTTTCGCCAAAGGTGCAATTTAAAATATCTTTGTGTTATAAATTTCCTGTAACGATGGAATGGTCAGGTAACAAATGTTGTATCCATTTTCAATAAATTGATCGCTTTGGTTCTGAGACGTTATCGAATTTATAACCTTCATATGATATTGAAGTTGAGTTATTCATTGGTATCATTGTCCTTAGGCGGTGAAACGAAGACTGAACCTGAGCGAGAGCAGTTCAGGAAGCCAACAAGGGCATGTAGTGCCCATGAAAGTTGACTTCAAGACGCCCAAACAGAAACGCGTCAAAGTGCTCACGCCGTGCAGTCGACCGTCCAGTTCTATGAAGAAGTACACCGAACGTTCCAGGTACATGTCTCACTGAGAGGTAAATTTCCATTTTAGTGAGTAGATGCTATTGTACATTATAGCATAAACAAGGTTTTCTAGAAATTTTATGTCTTCATGACGTTGATTTACTCATATTATGCTATTTAAAATGTTATTTAGCTAGTCTTGTTGATGCACTGATATACAGAGCGACTTGTATAATTATTAACTGGTTTATATATTTTGGCACATGAATGTATATTGTGATTTCGACATTACCTAATGTAACCGTTACACGATGTTTGCCTAGACTTAAAAACCTAGTAAAGTGAAAGCGATAGACACCGTCTTTTTTGGAATTAAACTGCGTATTTACGTAGTTAACAGTGTGGCAGTCTTAACATGGCAAGTAATCGGTCTCACACAGGCGCTTGTGTTATTTTGTCAACTACATTTACTATCCTACAGAAATCAAATTCAAATCAAGAAATATGCGCGATGATACGCGGTGTGATTTTTATTTACAACGAAAGTTGAATATACACTGTGATTTTATTTTTAAAATTAACGAAGCCTGCCTATCTTTCTGATCTTTCTGTATCAAAGTCTCGTTTACCAGTTAATTATGAACACGTAATTTTCCTAATTGTGTAATGACCATAATTAACTAAACGACCTTTGCATAGTTACGCCAGTATTTAACCTTTTATCCCCTAAAGAAACAGAGGTTAACTTAACAAAATGACAAGTTAATGCAAATGGATTTCTATGGTGATGTAAAACAAAAATCCATCTAGACAACGCTGTCTAGGTCTAGACTTTAGTATGTCTAAATAATTACGGTTAAAGCGATGTTTCTCCAAAATAAAAGACTTTCCAAAAACCTTGGTAGAGGAAACCTTGCATTATACCAGATGGCACTCTATAGTCTCTGCCTACACCCTTGGGAAACAGGCTGCGTGATCGTGGAACAGATAGATAGAGCAGTACAAAACCTAATACAGTTTATTTTGTAATATGATTACAGAGAGGATTTGATCATAATTATTGTAAATGCTTTTCAAAGATATATTGTGTTCCAGGTTCCCTTATTTTCACGTTGTAATAACTTTTCTAAGTCTCGTACTGTCGTTAGGCACGGGCTTCTTCAGTATTGGGGATGTTAATCTGCCGTACGATGCTGACCAGCTTGGTTAGTTCATTGATTTGTGTTTTCCATCTGTCGTCGAAGATATTTGCTTTTTTTGTAGCTTAGCTGATATGTATTCTATTATCTACTACAACATCAGTCTTAACCATTACCTGTGTGACATCGTGTAAATATCTTCTATTGGAACCACACGTAACCTTCAAATCTATAATATTGTCGTTATTGAATGTAATTATATCTCGTAATCGTATCCATTGTTTCAGGTTTGACACATCATTAGGTTTACTTACAAAGAAATTTGTTGAATTGCTGAAATCGTCGCCCAACGGCGTATTAGATTTGAATATAGCTGCTGAACACTTATCGGTCCAGAAACGTCGTATTTATGATATAACAAATGTATTAGAGGGTATAGGAATATTAGAGAAGAAATCAAAGAATAATATACAGTGGAAGTACGGTGAGTTCCTTTGCTAATCACTTTTTCTGCTTACTACTTACTTATTTTGATTTGTAAAACAGAGTTAATGTAGAGTTCCTATTTTTTTATCACCTTGCCAAACATTATGCCTTACGATTACACCCGTAGATTATTCTTTCAGTGATACTAGTTTCAAGTGAGCCGAGATTGAGATTGATTTGTATTGGATGATTCCGAGATTGAGGTTGATTCTTAATATACACATATAAGGATTTTCTATAAATCAAATTCTAAAGTCGTTTCCAAAAATTACTAAATCTTTGCTTATTATATAACAAAGTCATTATGTTTGTATGTATGTCCCTATGTCCCTATGTGAACTTATTTTTTCAAAACTACGCAACGGATTTTTAATAGGTAGTGGGCTTTTTTGTGCAATTTGTTACGGTTGTTTGTTATTTTTCTGAATTCTACGCGTACGAAGTTGCGGGCAACAGCTAGTTACTGTATAAAATGCCTGTTAGATTAATGAATAGAATCTATTTGAATATGGCTAAAACTTTAACAGGTATCGACATAAAATTAGTTGTAAAATATTGAAACAGACAATGGTCGTGACATTTTACTGAAAACCCAGAGATACTTAACACTTTCTATTGAATATAGGCTACAAGTAGACATATTAATTGTGTTCAGTGGCGTGTGATTCAATCTTATCTAAATATAATCACAATAGTAATAGTGCTATCACGCGTATCGTGAAATGTAACGAGAGCACACGTATTCACGATAACATAGCTTGGAAATTCTTGCTCAGTTGAATCTTCCTGTAGTACCTATCTTTAATAGTTTGTTCATGATTGTAGTAGGTGTTCAATAGTAACTACTAAGCTCGGATATACAGCGTCATCAGGATTGTTGCCATACAATGTCTTTTTGTTGACCTAGATTGAACATGTAGTTTCGTAATGACCATAATGATATAAACGACATTTACATAGTTACGTTTAACCTTTTATGCCCTAAAGGGATTGAGGTTAACAGTGGCACCCACAAACAGTCCTTAATCAGTCTGTCCAACATTATATTGGGCTGGAACTTGTAACTTTAAACTACTGATTTTAGGTAGTGGTATGCGAACATTCTAAGTATTCGTCTATAGAGAAGTACCTACGTTGTACTAATATATCCGATATAGGGCACCATATTGGAATTGTAACATGCAGATCATTTCGTTTGGATAACCGATAACCGCTCGATATAAGAATATTTAAACAAACTTTTCTTTTAAGAATTCGTATCATTTATCACAACTATCGTCTCCTAAATAATAATAGTTTTTGGCTCGGTTAGAAATCTTATACATTGTGCTATCACAACCATAGCTTTTGTAAAATGTGATTATTGTATATTATGTTTTATAAGGTAGTGTATAGTGTTGTGTACTTAGGAAGCTCGTGCGGCGGAGATGCGGCGGAAGGCAGCGTGGAGCGCGCGCGTCGTCTGCGGCGCGAGGTGCGTGCGCTGGGCGGGCGCGTGGGGCGCGTGGGACGTGCCGTGGACGTGGCGGAGCGCGCGCTGTCCGAGCTGTCGGCGGAGCACGGCGCGCGGGCCTACATCACGTACGCGGACCTGCGCTCCATCAGGGACTTCCGCAACCAGACCGTCATACCCATCAAGGCGCCACCTGACACTAGATTATCGGTACGTAAATAATGTGCATGCATACATACAATATCCATATACTTGACCCACTGAACTTGAACACTGCACGAGAACTTTACTTTTCGAGTGTTTTATTTTTTAATTATCTCACTGCATTTCACTAAGCATACATAGATCTAAGTATGATATAAAGAAGGTAACACCCTTATACAGTTAATTATTTATTAAATACGTATGATATATTTCAAAATGTGTGTTACAGGTGCCACACCCCGACGAGAAGGGCTACATGATACATCTGAAGTCACATTCGGGTGAAATTGAAGTCTACCTCTGTCCAAAAGAACGTCCACCTTCACCTTCGTGTATGTATATTTGTAATGTTTAAAAATTAAATTGGTAAATTCTCATCTATGTCACTAAATATGTTCTGACTTATGTCGTTAGTAATAATAATGTTTTGGTCACAGCATCAGGTGCGTTGCCGGCGGACCCATTGTTAGAAGATAATAAGGCGTTGTTAGCGCCGCTCATAGCAATGCTGCAATCTAAACCCTCCAGTTCCATAGCCGCTGATTTCACGTGAGTTTAACACTATATGTTGACATATTCGTTTATTTTGTTTAAAGTTTGTTATTCATTTATTGCGTTCTATATAAGGCAGATGGTTAAAACTGTAAATGATTTAAGCTTAAAAGATTCTACTAGGTGGTCTATGTAGAATTCTAATGGGAGGTAAATCACTACATTACATAACGCTTTACGGCGCTAGTCTGCCTGGCAATATTAAAAAGTTGAACTTAAGACTTACCATTTATCACTATACCATATAGGTTATCATTTTTGTCGGACATTTGGCGTGAGACATACATATACATTATTTCTAGACCAGCATGTCGTAAGAGTGAGTCACTCTTACGACATGCTGGTCTTGCTACAATTAATTGCAAATGAAACTCATCACATACATATATGATATAAATATATAATGAGTTGTTTAGCGCCATGTATACATGAGTGTTGTCTCCCCGCAGTACTCCAGTGAAGCGTGAGGCGGTGAGTGAGTGCGCGGTGGGTGTCCCCGGCGCGTTGTGTGTCAGCTCGCCGTGTGTCACCGACCCGACGCTGCCCGCGCTGTCTCCCTCCTCGCCGAGTGAGCAGCACACGCCGCGGAGACAACCACCTGCCGTACACACACCTGACAGTCAGTTCACTACATATTATTTATATCGGACATTCTTAACAAATCAAATAAACCACAAAAAGTTGTTAGTACAAGGATTTAAATCCACACGACTTATGGAAATACGTGCTAAGGGTCAAAGCTTAGCAAGTCAATAAATAAATAATAAATAAATAAATATTCATGGACATTTTACACAACGTCCTCTGGTCCCAAGCTAAGCTTATATGCTTGTGTTATGAGTACCAGAATACGGATGTAATACATAAACTACTTTTCTTTTGTAAATACATACTTATAATACATAATAAACACCCAGACGCAGTACAAACATTTGTATGACAATTAAAAACATCACACAAATGATTGTCCTGACCGGGAATCGAACCCGAGACCCCATGATCGGCAGTCCGTTATATGAACCACTACACCACGAGGCCCGTCAATTGCGAAAATTAAAAAAAAAAGTTCATATGGTGACATGGATTAGGAATACTAGTTTCATCATCATATACCTGGGTGTAAGAGTCAGCCAAAGCATAATATAAGCAGATAACAGTCTCTTTAACAGACAAAAACTCTATAATAAAAAATCTGGGCATCTAATAAGTAGTTCTAATAACTTACTTTATGAATTTCTGTCCTATCTTCTTAAACTATGGTTTAGTTTACAATAGCTGTGAGATAATTTAATACGCTCTATCTACACCATAACACAGATTTAGATTTAAGAGATTTATATTTATGAGTACCTACTTACTACTACCTTAAAATTTCACTCTTGGACAAAAATGTTTAGCGTAAGATAATGATGACTACAGTGATTAAGTAAATATATTTATAAAACCAGGTGGTGGAGCCCGTGGAAGGTTGAGGAACGCGCTGATAGCGGACAGTGACGACTTCGCCCCCATCATGGGCGGGGGACGGTTTCAGTTGCAGACCGAGGACCAAGAATCAGGTACTTGTTACATTTGTTACTACATATCTATATGTATGGGAAACAATGTATATAAATATGTTTTGTAATATTCTATGAATATGATTAATTATTTGTAGAATATTGTAAAAACAATAAACAACATTTTAGAATTACAATAGATTTTTAACAAATAGATAAGTGCCAGTCAATAATGTTATATCATCATTCCAATATGGAATTATACCAATTTCGACAATATTTAGATGATCTTTCACAATTTCTTTGCATTTAGAAATGATATTATCTCATAGATAATTTCTTAAATAGTTCTTTTTAGCAGTCTATTTTAAAACCGAGACCTTATTCTGTGTAAAATTCCAGACATTTTGCTTTATTAATTAATGCTATTCATGTGGGTCGGAGGCAATACAAATATATTTATTAAATGCTTTATTAAAGTTATAGCTTACAAATTCCATATGCGATTCAGGTAAAGTATAAGTAGTTAGAATGCATTAATATAAGGGATATGAGCACACAGTATGTGTGGGTGAGGTACATATAGATACAGGAGGCTCGGTTCGTACCTAGTACTCGGATTGTGATATGTGTGTGTGTATCACATCACAGTCAGAGTTCTAGCTACGCGCCGTGATCATACGACGTGAGGACGCATCACATTACTTCATACAAGGAAACAGGGATTATATTTAACACACGGTTGGTTTACATATTATATGTGTATTCGTATCGCGATAGACTGTCATACATTTATGACGACGCAGCTCTATTATTAAAAAACAATTAACGAATATTATTTAATCCCAAATAAAGTATAATGCTTATTGGTTTATTATATAGGTACTAGCTGCTGCCCGCGACTCCGTACGCGTGAAATTTAGAAAATCTTTCCCGTTTTTGCGACATTTTTCACTACTGGTTCGCTCCTATTGGTCGCAGCGTGATGTTATATAGCCTTCCTCGCTAAATGTACTATCCAACACTGAAATAATTTTTCAAATCGGATCAATGGTTCCTGAGATTAGTGCATTCAAACAAACAAACTAACATACTCTTCAGCTATATAATATTAGTATAGACTAGTTGTGACAAGCGGTGTTACCCGCGGTAAAAAAGATAAATCATTTTTTTTTGATTATCCTATGGCAACATTGCATTCTTTCGGGATGAAAAGTAGCCTCTATGTTATAAGCCACGCAAATTGGTAATGCGCTGGAACCTTGTCAAATTAACGCCCTTTTGACGTCATCAGCAAAGAAAAAGTACAGCTAACAAAATGTATTATTCTCACCTATACGTCACTATGACGTCACCAACATGGCCGCCAGGCGCATTACCAATTTGTGTGGCTTATAATCTGGTCTATAAGCTATATTATTGTAAAGTTCATTAAAATCCATTCAGTAGGTTTTGCCTGAAAGAGTAACAAACATCCATAATCACAAACTTTTACATTTATAATATTATTAGGATATTATTTAACATCATAGTAACACAGGTTATAATATTCTTTTTGCAAATCTTATATACATATAAAAATCAATTGCTGTTCGTTAGTCTCGCTAAAACTCGAGAACGGCTGGGCCGATTTTGGTGATTTTAGTCTTGAAATATTCGTGAAAGTCCAGGGAAGCGTACCACTTCCACGCGTACGGAGTAGCGGGCATCAGCTAGTATATTATGAATATCGAAAGCAGAAGAGTTAAGAATATCTAAAACATTACCACTAATGCAATGAGGACTACTCAACGGTAGTATTGAAAATCTTATAGGGTGATTTCATAATTTAATAAATAACACTTCTTTGACTCAATTAAATCATTCTTTGTGATAGAGCTTGCTCTACATTTGTATAATGATTACGTTCTGTATATTTTTATATGTAATACAGTCTATCGCGTCCTATAAATATTGTCATTGTATTAATAATATTGTATCATGTCACACGTGACACTGCATGCTTTTTATGTCATCATCATCACTACCGCCACGTGTCATTATCATCAGCTTTACTAACTTTGTTAAATGTCACTGTTATTTATGTATGTATGTAATAATAATCTTATGTATAATGTCAATATATTGTGCAAGTTTCTGCTTTAAATCATTGTGACCAAGTGTATTTTAGGCGAAAAATTTACATTTGGCGTAGTTTGCCTTTGAGAGGCCCTAAGTCCAAAAGTCTAGAAGGCCCTCATTGATCGACATCTTTGTCACAACAAAACGTCTGCTGTTAAATTACCAAAACTTCTTAAATGTGCGAAGGTTTTCTTGTTATGCATTAGGCCTGTAACTTTGTACTAAATAAAGAGATTTTAATGATATTTTTTGTGTGGTGTAAATATTTTCATGATGCCTATTAACACCTAACAAGAGTGAACAGAATGTGTTTTATATAATGTGTGGATATTATTTTTTAAATATTAATAACTCCTGAATATTATGCTCATATCGTTTTCATAGTAAGATACAAAGAAACAAAGTTTCTTAAGAACTCGAAAGTTTAAATAACATTGATTGTGTTACTTATGGAGTCGATATGATCACAGTATTATCACAAAATTAGTACACACAACAGATAGCGACTGAAAAAATATATCAAAAAAATATATAATTACGACTTTACATACCGAGCAGTAAAATAAAAAGAGGGTCTCATAAGAAGATAAGATATTTCTTACATAGCTTTTAAATATGATTTAAATTAACATTCTTGGATTTTTTTTTTTATAAAAATTATAAAATTACTTTTTCATTGGGTCTTTCAGATTAAATAAATAAGGTCGGGTAATGCCTATTTTTCACTTTTATGTGGTGTATTTAATTATTGTTTCCTTTCGCTATATCTTCTAAAATATGTTTGCAGAGTTAGTACATAATTATTTCAAATAACGTTACAATCACTGTACAGGTACTAACACAATCTCTGAGGCTGGTATTGGTAGTTGTCGCGTGATGAGTAGGAATTTAAGCCAGATGGCCGTTTGTAAATAATTCTGATTCATGTAGCTTTTGGCTTTTAGAACATGCTATGCTTTTGAAAATTCCATTAAACATTTAATGCCATGAAAGGCAAATATTCTTAAAGTAATTCTCACATTAAAAATCGATGCCGTAAAATTTCAAGTTAATATTGGCAATAGAAGTAATTGTGTGGAGCCATTTGTAAGGATTCTGCGAGTCATAAATTTTAGTGAACTGTCATCAAACTTTGTGTTGTGTGTAGGTTGTATGGTATTGTTAAGTTCGTCCGTCTGGTGGGTGTTGTCTCGTCGGTGAGTGCAGTGAGGGTTGATGTGGGGTCGCGTGGCGAGCTGTGTCCCGTGCGGCTCCAGTGCCCGCCTGTAGCACCATGGGATTCAGCTCACGGCGCACGCCCAGTTACTTACAACTATCATCTACTAATAACAACACGCATCGCTATATAGTAACATAACGCTCTCTCATATATAACTATTAATGTACGCCACCATGGACTATATACTATATACAACAGCAATTAATTAATAATTGACTATAATAATAAACGAAACTATTTCGAAATTATCCTCTTTAGTACAAAATAATAATTTTGCAAATTCGTTTGTGTAATCGCAATTAACTATACATTATAAATAAAAATATGAACATCTGAATTAATAACCTCCCTTTTAAAGTCGGTCAAAAATATGTCTTTTCGTACAGTCGATATATCGGGAGTCATTATTATATATCACAACAGAATATTTAATAAATGTAGTATTGTATTATAGTACCATGGTAAGCACTATTTTTTTTACAAGGAAAATGCACTAATGCTATTTTGTTGAATTTTGAAAATGCTTTTCGGTTTCAGTTCTTGTTTACACCCTTTTAATCAATTCTTTAACAAGCTAATGCTTAAACACGGTCCACTCAGTAAAGGACTCATAAAAATTAGTCAAGCACAAACTCAAGTGGAGCCTAGTATAAAACTAATAAACGCTTTCACCAACTTGCTGATCAGTCGTTAATGTAATATCTTTTTAATCAACTTTTTAAATCTAATGCAACAAGGAGCAGCTAATGCAGCAATTTGAAAAAATGAAATATATAAATTCACGAAGCTGCATAAAAGATGGTATTATTGAAACAGTTATAACTGAAAATATATTAATATATTGATAATAAATTGCAAGTAGCATTTTTCTTGTTCTGTTTAATAACACAATTGGAGTGTGAAAAACTTTATTATATTTTGTAAAATACTAAACATTTAAATGGTTATTGTGTTCACTATCATTGTAACCTTCACATTTCATGCAATACACATACAATTTTAGCTACCTGCGATATATTTTATCAGTATCAGACATTTTTGTCTCTTACTGCATATAGTTCATAATTCTTTTTTATTTATTATCATTTTAATGATTTCAATATTAAGAGGATAATATTTTCAAACACTTGCGCGACTTATTTGTTTAAATAAAACTACTTTTTACGGAATTAGACGCGTGTATTAGTTTTAAATTTTGGCCCGACGTTTCGGAGACTGCAGTCACCATGGTCAGTCTCACCCGTGACCATGGTGACTGCAAAGTCTCCGAAACGTCGGGCCAAAATTTAAAACAAATTCACGCGTCTAAATCCGTAAAAAAGTATTATGAGAATGTTATAAAATTGTATGTATAATGTAGTATGTCCTCTAATGTCCTTGGTCCTTATTTAATAAGCTTATTCTGTACGGTTTATCCTTATAAAGACAGTTCAGGGGCCCAAGTCTGCTATTACAATGTTGTCATAATGATCAGTCACTGAATGCGTAATGGCGAATATAACGCCACAATGGCGTCATTATCAAATATTTTAACGGTCGCTCCGCAATATATCTATGAAAATTTATTGTATGTTATGTTCATAAAAATATTCATAATTTTACAAAAAGAAGCGTCCACCATAATGTTAATACAAGGCATAAACAATTTTCGAATCTTGTAATGCATGTAACCCCTCTCCACAAAATATGTAACTCTTTCATGGGTCATTGTATACGATTTTATAATAAACTCCCTATTGATGTAAGAGAATTTAATAATTCTAAATTTAAAAAAATCATTAAAACTAAATTATGTAAAAAGGCGCATTATAAAATTTCTGATTACATATATTAAAGATGATAAAGGTTGGGAGTAAGTTGCTCTGGAGCAATACATATTCTATATAGTAAAGTTTTATTAGCATTGTAAGTATAATTGACATTTAATTAAAAAATATTGATTTGATTAAAAGCTCTGCTAAGTTTCTTACGCCGGCTCTTCTCAGCAGATTGCGTCCTGAACCGGTGGTAGGGAAAAAAATTTTGGACATGTCATAAGCACATAATTTTTCTGAAAAATTGTGTCTACTTGATTAAATGATTTTTCATTTCATTTCATTTCATTATGACAAAAAATTAATAGTAGACTACCAAACTTGATAAAATTTCGCCATTATGAAATCAGTGACTGATCATTATGACTACATTGTTAATAGCAGACTTGGGCCCCAGGTGTGTGTTAAGTGGTGGATGTTTCTTACTATTGTGTATCTACATGTTTTGTAAATAATGTTTTTCTTTTACAATAATGTGTTCGGTAATGATGACAAATTAATCCAATTAATCTTATTTTTATTGTCTTGTGTATAGCTGTACTAATTTCTAAATGAACGTTATACATTTTCTTAGGGCGACTTCTGCCATAAATTAAGGGTAAATTCATTCCTGACAATAGTTGCCAAAGCAGTGAAATTAGAATTGTGAAATTAGATTAAATAAATTGGCTATTGTAAACGCAATCAAAACTAACGTATTTAGTCTACGATTACGTTGTGTTTACTTGATAATAACAAAAGGTGTAAGTTGTGTGTGTGTTGATATTACAGAATCGTTGGAGTTGGAGCCGTTCTTGGCGCTGGAACCGCCAATGTCGGCGACCGACTACGGATTCTGTTTGGATCACGACGAGGGGCTCTCGGAACTGTTTGACTTCGAGTTCTAGTGTTGTGTACAGTGTGGCATTTGTGCAACCAACTTCATTAGTGTTAACATACAACTGGATTTCTTTATCATCATGGAGGGCCACACCTGTTTTGATACTGCTACTCGACGAACGGTAATTACTTTAAGATATCAGTCTGGTTGGGCGAGAAATTGGTTTACTTACTAAAGAAGTATTAAATTTCTTTTTATTTTATTCATTTAGTCTCATTTGTGAAATGAGCTAAAGCCTTGAAATTAACATTAGATCCTTATAACAGTTATAACATAAATTAATTGCAATATTTTTTATGGTAAAGTCTTCCTTGGACATATGGTTTTATTTTAATTATTTTGATGAGTTGCAACTGGTGTAGGTTTATTATGGGTGACAATATAAACTAACAGCATTTTTATAAATTTTGTTGCCAATTTTACACTTTTTCTGTGTAAATGGACTTCTTGCCTACTCTATCGGTAAGTAACATCTTTTAGCAATTGACTTGATGACAAATGATATTGTTTTCAATATTATATTTATTAAAAAATTCAACCAATTGTTTGAAGATATGAAAGATTAATTCATAAATGATTGAATAGTTTAATTAATCATCAGAGCTATGTCCAACATTGGTATAAGTAATAGATAGATATGAAATAGCTGTCCAAATTAATATAATGTAAATGATCCATTTACGTGTAGTGTTTCGTCTATGGGAGTATGAGACTCGAGTGTAGTGTGTTGTATGAATATACCACAAGCTTTAGTTAAATGCGTTTTCTTACTGCTGATATACGTTCATTAAGCAATTTGAGAACACTCATATCCAAGGTGAAATTTATAGCGCACTGTATATATTCACGAAAGACATAGAAATTGCATGACTTTTGAATAAAAGTGACCTAACTCAAAATGAAATGTACTCAATGCCTGATGAGGCTTCTCATGGTTGCACCTATATGGTGACACACATATTATGGTAGTACTTGTATGTATAGCACATTTGTGATACTTATTTTGAGTTAAATCTTTGTTATTTTAAATGAATCATAACAAAAGTTTTCAGGAAAAATAGTAATCATTTTAACTGGGCAATAAAATTAGCCCTTAATAAGTAGTTGTTAGAATACTGCCTAGTAAGGAATGACTGGGATTAAAAAGAACCAGGCACTATTTGATCTCCTTTTGAAAATTGACATTCCTTTTGAACAGAAGAATAGAAATGCATTGTGTATTCTACATCTTTTTCCAGATGGTAGTAAAAGTATTTTCTGTGCAATTGGTTATGGATTAAGATTCTCGTTGACTAAATATTCTAGTAATTAACAATAAATATTAGCATTGTATTTATATGCATATGTGACATGTATGTATTAAAAAAAAAGTTCCATGGTATCGTTAGATTGAAAATGTCATAACTCGAAAATTTTGAGATGTACCAGATGCACCTATACAAATAGTTGCGAGTGTCACCTGGTTGAAATTTATTTAGGTGTTGACTAATATTTTTGAGTTAGTTCACTTTATTATGTACTAAAGTTTAGTACTAACTTCTAATAATCTTTGCCTTATATGGTCTCGATGGGTTTGTTTTTAGTTTGATAATAATTGACGCGCTGGGTGCCGGGGGATTTCTCAAAATCCCTATCCCAGCTGATGAGACAGAGTGGCGTCTGTCGAAAGAGAGGAAAACCGGATTTCCCCCCTTCCTTCTCTTGCCCGAGTTGGCACATTTCCCCGGAGGCACTTAGAAGTTTCTTTTCTGAGAAAAGAAACAAGAAAAGCCAAAGGGGCGTTTGCCAAGGAAGGCAAGCGGAGGGGCGGGCTTCCGACCCTTTCTCCCTTTCGACTCCTGCCACAGAGTCTCATCAACGAGGTTTGGGAAAGCGAGGCTTTCCCCGGCTCCCCGTAGGAAGAAATAAAACAAAAGGTAAGAACTTTCGATTATTTATTGATCAAAGTCGACAGTCGACTTCGTTGCTCGCCCTCCGCCAGACTTATGAGTCGTTTCAGCTATTCCAGGTACTCCGGGTCTTTTGCCCTCTCTTCCAGGTCCCGGATGAAGCGCGACTCCGTCAGAGACACGGAGCTGGTGGCCTTGAATTTCTTCCCGGAGGGCGAAGAGGCGATTTTCGGTCCCGCATCGGAAACGTGGCTGGACTTTGCCGGAGTGGCTAACTTTCTTTTCTTCGCTACTCCGGACGGGACCGGCTCCTCCCGTCGGTCTTCTTTTTTCTCGGCCGGCTTGTCTCCACTCTTCTTTTTTGAACCTTTGGAGCACATCCCTTTGAGGTTCCCCATAATATCAGCAACGTTGTTATTACAATTTTGTGGATTTCATTTTGCTTTATAAATATGAGTGTTCTCAAAATGTTGTAGTCTATGGTCACATTGACATTCTGCTCAGTAAGTTAAGGTTTTCCAGACAGAATTAATTGCAATCATTAAGTGTTACATGACTGCTGATATAAGAAGTTACCTAATAACATTGCAGTGATATTCAATCGTTATAGTATAACTAAACTTATCATGTATTTGGAAAATATTTGCCTTGTATAAACAAATATGTACGTGTATTTACATTCTGATAGTTTTTAATAGATTTTCCTTAACATATTTTTTCTAACTTACCAACACGCGGGTACATTTAGAATTGCAATTGATTCGTTTCTTAAATACCTTTTATAGTATTCAATTAATTTATTTAGTTGACTTTTTTGTAGTTAGTAGACAATGTTGACTGTAATTGGTGTACTGCTGCAGTGATAGTAAATAGTTGACATTGACATAGAATCTTTTATTGATTATTTTATTTGCAATGTTATGAGTTGCAATGTAAATACTAGGATAAGAGGTGGGTATACAAACTGTAGATAGATTTTAATTGACTGTGATTCGTAATCAATAAATAACACACCAAGCTTTTGTAATATTTTCAAATTGTTGAATGGATCAAGCTTTTATTTAGGGTTAATGCACTATAACAAAAGTCTTGATCAAAAGTGATGTTAAAGGCTATGAATGAAAATAGAACGACGGGCCTGTGGTGTGTCATATAATGTACGAAAGGTAATGAAAAGAATTTGGGTTATTCGATGCGGCGCCTCACAGCCCGTGTTAATGTTATAAATAAATATTTTAATTCACCCTGGTTGTATTATTTGTTGATTTGATCGCTGCCTCTGTTACTAGAGTTGTATTTTTGGACGTGTTATAAATCCAGACAATACTTATAGGTTATAAATTATGCAATATGCTTGTGAAACTGCATTAGATTACAAATCCAATCTGAAAAAAAACATGGTGCTAATTTCTTTTCTTCAATCAACACCAATTACAGTTGTACATTACGAATAAATCTGACGCTTATAATAAATATGTTCCTTGAAGGTAATATAATTGATATATTTGTGGTATTATGGATGGGTGTATGATGTTCACTACATCACGTACCACTCTTAACGTTTAATCTATAAAAATCTACATAGTTAATACAGCATTGTGATCTGAAAAGTCTGGGAAATATTTGAGTAACTTTAGGATGGAATTTAACTAGCCTTTCTCCATCTACTGCTGGACATAGGCAACAACAGAATAGTTTCACGATTGTTGCAATGCATCCATGTTATTAAATAGTACTCATATAAAAAATTAATGCGTATGTAGTTATAAAATTACAGATATCTAATAAGTATATTTATATTAAAAATGTCCATGAAAATGTTTTAAGTGATTCACGGTTAGATGACGACATACCTTTAAATATTGTCCTATTTAATAAAGCATGAATAGGATTTTATTTCGTTATTTTAATATTTTTTTTTACTCAGTCTTGCGTCAGATTAAGATTTATTTTATCTGATGGATTCTTACGCCAGCTAAGTTAAGAGTATTTTGTTTAATGAACTATTATACGTAAACTCATTATAATTTCGTTTAATACCCATTTGTTTACTAATTTTAATAGTATCTTCGTTCAGTAAAGTGGTACGTGGTGTTATTGGGTGCATGCCAGTATGTTTGAATGTGTGTTTGTCGCGCGTCCGCTCGTCCTGTAAATAAGTCGCTCAAATCATTGTGTCGGCGGACGTGCTCATGTATATATTACGAAGTAATGAACGGTGATATCTTAGCGGCCTTCGATTTTACTTGTAAAGCTAGCTCTAGTACTAAACGCGATACGTTCACGACGTTGCGCATTGTGCACATTGTTCCGTTATGATGTTTTGCCAAATATTTAGTTAACACGTGTTACTTTGATATTCATTATGAGTTTGTTTATTGTAAATACGTGACACGGCAGGGCGGTAGCTTAGCGAACATGGACATTATCGTTTTGATATAATTTTACTCTGTAAGTACAAAGTGACCGTCTCGACCGTAATGTAAGTACATTACTTATACGTTGGCTCGCCTCCGCTCTGTCCATTTTGAATAGTGTACAGCACAAATGTCATTGTAAAATATTACTATTGTTAAGAGCATATCAAAATAATTTTAGTATTAGAGTTAATTTTGGTGATGCATGTATGATTCGTGTGGACGCAGTGTATGGTTTAACGTGCAGGCAGGGCCTGGTTGGATTACTAGCGAGGGAATTAATATATGAATTTTCATAACATTTCAGTTTTGTATTCTTTTTGCTAGTTCTGTGCTGTTCCCGTATGTGGGTAGTAGAAATTATCATCCTCAAAGTATGTAGTAATATATTTTGTAAACTGAATACATGAGTCTTATGTTGATAGATTTGTCAAATAGGTGTGTTCATTTTATAAACTCAATATTTTCATTTATTGACGAAACAACAGACATTGATTTTTAAAATAAGGTGCGGACATGTTGCTTGAACTTAAGTCTTCGTCCCTTCGACATTCTGCTTCAGTATCAATAATTGATGTTTATTTATTAAACTTTTGACATCATACAATCATATTGCCGTCGAATTATTTTATTTCAACACAATATTACACGTATACGGTAAGTCGCCTTGTGCTGAACTAAAAAATATTAATTAAAATCTTAATTTATATGAATTTTTTACATTTTTCGTTCCAATGTTACGATTAAGTTTTATTTGAGTTTGATACATTTTTTTGGTTTGATAGAATTATATTTCGTTTGTTTAATGTATAGTCTCTGTCTGTTAAATATTTTTAAATCTTAGAATGTACAGATTTTGATTCTAGCGGCGCTCGTCAAATAGGTACCTAATTCGAATTGTCTTTTGCGTGAAAACTGAACACTTAACTCATATTATTGTTCCATAAATATGGTTGTAAATAGGTGAATATTTAAAGTGGGTAAACTGATAAGGCAAAGGTTTGATTTTTAGGAACATTAATTTGCAATAAATTTTCTTAAAATCAAAATATTCGGCATTGTTCTGTCTCTTACGAGGCAGTAGGTTTTAATTTTAATTTAGATACAAATTCTGGGGCCAAATGTACGGTATAAGGAAGTACAAATTGTTAAAAGAAATTCTCGTAGTTAAGGTTTTTACATAACATTCGTTGGTATCAATTCTACGTGGACAACTAAACTTAACTAAAAAATGGAAATTGATAGTAATTTTACACTATTCGGCTATGTTAATTGAAATTATTATAAAAACTATGTATTATAGACTAAACATTTTAATTAATATACATGTGTACATTGAAATGTGCAATTAACCAAAATACACCATAGTTGTTTTAATTTTGTAGTTAAGTTTAGTTCTCCGTTTAGATTTGGTGCCATTGTTAGTAAAATGGTGATCAAAATTTGATGAAAACGTTTTTCTTGTACTATTAAGCTCTAATATCCGGTTCGACTCGATAACATAATAGATACTAACACATTTGAAATTTTGTTGACCTGGCGGGGTGTTGCGCGTTGTTTGTATTATTATTTGTTCTCAAACAAATTTCCTTCATTACGTTGCGCTCAAGTATTTCATCATGAATGAATATTATGTTACACAACGCTCTTTACACGGCACTACAGATTTAAATTGAGTAAATTTCTGTAATACTGATAATAGATTTTTTTGAGATAGTTGGTGGAGGTCGCCTGTTATTATATCTTCACGGTACATAATTGGGTATGTTGACAGTCCACAGGGTCCTAATATACACATACAGACAATATTAATGTTAATTACATGACATTGTTTTACATAAAGGTTTTAATGCCCAAGTTTAATATAATGATGACCGTTACTCTTAGAGAATTAAGCCAACAGGAGTTGGCATTGTCAGGCGACATCAGCTGAAAGAGTTACCTACAATGCGATGCTCATACTTATTGTGCGCGGATACTGCCGTCTCTTAGTGTGCGTGAGATAATTTAGGGCGGGGCGTGCGTATAGATCAATGAATTACCTTAGTGTTTTGTGTGCGTTACGTCGCACGCCGCTGACCTGAATGTATATTTGACAAAGAAAACGGTGTGTGTAGAAACTCCTGTTGGCTTAATACTCTAAGCTGTTAGGTACCGGATAAGTTTATAGGGGTTTGTTTTGAAATACATGTGTATGTATTTTTAATGACTTATATACATTTCTGTTATTAAAGAGAATTTGTTAATATTTGACGCTCTTGTATTATGCAAGTTAGAAATTTTCTAGTCAAGTTAGAAATTTTCTTTGATCGTAAAAATGTATTTATTATAACATACAATACCTGGTGTTTATATATATTGTATTATAGTAACAGTTTTTTCCCGGACATTTGATAAATATTTAACCATAAACTAGTTCAGGCAATTTTGTATGACATACAAATGTTTGTGCATTGTCTGTAAAATTTTATAATTGTGTTTGTAGTATGGGGATGGTAATTTTGATAAAGATAAAACACAAGGCAAAGGTATTTTTGTACTAGCTTCATTGGTTACATATAGATATAGTGAGCCACATATAATTTTGTTATGCTTAACACAAAGTGTCAGGTGAGAGATTTAACACGGGCAGTATTAATACAGTTTCACTAACATTATGTACTTATTTTGCTTGTGTATCTGAGCTAGCCTTATGAGAACATGGTCAATGAAGGGGTTGTAACCGGACTAGTTTTAATTTTGGTAATCTGTAAGTCTTGATTTTTGTATAGAATATTGATACTTGGCATGATTTTCTGTAATATTTTATCTGATGTTTATTGTAACAAATTAAAAGGTGCAATGTTATGAGTATGTATTTATAGGATGTGTGTGCTGCTTGCGAGTGGCGTTGTGATCGGGTAAGCTAAAGCGTGCTCGAATGCACTCGAGTACGGCCGTTCTCGAGCGTGTCCTAGAGTTCTCGAGCATGTTCTAGAGTTCGAGCGTGTTCTGGAGTTCTGTAACGTACTCGGGAGTTCTGGAGCGATCTCGAGAGTTCTGGAGCTAGCTCGAACGTGCAAGAAATCTTTCGCCCATGTTCGAGAGTGATCGTAGCACCCTTTATGCTCAATATGTACGATACGCTTGTTAGCACCATTTGTTGTTGGTGTGAGGCCTCTTTGATTTGTATTGTGTTGAAAGACTGAGGTTGAATTATTCCAGTTTCGACGAACGTGCGAGTTATTTGTTGATTGAATTTAAATATAAAGTCATATAAATAGTTAGGTTATATTTTTTAATAAATATAATATTGAGATATGTAATATATAATATGTGTTTAATTTACCTTAATAATTAAATAATCCTCTTATGCTACAGGCCATTGTTATCTGATTGCTCGACGTTTTATAGACGATAGATCGACGTTTTTTAATCGACGTTCAATTTATTTCCTTGTTTACTTTACAAACCATGCACTGCAAAGAATGGCATGTAGTAGATATATGTATAATGACTCATTTTAAAATTAAAACACAAAATCTAAGTATACACACATACACTTCGTCCTTTTTTCGTTCTTCTTAATAAATATATTTGTACTTAAGAACTAGTTACGAGGGGAGGTCCAAAAGTTCGTGGAATGGAGGGGATGGAGTGAGGATAGGGGCGCTCGCTTAGTGTCATACTAATTGGGGACTCATAATTAGTATATAAATGGAGTTTCAGCCCTATTGCGTCATTCGTTTACGAACACTCGCCTGCTAAACACGTCAATCCGGAAGAAAACTGAAACTATGGAGAAAATTGAACACCGTGCGGTCATTAAATTCCTTACCAAGCAAGGAAAGAACGCTCAGACCATTTTGAATGAAATGGAAACTGTTTACGGGGAACAGTGCCCTAGTAAATCAATGATTTACAAGTGGCATGGTCTTTTTAAACATGGTCGGGAGTCGATTGAAGACGACCCCCGCTCAGGAAGGCCAGTTGAGGCCACCACATCAGACATCGTCGAAAAAGTGGAAAAAATTGTACTGGAGGACACCCGTTTGAAGAAAAAACAGTTATCTGCATTAGTTGGAGTATCAGATACCACCATTTTGCGAATCCTACATGACCACCTGGGTATGACAAAAGTCAGTGCAAGATGGGTACCGAGAATGCTCACGCCGCTTCAAAAACAGCAGCGCGTCGAAGCGTCAAAACATTTTTTGGAGTTGTGTGGCGACGATTCTGGACCGTTTTTGGAGCGAATTGTTACCGGCGATGAAACATGGGTTCATCACTTTGAGCCTGAGTCCAAACAAGAGTCCATGCAATGGCATAAAAAGGGGACACCACCGCCAAAGAAATTCAAAGTGTCGGAGTCGGCTGGAAAGTTGATGGCTACTGTTTTTTGGGATTGTGAGGGGATAATACTGATTGATTATAAAGAAAAGGGCAGGACCATAACCGGAGAATACTACGCAACAATACTAGAAAAATTAAAGGATGCCATCAAAGAAAAACGTCGGGGAAAATTGACCAAGGGCGTGTTGCTCTTGCAAGACAACGCGCCGGTTCACAAGAGCAAAGTTGCAATGGCTGCTCTACACACGCATGGCTTCGAATCACTAGTCCACCCACCCTATAGTCCAGATCTGGCCCCAAGTGATTTTTATTTGTTCCCCAATTTAAAAAAAGACTTAAGGGGAAGGAAATTTTCCGACGACAATGAGGTAAAGGAGGCAATTTTGGCTCATTTTGAGGGAAAAGATAAAAAATATTTTTACGATGGTTTAGAAAAATTAATTCATAGATCTAATAAATGTATTCAGCTTAAGGGTTATTATATTGAAAAGGAAAAATAAATTTACTGTTTCATTTTTACTAAAACCCTTTCATTCCACGAAATTTTGGACCTCCCCTCGTATATAGAACTGCCTAAGTAAACATTACTGACTAGAATCAATCTGCTATTTACAATGATTGTGATAATAATTCAGGATAGTAAAATGACGAAAGAGTAACTAAATAGTAAATACTGCTGTACCTAAATCAGACCAATTTGAAAACCTTGGTTGCTTATTTTGTAAAATATGAACAATCATGGTTTAATCGATGATCATGATGATCGATCATAGATTAATCGATGATCATTTAAGGTTTAAGATATTTATTTCTTAAAAAGAGTACAACTCACTTAGCTTAAGAAATACAGGGTAAACTTAAAAATACTTATCAACTAACATTGAGCATCGGAATGACGCATCATTTAAAAAAGATTTTCGAATTCCTTACAAACTAAAAAACATTACATCTACAGATACTTAACTAGGAAATAAACTGGCACTGGAAGTAACGGTTAAAACACTGGCTGGTCAATTTCTGATAAAATTGTCAATGGGGAAACTGTTGAAGGACTTGCTCCAGATATCCGTAAATGCTGTGCTGACGAGGTCGTTGATAAGAGGTCTGATCACAGCGAAGCCTGGTTTCCATGACACGTTGATGAGACGATCCAACATGCGTTCTATAAAATAATACAAAGTTAAAGAGTGTAGGTATGTTATATGTATATAATATCTGAAATGTAGATAATTATTGAAATTTTTTTTAAGAATTTTAAGCAGACTACTGAATGGATTTTAATTAAATCACAGTTGTATAGCAGATCAGAATAACAGAGGCTATCAAAAGCTAATTAGGGAATGAAGAACTATAAATTTAAAAAAAAAAAACAATGTTTTAGTAAATCTTATTAAAATATTGATATAAATAATATTACCAAGTATACCGTTTCCCCTGAGCAAGTTTCCGACATGTATTTCCATGTCTCCTATGTGGTCCACTTCCACATGGACGTCAACACCAGTACCGTTACGTTTGATGCGTGTTGTCTGCGAGTAGTCGCGAAGTGTCAGGTTCCATCGACCGGACCGTAATACACCTAGGCCGAATGCGTCACCCTAGATAAATGAGAGAAACATGTGCCTATTAGCCTAATTCATTGGTTTAATTATAATTTTGATAAAAAAAACTACGAAAAATTTACATTAGAGTATTTCAATGAACCTTGTGGTGGGTAGTTAGCGTAGCGGTTTGCCGAAACAAGGCCTGGAGATTAAAGGATTTCATCTTTTACAGAGGATATTATCTGCTTTCATTATTCACACATTTAATTGAATTATGAATTAATAAACACATTCTTATGCATATATTACCTTAAACTCATAATCACCGCTGAGCCATTTTTCTGGAAAGTATTGTGAGTAAATGATGCGGTGGTTCTCCCAATCCGTCCTGTAATTCATACAATAAACGTGAGTACAAAGTGTATTTATTGTTTTTTATGTATTATAAGTATGTATTTACAAAAGAAAAGTAGTATATGTAGTCTATCCGTATCTGGTACCCATAATACAAGCATAGAAATATAGCTTACTTTGGGACCAGAGGACGTTGTGTGAAATGTCTTGAATATTTATTTATTTATTTATACATAGGCAAGACTTGGCAGTTACTGTTTTGGGACAAGCGTCTGATGATGCGGGAGAGTATTCTAGGACAAAAAGGCTAACGAATCTCTGAAAAGAAGTGCTAGACAAGGTATATTTTTTTTACATGTAATATTGGTCAATTGTTTTTTTAATTCTGAGTTTCTGACTAATAGTAATTAGCGTTTCATTTCAAGTTAAAAGGTAATAAAGGGTCTGATACAGAACTTTAACATCGCTATTGAGAATAATAAATATTGTAAAAAAAAAATAGGAAACGAATATCATTTGCAGAGGGCTTCACTGCTACCGTATCGAATGCGTAACTTAGTGGTTAAAGCCAATATAGTTATGGAATATTACTTGTATTTGGTGACTGTGGAGTGTGTCCAGCCTCGTTCGTACACATCGTTGAGTGTTAGCAAGTAACCGACACCGTTAATAGCACGTGATTGACGTACTTCTTTAGCGTAGTGAGGGTCGAACGCTGCCACTCCCATTTCAGGTATACCTGTAGTCATATTGTATTACAATATCACATCAGGGAAATATTGAAAATAAAGGAGCTTCCTTGCCCAAAATCTTGTACCTAGGTGCTTCGATTTACCTACATGTATGGTAATCTAAGGATTGATATTATAATAATTAAGGATTGAACTCAGTGTGGTGACGGATTAAGAATACAAGTGTCACCACCCCATCTCCTCCCAAGGGTGCTGTAAAAGTCAGCTAAGGGATATTGCACACAGATAACATCCTCTGTGAGAGACGGAAAACCCATAAATAAACCCTGTGCCAACGCGCCTGGTCAGCGTGGTACAGTAGACCATAATCCCTCCCAAAGTAGAGGAGGCCTATGCCCAACAGTGGGACGTAAATGGGCTGAAGAGGAGAGGAGAATCTAAGGATTACTAGGAACATTGATGAAGGATATTACCTATATTATTGGTCCATCATGCTAGTAAGCTAGTATTAAAATGCGAAAGTAACTCTGTTTGTCACTCGTTCACACCAAAACTACCGAACAGAATACAATGTTTAGTACACAGATAGTGTAGAAGCATGAGAAAGCATATGGGCTACTATTTTATGCGAAAAAATTGGATATAGTGATTCCAAGCTTCAAACGTAGGTACGTCTTGAATCGCCTATAGATTTTGTCGTTTTTATAAGATACCTACATGGGTAAATCTATAAGAGTGTTGTGTTTACGTATCTATGTCAGTCTGTCTGCCCATAGGCTCCAAATAACGGAACAAATTTTTATTCAGGCACTCAACATTGATTTGTAATTTTAGCCCAAGTAGTCTAATCTTTCTATCTATAATCAGTTTGGATCTGGTGTAGTGCGTATGTATGTCATGTACTCGTAGTAGGTAATTATAGTCTATAACAAGGAAAGCGAAATAATTTATTATTTATTTATTTATTATAAACTTATATACAAATACCTATTATATTTCGAAGGACTTTAAATCAGGCACTCTGACGTCGCTGCGAGTGCGAAATAACAATGTGTTTTTTCTTAATGTGAAAGAAAAGGATTTTATATGCATTCTATGGGCAAGTAAAGTACGTCAGGTTTCGTGAATCGATATTATATAAAGCTATAGGTACTTAAATACTTAGATACCTAGCTCAAAATGAGAAAAAGGGGTGGTTCAGATATCCTGACGTAGGTAAGTCTGTTGTGTATATAGACACAAATTGAACAGACAGCTATAAATTGAGTTACGATCGTACTCACCAACTTTGAAGAAGGGCCGCAACTTATTGAATGCCCGTTTTATGCATCCATCAAATTCTGGTGAAGATTTTTTGCAAGCGTAGAATATCTTTTCTGTAAAACATTGTTAGTTAAGTAAGTAATAGTATCTGTTTTTATGTATATCGTGCTTGTTGTAACTTGTAACGTAAGTAGAAAAGCAACCTTGTCTATGTGGTAACTGACCCTGACTATAAAAAATTGAATGTATTTATGAATGGAACATAATTACGATATCGCACTAACGTAATTTTTTGTTTGCGGTTTGTTTAGTGGTGAATTTAAACAATGTATCAGCGTACTTTCGTAGCGTGTCTAACTATTATTATTATTTAAAAGAAAAATACCGACTTCATGAGACCACCGGGGTATTCTACTCTTTGATTATTAAGATACATAATATGTGAAAACAATTTGTGTGCTTTTGAAATTTGTGGATCTTCCTCGATTTATTAGGAGATAACCACGAGATCCTGACCTGGTGTGTGGCCCATTGGCCACACGGGAAGCACCAGCACTAGTTTAAAATATTAAAAATATCATTAAAATCGCTTCGCCCAGTTACAAGTTACGAGGTAACAAACATAAAAAAAATGTACAAACGAATAGATAGCCTCCTCCTTTTCTTGAAGTCGGTTAAAAACTGTATCAATTCTTTGTTTGTATGAATATATAAATATATTTGTATTCAAACAAGATTCAAACTAAAACAATATAGTGAATGGGCCATACCTAGGCTGAAGTATTTAGCAATTTGTGTCTTTCATCATTTTACGACAGAAGAATGCGCTAATATTTTTGCAATCTTTATTCGAATATTTTTTATTACAATATACATATAGTGATAGTTTCAGTTATATTGTGTTATTATTAAAAGCATTACAACAGTTCCAACCCTATTGAGCTGCGCAGAGGGGTGAGACAGGGAGACGTGATATCCCCAAAACTGTTCACCAACGCACTCGAAGACGTCTATAAGACGTTGGACTGGACTGGACGCGGCCTGAATATAGACGGTGAGTACATCTCACATCTTCGATTCGCCGATGACATCGTCATTATTGCGGAGACGCTGGAACAGCTAAGCGAGATGTTGCTCAGCCTAAACGAAGCCTCTCGACGTGTTGGTCTCGGCATAGGGTTGCCACCTTTTTTCTTTGCAGATAAAGTATATTAGTTATTATAGGTACGAAAAAAAAGTACATAGTGTCAAAATAAAGTACAGTTTATTTTTCTTTATTATTTTAAAAACATTTTTTTTATTGTATTTTGCAGTTTTTTATCAAATTAGTATCAAATTAGTGGACAAGAGTCCATAATTTACTATAGCATAAATTAATAAAACTTTAAATCATATTCCTATTGAATTCAAAAATTTTCAACTGCTTTGCACAAAACAAACAAGAAATTAAGACCATGATACTGACATCTGGCATTGTTGACATTTGAGATTAGGTGGCGTTCAGAGAATGTTAAAAACGAGTACTTAATTGATATAGCGCTGGCGAGTGGCGACATCGATTCATCACTAATCGATCAAATTCTTTGAACGTTAAAATACTTAACACTAAACTTTTCAAAATCCCAAAAAAATCAAATCATGCAAAATAAAGTATTTTCGCGTACTTTATTGTTTTCATAAAGTATAAAGTACAATTACCTGAAATAACGTACAATACTTTATTATAAAGTACGGGTGGCAACCCTATCTCGGCATGAATTTGGATAAGACCAAAATCATGTTCAATGAACGTGTTACGCCGAGACCAATCTACATCGAAGAGTCGATGCTCGAAGTTGTTCAAGAATATACCTACCTTGGACAAGTTGTTCAGCTTGGTAGAAACAACTTCGAGAAAGAAGTCGACAGAAGGATCCAGTTGGGCTGGGCGGCATTCAGCAAGCTACGTCGTGTCTTCTCTTCGCCTCTTCCGCAATGCCTGAAGACGAAGGTCTACAACCAGTGCGTCCTACCCGTCATGACTTACGGTGCCGAGACGTGGACACTTACGGTAGGGCTAGTCCACAGGCTAAAAGTTGCGCAGCGAGCTATGGAGCGGGCTATGCTCGGAATCACTTTGAGGGATAAACTTCGAAATGAGGTAATCCGTCAAAGAACCAAGGTGGTCGACATAGCTCGCAGAGCAAGCTCGCTTAAGTGGCAATGGGCTGGCCATATTTGCCGCAGAACCGATGGCCGATGGAGCAGACGTGTTCTGGTGTGGAGACCGCGACTCGGCAAGCGTAGGGTCGGACGCCCCCCTGCCAGGTGGACTGACGACTTGAAGAAGGTCGCGGGGAGGGACTGGATGCGGAAGTCGGAGGACCGTATATTGTGGCGTGAATTGGGAGAGACCTATGTCCAGCAGTGGACTGCGATAGGTTGACGTGACAACAGTTCAATAATTCAATTAGTTAGATAAGAGATTTAGTTGGTAACTTAGAACTGAAAGTAAGCAAGCATTTAGACGTTAGATCAAGTTGTTGAGTACCATATGAAGGTGTGTAATTATCATAAATGTTAGATTTACGACAAAACCCTCACAATATAATTAACATGTAATTGTCATATCTATTTATTTTAAAGCCGTAATGATAACCACGAGGTGTGTACATAAGAATAGGTATCTGTAAATGCAGTATCGTAGTTTCAGTGTTATGTAAATGTCTAAATACATAATTATCTATACTGATAAATATAATAACTATAAAGCTGAAGGGTTTGTTTGTTTGAACGTCAGAACGCGCTAATCTCAGGAACAATGATGTTTGATAGTACATTTATCGAGGAAGGCTATAATATAACTTCACGCTGCGACTAATAGGAGTGAAGCATTAGTGAAAAACGTTGTAAAAACGGAGTCGCGGACAACAGCTATCCTGTATAACATTGTGTGCAAGTGCATTTTATTAATAGCAATGCCATTTATACGATTAAATAACATTTAAGGAGTCTTTTTTCTAACACTTTACACACTTAGCGCGACTCATTTATTTAAATAAAACTACTTTTTACGGATTTAGACGCGTCTCACCCGTGACCATGGTGACTGCAAAGTCTCCGAAACGTCGGGCCAAAATTTAAAACAAATATACGCGTCTAAATCCGTAAAAAGTAGTTTTATTTATTTAAAGAACTCTTTAAATGCAGTCAGTCTAATAGCTACAAATCATAATTTATTAACAAATGACATTAAATTAATATGATGACACTTGGTCTCAACTCTCGATGTGACCTTGGTTACAATTTGCGTCACTATTTGTTGATGCTCAAGTGAGCAAAGCTTGCATATGTTACTAAACACATCCATTACGAAAACACATTTCATTACATTTATCTGCATGTCTGTCGATATGTTGCTGAGAAATCTCACTATTCATCTATGATGTAGTAATAAAGTATAAAAATCCGAAGCGAGCGTAAACTGTGGTGCAATACCAGGTTTTTCTATCTCGATGGTGCTTTTATAGAATAGATACGTAGAGTCACTTATAAATACAATCTAGCGTTGACAAAGTCCTTATTGTTGTGTGTTGTTTGTGACGGGCTTCGTGGTGGAGTGGTTTATGTAATGGACTGCCGATCATGAGGTCGCGGGTTCGATTCCCGCTTGGGACAATCATTTGTGTGATATCCATAAATGTCATACAAATGTTTGTACTGCGTCTGGGTGTTTTCTATGTATTATATTATAGTATTGTATTTACAAAAGAAAAGTAGTATATGTAGTCTATCCGTATCTGGTACCCATAACACAAGCATAGAAATATAGCTTACTTTGGGACCAGAGGACGTTGTGTGAAATGTCCTGAATATTTATTTTATTATTATTTATTTATTTTGTATGTAGATTCCTATGTGAGCTTAAATCGTTAAGGTTAGGCAACGGATGTTGATGCGGTTTTTTCATAGATAGCGTGTTTCAAGAGGATGGTTTTTTAGGGTTCCGTACCCAAAGGGTAAAAACGGGACCCTATTACTGAGACTTCGCTGTCCGTCCGTCCGTCCGTCCGTCCGTCCGTCTGTCACCAGGCTGTATCTCAAGAACGGTGATAGCTAGACAGTTAAAATTTTCACAGATGATGTATTTCTGTTGCCGCTATAACAACAAATACTAAAAATAAAATAAAATAAAGATTTAAGGGGGGCTCCCATACAACAAACATGATTTTTTTACCGTTTCTTGCTCGATACTAATAACGTTGCCTTATGTTGCATAGATAATGGTACGGAACCCTTCGTGCGCGAGTCCGACTCACACTTGACCAATTTTTGTATAATTTGTTAAGGTTTGTTTTCTAAAGACGCGTACGAAGATATAGTTTTTTGACAGGCGTACGTATTTCAGGATTTCATTAGTATAAACCTAGAAGTCAACTCTTTAAATAATACCTAAATATATCACAATTATTTACTTCGTATGTAGGAACACGTACGGATACAGACAATACGTAAAATATGTACCTAGTCATATTTTTAGGGTTCCGTACCCAAAGGGTAAAAACGGGACCCTATTACTGAGACTTCGCTGTCCGTCCGTCCGTCCGTCCGTCCGTCTGTCACCAGGCTGTATCTCAAGAACGGTGATAGCTAGAGAGTTGAAATTTTCACAGATGATGTATTTCTATTGCCGCTATAACAACAAATACTAAAAATAAAATAAAATAAATATTTAAGGGGGGCTCCCATACAACAAACATGATTTTTTTACCGTTTCTTGCTCGATACTAATAACGTTGCCTTATGTTGCATAGATAATGGTACGGAACCCTTCGTGCGCGAGTCCGACTCGCACTTGACCAATTTTTTTTAATTTATTTAGACTTTATGCACAAACAGAGTACAAAGGCGGTCTTAAAGCTTTGGACATTATCTACCAGCCAACCGGTAATATAGCAGATAAAAAAGTGTGCAAATACTAAACTAAAATGAAAAAAGAAACTTCTTAACAGATATACAGGATTATTAATAGAAGTATTTTCACTTCGTTACTTAGATATCAACTTCAATCTAGCAATTACTAAAAAGAAACTATACTTAGGCCTTGCATAGATACCAAATAAGTCGTGAAAGAAAATTCGATGATCTATGTTACAATTATGGCCTCATTGCATGTTGCAATATTTGTACGTAATGTTGCTCTGAGCTATACCTAGCGGTTATCGTAATTTTATAGCGGTTGCGTCCTGTAGGGTTACTCTTGAAAACAATTCCGAACCATTAGCATTGAGATTATGACATTTCATCACGTTTCGTACTCTTGAACACAACACTAGCGCCATATTGTGTTAATACTGAGCGGATATTGAGTGAACTAAACATGATTGGTCAATGTCGCCAAAACCGTACTCTTGACGCCTTTTGACAGCTCCGTATTGAAATAGAAATTGCGTTAGAGATTGGGATTAGCACAATAACCAAAGAGTAACTTTTTGAAATTGTGAAGGTGATTTCGATTGATTTTACTGTTTAAAGGTAATAATAATAGTAGTAGTAAAAGTAATATAGTATATATATATATAGTATATCTAATATATAAAATTCACGTGTCACAGTGTTAGTTACCGTACTCCTCCGAAACGGCTTGACCGATATTTATGAAATTTTAGGTGCGTATTCAATAGGTCTGAGAATCGGCCAACATCTATTTTTCAAATCTTTTTTTTTTTTAGTATGGCAAAACAACGTTTGCCGGGTCAGCTAGTATATAGTATATATATAGTATATAGGTAGTAAAAGTAATATACAAAAATGGCTTGACTGTCTCTTCCATATCTCATTCTTCGCGCAGCTTATAGAAATGAGTTGAAACAACGAAGATATGAGTGTCATTATGCACATTAAATGACCAATGATTTTGCTATGGGTGACGATGAATTATAGCGAAAGCAGAGTTATTTACAATTTGGTTAATTCACAAGTTGGTACATAACATAATTTTTAAATGGACTGAAACATGAGCCCTTAGGGCACAGCAATATGGCTTCAAACTAAACAATTAGACTCAAAATAAATATAACATTTACCTAATCATAAATCTTCTAAATAGTAAACTATTATCATACTATAGTACTCTCTATTATTACTACTTCATTTATTAGACTAACTATTATTTTAATAAGTGACCTTAACATTTATCATTTAAAAAGTCATTAATACTATAATAACATTTATTAACTAGGTATTTCTGTAGGGTTTTCTTAAAATCTATTATCTATACTCTATTAGTATTATTTACATTTTTCATACAGTCAAGTATTTTGTAATATATTTTTATGCATATCTTATGTAAACTAGTATGTACAAAGGATAGCTTGGATAAAGATAGAGAACTAAATAAAAACTTCCTTGTAGTATAGTTGATAAAATTAATATTACAAACATACCTTTATGCTGTTGCTTTTTAAACTTAAAATCTCTGGATTTAATTTGTAAGTACGAACATCCATGCACATGATTCACTGGCATCACAATCACTCAACAAATAAAACACTTCACTTAATTGACACCCTTGTCCTTGACTTGAAAAGATTTCTTTCAACAGGGACTCAAGAATCTAAGCAAACAAAGTTTTGAAATTCGAATCTCGCGCCTTATAAACACAATCACAGTACTTTTTAAATTGTAGATAAATGTAAGCAACGGGCGGACCTTATACAGCCAAGCCAACATTATTTTTTTACATAATTGAGGTCTTTTTAGGTAAAATACAATGAAATATTGTCAATTAGTTTCTATTTACGCAATTTTAAGGTGAAACTACCTTGAAATAACAGTATTTTATTTAAATTTTACTAGAAATAGTTAAACAACAGTTTATCGATCCCTATGCCACAGCACTACGACAGATGTTAACGCTGCTCACTGCACGTCGAATGTAGCCAATTATTGAGTGATTCACATGTTAATCCAATAACAACGTTATTGTGTTCAAGAGTAAGACTTTAAGGTTATCCTTGGATTTTAATTGGAATTATAGTGGTATTGCGATTGTTTTCAAGAGTAACCCTACTGTTGCTCTGCCAAGGATAATCTGATAATCAAAGTGTACCTACATAAATTCGTGTATGGTACGGCGTAGTACTGGCTGGTGTGGACATACTAATCAATGGGTAAAAACTTTGGTATTAGTAATATTAATATGTAATTTATTATATTATCTGTGGTAATACCAAAGTCCCGCAAAATTACGCGTTGTGAAGTTAACACTACTATAAAAAGTGTGTGGCAGTGCAGTATAGATATTGTGCACCCATTTATTTTCAACACGCTTTTGTTATTACTGTTATCTAATTTTGCTTGCGAGACTTCATTCGGCTAATACAATTTTTTGGCTCTAAGTAGGTGAAACTAAAAGGATAATTTCACAAACTTTACGTTTCTATTTTTAACATCTTTACAAAAATCCCTTCTTTTTTTATAATAAATCCCTTAACCGTAGTTTATTTGTGGTTTATTTACAGTGCAAAGAAAATCGTAGTTTCAGATTCCTAGCCCACGTGCCCGCGTCCCTGGTTGGGCTGTATAGGCCAGCCGGGTTTTACTTTTACACAAATTACTTACACACCAAGAAGATTATCATAATACGAAAATATTATGTCACACTCTAAAATAACATAAATAAATATGTACATATTCTAATCATGGACAAATAGCATGCAAATATACGTAAACTTTGAATATTGACCGAAACCGAACACACCGAAAATCATATGAACTAATAAGAGTTTTATTAAAAGTCATTCAAGGCAGAGATATCAATTCTGCGTACACAACCAAACTTAACTAAAAAATGAAAATAACTATGGCATATTATTAATTAATTGGTTATTTCGCGGTGTAAATTTATATTAATTAAAATCTTTACTCTATAATACACAGTTTTTATAATAAGAAAGTTTAGTTAACGTTGCCGGATTGTGTTATTGACACTATCAGTTTTGATTTTTAGTTAAGTTTAGTTGTGCATGTAGAATTGGTATCAGTGCTGGTCTATTTTCTAATGGTCTTATTCATAATGACTTATCGGAGGTTTAAAAGTTCGCTAAAATGGGTTCGCGAAAATTGTCATAACTTGTTATTCATAATAGTCTTTTTACGATAAAACGTTTATTATCTCTCCGATAAAAGCTCCGTTTAAACCTCCGATAAGTCATTATGAATAAGACCATCATTCTACAAATAATAACAGAAGGTAATACGAAATTCTCTGTCTGATAGTAATCTGTTGATGGTTGTTGATGTTGGTGAAACAAACAGTATAAAATATCCATTTAGACTATCTTGCTTAACTGTTGTGAAGCTAATTAAGTTATCTAATATTGTAAGATGATTGTAATACTTTCAATACATCACGCATTTTAATTAACAAGTTCATTACAAATAAGAAAATTTTGCGGATTTAGTTATTGCGGTACTTTCATTTGCAAAAAGTCATATTAATTTTATTAACAATTATTTATTTGCTAATAATAATAATGAAATGTCGATGGTCACTAGAGCAGAATGGCTGCGACTGTGAATCGGTTAACAAAAAAGCAGGACATATTTTTAAGCAGATAGTTTAACGACATGTAAAGTCCGAAATTCTGAATTTATCTGCACGCAATAGATACCGCGGTCGCGGGGAGCCACTGGATGTAAGCAGGAAAAGACCGTGCGTTGCGACGTTCTGTAAGTGAGGCCTGTGGTGAGACCTATATCCAGCAGTGGATGGAAAAAATCCGGTGAATGGATGGACAATAGATTTGTTTTAAGTAAAGTAAAGATTTGTTCATAAATTTACAAAACAGATACCTATGACTAAGCGACTTAGATTAGATACCTATAAAAACGGTTGCAGAGACGGACTTTTATATTAGATAGGTACTTATTGCTTTTATAAAGAAATAGGTACCTATCTCTGCAACCGTTTTATAGAACCAGCGACCTCTTGATCGGCAGTCCGTTACATAAACCACTCAACCACGAGGCTCGTCATACATAATGGAAATAAGTCGTTAATAAAGTCTGGACAGTACTATAATCTGTGACTACATAGTTTGAATATCTCCCTAGTAACTTGTAAAGCAGTAACAACAAAAAACTTATGTATAACTAGTTACAAAATGACCTCGTATTTGTAATTTGCCACTGTGAATCCATTAAACTTGATTGTTTAATCTCTTAATTAGATACTTAATTCATAATTGCCAATGTAGCCCGGATGGGGGGGGGGGGGAGGAAGGCATTAGTTTTGGGTGTTTGATTCCAACTCATCCGGTCTTGGAATAAAAAATCGCAGTATTTTAATGTAGCTTTTTTGTAACCATAAATATATTTATAAACCTCCTCTAATTAAATCCTGGTCAAGCCCCAGTGATTGATTCACTATTTCATCTTGGCTTATGACCATATTTTTTAGTAATTATGAAAAGGTAAAGAGTCAATTTCAGAACAGAATTGAATGATCACAACCTAAAAGCTTGGTAACAAGTAATTACTCGTAAACCTCAGTTGAGCTTTTACTGTCCCAAGAAAATTAATCTTGAAGCCTAAGAAATATGTTTGGAACGTAGCAGATGGCGCTCTATAGTGTGTGCCCACCCCAAGGGATATAGGAATGATGTTATGTATGTGAAATTAATCTTCCGCTTCTTGGCTTTTGCCGCGAAGATGTCTAGCCTTACTCGGAACTATAAATCAAGGGTGTGTAAAGGTGTAGATGTGTGGTGTGACGCAAACGGAAAAAATAAGGAAATATATTAGAGGAAGTCTGAAAGCGATGCCAGTGATAGAAAAACTGAAAAACGAGCGGTTGTCTCGGTATGGTCACGTAATGAGACGGTAGAATAATAACATTGTTAGGAGTGTTCTTAGAATGAAATGTAGAGGGAATCAAAGATAGAGGAAGGCAAAGGAAACGATGGATGGATTGTGTAAAAGAGGATATGAAAGAATGAGGAGTAAACACAAAAATGATGTCTGACAGAAGAGCATGGAAGAAAAAGGCATGTTGTGTCGACTCCAAATAAAGGGACAAGGGCAAGGGAATGATGATGACCAACCTAGATATTTTTACTTACCTTACAGAATGTACGAATTACGTTTTTGGCGTCAGAATACGGTTAGGTACAATATTGTTTTAGGTAAAATGAATTTATTGAAGTAATCTGATGCTATACTTGCATTAAATCATGGTTAATTCTGCAGCTAAAGCATTTCGCGTAATTGTTCATGCAAATATTTAAAGAAGTAGGTACATACCGATTTCCTGCTTTTCCTTTTCTGTGTTTGTAATTTGGGAACAACACAAAACTATTGCACATAAATTAAACAACAAATTTAATGAACGCATCTTTGTAGGTGATAAATTAATCTAGTTCATGAGCAAAATTGTTGCGTTTTTGTTTCTTTTTTGCAGTTCTTTATTTAATTTCTTTTTCTATTCTATATTTAAAATCGGGTCATTGAAATCGGGAATTGATTTTATTTATTTTTAAAAATAGGTTTTGGTGTTTGCCTAAGTTGCTCAGTGCTATGGTCAAACGCAGTCTGAGTCGAGTTCGCGAAAGTGCAAACCCCTACCAAGGTGTAATATTGCGACATTGCTCTGTTCTGTTGTCACTCACTAGTAATACAGCGCCTATAAATACATATTATTTTTATATTTATAATGTTAGTTTGATGTTGATCTATGTTTATATGAAATATTTCAAATGCTAAACGTTATAAATTTACTAATTAAAAAAATTGGTTAAAACATTATTTCTTACAACCATATTACACTTTGTAATAAGTCTGTCTATAAACATTTATCGGTCTCTGTAAGAAATATATAAATTGCTTGGTTATAAATTTGAAGAACTCGCTGATAGAGATATATTTTTTTAAATTATTGCACTGTTATTTGTCTCTAATTCGCGTGCATATAATTGATATTATATGTATATACTTTATTGTTGATAAGATATAAAAAAGTTTACTCGTAATTTTTTGCTTTTCCTATTTATATACGCAAGTTTTTCGAAGGTTTTCATAAGACCGTATTTGGTAGAGGCGCAATCGTCAGATATGTGCCACTAAGGTTTTAAAAACAAAATAATTTTACTAATATAAGAGTTATTTGAAGAATCAAATTGAACCAATTACTTACTATGATCATCTTCTATCCATAGAATTAGTATTATATATTATTCCTTCTGGCTTCTATCTCCATCGTGATAAATTACTTTAGACATAAAGCAAATTTTAATAATTTGCTTTATGTCTAAAGTAATTTATTAATTTTGCAAATGACTTGCTATGCTTTTACTCTATGTCATTATAAATGTTATGTACCTACATAAATACAAGCGAAATACTGTTATTTACATGGAAACCAAAGAGTATCAGAGTTTCGAAAATCGAGTAAGAATAAATAAGAATTTAAAAAAAATTTAAAATGCGGTTAGTGTTTGATAAAGCGACAGATTAGACGAACGTAATGCAAGGCGATTGTACGTCGATTGTATTGCATTTAATGTAGGCGTTCCGACTTTTGGTAGAGTCATTAATAAATAATAAATATTCATGGACATTTCACACAACGTCCTCTGGTCCCAAGCTAAGCTTATTATGCTTGTGTTATGGGTACCAGAATACGGATATAATACATAAACTACTTTTCTTTTGTAAATACATACTTATAATACATAGAAAACACCAGAAAACACCCAGACGCAGTACAAACATTTGTATGACATTTATGAATATCACACAAATGATTGTCCCAAGCGGGAATCGAACCCGCGACTTTGTGAACGGCAGTCCAGTACATGAACCACTACGCCACGAAGCCCGTCAAATTCATTAGAATGTATATATAATATGTGCTAAAGTCATTAGATGTATCTAGCTGTAATTTTACTATTGAGATCGAAAGATGGGATGATTTTTGAAACTTTCAATTGGTTATTTCGGGATATTAACTTTATTTAGTCATCTTCTTTCTCTTCCTTATTTTGGGGTCTGTGCTACATGTCTTTCTATTTCATAATCTTCTACCTGTGATCATATTAGCGGTCAGTCTTATCACCTTTATATATTTTTTCACACAATCCATCTATTTTATTAGGATGTATGCATCTTTATAGTTTCAATCAAGAATGTAATTACCCTTTGTGGATTAAGGAAGGGGTGAAATGTAGGTATTTTACAATCGATTTTCTAAACCTCTATTTATTCTCTTGAGCAAGAGGAGGTGCTGCTACGCCCAATACCATGACTTCTTTAATATAAGGTAGTAGTAGAGTCTTAAAGGTAAAGAAAAACGATATAAAATTAAGTAACTTTATTACAATATTACAAACTACTTACAATTAATAATACAAGAAAGATGTTCAAATAAATAATCCTACAATTAAGAACCTTTCAGTGATTTAAACATTATTGAATTCAAAACTATATTAATATAACTAATTTTGTTGTACAATATTGAGCTGATATTCTAATAGGTGATGTGGTAGGTAATACAATAGGTACAATGAGTAATGACGCATGTGATCCAGCAAGATTAGTTTTACTTCGGCATAATGCTGAAGACTCTAAAGGTAAACAAAGGTAAAAACATTTAATTTTGCCGAAGCGCGTCGAAATCATAGTTCAAAGAATACCCTCGATTTACAACAAAAGTTGCCAACTTCAAAGCTTACAAATATCTTAAGTTAATAAAACTAATTAAAAGGAAAGCGATGCAATGAAAATAAGAAAATTGTTGTCATACTCTATAAAATGAATGAAATAATAGATGAACATTACACTCTACATTTTATATATTTTTATATAAACAATATTATCATAGCGCAAAGTATGATGCTGTTAATAAAATATCAAATTGATGTATTAAAATATTTAAAGCTGGCAACTTTTATTATTTATGTACTTCTATCATTGAGAATTTATTCACATGAATATTTCCGTGAAAATTTATAGTAAATCTAGTCTACGATCCAGTCATCGTAAGGTATTTTCTCAAGAATACGGTCTAAGAAGCGAGACATCTTCTCTCCTAAGTCCCTCTTAAGTTCAGGTTTCATCTCTTTCAGGAGTTCTTGAGCGTTGGTGTTGATAAAAAGATTAAGTGCTGCCTCTACCGATTAAAATAAAAACTCTATGTTAAAAATATTAAGAATAAAAAAGTAACGTACTGTTTTTAAAAGAGAGTTTAATTTTTTTATGAGCTGTTTTGAAGAATTTTTAGTCAGAAGTTGGGTAAACTAGGTTTTAAGTTTTCTTTTAAGATCATTTTACGGTCATAGGAAATAGCATATTATGCTTAATATCTATCTAAATAATATTTACTACTAGCTGTCCCGGCAAAAGATGTTTTGCCATACTAAAAAAAAAAGTTTTGAAAAATAGATGTTGGCCGATTCTCAGACCTACTGAATACGCAAGTAAAATTTCATAAAAATCGGTCAAGCCGTTTCGGAGGAGTACGGTAACTAACACTGTGACACGTGAATTTTATATATTAGAAGACTAGCTGACCCGGCAAACGTTGTTTTGTCACACAAATGTCAGAAGTTTGAAAAATAGATAGTAGCCAATTCTCAGACCTACTGAATATGCATATAAAATTTGGTAAAAATCGGTAAAGCAGTTTCGGAGGAGTACGGTAACTAACATTGTGACATGGAAATTTTATATATTAGAAGACTATAAAGCTACATTGTTACTATACAAATTACCTTACCGTGTCATTTATAAAAAATATATTTTTGAAATTAATAATTTATTTTTCACTAGGCAACTATTACTAGGCATTACTAGGCAACATTTAGCAGGTATTATTTTTGATAAGGACAGACTTTAAAAACCGTCTACTAAAAATAAACAACTTACGTAGAACAGCGTTTCCATTGTGCAGATTCTCGACTCCCATCTGAATGTCTTTTACAGAGAAGTCAAGTTTGAGTTGCTTCAACTTCAAGTAAGTTTTACCATTGCGTTTGTATGGCTCACCGCGGAAGTATACCTTTGCCTTGACACCATCTGTGGAATATGAAAAATTGTTTTTAAAAAGTAACGCATACGTATATTATAATATTTATAAAATTATTTTGCCGGTATAAAGAACCGTTTTATTACGCTGATTTTGTAATCAGTAAATTAATTCTTGGAGATAAATAGATAAAACAATAGTTAATATTAATATTTCAATAAATTTAATAGGTACTTTAGCATTAACATTGCTAAATATTTGTAAGTAGATGTATCCAGATAAAGAAGTTACAAGCTATGAAAAGCATTATTAAATAAAATTGGTCAAGTGCGAGTCGGACTCGCGCACGAAGGGTTCCGTACCATTATCTATGCAACATAAGGCACGTTATTAATAAATGAGCAAACAACACACACAATACTTAATTAATCACGTTTGTTGTATGAGAGCAAGAAACGGTAAAAAAATCATGTTTGTTGTATGAGAGCCTCCCTTAAATATTTATTTTATTTTATTTTTAGTATTTGTTGTTATAGTGGCAATAGAAATACATCATCTGTGAAAATTTCAACTGTCTAGCTATCACCGTTCTTGAGATACAGCCTGGTGACAGACGGACGGACGGACGGACGGACGGACGGACAGCGAAGTCTCAGTAATAGGGTCCCGTTTTTAGGGTTCCGTACCCAAAGGGTAAAAACGGGACCCTATTACTGAGACTTCGCTGTCCGTCCGTCCGTCCGTCCGTCCGTCCGTCCGTCTGTCACCAGGCTGTATCTCAAGAACGGTGATAGCTAGAGAGTTGAAATTTTCACAGATGATGTATTTCTATTGCCGCTATAACAACAAATACTAAAAATAAAATAAAATAAATATTTAAGGGGGGCTCCCATACAACAAACATGATTTTTAGGGTTCCGTACCCAGTATCTCAAGAACGGTGATAGCTAGACAGTTGAAATTTTCACAGATGATGTATTTCTATTGCCGCTATAACAAAAAATACTAAAAATAAAATAAAATAAATATTTAAGGGGGGCTCTCATACAACAAACATGATTTTTAGGGTTCCGTACCCAGTATCTCAAGAACGGTGATAGCTAGACAGTTGAAATTTTCACAGATGATTTTTATTTATTTATTTATTTTAAAACTTCATGCACTTTAATAATACAATGGCGGACTTAATGCCGACAGTGGCATTTTCTACCAGTCAACCAACGTCGGTGCAGAGACAATTTGGGGCAGGTGCTATTTTACAATAAACTAAAAAAAGAAATAGAATGCTTCAATTTCAACTTATTTACACAATACAAATATTAATACTATACCTTCATATATATACATAAACAAATACCATACCATATAAATATAACATAAACTTACATACTAATAGTATACATAAAAATATACTCATATAGTTATAGAATAGTTACATAAACATACAGATGCATAAACACTATATCTACATAAATAATTATAATATTTTAGTGAAAGGTGATCTTTAGCGATTAGATTCCGCCAACAGTCCCCTATAATGCTCACGAACTTTTGCCTTAAAAGTGTCACGGGTTTTTGCCATCCTGATTCCAAGAGGGAGTGCATTCCAGAGAAGAATCGCTTGAATGTTAAAAGAAGAATGTACTAAGGTGGAAGTATGCGGTGGACAAGAGAGAAGACGATTATTAGAGGAACGTAAATCTCGTTCATGAGTGGAAAAAAGGTATTGAAAGTTTGGCTTTAAATAAGAGGGCGAATGAGGGTAAGATAAGATAGAGAATAAGGTTGTTAAAGCTCGAAGATTTCGTCGTTGTCTTATTGGCAGCCATTTCAAGCGAGACCGGAATGCTGATACATGGTCGAATTTACGCAGATTAAAGACGAATCGAATGATGATGATGTATTTCTATTGCCGCTATAACAACAAATACTAAAAATAAAATAAAATAAATATTTAAGGGGGGCTCCCATACAACAAACATGATTTTTTTACCGTTTCTTGCTCGATACTAATAACGTTGCCTTATGTTGCATAGATAATGGTACGGAACCCTTCGTGCGCGAGTCCGACTCGCACTTGACCAATTTTATTACCCTTTGGGTACGGAACCCTAAAAAATGAATTCATATTTTAAAATTTGAGTTTAGAATTGTAATTTAGAGTTTACGTTTCAAATATATGCCTGTATCTAAGTTACAATACAAGGACTTTCACAAGAGCTATTAAAAAAAATTTACTTTTTAATAATTTGAAAGTAGAATAATTTTTAATTAGAGTATGAACATACCGTATTCACCCCAGTAGTCACCTCCACCGCTAGCTCTGACTAACAACAGTACTCCAGATGATTGGTAACGAGCACGTGCTGTGATGTGAGGACCAAACATTGTCAACTGGAACTGATGTGTTTCTATATCCGACCTATATAGAAAATTTATTAGAATTATTATAGAAGGGATTAAGCGCAGCTAGGGGTAGGTTTCAGGGTTGAAATGTATCGCGAAATTCCGAAAATTGAATCAATGAAAACCAGATCTCGATTTCTCTCAAATTTGGTGTATTTTTGTTTCGCCTCCCATTTAAGAAAGAAAGAAAAGAAAAGAAATAAATTGAATTTTTTCCTTTTTCTTGTTATTTAAATAAAAAGAAAGAATTGAAACCCCTCAAAACTTAGTCCATCAGAAACGACGGTGTATCCCACATAAGCTCATAAGCGCTTTACTTTGGGTGGGATTATGGTCTACTGTGCTGACTAGGTGAAATTACGAGTATGTATGTGTACACAGTTTTAAAATTGGTCTAAAATGCTAACGGTTGGCGGGTATTTTTTGCTTGTTAAATCGTTTATATTCACATTTTTCCATCTAGACTAGAATAATATTATCTAATATAATCAACCGTATTGTTATTGGTATTTATTTCCTATTTGTTTTAAGCGATTTAAAACATACTATTGTCGATTCAAAAGGCTTAAAATATGATAAACAAGGACGTAATGGTATTGTCACCTTTGTCATCTTTGAAAATATAAAATTCTTTAGAATACTTTAACCCTGGTAGGCGGTATTTATTTTGGTCATCATATTGTAAATATGAGGTTTCTTTGTCCATATGACCCTTGGAAAGATTGTTTGTGCGTTTATGTATACACGAAACGTGTACAGAATTCATTAGCTGACTAATATTTTAAATATCAAAGGATATTGGTAGCCATAATGTACAGTTAAACCGCAAAATTCGTGTTTGTTTATTGAGCAGTGTATACAACAACAACAACAACAACAAATTTCTTTATTAAGGCACAAGTCCCATGATATACAAATATAGGTACATAGCAAATAAATGACATTAAAAAAAATACAATAAAATTTTATGATTATGTGTTAAATTTACACAGATCTTTTTATGAACTATTATATGCTGGCCGTACTTGACGTTCCCAATATCTACGATATACCAATCCGGTTGGCCAGAATCCGTTACATAAAAATGTATCCAATTTACTACTCGGTATAACTACTTTAAAAGAGTTAAATACGGTCTCATAATTTTGCTTAAGGAGCTCGACACTGATACAATCCTCACCGCGTTCTTTAATGTGTTCTATTATGTCCGCTTCTGAAACACATTTTTTGGTACGAGAGACATAGATAGAACATTGTGGTTCTACAACTTGTATCTTTCCATTTGTTTCGAGGGTACCACGCATATTTTTATTTTTATTTCTAATCTTATGTCTTTTTTGTACTAACGTAAAAGAGCCACCTTCATTTCGCATACTTATACACTCATTTGCGTCGGTCAAAGTGGTCGGATAGACATCACGTGCCTCGCAGTCTGCAGTTGTATGTAAAGGGAGCATACGACGGTTTTTCGCTTGACGCGGCGGCTGCACTTTTAACGCTACGTTTCTGTAGGTCGGCTTCGGCGTATGCGTTGTCGTCTTGCCTCGATTCATTGTAGCATGTTGCGGCGTTGGTTCAAGAACAAGCGGTAGCGGACTGTGAGGTTTTAATGTCTCGGGCGTACTCAAGGGATTAATATTACTTCTCTGAGAAAGCTGAGTGCCCAGTGACGTGCGCAGGTCTGTCAGCTCTAAACTAATGTTTTTCTGAAATGCATTAAGTTCTTCTTTCATCACAGACATATCTTTCAATAGCCGTGTCACGTCCACATAATCAAACGTTATCGGCGGTAGTCGATTTAAGTCTTTTGCGACGAACATGGGTTGTAGATCAGGGTCAACCAATTCTTTTAACACTTTTATGACATCTTTTATATTCTTTTTCTTTTTATCCTCTCCTTTTCTCTGAATAATTTTACCTGCATCTCCACAGGAATTAAATAACACTGTCTTTCCGTTTTCAATTTCCGTTTCCGAATAATTATCAGCACATATTTTGATTATACTATTTTCATCTAAAACATCAACTTTGTTTTGTACAAATGTCAGAAACTCATTAATAATAATATTCGTCATCGCTTAACACTTGGAACACAAAATATAGATAACATTATAAACTGCAATCGTCCGTTTAACTCGACGGCCGACTACCGACTGATAATTAATGTTAATGTTAATTATTATTGTATTGTCCTGTTACCTTGCAGAATTAATATACTATTTTAAAAATTGCCAAGCATTGAAAACAAGTTAAACACGTATATTAAATATTAATAAAGAATCAAATATTCACGTAGGCATGACTTTTTACAAAAATCTTGCCTTTATGGAACGTTCAAATTTTTACTCTACCACCGGTTTCGGTAGTCTGTTTGAGTTTTTAAAACGTTCTAAAACTCAAACAAGACTTAGGCCATGTGGTAACGGATTAAGAATACAAGTGTCACCACCCCTTCCATCCTAGGGTGCTTTAAAAGCCAGCTAAGGGATGCCTTTTGTACACAGATCCTCTGTCAGAAATGGAAATTCGAATTTAACCCTGTGCCAACAAGCCTGGTCAGCAAGGCACTAGGCTACAATCCCTCCCAAAGTGCAAGAGTCCCGTGCCCAACAGTGGGACGTTGATGGGCTGTAGAGAGAGAGAGATTTAATTAGGTATATAGATGAGGACTTTTTAACTTCGACTGATTTTTAACATAGGTATACTCGCTAAAAACGCAATTTATGCGTGTATTTTAAGAAACGTTAGAATAAGTTATTTTAACAAGAATAGTAGATTAGTATTGTGTAGTACTTCTTGGAATAGATACTTAAAAGAAAGAAAAGACAAATAATCATCATCATCATCCTCCTGCCCTTATCCCATTATTTGGGCATCACTTTCAAATCAATGAATAAAAATATTGACATCAGAATTGCGAGTTGTGAGAATATGAGTAACTTTCATAACTTATACAATATTTCCCATATAGATAAGTGAGAAAATCTAGCAGCAACTCTTACATCACCTTACCAGTACTACTTAATCAAAGCATAGGCTATTATCATACAGGTTTTACATAAGCAGAGGTTTCCCATTACATACTTTAATTACTTGCTTGCTAGTTAAGATATGAGCTAGGGTATTTTACAACGCTACTGTATACGTATATTTTTGTGTATATTTTGTGTATCGTTTATGTATATTTTGTGTCATATTTCTTAGCTTAGCTTTAAGTAAAAATTGTATGAACTTCTTGGCAATAAATTATTTATTTATTTATACATTCCTTGATCTCAATTACACAAGTTTGATTATTATGGAAAAAAAATCAATCTTTATTCTTCTCTGTAATCTTTAAAAGTCCCATTGTGATGACGATGTATCACTAACACAAATAATTAAGTATTTAAAAAAAACGTCCAGCCGACTTCATGTCTCTTTGAAATTTGAGGGTTTTCCTCGATTTCTCAGGAGATAACCACCAGATCCTGACTTGGTGCCAATAAGATCATATGGAAGACATCGGCTTTAAAAAAAAAAAGAATAATTAAAATCGCTTCACCGAATAAAAAGTTATGAGGTAACAAACATAAAAAAGAAATATAAAAAAAGCATAGACGAGTTGAGAACCTTTTTTTGAAGTCGGTTAAAAAATATAATATACCTGACATTAGTGATGGTCATGTTGGAAGCTCCTGTTGCGTGAATATCGTTGAAACTTGCACGGTAACCATCAGGTCCTCCACCCAGAGCTATTGACAGTTCATCTATCACTATGGACTCACCCTGGAAGTATTTTAATGCTATTGAGACTTACAGATAGATATGTACGTGTAAATTGTCAACTTCTACGTGTTAGTAAAAAAAAATGTTCTAATATTGGTCAATAGCCTCCACAACTTTACTAGAGCTTGGCTAAAAGGGTGTTTAAACTGCTCTCAAATTATAAAAATAGTCGATAAATCGCAAAAGCTACTCGTGATTCCAGTTCTCAAACAAAACCGTCTTCCGAAACTAAGAAATAAAAACCCTCGCCGAAACAAAATCAAATGTTGTTATGATTATGTTTCGCTAAAGTTAGTCTTAAATATATGTAGTCTAAAGAGAGAGAAATGTGTGTGCTTACTTCTTCAATGCCCAGTTCAGGTGCTCCGCCTTTCAGGTACTCCATAAGAGAGTTGAAACTCCGCAACAGACAAGCGTCTACATTGGGATCTCTCTTGGAACACCGTCCACCGAACATATCTGTAACAATAATAAATACTTATTATAGTTTACAGAACGTTATTTTTTAACACGCTTATGTACGCAAGCTTGGTACGTACTCGTATCTATCAATGTAATTAATCTATATAACTTCTCTATATAACTATCTTTAAAAGTATTCTTTCAATTTTTAATTATTAGTCAGATTGACCTTAAAATTTGCGCACATATTAAGAACTGATGACAATGCCATAGTAAAAAAAAACTGGATTGTCACGCGTGTTTTTTTAGTTTCTGAAATAAGTAAATTTTTTTAAATCTGAAATATTTTTTTTACATGAAGGGTAAAAATCTTCAACTTTAGAAGATACAGTCCTTTGTCAGCTTTAGGTACCTACCGTACTTACCTACCTATTTATTGACACATCATTCAACACATCGGATATCTACTACATAATCACATTAACGGTGAAACAAAGACAGACAATGTTTCATAAAAGTTGTTATTAGCCAGCTGTTATGCTAATATTAGCTTTCGTCGGTCATCGGCATGTATTGGTATGCAAGTTGCAACTTCATAACGGTAGCCCGACTTGCACGGTGAAAACAATAGACGTTAGATACAATGGGCCCGCAAATATGCCTTGGGAGCGATCATACACTTGGTATTGTTTTTTAGAAGAAGCTTTGTTTCTGCGTGATTAATAGAATAGGAAATGGCAAGTGATTCATATAAAAAGTAGCTTTGCTAGCATTGTTGATGTTACTTCCTTTATTATTAGCAGGCGAAGTATAGATTTTTATAAGTTCTACTGAGTAAGAGATCTACCTAATAGTTGAAATAAACAGATGAACACCGAAGTGATCCTAAGTAATAAGGATTTCTTTTTTGTACGAATCTCATAAAATGAATATTCCTGTATGATTTTTGTCAGACGCGACGTACCGACTTCAATTCGTAAATCGATGAAGAAGTCAGAAATCAAAATTTGAATTGGCTTTTTTACAAGAAAGTTAACGTAGGTACCAACTTAAAGAAAATAGATGATTTGAATTATTTTTTCGCAATATGTCTCTGTCTTTCTGGTTCATTAACGTAGGAGTGAGCGAGGAAGTGTTATTTGTGTACAATATTCCTTAGCTGGTTTTTACAGCACCCTGAGAAGGAGACGGGTTGGTGACACTGGTATTCTTAATCCGTCACCACATGGACGTCGAAGTGAATTACTCTAAAATCTAAGAGCAATGACCGAATGGGAATCCATTTTATGCTTTAGAATTTGACCTTAATATCTTTAGTAGATTATTAGGATTTTATACCGGTATGTATGATAACTGATGACCTATACGAACAAATGAAAGTTTAATATAGAGGCTCGAGGCTCCTTTCACTTCGATGCCTCTAGGCGTCATATATTACTGTCATAAATACTGATATTTCGACACACTACTAAATAATATTTGTTGTTTGTAGACAAACATTACTCGGATTAACTTCTACGTTAGTATGATTATGATTATTTATTTACTAGCTGTTGCCAGCGTTATATAGAAAATTTTCCCCGTTTTTGCAAATTTTTCACTGATGCTTCGCTGTTATTGGTCGCAGCGTGATGTTATAGAGCCTTTTTTGATAACCTCTCAACTGACACTTGACCTTGATTTTTATATGTGCACTCGAAAACTAAAATAATTTTTCATATCAGACCAGCGGTTCTTGAGATTAGCGCGTTTAAACAAACAAATGAACAAATTCTTCAGTTTTATATCAGTATAGTCAGACAGACATTGTCCACGTGGTATAGTGACTTCAGGCATTTTCATTTCTTTACGATTTTGATCGACAGTGACCTAGTCTACTTCATATGCACCCTATTTAGTTGTATGGTAGATTTTATATCTTGTACCTTGTACTATCTTATCGAATATATCTAAGATATCCCTTATATCGATATACTCGTATCGTATATAAGGGTTTATCTACCAGTTAGTCATAAGACGTAGTGACATAACGGTGCATAATGCACCTGGCATGTCGTCGACCTGAGCGAGGCCTTGTCCGCGAAACTTGATCTCGCAAAATCAATTTACTGTTAGCAGTTCGATAACAGTTTATAGATTGTTGAGACAACCAGTTTATTTTTATCATGTCAATTGGTATCAAACAAAAATTTTAAAAATATCTTTTTACTTATTTAGAATATTTTGACGCGTATATATTTTATTTAAATAACTGAGTTGCGCTAGTGTTAGAGAATATTATTTACAAATTTCCAGCCATTTGACACGATGTCCTTTGGTCCTAAATGAAGCTTAATGCTTGTGCTATGAGTATAACAGTTTTTGTAGTTTTCTGTATTACATTAGCATCACATTAAAACATGAAATGGAAATTGATTTTCAATCTCTCTGTTATTATTAAAAACTAGCTGTTGCCCGCGACTTCGTACGCGTCTAATTTAGAACATTTTCTCCGTTTTTTACAACATTTTTTACTGATGCTTCGCTCTTTAGTCGCAGCGTAATGTTATATCCTAGTCTTCCTTGCTAAACGTTCTATGCAAAACTGAAAGAATTCTTCAAATCGGACTAGTGGTTCCTGAGATTAGCGCGTTCAAAGAAACAAACTCCACAGCTTTATAATATAAGTACAGATAAATACACCATTGATAATTTTTATGCCAAAATATAATAAGTGATTTTACTTGACTGTTTGACGCTAATGTTTACTCAAAACATTTGGCAAATTAAGAATACCTTTTAGCAGTCAATTAAGAAGCTACCTACTTAGTTTGACCCTAATAAATACATGTGAATAAAAGTTGCATGTCAAATAACTGTATAGTTTTTCTGATCTCAGTATCTACTTAATTAGTACACTTGTATAATTAATTACTCTTATAGAAGGACGATGTTCTGTACTTAGATGATAAGTAGGACAAGACTAACTGGTACAATTATATCGTACTTCTGTATTATTTCCTAGGATTAGATTATTCGTTTTTAGGGTTCCGTACCCAAAGGGTAAAAACGTGACTCTTTTACTGAGACTTCGCTGTCCGTCCGTCCGTCCGTCCGTCCGTCTGTCACCAGGCTGTATCTCAAGAACGGTGATAGCTAGACAGTTGAAATTTTCACAGATGATGTATTTCTATTGCCGCTATAACAACAAATACTAAAAATAAAATAAAATAAATATTTAAGGGGGGCTCCCATACAACAAACATGATTTTTTTACCGTTTCTTGCTCGATACTAATAACGTTGCCTTATGTTGCATAGATAATGGTACGGAATCCTTCGTGCGCGAGTCCGACTCGCACTTGGCCAATTTTCTTATAAAATTGTTTAGTCTTTGTTATGATTAATGATCATCTATAATCGTCACTTCTTAAAAAAAAATATTATTCCATACTTATTTGTCCTTTATATTTATTTGTAAACAATATTTATCTTTACCTATTATAAAATAAAGTCATTACTTTTGTATGTTATGTCCCTATGTGAGATTAAATCTTTAAAATTACGTAACGGATTTTGAATGCGATCTTTTTAGGGTTCCGTACCCAAAGGGTAAAAACGGGACCCTATTACTGAGACTTCGCTGTCCGTCCGTCCGTCTGTCACCAGGCTGTATCTCAAGAACAGTTGAAATTTTCACAGATGATGTATTTCTATTGCCGCTATAACAGCAAATACTAAAAATAAAATAAAATAAATATTTAAGCTCCCATACAACAAACATGATTTTTTTACCGTTTCTTGCTCGATACTAATAACGTTGCCTAATGTTGCATAGATAATGGTACGGAACCCTTCGTGCACGAGTCCGACTCGCACTTGACCATTTTTTTAATAGATATAATGACTTAAGAGGAAGGTTTATTTGCATAGTTTTTTAAGGGTTGTTTCCTAAATACCATCCATCCACCAGTCCTTCTCAGTCCACTGCTGGACATAGGTCTTCTCGATATGGGTGGTTATTGCCATAATCGCCACGTTTGGTAGGCGGGTAGATCGATCGAAGGTGTTTTGTTACACAGGAGAACGCTGCTGCACGTCCTCCTGGTACCCGTTTCCTAAATACCATGTTTACGAAATTGCGAGCATTAGTTCTTTATAAGTTATGTGTATTATAAACATTATAAGCAATGTAAACATTAGGTAACATGACAGTTTTATACAAAAGATAGTTAAGAAATTGGTAAAAATAAAAAGACGTGTGGCACTCGGGTACTGCCGCGGTAAAGCTATTGCATAGCATTATTTATCAACTTATGCAATTAAAATTATTTATTTATGCAGTATTTTGTACTTGCATTATTTTTCACTTGCAAATTTTAAAATTAAACTATCACATTAATATTAAGAGGATACCAAAATAGCTTCGTGCATTTTTCTATGTACGAAGTTTTCATTGTTTCTTTAGATTGAATGGCTAGAGCTCTAATTTTTAAGTATATGTTTTTTCAATATATGATCTAGGATCGCATAAACTCAGAAACGCGATTGAAAAAAGTTTTCTCGATAGAAAATCTTGGCGAAACAACCTCTCAAATTTTTGATTTTTTTCATTTGTCGGTCTATTATCGCGTATTAACTAATGAAATAACTTTAAAAACATAGGTAACTATTATGTATAGAAACACGTAAATCAGAATTAAAATATATTTAGTAGATTTTGAGTAAATAGGAAAAGTATCCCTAATTCTTCATTTTCTGTGCCTACTGGCTGTGTTAATATGTACGTGTCGGCGATGATATACGATAATATTGATGTAGGCCCTTAACAATATATAATAATAATAATGAAATGTATGTTTATAGAGTACTCACTCATTTTCTTTTACTACTTTTTCGTGACTATCTTCATTAATAAATGCACTTTTTTAATTCATATTTAAAACTAACGCCGAAACTGACATGAGTCACCAGATTGCGGGGCGAACAGCGAAACGGCGTTACTGTGCATGCGTAATCCACGCATGCGCAGTAACGCCGATAATGTTAGGTTACGTTATTTTCGTTACGGAATTTCTGGATTCTGTCTCCACGCTCAAGACCTGCGATAGAAGCTATGCAATAGCTTAATATGACTATGTAGGTGAGTTACTTTTATGTTCTACTAAACTATTTGTATACACGCAAAAACTCCTAGTTACTCTTCTAATGTATATAGACCAGAGTGTAAATACATACAAGTTAAACATAATTATAATTCTTATTAATTCTGTTTGAATAATATTTAAGTGATTTTGCGACGCAATAATATTAGCAGTTAAAATATTTTTACAGGAAACAGTGGACCAATATGATTAATGAGCAAATATTATGTGGATTAGTAATTAGTTGACATCATCTTTACTTATTTTAAAACAAAGTCGTTATATTTGTATGTATGTCCCTATATGAGCTTATATCCCATCACCAAATGGACATATATTAGTACAAATGAAGATCAATATCGGACCAACGAACGGACAGACAGCGAAATTTTAGTAATATAGTCCCATTTTGCATTTTGGTACGGAACCCTGTAAAAGGTAGACTTCGATGTGTGTGGTGTGGCCCTTATAAGAAGTAATTGTGTGCTTGTTTTGATACAACATCTTCTTTCACAATACATAGTTCTTAATGTAGTGACCGCGCTGTTGAAAATGTAATTGAAGTTTTTGTTGATAGTTAATGCAATTCGCATCTTAGGCAATGGGTCATGCTGTAATACATTTTCATATGATTAATGTCAGGTCTTTATTTACACATAAAGGTTACACTAATCAAGGGAATTGACATGTACATATACATGAAAATATTTGTAATGTTTAATTTACACATCTAAACCAAATACTAAGACAGACGCCGCTGCGTACTCGTCCTGAAGATGAGCATCGGATATGCTCGAAACCTGGGTCGACATCTTCGATCCCAAAACAGTGAGTGTTAGCCGGTAATATAATATTTCTAATATGACTCAAACTCACGAAAAAAATTTCAATACGACAATACTAAGGTAAAATTTTCACTATAAATAATTCTTTTAAGTAGTTTAATTTTGCATAAGTACTTAATACAATGTATTTTTAGCTAGGTATACCTAGTGCATACCTAGTGTTACCTAGTAAGTAATAATGATAATTAGTATAGCTTAAAAATAAAATAAAAATCACTTGATAATCCTGGATATTATTTGCAATTATATTGTCATCGGTCCATATAGTACAAGTGGGTGAAAACCACTTCCGTTATATAGATTCATACGTACATACATCCATACATATGTACATACTTACAAAGTTAACTACATACATAACTACATACAAACTTAACCAAACTAAAAAATGCTAATAACTGTGCTGTATTTTGATTATTTGGCTATTTCGTTGTACACATTTATATTAATTAGGTACTAGCTGACCCGGCAAACGTTGTTTTGCCATACTAAAAAAAAGGTTTGAAAAATAGATGTTGGCCGATTCTCAGACCTACTGAATATGGATGTAAAATTTCATAAAAATCGGTCAAGCCCTTTCCGAGGAGTACGGTAATTAACACTGTGACACGTGAATGTTTTATATAAGATAATCGTGATTCTATAATACACAGTATTATAATAAGAAAGTTCAGTTAAGCCGAATAGTGTTTTATGCAATAATAATTTTCATTTTTAGTTTAGTTTGGTTGTGGACGTAGAATTGGCACCATTGTGTTACATTTAAATTAAAATTAGTTCGTGTCTTAGTATTCTAAAGAATAACACTTCTATAAAATGATTATAATTATCTATTATGATATTATATGATTGTTATATAGGCCGATATGCTTAAATAATATAGCTTTGTGTGCTAATTTTGTAATAATAATTTAATCATTTACGATTAAGGAAATTTGTAATTATTTAGGTAGCGATTTTTACCTAGATTACTAGCTGACCCGGCAAACGTTGTTTTGCCATACTAAAAAAAAGGTTTCAAAAATAGATGTTGGCCGATTCTCAGACCTACTGAATACGTATGCAAAATTTGAGAAGAATCGGTCAAGCCGTTTCGGAGGAGTACGGTAACTAACACTGTGACACGTGAATTTTATATATTAGATTATAAAGCTGAAGAGTTTGTTTGTTTGGACGCGCTAATCTCAGGAATTACTACTGTAGTATAAATACAAAGGAAACACACACGGACATAGAAATTTAATATGAAAGACGAAGACATTTTTGAATCTTGCGAAAAAAGAAATCTTTTACCCGTTGTATAAACATTAATTAAATTCCTGAGATACAGCCTGGTCACATGCGGACTGAGACGGTAGGACAGCGAGGTCTCCGTAACAGGGTCCCGTTTTCACTTTTAGTACCGAACCCTAAAAAGCGTAGTAGTGAATGGTGCTCTTAGTCTTAACTCAACCTCATGGGAAAACGGCGTGACGTTTATTAACCACTTTTTTAACCAAACAAACAAGATGAAATTAGTTCTTCACTTTCTCAAAGTATAACGACAAAGTTAACTGTCATACTTTTTACAGAATGATCTATCTTTATTCAAATGCAAGTCATTAGAATTGATAACTAAATCCAAAAGGCGGTCGCGAGACTTGCAAGTAACTGCTTCTAATAGAAAGCAGTTATACACACAATAGATTTTATGTACCGACTAAACTGTCTAGATAAAGGTCAAAAGTGACGATTAAAAATAAAAATGGTTTTATAATTTTTTTTTCAAACAAATTATGGCAAGCTTTTCTGCTATTTTATAGTAACTAGCCTTCGTAAATAGTAGTTTTAAATATTATTGTGACAGCTTTTTCATAATACATATTATTAAAACAATTTGCATACACTGTTTTCTCGCGATATGATAAAATACCAAAAATAAATAACTACAGATTTTTTGGTTTCATGATTTAGTTAACTAGGTATGTGTTTCTAAATATGTTTTTGTTTTGTATAATATCAAACAAGAACATATCTTTCTGTTACCTACGTCAATACATTTGCGAAACTTATCATAACTTATCATTGAATTAAAAATCATTTTTAATTCAGTTTTTGGAATTCTGACACCATTATTTCTGTTTATAATTAACTCAAAGTTTTAATTATTAGCTACTAATACAAAAAACATTAAACAAACACGATAGAATCCGCAAGAACCAGATTTATTAAAAATAAAAAATAATTATAGAGTCACATAATTTTGATAAAAAGTATTCAAAAATCAGTGGTCAAAATAGCGAAAATATGAACGCAACAATAATTAAGACCAATGAAAATTAATGGTTAGTACATTTACACTCTTTCCACTTTCTTTTGTTTACTTACGTGTATTTGATGAACTGGAAGCTGTTACAGCAACGATAAGCAGTAATAACACTTGATAATTCGCCATATTAAAAAAAAAACCTTTGTTTATAAAAAAGAAAACTTTTAAATCAATGTTCTATTTTGAAATATTATTGGTATCGACAGTTTTTTTTTTCAACAAGGCACCAAACGTCCTACGCGTGCTGCCTCAGTGGGTGCAATGGTGTATTGGACTGAACCCTCTCCACAAATGCATTGACCGCAACATGGTTTTCTATGTGCTTTTGTCTTTTCTTGTGCGGTTTTTCTATTATTTTATTTTCCTTGACAGTAAAAACATATTATTTTAATGTGAGAATTATCTCACACAATAGTAATACTTTCTTAGGAAGAAAATAAAAATTAATTGAATTGCTTGAATCACTCATACAATATAATCTAAACCTGTTTTTCTAAAAGCTTTTTTCTAGTTCATGACCTTTATTACTTGTTTGATATTACTTTATTTTACTGAATAAAGAGTTTATTGACATTAATGGGATAAAAGTGATTTTGTAGATGCGTTGCAAAAATGTTTAGTTGTTTGAAGAAGAACCTAGAATCAGGATGAATATAGGAATTGTTTACAAGAATTTCGTGTCATTCTACTTCAAATTTAAACTAAAAATATCCAATTCCAAAGCATATGATTAAGGTAGAGCCTTGGTGGAACTTTCTAGAACCTATAACCTGAGTAAACTATAAATCTATATAAATAAAAAATAGACCCCTCAGATGTACCTACGCGCATACTTTCTGATCTATCTCTAAAACCCCTCAGGGTCCCACTTTTCTACATGGGCTTTCTCCACTTCGGAAGGGTGCTTGGTTTCCTATGCCATGCTCAGGTGGATTGTCATTTCAAGTTTTCCGTCATTTACAGACGATGTTATCCGCTTACATTATCCCTTAGTTGACTCTGAAAGCATCATGAGGAGAAAATTGGGTGTTAACACTAGTATTCGAATATTCTGCCATTAGACTATTTTGCAATTTCTGACCGACGGTACTTAATTATATAATTTTTTATTTTGTTTATCAAGATTTTAAAAGGCACAATTACAATCCTTGTATAGAAGAAACTTAAACATGAAAAGAACTTAAAAAAAAGGAATATCGCAAAATAAAGTTCTGTCGGTTAGCTAGTTTATAATAAGACAATTTAATTTATTTACATATTTATTTATTTGTGAGCAATTTTAACAAATACATTACATATTACATTAATTATATTATAATAATAGAAAAATTTACACTTTATTCTTTCTCTTCTCTCCTCGCTCTTACAGCACCTTGGGAGAGAAATGGGGTGGTGATACATATATTGCTTATCCATCACCACACATACCACCATAAACTTCTATCAAAATATACTATACGGCTTAGTTCAACCCGTGACTATAGTGACTCAAAATTCTTCAAAACTTCGGGTTAACTTGGAAATTAATTGGAAATTGTCGAAATCTGTAAAAAGCTTATTTAAAAACTTCTTATTTGTTTATTTTTACGATAAAATATTAAAATTATGTACGATATAGTAAACATAAAAAATGAATGTAAATTATTTTGTTAAGTAAATTATTCTGTCATGTGTTATGAAATTTAAATTTTAATTGTATGCATTATGTATTACAGTAAAATTACTAAATGTTGCGCTCTCATTCATTATTGGTTTATTAGTATTTGCTACAATTACCCAAATAATAATATTTAAACATATATTTTAGGTCAATATTAAATTTTTAGCCAAGTGTGCATCGAGTATTAGAGAATACGTGGTTCTGTGGATAAATAAGTATGAAAACAAAGAGGCTTAAAAAAGTTTTATTTCGAAATGTATGTATTTCTATTTCCATTACATTAAGTTTTCTTTTTAGGGTTATTCATTTTTGTACGAAACCCTAGTATAGATATAGTAACCTTATAGTCTTACTTCGGTGTCCGTCTGTCTATCCGTCCGCCAAACTTTTTTACCTCTTCATTTCCAGGTGTTCGCAACTCTCTACATATATATTACTAGCTGCTGCCCGCGACTCCGTACGCGTGGAATTTGGAATTTTTTTTGTGGATTTTTATAGATTCCTTAAACAATACGTGCTAAAATGAATGTGCATAATAATGTTTATTAAGTATTTTTACGGCTTTTGTGTGCTACTTCTTAGAGACTCCCGCTTGCGGCAATCACTTTTTCCACCATAATTTAATTTATTAAATTCTTTCAGTGTTAAAAAAGGCATTTATAGAGGAAGGCTTTAGGCTATATAAAATCACGCTACGATGAGTAGAAGCGAATCAGTAGTGATTAATGTTACAAAAACGGGTAAAATTTTCTAAATTCCATGCGGACGGAGTTGCGGGCAACAGCTAGTCTGTCTATATAAATCCTAGATTATTTAAATTAAAGAAAAACTATAAATAATATTATGTTATTAGTTATACCCTGTGACTACGACTGAATAAAATTAAATTCAGTGAAGCCGTTAGAAAAACTAGGTGCCGGTTGTTTAGGTTTTTAGATTGGGTATTTTACGGAACCCTAATTACTTGTGTAAAATCAAAATAATCTAAGTTTCAATCAGCTATCTGCCACTAAATATCATGTCAAAATCACATCAAATTCAAATAAACAAAACCAAATAATTTTATTATGCTTACTTTTATGGTGTAAATATTAATTTATGTATTTTATAAAACACTGTTATTTAGACATTAGGAGGTTACTTTGATTTTATTTATTTATAGATGTACAAAATGTAGTAGATAACTAACTGTGCCCTGCAGTTTTCCTTGTACACTTACTGGAATTGAACACCTAGGTATGAAGGGGACCAACGATCTAGGGTATAAAAATAGTTAATGATTTGTACACAAAATTTTATAAAAATCGAGGTGTTCAGAGAACCAACCAACGCTTTAGGCATACAATAAATTCACTCTCATTCATGTTTTGTTAGTTGCAGTCATGACATTAAACGACAGCAAGCACGTTTTATCATTTCGAACGAATGTCTGTAAGCCTATTGTACATCAATTAACTATGGCCTAGTACCCTGTTCTATTTTAATAGATAAAAAGATAAATATTTTATCGATTGTCAGCATAAAAACGAATCAAAACTGATTCTCGATTTCAATAAATTGAATCACAATACCGTTATTACCGGTTCGAGTGCCTTCATTACCCGAGATGTCGGTCAAATCGATTGTCAAGATAAAGTTAAAGAAAAAGATGTTAAGGCAAAGATTTATATAAAATATATAAAAAAAATATAATTTACAAAAGAAAAGTATTCTATCCGTATTCTGGTACCCATAACACAAGCATATAAGCTTAGCTTGGGACCAGAGGACGTTGTGTGAAATGTCCATGAATATTTATATTTATTAAAAAAAAATCTATAATATCTATCAAAATATTTAAAAAAATATTTTAAGCACATATCATTAAAATTTATTATCATGTAATTTTTTTAAAAAATAGGCAGAATCTTTGTTGCAGAGCTGTAACACAGCATTATTGCTAATTTGCCGCTTAAAAGCGACAATTTGTGGGTAATATTTTACAGTACACGTAACATTTTTTTCCCCCTCTAGTGGCAACCCGGAACCCATTGGCTTAGCGGATTATTGCCAGTCTTAGGTAATGGCTTCTCATGTGGTTTAGGTGGGGTCAAAAATTTTTATATTGTCCAAATTTGAATTTTTACTAATATTATAAAGGCGAAAGTTAATAAATATATCGTTTGCGGCGCCCTTTCGATACTTTTTGACCTTCATAATACGGGGAATCCCGTACGGATGGTCCTACCTTTAGGTAACCGGATATAGTTTAAAAAATATAGGCCTCAGATTAACTTATTTGTTTGATAAGTGTTGTGTAACGTAAGAGTTACGTAAGAGATAACCTAATATTATGACGTCAATACACTTGCTATAAAGTTTGTCAACCTGCATACTGAGAGTTCCGTATTTACTAGACCGGACAATAGTATTAAAAATTGGTTAAAAAATAAATTACTATCGTCATGACTGATTTATTTTATTTCAGATAAAATTTAACATTGTAGTATTTTTTTACATTTAAGTAGGTTAACTACCAAATTAATACTGTATCAAATAGGTACACAAAAAGTCCCTTTACTGTTCCCAGTCCATTAACGTCCCACTGTTGGGCACAAGCCTCTTCCACTTCGGGAGAGCACTTCTATTTGATCTGCTATGCCGTGCTGACCAGGCATGTTGGCATAGAGTTTAATTTCGAGTTTTCCGTCTTCTACAGAACAGAAGACATTTATGTTTGTCCCTTAGCTGGCTCAGACAATCAAATATTAAAAATCAAAAATTAAAAAATTCGTCTTCATCGTAAATTACATTTTTGATTTCAGGTCCTTTGAGATCTGATAATTTGAACCCTGATCTATGCATTTCATTGAATTTGGACAGCTGTTCTTTTACAATCTCTTCAACATTCAGTGTATTTAATTCTCCCTGTATTCTTTCTTTAAGAGGTCCTTCTATGCCATTAATTATTTGAAATCTTAGTAAATTTGGACATATATTAACCGCGAATTCCATTATATAGTCTATTATACCACCACTATCACATCTAAGTTGGATTTTACCGATTTCGATATCTAGGGTTTTTAAAACAGGTGTTTTTCTTGTATCCAACGGCTGTGAAAGAACTACTCTTGCATTTACATATTCTACTGAAAATGATCCAGCAATAGCTGATATAAGTCCACCAAAACTTGAAATGTTAAAATGAGTCACTCCTCTCAATTCTTGGGTGCCAATCGCGAAATCAATTACTATAACATTATTCTCCAACTTAAACGTAACATTATCAAGTCTATAGAAAGAGAAAATTCCAGATATTGAAGTATCATATAAGTTGATTGTAAATATGTTTACTTCTGTATTCATATCTTTAACATGAAATGGTTCTAAGTGATCTATATTACGAAGTCGTTCTCTTATATCATATAGAACCATGTCGAAAGGAGACACTGAATTCGGGAATTGCACATCGCCAGCTATTTCATCAAGTTTTTCGTTAACTCCTGCTCTTATTTTAGCATTAGCTTCTTTAAAAATGATAGATTTGAAGGAATCAAATATAAAAGAACCTCTAGAATTAAAAATATCTTGGAATGCATCACCTACTACGCCCAAATTTTCAAAATCAATATTTATAGTTTTGAGTACTGTATCTATGTTGATATCTCCTGTGATTAATTTTCCTTTTTGATTTACACTGAGTGAGGCTTTGGTTGTTATATTTAGACCGCTGATATCAATAGTAAAAGGTCCATGGGTTTCCAACCCAATCCAAGGTGATTTGGTATAATTACCCCGAGCTTGCAAAACATCTATAGTCAGTGCTGCGCTAACCTAAAAAAATAAATTATCATTAGGCTATGAAAAATTATATTTTTAAGGGGATTAAGGAATATATTTAATTAAGGATTAAGGAATATTTAATTTGATTGCAATATTTTAATTCACACCGTTTATTGTTAATATGACAAGTACGTATTGTTTTCTATGTCTTCAGCCTATTAACGTTTCATATGGTTTCATTGTATGGCACGGGCCTCCTCAACTTCGGAAAGGATTATGGCCAAAAAAGCCACGCTGACCAGGCCTATTGCCATAAGGTTTAGTTTCGAGTTTTCTGTCTTTCACAGTAGATATTAAAAGCTTATAATATTGTGGATGGATGCCTGCTAGAAAACGGATTTGATAACATTACTCATATAGTTGCCAGTAGTATAACTACAGGTGTTAGGATGATTAATAATTGTTTTTATTTATCAGATTAATTCCATCCAGTTTTCAAAATTCGACTTTAACTCATCACCTATATGGTTATTTAGTATTTCTTTTTGTATCAAAACCAAAATTTCATAAGACCATTACCTCCATTCTTCCAATGTCAGCATTTATGTACAAAATGCGAAATTTGCTTATTCCATAAAGAGCAATATTTTTGAAATACATGGTGGTGCCAAGGAGGAGAGATTGTTTCATATCTGGTACAGGATAAGGATCTGCTATATACCCTCCAGGTAGACCGATTGGATCCCGTTGTTTGAAATGGTCTATCAATAGCAGAATATCGTCAGTAATTTTTTTCTCTTCTTTTTCCAAGCTTGTGTAGTCTTCATCTTCATAATCTAAGGATATGATAATAGGTGGTAAATAATATTGTGCAAACATTTAAAGCCCGTGTAGTCCCAAATATAATGAGTAAGTAGGTACAATTCTCTAGATTCTGTGTAAATAAGTTAACTATTTAATTCAGGCATACGTAGCACAATTTTATTATAAGCTACGCTTGTCTTGCCCTAAGTTTTAGTGCACTTTTAAAGTGAACTCAACTCACTCCCAATACATAGTTAATTAGAGCTCCCTTATTTGTTGTGATTTATGTACTATCGAAAACCGAAACCATGAAAGAAAGGCAGACTTCAAAAATTTGGGCAAAAATAAGCTCTTCTTTATTGTATGTTACAGAATGTCTAAGAATGTATTTTTTTAAGATTAGAGTTTGACAGAAAATTCAGAATTTTATTAAACATTTCTACACTACATGCACTGGAATCTCTGGGAATAATTTCAAATGCGACAAATTCCCGAAAAAAATGGCAAAGTGGAAGCCAAAACACTACTCAAAAAAGCATAACAAGTGCAATCATATTTTGTACTTACCCTGAGTATTGACCACAAGCACAGCACAAAAAAACCATAACTTTTGTGACCACATTTCTATATTATGAACAAGACTGACAAAAATGTAACAAACGTCTACAACTTGAAGTCAAGGGTCAAACATTATCAGCGGAATTTGTAACAACTAATGTTGTTTTTTCCCGGATTCTTATAAATTATAGTTATCTCTGTAGGTTTAATAATAAACAGGTGAAATATGTTACAAATAGATAGAACATACACAAATAAACAATCATTTAGATATAAAGACTTTATAGGTATCATAATTGTTTTACCAATTCGGTCTCGTGAGTGTTTTTAGAGGGATTGATATTTGATAGCTAGATACATGTGAGAGAAGGCAAAGTCCATTATTATTATAAGATACTAACTAGCCTGGCCAGCGCGGATTATGTTAGTCCAACGATTACTTGAACAAACTTAATGCTTTAATTATATTTAGAAGTTTACATTTTTATTATGTGGATTTATACAGCTAATTAATAAAATTTAAAAAAATAATAAAGCACGTATACTTTAATAAATTAGGTCCAAGATCTTGGACTCCGGACTAGGTACATAGAAATTTCATATTGCCTATTTAAGTACCTATGCCAATATTAATAGAAATAGAAAAATCAATATCGAATATATTTGCACCAAAAGAAAAGCCATTAATTTTAATTAGTAATTTGAATCTTTTGCATTTCTAGTTATCAGAAATTTCTATTTTAGTTTCCTAAGAAACAACAAAGACACTGCTCACGCCTTGTATGTCGTAATAGCAAAACTAATTATTGGTGTTAATGTGAAATATAATGTGGGAATAGATTTAAACTATACAGACCTATATCTACCTACTTACATAAAGAAGATATATATAAAAATACTAGCTTGTGCAAGCCTTTTCAGCTATACTTTGACTTCTCTTAGATGTTCTGAAAATGACGCATTCTACAGTGCAAATGGAAAACTTTCAAGTTTTTAGTGCTAACAGTTAGGATGTGTGTATAAATTGTAGATATGGTAGTTATACTTTCAGTAACTTTTAGGGATGGAGGAATGGATGTCTATTATATAATAAAAAAAGTCCAAATTTTATTTATTATATTTACAAATTATAGATAAAACGTAATATTAAATAAACTGCTACATAAATTTTTGTAATTTTTCAGAAACATTAATATTATAATATAGTAATTAAGCTAACCTTACTACGTTACAACAGCCTCTTTGATACTATCATTATAGGAACAATTTGTAGTAGCTTTAATTCGAATTGTGTAAATAGAGGTGAAGAGAACTTTTGATAACTTTTTAAATTAAGAATTTAGAAGTTGAAAAACTCATCTTCATCAAAATCAGTTTCTTCCGGCTCATGGCTTTTGATAGCGGATAATTTGAAACCTGTACTTTGCATCGCATCTAGTTTAGGAAGTTCCTGCTTTATCATCTCTTCTACATTAAACTTATTCAACTCTTGCTGCACTCTCTCCTTTAAAGGCCCTTCTATTGCATCCATTATCTGATAACGAAGCAGATTTGGTAAAACGTTAACTGCAAACTCGATAACATAATCTATAGTACCTGCGCCATTGCATCTCACTTGGATGTTACCTATTTCCAAATCTAGATCTTTAAAAATAGGCTTTTCTCTGGTATCCAACGGTTGGGCTAAGATAATTCTTGCACTGATATATTCCACTGAGAATGACGCTGTTCCAGCTCGAGACATTAATCCTCCAATCGCCGAAATATCCCATTGAACCATCCCTTCAAGTTTTTGAGTACCAATATGAAAATCGGCCACAGCCATGTGGTTTTCCATCTTCAAAGTTATATTACCAACTCTTTGGAATGACGATATGCCTGTGATCCAAGTGTTAGTAAGACTGACAGTAAATATACTAACAGTTGTGTTGTAATCCTTAACTTGGTAAGGGTCTAGTTTCATTTCTCTGACTTTCTTTCTAACATCAATAACAACCATATCTAGGGGAGATATTGAGTTAGGGAATTGCATATCACCAGCGACCTCATCAAGTTTTTTATTGATCTCTGTTCTAGCTGTCGTGTATGCTTCTTTTAAGACATATGGTTTTATAGAATCAAAAAGGAAAGTTCCGACGGAGTTAATGATCCCTTGAAACATGCCACCGAAGAATCCTAAATTTTCAAAGTTTACGGAGATAGTTTTAAATCCAAGATCAATAGTTATGTCTTGTGCTCTCAATTTGCCATCTCTTTCTACTCCAAGGGTTGCTCGTGCTGTAACCTTTAGACCAGTGACGTTGACAGTAAAAGGTCCTTGAGCTCTGTTGAGCCATGTGGACATGGTATAGTTTCCTTTTGCTTGTAAGTTATCTATCGTCATAGCTGCATGGACCTGAAATTATATCAAATGCAAAAAAAAATTCAAATTCTTGTAAATTCTTGCAACCATTTATCATCTTGTTGAAACTATATTTTTTGTGGGTAACAGATAGTAGAGCCAAAATATTTGGTAACTTTTTCTTAGAGAGGTAACAATTAATAAAGAATTTTTAGCTATCAGCATACTTTTTGACTTGAGCTATGTATATTATCATATTTATTATTTAGTTGTATCCATAGTAGTTTAGGTCTGCGTATAAAGATTCGTACGGAAGCCGACAATGCTATTAATTTGACGGAACTTATTATTCTAGCATGAGCCGGTATAAATATAGAATTAAATGTAGTAATTACCTCCATTGCTCCAATTTCAGCATTTACATACAAAATACGAAACTTGCTTATACCATAAACAGCCGTGTTTTTGAAATATAGAGTAGCAAAAGATAGAGATTGTTTCATATCCGGTACAGAATAAGGCTCAGGTATCTCAGCTCCAGGAAGACCGACTGGATCTGGTTGTTTGAAATGCTCTAGAATAGATAGTACATTTTCACTTAGTCGCTTCTCTCCTTCCGCCAATTTTGTAACTTCTTCTGACTCTTCCTCCTCAGTGTCATCTGAAAATTAGTCCAAAATAGTCCTATGTTATTTTATTTCTTAATCATTTCTTTAGTAAGATCTATTGACCAAAACGGGTACTAGATTGTATATATCAATTTGTGTTTTAGTTTTAGTCTTACATTTGAGTCTTACAACTTTGACATGCTTCTTATTTTTTTATATACGCCATCGTGAGCTAAGTTAATTTAAAGGAACGTAAACTATATAAGATCTATGATCGTTGGTAGCTATCGTGTTGTGGCTCAAATCAAATGAAATCAAATCAATACATACACAATACATGTACAATACATTGTACACCAAAAATTTACAAAAGATTAACAGTGTTATCAGTTTTTTTATGGTACAAAAGGCGGTCTTATCACTATTTGTGATCTCTTACAGACAACCTTGGGATGGAATTTTAAGATTGTAGATTAGTTATAAGTGGTGTACTGATAGTATGAAAAACTACATAAGTTACTATAATAATATAAATGAATACTTAAACTTATACATAATTACATACATAAGATAGACACATACATATATACATAACTACAAATATAATAGAACGATAGAGTGAAACATAATAATAATTGGCACAGCGTATCAAACAGTATGATATTTATTTGAATTACATTGATAGATAGTGTTCCTTAGGGCCTACATCAATATTATCGTATATCATCGCCGACACGTACATATCAACACAGCCAGTAGGCACAGAAAATGAAGAATTAGGGATACTTTTCCTATTTACTCAAAATCTACTAAATATATTTTAATTCTGATTTACGTGTTTCTATATATAATAGTTAATTATGTTTTCAAAGTTATTTCATTAGTTAATACGCGATAATAGACCGACAAATGAAAAAAATAAAAATTTTGAGAGGTTGTTTCGCCAAGATTTTCTATCGAGAAAACTTTTTTCAATCGTGTTTCTGAGTTGATGCGATCCTAGATCATATATTGAAAAAACATATACTTAAAAATTAGAGCTCTAGCCATTCAATCTAAAGAAACAATGAAAACTTCGTACATAGAAAAATGCACGAAGCTATTTTGGTATCGTCTCAGTCTGAGCACTTCTAACAATTTCCGGCAGCGCATTCCAAAGGCGAGCTGCCTCGACTGTAAAGGACTTCCCATAGAACTTCGTGGAGTGCGCTGGTATATCTAATGTTGTATTTTCCGACGATCTCAGATGTTTAGTGTGAGTTTGACGAAGAAACTGAAGCCGATGTTTTAAATATGAAGGGGAAGTATCTTTAAAAAGAATATTGAAAAGAAGGGTGAGTATGTGAGTATTCCGTCGAAGGCGAATGGGTAACCACTTGAGTTTAGTTCGGAACTCGAAGACGTGATCATATTTACGTAACCCGTAAATAAATCTAATGCAAAAATTTTGGATTCGCTCAAGTTTATCAATTAGGTCCTCGTTAAGATCAAGATAGCTGGCATCAGCATAATCAAGTATTGGAAGAAGGACAGATTGTGCAAGTGTAATTTTAGTAGCAGTGGGGAGAAAATTACGCAATCTTCTTAACATAGCGGCTGACGCGAAAACCTTACGACTTACATTTTGGACGGCAACACCATCAAAATACACCACAGGTAAACTAGAAAAGTCTACTTTCGCCAGTAAACGAGGGCTACCAATCAGGCCTCAACTTTAGGCATAAGTAGAATTTGATCTTGTTAATTTTAGTGATCTTATAAGTTTTAGAGCTTTACATTTAGTTCCAAACTGTTACTGATACATTATGATATAAATACATAACCAAACTAACTATAGTTATTTTTTTATAGCCAATTTCGTGAAAAATCTGTACGATAGGATATGAGTTAGTGGTAGTTTAAATGTATAGGTAATTTAACTAGTTCTATGTGTTTTAATTCAAAATGTAATCTAATAAAATAGCATAAACTGATTGATAAATAATATCCGGCTTCTCTGATTTCATATGCACGTGTTGTTTTCTAAGTAAAAACAACGTGTAATATCATGTACTTATGTGTAATGACGATGTCATCATATAATAAATAATAATATTATCAGAGCAAACAGCGTTTAGAAAAAACAATTTACATAACTTATGTAAAAGCATTCTAAAACTATACTCTTTAATAAGTTCGTATTAGTATTATAAGAGCATTAGCTACGCGTACATCTATCATAATATAGACAAATTTCTTTCTTAACTATGTTATGTTAACAACTATTGATTCTATATTTTCTGATCTCTTTCCATTTTGTTAGATTATAGGCAATTATAGGATTCTTTTTTCAAACTTTGGAACATTGCATTGTCCTTTGCCCAAAATTTAACTTTAGAATGTGAATTGATCACAGACAATAATAAAATTTTTTTAATAATTCGTAAATACATGCAAAGACATATTTTATTTAAATTTGGAATACCACGTGTTCCATTGGCTGGAATATGAATCACAAAAGAAAATAAACACACCTTGACAATGCACTGATATGAAAGCACACAAAATTATGATTTTATTCAACCACATCCCGTTTTCTACAGGGCTCCACTGTGACTGAGTATTGAATGACTAGCCTCGTTCCCAAGTCACAGGGGTCATTATTTTATCAGCACAATTCTTACTGCGTTATCTTTTGTTTGCGTAGTTCAATTAACATTATTTAGAAACTTTTAGTAATGAATAAAGGAATTTTATGTATTTATTTAGAACTTACTATTTTAAGAGGAAATTGTTTTATAATTATACCTATTTGGTTTTCTAAATTACTGTCATAATTGTTGTACCACTTTAAAATATAAATCCAAAGTTCTTTTTAACCTTTTGCCTATTAAAAAAGTTTTTTTTAAATAAGTGCGTGGATAAGGCAAAATGTAGCTATTCTAAGTATAATCGTGTTCTACTAATACTATTATAATATAAAACAGATTCCTCCGATATTAATTCGAGGACCTAATGATATTATAATTCACAAGAATTATTTTCCTGTCTGTTATATATGACATATTAATAAATAAATCCATTATTAATGTATAAAGTCCTTTACAGATTGTTATCTTTGTTATTATTAAATAACATATAGGTCAAGTTAATGGTACAATTCTATGCGCACAACTAAACTAAACTTCACAAAAAAAATCTATTTTGATAGTGTCAATAACACAATCCGGCAAAGTTTATTGAATCCAGCCCATTAACGTCCCACTGTTGGGCACGGGCCTCCTCCACTTTGAGAGGAATTATGGTCTACTGTGCCACGCTGACCGGGCATGTTGGCACAGGGTTTAGTTTCGAGTTTTCCGTCTCTCACAGAGGATGTTATCTGTGTGCAATATCCCTTAGCTGACTTTTACAGCACACTTGGGAGGAGATGGGGTGGTGACACTTGTATTCTTAATCCGTCACCACACGGAGTTTGTTATAGACTAAAGATTATAAATTAACGTAAATGTGCACATCAAAATAGCCGAAAAATCTAAATACATGAATTGTTGTTTTCATTTTTAGTTCAGTTTAGTTGTGAACGTAGAATTGGCGCCAATAAGTTGAGTAAGCAGTCAATAAATAATGTTTTAACAAATTGATTACATGATGCACACATTTATTAAATGGCTACATCACCCAGGCACATTAAAGCTATATAAAACAGGTTTTCTCTTCCTAATGTTATCCTTGTTTTATAGTTTGTAAAAGTAACATTTGTAGTTTTCGAAAACTGCTATGTCACTTGAATTGAGCATCTTTATAGACTATGAAGTACATTTTAGCTAAGCTAAAGTTGTGGCCAGCCCAATGTGAGCTTATAATTATCTCCAAACTACGCAATGGATTTAGTTGCCGTTTTTTTAAATAGATAGTCGGGTTTAAGGGGAAGGCTTTTTCTATTTTCGTTCAAAGTTGTGGCCAGCATCTACGAGTATAATGTATGAACATGCATGATTTGATTATTTGCTTACAGCGACTTTAATTTTTGCTTAAATGAAGATATTTTCTAATGCATGAAGGTGTGCAATAAGTTGTATTCTGTTCCATTATTAGCATTTGTTTTTCTATGCGTTACTTAGTTTTTCTACTCTCGCCTAATTATTATAAGTTTGAGTTTTTATATGTTAGATAAAGAACACAGACAATAGAACGCAAACAAATTATTACATTAGGGATTTCCCAACCATTACTCGTGTTATGTAAAAGCATAAGAAATATTCATTATGATTCGGCTTTCCATATATAATTTGAATGATTGTTAACGGCGGGCTAAGAATTAATATAAGGAAGGAATCCTTTTAGGTGGTTTGAGCTAAAGCAAGCAAGAAAAGTAATCCTTACTCATTTTTAAGACACAAAAGTTTGTTAGCATCATGGCTGTTTACTGCTCTTTCATACAAAAGCTACTAAAAAAATTACAGAAACTCTATTAAACTGGCTTAAACATCAGAATAACACATATATTATGTCGTTTAAAGACAAGGTGAAGACCAGTACTACAAATAAATTCACGTTCCTTTATATGCAGTATATGGTACAGAATTCTATACATATAATGATGGCTTGGATGCATTGGATGCTTGCGGCACAAGACCGCGCGTTGTGGTGTTCTATGGGAGAGGCCTATGTCCAACAGTGGACGGAAAGAGGCTGATGGCATGCTGGCTATCGACCGTGTGTTATATCGTAGCTTCGTTTCGTGTGTAGCTACCATAACATGCATGGCTTTAGTTAAAAACAATACCGGTTTTTATAGTTAAAACCTATCACGCATATTTTTTACTTGTAAGTAACAACTTTACAATAAAATTCATGGAATTGCTTTAACAACAGGTAGTAGATTTTTTTAAAAACATTTCCATTGACTTACAATCAAATTATACAAAGCAAAATGATGTGTTTACTGCTTAATTGGAGTCGTACGATTTTGCTGATTTTTCACTGACTTCTCAAAATATAGAAACCACAGAATCTAAGTGTGTTATATTAAATGGCAATTCATAAAACAAAAAACGGCTATTTATTACCGATTCTCTTTATTGTTTTGACCAAAAAATGTCATCTAGAATTAAAAAAAGTTCAACCGACTTCACGTGCCTTTGAAATTAGAGGGTTTTCCTCGATTTCTCAGAAGATAACCATCAGATCGTGACCTGGTGCCAATGGGACTACACTGAAACCACAAGCTTTTAACCCTAGAAGCCCAATCATATTTTAGGGGCTATAAAGCCCAATCATACGTAAAAATGACGTGTAAAAATTAAATCTATTTAAACATGTATATTTTTTAAATATTTACTAAGTTTTTATATTATTTTATGAAAATAAGGTATAATGAAATAAAAAAATGACAATTGAGCAAAGTTTACTATTTATTTATTCTTTTACAATAATAACTTTAGGAACATAGAAAAAATTAACAAAAAATGAGATAATCTTAGTTTTTCTTAAAATTTAATAAATTTTACCAAGTTCAACTGAATTTAAACTTTTTTTCTTAGAATGATATTAACTCTTATCAATACTAAATAGTTAAAATGTAAAAAAAAATACTTTTATATACAGTCTTGACAAATATCAATATTGTGCTCCCCGCATATAGGTTTTTTGCACTTTGAGCACTGTGCTTTGGTCATCCTCTTTATTATAGGAACAAAACCCACAATAACACCTTTTTTTGTCGGATCACGCTTTTTTCAATAACGCCTTTTTTGGTTGGATCTTCAGAGTCAGTGTCATGTAGTAAATAATCCTCTTCATTTTCCAGTATAGCCACTATTTCATCCTGATTTAACTACTGACGAGCCACCATTGTGTCTTTTAAGCTAAAATATAATAAATAATAGTAAAATATTACAACAAAAAAAAACCGTTATCTAACTAAAAAACTTTAATAAAATGAGACATGTAATATTTGCAAAAATTACATAAAGCCCAAACATACGTCAAATAGACGTGCAATACTGTTATTACTACAAAATGGCGGCATTTACCGAAGTGACACAGCCGTCTATGGATAGACCTCGGCAGCTACTAAGTTGGTTCGGACGTTCGCACCAATCCGATCGTGCGTACGAAAGAGACAGAATATTTTCTTCGGCCTATACGTCAAAACGACGTAGATTGGGCTTCTAGGGTTAAATAAAAATAGAATAATTAAAATCGTTTCGCTCAGTTAAAAGTTATAAGGTTACAATAAAAAAAATACATACAGATTAATTGAGAACCTCCTCTTTTTGATGTCGGTTAAAAATGTTGCACAATTTTTGCATTACCGTACCGTAAAATAATCGATTGAATTAAAATTTATGACTCTCCTTGAGGATTCCACATTATTATTAAAATATTGAGGAAGTCATTGATTTAATAATAAAAGAAATAAATAAAACTACTTTTTACGGATTTAGACGCGTATATTTGTTTTAATTTTAGCCCGACGTTTCGAGTGAGTCGCGCAAGTGTTAGAAAATAATAAAGGAAATGTTATAAATGTCATAACAGTTTTAAAAAGTGTAAAATAAAGTTAGTAACTAAAGTAATTTATTAATTTTACAATTGACATGCTATGCTTTATTTAATAAAGCGAAAGTACGTAGAAATACGATATAAACTCAACCGAGTGACGATTGTGGTGGTAAATGTGCCACAAGCACGACCGCAATAAGCTCAGTTGAAAAGAGCTTCGGAACGGTATTCCGAAGTCATGGGTTCAAGTCCCGCTTGCGGCAGTCACTTTATCCACCATAATTTAATTTATTAAGTTAGTAACTTTTAATTTGTGTGAGGAATAAAATACTATGGATGTTGCGTACTTCTATCTACGTTGGTCTTCTCATTCTAAGCTTATTAAACGTTCCCCTGTTGGGGAAAAGACTCTATACTTTGGTAGAGTATTGGGTCTGGTACCATATTGTTTAAGTTTCGAGTTTTCTGTCTCTCACAGAGGATGTTATCAATGTACTATATCTCTTAGCTGGCTGTTATAGCACCCTAGGAAGGAAAAGCGATGGTGACACTTGTATTCTTAATCCGTCACCACAGGGAACCTAATATTATGTACCGACATAGATAATTAGAATAGAATACTCTTTATTGACATCTTAACAATATTACAGTAGGTAATTAATATTATACAATTTTAGAATTTCTCTAGATAAGTACAATAGGTGGTCTTATCGCAAGTTGCGATCTCTTCCAGAAAATCTTTGGGTGGACTGAGAGGAATGAAAAATTTGGCTAATTGTGATGTACATACATAAATACACACATACTTATACATACATAATTAAATAACTATTCAACACCACAAAGTGCGCCTTAATTTCTTTTACTCGCGCAAACATTCCTATTCGGTACAATTATAATATTGACAATATGCCACTGGCTAGGGTAACGGAGATAAGGGACTTAGGCGTAAATTTAAACTCCGGGTTGTCTTCTATGGAACACATAATAAAAATATGCAAAAAAGCATACCGGAATCTTGGCTTTGTACTTCGTATGGCGCGTGGGTTTACCAACATTAGCGTAATTATAGCACTATACAACGCCTTGGTTCGAAGTCACCTTGAAGGTAACGCGGTCATCTGGTCTTCACACGAAACTAAATATAGGCTTATGCTAGAGAGAGTACAAAATAATTTGTTTGGTACCTTTATTTGCATTTGTATGGTGTAAGTATACCCATTCTATCCTTTGAAGTACCCAACTTTATTTATATTAGGCATGGTAGGATATAATGAAATAGGTGTTAGAAGAGAATTTAAACTCACTGACTATTTAAAGTGTTTAGAGGTGCAGTATATGACAAGAACATCTTAGCGTGGTTGGGATTATGTGTGCCGGACAGATACGTATGGCGTCGTCGAGCGCCAGCTTTGTTCGCAGTGCCGCGCGCGCGCACTAACCTCTTGGGCGCGGCGCCTCTGACGCGCGCCATTCGCACTCTCAACCTTATCGCTGCGCAGTTAGACCTATTTTGTTGTACTCGGAGTGAATTCACAAGGATAGCATTGTTTATATTATTTTATAGTTAGTTATTAATCATAGATAGTCTTAATAGCTTGTCTTCAGTCTTAATTTCAAATGAATGCCGTTTTAAATTGACATTTAGGATAGATAATATAGTGGTAGTTATATTTTATAAATATAGCTTAAATTTAATTATTATTTGTAACAAATGTATTTGGCTACACTATTGCATTAGGGCTAACCTGTAATAGTAGCTGTATTGTGATAATAAGTAAATAAATAAATAAAAAAATAAAAAAACTATAAACACACGTACATATAAAATACATAATAATTGGTCAAGTGCGAGTCGGACTCGCGCACGAAGGGTTCCGTACCATTATCTATGCAACATAAGGCAACGTTATTAGTATCGAGCAAGAAACGGTAAAAAAATCATGTTTGTTGTATGGGAGCCCCCCTTAAATATTTATTTTATTTTATTTTTACTATTTGTTGTTATAGCGGCAATAGAAATACATCATCTGTGAAAATTTCAACTGTCTAGCTATCACCGTTCTTGAGATACTGGGTACGGAACCCTAAAAATCATGTTTGTTGTATGGGAGCCCCCCTTAAATATTTATTTTATTTTATTTTTAGTATTTGTTGTTATAGCGGCAATAGAAATACATCATCTGTGAAAATTTCAACTCTCTAGCTATCACCGTTCTTGAGATACAGCCTGGTGACAGACGGACGGACGGACGGACGGACGGACGGACGGACGGACAGCGAAGTCTCAGTAATAGGGTCCCGTTTTTACCCTTTGGGTACGGAACCCTAAAAATTACTTTACAATAATAATAGTTAGATAATTAGTTTACAATGTGACAATGCGGCCAGTCTTTTGGGAACATTGCCCAATGACTGCGATGCGTATGAATTTTTTGATGCCAAATATAAACTTTTTTTTAGTTTTAGTTTAATATTAAGTATGTTTGTTTTCCTAACAAAAATGTTCAATTTTCGTTTCTATGTACATAGTTTAAAAAAATAAAGCTGTGATCTTGATTGTCCTACATAGTATTAAAAGTATAAATAATTTTAATCTCGATAGTTGTTCAACACTTGTCCTTTTTTTCATTCACTTATGTTTTTTATTAGTTTTATGTGCGTCATTTGGTAAATTGCAAAACCACAAGATTTTATTTTACAACAGCTAATTCAACAAAGGGTATTACTTAGTACTATTTACTATTTTCAATGCATATTTGATGCATGTTTTTAGAGTTCCGTGAAAATCAAGCTCATATGGGGACATATATACAATAATAACGGCTTTGTTCTATAATAAGTAAAGATACTGGTGCCAATTCTACGTGCAACAACTAAACTTAACTTATCTAAAAAATAAAAAACAAGTACGGTGTATTTCGATTGATTTGCTATTTCATTGTACATATTTATATTAATTAAAATCGTTAGTCTATAATACACAGTTTTATACAATAAGAGAGTTTAGTTAGCATTGCCAAATTGTGTTATTGACAGCATCCATTTTTATTTTTTAGTTAAGTTTAGTTGTGCACGTAGAATTGGCACCACTATGTTTTAAGATTTCAACTACAAAAAATAAGTTGATTGCTTTAAACTTAAATACCTGTTTATTTGAATAACCTTGAGCTACAGGGCTAGCTAGCTAGCTTTAGGGCTTCGTGGTCTAGTGGTTCATATAACGGACTGCCGTTCAAAAGGTCGCGGGTTCGATTCCCGCCTCGGACATTCATTTGTGTGATATTTATAAATGTCATTCATTCATCATTTATTCATAATGTTATTATTATACACGTCATAATTATCATACAAATGTTTGTTCTGCGTCTGGGTGTTTACTATGTATAATAAGTATGTATTTATAAAAGAAAAGTAGTTTATGTATTCTATCCGTATTCTGGTACCCATAATACAAGCATAATAAGCTTAGCTTGGGACCAGAGGACGTTGTGTGCAATGTCCATAAATATTTATTATTATTTATTTATTTAATTTAGTTATTTATGTTTCTCGGTCGAGTAGGTATGGAACCCTAGATGTGCGAGTTTACCTCGTTTTTGACAGGGTTTTTTTTATATAGTGTAGTTCAAGAGGATGGCGTTTTTGTATAATCTGCTAAAGTTTAGTTTTAACGCGTACGAAGATTCGGACAACAGCTAGTAGCTTAAAAAAAACGACATGATAATGATGTTAAGAAAACGAATGGACTATTCTAATGTACTAAGATTTTTTGTATTCCAATTACTTGAGTTAGTAAGCTAGTTCTATTTTAAACTAAAATGTACAATAAAATTTCCGTATTTTATAGTCCAAAGTTCGATATTGTGTATACATTTATAATAGAACTTTAGTTTCTAAGTAAGACAAATTTAATAGTGTAAATTCCCAATGGCCACAACTACGTACAGAAAGAGGCAAAGTACAAAAATATAGCTGAATCACGATGAAAAACAAACTTACAAAAAATAAGTATCACTGAGTACTAGGCTGGTAAATTTTGCCGGAAGCTGTATAATTACTAAGTTTGGGCGAAAAATCAGTCCTAAAGGTTGAGGTTTGAACCTGGTGATTACGTTTCTTTGTTTGTTTTCTATTCATTGTTATATTATTCCAACATTCCTTTAATTATATAATTAACAAAAAACACGATTTACCAAAATAAAATATCGAGCTACAGCAAAATTATTTGCAAATTTATTAAAATTTACTGTAAAAACGCCATAATCACGACTAATTATTGAAATCTTGTAGTAAATTGCTTTGTAGTAAAGCATTTATCATTGTTAATAAAAATATTATATAATCCTTCAAAGAAACTCAAAATACTAAGCGATTCTCTCAATAGATTTAATTTTTTTTTTGCCTTCGCAAAAAAATAGCAATAAAGGCACAATTAAAACGTTTTTCATACATTTAATTACAGGAACAAGCAAGAACAACAATAATCTTGATATGAATAGAATTTTGTAATTGGAATCGTGCAAAAAACGTTACCAACAGTTTTAGTAACTTAAGCTTACTGACACACATACATACGTAAACCATAATTATATAAAAACACAAGTTATTTCTAATCCGTGGTTTCAACAGTACCTATGTGCATAGATTCGTCGCTAAAATAACACGCTTATTTAAATTTAAGCTTATTTTAATTATTTTATTTATTATACAGGTATCACCACCCGATTTCTATCCCAGGGTGCTGCAAAGCCAGCTAAGGGATATTATAAGCAGTTAACATCTAATTTAAACTACTGAAAAGTTCAGCGCGCTACTAACTTAAGGGCCTACATCAATATTATCGTATATCATCGCCGACACGTACATATTAACACAGCCAGTAGGCACAGAAAATGAAGAATTAGGGATACTTTTCCTATTTACTCAAAATCTACTAAATATATTTTAATTCTGATTTACGTGTTTCTATAAATAATAGTTACTTATGTTTTTAAAGTTATTTCATTAGTTAATACGCGATAATAGACCGACAAATGAAAAAAATAAAAAAATTGAGAGGTTGTTTCGCCAAGATTTTCTATCGAGAAAACTTTTTTCAATCGCGTTTCTGAGTTGATGCGATCCTAGATCATATATTGAAAAAACATATACTTAAAAATTAGAGCTCTAGCCATTCAATCTAAAGAATCAATGAAGACTTCGTACATAGAAAAATGCACGAAGCTATTTTGGTATCGTCTTAATCCTGTACCAACACGCCTGGTCAGTGCATCATGGTATACATCGAACCCTCCCGAAGTGGAGAAGGCCCGTGCTTAACAGTGCGACGTTAATGGGCTGGAGAAAGAAAGAAAAAAAATTCTTTTATGTGTGCGAATTGGCAAGGACTGGAATAATTTCAATCAATTATAGTTACTGCATGTAGATTTATAAATTTTGTTATTGTTCTTGACACACGCAAATGCATGTATTTTAATTGTGACTAGAATTATTATTATTATTATGACATCAATGATTATTAATATTTATTATTTTTTTTTTAAATTTACTAAATACTAGTTTTATAAAATATTTATTTATTTCCGAGACTTACAACGTAGACATTTTCAAAAATAGGGTAAATAGGCTTTTTACGTAGTTTGTACTACGCTTTACCATCAAAATTTCCATTGTCGCTTACCATCAGGTGGAATAGGACCAAGTGTGAACACGTTTAATTAAAAAATAATGTTATGGGGTTTCTTGTCTGTTCTTCTCTATACCTTTATGTTTGAGTTTTAATTATCAAATTATTGATTTTCAATTAACTATATTTACTTAATATAAAACAAAGTCGTTATTTTGGTATGTATGTGTATGTACTATGTGAGCTTATAGCTTACTACGCAAAAAATTTCAAAGTTTTTTTAAATATATAGAGTGGTTCAAGAAAATTGCTTTTTTGTATAATCTGTTGGAGTTTGGTATATATTAAGGGCCTACATCAATATTATCGTCGATATGTACCTATTAACACAGCTAGTAGGTATAGAAAATGAAGAATTAGCGATATTTTTTTTGTTTACTCAAATCTACTAAATATATTTTAATTACGGCTTACGTGTTTCTATATATAATAATTACTTATGTTTTTAAAGTTATTTCATTAGTTATTACGCGATAATAGACCGACAAATGAAAAAAATAAAAATGAGAGAGGTTGTTTCGCTAAGATTTTCTATCGAGAAAACTTTTTTCAATCGCGTTTCTGAGTTTATGCGATACTAGATTATATATTGAAAAAACATATACTTACTTAATAATTAGAGCTCTAGCCATTCAATCTAAAGAAAAAATGAAAAAAACTTGAGAGGTGTCAAGGGACACCCGGATGGAACGAAGTTCCTTTCGATTAATTAGTGAAGGAATTGTAATAAAATTTTATTTTTTTTAAGTTATAATAATATTTTTAATTATTTATTATTTACAAAAAACCTGTATACACTCAAAACAAAAATAATCGTCGCGACACCACACTGTTCAATGCGAAATAGAAATGAAAATATCTGGCTTGCTTTCTATAAGAGAGAGAGAGACAGACAGAGAAACATGCGACGCCGCACAGCTTACAATAGCTTAATATAGCAAAAAGTGTCGTGACAACTTTTCGTAAGAATTTTTCCGTCTAGCCCCCTTTCACAACGCGCGATAAGGAACTTCGTTCCAATTCGCACGTAGAAAAATGCACGAAGCTATTTTGGTATCCTCTTAAGAGCGGGGGGACTCAATAAATATAAACGCGGGTGAAACCGCGGGCATTAACTAGTTCAGTGTAAAAGTTTCCTTCTCCTAAAATCCAAGTCTCTAAATATTTGTTTTTCTCATTATTGTCTTGTCATTGATCATTGATTGTCATGGTTAGAAGTTGTAAATTATTATGAAACGAAATCATTTCTTTATTGTTGAAACCAGCCAATATATGAATCCGCAAAACATCATTAAAATATTAATGTTTATATCGATTTAATAATAAAAATAACAAGTTACCAAGCAACGTAACCAAAGTATTCGTTTTTAGAATTCCTTACGAAAAGGTAAGACCTATTTGTGAGCCTTCGCTGTTCTCCCGCCCGTCACCAGTCTGTATCTCTGGAATAGTGATAGGTTTGTTGAGACTACAACAATAAATACTTATCATCTTCATCAGTACTCGCCCTTATTGCAATATTTGGATTTGGAGTTCCATTATGTCCGGCCCGATGATAGCTACAGAGTACAGACAATAGAGAGTTGAAATTTTCGCAGTTTGTATACACATCAGTTGTAGCATCAACTGATGTATACGGACTGCGAAAATTTATTATTTTATTACTTATCGTACCCTTATTCCATTGTTTAGGGTCCTGTTATTTGGGGTTTACTCGGGTCGGTATGAGGAATATATTATGATACTAATGGTATGAAACCCTTCGTATGCGAGTTCACCTTGTACTTGGCCGGTTTTTATAAATGTATCTTCATAATAAAAAAAAAAAAACTTTATAAAACTTATCTACTGATAGTTTGGTAGTGGAAAATTTATGAATCGTTTAATTTTTGAATTCTGGTATATTAAATGTTATGAGTTTATGAGCGTGCGTAAATGTATGACGTAAATGTAGTAGATTTTTTGTTAAGTGGCATTGTCGCTTAGCGATCATGACGCCTAAGTAGATTCGATCTTCGAAATATATGACATGTAGTACTATAGTACTACCTGTCTTATATTTCGATCTTAGCATCTTAGCATAGATCTAGCATCCTTTCGTGTGTGAAATTAAGACGATACCAAAATAGCTTCGTGCATTTTTCTATGTACGAAGTTTTCATTGTTTCTTTAGATTGAATGGCTAGAGCTCTAATTTTTAAGTATATGTTTTTTCAATATATGATCTAGGATCGCATAAACTCAGAAACGCGATTGAAAAAAGTTTTCTCGATAGAAAATCTTGGCGAAACAACCTCTCAATTTTTTTATTTTTTTCATTGGTCGGTATATTATCGCGTATTAACTAATGAAATAACTTTAATAACATAAGTAACTATTATATATAGAAACACGTAAATCAGAATTAAAATATATTTAGTAGATTTTGAGCAAATAGGAAAAGTATCCCTAATTCTTCATTTTCTGTGACTACTGGCTGTGTTAATATGTACGTGTCGGCGATGATATACGATAATATTGATGTAGGCCCTTAAGCACCACCTGCTAGTCCTAACTTATTATAAAAGAAAATCATTATTTTTGTTTGTATGTCCCTATGAGAGCTTATATCTCTAAAACTAGCAACGGATTTTGATGCGGTTTATTTTTTATAGATAGAGTACCTAGTTCAAGAGGATGGTTTTTTTGAATGAATAAATTAACTTTATTTCACTTAAAATAGAGTTGACAAAGGTGTTACATAAATTAATTACAATAGCCCATCTATTTAGCCACTGAAAGGCATGTGAAAATTACAATATTGGACATAATCAGTCCAGTCACATAAATACATTAATTGTCATCGTAATACATAGATATACATAAATGTGGGTATAAATTTAATTAATTATTATTTATATTTGCTATAATAAATTTCATTCAAAGAAATTAATTTCATTATATTTAACATGTTATAGGCACAGAATACACACATTTTGTAACTATTTAACTAAGTCACTCGATCATACACATCTCTTACACCAGGTGTGGCCAACTTTTGTGCACATAAGCTCTACTTTTTATTTATAAATTGAGTCGCGATCGACCTATTTCTTAGGTAAGAAGGGGGACGTCTATGCAATGTGCTTTTATACCGCCGTGCACTCTTGAAAATAGTAGAAAACTACTAAAAGTAGTCACGCTGAACGTCTCCCTACTCGAAGCATGAGCTGCGTACATGTTGATTCCTGTATCAAGTACTAGAAACATTTGGCATTGAATGCGTCCCCTCATGGAACTTGCGAGTGATCGACCAATTTTGGTCGACTACAATGTTGGCCACTCTCTTTAATACTTTTTTTTTTCAAAAACCATGCTTTCGGTGTTTTTTTATACTTTTGTATTGGAACTCTTGTATAACTTGTTAAGTTTTGGTTTCTAAATTTCACGCATACGAAGATTCGGGCAACAGCTAGTGCTATATATGTACGAGTAAGTGATATTCGGAGTTTTACACAGGAAGACAGCAGCAGGCTTTTATTAGTAGAAAATCTTCAACTATTTTTAGGGTTCGGTATCTCAAGGTAAAACGGGACCCAGGACTAAGACTTAGTTGTGCGTTCGTCTGTTACCAGGGAGCCAAGTCTGCTACTGAATTGTGTCACAATGATAGCTCAATGACACCATTATAACCACAAAAAATTAACAGTAGACTATCAAACTTGATAAAATTCGCCACTAAGCAAATGTTTATCAGTTGAGGCTATAAAATTAAATACTCATCATCATCATTCTCTTGTCTTTTTCTCCGTAACTTGAGGTTGAAAATATGACGAATATTATATTAACGGTTTGGAACCCTTTGGGTGTGGGACCAACGCGTATTTGACCGTCTTTTTTTGTAAATACATACATAGTAATACATACATATAGAAAGAAAACACTCGAACATAATATTATTTGTCTAACAACCTATTAAATTACAACATTAGAGTCCTCGCAAGCTTATAGACACATGGAGAAAGGTAGCAAAATCCCCATGGCTATTTCTTGTAGTGGATTATATTCTTTCTGCAGCCTGCTTTGAAAGAAATGGGCTGACGACAAAAATATTCAAGGTTCATCTTAGTTATTATTAAACAGAAGAAGGCATTACCGGTTATTTGTACATAATAAAAACAATAATACGAACATTCAGGACACGTTTCTGTTTTGATTACCAATCATTTTTTGTGCTGTTTACTTCAGGGTTGTCAGTTGTCAAATAATTATTAATAAATCTAAGTTGACATGTTGAACAAAATGGTAACACTTGATACATTATATGCCTAATTAGTACCTATGAATTAATTAGGTTTTTCAATTAGTTGTTGTTTTTGTCTTTTGAAGCAGTTTTTTAATTATTGTAATAAATTACGCAGCAGGGTTATTACTCGGTAATTTTTTTAAGAAGCAAGTTGTAAATGGTATATAATAATAAAAAATATGTCTGAGTCTAGTTTTTGTGTTGAGTAGTCTGTTTATCAAGAAAGCTACGTCCAACAGGAGTAGAAAACAAATTAAAATTCTACCCAAAGTTTCTCTTCGACGATGTCGCGGGCTCAATCTTTACTTATTATAAAACAAAGTCGCTATTTTTGTATGTATGTCCCAATGAGAGTTGAAATCTTCAAAACTACGCAACGTATTTTAATGCCGTTTGTTTTAGTAGATAGAGTGGTTCAAGAGGATGGCTTTTATATAATCTGTTAGGTGTATATTGGGGGAGAGGGAGGCTCAATAACTATAAACGCGAGTGAAACTGCAGGTATTAGGTAGTTTGTTTATAAAGAAGTAAAGTTTCTAATGTTTTTGAAATCATCAAAATTTCAAAAATTTACGACTAATGTAAATGATCCTACATTCATCCAGCATTCTACATGTATTAAAATAAATGTAAATACTAGACTATTATGAAGATTAGAGGTTAGGTGAACGAAATTGTGGACAAAAGGTTTGTTAAATAAAAAAAAAATACAAAGCAAGAATGAGAAGAAGAAGAAGAAGGCTTGTAAATATATTTTTGGCAACCCTATCACATTTGTGACTATACATAAGAAGATGTATATATTCACCTTGGCTTTAGCGGGCTTAGTCGTTTATGAGACTATAACACAAGTACATATATATTATTGTAATTCCTCGTGCTGTCAGTAGTGGCACACGAGCCTTTGGTGGACGTGTTTAGAATAAAGACATTGTGAAAAATAGCCATAAGTGGAAATATAAAAAATGGCGTCACATAAATTTTTAACATTCATTTTTGTTTTCATTTGCCTAATAAACAGCGGTTTATTTAAACAATTACGTAAGTATATTTTTGACAAAATAAAATGATAACATTAATTTATATTTTATTTAATTAATATATGTATATATATCGGAGAAATATCGTAGATATTTACCTGTAATTACAGCCAGAGCAGTGATCTATCTAAAGACCTTGTAATACTGGACAAACTTACTACGTTAAGGGCCTACATCAATATTATCGTATATCATCGTCGACACGTACATATTAACACAGCCAGTAGGCACAGAAAATGAAGAATTAGGGATACTTTTCCTATTTACTCAAAATCTACTAAATATATTTTAATTCTGATCCACGTGTTTCTATACATAATAGTCACCTATGTTTTTAAAGTTATTTCATTAGTTAATACGCGATAATAGACCGACAAATGAAAAAAATAAAAAATTTGAGAGGTTGTTTCGCCAAGATTTTCTATCGAGAAAACTTTTTTCAATCGCGTTTCTGAGTTCATGCGATCCTAGATCATATATTGAAAAAACATATCCTTAAAAATTAGAGCTCTAGCCATTCAATCTAAAGAAACAATGAAAACTTCGTACATAGAAAAATGCACGAAGCTATTTTGGTATCCTCTTAACAGCAAAATTCTATTAACTACGATGATATTGATCCGTGGCTTACGACACGTGTAACTGGTTTGGAAGGATCCTTTTATGAATATTCAACGGGTCACCACTCATTCTCATCTAATAAACGAATTACACATCATTTACACCAATTAAGGACCCACATCACAATCTTGGAACCTAAGTTAAAACTAAAAATCCTTAAGTAAACTATTTTAATCAAGTCTCCTACGACAATATATGTTATAATTCTATATTTAAGGGTGAAAAAGAGGGACTGGGTGTTTGTATTTTATAATACAGATTTATGAAAAACGCAGAAATAAGCCTTATTATAATTTATTATACAAACCAGTACACATTATCAGATTAACAAAAAATATTCTTAGTTAGTAGGTACATAACAAAGTACTTAGTTTAAACAATTTAAAAAGCATAATTACAAACAATATTATGTGTTAAAAATACACGCAAATTTAAATAATATTTTCTAAATTTCATTACCTGTATAATTTAATATGTATATGTATAAGAGAATATTATTATATTGGCTAAAATGTGTTAACAATGCTAGATTTTACTCATAGCTTGCCTTCTTTCTTGCATCTTTACGTGGGCCATATCCCTAACAGAAAGGTGCAATCGTAGACTCGCCGGGTCATTCCCATTCATCCACACCCCGTCGTCCACAGTGTGGAGGAATGGGAATAGTGTGGACGAATGGGAATAAAAAGGGTGTGGAGGGAAAGGTGCCGTTTATTCCCAGTCCTCCACACTGTGGACGACGGGGTGTGGATGAATGGGAATGACCCGGCGAGTCTTAAAGTTAACTTTTTCGAGTATCGCCTCCTCCATATAGTGGAGGAGGAGTTGTTTTACAGGGGGGCCAAGTCTGCAATAGCAGACTTGCCCCCCTGTAAAACAACATTGTAACAACAATGTTGTCATAATGATCAGTCACTTATTGCATAATGGCGAATTTTATCAAGTATTATTATTAAGTCAACTATTAATTTTTGGTCACAAAAAACGCCATTATGGCACCAGTGACTGATCATTAAGACAACATCGTAATAGCAGACTTGGGTCCCAGGTCTCTAGATGCCATGGTAGAGTCACCGACTTTTAGTTAAATCTAAAAGTCGGCGAGTCGGGTCATTCCCATTCATCCACACCCCGTCGTCCACAGTGTGGAGGAATGGGAATAGTGTGGACGATTGGGAATAAAAAGGGTGTGGAGGGAAAGGTGCCGTTTATTCCCAGAATTTTCAGATTCAAAAGATTTTACGACTCTATTGTCTTTAAAATCTATTGTTATGATTATATAGATATAGATTATTATATATATGATATATATATACCTCTATAATTGCATTTAATTAACGCAACATTAAAAACACGCTTACAATATTTGCTGATCCTAATAAACCCTGACTTTTATTTATTGCATTGTCATCGATCCTTGAGAAGTGTGCAAAATTTCAGTCATCATTTAATTTGAAAGGTGGAGAAAATTACTTTCAATGATTTCGTTACATCTTTATATATATATAAATCTTCTGTACGTGTGTTAGTAATTAAACTCCTCCTAAACGGCTGGACCGATTTTGATGAAATTTTATTTTACACAGAATTGTATGGCAAAACAACGTTTGCCGGGGCAGCTAGTAGACACATAGACTTAAATACAATAATATATAAATAGCTACATAGATACGAGCGAAATTAATAACAGCGTGTGTAAAGAAAACAGTGACGTGAAAATGTTGACAAAATCTTGTAATTCTATGATGGCGATGTTTTTACCACAAATTTCGCTCTATACGAATTGTTGCCTGATATCGTGACCTTTAAAGAAAACTCTTAATTACTAGGTACCTATATGAAATACTAGCTGTTGATCACAACTTCTTATGCGTAGAATTTAGGGAATATAAAATACCTTAACAAATTATACAAAAAGGCCATCCTGTTGAACCACTCTATCTATTAAAAAAACGCATTAAAATCCGTTGCGTAATTTTGAAGATATAAGCTCACATAGGGACATAAATACAAAAATACCGACTATATTTTGTAGTAGCTATAATGTAATAAGTAAGTAAAGATTATATTTAAACATATTTTAATGTTTTTTTTTATTTTTAATGTTTCGGTCATAATTTTACGCTGAAGATAGTAAATTCATGTCGTTATAACATTTTTAACATTTAACATTGTTTCTTATTATTTATTCCAAAGAAGAAGCGAACAAACATAGTGTCATATAACGAAATTAAAATTTCTTCGAAATAAACGAGTTTTTCTTTTATCTTATCCATACTACTTTTCAGTTCTTAGAAAACAAAAAGGAATTATCTTATCGATTTTACAATGGACTTGCTAAGATTTTAATTTCACAAATTAAAAGAATTGAAATCTTTTTACCGAAAATAGCGGTGAGATGTTTGTTGGGTTAGAAAGTAATTAAATATTGTTGAATATATAATGTTAAATATATATTAATAAAGTAATTATGTTTAGTTATTTTTTTATTAACATATTACGTTCACCACACAAAAACATTCATACCTACCTCTAAAGCGCTTTATTTAATACGTAGTATTCCACTAAAGTGGAAGCGAATATGATATCTTTCTCTCTGCAGGGCACAGACTTGTTCCACTTTGGGAGGGATTATGGATATTATTATACTACTAAATCGGGCTGACTAGGCGTGTTAGCATAGGGTTTGTTTTCTGATTTCCTGTATTCCATAGAAGATTTTATCTGTGTACTATAGCTGGCTTTTATAGCACCCTGGGGAAGAAAAGGGGTTGTGATATTTGTATTCTTAATCCGGCACTACACGGACAACAATATACTATCGTAAATATGTATTATATATCACCATTGTTGCTAGACAGTAGGTGGTCATAATTGTGGATTTAACCTTCGTAATCAAGTGACAAGCAATTTGACTTCAGAACAAAGGTTGTGAATATTTCATTCTTCTTTTACAAAACGATTTTCGAGTTAGCTGTAAAGTTGTCATGTATTGTTATGTTATAACAAAAGTATGTGACTTACTTTCGTAACATAATTTTGTTTCTCCTAATTGTTGGCGTTGCTTATCTTGGATGACGATGCTTTTTAGGACTGATTGTCTATTTTAGAGTTCCAAAGCAAAAAGTAAAACTTATTAAGCAGAACATCCCATTCTTTCGACTGTGCGTCTGTCCTCAGGGTGTTTTTCATAACCGTTATAGCTAGGCAAAATTTTAATAGATAATGTATTTCTGTTACTGCTACAACCAGATAAATAAATATTTAAGGGAGTCTATAGTATATAGGCTTGCTTTTTTATACGCAATATGCATAAAGTAATTTATTAATTTTGCAATTGACATGCTATGCTTTCACTTAATAACTCAAATTGTGGTGGAAAAAGTTGATCACCGCAAGCGGGACTTGAACCCAACCCAATCAAAATACGATGTAAACTCAATCGAGTGACGATTATGGTGTAGATCACCACGCATTTGGTTACTGTTAGTACGACCGCAATAAGCTCAGTTGGCAGAGCTACGGAACGGAATTCCGAGGTTGTGGGTTCAAGCCCGCTTGCGGTGATCAACTTTTTCCACCACAAATTGATTTATTACACAATATACATAGTATAATTTTACTATCTAAATATTTTAGCTGTTGCCCGCGAAATTTAGAAATTTTTTCTCGTTTTACATCATTTTTCATTTATGCTTTGCTCTAGTTAGTCGCATCCGGATGTTATATAATCTCAATAAATGTACTACCCAAAATTAAAAGGATATTTAATATCGGACCAGTGGTTCCTGACATTAGTGCGTTCAAACAAACAAACTCTTCAGCTTTATTGTATTTGTAATGTTTGGATGGTAATTTGAACAATCTGGAAAGACCAAGTTTTTATTTTCACTTTTCTCTTAATCCAGTATAGATTACACTTAACTATCAGCACTCGCAGATAACGCTTTAGATTGAAGTAGGTATTAAAAATCTACAAGGATTTAAATCTTATATAAAAAATTCACATGTCACAGTGTTAGTTACCGTACTCCTCCGAAACGGCTTGACCGATTTTTATGAAATTTTACATGCGTATTCAGTAGGTCTGAGAATCGGCCAACATCTATTTTTCAAACTTTTTTTTTGGGTGGCAAAACAACTTTTGCCGGGACAGCTAGTATATTTATAAATTAAATATATTTAAATCCTAGATCCAGATAAACATAATTTATATCTAATATATAAAATTCACGTGTCACAGTGTTAGTTACCGTACTCCTCCGAAACGGCTTGACCGATTTTTACGAAATTTTACATGCATATTCAGTAGGTCTAAGAATCGGCCAACATCTATTTTTCAAACTTTTTTTTTAGTAGGTATGGCAAAACAGCGTTTGCCGGGTCAGCTAGTTTATAATAAAATTAAATCTGATGTTCGATAAAACATATTTTATTTTATTCTAATCCATTTTGACATATTTTAAAATGTTTAAATTAAGCGACTTATTAGTGTCTAACTTGTTTTAGATTTAATACTTAGATTTTTCAAATACATATGCTTATATGTAATTGTATATGTATGTGTATTAATGTATTTATGTATGTGTGTATGTATATCTATTATTAGGTTGATAAAAACAAATTAGTAAGTACACCACAAACATCTAATTCCAGAAATTAAGTATTCCATCCCAAGGTTGTCTGGAAGAGATCTCAGATAGTGATAAGACCGCCTTTTGTACTTGTTCTAATATTATATAAACAACTCTGTAATCTATTTTTGGTGTACAATAAAGAGTATTGAATTAGAATTTTTCATATACCTACATGATTCTGTGTATACATGTTTAAATATACCTTTACTTCAACTCCTAAACATCGGTTTCCATAACTCCATAACTCATAACGTTTAAAAATTAATTACTTTTAGCACAACTAAACTTAACTTAACTATAAAATGAAAATTGATAGCGTCATTAACACAATTCCGTAATATTAACTGAACTTCCATATTATAAAAACTGTTTATTATAGACTAACGATTATAATTAATTTAAAAGTGCACAACAAAATAGCCGAGTAATCAAGATACAGCAATAGTTGTTTTCATTTTTTAGTTAAGTTTAGTTGTGCATGTAGAATCGGCACCATTGTCCGATTATTTGGAGCCCCGTCAGTGGTGTTATCACTTTTCTGTGAAAGTGACGATGATTAGTATTTCTTGTTGTAGTATCAACTGATTATATATAAACCGTGAAAACTTGAGCTCTCTGGCTATTATCGTTTCAGAGATACAGACCGGTAACGTACAGATAGATAGACGGGGAAGTTTCAGCAATAGGGTCCCGTTAAATCTTTTGAGATCAATCGCTAAAAACCGAATTCAAATCTGTTGCCAACTTTTAAAGATTTAAGCCTGTATAAGGACATATAGAATACACGAACTTTGTTTTATAACAAGTAAAAAAGGATAGTATAACTCGTACAGACCAGAAACAGTAAAATTATTGTTAATATTATGTGTCAGTCGTGATCTGATATATCTGATTATAGATGGCCTTGATAATAATATTGTATCTGATTAACTTAAACAATTATGCACAAGGAAATTCATAGCAGATAGACTCCTCTATATCTATATAGGAAAAAATATAATTAAATAAACCTACGTTCGTATCTATTCATGTATTAATTAAGAAATGTGACTAATAGTGTTATTCATAATGACTTATCGGAGGTTTAAAAGTTCGCTAAAATCGGTTCGCGAAAATTGTCAAAACTTGTTATTCCTAATAGTCTTTTTACGCTAAAACGTTTATTATCTCTCCGATAAAATCTCCGATAAGTCATTATGAATAAGACCATAAATCTTTGAAATGTCAATAGTCGGATTGATCTTAAATTATACGCAAATATTAAAGAGCGACGGCAATGCTATTCTTCCATCAGTCATTCTCTGTCCACTGCTGGCCACATAGAACGCCACAGCGATTTAAAAAAAATATGCAATAATTTACAAAAATATAATAATGCAAAAAAAAAAATCTATCGTATTTTTTTGTTTATTTGACTAAGATAATTATTTTCCAGCTGATTATATCCAGGTGTGCAAGCGAGATCCAGCCACTATTAACGACTGTGTAGTCCAATCTATTGAGTCTATCAGACCTGAGCTCATCACTGGTATACCTGAGATTGACGTACCAACTATAGATCCTTTCTTCATTAAGGAGGTATGTACAAGAAATATTCAAATCTGGTAATCCTAATCTTATATTATGTGCCTCCCTCGATAAATGTACTATGCAACGCTGAAAGAAATTTTCAAATCGGACCAGCGGTTGCTGAGATTAGCGCGTTCAAACCAACAAACTCTTCAGCTTTGTAATGTTAGTAGTACTTAGTAGTATAGATTTCAAATTATTTAATTAATTTGATTCGATATATTATTGTTTCCCGAGGAGGGATGACGTGTGGCATGTGGCCAGTCGTAAAATTAGTCATAATAATCATGACATGACAGACATGTTGCGCCAACCTGTGCGCCAACCCCAAAGATTGTGAAAAACACACAGGAGAATGACGATGATTTTGATATTATGGTGTGGATAATATTTACTAAGCCAAAGTTTTAAAGTGGAGTTGAAATATTATCGATTAAAATTTACAATAAACAGCCTTTTGCTTATAGACGCTAACTACCACTTTTTTAATTAATCGTTGCTCCATATTTGTTTCTGTTAAAACTACGACCATTTTTATGTTGCTTCTATGAGTAAAACGAAGAATGTATATCTATACTATCTATATCTCAAAAAAAGATGCATTAGCATAACATAATTATAGTTTCAAAAACGTGTTTTTTACATATTTATAGCAAGCGGAAATGGTTGCAGACAAACAAGCGAACTTTAGCCTTTGGGTGACGTCACATTCACATGTTGATTGATTTGACGTATTGTAACTATTGTAGATAAAATTATTTGGCTATTTTTGACACTTTGTTAAGAGTGGTTAATTAGGGTTCCGTACCAAAAGGTAAAATAAGACTCTATTACTGAGACTTTGCTGTCCATTCATCAATTCGTCTATCTATCTGATACTAGGGTGTAGCTCTAGAAAGGTGACAGCCAGAGAGATGAAAATTTAATTAGTTTATGGTATCAATTCTACGTGGACAACTAAACTTAACTAAAAAACGAAAATTGATTGTGTAAATTTTTCTATTACTTGCTACTTCGTTGTACTCATTCGTATTATTTAGAATCGTTACTCTATAATGCACAGTTTTTATAATAAGGAAGTTCAATTAACATTGCCAAATTGTGCTATCGGCACTATCAATTTTTTATTTAAGTTAAGGTTAGTTAGTAATCTCTCTGTGGATTATTTGTTTGAGTCGTTTGGGGTCGAGACGCTTGGATCATGGGGCCCAACCGCACAGTCTCTTTGTAAAGATCTTTCTAAGAGACTGGTCGACGTTTCACGTGACCAAAAGGCTGGCCTGAATTTGGCAATTCGTATAAGCATTGCTATACAACGTGGCAATGCGGCCAGTCTTTTGGGCACGTTACCCAATGACTGCGATGCGGACGAATTTTTTGATGCTTAATTTTAACCACTTTTTCTTTTCCTTTTTTTTGTTTTGTTTTGTATTGTTGTTGTAATAATTTTATGAAATGTAAATAAATAAATAAACAACTTTAGTTAAGTTTAGTTCTTATTATTATCAATTCAAGTCTAGCTATTATCAATTGATGTTACAACAATATATACTCATTATAATCATTATCCTGTCTTTATCTCGTTATTTGAGGGTATATGATAAATATATTACGATAACAACGGTGCGGAACCCTTCATGAGCGAGTCTTACTCGTAGTTGTCCGGTTTTTTAATCATAAAATTGGTCAAATAAACCAATAAACTCATCAGCATTATGATGATATTAGTATTGATTTTATATTTTTATTTCTTAAATATACCTGGATATTTGGTTTCTTAAATAGTTATATTGTTGAATTACAGATCAAAGTTTTGACTGAAGGCAATATTCCGTTTGAAGCGACCGGTAGAAATGTTAAGGTGTCTGGTGCATCAAAGTTCAAAATTAAGAGTTTGTCGTAAGTGCATTGTTTTTTATTTCTGCTTGGTGGTATGTGGTTAAATTTGGTCCTATAATAATAAACTTATTTATCTCATGGTTATGAGTAGGTACTTAGTTAAGAGTGGCTTATATATGTATAAATTTTTTTTGGGTCTGTTGCTCAGTATAACATATTTTATTCTATATAAAAATATCACAAAGTAGGTACATAACGTTTTGTTTTAGTGTGGATTTGGAATCATATACTATGACTGCTCTAGTCCAGTTTCCCAAGCTTCATTTCGACGGTGACTACGCGGTGAACGCTCGGCTCCTAGTTTTGCCACTCGAAGGCAATGGACAACTTAATGCTGATGCTGGTAAGAACACATACGAAGGCGCCTATAGATGTATAGAGAATTTTAACATTCTATAATTGTGTATTTAAAAAAAAAGTTGTACCGACTTCATGTGTCTTTGAAATTCGAGAGTTTTCCTCGATTTCTTAGAAGATAACCATCAGATCCTGACCTGGTGCTAATGAGACCACACGGAAAGCACCAACTTTCAATTAAAAAAAAGTAATTAAAATCGCTTCGTCCAGTTAAAAATCCTGATTTTTTTTAAGTCAGTTAAAAACGACTAGGGTTATGAAATGAGGCCCAAACGCGGCTCCTTGGGGAACTATTTATTTATTCGGAAGTTTAGGCTCGACGTTTATTTGTATTATCATGCAATTTCATTTCTTGGATATGGAAGTTTTATAATTATGTTTTATATGTTTTTTATGTTATATTATATTTTTTGGCTCCATAGAACATGTTGTTTAAGCTTTTTTTTTAAAGACAAATAAAAAAATACACAATCTCCCACGGGGCTCCTCCTTTATATGGGAGGTATTATGATCTACTCGTACTAATTCTACTATGCTAGGCCGACGAGGCGTGTAGGCGTCTATCACAGAGGATGTTTTCTTAATAAAATGTCTGTATAAAAGCCGGTTAAGATAGCTGGCTTTTATAGCACCCTGGGAAGGAAAAGGGGTGGTGAAAGTTGTATTCTTAATCTTAATTTTGTATTTTCGGTCTTTTTCAGTCATGTTTTTAAATTTCCATACAAGATATATACTTATGTAATAAATATTTAATCACATCTAGGTATGTCTTTCCCTCCATATGGTTTCGGATTAAGAATACAAGTGTCACAACCCCATCGCCTTCCAAGGGTGCTGTAAAAGTCAGCTAAGGGATATTGCACGCAGATAACATCCAAATGAACCCTGTGCTAACACGCCTGGTCATCGCGGCACAGTAGACTATAATCCCTTCAAAGTGGAGGAGGCCTGTGCATGAGGCATGTCTTAATGACAACATAATTATTCTTTTACAGTGAAATGCGATGCAAGGATGGTACTTCACAGTCAGGTATACCAACGTGATGGTGTGGACTACCTGAACTTCACCAAGTTAGAATCAGACGTCTCCGTTAAGGACTACCGTATTAGACTTGAAGGACTTTTCAATGGAGACAGAGCGCTTGGTTAGATATTATTTACATTAAACACATTTGCTATTATTATTGACGCAGGCGATATAGATGGCAGTGTGAAGAGTAGTTAGAAAACCGCCTATTATACATATTATATGTGTGGTTATATAAATATCATAACAATATGGACATGTTAGTACTGTTGACGGAGCTAATAACAAAATTCTTCATTAAAAAAGACTTATTGGGGCATCCAGCGTAATGTAACAATGTTAAATTTTATTGAATTTTGGTTCGTTTATAACATTACACGCTGGCCTGCTAGGCTGTTTTGTCAGATAAATATTAGGGTAGACAACCCTTATCACTTACGGTATGATAAATAGATAGTGGCCGATTCTCAGACCTGCTGAATATGCATAGAAAATTTCATAAAAATCGGTAGAGCAGTTTCGGAGGAGTATGGTAACAAACACTGTGACACGAGAATTTTATATATTAGAAATATAATACTTTGGATATACATTTCTTATACTAAAGTACATTTGTTTATCCCGTACATGATAATAAAATAGATACATACTAATTAAATAATGTCCTCACAGGGAAAAAATAATTGGTCAAGTGCGAGTCGGTCTCGCGCACGAAGGGTTCCGTACCATTATCTATGCAACATAAGGCAACGTTATTAGTATCGAGCAAGAAACGGTAAAAAAATCATGTTTGTTGTATGGGAGCCCCCCTTAAATATTTATTTTATTTTATTTTTAGTATTTGTTGTTATAGCGGCAATAGAAATACATCACCTGTGAAAATTTCAACTGTCTAACTATCACCGTTCTTGAGATACTGCGTACGGAACCCTAAAAATCATGTTTGTTGTATGGGAGCCCCCCTTAAATATTTATTTTATTTTATTTTTAATATTTGATATTATAGCGGCAATAGAAATACATCATCTGTGAAAATTTCAACTGTCTAGCTATCACCGTTCTTGAGATACTGGGTACGGAACCCTAAAAATCATGTTTGTTGTATGGGAGCCCCCCTTAAATATTTATTTTATTTTATTTTTAGTATTTGTTGTTATAGCGGCAATAGAAATACATCATCTGTGAAAATTTCAACTCTCTAGCTATCACCGTTCTTGAGATACAGCCTGGTGACAGACGGACGGACGGACGGACGGACGGACGGACGGACGGACGGACGGACAGCGAAGTCTCAGTAATAGGGTCCCGTTTTTACCCTTTGGGTACGGAACCCTAAAAATCACGTTTTAATTGTGGTCAGTTATTTATCTACGCTATAGTTTACCACATGATATTCGCTAGATTTTTATATTTAATTTTGAATGTTTCAGGAGAAGCAACTAACGTTGCAATCAATCAAAACCGTGGTGAGTTCCTCAGATCAACCAAACCTCATTTGGAGAAAACTGTTTCAAAGCTGCTTCTTGATATCGCGAATAAAGTAGTCGACGGCCTTACATTAGACCAACTGTTTCCCAAACCTTAGTTAAGATCTAGTTGAATAAGCTACAGATAAGTTCAAATAAAGCTAACTGTGATTATCATCCTTTGGGAATATTATTGGTCTTGTTTTATTAAATATGATAAACACCATGTTGTTTCTTTTACACTAGCTGCTGTAACTTCGTAGGCATGGAATTCATAACCTAAACCTTAACAAATTATACAAAAAAACCATCCTCTTGAACCAATCTATCTTTTAAAAAAACTCGCATCAAAATCCGTTGCGTACAGGCCTTATTTCAGAAACAAATAATGCTATAACAACAAATACTCATCATTATCATTCTCCTGCCCTTATGCGGTAACGTTACGAAACCATCTTGTGCAAGTCCAACTCGTACTTCGCCGGTTTTATCGTTCTGAGGGCGTTTATTTGTTTATAAGAATAAATAAAAAAGTTTTTATTGTGATTAAGAAAGTAAGGAGAGGTTTAGGCGCCGACAGATTGGTTCAATTATTGTATTTATGCGCTTAAACAGACACAGTTGCGACAGTCAACTCTCTCTCTCCAGACCATTAACGTTCCACTGCCGAGCACAGGCCTTCTTGACTTTGGAAGCGACTATGGTCTACTGTGCCACGCTGACCGGCCGTGTTGGCACAGGGTTTAGTATCGAGGTTTTCGTCTCTCACAGTAGAAATTAACTGCTTATATTTTAACCCTGGGAAAGAAGGTGGTGACACTTGTATTCCTAATCAGTGGCGTAGCTAGCATAGGTGGCACCCGGGGCGCATTTTATAGGTGTCACCCCAAAACTAGGTATTAAATTTTGGGGGAATCCCTGATCGATTGACATTTTTTATTATGCTCGTGGTACGATATTATAGTTACCTAGATAATGTTATTAGTGGCGGTTATGCTCTCTGCCACAGATTTACCATTTTTATAGGTAGAATGAACTACAAATGATAGTCATAAAGGGGGGGGGGGCGAACCCGCCTCCCCCCCCTTAGCTACGTCACTGTTCCTAATCCGTTACCACACGGACCACGAGAGGAGAGTCTGACAGCACAGCACACAACAGCACTAATTAAATAAAATATTCATCCCATAGTTTAAAGGGGTCGAAGAACAATTACAATCAATATACTTGAAGCGTGACTAGCATATATTTTCCAAGAAACATAAAAATTAATTAGATTTTTTGATAAAAATGGTACCAATTTTAAATGCACAACTAAGCTAAACCAAAAAAATAAGACGTTTATGGTGTGCTTTGATTAATTGGCTATTTCATTGTACACATTTAAATTAATTAAAATCATTAGTTTATTATCCACAGTTTTTACTGAATTATTGACGGGCTTTGTGGTGGAGTGGTTTATGTAAAGGACTGCCGATCACGAGGTCGCGGGTTCGATTCCCGCTTGGGACAATCATTTGTGTGATATCCTTAAATGTCATACAAATGTTTGTACTGCGTCTGGGTGTTTTCTATGTGTTATAAGTATGTATTTACAAAAAAATTTACAAAAAAATAGTTTATAGCATAGAAATATAGCTAACTTTGGGACCAGAAGACGTTGTGTAAAATGTTCTGAATATTTATTTATTATTATTATTATATATATAATATGTATGACACTTACAATTTTCATTTTTTAGTTTAGTTTAATTAAGTTGTGCACATAGAATCGGTACCAATGACAAATTAATACTCATGAACTGTGCTTACGATGGACTTAGAATACACAATTTTTTGTTGGAGTGTATTTTATCTAGGTAGGTACTTAACTTATCACTATTGGTACAACATTTTAGAAAATTTAATACATTGAAGTAAATAAGTATTTTTCAGTTTTCATTCTCTTGTAAATACATCTACGACTGTCAATAGTTTTGTGAAATGTCTATGAACATGGAAAAGAAACGCGTATACTTAATACTCAATAATATTATGAAGCTGGAGAGTTTGTTTGTTTGAACGCGCTAATCTCAGGAACCACTAGTCCGATTTAAAAAATTCTTTCAGTATTAGATAGTACATTTATCGAGGAAGGCTAAAGGCTATATACCATCACGCCGCAATAAATAGGTGCATGTTGCATGTTGCAAAAACAGGGATAATTTTTAAAATTCCATGCGTATGAAGTTCCGGACATCAGCTGCTAAGGTATAAAATCGTTCTTTCAATTCAATTAATTTATTAAATAAATAAAATAACAACATGTACATAACTAAATAAATGTCAGATTAAAATAACTGACGTAAAATAGCAAAAGTTATATAAAAATAAATAAAATAATGCTGCATTTACTGTAAAATTTCGTGACCACAGTACGTCTAGGAACTTACATCAGTCAATCTAACTGGATAAAAGCGAGTCAGTTTATTTATACTTCCAAATTATGCAAATTAATTATTATTACAGAGAAATTAATTGTTACGCATGATAATAAATAGGCCTATTACAGCTATAATTACGGACAAAAGAAACTAACTGAGTGTTATGTTGCGAATACTAAGTTCCTTGTCGGCATCCTTCCCGACAAACTTTACCGGTGTAGTAACTACAATATTTACTCAACTATATATATATTACTAGCTGTTGCCCGCGACTTCGTACGCGTGGAATTTTAAATCAATCCTTAACAAACAGAAGTTTACTCTTCTGCTCAATAGATGGCGTTGTACGTTTTTTAAATCGCACAATCGTTTCGTTCCACACATTAAAACTTAAGCTCGTCAAAATTATTATTGTGTTATCAAACCTTCTTGAACTACTCTATATGTTAATAAAAAATAGTTTTAAAGATTGAAGCTCACATAGGAACATACAAAAATATAATACATAATTAAATAAATAAATAAATAAATAAATATTCATGGACATTTCACACAACGTCCTCTGGTCCCAAGCTAAGCTTATATGCTTGTGTTATGGGTACCAGAATACGGATAGAATACATATACTACTTTTTTTTTGTAAATACATACTTATAATACATAGAAACACCCAGACGCAGTACAAACATTAATTAATTTTAAATTAATTTATTATATATATATTTATCAATTAATTTCCTTAGTTCAAAAACTAAAAAGAACGCTTGAAAACCCTAATTCTTTTTTTAAATTATTGCCCTGTAATGGCAACAACATTTCAAAACAATCCGACTACTGTAAGTGGGGGAAAATCGTTCGAAGCTAGGGATGTAAGAAACGAAAAAAAATATCGATATCGACTTCGATATTTTATTTGATAAATATCGATATATCGGCAAAATTTAAAAACTGGCTATGTGCGAATAGGACTCAAAAGGTTTCGATATCAAATTAAGAAGCATCAAATCGATAGTCAACAAAAATACAAAACAAAAGACAAAAAGTAATTTATCAAAAAAAAATTTAATAGCTAAGAAAGTAGGTACCTACTTGGTTTTCGGTCTAAAAAAATATCGATTTTTATACCATTTCGATACTTGAAATTTTATATCGATACATCGATATATCGAAAAATTAAATATCGCCCATATATATCGATATATTAAAAAAATAATATCGATATATCGATGTATCGATATTTTTTCAACAAGCCTATTCGAAGCTAATAAAAGCGTGCCAATAAGTCAAGATAAAGATGTAACATTGCAAAAGAGTTAACAGAGAAAATATGCAGATACGAGAGAATATTACGAGAGACGGAAGTCTCGAAATTAAAATCCTATGCCAAATGCTTATGTGCAGTTTAAATGTAGATCAGCTCAGCACCAGAATTCCGCTTGTGGGAATTTACCGATTTCGTGGGATATAAGCAACCTTATGTATTTAATAGAAAGCTGATATCTTTCTATTAAATCCATAAGGTTTTTTGGAAGATATCGCCGAGTGCGATAAGACCGCCACATGTACATTTGTAATTATTGTTCTTGTTTTTCTAGTTAATGTAAATCCTTAGGTATGTGTAGAATAAAGAGTATAATTAATAATAAATAAATAAATAAGCAGTATAAAAGGGAAGTCTTGGCACAAAACCGCCCAAAGTGGAGACATCTAATACACGCGAGAATGAAAAATTGTTAAGGTCAACGGAAGATAGACAAGACAAGACAGTCAAGCGTAATGCCCTTAAAGGGAGATCACCTGCAGATATACAACGCAACTTTACGGACGGTGTTTAGACGTGTGCTCTGTGTGCACGTAGGCTTAAGGATAAGCTTGGCTGTAGCCATCTAAGAGCACATCAGCAGCGGGGAGAACAGTTTAGACTCGCAGCTTAAAATAGTAACAATCACAGTTGCCGAAATCGGCAAGGAGATGTGAGAAACTACATGTGGTTCTTGAATACATGATATCACATACAGCAAGCAAGCAGCCTACAGTGACTATATTCAGCTTACTTTCAAATCAAGTGATTTGTGCATGACCGAAGATATATGACGGAGATACGGGTTTGATTCTTACTCGTGAATTTTACTTGCGTGTAGAACATACATATTTGTATGTATGTATGTTTGTGTCAGAGTATTTTCTATTTATTATAAATACATATTTTATAAGGAAAACTAACTTAATTATTATATACCACTTCCGCTCTCTTGTAGCCGTAGTTTAACACTTAGTTAAATGTGAATTGCAACATTTAATATTTATGTAGAATATATCCATTTTTGATTGCTTGTAAAAGTTAATGTTATTGTTTGAGTATTTTTACGATTGTTTCATTTTGAAGGATATGTAGTAGGTATAAAAATAGTAGAAAATGAAAGCTTACAAGTAGATATCATAAGAAACATAAGTGTTTCATTATTGGGCTCATTCTTTCCATAGAATTAGGATAATTATATACTTATACTAGCTGACCCGGCAAACGTTGTTTTGCCATACTAAAAAGAAAAGTTTGAAAAATAGATGTTGGCCGATTCTCAGACCTACTGAATATGTATGTATAATTTGAGAAGAATCGGTCAAGCCGTTTCGGAGGAGTACGCGCGGTAACTAATACTGTGACACGTGAATTTTATATATTAGATAATTATATCCTCCTAGAAAATTTGGAAATATGTGGAACAAACCTGTTCAAGAGTTAAACATCAAAGAAAACTACATCACAAGTACATTACGATTTCGTAAACTAAATAAATTTTATATAAAACAATTTTAACAAGTAAACTGCACCATTTAAAAAAATGTTAACTCAGCAGCTTAGGTATAAAATATTAAGAATATTTTTATTATTTCTTGTTATAGCCGCAACAGAAATACATATTCTGCAAAAATTTCAACCTATTACAAATTGTATTGCAAATATCATTACAAATCCGACATTTGATAATAGTTATATATTTCACACAAACAAATGGTACATAATATTGTTGGATGTTATTTTATTTCGCAAATGGATTCCTCTTAGATAGAGTTTGTTGCCAATATGATATGTCAAGAGGATTACCTTGACCGGTAGTTGCTCAAACTGTTGGTATTTGCAGCTTACATTGTAAATTAATCTTTTGTTTCTATATAGGTATTTCTTTTTCTGTCCTTGTAAGTTGATAATAAAACATTTTCTTTCTTCTTTCTTTCAATCAACACCCGCGTAGATTATTAGGAACCCGTCAACATGCACCAACCGTAACCTATTCAACATTTCTAATAAAAATAATGAAACTGACTACTTATGTAAAATATCCATAAGTAATTAATAATTTTATGTTATGTCTCTCACAGAGGATTGTTATCTGTGTACAATAAACCCTTAGCTGGAAATGGAGTGGTGACACTTGTATTTTCAAGTCACCGCAGTGACTACTATACTTTGCATCGCTAACCGCTAATTGTCTGGTTTGAGTTGGTTGACAAGTTATCCGGAAATAAAATCTGGTAGCAATGGTAGAATTTCTAATATGGAAGTAAATGCTTCGTGCGTTGCAACCAGACGTTGTAATTAAACAATTTCACGTCGTCCGACATTCGAATGATAAATACGGAAATTGTATTATTATGTAACATAAGTATTAACGCTTTGTTTAAAATGTTTTAAAAGTGCGCATTTTTTTTTTAAAGAATTACCGGACATGAGCATGTACTCGTATGTTACGTTATGAACGCTTTTCTTTGATCATTCTTTAGTTTATTTGACTGTCACAGAAGGTTTATGTTATTTGAGCGTAATCGTTACTTATTTAATCACATACCTAGCTACTCCATGAATTTTGGTAAATTAAAAAATCTCAGGGTACAAATGGCGCCACCCGATCCCTTGGCCAGGGTGCTGTAAAAGCCAGCGAAGGGATATTGTACACAGAAAACATCCTCTGTGAGCGGCGGAAAACTTGAAACTAAAGCTTATGCCTACACGCCTGGTCAGCGCTACATAGTAGACCATAATCCCTTCTAAAGTGGAGGAGGCCCGTGCCTCACAGTAAGACGTTAATGGCCTGTAGCGAGAGAGTTAGAGGTAGAGAGAGAGAGACAGACAGACAGAGGATATCAAAATAACAAACAAAAATAGGGGTATTGAAATATATATCTACACAATTATAAGTTACAGATTTTCATCAGAAACTTTTTGAATGTGTTACTTGTCTGAATCGGACATGCATAATTTTTTAATTAAGTCTAGTCAACTTGATATTCTTAGCTAAAAATAGAAAAATATAGCAAATCCAGTTTTCCAAACATTCGTATTACAGATTATATTAAAAAGTAGATTAATAGACTTTCTCATAAAGAAATTAAGATTAACATATCAGTGAAAGTTAGAACAAGTTAAGAGAAAGTGTTTAACAAAAAGACATTCTAATATTAGTACAAGGCGACCGGAATAAAATGATCTTATATGTAAATTACTCTTATAACTGGGTCCTTGATTAAAACCTAGGAGCTACACATAAGTCCAAGAAGATACCTCAATACCCTGCACATGTTCTAAATCCAAGTAAAAATGTAGTTACTATTGAATATTGATTAATTAATGATCACACAGTACCTACTATACAATAAAGAATTTATTTTAAATCTATGTATATAATAATGATGACCACGACTCCTAATAAATACCTTTTTACGGATTTAGACGCGTATATTTCTTTTAATTTTAGCCCGACGTTTATTTCAGAGAGCACACGGCTTATGTGATGACGGACATCTCGCTGAGGAGCTGCAACATGTTAAGAAAGTCCTAAAAGCTGACAAACTGCAAGTTCCTCGCAATCATCGCAGTAGCCGAGAAAAACCACAGACCATCGAGCGCCTCCCTGCTATATTACCATATGTTAAAGGAGTAACTGATAAGATTGGCTATATACTCAAAAAGGCTTCAATCAAGACCTATTTCAAGCCCTTAAATAAAATTAGCCAATTCCACCTGTCAAGTGCCATATTCCCTTACAAGATGCAGGAGTATACAAGCTTGATTGTGATTGTGGTCTCTCTTACATCGGGCAAACAAAGAGATCTGTTAGAACTCGGGTCAAAGAGCACATAGCTGATGTGAAGCATCGACGCAATACAAAGTCTGCAATCTGTGAACATAGTCAGGATCGCCTTAACCACTACATCCGGTTTGATAAACCTCAAATCCTCGCCAAGGATAATCGATACCGACCCAGAATGATTCGCGAGGCTATTGAAATAAAGAAACATAAAAACTTTAATAGAGAAGACGGTTGGGATCTGGCACCTAGTTGGGATCCTGTAATTAGTTTAATAAAATCCAAAACACACTCGGTTTCAAAACAGCAAGACACCGTTAGCACATTTTGCAGGCAACAAGACTTAAAATCCCCTTAACTTCACTTCAGACCGACAACATAAAGTTAATAATAAATAATTTCTTTGACCCCCTTGAGTTTTCTTGCTAGATCTTTCTCAAGTGGGATGCGTTCCGATCTGGTGGTAGTATATTAGATAAAATAATAAAAAGTAAATAATTAAAATAAATACTAATTTCTATAAATTCAAATAAAAATTAACAATTTTTCTTTTTATATAAACTAATTTAAATCTTAAACCAAAAATTTTTAAATTAATTTCTTTATATTGTTACAATTTGTTAATGTATTTTTAGAAACTATAATATTGTTATTGATTTTATGTAGTCTGAGCACAATGTAATATGATATAGTTTATGGTAAAAGTCTATCTTTATGGTCAATGTAAAATTAAAATCGAATGTGGGTAAACCCTGTAATAGTAATAACTGATCGTAGAAGACACATTACAGCTCAGTCTCACCCGTGACCATGGTGACTGCAAAGTCTCCGAAACGTCGGGCCAAAACTTAAAACAAATATACGCGTCTAAATCCGTAAAAAGTAGTTTTATTTATGCAAATGAGTCGCGCAAGTGTTAGAAAATATTAAATACCTTTTTTTTCTTTATTTCGTATTTCTTGTAATATTCAGGACAGGCTCTTAGATAAGGTACTGATGTATGCTACAATCTTTGAAGTAGACTCACATTGAGAAAAAGTGTTTGCAGTGTTTGTGTGCGATTTTCATTTGGCTTTTGACATATTTTTCTCAATCCTAGTCAATTTCAAAGTTTGTAGCAATAATTAGTACCTTATCTAAGAAGCTTTCCTGAATACTTGTGCATGTTTGTGACTTTTCTATTGTCGTTTGACATTGGACTTTTTTTGTTGCATTAAAGTATTTTCAAGATCTTGTACCTCAATACAAAACAACTAAGTATAACTATTAGATTTGCGGTCACATCCTAAATTTGTAATGTAAAAAATTTCCAAAATTTTCATTTGCATTTTCATAAAAAAATTGGTACAAAGTCTTCGCTTCACGAATTAGTATTCATAAGATAAGCCAAACATACATGGTATATAGTCTAAGTAATAGAGCAAAGGAACATTCACATGTACTAACCGGCGTGGTAGTGGTGGTGATATTTGTTGTTGGCAGTGCCGGCCGACCACGCGAGCTGGCTAGCCGATAACACGGTTCTTCAATCGGTTTCCACATCTGTGTATTTTACGAAACAATTCTGCGTATATTGTGCAAGCGCTATCGAAATGTTGTCCACAACTGCGTTCCTGTTTGTTCTGCATTTTGTCAACGCTGATCTTCGTAAGTTAAAAGCAATATTAAAAAAATATGTATGATTAAAAAACAACTTTACAAGCAATTAAAAAAGTTTTGGATTTGAAATTAGAACATTCTTCGTTCGAAAAAGTTTGCGAGCGTGTTCTATTTAATGTTTTGTTTCTCGGGTTAAAATAATAAAATTACACATTTCAATGTTTATATACATTTATTCATTCAATATACATACATAGACGAGCTTTGTACAGGTAACTTAATTAGTTAAATAAGTCCTAATTGAATGAATGGTGACGTAACCTAACAGTGCCTCGGTAAATCTAGATCATCGAACGCGTTATTTTACCTCAAAAGCTATTTCGTCCGTTTTTATTATTATTGATATATTCAGAAATGATAATACGGATACGGATGTAAATAAATTTAAGTTATTGCTTTACTTAAACACTTAGGACTTGTATATGCACTTTGCTATACAGTACCTACTTAATTAAAACTTTGTCAATTTACTAAAAGTATTGTAAAATATGTACATAAGCAACAAAAAAAATTTGTTTACATTGATGAGATTATTGTTAAAGTAGCTGTTGCCCGCAACTTCGTACGCGTAAAATTTAAAAACGAAACCCTAAGAAAATGCGCGAAAGGAGAATAATGACTTTTTTATAAGATAAAGAGTAAAGATAAGGAATACTTATATGTGCTACCATTAGAGGCAAAATAAATTAAGTCGGGAGGAAGACCAAAGAAAAGATGGATGCACTGCGCAAAGAAGACATGTAAAAGTAAGAAATATGTGAGTTAACACAGATATGATGTCAGTCCGAAGACCTTGGAAGATGAAAACATGTTGTGCCAATCCTAAATAGTAAAATAAAGAGAAGAGAATTATGACAGATTGTTGGAACGTCCAGTTTTGTGATTTCAGGATATACAAAAGTAAAAGTCATAATAATCCCAAGGATTTCAAGACTGGATTAACATTGTCATAAAATGATCAGAAAACAAATATTTGCGTAGAAATAAATAAATTTAAATAGTAATATGCGTTGTATTGCAGATATCTCGCAACTACCAAGCCGGGGATTGAGTCGTACGTTGTGACATTAATATTGCATTATTGCAGAACGCTTGTGTGATTGCGATAAACCACCATTATAGCAAGCCCAGTGATGACGTAGATCATGTAAAAATTACATTAAGATAACTTTAGTTATATGTATAATTATTTTGTACTTAACGGAATCTTGGTACGGGGAAGGAAAAATGTTGCCAAGTTTGCATAATATTCTCTAACACTTGCGTGTATCTTATATTTATATAGTTTGTTTGCTTTTTTTTTGTAACGCGCTATTTTTTTGTGTTGAAAGTACATTTATCAAGGAAAGCTTTGGGCTATATAACATCACGTTGCGACTAATAGGAGTAAGGCATCAGTGAGAAATGTTGCAAATGGGGTAAAATTTCTAAATTCCACGCATACCAAGTCGCGGGCATCAGGTAGTAGAATATATTAAAATACTCCTCATGGACCGTGTACTATTCATTAACCAGTTAATCATGATGATAGAAAAGTCCCTGAAACTTAAATATCAGCACCAAATAAACACGAGTACAGAATAGTGTTATTTGAAAAAATTGGTCAAGTGCGAGTCGGACTCGCGCACGAAGGGTTCCGTACCATTATCTATGCAACAAAGGCAACGTTATTAGTATCGAGCAAGAAACGGTAAAAAAATCATGTTTGTTGTATGGGAGCCCCCCTTAAATATTTATTTTATTTTATTTTTAGTATTTGTTGTTATAGCGGCAATAGAAATACATCATCTGTGAAAATTTCAACTCTCTAGCTATCACCGTTCTTGAGATACAGCCTGGTGTACATTTAGTTTTATAGGTACGTCTTGCTATGTAAACATAGCAAGACGTACCTATAAAACTAAATGTTACGACGTGTTTTTATTTCTACTGCATTCTCATTTCATTAAATCAATTTAACTACTGAGATACGTTCAAACATTTAATAACTAATAATCATATACTTTTAAGAAACTTTGTATAAGAAATCAATAAAATTTCTCATAAATGTGTCTCTGTATTAAAAAATTGTAGTCATAGACGTCTATCGCGTATTATGATAAATACGCGATAGATGTCTATGACTACAATTTATATATCTGAAAGCAATAGGAATACGTTTCAGAATTACTTAATTTTTATGTTAAGACCTAACTCGTTACATAATTACTGTTAAAGACTAATGACCTGTAATATACGAAAAACTGTGTTAGAAGAAGAATCTTAGACTATTTGAGATTATTCATAAGCTTTGTATAATAAGAAACAAAAAGCTGTTTTAGGCTTGCTAATAAAATATCTTGTTCTCAGTGACGCGTTAGTTAATAAGGCCAATTCTGATGCTTGAAAAACTTAACCTAATTAAAATAAAAACAACTACAGTGTTCAAATTGTTAGTCTATACACACAGTTTTATAATAAGAAAGTTCAGCTCAATTGTGTTATCTTTACTTATTATGAAACAAAGTCGTTATTTTTGTGTATGTCCCTATGTGAGCGTATATCTTACATACTTACTATATTACTATTATCTTAAATACGCAACGGATTTTGATGCTTTTTTGTGTAATTTATTATTAAGTTTATATTATTAAGTTTAGTTGTGCACGTAAAATTATTATCACAATTCTCTTATGGTCTTATTCATAATGACTTATCGGAGGTTTAAACGGAGATTTTATCGGAGAGATAATAAACGTTTTAGCGTAAAAAGACTATTGAATAACAAGTTTTGACAATTTTCGCGAACTGATTTTAGCGAACTTTTAAACCTCCGATAAGTGATTATGAATAAGACCATTAATCAATAAACTATACCGATATTAATCTCATACTACTACTAATAATTTAATGCGCTTAATACACTTATTTCTTAGAATGTCATATTATTATTTTACAATATTATTTTTTGAGCAGATTATTCTGAATACGTTGTGGTAATAATATTTACTTAATTCTTCCATGACCTGAATAGACGTATAGGCAATTGCACTATAGACGTAAACAAAATTATGTTTGTAACTTATTTAACAGTTGGGACATAATATACAGATTTAGTAACTTGTTAAGTATAATATAATTGTAATAACTAAGGTTTATATTATTACTAGCTGATCCGGCAAACGTTGTTTTGCCATACTAAAAAAAAGGTTTGAAAAGTAGATGGTTGGCCGATTCTCAGACCTAATGAATATGCATGTAAAATTTCATAAAAATCGGTCAAGCCGTTTCGGAGGAGTACGGTAAATAACACTGTGACACGTGAATTTTATAAGATGATAAGTATTGTGGCGTATTGTAACTGACTTCCGGGCGTGGTTTCGATTCAGCTCAATAATTATTTTTGTGATCAACAGTGGCGTAAAATTAAGGCTATACCCAAAGATGGTGGATTGACGTTTCAATTTGAGGGCAAGTGTAACTTTAGCGTGGCTAAATCGTACTTCTATGAATTCTATGGAATAATAACGATTCATATGACGCTTGTATCATAAACACACATACTAACAATATTCACGCAACCATAGATATGACGACAAGACGTCTGAGTGAAGTAGCTATAGACTATACATCATATCTGTGGCTATACCGAATTTGTCGTGGTCTAAAATAAAGGGATATTTTTAGGGAACTCCTGGAGGCCCTGTTGATTGATATGGCTGATAGATAGATGGCATAATAGAAGCCAAAAATGGTTTATAATATTTTTGTCTGTCTGTCTGTATGTTTGAACATGCATAACGACAAAACTACTGCATGGAATTCAATACCGTTTGAGCAATATGTTGGTAGATATATAAAATAAAGTATAGAATTTATCCCGGGATAATATTTAATGCGAACGTCAGGTTGTCTGGACCATCTTTTTTCGGATTTTCTCGATATCTATCGAGGTACCATAAATTTGAAGTTATGTACCAAAAAGTACTAGAAAGGTAAAAAAAATTAGTATACAATACTTTATTTACAATAACTTTATATTTTTTATTAGGGTTCCGTACCCAAAGGGTAAAAACGGGACCCTATTACTGAGACTTCGCTGTCTGTCCGTCCGTCCGTCTGTCACCAGGCTGTATCTCAAGAACGGTGATAGCTAGAGAGTTGAAATTTTCACAGATGATGTATTTCTATTGCCGATATAACAACAAATACTAAAAATAAAATAAAATAAATATTTAAGGGGGGCTCCCATACAACAAACATGATTTTTTTACCGTTTCTTGCTCGATACTAATAACGTTGCCTTATGTTGCATAGATAATGGTACGGAACCCTTCTTGCGCGAGTCCGACTCGCACTTGACCAATTTTTTATTTATTTAATACTTTATTGCAGACCAATAATACAGAATTTTTACAAGACAATTAATGTACAATCGGCGGTCTTATCGCTGTCAGCGATCTCTTCCAGACAACCTGCATGGACAATGGACATGTCGATTGGATAGACGGTGTTGTGGTATAGTTATATACACAACGGCACAGTTAGCGGAACAGAAAAAAAAGTGAGACTATGAGATAATAACGCATATATTTGACGAAAATGTAATTAGACACAAAATAACAAATTGATTAACATCTTTTAACAACGACTTTGAAAAGTCTTCGTTATTTTTTATTGAAAAATAAAGAAATTTGAAATAAGTGAAATTTTTAGATGATTATGAACCATCACAAAAAATAAAAAAAAGTAAGCATTAAATGAATTAACAATAAAATTAAAGAAAAATTAATAACGAGTGTTTCCCCCTCTTGCTCTGATTACGGTTTCCATTCGTATGGGCATGCTACAGATTATGTTATCGATGATTTCTTGAGGCAACCGCTCCCACTCCTCAAGTAATGCGTTTCCAAGTTCATTCAGATTGTTGGGGGGTGGCATTCTGGATTTAACCCTTCTTTTTAGCAAGTCCCAGACATGCTCTATCGGATTCATATTGGGGGAATTTGCTGGCCACTGCATCACCGGTATACCTACGTGGCTCAGATATGCCTGTACCGATTGTGCACTATGAGCACGAGCATTATCTTGCATTAGAATAAAGTCGTCACCAATAAATGGGGCAAATGGTACAACATGTTCTTCTAAAATGTCTCTGATGTATCGATCTGCTGTCATGGTCCCTCCTGTGACTATCACTAACTCCGTGCGAGCTCCCAAACATATCCCTCCCCAAACCATAATCGAGCCGCCACCATAAGCCACTGTGTGTTCAAAACTAGACTGTATGCGGCGTTCTCCTTTGTGTCTCCATATTCGCTGTCTGCCATCGATCTGTTTTAAAAGAACTCTGCACTCATCAGTAAAGAGAACCTGCTGCCATTCGTTCAAATCCCAATGACTATGTCCTCGCGCATAGCTTAATCGGTTTACGCGGTGACGTCTCTCAAGTTTTGGGCCTTTGGCAGGTATATACGACCCTAAACCAACTTCTTCAAATCTCCTGCGAACTGTACGCTCACTTACTCGTACTCCTCGAACGTCTTCCAGTTCATTTCGAGCTTTTACAGCCGTTAATCGCGTATTTCTACGAACTCCAAGTTGTAAAAAACTGTCATCTCGCCTCGATGTACATCTTTGTCTACCTTGACCCCTCCTCCTCACAAGAGAATTAGACGATCTGTACCGCTGGATGCTGCGATGAATCGTTGATACTGGTCGACGAAGCCTTGAGGCAATCGATCTGTAGGTATGGCCATTTCTTCTCATTTCATCAGCCCTAATGATTTCCAGTGATGTTAAGTCAGGCATAATAAAGAGCTTTTAATAAACAAAATTGCCTATAGAATAAAAAATTTATAAAAAACCATTAAGTGCAATTTTTCAAAAAAATTACAATTACGTAGTTATTACTCGAACAAGTTGACAAAACGTATTGTTCGGGAAAATAAAACAAATGAGTGAAAAAAGTGTATGTCATCTAATTTTCTATTTTCAAATTTGACAATAAATTAAAAAAATATCATAACTGGCCAGTTCCTCAAGTAAAAGATTTTAAAATCCTGCTTTTTTTGTGTTCCGCTAATTGTGCCGGTGTGTACAGTATACACCATACGCTGGATTTTTATGTTGGTCCAGAAAACCTGATGTGCACGTATTTAATTCCTTCGGGAAAATCTGCATTAATTTTCATCCAAAATTTCTGGTGAACCTAGCTGCACGCAACAGCTAGTCTTGAATAGATTTTGTTGTATAAAAAAAGATACTTGAGTGTTCACCACTTACTATCCGGTCACCAACAAGGTGAAGCGCCGATATCTTCAATAACACAAGATGCAAGCAGAGCAACTCTTCGCTGGGTCATGGTAAATTTCATGGCTCAAGGCACCATCATGGCCCAGCAGGGTAGAAGGCGGAGAGTTAAAAAAAACCAAAGCAAAGCTATTTGTTTTGGTGCTCATAGGAAATTTGCTGTGTCCTTTGCCAACAAATCATTATGATTAACACTTTTTACGCTTCATTTACTCTATAATATTATCATATCACGAGCTACAATAGTACATTAAAAAAACCGGTCAAGTAGGTGTTTTACTCGCTCAAAAAAGGTTCTCTATCATTATTATTATAATATTTTCGTACCGACCCCAAATTACGGGACCCCAAACAATGGGACAAGGGCAGGATGATGATGATAATGAGTATTTGTTGCAGTGGCATCAATTGATATACATAAACTGTGAAGGCTGGCGCACAGAGAAGTCTCAGTAATAGGGTCTCGGTTTACCTCTTGGCATGGAACCCTAAAAAGTGTGACGTAATTGGATGCAAATACGTAATTTGACGCAAAAGTGGTTTCGTAGTATTTGATATGTTTGCAATAGTCAATCGCGTATTTCGTCGCCGGCCAGTTTTTACATCACGAATGCAGCTTATGAAGTTATGACATAATGGCTCGCACTCGCTAACCGTTTACAATTAGCGAAAGCGAGATATTTACATTCGTATTGTCTTTCTTTTATCATCATTTTTAATTCATTGATAATGAAATGTTAATTATAATGTAATAGCTAAAGCCCGCGGTGTTACCGGCGTTTGTAGTTATTAAGCTCCTCTTCTTCATAATAAACCAAACCTTAACTAAGTAATTATAACATTAATGGCCTTATTCATAATGACTTATCGGAGGTTTAAAAGTTCGCTAAAATCGGTTCGCGAAAATTGTCAAAACTTGTTATTCATAATTTTAGTCTTGTTACGATAAAACGTTTTTTATCTCTCCGATAAGTCATTATGAATAAGACCATAAAACTTTAACATTAACTTGAAACACTCTTCTATTAAAACACCGCATCAAAATATGTTTGGTAATTTTGAAGATATAATCTCACATGCGGACATATATACAAAAATAACTGCTTTGTTTTTTAATAAGTAAAAGATGAGCTGATTTGACGGGCCTCGTGGTGTAGTGGTTCTGGTAACGGACTGCCGATCAAGAGGTCGCGGGTTCGATTCCCGCTCGGGACAATCATTTGTGTTCTTTTTCTAATTGTCATACAAATGTTTGTCCTGCGTCTGGGTGTTTCTATGTATTATAAGTATGTATTTACAAAAAAAAAAGTAGTATATGTATTCTATCCGTATTCTGGTACCCATAACACAAGCATATAAGCTTAGCTTGGGACCAGAGGACGTTGTGTGAAATGTCCATGAATATTTATTTATTTATTTATTATTTTTTAACAAAGAAAACCCTGACTGACTGCAAGACGGCCTGACTAAAATGGCGTATCAACAATCAACATACATAGTCCAGTCGTGGGAGCCAAAAAAAGATAGGTGCATGGATGTGGCTTGATGTACAGAACTTTTTTTTTCTAATTGGTCCGAAAAAATGTACAGAATCCGAAAATCAACCTGCTGCGTGGGGAAAATAATGGGAAGTTTGTTTAAATAAACGGAAACTGCAAAATGACTGATTTTGACTTGAAAAATCCGTTGTAACTTGAAAAGTAAGCCTCGGACGAAGAAATATCACTGATTCTTTTTTGTTTATTTTCAAATTTTCTACTCGGTCAATGTATTGGTAAATTAAAAATTACGATATTAACATTGTTAAATGACAGAAAAACGAAAAAAAAAAAAAAAAAAAAACAGGCTTGCTTTTCAAGTTACAACGGATTTTTCAAGTCAAAATCAGTCATTTTGCAGTTTCCGTTTATTTAAACAAACTTCCCATTATTTTCCCCACGCAGCAGGTTGATTTTCGGATTCTGTACATTTTTTCGGAGTAATTAGAAAAAAAAAATTCTGTACATCAAGCCACATCCATGTCATTATCTCCCACGACTGGACCTAAGGGAGCTAGGAAAATTAAAAACATAAGACGCTATCGACGATTCTATTGAATCATATAATTATTCTATACGTTATTACAGGTATTACAATATTATATAGTAAGTCTTGAACAATTAATTTAATTCTACACAATTGTAAAGAAAAGTAATAAAATGGAAATAAGAAACAGTACTAATACTTAAGGATTGCAGATAAATTTATAATATGTTTTTGCTTGTGAAAGGGAAGTACATCAGCTCGGTTGCCAACTAGTGGGAAAAACATGTCAGATTTCGGCATGGGTGCCAACCAGTGAGAAAAATATGTCATTACTCATTATGTATACGGTTGCCAAACGGGATCTTCATAGGCAGATAAGAATATAGTAACACCCATCATGTGACCACACTATGAAATAAATATTCAAAATAGGCCTACGTATTCTTAGTGCCGCAAGATCAGATAATAAGTGATATTGCAATTCTTCTGATGAAAACCAAAAAAGGCATATAAATAATTATGGGCAATATTAATGTTTTGCAAAATCATGCTGTGTATGTAATATTGTGTATACTTATTTGTTTGTAATATAATAATGACTCAATCTCACGCTGTTTGAATGTAGTTTCCTTGTATTGTTGCAGCACCGTACATCAAGGTGTGTCAGCGCAATGATCCCAATGTAGACAAGTGCATCATGAACTCAGTCAACGAGCTTAGACCTAAGATTGTTGAGGTGAGTACCCATTATACATTTTAATACTAGGGACTCCCATGTAACTAACTAGCGTTTAAAATCGTAATGACCGAAGAAGTTCCTAAGACTTTATGCTTCTCGAATTGTCTAATAAATATTTATAACGAGCGAATTTACCAAAAAACACTATTTAGAAATGTCTTGTAGAATCGTTTTCTATATAATGTTTCATGTGAAAACATTTTCAATTTAGTGAGTTCTACTAACAATCCTATTTAAATTAATTTATTTTATCTAAACAAAACTATAGTTGTTCGCAAAAAAATTCATAAAAATCTGAAAATTTGCTTAATCGGAGGTTGTCCCGCTTGATTTGGCAGTAGACTCGCTTTTGTCAGTAGTACTAGGTCTAGTGGCTGTGTCGCTGTGATCACCTAAAGCCCGGTTTCCACCGCGAGCGGAACGGACCCATTAATGACTTCGTTAAACTCGCAAACGCAAACTGCATACTTGTATTTCCACCAACAAATAGTCTGACGGAAAGAGCCGAGCGTGTAGAAAGAGTAGAAATGAGCTCGCTCAGTTCTAGGGAGCGGAGCGGAGTACTTACGGACTCCGCTCAACTCGCAATTACAATTTACATAGTAGCGTTTCCACACAGAAAGTCGGTAACATCGCAACAACACGACCACACGCACGCAACCAGCTCAAAACTTCAACTGAACTCGTTTTCTGTGGAAATTATCTATTCGTTTTTCACTTCTCATTTTCCGTTCTCAGTCCGCTCATTTCTTTATCTCAGTTTCATTTTGCAGTAGAAATCAAATGACCAACTCTTCGTTGGTGGAAACTCAAACCTATTTAATTAAAAAGGAGTCCGTTCCGCCTAACCATTTACCGCACATTACCGTTTCGCAGTGGAAACCGGGCTTTAAGCCCGGTTTCCACCGCGAGCGGAACGGACCCATTAATGACTTCGTTAAACTCGCAAACGCAAACTGCATACTTGTATTTCCACCAACAAATAGTCGGACGGAAAGAGCCGAGCGTGTAGAAAGAGTAGAAATGAGCTCGCTCAGTTCTAGGGAGCACCAACTCTTCGTTGGTGGAAACTCAAACCTATTTAATTAAAAAGGAGTCCGTTCCGCCTAACCATTTTCCGCACATTACCCTTTCGCAGTGGAAACCGGGCTTAAATCTACAGGGCTTGTTCGTTCTTTGACATGGTGATCTGTATGTTCTCTGTCTTTTTTACTAGTACCATCACCCTGATCTTCATGTGATTTCGTAGAATCAATGCCGCTATCTATAGATGAACCGGGTGTCCTACCTGATTCTGATCTAGCTTTATGTTCTTCATCTACTTTGGATACATTTGAGATGGTAGTTAAGTCAATATTTTTACTAGTTGTAGATTCTGTAGCAGCAGTATCTGAATCAGTATGCTTTGATTTTAAGCCGTCGTCTTTCTTTGAGGTTGTCGCATCAGTAGTAATGGAAGGTACACCATTCTCATCTCTGTTAGGATTGGTGCTTTGGTCAGTGTTCGTAATTGTTGCTTCGGACTTACTTGTAGCAGTAGTGTTGTCTTCTGGTGCAGCAGTAGTCTTGGCTTCTGCTGTAGCTTTGGTAAATTGTTTCGAATCAGTATTATCTTTCTTTGTAGTTGATGTCCCATGTGCTGTTGTACCTTCATGGTTGTCGGAATTAGCCCCTTCAACTGTAGCAGTAGTCTTGTCTTTTGCTGCAGCTGTAGTAGATCCTTCCGAGTCAGTACCTCCTTTACTTATAGTTGATGTACCTTTAGTTGTTGTTTCTTTATGATCTTCAGACGTGGTTCCTGCACCTGTAGCAAAACTCTTGTCTTCTGCTGTAGCTGTAGTAGATCCTTTCGAGTCAGTATTCCCTTTACTTATAGTTGATGTACCTTGTGCTGTTGCCACTTCATGGTCTTCAGATGTAGTCTTTGCACCGGTAGCAGTAGTCTTGTCTTCTGCTGTAGCTGCACTAGATCCTTTCGAGTCAGTATTATCTTTATTTCTAATTGATGTACCTTGTGTTGTTGCCACTTCATGGTCTTCAGATGTAGTCCTGGCACCGGTAGCAGTAGTCTTATCTTCTGCTGTAGCTGCACCAGATACTTTCGAGTCAGTATTCTCTTTACTTATAGTTGATGTACCTTGTGTTGTTGTTGCTTCATGGTCTTCAGATTTGGTACTTGCATCGGTAGCTGTAGTCTCGTCTTCTGCTGTAGCTGTACCAGATCCTGTGGAGTCAGTATTCTCTTTACTTATAGTGGATGTACCTTGTGTTGTTATTTCTTTATGATCTTCAAACCTGGTCCTTGCACCTGTAGCAGTAATCTTGTCTTTTGCTGCAGCTGTAGTAGATCCTTTTGAGTCAGTATTCTCTTTACTTACAGTTGACATACCCTGTGCTTTTGTGCCTTCATTATCTTCAGATGTAGTCCTTGCACTTGTAGCAGTAGTCCTATCTTCTGGTGTAGCTGTGCTAAATCCTTCCGAGTCAGTACCTCCTTTACTTATAGTTGATGTACCTTGCGCTGATGCCACATCATGGTCTTCAGATGTAGTCCTGGCACCGATAGCAGTAGTCTTGTCTTCTGCTGTAGCTGTACTAGATCCTTTCGAGTCAGTATTCCCTTTACTTATAGATGATGTACCTTGTGTTGTTGTAGCTTCATAGTCTTCAGATTTGGTCCTTGCATCGGTAGCAGTTGTCTTGTCTTCTGGTGTAGCTGTAGCAGATCCTTTTGAGTCAGTAATATCTTTACTTATAGTAGGCGTAACTCGTGCTATTACTGTTTCATGGTCTTCGTTTGTGGTACCTGTTTTTGTAGTGGTAGTCTTGTCTTCTGCTGTAGCTGTAGCAGATCCATTTACAGAAGATGTGTTTGGTGCTGTTGTACTTTCATTATCTACAGATAGGTCTTTAGTTGTGGTTTCTGTTCCTGTAGAAATAGTCCCGTTTTTTGCCGTAGCTATAGTAGATTCTTTTGAAGTCACGTTATCTTCACTTAGAGTAGACGAGCTTAGTGCTGTGACTGCTTTATGGTTTTTAGATGTGTTTCTTGTATTTGTAGTCTTGTCAGAGGCTGTACCAGGAGTATTTGTGGCTGTTGATCTTGACGTGGTAGTAGATTCTTCATTGGCAGCTTTAGTAGATCCTATTGACACAGTATTCTCCTTTTCCGTAGCTAACTTGCTTGATACCGTGGTTGTTCTGACATCCTCACCCCCTGTTTTTGATCTTGAAATGGCAGTAGAGTCACTGTGACTTATAGTAGTAGTTTTATGATTATTTTTAGGCAAGTTACTATGGTCTTCATTTCCAGCTGATCTAGAATCTTCCAAAACATTACTCCTGTCACTTGTTGTTGTGCTTGAAGGTAATGTGTCACTTTGATCTTGATCGATAGCCAATCTTAAAGTAGTAGCAGTTTTGTCGATACTGATTGTACTTGGACTTGTTACAGCAGTGCTAGTTTTTGCTGTAGCTATGTCGTTAGATGCTGATTTAGAATTCGAATTATTATCTGTGGTTGCCATATTTGTACTAGAAGCTCCAGGAGTGATCCTGCCAATAGCACTTGATTTTGCACTAGAATCATCACCATGTGCTGTTGTGCTTTTAGTCCCTTGATTGATTACAATGTTTACAGGGGCACTCGTTGTACTTTGAGTGTTCTCTTTGTTTTTATTTTGCGAGGGATTGTGTATAATTACATTGATATTATAGGATTTTCTTCTACCATTCAATCTAAAAGTAGCTGGTGACTGACTTGGGATAAGTTGTATTCCTTTACCGATGCTAACTATGTTTCCAGCCTTAGAGACACCACTTTCTTGTCCAGTTAGTGCATTATTTTTTAAATCCAATACCACGTTTACTTTTGTTCTGCCGTTTAGGCATGGATTGCAATTCCTATTAGGAGTAGGTATTGGAAAGTTCCTCGTGTCTATTAGTATGTTACCTCTTCTAAATTTTGGTGCTGTTGGTATTGCTATTCTGACAGAATTTGGTAGAGGTCTTCTAAAATTTCTGTATATATCCCTGTAAATGGGATTAAAATGGTTTATTGGGTAAGGAATAGCGACCCTGGGGTAACCTCTGAATCCATTTATATAATTGAATGGAGGAGTTCTTAGTTGCAGTGCTGTCAGTTGTCTGCTTGCTGGTGCGCCTTCACAAACATCGTACTGAAATAAAAAAAAAACATATTTGGACAAATTACACAACTTCCTTATTTGCTTGTATTATGGGTACCAGTGTAAGTTGTCTTTTAAAGTTAAGTAAAAATTTTAAAGTTAAGTAAAATTATTCTCCTAATAATTTTTTTTAAAAGCTAGGGGGCTTTGTTAGGTTTCGAGGACGCCCGACCGTCTGTCGTTCACGAAGTCGCGGGTTTGATACCCGCACAGGACAATTATTTACTTGGGACTACAGGACGTTGTCTGTGAATATTCATTTATTTAAAAACGTGGAGTCGTTGAATACAAAACGATGTAGTATTCGTTACAAGAGTTCTATGTCTAGGGGTAACGTTTGTAATTAATACATAGATAGGTAGGTAAAAACTTGGTCCAATTATTTTTTTGTAGATTACGACCTACATACGTATTCATTACAAACTTTACCTCTATATTAATAGTATAGATTTTGCCTACAATCCATCAAATCTTACCTGTAGCACTAACAAATATGCAACACACACGATAACTCTAAGAACTCCCATACTGTTTCACTAATGTATTGCAAAATAATACTTGCAAACTTATATACCCTCGCATCTGTCATTCACTGATATGATTAATCACTGTATTTGTCATATATACGACAGTTATTGTGGTCTTTGTATTAGAAACTTAGCACGTAATGCTCGTTAGAAGTTTACTGATAACAGAAGTCAGGTGTTTAAGGCGAATCTCTGTTCGGAATCAGATCAGTCTTGGTATTTTCAAATCTGGTATATATTAAGCTTAATACCCTTTATTCTCTTTCTTATATAGCTACCAGCCCTCAATCTAAGCACTTATTCACCAAAGAATGATCATTGTAGAAATTATATAACCATTTAAGATAATTAGTTTGATCAGATAGCAAAATTGTAATAGATTTAAGAAATTGTAGTTTTAATCATTAAGTAAACAATTAATAATAAGTAATGTTGCTGTGCCCTAACAGGGTTCATGTTTGATACTGTCTAATATTTTAATACTATTTAAACTACATGATTGCATTGAATAAATGAATATGAATTGTCAGCCATTAGCCGGTCAGAATTTCGACCATAGTTTTTGAAATCTTTTATCATAAGTCCCTTACATTTCGTAAGACTATAAAACCTCTAATTATACAAACACATACACTATTAAATGAGTAGGTACCACATAAAATAATCTGTGTCTAGGATTATATGATATAGATTAACTTTTCTGTTATTTTCGTATTTCCATCCAAAAAAATAAATAAAAATTTGTCAAGAACGAGTCGCACTCGCGCACGAAGGGTTCCGTAGGTACCATTATCTATGCAACATAAGGCAACGTTATTAGTATCGAGCAAGAAACGGTAAAAAAATCATGTTTGTTGTATGGGAGCCCCCCTTAAATATTTATTTTATTTTATTTTTAGTATATGTTGTTATAGCGGCAATAGAAATACATCATCTGTGAAAATTTCAACTGTCTATCTATCACCGTTCTTGAGATACAGCCTGGTGACAGACGGACGGACGGACAGCGAAGTCTCAGTAATAGGGTCCCGTTTTTACCCTTTGGGTAGGGAACCCTAATAAGAAAAAAAGTAAAAGTATCAAGATTTTTCTTAACAAACCTTGCGTGTGTATAAAATTTGTATCTAGAATGTAAACATTTTGCAAGCAGGGCTAAGTACCTACAGTGAGTTGTGTAAAACCTAGTATACATACATAGTTTCCTTGGACATTCAATTGGGGTGAATGGCTGCCGACCTGCCGTTGGGAAACTTATAAACACTAACAAACTATTAATTAAATTGCTAGATTTACACGTTTTTATTGAACTAGATAAAACTATACTACCTACTATAACTACTATTACTATGAACCAAAAACTGAACGGTATAGGTTATTTTGGCGCACAACAGGCGGCGTAGAAAATTACTGGCAAATTCATATGTGTACCTACGAATTTGCCTAAAAACAAAAATTTTGTGAATTTCAATAACGATATCATGTTTTTTAGCATACATTAGAGAATATAATAAAATAATACATAAATAGCTTAAAATGAAACTTATGACCTCGTCAAATCCCAAGGTCAAAAATGGTAAAATCTGCTAATAACGTAAATTCGAAAGTATGTCATTGTCACAAGCAGTTACAAAACAATCAAACAAACACGAAACAAGGTGTCCAGACAATATGAATATGCGTGTAAAAATTTTCTTCAAAGAATCGGCATAGTGGATTGTTTAAACATTAATAAGAAAGTTTTTAACTTCTTTTATAAGATCTTTCGTTATATTAATTTCTTTCCAGTGCAATCACACCCGCTATTGTGTACGGGGTTGCATCAACTCGAAGAGTATTGGGGGCGATTAGGATACGACTTAATTTTGAGTTATCGGTGTCTTGTTGATGATGTTGGGTACTTATCTGCTTATAAATCCCCTTAGGTGGATTTTATAGTACTCTGTATCTTTTACTGTGGGAGAAAATGGGCGGTGAAACTAGTATTCTATTCTTGTATCCGTTCCCATATGATTACATTCTCTCTCCAACCTAATAACGTCCTGTTGTTGGCCACAGCCATCCAGGCGTGTTGGTACCGTGTTTATTTTCAATATTTCCGGCTCTCGCAGAAGATGTTATCGGTGTACAATATTCCTTAGCTGAATCTTACTGTAGAATCAAATGGGGTGGAGACACTTGTATTCTTAATCCGTCATCACACGGACCATACTATTACATTAGCTATGCTTATTTTGCGAATAATTGAGATTTTCCAAAATCTTTCATTTTTTACGCACATCTACGTTTGTTGTTATACATTTTATAGTATGGTCATGATTATAGAAAATGTAGAATGAATTTATTTTGATCTGAGCGTTATTATATTCCAGGGTATTCCAGAACTTGATGTACCAGGTATCGAGCCATTGAGTCTGGGGCAGATTGCGTTGGCTCGGGGACCTCAAGGCGCTAAGCTGACAGCTGTCGTTAACGATGTGAAAGTTCGAGGACCGAGTAATTTTATTATAGAAGAGCTCAAGTAAGTATCCCTAATTAAAAAGTCTCTGAAACGCTCATATCGATAGTATTATATTCCCAAAGTTATTTGTGGTCCAATGATATCATAAGACGTTATGTAGTTAAGTAAATTGTAGTGTTTTATTTATAATGGCATCAGAAAACCATACATCAGATTTCCATATCGTTATTTGGTTTAGGAAGCCTAAATTTAAGCTGTACCGGATTAAGTATACGTGTTAGCTGTGGCAAATTCCACGAAAGGCTACTTTAAAAGGGGTGGGTTTTATTTTTTTTATTATTACAGTATCAAAGACTCTATTGCGGAGTCAGTAATCCGGAGGATAAAGATCTAGATAGTATTAAATGATCCACTGTAATAATATTGGTATTTCTAACAGGGACTAAATCAATTTGTAAATAATTTTAAAATTAATCCGCGCATAGTGTATTGAACTTTGTGACCCTGTAGATATTTTGCAAATTAATAATTTCTAGATTAAACTTTCCTTTTACTTTGGATACTTATTATGATAGAGTTTCATTAAAATTCGTCGCCAAAAATCTAAAAGCGTTTTCTTTCAGTGTACCTTATTAGCATTCTACTTAAATTATCTTATAGAAATAGCGTCACTATATAGCCGTTAGTATTAATGAATCTCTGGTTTTAGATAAAACACGTTTGTTAATTGTAAACGTACAATTTTTAGTATCTAAAAGAGGATGTTTTGGCTATAATACTATATTGTTTATTTTTTTATTAGTCATTTTGGATGGATACTGAGTAAATATTCATTTTCTTCATTCATTCATTCAGTCTGACATTTCGTGGAATTATTAACTAACGATGATAAGAGTTGGCTTCTATTATTTAACCCCCCTTTATTAGTTTCTTTAGTATCTTTCAATCAATGTATAGAAAATAGTAACGGGGTCATTAAATATGATTTTCATCACAGTTAAGATTAACACAGGTTTTTCATTCATAAAATTTAATTCATTGACGGGCTTCGTGGCGTAGTGGTTCATGTACTGGACTGCCGTTCACAAGGTCGCGGGTTCGATTCCCGCTTGGGACAATCATTTGTGTGATATTCATAAATATGACGGGCCTCGTGGTCTAGTGGTTCATATAACGGACTGCCGTTCACGAGGTCTCGGGTTCGATTCCCGGTCAGGACAATCATTTGTGTGATGTTTTTAATTGTCATACAAATGTTTGTACTGCGTCTGGGTGTTTACTATGTATTATAAGTATGTATTTACAAAAGAAAAGTAGTTTATGTATTATATCCGTATTCTGGTACCCATAACACAAGCATATAAGCTTAGCTTGGGACCAGAGGACGTTGTGTGAAATGTCCATGAATATTTATTTATTATTTATTTATAAATGTTTGTACTACGTCTGGGTGTTTTCTATGTATTATAAGTATGTATTTACAAAAGAAAAGTAGTTTATGTATTATATCCGTATTCTGGTACCCATAACACAAGCTTAATAAGCTTAGCTTGGGACCAGAGGACGTTGTTTGAAATGTCCGTGAATATTTATTTATTTATTTATTTATAAGCTTCCGTGGTTTAAAGATTCCATTTTATCATTCCACTCCAGCCCATTAACGTCCCACTGTTGGGCACGGGCCTCCTCCACGTTGGAGGGATTATGGTCTGCTGTACCGCGCTGACCAGGCGTGTTGGCACAGGGTTTTGTTTCGAGTATTCCTCTCACAGTAGCCATTAATGGTCTTATTCATAATGACTTATCGGAGGTTTAAAAGTTCGCTAAAATCGGTTCGCGAAAATTGTCAAAACTTGTTATTCATAATAGTCTTTTTACGATAAATCGTTTATTATCTCTCCGATAAATCTCCGTTTAAACCTCCGATAAGTCATTATGATTAAGACCATAACTGTTTAGATTGTCTCTTAGCTGGCTCTTACAGCAGCCTGGGAAATCGCTCTCGGCCGTTGTATCAGCCATGGCCCAGAGTGAACGGTGCTGGGCTGCCGTCACCTCATATGCTCATGAGGTGATGGCGGCTAAGAGCGGGCGCGCGAGCGTGGCGGAGACACGTTGCCTCCCCGCAGGGCCCCAACTCGGGGCCACCGGCGGGCAACTGCTGGCGCCCTTGGCAGGAGAGGAGGCCGAGCGCGGCGGGCTCTGCTGTCCCGAATGTGGCACACGTGATGGGGGGACCTAACGCTCCCCCCACTGTGTTGAGCCCCTCGTAATGGGGCTATCCCTTGCCGGTTCATGGTCAGGCTCAGGGCACACACCATGGCCCGGTTAGGGTGAGGAGACAATCCAAAAAAAAGGCACCCTGGGAAAAGAAATGGGGTGGTGACACCCTTATTCTTAATCCGTCACCACAGGGACTATTCCATTATATAGTTATCGAAATATTCGGAGATAGATTCGTAGAAGCAATACTAGCGAAATAAAAAATTGCATTTTAAAAAACATACCATTGTAGTCACCATCTCATTTGAAAACAAATCACAATTACATAGTTTAATTAGAAACCAAAGGACGTTTAGTGTAATCTTCGTGAATATTGAATACCATTATAAATATAATCTATAATTTTTTGATATGTAACATTGTTATGTTCTAGGTCAGATCTAGACAAGAACAGATTCGACATGAAACTGCTGCTGCCGAGGTTAGATTTCGCTGGGAAATACAAGATGGATGTTCAGGTCTTGCTGCTACGACTGCAAGGCAGAGGAAACATTACTGGAACTTTTAGTTAGTATAATTATTAATTTTTACAGTTTATGCAAATTGCAACACGACTTAATGCCTAAGGAATTTTCTACCAGTCACATTACCATTGGGTGGTTACTGAAATAAAAGAGGCAGGTTTACGTAAATGTGCAACTACGATGATTTAAAAGCCTGAATCTTGTAGTGCCGGCATGGGGCTTGTAGCAAATTGGATAAAATCCCGCCAATGTCGTAATTTGGTCATATATTTTATATTTATGCATTAATCTAAAACGGTGATTTTATTTTTTGCTGCAAGGGACTGCTTAGATCTACGTATAGTACGACTTTAGTAAAAAAAATTAGTTTGACAGACGGACAGACAGATAGAAAGACGGACACCGAAGTGATCCTAAAAGGGTTTCTTTTATTTTACGAAACCCTAAAAATGAAGATAGCTGCAATTCTGTTTCCCAGAATAGCATGTTTGAGCAAAATACTACATTAACTAACAACATTACGTAAGATTGTTAACAGTATTGTTACCACGTATTACTAGTAAACCTAATGATCTTGACATAGAAATATTGTGGCGTAATGTACAAGCAATACACGCGATCAACTTGTTCGATCACTTTCTTTATGATTCCGGCTCAGTAATTTTGTTACGTTTTAAATTAAAACCAGTTCGACAAAGATTTTTATGGTACCAATTCTACGCGCACAACTAAACTAAACTTATCTAAAAAATGAATTTTGATAGTGTCGATAACACAATTCGGCAGTGCTAACTGAACTTTCTTGTTACAAAAACTGTTTAATAGACTATCGATTTTAATTAATATAAATTAATGTGCACAACAAGATAGCCAAATTATTAAAATACGGCAATAATCAATAGTCGTTTACATTTTTTAGTTAAGTTAGTGCGCGAAGAATGGTCCCATTGAATTGACAAGGTTCCGCATCTTTAAGATAAAACGAAACCATCATGGCTTCTTCTTTTCTGTTCACTGCTTTTATGTTGAAATATGTCGTACTAATTGATCAGATTGCTTGTATTCAGTGTCAAAAATGGGACAAACTAAGTAAAAAACTGAATTTAGTGGTATAAATATTAAAAAAATATTTGCTTTATTTATTTGAAATACTGAAGCGCCTAAACAAATTGTAACAGTCATATAGTGATGTTTAGCTTGAGATATATTTTTCTTTAGGCACTTTAGATATTTTATTAAATAAGCTGTTTATTAAATTATGATTTTGATACCATTAATTTATTTTTGGCTTGTTCAATTTAAGCCATGCGTTTTTAGTGAACGAATAATTCACCTAACCACTGTTTGTTTACTGATAATATGATGCAGAGACCAACATCTGTATAGCAATACTTGAAATTTTGTGGGTGCCGAGTTTGTTAAAGGAAGCAGAAAATATTTGAAATACGTACGGTATTAAAACCCTAGTCTCCTGATATATAAGAAAACTACTGTAGTCCCGCCATGTCATAATACATAGAAGGAAAATTTCCCCGTAAATGAAATAGAAGCTCTGTTTTGACCGCGGTCGTGACGAAATAGATAAATAATTTTATTGCAAAATTAATATTGAGTGAAGTTATATGCATAGCTTCGCTCAATATTTGTATTTGTGTAAGAATTCCTTGAGAGACTAATTTCACCTTGGCCTTGGATATAAAAACCGCAGTTAGGTAAACTAATAATTTTGCTCATATGGTTGTTTCAATATAGTTAGATAATCACATACTTTACAAACATGGTCCAGTAATAAATCTTATAACATATGGATGGATATTGCCAACCGATGTTGTTGTTACTTTTTATTTTACAGTATTTAGAAATTGGAATTAGTAAATCAAGCTTAAATTAAACAGATATTTAAATATTGACTGTGTAAATAAGTACGAATGCGTGTTTATTTTTGAAAGTATTCAGATATATTTAATAAAACTCTGTTATTTGGACATTTCAGACAGATTCCTCAATTTTATATGTTTCTAAAGAAGCTATAATTTTTTTTACATAATACATGTTGGCACTTGATTCCATGCCACCTGATGGTAAGCGAAAATGGAATCTTTGATAGTAAAGCGTACCAACTATGTATTATTTAAAACCAATAATGAAATTTTCACATTGCAGAGGACTACGCATGCAATGTAACAATGAGAGGTCATAAGGAAAAGAGAGGCGAAGACGAGTACCTAGAGTTTGATCCCTTCAAAGTAAGACTACGTGTTGGTCAATCATCTATCTCCCTTACAAATCTGTTTGATGGCGATCCAGTACTTGGACCAGCAACAAGCAGGGTTATAAATGAAAATTCTAATGTATTCTTAGAAGAAATAAGGCCGGTCCTAGAGAGGAGCCTTGCGGAACTCTTTACAGAAATGGCGAACAAAGTAACGTCGAAGTTTACTTATAAAGAACTATTCCCATAATTTGTGTTACAATTAAATTTACTTTATATAGTTTTAAGTTATTTGTGATTTTAGTACTTTGCTCTACTTTTTTTTCAATGATAATCTTGACAAAAGCTTTTGTTCAAAATATTTTGTTTCATCTTGTTTTGAATTTATTTACAGTTCAAATAGTTTTAAAATTATTTATCACAAGGTAAGAAATGTTAATACAATATTCAGTTTGTTGAATTATTAACATTATAAGAGTGTCATTACAATTTTAACGGCTTTTTAATGTTTACGGTTTTTTATAAAATCTGTCTATAATTTTGTCACCGAACTGATGTTTCGTTTTTCAAAGGGTGTCACTGGAATCGTTTATAAGTATAAGGTACTGGTAATGTTAAGTAAGATTGTAAATATACATAATTTGTATTTAACTATACAAATAGCTGACTGACGCAACCACATATTTACAATGTAAAAACTGTGCTCTGGTTTATTAAATGACTATTTGGTTGTGTAGAAGTTTTATTTTATTGTTTTCTAAATTAATTTTCTAGTTACCAAATACATAATATATATACTCATACTCTAGACAAAGTGTGTTACATCCTCGATAGATGGCATTCATTTTATATGTGAAAAGCACGCTAAAGCAAAGAAATTGGTTAAACACGAATAGATCCCACCATGGTAACCATTTTTTTTTCCCTAATTGATTTATTTAAATAAAAAAATATAAGAAAGCTGTTTCAAAATGCAACATAAAATTAGATTAGACAAATACTAGACATCAGAGCCATGTGGTCGGATGTGCCATTTTTGCCAAAATCGTTTTTTAATTGTAATTTTTTTATATTTTTTTTCTCTTTCGTTCTGTTTAAGAAACATATTCGTATCTCTATCTAATCAAATTTTCGCAAACGTAAAAATAGTCAAATATCCATGATACCTTAGAACCAATCAGTCGGATCTTCATTAATAATACTGTGGCTGTAAGTTGATTTACGATATATAAAAACACCTATATAAAACCTAAATATTTACTTTTCAGTTTGTTTTATTCGAAATAAATCATACGTCAATAAATAAATATTTATTGACATTTTACACAACGTGTTCTTGTTCGAAAGTAAGCTATATTTCTATATTTTTGTTATGGGTACCATGTACGGATATAATACATAAACTACTTTTCTTTTGTAAATAAATACTTATGATATATAGAAACATGCAGACGTAGAACAAACATTTGTATCACAATTATTAATATCGCAAAAACGATTGCCCGTGCGGGAATCGAGCCTTTCGAAGTTCGTATGTCGATGATCGATCTATAAATGGACAATTAAGTGGCGAATTAAGTTAAACGAGGCAAAGTCTATACATATAGACTTTACCAACAAAAGAGTAAATTATTTACCGTTGTACCTTAATAAACAGATTATACCACACGAGAACACCGCCAAATATCTGGGCATGACATTAAACACGAAGCTGCGATGGAAAGCCCACGTTAAAAAGAAACGCGAAGAGTTGGAGCTTCGCTATAAAAGTATGTACTGGCTTTTTGGAAAGGATTCTTTGTTATCAGTACAGAATAAATTATTACTATACAAACAAGTTTTCGACTTTGTTTTATAAGAAGTAAGGATAAGGATAAGGATTACTACCTTCGTGGTGCAAAAAGACCACAGATTTAGAAAACTTACTACTTACTCAAAACTGAACTTTGCACAAAGGACAGCTTCTGTTTTTCTCGAAGACACCCGATTTAAAATACAGAACTCTAGAGAGGGACTGGTATCAGTGACCTAGCCCGAAAATATTCCCTTACACTTTTTTATGCTTATACAGCTCATTTATTCTAATAAAATTAGGCAGGTTTTCCTCACGAATTGGTTAATACAGATTTTCGACCGGAAGACGTAGTGGGACGAACGGCCGCTACCAGATGGTGCTACACTTGGAGCAGGGTGTCATGGACTATTTGGATCCGAACAAAATAGAATCTCGTACAAGATAAGCCGGCCATTAGGGTAGGACTAGGTATGTCAAACATTGAATGATGAAAAGATGTAGGTCCGAAAATAGCAAAGATTTGATTTTGGTAGAGGGTTTTGTGTCCGCAATTTGTTTCATTTTGAGAAAAAAGCAGTAAATATAGTATAATATTTACCTAAAACAGTAAATTTTTCTAGGCCATTTAGGCAGGCTTACTTTGAATCTAAACGATTTCCCTGGCTATGTCGCTGTTCCATGTGAAACAGTATTTCTGACAATAATGTAAAATGTGTTGATCATAAAGTACTTACTTTAAGTACCTACATATAAAGTTAAAGTACTGTTTACTTTCACAAGGACGCAATAGTAGGGGAGCCGAAGAGGGGATTTCGGGATTTACTAAAGCGCGTCAGATTAATATACAGGAGGATACCTTGTACCCGGTTAAGTACCTCCACAAAACATGAGACCCATATATAAGGCCGCCCGTGAAGGATACAGGATCAGATTAGTAAAAAAAATTGACCATCAGAAATTCTCGAGCGCGTCAGATTAAGGTAGGGTGAGTTAATTACATCCTAAAAAGTGTATATTCCACTAATCTGACAATTTGAGAGTGACGTAAAAAAAGGGGAGGGCAACAAAGTTGTAAAAAAAAAACGTCATCTCGACATTCTCGAGCGTAGCTAAATTTTTTTTATTTTGAAGGTAATAATTCAAGAATAATGAAAAATATATAATCTGACAATTTCCGCAAGCCGAAATAACAAAAATTCGTCGATAAAGTTAAATGCGTGCAGCTGCGTGATGCCTACATTTGGGTTTGTTTGAGTTGGACTTCTAAATGTTTAATTAGGACTGTTTATGAGATATTAAGCCATCAAAATATATCGTAAAAAAAGTTGCAAAGTTACACTGTCGGCTTTTAAATTGTTAGATTTACCAGCTGCTCTGTGTCTAGCCAACCGGAGTCGCCGATAAGATATAACAATAGATTTTAAGGACAATAGAGTCGTAAAATCTCATCTCCATTGAATCATAGCTAGACAAGAAGCACAATTAAAAAGCTCTTAGGAATATTTATGAGTATGTTGTAAAGGTAAATCATACAAATTTTTAGACAAGTATAAAATATTATTTCTATTACAGCGTGATCATTTATAATTTACAACAATTAAAAAGAAAGTAAATATTATGATCTAAGATAATTTGTATTACAGAATAGTTTTATCACATAATGGACAATAATTTGAAAGTGTAAATACTTTCGTTAATGTTTTCGTTCTTCAAACTATTTACTTTTGAGGTGTAAGTATTTGGTACACAAGGAAACGTTGAAGTTACTAACTTTCTTTTAGTATTGAATATAGTCGCTTCAATTTTATTTTTCTCAAATCACGCTGTAATAGAAATAATATTTTATACTTGTCTAAAAATTTGTATGATTTATCTTTACAACATACTCATAAATATTCCTAAGAGCTTTTTAATTGTGCTTCTTGTCTAGCTATGATTCAATGGAGATGAGATTTTACGACTCTATTGTCCTTAAAATCTATTGTTATCTCTTATCGGCGACTCCGGTTAGCTAGACACAGAGCAGCTGGTAAATCTAACAATTTAAAAGCCGACAGTATAACTTTGCAACTTTTTTTACGATATATTTTGATGGCTTAATATCTCATAAACAGTCCTAATTAAACATTTAGAAGTCCAACTCATCTTTTTAAAATTTAACTTTTTCTAGTGTCGGCTCCTGCACTATAGTGTGGAGGACTGGGAATAAACGGCACCTTTCCCTCCTCACCCTTTTTATTCCCATTCGTCCACACTATTCCCATACCTCCACACTGTGGACGACGGGGTGTGGAGGACTGGGAATGACCCGCTGAGTTCAAAATATAGTTCAAAGTACAATTTTAAGCGCCCAGGAATGGAATTAGCGGAAAATTGCAAGGATGGCCTTTAAGGTGAACCGTTTTTCGAATTTTTTTTGTCAATTTAGGCGAATCCCTCTAGATAATCGTCAGATTATGAGACAGTACGTTTAGAACATAAAGATGAACCATATATATCTTAATCTGACGCGCTTGAGTATTTCAAAATGGCGAATTTTTTGTGCACATTATGAAACTGGCCGTGAGTTTGCGTCCCATCGAAATCGTCAGATTAGTGAATGAGAGCTTTTTTTTGGTGCACTTAACACTCCCTTAGAAAATCTGACGCGCTCGACAAAATTATTTTTTTTTTCATTTTCAACCCTTAAATACAACCACCCGCATCATGCAAACGATCAGATTAACATACGTACATTATTAAAAATACGTAGGGCATTGATGCTATCAATATCTGACGCGCTCGAGAATGTCCATGCAACAGTTTTTTTTTACATATTTAAAAATCTATAGCCGGTTTCCCCACCGATAAAAGTGAAAAATCACATAACATTTTTTTCTTCTTATCATCTAAGCTTTGCAACTCAATAGGTCTCTATGACGCTCGAGTAAATCCCCATTTAGCATCGTGGGCTCCCCTACCACAATCGGAACAATTTTATCAATATTTGTTCACTTATATTTGAGCGCTTTGAGTTGAAACTGTCAAATAACTTGACTTATTGATCATAGCTTGAGTGTTGTTATATTAATATGAATGACGTTATTCGCTAATGTTCGTTTCATGTTAATTTGAAGATAAGAAGAGCTTCATAATGCAGTATTATCATCGATAATTTAGATAGAACAGGAAAAATATTTCATAAAGTTAAAGTATGTACCTAAAATGAAATAAAAGCTTTACAAGCATTATAAAGTTGGAAGTTTTTAGTATTGTGGTTGTCACGTATTTCTTAGAGCTGAAAGGACTCTATTAGGATGCTCGAAAAAGCTATAATAACATTCCGTTTGCATCTTTATAAAATTACCTACCTATACGATATACCTACGATATATGAGCATAATTAATGAAGTCAAGTAAGAATGGTTAGATGGTAGCATTTGCTACCCTATTGTTAACATCATAAAAAGGCGTGACTATATTGTTTTGAAATGAAGATTCACTGAAAGTTTGTTTAGTCTAGACTAAACAAACTTTCAGTGAATCTTCATTTTCAACAGTATTTTTACTTATACTTATTATATTTATACTTATACTTTAGATACTACGCTGCCCAAAAGTTTTAATATGAATGCCCCGATTACTACGGTTTTGTTTTTTTTTACGTGGGGAATGCATTTACGCACTTTGTGGCGGGTCAGAAGTGGACCCGAACTACCCACTAAACCCCACGGTTTTCCTCCTCGCCCCTTAGCCGGGCCATGGTAGTCACTCAGGTATTACCATGACTCGACCAGGCGATTACTACGGTACCTAAACTTTAAAACATAACTGTCACCATCTCAAATCAATCTCTTTGCGGATCAAATCGGATTCCACATAGTTGCTTTTTTTTTGAAACCACTAATGTGGCGAACAAGCTTCTTCTTCTCAGTCGGACACTCTTTTGTAGAGTGGTCGTGGTTATGGACTGTTTAGCGACTTAGTCGTTGCCTTCACAATTTGTCTCCATCTGTCTCTGTTAGAGGCATTTCGCGAGCATTCTGCAGCAGGGCACTGCGTGACTGATTTTATGAGGTCTAGCCATCTTGTAGGGGATCGTCCACGTGACCGCTCTCTCTCTACGCGAACAAGCTTACGGCCTTCTTAATGGTAAGTAGTTAGCGCAGCCTGTGGACGTTAGCAAAATCATCAGTAACGTCCAGTTCTGATGCCATTTGGAAGTAAGTCAAGTTAGCATCTAAAAAGCTTGAAGTATCAAACAAAGCAGGCTTTTCTTTTCGGGGCAAAGTCTCAAGGCAAGGCGCAGATCCGGTCTCTTATTTAGTAATGCTAATCTTTGGGAGATTGCACCAAATTAGCGGCTAATCTTAGCTGTCCCGCTGGCATTTACTGCATCTACGAGTTATAATAGGTTAATTTGTGTGTGTGATCAAATATTACTTTACAATTAAATAGTATATTAGGGTTTCTTACAAACCCTTATAGGATCACTCCGGTGTCTGTCTGTCTGTCTGTCCGTCTGTCAAACTTTTTTTACTCAGCAACGGCTGAAGGTATCAACTTGAAACTCATACCAAATATAGATCTACGCGGCCCCTTGCTTCAAAAAATACAATCAACCTTTTACCTCTACGCATTCAACAAAAGATATAACCGAATTACGACCATTTTTAAGAATTTTGCGATTTATGCTACGGAATCAAAATTCACAGGTTACTTCCCGTTGCCCTAGAGCCTTGATATTTGGCATAGATCAAGTCTATATAGTGCTGATATAGGGAATAGGGATATAGGGAAAAATCCAAAAACTTATAATTTGTCATCACATCACAAGAAAAAAGTGTTTATACTAATACCAACTTATAAAGTAGCTGAAATGAAGGCGATTCCCTGTATTTCAACTACAAAATTAAGTTGGTGAGCAGTTTTGAGTTTAATTAACTGATTATTTGAATGCAGTTACTTATGTTTATATGTCTAGTAGGTACGAAACCCTGAGTGTGTTTACCTCACTCTTGACAGGTTTTTTTTACCTACCTACCGATGCTGTAATATAAACAATGGTACGACTACATAACTATGAACATGCTAACAATAGATAGTACTACTAAAGAATATAAATATCGTGATTATTTAAATATTTTTATAATATTATTGTGTACAGCAGAACTATAGAACTACGCGATATTAAGTACTTCTATAGCCTTGATAATAATATAACAACCAATATAACAACTTTAGGATATATCTGTCCAGAATATTGCACCTAAATACACAAAATACGTAGGTTTTTCTTATAACCGATATGTAACCAAATCACAAGCATGTTAAGAGCTTAATTTAGGTCCACATGACAGTCAAAAATATGTACCTAATACTTACCTAACCCTTATCTAGTAATCACAGCATAACCATGTTATAAGCTAAATTTAGGACCACAGAGAATTATTTTAAATATTATTTCATATTCACCTATTTTTACATGCATGAGCAATATACTACAGTCTATCATAGATCACTTTTAATTTCATGTATTAAGGGCCTACATCAATATTATCGTATATCATCGCCGACACGTACATATTAACACAGCCAGTAGGCACAGAAAATGAAGAATTAGGGATACTTTTCCTATTTACTCAAAATCTACTAAATATATTTTAATTCTGATTTACGTGTTTCTATATATAATAGTTACTTATGTTTTTAAAGTTATTTCATTAGTTAATACGCGATAATAGACCGACAAATGAAAAAAATAAAAAATTAGAGAGGTTGTTTCGCAAAGATTTTCTATCGAGAAAACTTTTTTCAATCACGTTTCTGAGTTTACGCGATCCTAGATCATATATTGAAAAAACATATACTTAAAAATGAGAGCTCTAGCCATTCAATCTAAAGAAACAATGAAAACTTCGTACATAGAAAAATGCACGAAGCTATTTTGGTATCCTCTTAAGTAGATTATACATTTTGTAATCAATGGAGTCTCACAAAGTTAGTGTCGCCGATGTCCATATTTAGTCAATCGCCGCTTCTACGTATCTATGTCTATACTTCAAAACATATCCCGTGAGAAAATTTAGAACAAGGCCAAAAAAGACCAAATGAACTTCCGCCTCGTTTAGTAAAATTCCATAACTAAATATAGAATTTAATTGCGTCAATGAATAATAGTAAAAAAAATAATTAAACATGTTGTCTATGGAGTTATAGCATTTTGTAGATTTGGTACTTAATAATGATTTATTATTTATTTCAATGGTATTTTATCATAAATTAACGCTTTTACAAAAAATATAACATTATTATTTACAAATAAACACTCATTTTTTTTTCGGAGGTTGCTGTAAAAACCAAGGAACTTATAAACCTGGTAACATCTCCTGTAAGAGACGGAAAACTCGATATGGAACCTTATGCAACACGGTTGTTCAGCGTGGAACAAGTATACCAAATACCCTCTCGAAATTGAGAAGGCTCATGCTATGGAAGAGAAACGATGCGCGTATCTTAATATCTCAAAGTATAAATAAAAATTAATATACTTCTGCTTATGCCCCATCAAGATGTGAAGGCGTGAAGCATCCTACGATGTTTTAATAATGACCAAATGGCGATTTATTGGTTTCGACAACAGGATGCGACATTGTTTAATTCAATGACTTTTTTACGTAAAAACGGAAGATGAGTACGACATAACTTGTTATGTGTTTTTAAATGAATATAATATGAGTATGTTTAATGCATGATTGTACGACTTTACATATATAAATACATTAACAAAGTTTTTCTTAAATGTTCGCGATTTTGTAGATCATCATCGCAACACCATCTAACGGTTAAAAAAAATCAAAAAATTTATTCGGTCGATTGTGTCGATCGAAAAATATCGATCCAAGCGGGCGGAGTCGTGGGCACAGCTAGTCCATACTAATATTATAGATGACAGATTAAGAATTCAAGTGGACACCACCCCTTTTCCTTCCTGGGGTGTTCTAAAAGCCATGATGGCCAGGATGTTATCTATGTACAATATCCCTTAGATATTGTACATAGATAACATCCTGTGCGAGAGACGGGAAACTCAGAATAAACCCTGTGCCAACACGTCTGATCGGCGCGAAATCGTAGACCATAAATCCCTCCCAATGTGGGTAAAGCCCGTACCCAAAAGTGCGACGTTAATGGACTCTAGAGACATATACATAATAATACGTATGATATAATATTCTCAGAGACTGTAGCTTCCAATAAGTGATTTTTTTAAGAACGGACATATAACAAACTTAACCTCTTTATATAAACGAGTACAGGTAATATAACTAAATTATATTTATTGTGGTGTTACGATACTTATGTATTTGTTTACGGTGAGATAATAGTTGTGCAATCATTCGGCGCAGATCACTTCGGCTCGTGGTTAATTTGTGCAACAGATGACGGAAATACGCACAGATATCGACTTTGTTACAAACAGTTTTTTCCTTAAACATTTCTTTAGAACTAAAGAAGTTGCAAATGAGGCTGTACATTCAAGTAGTAGTATTAGTCTAGTTAGTATTATTTGTAGTACTATGATTATGCAAATTCGTTGAAAAAAAAAGACGTTCCGTAGTCCCCTTTTGTCTCCGTAAAAATTAAACAGATTTTACTTTATTTTACGCCATATTGTAGATGTAGACTGTATCTATGCTTCCATGATTTTCTTTTTTGATAAAACCCTACTAGATACAGCAGTACAATTTCAACAAAATCTTTACGTGAAAGAGCAGCAAACATCTCTACATCCATGTATCCTTGCTGTTTTACAAACTTTCACGGATATACGTAATATATGTAGAAGGAAAGATAAATAAACATAAGGGTTATGTCATGTTAGTACCGATTCTACGTGCGCAACTAAACATAACTAAGAAATGAAAATTAATAGTGTCTTTGCGTCTATTATTTGCTATTTCGTTGTACACATTTATATTAATTAAAATCGTCATTCTATAATACACAGTTTTTATAATAACAAAGTTCAATTAACATTGCCAAACTGATAATGACGCTATCAATTTAAATATTTTAGTTAGGAGGGTACAGTTGTACCTGTAGAATTGGCACCAGTATCGTATGTTCATCCTTATCTAAATAATGCAATTTTAAATCGATTGATACGTAAGAATTATTAAATTTTTATTAGTTCTGAGAACGATGCTCTCTTAAATTATTTTTTGGATAAAATGCAAGCATGTATTATCATTATATTATGTTTTTAACGACGTAAGAAAAGAGAGAGCCAGACGTCTCTATTACCTGTATGTATTGTATATATCGGAGAAAAGCATCGTAGACATCACCTGTAATTATTGCCAGGGTAGTCTCCAATCCAAACACCCTGTAATACTGAATAAGCTAACTACTTTAACTACAACATTCTATTAACTACGATGAGATTGATTGACGACACGTGTAACTGGTTTGGAAGGATCCTTTTATGAATATTCAACGGGTCACCATTCAAACTCATCAGATAAAGGAATTACTCACCATTGACACCATTTCAGGACCCACTTCACAGTCTTGGAACCTAAGTTAAAACTAAAAATCCTTATGTAAACCATATATTTTAATCAAGTCTCCTATGACATATATTATGACTCTACATAAGAGTATTAACTATAAAATACAGTTAAGTATAACTACAGTGATTAATTCGACCATTGTAAGGTCGAATTAATTTTTAAAGCAAGTTTTTTTTCATTACTAAACGCCATTTTTCACTAAACCAAATTACTTAAGGGCCTACATCAATATTATCGTATATCATCGCCGACACGTACATATTAACACAGCCAGTAGGCACAGAAAATGAAGAATTAGGGATACTATTCCTATTTACTCAAAATCTGCTAAATATATTTTAATTCTGATTTACGTGTTTCTAAATATAATAGTTACTTATGTTTTTAAAGTTATTTCATTAGTTAATACGCGATAATAGACCGACAAATGAAAAAAATAAAAAATTAGAGAGGTTGTTTCGCTAAGATTTTCTATCGAGAAAACTTTTTTCAATCGTGTTTCTGAGTTTATGCGATCCTAGATCATATATTGAAAAAACATATACTTAAAAATTAGAGCTCTAGCCCTTCAATCTAAAGAAACAATGAAAACTTCGTACGTAGAAAAATGCACGAAGCTATTTTGGTATCGTCTTAAAGAAAAAATATTGCAATTTTAATTTTAACATGAAAAAAATTCTTGTTACTTTGTTTCATAACAATAGAAAAAAAAATACCCATAACCCATGACACGACAACAATACATAAATACATACAAATATTCCATCATTTCTCTTTGGAGACAAGCATTAACGAAGTACAAAATTATATTATATGATTAATTTTATATTTATGGTCTTATTCATAATGACTTATCGGAGGTTTAAACGGAGATTTTATCGGAGACATAATAAACGTTTTAGCGTTAGACTATTATTATTATTATATTAGACTATTATGAATAACAAGTTTTGACAATTTTCGCGAACCGATTTTAGCGAACTTTTAAACCTCCGATAAGTCATTATGTATAAGACCATAATTCTTTTTCTTGCTTTTGCTTTTTATTACCTATGTACTTATTGATCTCTGTAACGGAATCTTTTATAATGATTTTCATTCGCTTGCTAAAATCGGAATGATCTAAAATTTTGCACACATACTAAGGACCAATGACAATATAATAAGTTAGAAAATCTGCTGGGATTTCAACAGTATTTTCATATTTCTTTTATAGTAAAAAAATTATAGAGTCACGATAGAAGTTTAGAAGAGGTGTTTCATTAAAATCTTGATTTATATGGTATCATTGAGACTAATTAATTATAGCACATAAACAATGCTTAAACTTAAAATGGCATGCGTAATAGCTGGCAAATTGCGGATGTGATTTGGCGGAAAAAATAGTTTTTTCTTTTCAGCAAAAAGACACTAAGAAAGTCATCTAAACCTGACGAGCTTCGTGGTATATTTATTTTAGTCTAATCACTACCCATTACTGTGTGACACAAATTCATACCATTTAAACCACTGAACCATGGACTTCATATAGTACATCACCCTGCTGCCGGTGTTGTACTATATGAAGTCAATGGTTCAGTGGTTTAAATGGTATGAATTTGTGTCATCACACAGTAATGGGTAGTGATTAGACTAGTCATTACCATTATTATAAATAGCTGAAGAGTTTGATTGTTTGTTTGAACGCGCTAATCTCAGGAACCACTGGACCGATTTAAAAGTTATTTCAGTGTTGGGTATTACGATTATCGAGGATCAAGCTGCGTGATTTTATATAGTCTTATATAACATCACGCTGCGACTAATAAGAGGGAAACAGCAGTGCAAAATGTTGTAAAAACGGGGATTTTTTTTTTAAATTCCACGCGTGCGAAGTCCATGGCAACAGCTAGTATAGAATATCTGTAAAATCGATTTTCATTTGGAAAATTGATAATAAAAGTAATATTAACTATTAAAATTACGATGCCTGCCATTAAATGATAAAGATGAGATTTCTTCATGTGTATTTTGCCATCTTACCAATAAAATTAAAACTAAAATGACAATAACCTTTCCTGTAAATAGTAACATAGTATTTCCCCAAATTATTTTCCCGTGGTTGCCCAAGCGTAATAGGTACAGGGGCAGTGATGTTTAAATATGAGAATATTTTGTTAGCGGCGCACATTCGCGTCAAAACGCTCCGTGCAACTTGACCAATTTTATTGCACCCTCTGTCACAACTCAGACAATATGAAAGTGTTTATAATATTGGTATTAAGTGTTATCTGTGCACATGCTAAAGTTACCCGTAAGTATTTTTATACTGTATGTAAATTACAAAATAATTTAAAATAGAATAATAAGCTTAATTTAAATTTTTATTAAGATTTTTCTTGACATATAATCTTATCAATTGCTGATAGAGAATTAGACGGAGAGCAAAACCTAACGTAACCTCCTATTTTTAAAAAGATAAACAGATTTTTACAATAAGAGCATCGATAGATTCGTCCTTATCACTTATAGATCAAATGTCAAGTGCCAGTTGAGAGGTTAAGTGTTTATATGTAGGTTTTCCAGGGTTTCCAGTTTTTAGTTAAAACATAAAAACAAAAATGTTAGTTACATGTTTATTCAGGAATTCTTTTTGTTATTTAATGTTTACAGTGGGATTCTTTTCTTATTAATTAATAATTAAATCATTAAGTAATAACAAACATAATATATCAGTATATATTATACAATTCTATTGTATATAAGCAAAATAATAAACTTTTCGAGCAGAGAAAAACTTTTATACCTACCACAGCCAGCGTGATCTTTAATCATCTTTATTAGTCTAAATATCTTCTGTTATCATCAGGAAGGACTATGCATAATAGTTGAATGTTAAGACACATAAATGACCAAGACAGTCCAGTCTAAAGTATATCAGTCATGTTTTTAAAGGAACTCGAGCTCTGTTTCTTTTGTCAACTCTTTTTCTCTCTAGCTCAATGACGTTCTATTGTTTGGCAATGGGCTACTCCACTTCGGGAGGATATTTAGCCGATTATGCTTCGCTGACCAGGCGTCTTAGTGTTCTTCAGTTGGCTCTTACAGCAGTCTGGGAAGAAAATAGGGTGGTGATAATTGTATTCTCAATCTGTCACCACATATTTCACACCGTATACCTGATAAAGAATCTTAATCTAAATAAATAATAATTAGACCATAGTAAATGCAGCAAGCGAATAGTGTTTTAATAAATTTTGCGGATATTCGCAAAACGTCCACTGGTCTTAAATTAAGCGTATCGACCATAGATACGGAATTACATAATACATATAGGTTATTTTTGTGATTAGAAAAATAGTAATGTATTTATTTAAAATCATCTGACAATGTACAATAATTTGTGATCATTACCCAAATAATTGCCATGTATGAGAATCAAACCCACGATAAGGTGCACAGAAATCAATTACGCTACTGATACAGTCAGCAGTTTTGAACTAAACAGACATCAAAATTTGACGATAATTTTAAATGACCTAATAAAAAATTCTCATTATGACATTTTGTAAGAGTTATAGAAAGTTAGTATATTAAAATACATTAATATTAAAACATTAGAAAAGACAACATTATCGGAACTAGTCTAGACCAAAATATTCATGACATTTCAATTTGATTCTAGTCTAGACCAGTCAATCGATCTTTGCACAAAGATTCTCCCTCTGTCACTCTCTTTAGCCCATTAAGGTCCCACTGTTGAGCACGGTCCTTCTTCATTTTGGGAGGGATTGTGGTCAACTGTGATGAACAGGCTTGATGGCACAGAGTTTATTTTCTAGTACTCACAGAGAGATGTTATCCGTGCTCAATATTCCTTGCTTTTACAGCACCCTGGGAAGTAAAAGGGGTGGTGACACTTGTGTTCTTAATCCGTCACCACACAATAAATTTTTATACTAATAATATTTGCACAAACATTATCTATCGCTTATTTCATAATAATGCATTACAAAATATTGTTTCATAGATTTGTTCATAAAAACAAACTATAGTTATCTTATTTTAATTACTAGCAGTGCCCGCGACTTCGTACGCGTGGAATTAAGAAAAGAAAAATTAAATGAACTAACAAAAACGCCATTTTACAGCTAATTAGTAAATCGTCAGTGTGGTTCTCTTTTCTTGCACAGTTCTAAAGAAGTAACACACATGGCCCAATGTCATTTTAGTAAATGATATCTCAGAGCTTCATCATACCTTTTTAGGTCTTTGTACAAACCCTTATACTCTCAATACGGTGTCCGTCTGTCTGTCTATCCACTCGTTAATCTTTTTTTACTCAGCCACGGCTGAAGTTGTTAATTTGAAACTTATACCAAATGTTTGTTTCTATGCGGTCCCTTGCTGCAAAAGATACAATCAATAATTTAGATCTACGCATTCAGAAGATATAACCGAACTACAGCCATTTTTGAGTATTTTCCACTTTCGCTAGGGAATCAAAATTTACAGGTTACTTCCCACTATCCTAGAGACTTGAAATTTGGCATGGTCCAAAATGAATAAATAAAAATACGTCATTATATTAAAGCATATATAAATAAGAATTTTCCACACAATGTCCTATAGTCCCAAGGTAAGCTTTATATGCTTGTGTTATGGGTACCAGAATACGGATACAATACATAAACTACTTTTCTTTTGTAAATACATACTTATAATACATAGTAAACACCCACCCTTATAATACCATAAACATGGCTCTTAATTTTTTTATCCGTGAGGACATATAATACGCTTGCTGATGAATATTTCTTTTTTGTTCATATTTATTGAGAAGCTGTTGGTCTTCCTTGAAATAAATAAATCTCATAAATAAATGAAAAATTAGAATATTTTGTTGTTCTATCTTTTAAAGTTTAAGCAGCGTAAGCAAAATAGTTAACTCTTTCAGTTGATTTTTTTCCGATTCCCAAATATTTTACGGAACCCTAATTTTTCCAAAATAAAATCTAGCCTATTTTAAGCGCAGATAATGTAGCTTTCAAATGGTGAATGAATTTTAAAAAACGGTCTAGCAGTTTTTGAGCCTATTGACCATACGCCGACGCCGACGCCGACGCCACTGTCGATGCCAACACCTATAAAACTAACTCAGCACCGATACGTCGGGGTTTGAGCAACGTAACGTCCATACGCCGGAGGCGTCGGCGAAGCCGGCGCCGAAGACGACGCCGACGACGACGCCGACGCCGAAGCCGACGCCGTCGACGACGCCGACGCCGAAGCCGACGCAACGACGACGCCGACGCCGAAGCCGACGCCGTCGACGACGCCGACGAAGAAGCACACGCCGACAACGACGCCGAAGCCGCCGCCGACGCCAACGCCGACGTCGTCGCCTGCGTCGCTGTGGATGCCAACGCCTATAAAAACCAACTCAGCACCAATACGTCGGGATTTGAGCAGCGTAACGACCATACGCCGACGCCGACGCCGATGCCAACACCTATATAAACCAACTCAGCATCGATAAGTCGGAATTTTAGCAACGTAACAACCATACGCCGACGCAGTCGACGACGCCGACGCCGCTGTCGATGCCAACACCTATAAAAACCAACTCAGCGCCGATACGTCGGGATTTGAGCAACGTAACGACCATACGAAGGAGGCGTCGGCGAAGCCGGCGCCGACGACGACGCCGAAGCTGATGCCGACGCCGACGCCGACGCCGACGTCGTCGCCTGCGTCGCTGTAGATGCCAACGCCTATAAAAACCAACTCAGCACCAATACGTCGGGATTTGAGCAGCGTAACGACCATACGACGGAGGCGTCGGCGAAGCCGGCGCCGACGACGACGCCGAAGCCGACGCCGAAGCCGACGCCGACGCCGAAGCCGACGCCGAAGCCGACGGCGAAGCCGACGCCGAAGCCGACGCCGAAGCCGACGCCGAAGCCGACGCCGAAGCCGACGCCGACGCCGACGTCGTCGCCTGCGTCGCTGTAGATGCCAACGCCTATAAAAACCAACTCAGCACCAATACGTCAGGATTTGAGCAACGTAACGACCATACGACGGAGGCGTCGGCGAAGCCGGCGCCGACGACGACGCCGAAGCCGAAGCCGAAGCCGAAGCCGACGCCGACGCCGACGCCGACGTTGTCGCCTGCGTCGCTGTAGATGCCAACGCCTATAAAAACCAACTCAGCGCCGATACGTCGGGATTTGAGCAACGTAACGACCATACGACGGAGGCGTCGGCGAAGCCGGCGCCGACGACGACGCCGAAGCCGAAGCCGACGCCGAAGCCGACGCCGAAGCCGACGCCGAAGCCGACGCCGAAGCCGACGCCGAAGCCGACGCCGAAGCCGACGCCGAAGCCGACGCCGAAGCCGACGCCGACGCCTATAAAAACCAACTCAGCACCGATACGTCGGGATTTGAGCAGCGTAACGACCATACGACGGAGGCGTCGGCGAAGCCGGCGCCGACGACGACGCCGAAGCCGAAGCCGAAGCCGACGCCGAAGCCGACGCCGAAGCCGACGCCGAAGCCGACGCCGAAGCCGACGCCGACGCCTATAAAAACCAACTCAGCACCGATACGTCGGGATTTGAGCAGCGTAACGACCATACGCCGACGATGACGCCGGCGCCTATAAAGACCAACTCAACACTGATCCGTCGGGGATTGAGCAGCGTAACAACCTGTACAATACTAACTTTTACACACACTAAGACGCCGTGACACGTGGTATCTTTATAAATTATTGCATATGTGTTAATCTGATATGTAAGCTATATTATTGCAAAGTTTCACGAAAATCCATCCGTCTTTACGTGAAAGAACAACAAACATCCTTACATTCATATATTCAACCATACATCGAAACAATGGAGTATAGATAGATGACCGGGGAAACGTTCTCGTTGCTCAGCGAACAGTTAAACTTTATTTTATCACGCGTAATTCTTTTTTCGTCATATCTCCGAAGATATTCATTTAAATTGCATGCTGTAAAGAGCAGTTATTATCTATATTAAATGCGTAAGCTAACTAAGGTATTTAATTTGATAAAAAATGTTACTATATACACATAAATAGCTTTTGAAAACATCCTATTTAATTTGATAATTTTGTTGACGTTCTTATGGGTACAGCGGGTTTTCCTTAAAAGATAGACATATGGCCTCGCGGACTTTTTTAAAGATCTATAGGTAACAAACAATTTCTTCATACATTACTTTGTTGTTACTCACATGGATAAGGCAGCGTTTTCATTTAAAGCTCGCGCGCGTGACTTTTTTCCCCGTTTCTTGCAACATTTTACACTCATGCTTCGCTTCTATTCGTTGCAGCGTGATGTTATATAGCCTATAGCCTTCCTCGATAAATGTACTATCCAACACTGAAAGAATTTTTCAAATCGGACCAGCGGTTCCTGAGATTACCGCGTTTAAACAAACAAACAAACAAACAAACAAACAAACAAACTCTTTCGCTTTATAATATTAGTATAGATAGTATGTAATTTGTAAAGACATAGTAACGTAAAGAGTTAGCCTAGTTACAAAATACATTATTAAATTTGTAACTAATCGTAACCATTATTTGTAAGTAGCAATCATCATTTTGTAAAGACTTTTAGCTAAGACCGCTGTTTCACTCGCGTATATAATTACTGCACGGCTCCTTTCTTTTTAAGATGATTATATATCTAGCTTATGTTTTGTTCTGATATATAAGCTATATATACGCAAAGTTTTATTAAAATATATCCAGTAGTTTTTACATGAAACAGCAACAAACATCCATCCGTATATTCTTACAAACTTATACGTATTGAAATAAGGTAGAGTTAGATAATATCTTTCTAAATGGTACAAAACGATTAGGGATCAACCCGCAATTGAAAGAGGATTAAAAATACCAATGTCGCTGGCCATTTCTTTCCCACGATCAAGAAATTAGATAAGCAGAAATATCTGTGAGAGAAGGAAATATCTAAAATTCGGATATGACATGTAATGTTTGACATGCTTTGGTTATGAAGCGATGTACATGTTATTGAAACCTTAACTTTAACTTACGAGAATATTGACTTCTCTCATTATAAGTCAAAGTCAATTTTTTTTACAAGTTGGCATGTTTACAAGCTCTTTTGAAATATAACCTTATTAAGTGCATAAAATATTTAGTTTTGTCATCCATTTTGTTAATTCAAGGACCGTATTAATTGTCAAGGCTTGTTATTAAGTTTAGTAATCATTTTCGTAATAGGTTAACCGGTGATAATGGCGTTGACAATATTTCGTTACAAGGTTATTTCACCGGTAGATATACAAACTTTGATATATTTCTCTTGAGGGCAAAAGTATTATGAAAACAAACCCTAAAAAATTACTCTACATATTAAATAAACTGCATCAAAATCACATATAAGGGACATACATACAAAAATAACGACTTAGTTTTAAAATAAGTAAAGATTTAATGGCTAGCATAAGTAGTATATAATATAGTCATTAATATAAAGAGTTGCAAATAAAATACCATTTTGTTTTTGTTTTGTTTGTAAATACTTCAATAAAATAAAAGATAAGTGTGGATGCATACATTATATATTACGGTCTAATTAACTTTGATTGCGTGACAATGAATGGGACTATTCTGTAGATTTTGGTAAACATTTTATGAATGTTTTTAGGGTTCCGTACCCAAAGGGTAAAAACCGAACCCTATTACTGAGACTTCGCTGTCCGTCCGTCCGTCCGTCCGTCTGTCACCAGGCTGTATCTCAAGAACGGTGATAGCTAGACAGTTGAAATTTTCACAGATGATGTATTTCTATTGCCGCTATAACAACAAATACTAAAAATAAAATAAAATAAATATTTAAGGGGGGCTCCCATACAACAAACATGATTTTTTTACCGTTTCTTGCTCGATACTAATAACGTTGCCTTATGTTGCATAGATAATGGTACGGAACCCTTCGTGCGCGAGTCCGACTCACACTTGACCAATTTTTTCAAATTCCTTTAGTCCTAAATTAATATAACCTAACACATCTTTTAAATGAAATTCTACTGACGTACCTACTAAAATCACCCGAAACGGCTTAACGAACATTCATGAAATTGTGGCTTATTGATTAGTTCGGAGAATCTGTATAGCTCTATTTTTTATGTTTTTATGTGAAGGGGTTCCCGTGTGGGTGGTTAGGTAGGTAGGGGTTTTTTGTATCCTGTATAACACATTGATGATGATAACATATTATTATTATAGACGGGATCCCAGGAGCTACGAAGATATTCTACAAATACATTGTTACAAATATTTGTGTTTAAGTGCCTACATCAATATTATCGTCGACATGTACCTATTAACACAGCTAGTAGGTATAGAAAATGAAGAATTAGCGATATTTTTTTTATTTACTCAAAATCTACTAAATATATTTTAATTCCGGCTTACGTGTTTCTATATATAATAATTACTTATGTTTTTAAAGTTATTTCATTAGATAATACGCGATAATTGACCGACAAATGAAAAAAATAAAAAATGAGATAGATTGTTTCGCGAAGATTTTCTATCGGGAAAACTATATTTGGTATCCTTATAAACAATAAATTATACAATAATAAATTATAATATGTCGAAAGTAAATGTGAAACCAAGATACAGAATTGAAAGTACTTGATTGCATAGTACCTATTAAAGTAAGTACACATAGTACTTGTGGCAACCAAGGAGACTGGCTCACTATGTGTGTCATACGTACAGTTAAGTAATGTATTTATAGTATTAAATTATGCTAAACGCATTATACTTGCACATATAGAATATGTTCCAGGAATATTTATACATAGTTTAATCAAAATTTAATAAAACCAGAAGCAATTATTTATATTGTGTCAGATTAAATATCTACCATACCTACTCGGTAGGTCGAGTACCGCCTTTGCGATAATTTTAAATATGGTTCAATGTTATAATCATACAAAATATTTTGATTTAACGAAGTCTCTTCGAAGTAGCTGTTGGTCGCGATTTCGTACGCGAAATTTTCTAAATGCTATTTAGAAAATTTTCCCGTTTTAGCACCATTTCTTATTGAATCTTCGCTCCTATTGGTCGCGATGCTATATAGCCTAAAGCCTTCCTTGATAAATGGACTATCGAACACATGATCGATTAGCATGTTCAAACAAACAAACAAAGATTTAGCTTTATAATGTTACTAAGATGATTATAGATAATCATAAATGTCGAACAAAACATTCAGTTTTAACACGATAAATAAATCATTGCACATACTTATCCAATATTTGTAATTTGTTGATGAATTAGCAAAACAAATCAATTACAAAACAGGCATTTGGCAAAGAGCATTTGGCTCAAGGCTGTCACGTTCACTAGAGACTAAAGTTTAAATCTAGCTACCTAATATTGATGTCTTTAATACATGGTCCACAGGAAACCATGCATGGATGCGCAATAAAATGATGAAGTAATTATATAATAATGTAGTATGTGTTAGTTACCATGGTGTGCTTTATGTAATGAGTATCTTAAAACTACTGTTTATTGGCCAGACAATACGCGCTAAGTAGATACTACTACTATTAGGAATCATTTTTGGTACTTCTTACTAGTAATTTATGGTGTTTGACATTACTTATGTTTGGTTTTTACATGTTTTTATATGTTACTTAATTGTTGCCCGCTTTAAAAATGTCCGAATTATCTTAAATTTTGCTCACTTATCTAGTTTAATTATGCAATAAATCAGGAATTTTCACAATAAACATGTCATTTTAAGTCTGAAATTAAGTGAATTATTTATACATATATAAGACCGTACCTATTACTAAAATAAGAATAAATTATTTTAGAATTATATCAATTTTATCCCTGGAGCCTTAGCCAGGGCTTAATCCTACACTTTCAATAAGTCTGCATAATGTTTAAAAACTTTATATGTGTAATTTGTCAAATTATAGTGGAAAAATTATCACTATAAGCGGGACTTGGACCCACGACCTCAGAATACCGTTCCGTTGCCTCCCAACTGAGCTACCATGGGACCATACCATCAGTTGGGGGAGCAACGAAACGGTATTCCGAGGTCGCGGGTCCAAGTCCCGCTCATTGTGATAATTTTTTCCACTATAATTTAATTTATTAAGTAAAAGCATAGCAAGACAATTGCAAAAAAATAATAAAAAAATGTGTAATTTGTGTGAATAATTTTATTCCACAGCCGACTACTTCCCAGTATGCAAGAGATCCGACCCACAGATAGAAAAATGTGTCCTGGATGCTATAGAGGCAATGAGACCTCAACTCCTAACAGGAATACCCGAAGTCGACATTCCCCCACTAGACCCATTCAATGTACCAACTTTGAAGCTAGACAGAACAGCTCCTAACCTGAGACTGAAGGCAACTATCAAGCATGCAATCGCTCATGGCGGCAAAGACTTTGTAATTGAAAAGTTCAAGTAAGTTATTACAAATAAAGTTTAAAAATAAGTTCAGGTGATCCAATTTACTAGTTAAGCCAGTATTTAGGAAACTGGTTCGACGTCCCTGACATCTTTGTATCAATATAACACATCCTCTTCTATGTGTTCGTATAACAAATAAGTTATACAAATACTAAATCTGTATTCCATAGCATACACTTATTTTAAGTATTTGAAAAAATTTAAAATTTATTTAGGCCAAGAAGCACTCAAGTTTAGCAAGAGCCCTTTTTATTTCGCAATAAATACGACCAGCTACATCCTCTATGTAGTAACACACAGGTTTTGTCAGTGAAATTAAATGCATCAGGGAAATTACACTATTATGACATGTAGTAACCGAATAAAGTAAAAGTTAGCTCTAGATTAAGTAAGACAAAATATATATATATATATAGAAGAACGTGAAATGTTTAATGACATTGTACTAATCTAAGACCACGTTTATAATGATAGTAAATTAATTAGGATTTTAGAGTATTTTTAGTTTTTAGGGTTTCGTACAAACCCTTATAGGATCACTCCAGTGTCTGTCTGTCTGTCTGTCCGTCTGTCAAACTTTTTTTACTCAGCAACGGCTGAAGGTATCAACTTGAAACTCATACAATATGTAGATCTATCCGCATAGATCTACATATTGTATGAGTAGTAAAGTTGTGAGAGGTAAAAAGTAAAAAGTAAAAAGGTAAGTAAAAAGTTGTGAGAGGTAAAAGGTTGACTGTATTTTGCAGCAAGGGACCGCTCCCTTGCTGCAAAATACAGTCAACCTTTTACCTCTACGCATTTAAAAGATATAACCGAATTTAGACCATTTTTAAGAATTTTTCGACTTATGCTCGGGAATCAAAATTCACAGGTTACTTCCCGTTGCCCTAGAGCCTTGAAATTTGGCATAGATTGGCATAATTTGGCATAGAGATGGCATAGGGAAAAATCCAAAAACTTATAATTTGTTTACATCACAAGTAAAAAAGTGTTTATACTAATACCAACTTATGAAGTAGCTGAAATGTAGGTGATTCCCTATATTTCAACTACAAAACTAAGTTGGTGAGTTGTTTTGAGTTTAATTAAATGATTATTTGAATGCAGTTACTTATGTTTATATATCTAGTAGGTACGAAACCCTAAGTGTGCGAGTTTACCTCGCTCTTGACAGGTTTTTATTAATTATTTAACACATTTTGTCTATTCCAGGTTGAACTTAGACAAAAACTACATGGGAGAACTAAAACTCACCATTCCTAAACTCTTCGTCACAGCTGACTACGATGTGAGGGGATCCAAAATATTGACTCTTGATATCAGTGGAAAGGGCAAACTCAAGGCTAACCTTAGTAAGTATTTATTATTAATATAAATAGATTGCTAAATAAGCTCATTACTTTTTAATGACTGGTCCAGCTATATTTGAATCGCAGCAGATAGCACTCTATAGTCTCTGCCTACCCCATGGGAAAAAAGACGTGATGGTATGATGATGATAATGACCGGTCCAAATCAGAAATTCCTTTATTTCTGCCCAGCTACGCTATATCGTCCTGTATATTAGCACTCTCTCTCTCTCCAGCCCATTTACGTCCCACTGCTGGGCACAGGCCTCCTCCAGTTTGGGAGGGATTATGGTCTACTGTGCCGCGCTGACCAGCCGTGTTGGCACAGGGTTTATTTTCGAGTTTTTCGTCTCTCACAGAGGATGTTTTCTGTGTAAAATATCCCTTAGCTGACTTTTACAGCGCCCTTGGAAGGAGATGGGGTGGTAACACCTGTATTCATAATCCGTCACCACATGGAGGAACGTGAAGAATACACGTTAAGCAAAAATAATTTTTTGCTCGTTTGCCCATATTAATTGGTACAACTTTATAATAACTCCTAATATTAACTATGCATTTCTTCCTTTCACAGCTGGGATAACAGTGGTAGGTAAAGGTATCGCTAAACCGATAATCAAAGATGATGGAGAGTTCTTACAAATAGAAAAGATCGTATCCAGAGTCAGGCTGAGCAACGCACAAATTGCTGTCGATGATACGCAAAGACCAATAGCAGGTATGTTCAATGAGTTTTATTATACAATGGGTTCCATATGGTAACGGATTAAGAATACGAGTGTCACTACTCCATTTCATTCTCAAAGTGCTGTACAAGCCAGCTAAGGAAAATTGTTCATAGATAACATTCTGTGTGAAAGACGGAAAACTGAGAAATAAGCTCTTTTGACCGATTTTGATGGCTTTTTTAATCGATTGAGGATATACAAATTTAAAACCTGAACCCAATGAAAGAATTCAACGGGTTCCGTATTTTGTAGACGTAGTCATAGAGGGAGCGTGTTCGGGGATCTAAACCTCATTCGAAATATCGAAAAATATTTAAACCAAAAATATAATGAAAACTTTCTTTGAACTCTATAGTTATTTGAAAACTCTATTCATTTGACTCCACATATCATTTCTGAGCTGGCTTTTACAGCATCCTTTTTCTACACCATCCAGGAACAAGGATGGTGACATTATATTCTAAATCCGTCACAACATGGTCAAGCTGTTTTTAAATACAAAGTTAAGCTACATACAATAGAATGATATAACTATAACATTTATAATGAACAGTATTGCGCTAAACGTCTGAATATAACAGTTTAGATTATATAAATTTAGTATTACTTTACGTAATATTCGTGTCACAATTGACTCGCTTTTGATCTGACTAAAATGGTAATTTACTTGACCGTTCACCGTCAGATAGGCTAGTAGAACGGTTTAGCGAAAGCAATAATAATTGTAATGGTTTTACTGATAATACGCTCGCACTTGACCTTAATCTCTCGTCTTTAGAGTAACGATTAAATCACAATAATAACTTTAGAGTTAGTAATACCTATCTGAAGTATAAACTTATACAACAAATGGATAAAAAAAAAATTGAACTGAATTAATGTGCCTTTGATATTTGAGGGCTTACCTCGATTTCTTAGGATATAACCATCAGTTCCAGACCTGGTGGTACTGGGACCACACAGAAACCACTAGAAAATATTATTATTATGTCTTTATCTCGATCCATAATTTAATATTAATTCTATGTAATTATTAATATTACCTGTCTTTATTACAGCCTCTTCAGCGGCGTCATTCTTCAATGCAAGTCCACAAGTAATCTTGGATATCCTGAACCCACTTATCGATGAGACCAGTGCCGCCGTCATCAAAGCTTTCGTCAATAAAATATTAGCTAAAATACCAATTCAAGAAGTTATTACGGAAAAGAAATAAAAGTACCTTAGTTTTATAAAAGAAATAATATGGAATAAAATAAAGTATACGTTATTTATGATAGATAAGTTAGATAATATTAATAATACAATGAATTGCAAACGATAAGTGTAATAATTTGTAAACAGAAAAACTCGTATTAATCGTTTGTTGGAATCCATTGTAAAATTCCAAAAATTGTGATACTTATATTATACCTCTGAGTAAAAATCTAAAATTCCTTACTTTGGTACTTAGAGTATTAATATAACCAATGCTTTAATTTGTAGCATTGGTTGCGCAAGATTACCTTGGCAATATGACAATTGCCTTTTGGGTCGAAATAATTTTTAATAAGTATCTTTATTTTATAACTCGATCCCTGCTAGCAGAAATCTACTGATATTTTCACTTGCAGTACCCATTTAAGGAAATTTATCCAATCGTTCAATCGTCCAATTTTAATCACAATTTTAATATAGATGCAGTTCAAAGAATGATCAAACTCATTTACAATAAGAATACCACAACTACGTACAAAAGTCTAAAGTACAATTATTTATAATCAATATCAATAGACACTAAAATTTTACAACAAGATTTGTATAAAAATGTACCTGCTGGTTTTAAAGGCTGTCAATAGAATAAGGTTGATTGAATAAATGAAAATGCAAAAATTAATAGTGTGATTCTTATTGAAGAAGGTTTTCCTTTAGGATTGATTACGAAATATATTTTAAACATACATTGATTACCTTTGTGCATATTTACGTATCAATATATTTAAATATTGTTTTAAATATTTCACCCCTTTTAAAAGTTGGATTAAACTAAAGGCGCACTTATCAATGACCGATGACAATGCAATAATAAAAATAATCAGGGATTTTTAGAATCAACTAGGATTTGAGCGTTTTTATTATTAACACGTTTTTAGTAGCTCGGTACATATCTATCAATGTATTAATCCTTGTCACCGAATCTTGGAAAGTATTTTTTAACCACTTGCAATAGTTGGATTGATCTGAAATTTTGCATACATAACAAGGACCGATGACAATGCAATAATTTAAAAGGACTTTTAAGCGTGTTTTATTAGTTTATGAACTGAGGAAATCATCTATTTATACACCAAGGCGATGTTATGTTCACGCACTTGCGACAGTCCATAGTGTATAGGTATAGTACCATAGTGTACCTATGTAATATCTTTGAAAGATTAGCTACCTGATCACTTGGCTTGAACTCGTAAAGGGCGAGATTATAACTTTATCATCACAAGGAAGACAGATTGTTGTGTGTAACTACGAGTATATATAAAAGGAAATAAATGCAGGATATAAACATTAGCTCTATTTACATAAATATATGTAGAACATAACATTAAGGAAACGATGGTATCTTCAAGCTTTTAATAGAACAAGGAACAGAAACGTGCGGTCCTTGACTTGAATGCAAGATTATCGCCAACATGATGCTAAATCAATACTAATATTATAAAGCTGAAGAGTTTGTTTGTTTGAACACGCTAATCTCAGGAACCACTGCCACTGGTCCGATTTCAATATATATAAGATATTCAAAAAATAATTACTAACACTCGAGTACTTGTATATAATAACTGAAATTGACAGAAAAACCAAATCAAAAGTCAAAATTTTGGGTAAGTACTATAATTACAAACATGTGCATAGATTTGTACTGGTATGGATAAATAATTTAGGAAAATCTTTTATTTCTAACAATAGAATTGACAAAATGAAACGTAGAACTCTCCTTGTTGTTTATCTTAGGTTAAAATCAAGTGTGTGATGACAATTATGCACATATTTAAAATGTTTTTAAACCTATATATATGTTTACTATCAATCTCAACCCTACGGTCAGTCGAGGCCTGTCCGTTTATGGTATATGGCCTTACACATCGAAGTATTATAAGGTATAATTTTCTATTCATAAAGTTAGAACCAGTTCATTTCTTAGTAATATAGGACATCACGTGACTATGGGTGTCATAAAGTTGATACTTTTAGTTATTTGTATTCAAAATGTGATAGCGGGACTTATCAAAACAAATAACAATGAAAAGGAGTTTAGAAATGACATTGGTGAGTTGGGCATGCATCTTAATTTCTTTGGTTTTTCATGTGGTGAATAATGATGATCTTCTTACCAAAAAGATCGAAACTTGTAGGTTTAGGTATGTTTTGTAATTACTACAAGAAATATAATGTCAACAATCAGGGATGTATTTCGATTTTTCTGATGAGAAGTACTCTATAAATGCGAAAGGAGCTCTGCCTATTTATCTGTCACTTAATGATAATAAAAATGTTGAACCGATTTAAATGAAATCTGGCTCACAGGGAGCCTCAAGCGTGAGAAAGGACATAGGCTACATTTTAATGCTAAAAAGATTATTCCAACAAAATCTGACATGTTATCAACGTTTTCCTTATATGGATCCTCTAGGGAGATCAGAGATGACATTTCCCCCGCCAAGAACAAAAGAAAAAAAAGGGAGATCAGTGATATCCACAAGAGGCTTTAATAATTGAGCGCAATCTTAATTTTCTAGCTAAATCAGCATGCCATTATACGGATACAAATGTCGCTGAATGTATCCAGCGTGTTGCGGAACAAGCAAGACATATCCTAGCTCAAGGTGTACCATCTCTGCACATCCAGCCTCTAGAGCCATTGATGATACCAAACCTTAGACTACGGCAGCACAAGATGCCTAAGAACGCTTTTAAATATGATGCCTGGTTGAGTGACGTCATGCTGGAGGGTCTAACGAACTACACGTTTAATAAGTTGGAGTAAGGATTATAAACTTGTTTTAGCTATTTATCCATTCTATTGACGATTGTACGTGGGTAATGGTTTATAATTGGCCAGATTGATTCAAACCCACAGATCCTGCTCCGTTTATGTTCTATTTGTATGTATTTTGGCTATTTGCCCGTCCGTGATATTTCTAGATTGTTTTGGCTGATCTCTTTCTCTCTCTCCAGCTCAATAACGTCCCATTACGGCACGGGTCTCCACCGCTTCTGGGGCAGTTTGTGGTCTACGATCCCGCGCTGAACCTTTCAGTAGTTTAAATTAGATGTTAACTGCTTGTAAGATCCCTTAGCAGTCTTTTACGGAAACGGTGAGATGTCACAAGTATGCTGAATCCATCACCACACGACTTATATCTACCCCCCGATAATTGTGTAAATGTGGATATACTCACAGATTTACCAGATGTAGTGTCTATGGCTTCATCACTCAGTCGGCTTGAAGCCACTTACTTATACATATATAGTGCGTGCAACTTTTTGCATGTTTCAATATTAATAAATTTTCTTACGAGTGATTTGTTGCAGTGTGTATCCTGAAGATCTTAAAGTAACAGCAAATATAAGCTTACCTCATTTATTTATGACTGGAGAATACGTAGTACTGGGAGAGTTTCAAATGTTGCCGGTGGAGTCCATAGGAAAGATGGCTGCTAATTTCAGTGAGACTTATTTTTAACTAACTGTTGCCACACACTGTTAAACTTAAACAAATTATACAACAAAAAGACCTCGCTCTTGAAGCACTCTACGCATTAAAAAACCCGCGTCCTTATCCGTTGCGTGATTTTGAAGATTACGCTCACATAGGGTCATACATACAAAAATAACGAATTTGTTTTATACTCTCTCTCTCCAGCCACTTAAGTCCCACTATTGGGCACGGGCCTCCTCCACTTTGGGAGGGATTGTGGTCTACTGTGCCGCGCTGACCAGGCGTGTTGGCACAGGGTTTATTTTCAAGCTTTCCGTCTCTCACAGAGTATGTTATCTGTGTACAATATCTTTTAGCTGACTTTTATAGCACCCTTGGGAGGAGATAGGGTGGTGACACTTGTATTCTTAATCCGTCACCACACGGAGAATGTTTCATACTATGTAAAGATATTTAAAAAGCTAGGGCAAAGCTTGTGTAGTTTTCACACGTTTATAAAAATCAAGTATATTCAAGTACAACATAAATTGTTCCGATAGTTGTAATAGAATAATATCACATAGAGCCAGTAAGTTTCCTAAATGAAAATAGTCTTCAGTTCCTTACTATTATATACGTTTTTTGCAGCCAAATGTTCTGCGGCTCTAGAAGCGTTAGGCGCACGAGTACATAAAAGAATGGTCATACGCGATGCAAAAGTTCACCTTCGCTGTACTGGACCAATGAAAGCAAGTTTGAACGAGGCACACTCTACTACGGGAGAAATGGGTAAGACAAACAACAAAATAATGGGTTTCTAATTCTAATCAATTTTTTCCAATAATATTAGTACAGAGGAAGATCTATAATAATAATGAAGAGTTTGTTTGTTTGTTTGAGCGTGCTAATCTCAACAGCTACAGCAAATTTTAAAGTTCTTTTTATGTTAGATAGTACATTTGTCGAGAAAGGCTATAAGTATGTATTTACAAAAGAATAGTAGTTTATGTAGTTTATCCGTATTCTAGTACTCATAACACAAGCCTAATTCGTCCGCAAGCATAATCCGCCCTGATCAGAGAACGTTTTGTGAAATATCCATGTATATTTATTTATCCTTCTCCTTTGAATTAATTATTGTTTATAACTTACCAAAATTGTTATTATTTACAGAAATGATAACAGATCACATAGCTCGTATGCATACAGCAGAAATAACCAAAGAGATCCAGCCTGCCGTGGAGACGGCACTTGGGATGGTTTTAGAAGACATCGCCAATAAATTCTTGAAGCATATTCCTCCAGATATGGTGTTTCCTAACTAAATCTGCATAAAAGGTCTATTCTTAACCAACCCACCACCTGTGCCTCAAGTCCCGTATTTCAATGGTCTCACAATGGCGTCACAACGACACATTATAACCTCAAAAAATTAACAATAGACTACCAAACTTGATAAAATTCGCTACTAAGCAATCAGTTATTGCATTTTTTTGCAATAACACTAAAAAGGTTTGATAAAATTGTTTAGTTGCGAATTTTATCAAGTTTGGTAGTCTATTGTTAATTTTTTGAGGTTATAATGTATCGTTGTGATGCCACTGTGAGACCATTACGGGACTTGAGGCACTGATCCATATCTGTGTTTGTAACTTAGTAAATAATATTAGTTATAATTTAATTTCTATTTTAAAGTGTGTGTGTGGCGTTCGGCATGAGCACCAGGTCTCTGTTTAGAACCGCTGTCGACAGACTAAAGATTATTATGATGATCGCCAACCTCCGGTAGGAGACGGCACCACAAGAAGAAGAAGTGTGTGTGATATAAAATATTTTAAGTTAGGTTTAAAATAATTATATAATATAATTTTAGTAAAAAAGAATAGAAATGTCCATGAATATTTATATTTATATATATGACGGGCCTCTTGGTCTAGTGGTTCATACAACGGACTGCCGACAACGAGGTCTCGGGTTCGATTCCCGGTCAGGACAATAATTTGTGTGATGTTTTTAATTGCCATACAAATGTTTGTACTGCGTCTGGGTGTTTACTATCTATTATATGTATGTATTTACAAAAGAAAAGTAGTTTATGTATTATATCCGTATTCTGGTACCCATAACACAAGCATATAAGCTTAGCTTGGGACCAGAGGACGTTGTGTGAAATGTCCATGAATATTTATTTATTATTTTATTTATTTATTTAATCTTCACACAAATATTTAATTAAATCCTACTAATATTATAAAGGCGAAAGTGTAAATATGGATGTATGTATGGATGTTTGTTACTCTTTCACGTAAAAACTACTGAATGGATTTGAATGAAACTTTACCACAATATAGCTTATACATCAGAATAACACATAGGCTACAAATTGGCTGGACCGATTTTGATGAAATTTTATTTTATACAGAATTGTATGGCAAAACAACGTTTGCCGGGGCAGCTAGTATACATATAAACTACTAACGCACCGCACGCAACGGAATCCCTCAGAAATGGATAAGTTTCTCCGTTTTTGCAACATTTCCCTACCAATACTAAGTACTATTACCTCATGTAGATCTACTTTCATCCTGCCTCAGTATAATTGCCCTGAAGACCAAGTACTTACGGAAATTGAAGGTCAAATCGTACAATAAAACAAAGTCGTAATTTTTGTTTGTATGTCCCTATGTGAGCTTATATCTTCAAAACAACGCAACGAATTGGGATACAGTTTTTTAATAGATAGAGTGGTTTATGAGGATGGCTTTCTTGTATAATTTGTTAAGGTTTCTACATTACACGCGTATGAAGCTGCGGACAACAGCTAGTACATTTACAAATGACATACATACATACGTACGTACAGCGTATCATTATGTTATTATGATATAAGAATGCTTTTATGTGCATTATGTGAGCGACTTATTATCACGCTCTGATTATTTCTATGTTGTGTGCTTGTTGTGTATTTATTTTATAGAATTATAGAACGCTAATGGATTTTGATTTGTAATAAATCTGTTTAAAATGATAAATAATAATTTTTTTATAATATATTATAATATATTTTTAATAAAAGAATATATTTTTTAGAATATGATTTTTTTATAATATATTTTTTTAAGTTTTATATGTTTAAATTTTTGTTGTAAAGTTGTTAGATTTATATTTATAATTATTTTTTTGTAAATGTTGAATATTATCTGTGTGTTCTCTTAATAAATAACACATATAAATTATGAACATTATAAAAAATTCGAGGAAGGCGCTTACCCTTGGTATCAACAGGATGAAATAAATTGCGGGGCGAAGAGGGGATTACGCATGCGCAGTAACGCTGATAATGTCAGATTATTTTCATTACGCTATTTTCGTTACGGAATTTCTGGATTCGGTCTCCACGCTCAAGGCCCGCGATAGAAGCTATGCAATAAATATAAATTATGCATATGCAATTAAAAAGTTTTATAATTTTGATGAAGTTTATCTGTGTTTTGTATCTTTGCTTATTATAAAACAAAGTTGTTTTTTGTATATATATTATGTAGCTTATGTCTTCAAAACTACGAAACAGATTTTGACGCGGTTCTTTTTAAAGGATAAAGTGGTTCAAGAGGATGCCTAAAATTTGTTAGGGTTTGGTTTCTAAGTTCCACGCATACAAGGTCGCGGGCAACAGCTAGTTATATAGAAAAAGAAACTGTGAAATGTTGCCATCTCTAAGCAATTAATTTTAGAAACTTTGGACCCACAGGACGTTGTTTGTTTATAATATATAATAATCTACTTAGTTCAAAAACTAAAAAAAACACGCTTAAAAATCCTGAACATTTTTTTAAATTATTGCATTGTCATCAGTCCTTAATATGTGTTCAAAATTTCATATCAATCCGACTACTGCAAGTGGGTCAAAATCACTTTCAAAGATTCCGTTACATAGATTAATACATTGATACCTACCGAACTTATATAAAGCGTGTTCAAAACCTCCAAAGTTAAAGGTCTGCAATGCAATAATCCCTCTTCTTTAACAATAATGCCGAATTGTGTTATAGTCACTATGAATTTTCATTTTTTAGTTAAGGTAAATTCAGTTCTGCACGTAGAATCTATATCACTATCAGTCTCCAAGGTCTTACAATACAATACAAAATACTTTATTGCACACCAAAGATATAGAATTTTTACTATTTATATACAAACAATTAATGTACAATCGGGGCGGTCTTATCGCTGTCAGCGATCTCTTTCAGACAACCTGCATGGACATGTCGATTGGACAGTGTTTAAATATATGTGGTGTGGTCTTAATATTAATACGCTTCATAAGCTTGTTACCATAAGTAGATGATAAAAAAAAACTTGCAACACCAAATACCTTAAATCTAGTCCAAGCCTGTCTAATTACCATAACTAAACATTTATTCTCCTTATACCATGCTAGCTGTCACGATTTCACACGCGTGGAGATTAGAAAATTATCCCCGTTTTGGCAACATTATTCATTGAAACTTTGCTCCTGTTGGTCGCATCGTGATGTTATATAGACTCTATAGTCTTTCTCGATAAATGTACTATCCAACACTGAAAGAATTTTTCAAATCGGCCCAGTGGTTCCTGAGATTACCGCGTTTAAACAAACAAACAAACAAACTCTTTCGCTTTATAATATTAGTACAAATAATAATAATAATAATAATAAATATTCACGGACATTTCACACAACGTCCTCTGGTCCCAAGCTAAGCTTATTATGCTTGTGTTATGTAAATATACCATATCTAAACTTATTAGACGTAATCTTAGTTTTTATTTTATTAGCAATAAGTCTGTTATATAATAAACCTTAAGTATGTCGAGTAGTGAGGCTAGGCGGCCATAATGCGACCAACTTACGTCATTAGTAATTGCAATACCGCTTGGCTAATATTTTACCTAATACAGCAAGATTCAATTTAAGATGTTGTTTACATCTAAGATTAATTTTAATCGGTTAATGAATCGTTTAGGTCATAGAACTGTGATTATTGCAGTGTCACTGCAATTCTGTGGTTGTATTTGATATTACATTAAAAAAACCTGTCAAGAGCCAGGTAAACTCGCACACTCTGGGTTCCGCACCTACTAGACCGAAAAATATAAATAACTGCATTCAAATAATCAGTTAATTAAACTTAAACCAACTCACCAACCTTATTTTGTAGTTGAAATATAGGGAATCGCCTACATTTCCGCTACTTCTTAAGTTGGTATTAGTATAAACACATTTTTCTTGTGATGTAATGACCAATTTCAAATTTTTGGATTTTTTCCTATATCAGCACTATATAGACTTGGTCTATGCCAAATTTCAAGTCTCTAGAGCAACGGAAAGTAACCTATAAATGTTGATTACCTATCATAAGTCGAAAATTCTTAAAAATAATCGTAATTCGGTTATGTCTTCTAAATGCGTAGATGTAAAAGGTTGATTGTATTTATTGCAGTAAGGGACCACATAGATCTACATATCGTAATAGTATCAAGCTGATAACTTCAGCCGTTGTTGAGTAATAAAAGTTTGACGGACAGACAGACAGATGGACATGTTTGTGAAACTATAAAGGTTTGTACGTGTTAGGAGAGGCTGGAAGGAATAAAACGTGCTGCGCCGACCACAAGTAGCTTGGGATAAAGGCAGGAAGAAGAAGAAATTTGTTGTAAACATGCCATCGAGATAGACAAAAATATTGTAGTATAGGAGCCTCCTTATATATTCCATGTATTCTGGTTATTTGCTGATACAGCTGCAACAGAAATACAATGGTGCCAATGCTACATGCACAACTAAATTTAACTTAACTAAAAATGAACACAACTATTGCTGTATTTTGATTATTTGGTTATTTAGTTGCGCACATTTATATAAATTAAAATCTTTAGACTGTAATAAACAGTTTTCATATCAAGGAGTTAACATTCAGTATAACATTCAACTTCAGTTAACATTGCCATATTTGTGTTATCGACACTATTAAAATTCATTTTTTAGTTTAGTTTAGTTGTTCATGTGGAATTGGTACCATTGCCTGTGAATGTTCCAATTCCCTAGCTATGACCGTTCATGAAATATAGCCTAGTGACAGACATGCAGACATAACAGTAATAGAGTCTCGTTTTTTTTGGGACATAAATTTCAGTAACAGAAACCCGTTTTTCTTTTGATACGGAACCCTACAAAGACGTTACTTATTCGGCTGTTTTCTTCGCTAGATTCTCTTTACATGCAATGCAACACGTGTATCGATAAAATACGAAATTATCGGAATGATCTCGATAACATCTCGTATGAGATGATTGTTAAGAATCATTATCATCACGTCCAAATTATTATATAAATATCATATTTCATCATAAATGGTCATTAATTAAAATATATAGTGAAAATGTGGTCTTTTCTGTGTTTAATTGTTGTTTTAAGTTGTGTTAATGCTGAGAAGAGTATAGTTAACTGTAAGTTTAAACATTGTTTTATTTTTAAGGATTTCGAACCAAAACGTGAAGTAGGACTCTCGCTGAGACTTCTCTTTCCGTCCGTTTGTTACCAGGTACTCTCTCAGGAACATTGATAGCTAAAGAGCTAGAGAGTTAATATTTTCCTTGATGATTATATGTCTGTAGATGCTATAACAACAAATTCTAAATATATATTATATAAAAACGGTACAGAATTCACCTTTAACTTGTAAATGGCCGACTTTTAAAAGTTAGAAACCTAAAGTAATTTATTAATTTTGCTATTGACTTGCACTTTTACTTAATAAATTAAATTGTAGTGGAAAAAGTGATCACCGCAAGCGGGACTTGAACCCACGACCTCGGAATACCGATCCGTCGCTATGCCAACTGAGCTTATTGCGGTCGTTCTAACAGTAAGCAATTTGACCACTACAAGATTGTTGCAAAACATTCTCGACAGATGGCGTTGTACATAAAAAATGCGATGTAGACTCAATCGAGTAACACTACAATTTAATTTATTAATTAAAAACCTATAAATATTCTTTCAAAGTTAGTGAAAATTACTTTTGAAATTTTAATGTGCTTTAAGAAAATAAGTTAAAGATTCTTGTATATGACATTAAGGTAAATATTGCTAATGATTTTAGGAACATTCGGACTCTCTTCTCTCTCTCCAGCCCATTGACGTCCCACTGTTGGGCAAGGGCCTCCTCCACTTTAGGAGGGATTATGGTCTACCGGGCACCTTTGACTGGGTGCGTTGGCACAGGGTTTAATTTCGAGCATTTCATCTCTCACAGAATACACACAGACAACAGAATATTCCTTAGCTGACTTTTACAGCAACCTGAGAAAGAAGTGGTGGTGACACTTGTAGGTATTCATAATCCGTCACCACTAGGACTTTAACATTCAGCCTGTTTATAGTTAGTAGCATCATGCATTAAATCGTTTTTCTTTTATCACAGTTCGTGATTTCACATGCCCGAGAGAAGAAAAGGCTCTAGGTATCTGTCTTCGGGATGCACTGAATGCCTATATACCTCAACTGGCTACAGGTAAGGAAGAAATGAGGACAGCAAAAAGATTTTTATTTTTTTTATTTTATTTCACACAACATCCTCTGGTCACAAGCTAAGCTTCTATGCTTGTGTTATGGGTACAAGAATACGGATATACTACATATACTACTTTTCTTTTGTAAATACATACTTATAATACATAGAAACACCCAGACGCAGAACAAACAATTATATGACATTTATAAACATCACACAAATGATCCTGAGCGGATGATGATGATGATGTCCCGAGCGGGAATCAAACCCGCGACCTCGTGAAGGGCAGTCCGTTGCATGAACCACTAGACTACAAGACTCGGATCGTCTCGTTACGTTAAAAACTAAATAAATCCTAATCAATTTACATAAATATGGCAACGTGATATTATTATTCTGACTAATAAATTTTTCAATGGCGTTTTCGTTGCGTCTATTGTCAACTATGGGAAAACAGATAACGTCATCTGTGAGGCCCACACACTACGGTCTAAGATTATAGAAGCCAAGAACATTGAATCGTATAATTTTTATTTAGTTAATAAGAAGGATTGCAAAAGTACGCTATGACCTAAGTCATCGTAGCATGTGGTGGAATACGGATTAGGTGTCAATCATATCCACTGAGCGTCACACGCACACTGGAGTCTCTCACAAGGATATACCTAATGATGTGGAAAAAATGCACACATAATGTATACATAAAAGCTTTATTATGAATATTTTAAATCCCTCAGGAGTCCCAGAATACGACGTACCACCATGTGAGCCATTATTAATCCCAGCGTTAACAATCCAGCAGGCATCAGGTCCTATCAATTTGATTTCCAGTTTCTCTGACGTCTCTGTTAGAGGACCTTCTAATATGAGAGTCGATGAAGTTGAGTGAGTATCAGTTAATTTTCTATTAGTAATTTCCGTGTGTTGTAGTGAGTTAAAAAAACAAGTGCCCTATTCAACAAGTGACCTATTTCTTCCCCGTGGTGCTGTAAGAGCCTGTTAAGATATATAACGGTTCTTTGCCTTTTTATTGTTGGTAAATTGTACTTCACCACCGTTATATTTTTTTCTTTGTTTTTCTTTTTTATATATGTTCAGTGCTTCTATCTTTAGGAAACCTTTTCAACTGGCCATCTCTATTTATTTCCAGAGTTCACATGCAGAAAAATCAAATTATTGCAAAGTTGTTTATACCAGAATTGAGGATGACAGGAAATTACAAACTGATGGGACAACTTCTAATGTTACCTATTGAAGGAGAAGGACAGTTCGCCGCTAAATATGGTAAGACTTCAAGAAAGTTACTACTTTTAATATTTACTGAGACAGGTCAAATAAAACGCTCTTTGAAAATAAGCTAATGGTAGACAAGAGAAAACCTGTTAAAAAAGTGTAAGACCCAAGGCAAATAAAACACGATATGATGATAAGGAAATTGCTAGAAATTAATACATAAGTTGATGCATAATCATAGCTTTTCATAACTCCACAATAGCTAGATATCTAAGATGCAGCAGAAAGTTGTGAGATGGTTAATTGAAAATTGAACCACTTTAGGCTTTTATAACGTCTTTATTTCAAAACTTAATTAACAATCACTTTAGCAACGCCATAATAAATACATACGTCTTGCAAAAAAAAACGTTGCGGTTTTATTTGCGTTGCGGTCAGAAAGAGCATGTAGTGACTAAGGTGGAGAAAAGTATCCTTAGGTGGTTTGGCCATGTGGATGGATGATAGTCGATTAACGAAAGGCGTCGGAGGTGAGTGGGTATGCTAGGAGAGGACGCCCAAGGAAAAGTATACTCTGATGTCATCACAGGTATACTTCAAAAGATAAGGTGCGTAGCACTTACAACCGTCGGGCATGTATGACAGATGTATTAGTGTAGATGAAGCCAAGGAAGTGTGTTTGGATCGTAGCAGATGGCGCTCTATAGTCTCTGCCTACCCTAATGGGAAAAAGGCGTGATGTTATGATGATGATCATTATGATGTCTTGCAAACTCAAATTGTCTGTTCGAATAATTCTTACAGGTGATATCGACGCTACAGTGACTATAGTACTTGGACGTAAAGAACGACCAAATGACGTAGATGCTCTGGCCTGTGAGCATTTAGATGTCAGTTTTCGAGTAGGATCCGCAACTATGCAGTTGGATAAGTTATTTGGTAGTGATGGAGAATTAAGTGAGTATTAAGAACTATATAATATGTCATTGAAGGCACAAATATTGTTGGGACAATGAAAGATTCTGGTTATCAAGAATGATGGACTAAGTCTACAATTGTCACTTAATAAATATTTACCCCACAGGAAGAGCCAGTCGATAAATATGGAATGAAGCCAAAAATTTTGAGTGATTGGAGATTAGGAAAAATTATGACTTGATATAAATATAATATTTTATATTGATATATATATTATATCTGTTGATTTATATATTTAATCTTTTTCTTTAGGTAACACCCTCAACCGGTTCCTGAATGAAAACTGGCAGCAACTGTCTGAAGAGTTACAAACGCCTATGGAGGAAGCATTGAGGGACTTCTTGAAACCTCTCGCTGATCACACATTTAATACTCTCAATGCTGATGAAATACTTTCTTAATTAAATCATTCAAAGAATAACGGAACAAGTATAGGTAAGAGAGCCGCTCGGTGACCGACAGAAAACAAAACGGGTACTTTAAAATAAAATTAAAGATAGTCATAGACATTCTTGGTTAGATAAGCTAGCACAGACAAAAAGAGAATCGAATGAGCTTTTATAAAATACTAGCTGTTGCCCGCGACTTCGTACGCGTGAAATTTAGAAATTAATCCTTAACAAACACAAGTTTACTCTTCTACTCGATAGATAGCGTTGTAGGTTTTTTAAATCGCGCTATCGTTTCGTTCCACACATTAACACTTAACTCGTCAAAGTTATTATTGTATCATCATCCGGATTTCACACTTATAAATTAGTAAAGATAAGGAAGTTAAGGATAGGTCTCATTTCCAGGAAGTGTAGGTCATTCTTAGAGCGTCTCTCTCACTACTTATAAAGGTCGAGGTTCTATTCCTACATGCAGTAAAGACTTTTTCTGATTTAGATTGATTTGATAAAACAAAATACAGGCAAATACAACGCTATTCCCTTTTATTTGTTTTTCGATTATAAATAATTTATTAAAGATGTTGCAGCAATTTAGTTAAAAAGGTAAAATTAGTCATAAATATTTTTACATGATAATTTATTTGAAAGGATAATTTATATATTTTAATTTATCATATTTCATAGGATTATTATTTATTCAAATACAAGACTTTCTAGACGATATTATTAACGGGATTAATAAAATTATGTTACTAGAAAAGGTTTTTATGTCTTTTTTGATAATTTTGGCAGGTTCGACGTATAAATGTACAATGTATATTTCATGTTCTTCCAATAAAGAATTTTATGGCTTTGAGCTATTTAACCATCTGATTAAACTTTTATTTAATTAATAACTCTAATTACGCGTGGAATTAAGAAAATTTTCCCCGTTTTAGCAACATTTTTACTGATGCTTTGCTTCTATTGGTCGCAGCATAATGTTTTATAAATAGCCATCCTCGATAAATGTACTATCCAACACTAAAAGATATCGGACCAGTGGTTCCTAAGATTAGCGTGTTCAAATAAACAAACAAACAGACTCTCCAGCTTTATAATATTAGTTCTATACTAATGTTAAAAAGCTGAAGAGTTTGTTAAGTATAGTTAGTAAATAAAATTTTTCGTTCTATGCACGTACTATGCCATTCAAATGAGAATAGGATTGACCCCGTGTCATATTGTGATGTCTTAGTTGTCATTTTGAACAATTTTGGTAGGGCCAGCAAAACAAGACATTTTTATAATATAATTTATCTTAAACTTTGTCAGTATCGTTTACTAATTTTCGAGCAATTAGCGAGACAAATACAATTAAAAACTATAAAAAATAACGACAAGTTCAAAATAACAACACTAACAAACAAAAAGAATGAGAAATAAGTATAAATTTATTTTTTAACGGAAAACAACCACATAACTAACAGAATTTAAAATAAAATGCCTTATAATTCATATACTCAACAAAACTCACCAACAACAACAAAATGGCGGTTGGTAATTCAACTTATTATCATAGTATACAACAACGAAATTATTGAAAGAAAATAGTATTTCTTTTTTAATAATATTTAACTATTATTACTAAATAATTTAAGACGTTTTTCGCTTCAAATTACCGAGTTTAGGTAAAAGAAAAAAAACATTATTGATACGCAAATAAAGTTACGTTGCCGACATTACTTTCCTAATCACTTTTGACAACTAAAAGTCATTGCCAATCCTATTCTCAGTTGAAACGTATAGTAACTCTCAATATCCGAGTACAACTTACTATTGACTGCTTTTAATGTTTACATGGACGTTAGAAAATAAAATATTGGTGTATTTATTCTTAAACTATTTATTTTTATTGAATACAATTACTCGATCACAATCTTATTCAAAACTTAAGTTAAGTACAATAACAGAAACTTATTAGCTTAAATAAATAAAGCTTAAAAATGCTTAAATCTAAAAATACTATAGTTACCTACAACAAATTCCAGTCATGATTAAGCTGATGTACCTATAGACTTGAAAAAAATTTAATTGACATAGAATCAATACAACTGCGACAATCCTATTTCCATCTTGTAAAAGCTAAAGGATATGCAGATAACTTATCTTCTGTGTCAAAAGAAAAGCTAGAAATCAACCCCACCTACCGATTAAATTCAGAATTATACAAAATTTTGCATGATCTGATAGACAAGGTACCATTTCAAAGTAGAATAGATCCATGCCCAACAGTGGGACTCTTATGAGACGAGAGTATTATAATTAGCAAAAGTATATCATCAAGATATAATTATATATGTCATCTCTCAATTAAATGTTCATGAGATCAAAATAAAATTGATTCATTACAATAGACACTTATTTCTGATTTAATGCTTATGTTTGTACTATTTTTCGATTAAACTTACAATTTGGAATTAATACTAGATACAACGATTAAATAGTCATATATGATGAAAATCGTAACCAAACACAAATCCATATTTATAGAACATAAACTCTTAAGCACTGACTTAAGGTAAATACTAAATATGGGGTTTGCAGAAGGTATATCCTTAATGATCCCAGGAATTGTTGCTCCTTAGGAGATTTTGTCTGTAAGCAGGTGCTTGGGACGTGCAAAGACCTAAACTGTGGCGAAATTTCAGAGAATAATTTTTTGCCACTCCGCAACATTATAAGAAAGATAATTAAGTTTTTTAATTTAGTGGTGCACGTAGAATTTGTACTAATGTACGAAAAATCAAATAAATTTCATAAGCATAATTAATTTTAAAAATAAATAGTCAATTATCTCGGTAGCTGTGTTAAAATTTGCTTTTGGTCTTGAAAGATTTCGAAATTCAACATTTAGAACCAACATTCGCTTACGATAAAACAACGGGGTGACAGCTTGGAAATTTTCTCCTCACCGGTTGGTTTGCAAAACACTAATATACCGAGTGATTTAAATTAATAGATTAAAGCAAATACTTAAGGTTTGAGCCAAACGTCCATGGGTATTTTTGAGAACGCAGCGTTTACAAATGTCTGGAAATGTTTCGCAATAGAAGATGAAGCAGCCGGTCTCATCTCTTCAATGATTTCCGCCGCATTATTGTTCAGGAATTGGTTCATGGCTTCACCTGAAAAGTTATGGAAAAAGCTTGTGAAATCATTGTCATATATGGATTAAAAGACTTGTTACGAATACATTTTAAATATGTTTAAAAATTCAACAAAATGATCGTTTGATAATGCATAGGTAAGTTAAGTCAGAGAGATAAATAAGTTAGTAGTGACCGATGATATTATCAATTTGCCAGAAAATCACTTAAGATCAGGTGAAGGTTAACAAAGGTCATGATTGAAACGTGCAAATTGCCCTCTTCTAAGCTACAGAAAAATTCTGTGTGTAACAGTTTGACAAGCAGCAATTACAACATTTAAATACTATAATACCTAACAGATGAAACTTCGCAAACTATAATAGAAAGAGAGAGAAGGAAATAGAAACAGACCAATCACACTCCCGTGGTTGACGGTGTCCTTGACCTTGAACCTTGCCGTCCTAAGCTTAAAGTCTACCAGCAGTCTTTCAGCCAGCATGTACCGTTTGTTGTCTCTCGTTGTCTCCTTGCCAAAAATCTTAGCAATCGCCACCACGTCACCTGGAATTGATTATTTAAATGATATTAGTTAAGTCTTACTTTGACCATAAACTTTAGATTTACTACCATGAAAACATTCAGATTCTGCACAAGTGTGCGTGTTTAAAAGATTTTACATACCCCACCAAAATAAAGTCAAAAAAGTGCTTGTCTAGAGTGCTATTGACTAACACTTTTATCCACTTTTGGTATATAGAAGTATACCTCTCTCTCTCTCCATCCCATTGGCGTCCAACTTTTGGGCACGAACCTCCTCCACTTTAGGATGGATTATGGGCTACTGTGCCACGCTGACCAGGCGTATTGGTACAGAGTTTATTTTCCAGTTTTCCGTCTCTCACAGAGGATGTTATCCGTGTATAATATCTCTTAGCTGGCTCTTGAAGTATCCTTGGGGGGGAAAGGGGTAATGACACTTGTGTTCTTAATCCTTCGCCACACGTACAATATCGGAAGTTTATCTATTAAAACATATTTTAGAATTAATTTACTCACCAAAGTTCGCCCAAAAGTCACCTTGAGATCTGACTGGGAAAAGCAGTACCTGCCCTGATACTTCATACCGACCGGTGATTTCAATGCGGGGCAGAACCAAACCCATGTCGATGCGAAGTTTCTTTAGATCAGACCTGTAAATGCAACACTTGTGTGTCTTTGAACACTTAAATATAGGAGGATATAGGGTATGCGTGAATTATTTGTGAAGATTTTAAGTTGCTTAATAATGTAGAAAGTCGTTGACGTCTCCCAAACTTGGCTCAAAAATCGTGGTACATATGTATGGATCTTCTTTTAACGGGGAATATCCTCAGTTTGGAATATCTTACTACATTTATCTACATTTAAAATGATTTGCTGTTGTAATATGTAAAAATATGTTTCTGTTAAGTAAATAAATATATATCACAATAGGCACTTATGGTAAGTAAACATCTAAGTGACGTTACGCCAAAATTTTGTAACTATCCCTCTGAACTTGTGGATTACGACAGTTGTAGCAATTTTATACTTATTTGTTAGCAATGGTCATGACAACAGAGTTGACCTCGTTAAGTAAATTTCTTGATTTGGATTTGGTTGTTTTGCTTTTCACCTTACACGTACTATTTATTACGTCCACATTCTCTGATATGCAGTAATAAGCATTATGTCTATCCACAATCTGACGTCCATTGCTCTAGCACAGTAAGATTTTTAAAACACTTTGCAAAAATATTGCGGCCCAAATTTTTAAAAAACTTGAACTGTTTCCTACTTAATAAATCAAATAATGTTTATGTCTTATATTTTATATTATGTATTATGTTTCCTACTTGATAAACGTTTCTCTATTTACATTAATTTTTTTTGTATATAAATACTAGCTGTTGCCTGCGACTCCGTTTTCGCAACATTTTTAGTGATGTTTTACTCCTATTGGTCGTCGCGTGACGTTATTATAGCTTTCCTCGATAAATGTACTATCCAACACAGAAATAATTTTTCAAATAGGATCAGCTGTTCCTGAGATAAGCGCATTCAAACAAACAAACCAACTTTTTAACTTTATAATATTAGTGTAGATCTACTCACCTGATCTTCGTAATGGTATAATTACTAGGTCCAATAACTGTTATGTTGCTGAATGCAGCAGTAACTCTGACAGGGCCGGCAGAGTTCTCCATAACCAGTCGGTTAATCAACAGTGGCTCCACAGGTGGCACTCCTAACTCAGGAATACCCTGGGATAGGTATGGTCGTAGATGATTGAAGGAATTCTTGATACATGTATCCAAGTTTGGGTCAGTTTGAGTACATGGCAGGATATATTCGGCTGAAATAGAAAAATAACGTTTTCTAAAACATATTCTTTTCCGCAATAATAAATAGTTAACAGGGTTTTCATTCTATGGAACATTTTCGTATAATTAAAATAAATAATACATGTTGGTGTGGATGTATAATGGTTTACGGCGCTCGTACGCAGAAACTATTGATTTTAGGGAAAAATTATTATGACATAATTGTAGGAAATTTCCTCTACTTTTATTTTGTATAGATATGTTTTCCTGTAAAAGGCGTCGGAAAGGAGTTATTATCAAAAAACTGATTTTGGGCGCCATTTTTTCAATATGGCGGCGCTAACGGGCAACATACGAGGTGGCAAAGTTGAAATTTGGAAAGAGCACATCAAAATCTATAAAATTACCAATTTTCAAAACTGCCGGAAAACTTTCCAGGTAACCCTTTATTTTTTCGACCAAATGACTGGATCATCGAACGCATTCAACAGAAAGATTCCATAAAAAATTTAATAATGATGAAATGTATATTGAACTTGAACGAGTTTTCGTTCTTCTTGCACAAGGTCACCGTGGTTATTCAACAATCTTATACAATCAAGCCGACACACTGCCCCACTTGCAATGTTTGCAATACAACGTACTTTAACCACGTTTTTTGAGTAACACCCATACCATGGAATTTTCGATATCTCATAATTCATAAATATTGAATTTTTAAGTAGTGTAACTTTTATCCACAGTTTATTTTATTGTTAAAATTGTGCATGCGAGTCTCGTGGTTGCATTTTATATATTACTCGGTCCTTAATGTTCCCTGATCCCAAACGAAGCTTTATGTTTAAGTTCTGGTTACCAGATTATTAAAATAATACCTACTTAGTATTAATTAATTAGTTTTATTTAAGCTGAAAGCTTGTTATTATGTATATAATATTTATAATACATCAAATAATTCAATGGGGGCATCGAACCCACGAACTCATAAACATTATTATATTTGAATGTATTCAATAAGAGTAACAATGGTATAGTATCTGTAGTTTCTGTAGTCTTGAGATTACGACTTAATTGCGAAATTCTTAAATAAAAGCGAAGAAATAACTCTGTGTTATTTTATAGTAATTTATTTAGAACTAAATGTTCGCTCCGGCTATGTATTGCTTCAAAAACGGTCAAGTACGAGTTGGGTACGCACACGCAGTGTTCTGTATTAATATTGTAATAATATTATATTTGTCATATCGACTCCAAATAACACCAAATAACAAGACCCTTTTTTGTTTTGGCGGGTCAAAATGTTCCTATTCGCAAACCCAACTGTCCGGGGAAACAGTGGAATCGTGTGAGGCCATCAAAATAACAAGACCCATACCAATCATTTTCCTCTTTATAATATCAATATTAACACGTATTTCTCGAGAATCGTGGAACTAATGTTTTCCTTATATTCATAAATTGTGGAAGACTTATTATTATCGGAAGTAATTTATCATCGTTGGTCCTACTTATTAATAAGCCAGTGATATACCTATATGTATGCAAATTTTGCATTTGCGCTGATAAATGTGATAAAAACACGGCAATAAATAAGGAAAAAAATCTATACTAATATTATAAAGCTGAAGAGTTTGTTTGTTTGTTTGTTTATTTGTTTGTTTGTTTGAACGCGCTAATCTCAGGAACCACCGGGCCGATTTGAAGTGTTAGATAGGGCATTTATCGAGGAAGACTTTAGTCACGCTACGACCAGAAGAAGCAAAGCATTAGTGAAAAATGTTGCAAAAACGGGAAAATTTTTCTAAATTCCACGCGGACGGAGTCGCGGGCCCCAGCTAGTAATTCAATAAAGAAACAGTGGGGATCACAAATAATATGATGAAATCTTTCTACGAATACATGATTAAAGGGTCGATACGGCGTACACTTATGAATAGCGGTATGTATGAGTATAAATAAGGCTATTGAGTGTTCAAATCGCAGCTAATGTAACGAGGCCAATTCTGATGCGTCAAAAATTTAACCTAACTTTACTAATAGAATACACGGTTTTCATAATTAGAAAGTTGTGCTCACATTGCCGAATTGTTCTATAGACATAAACATTTTTCATTTACTAGTTAAGTTTCTCCGTGTGGTGACGGATTAAGAATACAAGTGTCACCGCCCCATCTCCTTCCAAGGGGCTGTAAAAGTCAGCTAAGGGATATTTTACAGAGATAACATCTTCTATGAGAGACGGAAAACTTGAAAATAAACCCTGTGCCAACACGCCTGTTCAGCGCTGCACAGTAGATCATAATCCCTCCAAAGTAGAGGAGCCCTGTACCCAGCAGTGGGACGTAAATGGACTGGAGAGAGAGAGTTAAGTTTAGTCATGCATCTAGAATTGGTACCAGTGTCGTCATTATTTTTGGGTATTTCAATACATTACAATATTTGCAGTCGATTTTTTTATTTATTGTTTAATCGTATTAAGAATATCTTGTTATATTATACGTTTGATTTTGATCATTATTAACATACTTATCATGACGGGCTTCGTAGTCTAGTGGTTCATGTAACGGACTGCCGTTCACGAGGTCGCGGGTTCGATTCCCGCTCGGGACAATCATTTGCGTGATGTTTATAAATGTCATACAAATGTCTGTTCTGCGTCTGGGTGTTTAGTTTCTATGTATTATAAGTATATATTTACAAAAGAAAGTAGTAGTATATGTAGTATATCCGTATTCTGGTACCCATAACACAAGGATATAAGCTTAGCTTGGGAGCAGAGGACGTTGTGTGCAATGTCCGTGAATATTTGTTTTTATCTTTATAATTCCACAAATTTCACGACATTAGACAGGTGTTTTATCATAATCCATAGGTAACATTAAAAGTCGCGTGCTACTTTCGTGTTGTGTTGAAATATTATCTCAGTTATATTATTTGCATTTCGTAAAGCGCAATACCTGAATCACATTACTATTACAATGTAATTGTTATTATTATATGAAATAACATGAAATAAATCATTACTCAATTTGAAGCAGCAGAAAGCGTCTGTGACTATTGTCTCTATGACGTATAGAGACAATATTTTCATCCACGCGAGGGATTTCAACAAAATAAAATGACATAGGGTATTTTCCGCCTGGTCAATCACGTAGTAAGCCCCTCGTCCACGTAGAGAGAATAGAGGTTAGCATCTTGGAGACTAATCTAATCTATCATCTAATTTTTACACGTAGAGATCACTAGAGCGAGAGTAGCGGAGTTTGTCTACGTAGGCTGTAGTAATGTATGTTATATACTCGTATGTTACTCTAGTAATGTCATGTAATCTATACTGATGCTAAAGTTGAAGAGTTTGTTTGTTTAAACGCGCTAATCTTAAGAACTACTGGTTAGATTTGAAAAATTATTTTTGTTTCGGATAGTCCATTTATCCAGAAAGGCTATAGGCATAACATCAGTGAATAATATTGCAAAACGGGGAAAGATATCTACTCGTAAATTCCACGCGTCAGAATTGTAAATGTGTAAAAATTACATACTAACAACATTATAAATATTATAAATAAATATTCACAGATATTTCACACAACGTCCTCTGGTCCCAAACTAAGCTTATATGCTTGTGTTATGGGTACCAGAATACGGATATACTACATAAACTATTTTTCTTTTCTAAATACATACTTATAATACATAGAAAACACCCAGACGCAGTACAAACATTTGTATGACATTTATGGATATCACACAAATGATTGTCACAAGCGGGAATCGAACCCGCGACCTCGTGATCGGCAGTCCATTACATAAACCACTCCACCACGAAGCCCGTCATACCCGCCCCCATTATATTTTATATTATTTTTAATAGTAATCATTTTGTTGACCATGGTCCAAAAATTCTTCCTTAAAATTTCGAAAACAGTAAGTGAATGTTTACGAAATCTGCAATTTGTTGTCGCATGGTCAGTAACTGTTTGGGTGTAGGAGACGCAGCCTTGACATCAAATATTGCATAACCTGTTACACCAATCTTGAAGTCATTGTACGATCCATGTCTCTTAATGGCATGGTATTTCAAATCACTAGATAAACTTTTTCGTAACAAAAATTAGCTTAAGTTCTTTTATAGACCCTTATCTATTAAATTTCATTGAAGTCGTTCTAGTTGTTTCTGACAACACATAGAATTACTTTCACAATTATATTATGTAAAGGTTGCTATTCAGTTTTACAAACTTTTATTGTGTCACCTATACTTAATATTATAAAGGTGAAGAGTTTGTTTGTTTGAACACGCTAATCTCAGGAACTACTAGATAGCATTGTATTTTTTTGTGTTGGATAGTCCATTTATCTAGGCAGGCTATAGGCTATATAACATTACGCTACGATCAATAGAAGCGAAGCATTAGTGAAAAATGTTGCAAAAACAGAGAAAAATTTTGTAATTCCACGCGTACGAAGTCATGGACAACAGTTAGTTAACTATGTAAATTCTCGTCTTCATGTTATATTCAGTTTGCTTTTGAAAGAGGATACGAAAAAAAAGAAGTTAACACAGATTATGACGTCAAATAAAAGTTTATGGGAGACAAAAACATCTTGCACCATCCCCAAGTAATGAAAAGGTCGAGTCACTGATTGACAATGTATTGTAAATACTACGTTTCGAGGCCTGTCTATAAATCTTTAATCAATTCAAACCATCTGTCACAATTAGCCTCTCACTGCGTTACTAAACCCAAAGAAGTGTCCAATGACACAACTTGTTTTTACAACACCACAGACAAACATTCACCCCACGTTTTGTCTGTTCATATGTCCCGAAGAAGGCACCACAAGGTTAAGTTTACTTCAGGAGTTCATTATTATTCTAATCATGTATACAATCATTCATTGTCGGACTTACCAAGGATAATATTTATAGCACACGTTATGTTCTATTGTAAGCATAATAATTGGTTTGTTTTAATGTTTATTAGGGTTACGTACACTGCTATCAACAGAATCGTTTCTGTCGTTGTGCTTATTGAGCTATTTTTAATAAATCACAATCGCTTATTGCCATACCAGCTATTGCCCGGGACTCCGTCCACTTGAAATTTAGGAAATTTCCCTCATTTTTGCAACATTTTTCATTACTACTTCGCTTCTACTGGTCGTAGCGATTCATGTAATAAACGTGCAATGAGCACACGAATACTGACTAAACTTTTCTTATTTAAATAAATAAATAAATATCCATGGACATTTCACACAACGTCCTCTGGTCCCAAGCTAAGCTTATTATGTTTGTGTTATGGGTACCAGAATACGGATAGAATACATAAACGACTTTTCTTTTTGTAAATACATACTTATAATACATAGTAAACGCCACCTTTTTGATAATAAATGAGAAATAAAAGTATTGCTATTAATTAACTAATTTCATCCGTATTTGTGTCCTGATTCATGATTATTGATTGTAAGGTCCCGAAAAAATAATCGTATAAAGTCAATACGTACGTCTGGTAGCTTTCATCCAAAACATGGCTTGATTTGTTTGAGATATAATAAAACTAATACAAATTGTAGAAGTGTTTATTTAGATTCGCAAACAAAATCCACGAAGGTAGGTACTGAAACGCGGTCCGTACAATGTTTTTTGTAGAATTAGGTTTACAAGATCAATTAATATCATTAAAGATTATTTTAGAGCGTGTCCACTTAACAAAAATTTAAAAATATAAAATATTATTAAAACACAGAACCAATTGTGTACACACAATTCGTGCATGACTGGTTTTATCTTTCATCTATCACAGGTCGTTCGAGGTTAGCATTAGTCCTCTTTATCCAAATTTATGATAGTGCCCACATAATTTAGGCAATGTCGTTGAAGCTATAGTGATTCAGAATCTTCAGTTTATTAGCATAGCGACATTGTAAATGGCAATGGGAATCATGTTGGTATAAATTGAAAACGTGAGGACGTAGTAGTAGTACTATCACTATAAACAATTATACTTGTAACGATCTTTAAATAGATAGACAACAGGAACATCGTTTCAATATATTAAATATAATTTGCTAAGGTAAAACTACTTTTTAAGGATTTAGACGCATGTGTTTGTTTTAAATTTTAGCCCGACGTTGTCTCACCCGTGATCATGGTGCACGCAAGATGTGCAATTTTGAAAATAAAAAACTTAAAAATTACACAAAAAAGCCATCGCCACGAATAATCTATCAATAAAAAAAACCGCTTCAAAATCCGTTACGTACTTTTGAAGACAAAAGCTCACATAGGGGCATACATACAAAAATAACGATTTAATTTTATTAGAAACTAGCTGGCCCGGCAAACGTTGTTTTGCCATACCACAAAAAAATATTAAAAAAATATTAAAAAAATGAACTATAAACCTCACAGAGCCCGAGACCTTTCCAACGAATGCAAAACCGTGGAAATCGGTTAGTGCGTTCTGGAGTTATAGCGTCAGGAAGGAAAATCCGACTTATTTTTATATAGTAGATAAAGATATGATAGACCTGGGAGTTACCTATTAAAATGGAATAATTTTTTTAAAATATAAGCAATTAAGAGGATACCAAAATAGCTTCGTGCATTTTTCTACTTACGAAATTTTCATTGTTTCTTTAGATTGAATGGCTAGAGCTCTAATTTTTAAGTATATGTTTTTTCAATATATGATCTACGATCGCATAAACTCAGAAACGCGATTGAAAAAAGTTTTCTCGATAGAAAATCTTAGCGAAACAACCTCTCTAATTTTTAATTTTTTTTATTTGTCGGTCTATTATCGCGTATTAACTAATGAAATAACTTTAAAAACATAAGTAACTATTATAATATAGAAACACGTAAATCAGAATTCAAATATATTTGCAAAAATATATTTGATAAATATATTTGTAAAAATATAATATATTAATAATATCAATAATTGCATTCGATTCGTTCATAATCTCCGTAAATATGACCACGTATCGTCGTATCGTCGCCGGTTAAACTGGGCCCTGAGTCGGGTATTTCAACGGTGTCACAACTGTACCATTATTGTACCATAATGGTGCAATAGTAAAGTTTTTGGTAGTCTACTATTAATGTGTCGTCATAACGACTTCATCATTGTCTTACAATTGTCAAAGTGACATAAATTGCTAGTCTCGTACACAACTGCTTCACAATTGCAATTCAATGACTGAAATGTTTCGGTAGTCTGCTATTTTGAATTTGACAGTAATATTTTTAAATTGTCCTGTGTCGACAGATTGCCATAAATAAAAAATAGATAGATAGAAATATTAGAAATTGTTCTTTCAAAGTCAAAGTCAAGTCAAAGTATTTTTTATTGTGGACAAATAGGTACATAAGATGTTGAGATCAAATTAACAGGTTTCACTATGTCCTGCCATTTAGGCGTACAATAATGGTAGTGATTATAAATATATTATGCATGCAGTTTTCATTTTGTCATATATAATATTGTCATTCTTTGTAATTTATTGCAATTTACTAATCTCCTAAACTTCACATTGCTTTTTATACTAATAAATAGTATGTACAAATATATTTAAACGAAGTCTAGCATGATTAAATGTTTAAATTTATTAGTAGTTTTTCGAAAATCACTTCAACTAACGCATTTTTTAAAAACGGCAACACACATACCATTCTAACACAATCCATAGATAAAAGAGACCGAAAATTCAATGCATAGATAAAAGAGATCGACAATTCTATTACCATTGAAAGACCGTTATGACGGCATATAGCAGACTACGGATATTTGACTTCAATTGCAACGGTATCGTGCCGGTATTGTGCCGGTATGACAATTGTTCCAAAATAGTGGACTTGAGCACCTGGTTGCAAATTCGGCAGGGCCGTAGCCTACATACAGTTACTACTCTATACACACTACTTAACTCTCCTAATGCTCCCAACTACTTATCATGTTATTTTCGTAATCGGTCCTCTCTCCATCGTCGACTCGACATCTTCGTTCTTCAAACGACCTTCTTCTCTCTTGCCCTCCTCATAGCTCCAGTCTTGTACACTCTTCTTTCATCATACAATCTATTCTTTTATGGAACTCTCTTCCTCGTGAGATCAGGTTAGCATCGAGCCGAAATATTTTCAAACGCAGAGTTCGTCAATTTTACACTAATATTTCACTGCAATCGTCATAGTGTCTCTTACTGAACATTTATACGAAATATAAGTTTATGTATTATTAGTATGTATGTTTATGTATGTGTTTGTGTATGTATGTGTAAGTATATATGGTCACATGTTTATATGTTCGTAAGTATATAAATATAATTATTATGTTTATATCCTGGTATTTAATTTTATGTAGCTATATCCATTGAATATATCATTTGTTATATGTCTATTAATTTTTAGGTGAAAATATTTTAATTTGGTTAGTGATTGGTAATGCGCCTACCTGTTCTGTTTTCCACACTGCCCAATGGTTGACTGGTAGAGAATGCTTTTAGCATTAAGTCCGCCATTGTACGATGTATTTTGTGCAAAAAGTTTAAAAATAAATAAATAAATAAATAAATATTTAGTAGATTTTGAGTAAATAGGAAAAGTATCCCTAATTCTTCATTTTCTGTGCCTACTGGCTGTGTTAATATGTACGTGTCGGCGATGATATACGATAATATTGATGTAGGCCCTTAATTTTTCCTTCTTTTCTCCAAGAATGAAGGAATCTTTTAGGTTCAATGGATTTCTGCCAGCTATTTTTTTGAAGATGGCCTTCGAGCATCTAACGGTGTGGTTAAATCTTTATGCTTTTATTCCACCAAGATGAGCGATTACCACGGCCTATTACGTACTTTATGAAGCGCGCGCAGATACCTTCACCTAGCCATTATTGACGCTATTATCTTTAACCGTAAAGTGATCGCTTCTAACAATTGCTTAACATCTTTAAAGTTTCGCAACACTTTTTAATTATTTAGCTATAATTAAATAGTGCAAACCTTTTAGTTTAGGTATCAATTAGGTAGGTACCTACTCATCTTTCACAATATTTTAGTATAATGTAATTAAACATAATTATTTGGATGCCCTTGGAGCACTTATGAGTGTTAATTGTTAGAGATTCTTAGGTGTTTACTTGTGTTTTTATTCACATTTCATGTCCGTCACCGGGTGTTAAGTCTCTGAGATGATATTTAAGTAGTATACTTAATTTTAAAGTGTTATTTGATTTCATAAATCGTTATAATGTAAGAAATAAAAAATATAGGACATATTACATTTCGCTCCATAATGCCTTGTTAGTATTTTTTGGTCTTTCCCGCCCCATAAACAATATATTAACCGGTAGAAGCTTACTTCATAACGTATCTCTTAAATAACATCTATCCAACTTTCATGTAAATAGAAGAATTATACGTAGGTATTTAGATACTAAGAGGCATTGCTTAACAGTTTAGGTAAGGTAGTGAAATGTACACCGCAGTCAGTCCGTGACGATGGCTTGTAACTAGGAAGACGATAAGTTACTAATTAATGTCACGCAAAATTACTGCTTTAGACACAAACACGTTTTATCGATAAAAATTTTAAACATTTGTGGGTCAAATTTGATTAATATAATCGCTGAGAGATTTTGTCACGTTTGTCTTACACCTTGTGTATTGTTAGACTGGAAACAGTGCTAGGCTGTTGGTCAGCGCTGACGGTTGGTCGGCGTAGCCATAAGTAGCTATATCTATGAAAGTTTATGAATGCACACACGGCTACACTAACTGAAATCACAACGTCTGTCTCCGGCCTTACAGTTTTGGATTACAGTCAGAGTATTTAACCTAGGGCCAGCTGAGAAGGGCGACAAAGCCTTCAAGTTTAAAATTTTGCTCTATCTCTTTTAATTTATAGGGGGCTAATTAAATTGGCCCGGGGCGTTAAATCAAATGGCCTCAGGCGCTAATTTTCGAAATACGCCACTGATTACAGTTTTCCATTTCTCACAGAAGATGTTATGTGTTCAAAACTGTCACTTAACTGGCTCTTTGCTCATACTTGAAAGTGGCATAGATACTTAACATCTTAACTCGTCACCAAATGTGCGAATAATAAAACTATTACATCTAAGTAGTTTGAATACTAATAAAATGACATGTTAGTAGAAACTTAACTCATTACTATTTTTACGAATTTTTTTTATCGGATTTTTTTTATCTTTTATTTTTTTAACGAATTCTTACATGCCATCTCATACTACTTACAGATTGTTACATATTGTTAATTTACTAATTAAAAGCAAATTTGAGGAAGCACCGAAGGTTGAAGTCTGAATACATAGGTTAACAAATGTTTATAATCACACAAATTTTGTTCTTTTTCGTGCTTAAAAACTTGCTTAAAATACTGGCAGTGACCTTATTCAATGTCTTTAATCGTAGAATGATCAATTTTAACTAAAAGTAAATTGCAATAACTAGTTCTTAGTTAAAACAATTTAGGTTCTAGTGGCATACCTAAAATAGTAATTCGCAATGTAATAATAGAAGTTTTATGATTTTGGTGCTATTTTCAGCATTTTGTGGTTATACTCTGAAACTATTCATCACGTCCCCTTGATGGAAAACCTTCAGTTAATGGAGTTTGCGATTAAATACTGATTGCTGATAGTAAACATTATTAAGCTATTTGATTTGTTAAATAGCGATAGTTTCCACACTGTTCTAAGTACCTTGACACAAATAAAATATCGCACCTTTGTTAACAACATAAATGACTATCATTATGTTTACTTTTTGAAATAATAATATTCGCTTACAAAACATTCGAAATTTAAAAATTTATTTCTTTTTTGTTTATGTTTTGGACCGGATAATGAATTTATTTATTGATCGCTGCATTTGCGATTTAAATGTGTGTCGCCAATTAATTATCATCAGTTCCATAGAAACGAGTTTTATCCATAGACTTAGGATATAGATCTAGACGTAACACTCGGTACAACGAATCCGGCCTGCTGCTTTTTTTAGTTGAACACATTAAGAAAAATAAATGACAAAGAGGCTATTTAGTAGCCTTTCTAACTCTTTCTTTTTGAGCTGGAGTAAAAGAGAAAGCAAGGCTACTCTACTATTTACTATTTTACTTTTAAACTATAAACGGGGCGGCCCTGCCTTGGAACAAATTTATGTTCCCGAGTTGTTACTCCCTATTTATAACCTTCTTGGTTTTATCTCGTTGGATTGATTATTTTTATTCTTTTAATGCAATGACATAAAATCTTGCCATAAAAAGTTTTTATTTTTACTTTTAACTTATTTAGAATATAACTATACATAAATAGGTGTATTAAGTTAATGGAAATATACAAACTAAAGCAAGTGTCTGACATAAAAGCACCTACATTAGCATTAGCGTAATGTTTATAGTGATTTTGGTTATATTTTCCCCATTTCTTAGACCCTCCAAACGGCTGCGCCCATATCTCGTGTCAATTATGTCATGTGTTACAACTTGCAATGTAAAAGACCTCTATAATGTGCAACATTTAAAGGTCGATTTTGACGAACTTTCAACACAATATTTCAACATAGACGAAGTCTCAGACAATATCTGATTCACACAATTTCATCACATTGCATACAGCATTTGCCTTAAAATCGTCTATAGGATAATTACAATACACAATAAAACGTATCTATGTTACAGGTTATTCATGAAAATGGTTATTCATGTCATATGAAACGTCATTATTCTATGAAGTACGATTGAGTCAGGCTAAAGTTACTTGTCCTCAATTTTAAACGTGAACCCATGATCTGGTATATCTGTAGCCTTAGATAGGAACGAAGCTAATAAAAAAACAATATAAAAAATATTAGTAATTAAGTTCAAATAAGCATATTTTTTTTAAACTCTTAAATTGAAAACCATTTCGGGGAATAGAGTTTCTGATCATGATCCATTAGTATTTTTCGGAAAATTTGCTAAATTAACGATTATAATATATTTCCAAAAAAGGAAATGATCTCTATTTACCCTTGAAATGAAGGACTTAAAATATTAAGGCGTTCTTAGAGATATACTACTCTGTGGTGGAGTTGAAATTGGTCTATTATGTTAACTTGGCAACTTTGAAAAGATGTATTGCAATCTGTCTTAAGTCTATCAGGAAAAGGCAATACACAGATTGCGTAGAATGATGACGTCACAATATTTAAAATAATATCTTTAAGTATTTTTAAAAAATTCTATATAAATATTCTATATAAAAAATTGAATATTTCAATAATATTGAAATTAATTTCTTAAAATAGTCTATATTTTTTAAAAAAAAATATAAAAACAGCAGGTCGAAAATTATGAACAATCCCAATTGCAGAATGTTAGGTTTGGTAATTTTATACAAAACTAAGTATTAACAAATACCATTCTCAAAACATGTTTACAAAATCCATCTACTCAGCGGTACCGATTCTACGTGCACTGCTAAACTTAACCTAGCTAAAAAATGAAAATTGATTACACAATTCGGCAAAGTTAGCTGAACTTTTATAATAGAAAATCACAGTTAGTGTTTTGTAGACTAACGATTTTAATTAATAAAAATGTGCACAACGAAATAGCCAATTAATCAAAATATAACAATAGTTGTTTTTATTTTTAGTTACGTTAAGTTTAGTTGTGCATGCAGAATTGGTACCAACGTCTAACAATACCTACATTATTTAGTACATTCAAAGATATTGCAGTTACATTGTAATAACATTCTGATTACAGCATGCGATTATTGCGCATACGCATACATTACACGCTAAGCTGTGAATATTATGTTTGTAAAATGACGGACGTCAGTGCCAGGTTGATTTTGACATTCATATTATGTCATTAGTATGTCAACTAAACGCCCTAATGGAAGATAAATATGCTTAAAAAATTTACATTTCCTTAATTGAATTAAACATCAGCAAAAAATAATATAAAAAAAGGTTTGACAAGCATAAGTTAACAAATAATTTGGAATCTGTTTGAATAAAGAATTTAGACAAATGGAATTAGTTACACTTACATAAACTTTAAAAAAAAATTTTTTTTTAATGTTCTCTTTTCAATATTCGATAGGCGTTGTCAAGTTAAGATTAATCCGGTGTTTAAAGGAGGCTAGAAATATGTGCGTAGAATGTTTAGAAATTCATTTAAATAGAAAAACAAATAGAAGGTAATAAAAGCGTTAAAAACAAGAATGTTGCCCCAACTGGAGCAACCAAATGACTTAATCTTGCTCAATAATATACCTACTCCAATAAGACAGTATAAAAACTTACTGCAAATTATGAAAAAGATAAGTATATTTTTATAATACTTTAAGTTTCAGCTTTTAATCCTAAGAAAATATTTTTCTTTATTTAATAAATTCCGTTTATAGTACGTTCGTTCGTGTAATAGTTGCTTCGGAAGTTTTCAATTGAATATGCTAAAAGTTAAAGTGTTATTTTTTAAAGTTAGTGAATGATTTATGCGTAAATATAATAAGAGCTTTTGAATTGAAAGCATTTGCCATTATTGTATGAAAAATACTTTTACTTACGTATTTCGTTAGCATTATCATTTTCCGCAGCTTCACAATTGTGACAGATAGCAGCCAAACACAACAAGAACAGTGACAATACACAATGATTTTCCATTTTCATTTTAGTTAAGAATTAATTTTAAAGATATATTAATTAACAAAATGATGCCAAACTTTTTTGGTTGTTTTTTTTTCAATAATTCATTTTTCACTGAACGTTTGCCACTTAATTATGAATTTCGAACGGTATTTTTTTTTCCTATTTTGCCCGCGTCTTTTGTTCGACGTTTTTAGTGGGTACTATGCTCGCGGTCATGTGCTGGTCCGACGAACGCTCGACTCATTTTGTTTGAGGTGAAAGCAAGGAGCTATAGAGTTTTATTAGCACATGATTTTCGACATCCCTTGGTACACGGACTCCCCACCGTCTTCGTAAGGACGAACAAGCCGTAAATAAAACTTTATAGTAAGTATGGCTATAGAAAATCGTGTAGTTAAAGTAAAGAAATTTGTTGAAAAATAAGTGATGCTGTTTGTCTAATTTATTTAACCTTGCTCTATATTTATTTTAGTTAATTCCTATTATAAATTTTGCTAGTTCTTTACTGTGGTTCTAGAGTAGATTTTGTATATTTAAGCTTCATTTTTGGGAATGCTCTTCTCGTTTATTTATTTTTTCATTTGAATTTTTGCATCTGTATTTTTTCTAGTCTTCTAGTAACAGCCAATATTTCAGTTACTAACTAGGCCTTTAACAATTAGGTATATTTTAGACTCTAGCCATTGCTAAATACTAACAATTTTTCTCAGGGCTGAGATCGCGTCATCCTATTTTGGCCACCGTTTAGAAATTATACAAAAATTGGTCAAGTGCGAGTCGGACTCGCGCACGAAGGGTTCCGTACCATTATCTATGCAACATAAGGCAACATTATTAGTATCGAGCAAGAAACGGTAAAAAAATCATGTTTGTTGTATGGGAGCCCCCCTTAAATCTTTATTTTATTTTATTTTTAGTATTTGTTGTTATAGCGGCAATAGAAATACATCATCTGTGAAAATTTCAACTGCCTAGCTATCACCGTTCTTGAGATACAGCCTGGTGACAGACGGACGGACGGACGGACAGCGAAGTCTCAGTAATAGGGTCCCGTTTTTACCCTTTGGGTACGGAACCCTAAAAACTAGCTAATGACCGCGATTTCACCCGCGTTTGTATAAAAAGATAAAACCGGACCTATTACTGAGACTTCGCTGTCCATCCGTCCTTCCAACCTTCCGTCTGTCTGTCATCAGGCCGTGCCTCTGGAACGGTGATAACCTCAAAGCTAAAAATTTCAGTTTGTGTAGGTATTTATCCTCCGTGTGGTGAAGGATTAAGAATACAAGTGTCACCACCCCATCTCCTCCCAAGGCTGCTGTAAAAGTCAGCTAAGGAATATTGCACACAGATAACATCTTCTGTGAGAGACGGAAAACTCGAAAAGAAACCCTGGGCCAACACGCCTGGTCAGCGCGGCACAGTAAACCATAATCCCTCCCACACTGGAGGAGGCCCGTGGCCAACAGTGGGGCGTAAATGGGCTGGAGAAAAGAAGGTATATTAGTTGATACTACACCGATAAATACTATCATCATTATCCTGCCCTTACCACGTTATTTGGTGATACTTCAGGTCAGCATGACGAAAGTATTATGTTAATAACAGTACAAAACGGACAAAACCCTTCTATATTCATGTACAAGTCCGACTTGTACTTGACCGGTTTTTTATAAAGGTTTGGGTTTGTGAGGTTTGTGTTTCTCTTTGTTACGCTTATGCCACTTAAAATTTTTAACCGACTTCAGAAAAGGAGGTAGTTCTCAATTCGTCTGCTTGTAATTTTTTATGTTTGTTACCTCATAACTTTTAACTGGACGAAGCGATTTTAATGATTCCTTTTTTAATGGAAAGCTGGTGGTTCCCGTTTGGTCCCATTGGCAATAATTCAGGATCTGACGGTTATCTCCTGAGAATGCGAGAAAAGCATTCAACTTTCAAAGGCACTTAAGTTGATTCAACATTTTTTTTAAATCATCAATTATTTAAATTTCTGTTCGCTTGATTCTTTAGAATATGCAAATAGGTTAGTATGGCGTATTTGCGAAACAATTAAATATCTTAAATAAATGAATAAATAACCAAATATTCAAACTGAATGCGTGTAACCATGACCTTCGCGTTACATAACATATTTAACGCGTACGTAACACGTCTGTGAAAGCGTGTTACATCTCGATTTTAGCAAACATATTTCAAATTATTTATATATATAAATACTTTCATTCAAGATATAGCATTTTAAATATGTAGATTTATTAATAATATCATACCAGAACTGGTATTTATATTTTCATGAAATTGATTTTCAAAACTATCTTACGTACGACTTTTTTCGAGTCCGTATGTAAAAAACACATAAAATATATTCGTACGCGCAATAACTGGTTTTGAATAAGATTTCAAAACAAGTTATTGCCCGCTACTTCGTACGCTTGGAATTTAGAAACCATCAAAAAAGCCATCCTTTTAAATCAATCTATCCATAAGAAAACATATCAAAGTCTATTGTGAAAATATAAGCACACATAGAGACATACTATACTAAAATAACGACTTTGTTGTATAATAAGTTAAGATTTTACAGCTGTCATGCCCTTTTCCGCCACTTTGAAGTTTAAATTTTGAATAATCCTAGTCTTCTACAATTTATTTAAATCCAAAAATTTCAGATTAATCCGACTTAAGTGAGTAAAAATCACAAAGATTTTTTTTCATAGATTAATACACACCTGTACACAAATAGATAGATTGATAAATAGATACGAACAGAGCTAAAAATACGCTCCCAGCCCCTTCGAGTGTCACGTGATAATTGCACCATCGTTAACGTGATTAATGTAGTATAGCAACATTTTTATAGTGATAAGATTTACATATCGACAGGTCAATATGTAACGTCAAATAGGTCATAATAACATGTGACCTTTCTTGATTTGCGTGTGAGAACATGACTTTGAAGACAATTTGTTTTAAAATTAAACTGGCAATTAAGTTTAGGATGCGTTTAAAAGAAGAAAATAAATAAATCGTTTTTATTAGTTTTTTTTTTATATTTATTTACGAATCTATGTATCTATGTATATATCTTTGAAAGCTATTTTCACATGTTTGTCGAAATTTAATTGATTTAACATATTTAGAAATATTAGGATCGATTACAATACTATAATATCAAAAAGTATTATATACACACCGGCACAATTAGCGGAACACAAAAAAGCAGGATTTTAAAATCTTTTACTTGAGGAACTGGCCAGCTATGATATTTTTTTAATTTATTGTCAAATTTGAAAATAGAAAATTAGATGACATACACTTTTTTCATTCATTTGTTTTATTTTCCCGAACAATACGTTTTGTCAACTTGTTCGAGTAATAACTACGTAATTGTAATTTTTTTGAAAAATTGCACTAAATGGTTTTTTATAAATTTGTTATTCTATAGGCAATTTTGTTTATTAAAAGCTCTTTATTATGCCTGACTTAACATCACTGGAAATCGTTAGGGCTGATGAAATGAGAAGAAATGGCCATACCTACAGATCGATTGCCTCAAGGCTTCGTCGACCAGTATCAACGATTCATCGCAGCATTCAGCGGTACAGATGTCTAATTCTCTTGTGAGGAGGAGGGGTCAAGGTAGAAAAAGATGTACATCGAGGCGAGATGACAGTTTTTTTACAACTTGGAGTTCGTAGGAATACGCGATTAACGGCTGTACAAGCTCGAAATGAACTGGAAGACGTTCGAGGAGTACGAGTAAGTGAGCTTACAGTTCGCAGGAGATTTGAAGAAGTTGGTTTAGGGTCGTATATACCTGCCAAAGGCCCAAATCTTGAGAGACGTCACCGCGTAAACCGATTAAGCTATGCGCGAGGACATAGTCATTGGGATTTGAACGAATGGCAGCAGGTTCTCTTTACTGATGAGTGCAGAGTTCTTTTAAAACAAATCGATGGGAGACAGCGAATATGGAGACGCAAAGGAGAATGCCACATACAGTCTAATTTTGAACACACAGTGGCTTATGGTGGCGGCTCGATTATGGTTTGGGGAGGGATATGTTTGGGAGCTCGCACGGAGTTAGTGATAGTCACAGGAGGGACCATGACAGTAGATCGATACATCAGAGACATTTTAGAAGAACATGTTGTACCATTTGCCCCATTTATTGGTGACGACTTTATTCTAATGCAAGATAATGCTCGTGCTCATAGTGCACAATCTGTACAGGCATATCTGAGCCACGTAGGTATACCGGTGATGCAGTGGCCAGCAAATTCCCCCGATATGAATCCGATAGAGCATGTCTGGGACTTGCTAAAAAGAAGGGTTAAATCCAGAATGCCACCCCCCAACAATCTGAATGAACTTGGAAACGCATTACTTGAGGAGTGGGATCGGTTGCCTCAAGAAATCATCGATAACATAATCTGTAGCATGCCCAGACGAATGGAAACCGTAATCAGAGCAAGAGGGGAAAACACTCGTTATTAATTTTTCTTTAATTTTATTGTTAATTCATTTAATGCTAACTTTTTTTTATATTTGGGTTGGTTCATAATCATCTAAAAATTCCACTTATTTCAAATTTCTTTATTTTTCAATAAAAAATAACGAAGACTTTTCAAAGTCGTTGTTAAAAGATGTTAATCAATTTGTTATTTTGTGTCTAATTACATTTTCGTCAAATATATGCGTTATTATCTCATAGTCTCACTTTTTTTTCTGTTCCGCTAATTGTGCCGGTGTGTATATTTACAATATTATAATATCAAAAAGGAAGGCAAGCCACACAACTTAGAGGTTTTCCTTCTAGATTTAGAGGGTAAATAAGTAAAATGTAATTTTTTTAGGGATCTGAAATTTTTAGGGGTATATTCAGGGATATATAAATAAATAAATATTCATGGACACATCACACAACGTCCTTTGGTCCCAAGCTAAGCTTATATGCTTGTGTTATGCGTGGTGTTATGGGTACCAGAATACGGATAGAATACATAAAGCACTTTTCTTTTTGTAAATACATACTTATAATACATAGTAAACGCCACCTTTTTGATAATAAATTATTATTAGATAGATTTGAGCTTATTGCGGTCGTGCCTGCAACACTCAAATTAACCACCACATTTGTCACTCGATCGAGTTTATATATATATGTAACCAATATTTAATTCTTTACATAATTTAAAGCAACGCAATATTGTTATTTTATTTCTAGTATTAAAATATATCATTATATATATTTTTTTTTTTTTACGTACTACGCCATCTATCAAGGCAATTCATGCTGGCACGACCGCAATAAGCTCAGTTGTAAGAGTCTCGGAACGGTATTCCCAGGTCGTGGGTTTAAGTCCCGCTTGCGGCAGTCACTTTTTCCACCATAATTTGAACCGTCAAGGGATGTTTTGACTTTGAAAAAAAAGCAAGCATGATTGATGAAACACCCATTTTTATCAATACTGTTATTGGTGTGAAGCAGCAGTGGGCTGATTACTAGTGAAAAAAACATGTACTAGCTGTTGCCCGCGACTTCGTACGCGTAGAAATTAGGAAATTTTACCCGTATTTGCAACATTTTTCACTGATGCTTTGCTCCTCTTAGTCGCAGCGTGATGTTATGATAATAATTAAAACGGAACCAATATTTTCAATATGTAACCGCCTTTATTAATATCAGTATATTTTATATTTTACTACGTTGTAATCATAATTGAACCGATTACATATTATTATGTTTCACGCAACAAAAAAACGTGATGGAGATAACTTTTTGAAGTTATCTTTTGACGCTTACAGAAAAATTTTAAGAGTTTGGAAACACACTTTTTTATTAAATTTACAAGCATATTTTGAATAAAGTTTTTACGTTGCTAGTGACTCAAAAAATATTGGCTGCCCTAAACCGATTATAAACCTGTAACTCTCGTGTGATAGAGGCTGCAAGTTGGTCTAAAGAAAACTTATAAGTTCGGTATGTATCTATCAAAGTATTAATCTATGTAACGGAATCTTTGAATACGATTTTCACCCACTTTGATTTGCTTACATATCAAGGACCGATGACAATGCAATTATTCAAAAATATATTCAGGATTTTTAAGCGTGTTTTTTAGTTTTTGAACTAAGGAAATTATAGTTACTATGTTTTGGAAAAAAGAACAGACCTAGATACTGTGAGAAAAATTCGTTTCTCTGGAGGCAATATCCATGAAGAAAACAGTGGACTGCGATGCCCATATTATTGTATGGAGAGCATAGTTTGGTATCGTGCCCTCTTAACTAAGGGTGTATTTTACCGGTATTTTGGGAAACCTAAATATTGTTTTCTATCTATTAGATACAGAAATCTAAACATATACGTCTGTTTCTCATTAGACTATCTTTTTTTTATACTATTGAGGTGGCGAACAAGCGTAGGTACGGCCCGCCTAATGGAAAGCGGTTACCATAGTCTATCTATAGACGTCTGTAACACCAGGGGTATCACTCGCACGTCGTCGACCCTAAAATCTTTTTTATTTATGATTGTAATTAAATTTAATAGTATATATGAATATGTACCTACTTGTAATAGCAGAAAGTGAATGATATATTATTGCATATCAACACAAACAAGACTAGTTTACACTTAGATCTTGGACGGTGTGACATTGGAAAGACGGAGCGTACAAAATAGAAAAAACACACGAATAGCGCATGGGTCGGTAGCCATTTAGGTGTTTAACAAATGATTGCTGACCCCAAATAGTTGGGGATAACGGCAGGAAGGAGAAGAAGACTTGCAGATACCGTGGTAGAACAGTTGACAGAAGGACGGAACAGAATATCGAATACAACGACTTCAGTATTCCGTTCTCGGTATCCTTGGTTCAAGTCTCACTCGTGGTGAAATATTTTTAACCGAATTCAAAAAAAGGATTCTCAATTCGTCTGTGTTTCTTTTTTTATGTTGGTTACCTCATAACTTTCAATTGGGCGAAGCGATTTTAATGTCTTTTTAGGGTTTCGTACAAACCCTTATAGTCTCACTCCGGTGTCCGTCTGTCTGTCTGTCCGTCTGTCAAACTTTTTTTACTCAGCAACGGCTGAAGGTATCAACTTGAAACTCATACCAAATGTAGATCTACGCGGTCCCTTACTGCAAAAAATATAATCAACCTGATTTGTCTAAGCAATAAGAAAATATTTTAAAGAAATGACGAGCACACTAGCGCCATTTGAGTAGTTTTCGTCGCAATAGGGAATCAAAATTCAGCGCCTATTACCGTTACTCTAGAGACTTGAAATTTAGCTCAGAGTTAGACTTGATACTGGTCATATTGGGAAAAATCCGAAAACTTTAAATTTGTTGTCACATTACGCGAAAAAATTATTTTTCTAAAGGTCATATTTTTCTAGTATCAGAAAATGATGTTTGTAAAAGCGCCATCTAACACGTAACAATCACCACATAGCGCTTGCATTTCCGAAACTTATTACAACGATTATGCATTAAATTAACTGTTTTATAAAATTATAAGATAGAGGGGTACTAAAAATTTATAAAACCAATTTAAATTTGCTTTAGGTTCTAAATATAACATTTAAACATGAATGGTAATAATAAGATGGTCCAGACGACCTATGTCCATTTTCAACTTTCGTTTACTAAAATTTTATTATACATTGGATTTTGGAACTAAAGTGCTATTAAATTGTTAATGAATTACTTGTTATTATTGAGATAGAAAATACATTTACATCGTATGGGATTTCATGTTCAAAGAATTACTATATACTCAAAAAGGCTTCAATCAAGACCTATTTCAAGCCCTTAAATAAAATTAGCCAATTCCTACCACCTGTCAAGTGCCATATTCCCTTACAAGATGCAGGAGTATACAAGCTTGATTGTGATTGTGGTCTCTCTTACATCGAGCAAACAAAGAGATCTGTTAGAACTGGGGTCAAAGAGCACATAGCTGATGTGAAGCACCGACGCAATACAAAGTCTGCAATATGTGAACACAGTCAGGATCGCCTTAACCACTACATCCGGTTTGATAAACCTCAAATCCTCGCCAAGGAAAATCGATACCGACCCAGAATGATTCGCGAGGCTATTGAAACAAAGAAACATAAAAACTTTAACAGAGAAGACGGTTGGGATCTGGCACCTAGTTGGGATCCTGTAATTAGTTTAATAAAATCCAAAACACACTCGGTTTCAAAACAGCAAGACACCGTTAGCACATTCTGCAGACAACAAGACTTAAAATCCCCTTAACTTCACTTTAGACCGACAACATAAAGTTAATAAATAATTTTCTTTGACTCCCCTTGAGTTTTCTTGCCAGATCTTTCTCAAGTGGGACGCGTTCCGACCTGGTGGTAGTATATTAGATAAAATAATAAAAACAAAATAATTAAAATAAATACTAATTTTCTATAAATTCAAATAAAAAAAATAACAATTTTTCTTTTTAATATAAACTAATTTAAATCTTAAAACAATAATTCATTTTTAAAATTTCTTGTTATTATGTAAATAATATTGTATTTAAGTATATAAACTTAGTTTTGCTTGCTATATTGTATACTACCTCTATAATAATTAAAATTTTAGTGTATGATAAAATTATGTATGTTTTACCTTATATAATTTAAAATTTTCTTTATATTGTTACAATTTGTTAATGTATTTTAGAAACTAAAATAATGTTATTGTATTTATGTAGTCTGAGCACAATGTAATATGATATAGTTTATAGTAAAAGTCTATCTTTATGGTCAATGTAAAATTAAAATCGAATGTGGGTAAACCCTGTAATAACTGATCGTAGAAGATACATTACAGCTCAGTCTCACCCCTGACCATGGTGACTGCAAAGTCTCCGAAACGTCGGGCCAAAACTTAAAACAAATATACGCGTCTAAATCCGTAAAAAGTAGTTTTATTTAAACAGATGAGTCGCGCAAGTGTTAGAAAATATTAAATAATAAATTTAGAAAATGTACATGTTTACTACATGTTTAATTAACAGTAAAAAATTAATGATTATGTTATCAAATGTTCATATTTTAGTGCTATTTATCATTTGTTTGGACATTACGAATTCCTTTAAATCAACTGGTTGTATGTATTTGCAATAATTTAAAATACATCGCTGGTTTTTTACTTTATATATTTATAACAAGCAAAGTAAAGAAGTAATGTATACCTTATAATTCAATAATGTTTAAAGTCCATTGTACCATAATTATTATTTGATATAATATAGTCATAATTTACTCGTTATCCAGAACTGTATGTCTTGGCTCAGTATCTCGATTGCTTTTGAAACAATAACATACCTAATCGATTGTGATTTGAAATGTGGCTGTGATTTATTTATTCGCAATTTAAATCTTTAAAAAAAATATACGCCATGTTCATTTTGGTATAGGTGTGTTCCAAATTCAAATTAGTGCTTTTTTATTTTATTATATTTTTAAAAATATAATATAGAATAGGAAGAAATAATTCAAAATGGGTTTAGACTTTTCACGAAAACAGTGGTTAACGATAGTTGTAATTGCAATAGCAGATTTCTGTAATGCGATATGTGTGGCTCTACAGGCACCATTTTATCCAAAAGAGGTGGGTAGTATGATTTTATTATCAACTCATAAATATCCCACTGTTGGGCGTGGGCAATTTTCACAACGGAGTAGGTTAATACTACACTGAGTAAACCAGATGATCTACAGGTTTAGTTTCAAGTTTTCCATCTCTAGCAGAAGTTATCGTCTTGGGTTTTCTAAGAACATACACGGTAAAATGGGATGGTGACAATATACACCACACACCTTCTAGGTGCACAACTATACTTAACTAAAGAATGAAAATTGATAAAGTCAATAGCACAATACGGCAATTTTTACTGAACTTTCTTACTATAAAAACTGTGCATTATAATAGAAATAGCCAATTAATCAAAATACAGCATAGTAGTTTTCATTTTAATTAAATTAGTTTAAGCTTTATACGCTTCAGAATTGGCCTCATGACAAAAATGTATTTTTTATATAATTTGAAATGTATCCTTGACTTTTCAAATCAGACCAAATCACTCTCTAAAATTGCAACATCAAAATATTTGTATCTATTTTAATTATGCAACGCTCAATCAAGGAAACAGCATAAGTAATTCAATCTACTTACTATAGCTATGGTATCTACTAAGTTGTAATAGCAATAAAATAGTGCTTTATTAGCTTTCAAAGTTGAATCTGAAAATTATTGATTTTTAGAGTTTCGTATTTAAAGTTAAAACCGAAACCTTCTACTGAGACTTCTGTGTTTTCATCTCTCACTAGGCTATATTTCAGGAACGGTAGAAGCATAGAAAGTTGAAACTTTCACAGTTGATATAACATATCCCTAACAGTTAGGTAAGCCATCTACTATCTTGACTATTATGACTATTAGTTTGGGATTTTATACCGAAGAATATCCGCAATAGAATTTATACTACATATTAATAAAGAGGTAAAGATGGAATACGTATGTAGAGGAAAATCTCCGAAATTAATTGAATTTTTGAACTATTCGGAGGCTACAATCTCCAATAGTGCTGCTTGTTTATTTGTTTGTGAAACGAACAAATAAACAAGTTTTTTTTTGAACGCACACATCTCAGGAACCGCTTTTCCGATTCGTAAAATTCTTTCAGTGTTGGATAGTATATTTATAAAGGAAAACTATAGGCTATATAATATCACGCTGCGACCAATAGGATCGATGTATGAGTTGAATGTAACAAAGACGGGAAAGTTTTCTAAATTCCACCCATACGAAATCGTGGGCAAATAAAAGCCCTATATATTTGAAAGGTTTAATATGTTACAGAGTAACCTACGGCTAAGTTAGATTAAGTTTATCAACTAGTACCAGCTGATAACCTCGGAGCAAAGATTCGCTTCTTATCACCAATAAAACAAATGCTAGGCGCTGCGTAATACCAACCGAACGTACCTATCACTTGCTATTATTTGAACAATTTGCTTAGTTCAAAAACAAAAAAATACGTTTGAAAATCCTAAATATTTTTTAAAATTATTGCATTGTCGTCGGTCATTAATATGTGTGTTCAATTTCATAGCAATCCGACTACTGCAAGTCGGTGAAAAATACTTATAAAGATCCCGTTACATAGATTGATACATTGATAGATTTATTTATATTTATAGATGCCTACCGAGCTGATAAAAGCGTGTCAAGAAAAATATAAATACGACGTAGCTGTGGTGATGTGGTGATCTAAGTAATTTTATACTTACGCCAAAACTAATCAAATTCAAACCCTTTTAATTGTTTTAATACATAGTAAACACCCAGAGGTAGTACAAACATTTGTATGACATTTATAAATATCACACAAATGAGTCCATTACATAAACCACTCGACCACAAGGCCCGTCAAGTTATCCCTTTACAAAATAATTAAGGGTCTTTGATTTTAATAGAACTTAGTACTTAACTTTACTTTAACTCAGTAAAACAAGAATATCTCTTGAATATTATGTCACTATGTCAGATGTTACTAAGTAATGAAGTAACACTATCTACATTCCAATAATGGAATGTTATACCTAATAGCCTATCGCAATGATATGTCTAAACATAAACGAATAGCGAATAAGAATACGATTTTGAGTAAAATATCGATTTAAATTGATATTCAAGTTTAACCTAGCCCACAAATGTAATGACAGGCCTCGAGATCTAGTGGTTCATGTAAGAACTGCCGCTAACGAGGTCGCAAGTTTGATACTCCCACGGTACTAGTGTTGTATTTGTCACATAAATATTTATGCTGCGTCTGGGTGTTTTCTATGTAATAAATAAAAAAGAAGAAAGAAATAGAAAATAAATTTATTATATAAGTAGTGTTCTGGTGCCAAATAAGCTTAGTTTGGGACCAGAGGACTTTGCATAAAAGTCCATAAATATTTATTTCTTTTGAGCCGTTTTTTCTCATCTGTCTAATGATGATTTTTCACGCATTACTAATCTTGAGTCAATGCATCTGAGTAAACTAAAATGCAAACAAAAGTTTGACTAAAATGCTTAAAAACATTACTAAATAACTTAGACGAGAAGAAGCTCAGTCCCACCCGTGACCATGGTGGCTACAGTCTCAGAAACGTCGGACTAAAATTTAAAACAAATTAACCCGTCTAAATCCGTAAAAAGTTCTTTTATTCAAAAAGAGAAGAAATTCGAAATTACAATGATTTTCAACATTATTTAATAAGAAAAGTAAGTTACATTATAATAATTGTGGCGCTCTATAGAATGGACTAGTACGATAATATTATTGATATTTGTATTCTCTTTTATTTGATTACCTAATATAAACAATAATATACATAGACATGTTTATTGTGTTACAGCTACATAAGCGCGTCAATGCGTTAATTTATCAAAACCTATAACTAGAGCTGAAACGGATATCCGGTAACTATCCGGTATCCGAATATCCGGCCTTGTTTTCACTATCCGGCCGGATACCGGATAGTTATACAGTATCCGACCAGATACCGGATAGTAAAATTTAAAAAAATCTCCTTTATTTACACAAGGCAAATCATACTCCAATAGGTTATGGACACCGTTTATTTTTATAATCGCACATCAAAAATGTTTGTTTTATTAATTATTAGTTTAATACTCAAAACTAACAAGTGGCAAATTGTGATGAATAAATACCAAATTTTCCGCGTTTGTTGGTAAGAGGCGACTCCGCTTGGCTTCGTATACCAGACCAGCTTCTGAAAATAGCCTTTCGCTGTAAACGCTACGGCCAGGTGCTGAAAGATAAATTCTAGCAAACCTTGACAACTGCGAGTACTGGTTTAGATTAGCTGACCACCAAATGTATGGGTCGTGATTGCGATCGATTCGAGATGTCTTTAAAAAAAAGTCAATCTCGTTAGCAATTAGATTTTGTTTTTCTTGACCGCGACAATCACTACTACATATTATCCTTTGCCACTTCATTGAAACAGTTCCAAAAAGTGTCATGAGCTTAACGTGTGAACTTGGATCCAGTTTCATCTTCTTTCATTCGTTTAGCGGGTGTTGAAGATGGCCATGATCAAACTCGAACGCCCTCGAGTCGACCCGATCTCCGCTTACGTGCGACCCGAATGCGCCTGAATATTTCTGATCTCGTTCACCGCGCCAATATTCAAATCAAACTGATCGCGTCAACGCAATAAAGGGCCGAATATCCGGCAGCCGGATATCCGGCGCTCCAGCCTAGTAGATTGCCGAATATCCGGTATCCGGCCAAACTACTATCCGTTTCATCTCTACCTATAACGTAGGTAAAGCAGTGAGACGTTAATGGGCTGGAGAAAGTGAGAGCAAAAGAGAGTTCTTATTTGAATGAATGAGTCGTGCAAGTCTTATAAATATTATGATCTGGATATACTTTCTTTTACAAAATACCAATCAGTATGTTGTTACTTCGAATTTGTTGAAACTATTTTTATATTATCTACGTTCTTTCTCACACCAAAATCATCATCGAAATCATCAAGAAAATATTATATGCGTGATTCATTTATAATTAATGTCTTTAAATATTTTTTCATATTATGTGGTTCAATTATTAAACCCAATGTCAAAAAAAAATATCTTTTGTTTTGTCTGTGTGTTAATTATCAGTTAATGATTGCACATGCAACATGCTGGATTGAAGTAGGTAAAACAATATAAACTGGCAATCGGATAATAATTGAACGAAGACAATGGCTTAACTATATTAATGACATAACTTTAACCTATTTGGACCAGTGTTTAGAATTATGAAATTGTGCTCCAGCTTAAATAAGACAAAACATATATAAACATATTCTATACTCTAAGCCTGTACGCTTGAAAATCCTGGATACTTTCTTGAAATTATTGCATTGTTATCGAACTTTAATAAGTGTGCAAAATTTCAGATTAATCCGTAATAGTCGGATTGATGTGAAATTACAAGTATTACAAGAGGGTAAAAATAGTTTCGGTCCGTGTGGTGACAGGTGGATTCAGAAGACAAGTGTAACCACACCATTTCTTTCCCAGGGTGCTGTAAGAGCCAGCTAAGGAATAATATAAGCAGATAATGTCTGAGAGACGGAAAACTCGAAACTAAACACTCTGTGCCGCCATCACGCCTGGTCAACGCGGCACAGTAGACCATAGTCCCTCCCAAAGTGGAGCAGGCCCGTGCCCAACAGTGGGACGATAATGGGCAAAAGAGGAAGAGGAAGAGAGAGAGGAAAATCATGTCCAAAGAATTCGTCAGGATAATACGTAAATACAGACAGATAAATTGATAGATAGACGGGTGTTAATTTAGACAGAAGGATGAAAACTTAAGTAATTTCTCTTTCAGGCAGAGAAGAAAGAATGTACAGCAACAGAATATGGGCTGGTGTTTGGTGTGTTCGAGTTGGTTGTGTTTTTAGTTAGCCCATTATATGGAACTCATCTGAACAGGATAGGACCTAAGTTATTGTTTAATGGTGGAATACTTACTACTGGAACATGTGCTATATTGTTTGGGTAAGTTATATACATGTCACCGCCCCATTTCCTTGTGGTGCATATGGTTTTTACAGTATCCTGGTGAGCAGTTAACACCAACATTTAGAGAACGAAAAGCTAGATACTAATGCCAACACACCTGCTCAGAGGTAATAGTCCAAATACCCAAACCTAAAACCCTCCCAAAATAGACGAGACCCGTCTTTTACAGTGGCTAATTTGCCATTAATAAATAGACTGGGAAAAGAATAAAAAATTTAATCCGTCACCACGAATAATCAATTTTTCCGTCCCAGTGTATACCTACTATACCTATACCGCGTGATACTTAGGTACCGATTCTACATGCACAACTAACGTTAAATAAAAAATGAAAATTGATAGTGACTATAACACAATTCGCCAATGTTAGCTGAACTTTTTATAAAAAAATCTGTATATTATAGACTAACGACTTAAATTAATAAAAATATGCACGAGGAAATCAGCTGTCCTAAGCCAAAACCTAGCAAGTACATTTGAGTAAATTTTCCAGGAGTAGCTTTTTCATTTTGTACAAAGTGCTAGTTGCTAGGTTTATATGTGTTCATATCTCTGATTCTATTTAAGATAGAAATACAGTTGTTTCTGCATTAGACGCAGTAAAAAAATTGGGAAATATTGGTTTAAGAAAACGAATTAAAAAAAAATGTCCCTTGCTAGGTTTTGATTTTGGACAGCCGAAATAGCCAATTATATAAATCATTATAATCAAAATACCATACCATAGTTGATTTCATTTTTAGTTAAGTTCAATTTTGTTGTGCACGTATAATTGGTACATAACATAAATTAATTTAAATTAATGATCTCTCTTTCTCCAGTTCATTTACGTCCCACTGTTGTACACGGGCCTTCTCCACTTTGGGAGAGATTATGTTCTACTGTGCCGCACCAATCAGGCTTGTTGGCACAGGGTTTATTTTAGAGTTTTCCGTCTCTCACAGAGGATGTTATTTGTGAGCAATATCACTTGGCTGACTTTTTTTTTCTTAATCAGTCACCACACGGAGAATGATTGCCATAAATTAATGATACCTAACGATAATTACCTAAAGATAAATAAAAATTTCTTTTGTACACACAGGCTGTTGGACAGAGTAGAAGGACATATCCCTTTTATTACTCTGAGCTTCATTATACGCATCATTGAGGCTATGGGTAATGCGGCCTTTCTCACTGCTTCTTTTGCCATCATCGCTAAGGAGTTCCCGAATAATGTCGCTACTATGTTTGTACGTATTCTCATTAAATAACACAACCTAAATATACATGAATAATTACAATAATGTTCAGAAAAAAGTGTATGTACTTGTTACTTGACGCTCAAACCATTTGCTTTTTTTTACTCGGTTTTTTGGTAAATATTCATATGAAAATAAATGATACTTTAATGTAGCGTTTGCATGTCAGGAACAAAAATAATATACTAACGAAAATATTTGCGTAACATTGCAATGGTGAAAGGCTAAAGGGCCTTTATAGTCTTTATATTTGTCATATACTAGTTTACATTGCATTAACCTACATCATCCTCACTCCCCTTTTTGTTGTAAAATTAATATTGAATAAAAAAAATAACAACGAAAAGAAAGAAAACATCCATGGATTTTCTTTTGGAACAGACCCCTTGCTTCTGACGTTTTATAAGAGTTCGATAATCTTGCCTACTTTAAAACAAAAATATTTGACTTCGACTTTTGTATTCCGAGATGTATTATTGTGCATTATTTCTGTTTCACTTCTGCCCACCAAGTAGAGCCAGTGTATCGTAGTCATGAACCTATCACTCAAGCGTAATAGTCCAATGGGTATTTGGTCTACTACCAAAGAGGAGGAGGTCCTTGCCCAACTATGCGACTTTAATGGGCTGGAAACAGTGGCGGATTTGCGGTCTCGGTCGCTCTAGGCCCCAAGCCATTAGCCGCTCTAGGCCCCAGGCCATTAGCCGCCCCTTTCTCAGCATCCACCATATAAATCACCGGCCCAAAACGGGTCACCCTAGGCCCGGACCTACCGGGCCTTAGGGTAAATCCGCCACTGGCTGGAAAGGAAAGAAAAATAGATAAGAACATTAAAAACATAGAACGCAGTAGCTAAGTGAAACCATTTACAAAGATTAGTCTCTATTCGGTTCAAACTACAGGTCGCAACTGATTACGCATTTAATAATATAATTATTGTGATAACGTGCCATTGACTTTAACTGTTATTGATAATAGGGAAACTTATTCCTAGCAAAATGCAAGGGTTTTGTTTATTGCATCATAATTTAACAGGACAGAGATTCTTGTTACTTTTCTTAGTTGAAAAACTAAAAAAATACTCTTGAAAATCCTGAATATTATTTTACATTATTGCATTGTAATCAGTACTTAACATGTGTGCAAAATTTCTGATCAATCCGACTACTGCAAGTTGGTGAAAATTACTTTTTAAAGATTTCGTTACCGTAATCTGTAATTTTGTTAAAAATTATGTTGATATAAAATATGTCGCTAAATATTTATGTTATTTTGTCTTTTGCCTGAAGTGAAGAACGACTGTCGATGAAGGAGGGAACCCACATATAATTTTTTACATAATTAAACATTCGTCCAAGATTGAAAAAGGATGTAAAGAAAATGTAAAAAAATGCGTTACTTGGTAACTTTCTCATAGTCATAACATAGAGCGAAACGATGGAGCGTGTCAGGACTAATTATAAAAATCCACGAAAACATTAAGTATGCTTGCATAAAGTAAAAAAACGCCTTTAAAGATATGTATGGCAATTTGATTGACTCTGTATAATAGATTTATTTACCAATTACCAACAGAATAAACTTTACGTTCAGAAAAACACTTCGATTTATAAAACAATATTTTTTATTACTTACTTTCAGGCGTCTTTAGAAACATTCTTCGGTCTAGGTCTAATAGTAGGCCCAACACTGGGTGGCGCGTTATACTCTTTGGGAGGTTACACACTACCATTCGCAGTATTAGGTTCAGCATTATTCTGTGCTGCTGTTATGAGTTGTATCGTGCTACCTAAAAACCATCATGATGAAGATCCTAAACCAAGTGGCCGTGAGTATAAACATTTGTTCTGTTGAATGTTAAAGTCAATGATATACATATTATATATATTCAGAGATAAATCAGATGGTGGGTTGATGTTTTCAATTGAGGAAAAGTAACTCTAGCCTGGCTAAATCGTACTTCATAGAATAATGACGTTTCATATGACGTATAACCTGTATCATAAACACACATAGATACATTTTCACGCACACATAGATATCTAAGTGGCCTCAAACCTGTTATATCTGTGAAGATTTTAATTAAAACGTTATCTGCACTAATATTACAAAGCTGAAGATTTTGTTTGTTTGTTTGAGCGCTAATCTCAAGAAACGCTGGTCCAATAAAAATAAAATATCAGTGTTGTATAGTACATGTATGGAAGCAGGCTATATAACATTACGTTACTCCTAATGGGAGCGAAGCACCAGTGTAACATGTTGCAAAAACGGGGAAATTTTTCTTAGTTCAAGGCGAATGTACGAGCACGTAGTCACGAGCAGCAGCTAGGCAATTATTTTTAAAAAAAATCTTTTTTTGTGCTTATAACTATTTGGAGAATTTATCGAGTTCTTTTGATTTCTCTAAAATAATACCACCAAATGCTGAGTTAGTACCTATTTTTGGAACCTCTTTGGAACACATTTCATATCAGTTCAGGCGTCTTAGAGAGATTAATAAAAAAAATTAAAGGTTCCGGCGAATCCCTTGAGAACCTACTGTCCTTGAAGTCGATTAAGAAGAAAAACAAAACAAATAAAGTAACAACATAATGATTAGGTATATAATACTAGTAACGTTTTCAGCTACAATGCTTTCTCTGCTAAAGATACCTGGCGTGATGTTAAGCGCAATGAGTATTATATCAACAAGTATGAGTATAGGATTCTTACAGGCGACACTAGAACCACATTTACGACAAGTAAGTACTATTCAGTTATTTAATAAATTTATTTGTATTATCTTCTTTACATAATAAAAAAAAGTCGTTATTTGTGTATGTGAGCTTATATCTTCAAAATTACACAACGGATTTTGTTGCGGTCTCTTATAATATATAGAGTAGTTCATAAGAATGGCAATATTTAATTTATATATGTGATTAATCACCGAACAGCGTCGGTGATACTGATTAGGGATGAGGAATACCAGGGTTGTTCAATGAAACCACTGTATTCTTGTTCAGCTGGTTGATCTTACAATAACTATCAAACACAGCGCCTATAGTGTAGTACTAAATGCACTACACTCCTGTGTAGCGTACAAGTAAATATATCTCTGAAAAATTGCAAACTTAACATATTTACCAGTTTGCACTCTAACGATATCGCGATTTAGCATTGTCAGTCAACGCCATCTATCGAGTAAATATTTAAGAACACTGTTCGTAGACAATATGTCTCAACTGGTTGTCGGGAAGTTTAAGTCGTTCTTAGAGCGACTCTCCCATACTAGAGCGCCCACAAACCTCAGTTTTTTTCCAGTTAGATATTACTGAAGAGCCTGATGAATGAAGAACTAGGTCACGACTAGTGGTTTATATAACGGATTGCCGTTCACGAGATCTCGGGTTCGATTCCCGCTCGAGACAATAATTTGTGCGATGTTTATAATTGTTATACAAATGTTTGTTCTGCGTCTGGGTGTTTTCTATGTATGTATTTATATAAGTATGTATTTACAAAAGAAAATTTGTATAATGTATTCTATCCGTATTCTGGTACCCATAACACAAGCATTTAAGCTTAGCTTGGGACCAGAGAACGCTGTGTGAAATGTCCAGGAATATTTGATAAAGCATTTATAATATTTTCTAACACTTGCTCATTTGTTTTAATAAATCTACTTTTTACGGATTTAGACGCGTATATGTATTTGTTTAAAATTTTGGCCCGACGTTTCGGAGACTATGCAGTCACCGTGGTCACGGGTGAGACTGAGCTGTAATTTCATTTTACTGAACTTTATTGAACATTACAGCTCAGTCTCACCCTTACCACGGTGACTGCAAAGTCTCCGAAACGTCGGGCCAAAATTTAAAACAAATATACGCGTCTAAATCCGTAAAAAGTAGTTTTATTAAAACATTTATAACTTTACATTTATTTATCTTCAGTTTAATTTCTCTCCAATGGTTCTTGGTCTAATGTTTGTGATCAACGGTGGTGTATACGCGTTGTCGGCGCCATGTTGGGGCTGGTTATGTGATCATCCGTCTGTCAGGCCCAAGTACGTGATAGCTGTTGGCTCCACGTTCGTAGCTGGTGGCTTCTTATTAGTTGGACCAGCACCATTCTTTGATATGCCTACGTAAGTTATCAATACTTATATTATACAACAGAAGAGTTCGTTTGTATGTTTGTTGACTGACGATATCGTCAAATATGCTGAAGGCTGCTGGATGCAGTTAGCAAAAGACCGCGCGTTGCAGCGGTCTATGGGGCAGGCCTATGTCCAGCACTGGACGGAAATTGACTGATGAATAGATTGATAATTCAAAGAAAAACCATTATCATATTAAAAAATAAGATAATGGTTTTTCTAAATAATAAATTAAATTAAATCAGATTAAATAATCTATTTTAAAAAATAATCTACTTAGTTTAAAAACACGCTTAAATATCCTGAATATTTTTTAAATGATTGCATTGTCATCAATACTGTTCTTCCTCTTCTTCTTATTTTATGGATCATCAATACTCAATTCTATGCTACGTATTTACAAAACGTTGACAGTTTATGTTGTCAGAGACATAAGTTTCTGTTGCCACATGTTGTCACAATCGTAGTAAACACAAGTAAACAATTATGATATTTTTACCTGATTCTATAAACAAAGCGTTTTTATGTGAAATTATCTGATGGTATGAGTATATGAGAGGCATACGTAGAAACATAATAATATAGGTGAGTCTACTCATATACAATTAAACTATTACGTGTATAATTAAAAATACAAGTGTGGTCATAGTTATCTTGTCAAGGATTGCTTATCGGCGCTGGAACGTCCCCTACTATACATCTACAATCTATCACTTGAACTGTCTGGATATCCCCAGCAGTGGAAGATATCTAGAGTTACGCCAGTGCCCAAATGTGGTAGTACCAATAGGGATGTAAAGACATACAGGCCAATAGCAGTACTCTCAGTGTTTGGAAGATTATTCGAAACTATAATCAATAATCAGATCAGAGCACAGCTCAAAGGACACTTAGCGGACCAGCAGCACGGATTTCGTACTGGTCGTTCTACTACTACAAGTCATATAAACTTTGTTGACCAGGCGACTTCTGTTATGGATTCAGGGGCCCAGATGGATACTGTTTACCTTGATCTGCAAAAGGCCTTCGACATGGTGGATAATGACATCCTACTCTCCAAAATGGCCTCTATTGGATTCACACCAAAGTTGTTGACATTTTTTGTATCTTACCTACAGCACAGAAAACAATATGTAAGGCTGTCAGGATTTGAATCTAGTAGTTACTGCACACGTTCAGGCGTGAGTCAGGGAAGTACGTTGGGACCCACTCAGTTCCTTATAATGATTAACGATCTTCCATCAGTTATAACAATAGCAAGCAGCCTACTTTTTGCAGATGATCTAAAGGTCTATCTCAAAATTGAGAGCGCTGATGATTGCAATACTCTACAAGGGGATTTAGATGCAATCATGACATGGAGTCAAAATAATCGATTGACATTCAATGTACAGAAGTGTAAGGTAATCACCTATACGAGATCGCGTGCGCCATTGAAATTTGATTATCAACTTGGCGGCGTTAGCCTGGAGCGCGTAAATCAAATACAGGACTTGGGCTTGTTATTGGATACCAGACTGGACTTTAGATCTCATGTAACATCAATATGTGAGAAAGCATATAAGATGCTGGGATTTGTAATGCGAATGTCATCGGCTTTCAGGGGCATAGACGCTCCAATGAGATTATATAAAGCTTACATCCGAAGTAGACTTGAGTACAATGCTGTAGTGTGGGATCCGCACGAAGCAAAGTATTGTTTAATGATCGAGCGCATCCAAAGAAAATTTGGCAGATTTGTTTTTAGAAAGAGGTACGGTTACTACCCATTTCTGTACCCTTCAATGTACGTCGCCGCAATGATAGGACTGGATACGCTGGATCTGCGACGTAAACAGCTACTTATGACGCATTACTGCAACCTGTTATGTAATAGGGTTGATAACCCTTCCACATTAGAGAGGCTGGGACTGGTGGCTGTTCCCAAGCGTTTTCTTGTGAATAGTGATGGTATGGCTGGCCTGCGTCGAAGAAGAAAGCTATTTGCTGATCCTCCGGGAGTGCGGACCAAACGTGGAATGGCGGCGCCAACGCCAAGGGCCATCGGGCTGTTAAATACGATGCTGGCTCGGCACCCTGATATTGATATCTTCCATGATGGCTTAGGCAAAATATGTAGGCTAATTTACACGTTTTTAAACAGTGTATGATATTTCATAGGTAAGACGATACAAAGATCTCTTGTTTGCACGGTGACCACTTGATATGTTGTAGATTTTCCCTAAATTCATGTTAATGATTGTTTGTTAGATGCACTGTACTTTTTCCAATGAATGTTTGAAGGAATATTAAGAGAGCAAGGCAGCGGTTGCCCAGAGTGTAAGGGAAGTGCAGAAGACTGGTGATATGTCCTGCACATCTCACATGCTTAATACAATAAATAATACAATTGTCGAATTATGTTCTACATGTGATATTCTGAATTGTAATGCTAGTGTTTTGGTTTTACTGTAAGCTTGCATGTAATTAAATAAATAAATAAATAAATAGTGATACTTCAACATGCTATTCTAGTACTTAATTCTGATCAAGGAATTGGGATTATTCTTTTAAATTATTGCATTGTCATCGGTCCTTGTTAGGTTTGCAAAATTTCTGATCAATCCGTCTACTGCAAGTGGCTGAAAATCGCTTTCAAAGATTCCGTTACACAGATTAATACATTGATAGATACATACCAAACTTATAAAAGCGTGTTAATATTTTAACTTCAAATGTCTGTCAAAGACATATTCTTTGAATAAGTGTTTTTAAATTATATTATTTATTGTAATATCTATTATTGTTACAGAATTAAATGGGTCACTATAATGGGTTTGGTACTTCACGGTCTTGGTATGGGGAGTCAGCTGGTCGCATCATTCTCTGACGCACTTAGTACTGCTATGTAAGTATATAAATGTTTCATAATCAAAATACACATTAATTACACCTTAATCAAAATATCTGTAGGAATAGCGTTTTGCTCATTTTCCAAAGACTCTTCGGTGCCTGAAAATATATTTTAATGCACATATCGAAATAAATAAGTAAATAAAATTAAAAACAATTGAGTTTTAATTAATGCTTGGGGAAAAGACACTGAAAAAGTACAATATAAATAACGGGGTTAAATAGCGGCTCTATTTTACCCCGTAGATTGTTTATTTACATTTTACATAACAATAATCGATTATCTTTTGATTCGAAAGCCTAGAATTCCACAACGAATATAAATTCTTTAAAATTACATATAAAAATATAACATAGTAAATTTCTTCTAGTTATTGTAATATTTTAATTATTCTAGTGCAAGTGGTCTCCCAAACTCTATAGAAACATACGGTCTAGTATCCGGTATGTGGACATCGACATTCGCTCTAGGAGCGTTCATTGGACCAACTATATCAGGTCTACTGTTTGATTCTATCGGGTTCCGTAATTCTACATTGTTTATATTTGTCCTGCAAATTGTTGTGGTAAGTTACAGTATTTTAAATAATTTAAATTTAAATTATAAGGCATGTAAATTTTATAAGAAAACTAGCTGACCCGGCAAACGTTGTTTTGCCATACTAAAAAAAAAGTTTGAAAAATAGATGTTGGCCGATTCTCAGACCTACTAAATATGCATGTAAAATTTCATAAAAATTGGTCAAGCCGTTTCGGAGGAGTACGGTAACTAACACTGTGACACGTGAATTTTATATATTAGATGTAATAATGTATGAAAATTGTTTTCTTGTTTGTTATTATATAAATTTTATAAAAAAATAATAATGTATGAATATAACTTAAAGGTAAGTCTGTCTATGACCAGTATATGTTACCATGATTTATGGAATGGCTGGCTGCAGGGTTGACATTGGATGGAAGCGGCCCAAACCCGCGTGTTGTGGCGTTCTATGGGGTAGGGCTATGTCCAACAGTGGACGGAGAGAGGCTGATGGATGAATGGATGGATGGATGCAGTTAGCCCATGACCACGTGGTGGCATTCTGTGGAAAGGCCTATTTCCAACGGGGGACGGAAAAGGGCTGATGGGTGAAGAATATGTGTTAGAGTCCCTGGCTACCCTCATGATGATGAGAAATATAAGACGCTAGTGTTTTTACCCTTAGGCCGTGAGGATCATAGTCTAAGACGCCGTTAGCTTTGCATGTTCTATGTATTATAAGTATGTATTTACAAAAGAAAAGTAGTATTATATATTCTATCCGTATTCTGGTACCCATAACACAAGCATATAAGCTTAGCTTCGGACCAGAGGGCGTTGTGTGAAATGTCCAGTGGCGTAGCGTGCCTTGGTGGGGCCCGTATAAAAATTTCTTTAAAAAAACATCTGTGCATAAAATTGATAGAGATATTTATTCATCATAATTATCTATTATTTTTTCCAATAAAAAAAAATTGGGAACTATTTATTAGTTTTTGCTTACGCACGTCGGGGGCCCTTGTGGCCTGGGGGCCCCATATAATTGATACGGCTGATACGGCGGTAGCTACGCTCCTGGAAATGTCCAATGTCCATATTTTTATTATTTTATAGAGGCAAGCGCCTGATTAATTCTAAATATTATAATACATGCTGACCCGGCAAACGTTGTTGTGTCATAAGAATGTTAAGGGTGGACAACCCTTAACACTTAGGTGTATCAAAAATAGATAGTGGCCGATTCTCACACCTACTAAATATGAATAGAAAATTTCATAAAAATGTTTCAAGCCGTTTCGGAGGAGTATGGGAATAAACATTGTGATACGAGAATTTTATACGTTAGAGATATGTATGTATTAACAAAAGAAAAGTAGTTTATGTAGTATATCCGTATTCTGGTACAACAATAACACAAGCAAAGCTTAACTTGGGAACAGAGGACGTTGTGTGAAATGTCCATATTTTTTTATTTATAAAGGCAAGCGCCTAATTAGTTTTAAATAATATAATATCTAGTTACATTTTATAAACATGTTTCTCTACAGGCGCTGTTATTGTTAATATTCACATGTCTTTGGGATAAAACATCCAAGATGGACGTGTCTGTGTCTGCTGGTGATTTGTTACAAATTGACGGCACTTTGGATGAATCTGTGCTTATTGGTGATAAGTACCCACCACCAAGAATCAAGAGGTAAGTAACTAAACCTTCATATCTACAAAAAAAAGTAGTATATGTATTCTTTCCGTATTTTGGTACTTATCCATAACACTACCAAATAAGCTTAGATTGGGACCAGAGGACGTTATGTGAAATGTCCATGAATATTTATTTATTTATTTATATCTGTGTAGTGACGGCATTCAATACATCTTACCACCCCATTTTAACACTAACGCTTCTATTATTTCGGTATGTATCTATTAATGTATTAATCTATGTTACGGAATCTTTAAAAATAATTTTAACCCACTTACAGTAGTCGAATCGAGCTGAAATGTAACACATATTAAGTACCGACCACAATTTAAAAAAAAAAGTAAAAAAATCTGGATTTTCAAGCGCGTTTTTTAGTTTTTGAACTAAGTAGATTATTCTCTTATGGATGACGTAAAATACAGCTATGGGATAAAGGTACCAATTCCACGAGCACAACTAAACTAAAAAATGAAAGTATATAGTGTCAATATATCTATTAATTGCTATTTCGTTTTACATATTTATGTTAATTAAAATCGTTAGTCTATAATAAACAGCCATTGCCAGATTGCGTTATTGGCACTATCAGTTTTCATTTTTTAGTTTAGTTTAGTTGTGCTCTTAGAATTTGTACAATTGTACGCAGATAACATCCTCTGTGCTCTCACAGGAGGATTCGACATTTTTGTAGAGACGAAAATGTCGAAACGAAATTATACCAACAAGCCTGACATAAAGACCATAAACCCTCCCATAGTGGAGGAGCCCCATGCCCAACAGTGGGGTGTTAATGGTCTGGAAAGAAATAGTCCGCAATTTACATTCCGTAATGACTGAAGAAGGGATAATCTAGGGGAATAAAATACAGATTTCGTTCGACCTATTCTCAGACCTACGCGATATGCATACAAAATTTAATAAAAATCGGGACCTATCCAATAATAATAATCAGACAAAATTTTACCGCAATCGGTCAAGCTATTTTGAATAGCTGTTAACAATAGTAACTAACACCGTGACATGATAATCTAAACTAATATTATAAAGCTAAAAAATGTGCGCTTATCTCAGGAACCGCTGGTCTGATTTGAAAAATTCTTTCAGTGTTTGATAATACATTTATCGAGAAAGGCTATAGGCTATATAACACCACGCTGCGTCCCATAGGAGCGAAGCAACAATTTGTTTTATATATTTGTTTCACCCAACAGCCGTCGCTACGGCATCAGCGTAGAACGTTCCCGTCCACCAGCCATGAACAGTCTCATAGCTTGCTCCAGCTACAAGAACAGAAGATCACCTTGGAGTCAACGCACTCCAAGATACAGACCAACTTATGGCTCTTTGGATCACAGATACAGAGGAGCTTATGGTACATAAAACTATAAACTTATCAAATGAGGTGAATTAAAATATTGGGGTGAATAGATGGTGCCAATTCTTTTGCGCCTATAATTATACTAAAATATGACTAAATTTTGATTCAACGCCTGTGGTGCTCTGCTTATTTATTGTATTTAAAATCATGTTCTATTTCATGCAATGTCAAAGTTTAGTTCACTTTTAAACATCATTGATTTATTCATTCATGTTTACATTATCAATATTTGTGTTGTGCAAAGCAATTTGGCACCATTGTTAATTTAATTAATAAATTATATATAATATTAATTTACTGAAAAACGTCATGAGAACATCATGCGTGATATCTCAAAATATTAATAATATTTTGAGATATCACGCATGATGTTCTCATGGCGTTTTACCTAATTTGTTAAACTTATAAAGTGGGGTGAATAGGAAAATTGGGGTAAAAATTTTAATGTCGCTTCAAGACTTGGTGCATAAAACTTTTAGTTAATAAAGTGGGTTGAATAAATTTGTGATGTTATTTGGTAACTTTACCTTATAACCCCTTTATTAACATTCACCCCATTTCACAAGATCAATAATTTTAATGGTGAATTAATAGTTAATATTTGTTTGTAATAAACTATTTAATAATTATTTATATTTTAACTAGCTGACCCGGCAAACGTTGCTTTGCCATACAAACAAATAATTTGCAATAAAATAAAATTGCGACTATAATTAAAGCTCTAAGCTATCCTATCTCTCAAGTTGGACCAGACTGCTCACGGTGTGCCAATTTTATTTAAAATCAGTTAAGTAGTTTAGGAATCCATCGCCGACAAACATCGTGACAGGAGATTATATATAAAGACTAGCTGACCCGGCAAACGTTGTTTTGCCATACTAAAAAAAAAAGTTTGAAAAATAGATGTTGGCCGATTCTCAGACCTACTGAATATGTATGCAAAATTTGAGAAGAATCGGTCAAGCCGTTTCGGAGAAGTACGGTAACTAACACTGTGACACGTGAATTTTATATATTAGATAAAAGTAGCTATTATTTTTAGTTATGTTCTTAATATATTTAATAATATGTATAATAAGTTTGTGTTTACGATAGTAAAATTAAATAATATTGTAGTTTTGTAAATATATTGTTAAAATAATTTGCAACTTAATAAAGGAAGTTTTTCAATAAATTTGAGTTTTATATTTCTAATAACCTTTTTTGAATGTCTATGTGGAATCAGTAGAGACACTGGCTGTTCTGCGTGAAATATTAGGTTCGATTCATTGCACTCAACCATAGATAAAAAAAATGTATTCCCTAATATGCAATGTAGTCTCCGTGTGGTGACTGATTAAGAATTTAAGTGTCATTTAGTGTGTTGACATACTAGAGTTCATTTAGGAGTTTTCCTTCGTCCGGCTTCTATAGCACCCTGGGAAGAAAAAGGGGTCATGTCACGTGGATTCTTAATCCATCCATCTTAATTAGATATTAATTAGACACTAAACAAACATGGAAATATACTTATTTTTTGGGGTTAGAGGAAGATGACGTTTTGTGAACTTTTGTGACTATTTATTTTTATTTAGGACAGCAGCTCAGCAACCATGAACTACTAACATGTTTTCATAGTTCTTGTCACAATACGTGCATATTATTATCAAACTAACACAACACATTTTAAATACATTGAAAACTATTTAATTTAGTTTGTAAAATAAGCACTAGGTATTATTTGCAACTCACACCTTTTCAAAATAATAATGACAACTGAAGGGATTAAGACGGTACGATACCAAATTATGCTCCATACAAAAGTATGGGTATCGTACTTCCGTTTTTTCTTCGCGAAAGTAAAACCGATTTTAATAGTTTTTGCGTTATATTATAGATAAAGAGTACATCTATGCTTCTTTTTTTCAAAACATAATAACTGAAAGAAATATGACAATCCGAAAAACCTACTTTTTTCGGTTTTCTTTAGATAAAGTTGCAGCGTCTATCACACAAATTTGGTTAAGTTTTACCACAAAAGAAAGTGATAGAAGCATAGATACTCTTTATCTATAATATAACGCAAAAACTATTAAAATCGGTTTAACTTTCGCGAAAAAAAACGGAAGTACGAAACGTCTTTTTTCAAAGAATTTGTAGGTAAAATCCGCTTCATCTACATATATTTGTCCTTTCAGCGCGGCGCTCGGAAATAGGGATAGCAATACCTAAGGCAAATACCTAAATGAGGAGTACAGTACCCTCTTAAATACCTTTTCACTGGTTTTATTTGACTTTATAGTTTATTTAAGTTGATACAAGCGTCAATGTATGTTGTACATTTGTAATCTACCGTGTGCAAGCCTTGCGAATTTTTTCGAAAGCAAGGCCGTTGTTGTAAGTAAACGTAAACTAGAACTGATTAATTTCTACTACATTAGTGACTAGAATATTTGTAAGACTAAGATTTGCAAATATTGTTTACGATAATAAAATGAAATGAAAATAAAAAACATCATACCGTCACAAATTTTTCCCATGGGGGCAGGCAGAGACCATAGAGCGCCAAGTGCTACAATCATAACACACTTCCTTAGCTTCATTTAAACTCATACATCTGGTCATACATGCCCGACGGTTGTAAGTACTATGTACTTGACCCTTTTGAAGGATATCTGTGACGACATCAGCCAGCATTTCCACTTACCTCCGCCGTGTATATGCCTTTGGCTTTTGACAACTGTAGATTAATTTTATTATACCATAACATGTAGGTACTAAAGCATAATAAACGTGTAAAAGAGACGTGTCTCACTCGGGTACTGCCGCGGTAAAGCTATTGCATAGCATTTTTTATCAAAATAAGCAATTATAATTATTTATTTATTAAATTTATGCAGTAATTTTTTCCTTTGTTTTTTTTTCTTTGATATTAATTCAAGTTACACTTTTTGAGCTGTCTGTCCGTCTGTCCGTCCGTTAGGTTATTTTCGTTACGGAACTCCTGGATTCGGTCTCCACGGTCAAGGCCCGCGATAGAAGCTATACAATAGCTTAAAAGATGATAGATAGATAATCGAGTCATAATTTCTTGAACCAAGATTCTGCCAGCCAATTTCTATTTCTGATGCTACCAGGGCATGTGGGCATAATAACATGGTTTATGTAGTGATGATAATATATATTTTCTTCAGCTGTTTACAATAGTACAGAGTACACTATAATTACACGATATAGTATTACAGCTATTTTTAGCGTTTAAAACTCTAATGGTCTTATTCATTATGACTTATCGGAGGTTTAAACGGAGATTTTTTAGGAGAGATAATAAACGTTTTAGTGTAAAAAGACTATCATGAATAACAAGTTTTGACAATTTTCGCGAACCGATTTTAGCGAACTATTAAACCTCCGATAAGTCATTATGAATAAGACCATAATAATTTATTTGCATAACTACATTTACGTTTAGCTCTCAGAAGCCGTCGCCACAATGTGTCAAGTGATTATCCTAACACGATTTAGTCAATATTATCTGATTAAATATAATTTGGTTCCTTGTCATGTATAATGTATCACCCACGTATTATACAAGTATGGATATTTTTGACCTTGTTATACTATTTTATGTCGTAATTTTAATACGATTGTAGGTTTTTAATAATTATCTTGTAATATATTGAGTATATTTATACTACATCGTTTTTTCTAGTAAAATAAATTTTAATAAATATTCACGGACATTTCACACAACGTCCTCTGGCCCCAAGCTAAGCTTATATGCTTGTGTTATGGGTACCAGAATACGGATATACTACATGTACTACATTTCTTTTGTAAGTACATACTTATGATACATAGAAACACCCAGACGCAGAACGAACATTTTGTATGACATTTATATACATCACACAAATGATTGTCTCGTGCGGGAAACGAACCTACGACCTCGTGAACGACAGTCCGTTACAAAAACCCTTAGGCCACAAAGCCTGTCGGTATCCTTAGTTTATAAGTACTTACATACAGTGATTTATTTACAAACTATAAAAGTAGGGCCTCGTTCACCATCTTCAAGTAAAGCGTTGATTAGTTACTTATCGATTAGCGTTAATTGTCAAGTAATAGTTACGAGTATCTTCTGTCAATTTCAATTGACGGGCCTCGTGGTCTAGTGGTTCATATAACGGACTGCCGTTCACGAGGTCTCGGGTTCGATTCCCGGTCAGGACAATCATTTGTGTGATGTTTTTAATTGTCATACAAATGTTTGTACTGCGTCTGGGTGTTTACTATGTATTATAAGTATGTATTTACAAAAGAAAAGTAGTTTATGTATTATATCCGTATTCTGGTACCATAACACAAGCATAATAAGCTTAGCTTGGGACCAGAGGACGTTGTGTGAAATGTCCATGAATATATATATAATTTTTTAATCTTAAGATTACTGCTACTCGAACGTCGTGAACGTCGCACGTGTAATTACTGGTGACTTTAACTAGCGATTAGTCTACTTGGCGCTTTACTTGAGAATGGTGAAAGAGGCCCTTAGACTGATTGATGTAAAATAGGGTAGCTGATATATTTTGCATATAGGTTCCTTTTAGGTATATTCTAAAACGACTCAAAAAGAGCTTAAGAATTTACGTAGAACTGCGATATTTTTAGCATAGAGTCACTAAAATCGAATAAATTGGCAGCAGACATTAAGCAGCAAAAGTGGCAAATAAGTGCATGCTAATACAACTTTTACAAGCCACCTGCTAAAACTAATACATTATGTAAACATGTCAAGGATTGTCACGTGAAAGTGAAAATAGCCCTCTTTTAACCTTAATTACAACAAGCAAAGACGTTACTATTCTATTGTCATGTTTGAAAATTTGAATTTACAAACTTACGCAAAAAACGGTCCAGTACGAGTTGTACTCACAAACGAGGGGTTCTATACCATTAAAATCACAATATATTAGACGTCATCATATCATGTAGTAATAATCTTATTGTCATAAGCATGTCATTAAGATACACAAAATATGTTTGTCGTATGGCAGTCTCCTTAAGCATTTATTGCATTCTGGTCATAGATATACATAGTAGACGTTTAGTTGACGTTTAAAATTGAAGAACAGTAATTTTAACTTGGCTAAATCGTACTTCACAGAATAATGGCTTTTCATATGACGTATAACCTCATATCATAGACACACATAGATACATTTTACGCACACATAGGTATGTAAGTGGCTTCAAGCCGACTGAGTGATGTAGCCATAGACACTGCATTTGGTATATTTGTGATCCTGGTGTTTAGTTTTTTTTGTTATAGCGGCAACATAAACACATCAAAAGATAAAATGTCAACTCCCAAGCTTATGCCGTTGATGAGATACAGCATTTTGACGGACGAATTTACATTTTGATAACGAACCCTAAAATTTTTATTTATTTATTTATTTAAAATCTTAACATCTACCATTACAGGATATCCGAATTCGATAGTGTCGCTCTTAAACTATACAATCTTTTTGACAATATAAAATAAAAATTTAACATACTTTTCAAAATCCATAAAATATATAAAACACAATAACACTATACATACCTATCGAAACTATTTTCAGATTATTACAATTAACTTAAATAACTAATTACAAATAATAAAATTTTTGCGAGTTCACTCAATTTGGCCGAAAAGATGTCAATCCTGTCATGAACTTGGTTCACAACGAGGATAGCTCGGGTAAAAGGTGCTTTCTGCAGCAGATTAGTCCTAGATACTGGCACAGCCAGGAGACGCGTAGCCCGCCTGCGCGACACGTACCGGTCTGGCACGCTCAACTGCAAAAGAGTAAGCACGCCCGGGTTGTGCGCCGCACCACGTAATAACTTTATTATGTACGCAATGTTTATGTCGATCTCTACTTTTATTATTCGGAATATTAATATTTATTGTATTCTGCACTCTGTAATAAGAAACAATCTGTACTAATATTATTCAAAGAGTTCGTTTGTATGAACGCGCAAATCTCAGGAACCACTACTCCGATTAGAAAAATTCTTTCAGTGTTGGATAGTAAATTTATCGAGCAAGATCGTAGGCCATATAACATCGCGCTGAGACCAATAGGAGCGAAGCATCAATGAAAAATGTTAAGAAAACTAGAAAAAAAATCTAAATTCCAGGCGTATGAAGTCGACTGAGTAGCTAGTGAATTTATAAACATTGTTAAAATGTTGGTCATTATCAGACATCTAAACGATCAGAATATATACATTCTAAATACATTGATTAGATGCAAGTTTCTGCATTTTAAAACTAGATAACTATTAGATTTGCATAAGAAACATCTATGGAAATAAATAATAACCAGTTTCAGAATATATTTATGCGTTCTTAACGATATTGCGAATGATATAGCAATACTAAGTAATATATTTGTGATGATATGAATAACTAGTTTAATCTGGTGCTCAAGTCCACTATTTTGGAACAATTGTCATACCGGCACAATACCGGCACGATACCGTTGCAATTGAAGTCAAATATCCGTAGTCTGCTATATGCCGTCATAACGGTCTTTCAATGGTAATAGAATTGTCGATCTCTTTTATCTATGCATTGAATTTTCGGTCTCTTTTATCTATGGATTGTGTTAGAATGGTATGTATGTGTTGCCGTTTTTAAAAAATGCGTTAGTTGAAGTGATTTTCGAAAAACTACTAATAAATTTAAACATTTAATCATGCTAGACTTCGTTTAAATATATTTGGACATACTATTTATTAGTATAAAAAGCAATGTGAAGTTTAGGAGATTAGTAAATTGCAATAAATTACAAAGAACAATTTCTAATATTTCTATCTATCTATTTTTTATTTATGGCAATCTGTCGACACAGGACAATTTAAAAATATTACTGTCAAATTCAAAATAGCAGACTACCGAAACATTTCAGTCATTGAATTGCAATTGTGAAGCAGTTGTGTACGAGACTAGCAATTTATGTCACTTTGACAATTGTAAGACAATGATGAAGTCGTTATGACGACACATTAATAGTAGACTACCAAAAACTTTACTATTGCACCATAATGGTACAATAATGGTACAGTTGTGACACCGTTGAAATACCCGACTCAGGGCCCTGTTAATTTGCAAATATTTTAATCAGTTGAGACATTTGTGGAGATTTTTGTGTTTTTAATGTCCACTATCGTATATGAAACCTCTATTTTCAGAAGTGTACCTATTTAGTCTACTAAACCTATACCAGGTGTGCTAGCATAGGCGTAATTTAAGATTTTCCCACGAAAGATGTAATCTGCTAATGTTATTTCTGTATTTTACAGCATCTTGGGCAATAAAAGTTCTAATATTAAAGAAAGACTCCTCATTATGCCGCTATTTGAATTAAGTCTATGTCAGATGGATTAAATGGATTTATTTATCTAAAAATGGTCTTAAATGGTAAAGATATTATCGTTATCTTCAAATACGTATTATAAAATAAATGTTTTTGTTTGTTTGTCCCTATATGAGCGATAGAGCGGTTCAGGAGGATGGTTTTTTTATAATTTGTTAGGATTTTTATTTTAAATTCCACGCGTAAGAAGTTCCAGGCAACAACTAGTATATTTATATACTTATTACATATTCATAAAAACTTATCTAATATTTAAAATATATAAGATCGTTAAAAACGGCTCTTCTTTTTTATAAATATTGTTTAAGTTTTAATAAAAACTCAAAGTACAAACTTTGCGTGAGATAAAAACTTAATAGGTATGTTATTGTGATCTTTGAAAATAATAATAACACACTGTAACACGATCTAAGAACATCTTCCAATTGTTTTCGAAACAGTAACCACTGGATGTCAAACTTGAGGTTAAATGAAAAGAATATAATAATGGTCGATCGTTAAAAATCTGCCTGAGTATATAAGGACTATTTGTGTATTCTAATATGATAAGTTTGTTTGTTTAAACGTGCTAATCTCAGGAACCACTGGCGCGTTTTTTCCATTCATACATCAGCCATTTTCCGTACACAACTCGGTCACCGTTAGGTCTTTTGAGAAGCCCATAATAACTATTTGTGGTTATGTTAACATGTGAAATTAGAAACTCATTAAATTAAAAACTTTACGCATCACTGAACTTTTGTGTATGACGTAAGTATCCAAGGACTTCAAACAAGAAACAAAATCGGCCAAACTCAAGCCGCATGTTCCCATAAATATTAAGCCATGGGTATGGTCTGATGAAAGCTCCTAACTAAAGGTGCTTTCTATTAATGGTAAAGTAGTAGTAGGTGATAGTAAAACCCTATCACAAGACCCGTGAATCCTTATTTCATTAAAAAGAAATTTTAAAATGTATTAAAAAAGACACTTTTATATTTCCTTTATTCTTTTATGTTTGTATGGAATTTTAAGTCTATCTATTTATATGGAATTTTAGATAGATATGAATAAATTCTATGGATAGAAAGCTATGAATAGATTCTAGTATAGAATTTTAAGTCCATTTTTTATTGTTTTAGCGTAAAATGGCTGTTGATTTCCTGTTTAATAAAATGAATAAATTACAAAATATAAAAACATCGCTCGCTGCTCGCGGTGAGTATTTACACTACCTACCTTACTTGTAAGTACATTTATTTCCTATCTCTGATAACAATTATTTAAATTCTCAGATTGCATGTCAAAGAGAGATTAAGCAATCTTAGTAGATAATGTATTACTAATAGTTTACCTGTACATTTTCCACTTACAAAACACTTCCACCTTATTGTTTTTCCATTTCATTTCTATAAGTGTTATCCTTGTTCATCAAAGATTGCAAGATACAGCTACCTATTTCTAATCAAGGATATAACTGAGAAACCATTCATACGACTTCAGGATAATAGAAATATCAAATCAAAAGTTACAAAAGAACAATTCGGTTACAAATAAAAAGACCTTAAGGGCCTACATCAATATCATCGCCGACACGTACATATTAACACAGCCAGTAGGCACAGAAAATGAAGAATTAGGGATACTTTTCCTATTTACTCAAAATCTACTAAATATATTTTAATTCTGATCCACGTGTTTCTATACATAATAGTTACCTATGTTTTTAAAGTTATTTCATTAGTTAATACGCGATAATAGACCGACAAATGAAAAGAATAAAAAATGAGAGAGGTTGTTTCACTAAGGTTTTCTTTCGAAAAAACTTTATTCAATCGCGTTTCTGAGTTTATGCGATCCTAGATTATATATTGAAAAAACATATACTTAAAAATTAGAGCTTTAGCCATTCAATCTAAAGAAACAATGAAAACTTCGTACGTAGCTATTTTGGTATCCTCTTCAGCCTTCAAAATATATTCTACTATTTTTTTGTGAATATTCGTCGTAATACTTTAGTCAATTGTAGATTATTTTTAAATTTCTGTTTCGCAGATTACTAAGATACTAAAAAAATACGATTTTACAGGTAAAGTCGGTTTAAAATGGGTTTTTTTATATTTATTTCTAATAATTAAGTTATAATCATAAATCCTAGACAGTCTATTCATATTATACTGGATTAAGACTATCAATACTTAATATACTTTGGACCACAATATCTGTGTGAAACGAATACTTCAAAGCACACCTCCAGCTATGAGAATGAAGTGGATAATCCTTTTCATTGTCATGATACGAACAGGCAAAAAATAAAAAAGAAGACTTAACAATGACGTCATTTGGGGATGAGAGAATTGCGTCATCTGAACTTGAATCACAAAATAAACCCATTTAAAAATAAGTATCATTATCCTTGAACTTATAAAGTGAATCATTATATTATGTATTAGTAAAATTATGTATGTGGGAATCTGATGCGATTATACGTAAACCAGAATGGCAGAATTACTTACTTATGACAAAAGCTATCAAAATTAGCTGTTGTTGTTTAGTTGACTATCACATGTATTTTCGTATAATATCAGAAGTTATTATGACTCATAATATAGTAGGTATTAATCTCTCCCGCAAACAAAACATTGAAAATATTTGAATTGAACAGTGATATTATGGAAGTTAAAGATTTGCTCCTTTAAGCACATCCTTTCATTCATGAGGCAGGTAGATAGATACGTCGGAAATGCACAGTGGGCTTTATTGTTCGTTCGTCAGGTAAACTAACGCTCAATGTACAACCGACGAGGTAGATCCGCGTCGATTATTGCGTGAGAACTGAGAACTCCTTTAACAATCAAATGTAACTGTCCTTTCTTAGAATACCTTTGTTCGCAGAATTAGTACAATTGATGAGTTTTATGCTTTGTTTTTTTATTTGAGTATCCTTGGCTACGTTTCTGCTAACATTAACTTGCGAAATTAAGTTTAGAATAGCTTTTTATTTGAACAATCATTGGAAAACGTATTTGCTTGTGGTCTTCGAAGAAAATCATTGTTCGTTCATCATCATCATGTTATTGATTTTCAAGGTATATCCAAAATAGAAGCACAAAAATGGAAAATAAATTTAATAAGAAATTGTTATTTTTAAAGCTGCTGACATAATAAACAAATATGTCCTGCTGGATAATTATGTCCTACTCTTGACCATAGTGACCGAAAAGTATAGGTAACGTCGCGTCGGGCTAAAATTTAAAACAAATATTTGCGTCTTGCAAGTCGTGCAAGTGTTGGAGAAAATTACGTAACTACTTACATATAAATAAGTAAGTCAAAATTTCCCTTTCGTTTAATTAAATTATGTAAGTACTTATTTTAACAAATGCTACAAACAGGTGCGTCGACACCCTCCGGTGTATTCTCTCCCTTGCAAGGTCATATGCATTTTCTATTAATATAAGTAGTTTATATTCTAACCGATTATTAAACAAAGAAGATGATTTTAAAATGTGCTTTAATTTAACAATGAAATTATTTCAAGTAATAAATAAATATGGAGATTTCCCACAACGTCTTCTGGTCCCAAGCTAAGCTTATATACTTATTAAATGTTAAAGAAATTTATTAATTTTTGCAAATTAAATTGTGGTGGAAACAGTGATCACCACAAGCGTGACTTGTCGGTCGGCAAGACGGTCCCGCTTGCGGTGATCACTTTTTCCATCACAATTTAATTTATTATTAAATGTTGTTTAATCATTGGTCGTACGGTTTTTCATGTTTTAATTCCATTTCAAATAAATAATTAAATTGATGCTTTAAGACGCTCTATAGCATCAGTTTATACGAAAAGATTTCTATTCTTGTAGGGCAGTTAATATTTTCATAGAAAAGTTTCAACAAGAAACATCAAGTTTAAATACGAGTATGTCTCATAATTATAAGAGGCCATGATATGGTTACATGACTACCAACTGCTTCGAATACAGGAAGCCCTTATGTCGAGGGAGACAAGCAAGTGTGTCGCCACTGGAGCGAAACGTACACTGCTCTTGTGAACTTGCGTGGCACACTAACCTTGAGGGTTATATTACACGAATAGGAAATATGTTTACTTAGAATGACTCAAGTCAATTTCCTTCCAGCTTCTTTTTTTTCTTCAGTTATTTTAATAACAGCTTCCTGGTAAGCCGGAGTTTCTTTTTGTATAAAGCACATGATGTTTGTAATATATAATAAAGGAGAATGATATACTAAAAATTAAATAGAGACTTACCTTTTTATAAATAAATAAATGAATATATTCATGGACATTTCACACAGCGTCGTCTGGTCTCAAGCTAATCTTATAATGCTTGTGTTATGGGTACCAGAATACGGGTATACTACATAAACTACTGTTTTGTAAATACATACTATACATATACACGCAAGACGCAATACAAACATTTGCATGATAATTATAAATATCACACATGATTGTCCCGTGCAGAGATCGTTGCAATCATTGATGTACTTGAACCACTTGACCACGAGACCCGCATTTATATTTGAAAGCATTTCAAATATTAATGTATGTTTCAATTTGTATACCCTGGTTGATTGTAATTATTTGATCGTATTTCAACAAATTAGGGATTACTAATAATTAATAGTAAATGTTTTATTGCAGTTATTTAACATGGATTATGTCGTAAAGTGACAGTTTTCTAACTTAACTCCTCCGTGTGGTGACAGATTAAGAATACAAGTGTCACCACCCCATCTCCTCCCAAGGGGGTTGTAAAAGTCAACTACGGGATATACACACAGATAACATCTTCTGTGAGAGACGGAAAACTCGAAAGTAAACCCTGTGCCAACACGCGTGGTCAGCGCGGCACAGTAGACCATAATCCCTCCAGCGTGGAGGAGGCCCGTGCCCAACAGGGACGTTAATGGGCTGGAGAGGAGGAGGAGAGGATTTCGTAAACTGAACTACGTTTTCTACAACAATAAGACAAAATTGAACTATAAGATACTAAGCCCGCCTTTGTGTTTGGTTTACACTTAAGACGATACCAAAATAGCTTCGTGCATTTTTCTACGTACGAAGTTTTCATTGTTTCTTTAGATTGAAGGGCTAGAGCTCTAATTTTTAAGTATATGTTTTTTCAATATATGATCTAGGATCGCATAAACTCAGAAACACGATTGACAAAAGTTTTCTCGATAGAAAATCTTAGCGAAACAACCTCTCTAATTTTTTATTTTTTTCATTTGTCGGTCTATTATCGCTTATTAACTAATGAAATAACTTTAAAAACATAAGTAACTATTATATATAGAAACACGTAAATCAGAATTAAAATATATTTAGTAGATTTTGAGTAAATAGGAAAAGTATCCCTAATTCTTCATTTTCTGTGCCTACTGGCTGTGTTAATATGTACGTGTCAGCGATGATATACGATAATATTGATGCACAAGTGCATAAAATCTTCTTAAACAAAATGTTGCAAGTGGGATAAGATTAAAAATGTTTAGAAGAAAAAACGAAAAAGCTTATATCTTTAAGTAAAAATTAATAAAATATATAGATGAAATTAGTATGTAATTTTCATTTTTTTTTTAATAATTTTTTTACGAAAATAGAAGTCTAACATAAAAAATAGAATAAGCTTAAAACATGTTTTATAATATTTCTGATTTAAAACAATATAAAACAACACAATAATAAGACAAAACTTTGCAGCGATGGCAATGCACGCCGATTCCAGGTATTTGCGATAAGCCAACCGTACCTGAGCTTTTGCAAATGGTTAACCGAACAAATAAAGTAGGTGCTGAAGTGTGAAGCCGTTGTTTAATATTTGAAAAGTGAACACTAATTTGTACATCAAATAAGGCAAAGGCAATGTTTAAAAATTTTTATGTTGTGACCAGTGGCGAATTTACCCTAAGGCCGGGTAGGCCCGGGTGATTTACAAAAAAGCTTCTTATTTAAAACAAAATAAAATTTTCTTGCGAAATAAAACTGAATTTTCCTCCTAAATTTCTAAATATCTAATAAATAAAATTCACGTGTCACAGTGTTAGTTACCTACCGTACTCCTCCGAAACGGCTTGACCGATTCTTCTCAAATTTTGTATACGTATTCAGTAGGTCTGAGAATCGGCCAACATCTATTTTTCAAACTTTTTTTTTTTTTAGTATGGCAAAACAACGTTTTCCGGGTCAGCTAGTATTTACATATAAGTTGGCAATGAAGAAATTTCATTATGTAGTCTATATGGTGGATGCTGAGAAAGGGGCGGCTAATGGCTTGGGGCCTAAAGCGGCTAATGGCTTGGGGCCTAAAGCGGCTAATGGCTTGGGGCCTATGGCGACCGAGACTGCAAATCCGCCACTAGTTGGGACCTATTTGTAGTGGTACTGAATATCGTGCAAGTCATGAATTGAATCACCCAGAATAAATTAATAATTTAATCGTAGATATTTGTAATGGCCTACTTATTTGTCAAATAGACGGGCCTCGTGGTGGAGTGGTTCATATAACGGACTGCCGATCATGAGGTCTAGGGTTCGATTCCCGGTCAGGACAATCATTTGTGTGATGTTTTTAATTGTCATACAAATGTATGTCCTGCGTCTGGGTGTTTATTATGTACTATAAGTATGTATTTACAAAAGAAAAGTAGTTTATGTATTATATCCGTATTCTGGTACCCATAACACAAGCATAATAAGCTTAGCTTGGGACCAGAGGACGTTGTGTGAAATGTCCATGAATATTTATTTATTTATATTATTTATTTATTAATTAATCAGGAAATTGAATTTATCAATTATTTATTACAAATATTAATCACTTTATGACAACATCCTATGATCTTACTTTTGGATATTAGCTTGAAGATATACTAACCGTGTAGTTTACTATTCTTCGTAAGGAGATGGATTAAGAACATAAGTCTCGCCACCCCTTTTCCTTACCAGGGTGCTGTAAAAGTCAACTTAGGGATAATGTACTCAGAGAATATCTTCTGTGAGAGACGAAAAGCTCGCAAATAAACCCTTTGCTAATACGCCCGGTCAGGCCGGAACAGTAGACCATAATCTCTCCGTAAGACCCGTGCCCAACAGTGGGACGTTAGTGGGCTGGAGAGTGAGAGAGAAGTATTTTAATTTATTGCAGTACAAATACATGTATAAATAGTCTGACAATTGACAGTCCAGTGGAAATAGAACCTTCGGTCTTGTGCACAATATGAGATTTACCACCACTACTCCACAAAGCCTGTCTAACAATTAATATCTACTTCCGTAATAAAAACTCGTTGAAAGTTCGAATTTAGTGACCTTGGTATTTTTTACTTAAGACTTATTTAAACTAATTAGAATAGTATTATTTTAGACTGTAAAAATAGGCTGAATGATATTTATCTGCTATTTTAAAACCGAACACTTTCGATATTCGTTTTGACACAATCTGTGGAGATTGTTTGTTTTTAAAATAGCCTTGAAAGACACAGACAGGCAATAAATTAAGTTTATTCTAGATTTATCTTAATTCATTGAATATTGATACATTTTATTTATCAGTCTTCCGGCATTTAATTTTTTGGTATTTCATTATTGTATGTAGAGATATCAAAATATAATTTATTCGCTATTTAGTGCATAAGTGTTGACTGAATATTGTTTCCTCAATGTAAGAATTAAATTGTAGCAAGATGTGATTATATCTTTCTTTCGACATCAGCAGGAAGCGGAAAAGGGAAAAAAAAGGAAATAGGTACTCGTTGAGTGTCCTATTCAACTCGGTAGGATAACAGGTGCTAGCAGGCGACAGCACGTGACCGAGCGCCGGTCGCCATTCGCGTGCGCACCGTCATTGCCGCCGCTCCGAACGAACGCGCTCCGCGCGCTGACCGTTAATTTTGAATATTCCAAATTCAAAGTGCCTGTGCAACAAACATTTTTTTCTGGGATTTTGTGCGTGTTATTTTTTTATTGTGACACTTTGATACAACAGGTTGGTTATCTTTTTTTTTTTCTTTTTACCACGTTCTTACTACATTTTATTTTTAAATAAAATGCACCACACTTTATGTTCACATAATAGATGTCAAAAATAAAATTGAAGAACTGGTTTTAATAATGAATTTTTTAATCATGCTTTATATCTTAAGAAAAGACTTCAACGAGCGGCGGCGAGGTTACAAGAAGCTTAACGCTCTCAAACGGAAATGAAGACGCTACCGGTAGCTTTACGGCTATTAATACTTACATTACTAGATAACTATTCGGAAATATCAATAATAATTATTATATCATTTTATAGTTTCAATATTACGAATGTTACGTAGTTTTTTTTAATTAACCAGTGAACATAGAGCTATTGTATTATTTTGGAATGAATACTAAGAATGCTTTAGGAATACGAGCGTTATAATTTAGGTTTTAATTCACTTACAATAAAGTTTATTTCGGAATTCTTATTAAAGAATTTGAAAGTCTGAAACTTAAGGACAATGGTTTAACAGACTTGAATGGACAGCTGATACAAGTTTTATATAAATTGCTGGTTACTGTTGCATCAGGAAATTGCTTTTAACTATTCAATATAATTAAAGTTATAAGTTACTGTACCACCCCTAAGTTAAAACCTGTTTTGTATTATACCATATTGGGTATTAATTTGAAAGTGTATTTTATACTTCCCGGTGTTTATACTACCTGTTGCACAAGGCTTTGTACTCCTTTATATCATTTCATAGGCTCTTGATTATATGTATATGTACTAATTCGTTATAAGTTCAGTAGTTTTGGCGTAAAAGAGCGATAGTGACGAACGGAGTGGTGACGGATTAAGAAAACAAGTGTCGTCACCCCATTTCCTTTCCAGGGTGCTGTAAGAAGCCAGCTAAGCAATAAATAATTATAAGCAGATAACATCCTCTATAAGAAACGGAAAACTCGAAACTACTCACTAATTAATTTATTCAGAAAATAATTTTTAGGTATAAAAAGGGAAGAGTTAATTTATTCGACGAAAAATGAAAATAAAAATGTTTTTATAGAAAGAATACAATATTCAATAAAAAAAATGTTTACGATACAAGGTTGCCTTTCTATTGCGAGCAAAATTATTTTTATAAAACACCTTATAATTCGATATATAAAAGGCAAAAGTATAAATTTTGTCCGTTATATAAGTTTTGATCTAATAAAAACCAAACTCCGAATTATAAATGTTACTCAACAGGTTTTTTGTTCTGTGAGTCACGTGGGATCTGTAACGATTTATTTTCTTTTGTGATTAACTCTGTCTAGACATTTGCGTGATGGGTCTAGCTCTTAGATATTTATGATAGCCTTTTTTACTAAGTTTATAATATAATAAATACATAACATATGATTTATGATGATATGAAATTGAAACACAACACAATAGTACATGATTTAGACCTTAGAATGTTTGTCTCTCTCTCTCAAGCATATTATGTTTACTATAATGGTAGGCAAAGGCATAAATCATTCTGTCAATATTGCCAAGAAGTTAACCACACATTTGAATTCTTAATCCGATACCACACGGGCAAGAACCTTATCTTACAATACACGGTAATTTAATTATTTTGCAATTGACTTGTTATGATTTTCCTTAACCAATCAAAATATAGCAGAAGAAATGATTACCATCAGCGGGTTGAACCCACAACCTGAGTACCGAACATGGTAGTGTTAAATATTTGAAGCACCATGATAGTTCAGCTGGAAGAGCAACGATATTACGGGGTATTGAATTAAAGCTCATGGTATTAAAAAAAATATCTTTTGTACCCAATAACGCCACAGATAAAAAACATAAAGATATTAAGAGGATACCAAAATAGCTTCGTGCATTTTTCTATGTACGAAGTTTTCATTGTTTCTTTAGATTGAATGGCTAGAGCTCTAATTTTTAAGTATATGTTTTTTCAATATATGATCTAGGATCGCATAAACTCAGAAACGCGATTGAAAAAAGTTTTCTCGATAGAAAATCTTGGCGAAACAACCTCTCTAATTTTTTATTTTTTTCATTTGTCGGTCTATTATCGCGTATTAACTAATGAAATAACTTTAAAAACATAGGTAACTATTATGTATAGAAACACGTGGATCAGAATTAAAATATATTTAGTAGATTTTGAGTAAATAGGAAAAGTATCCCTAATTCTTCATTTTTTGTGCCTACTGGCTGTGTTAATATGTACGTGTCGGCGATGATATTGATGTAGGCCCTTAATGGGCCTCTATTCTAGTGGTTCATATACCTAACGGACTGCCGTTCACGAGGTCTCGGGTTCGATTCCCGGTTAGGACAATCATTTGTGTGATGTTTTTAATTGTCATACAAATGTTTGTTCTTTGTTGTTTATACAAATTTTTACTATGTATTATAAGTATGTACTTACAAAAGAAAAGTATTTAATTCTATCCGTATTCTGGTACCCATAACACAAGCATATAAGCTTAACTTGGGACCAGAGGACGTTGTGTGAAATGTCCATGAATATTTATTTATTTATTTAATAACATTGTTTTTATTACGTACTAGCTGTTGCCCGCGACTCCGTCCGAATGCAATGTAGAAAATTTTCCCCATTTTTGCAACATTTTTCACTACTGCTTCGCTTCTACTGGAAAAGAAATTTTTCAAATCGGCCTATTGGTACCTGAGATTAGCGCGTTCAAACAAACAAACAAACGAACTCTTCAGCTTTTTAATATTAATTTTATCTATGGTTTTTCTTTAATATAAACACTGGCTAAATTAGTACCATCCTATTCTTAAAAAAAACTCTAATAAGTAATTTAATTAGCAATCCAATGTGTTATCAGGAAATATTAACGCTTAATTATTTCGTGTTCTACGACTTATAAAACTCTTGTAAGAAACTTCTTATATTCGATTATTGAAAGCAAATATATAAGTTTTTATACAAACTAAAACGTTATAACGTGACTTATAATCACGCTTATGTATAAAATTAGATATTTATATAAGTAATTCATATTATATATAATGATTATGTTAACATGTAATCTTATGCAATCACTGTCATGAGAATACGCTTATCACTTGCTTTATACGTTATAAAATACTCGTATTATAAAAATGGCTTATTTCAAAACTAAAACATACACTTGAAAATCATGAATATTATTTTAAATCTAATCTAAAAAAAATTTCATTTTTTTGCGTAAATCGTCAAGTCCCCACCCTAAAAATGATAAATGTTTGAATAATGGTAGACATTATTCAAACATTTATCATTTTTAGGGTTCCGTACCCAAAGGGTAAAAACGAGACCCTATTACTGAGACTTCGCTGTCCGTCCGTCCGTCCGTCCGTCCGTCCGTCCGTCCGTCCGTCTGTCACCAGGCTGTATCTCAAGAACGGTGATAGCTACACAGTTGAAATTTTCACAGATGATGTATTTCTATTGCCGCTATAACAACAAATACTAAAAATAAAATAAAATAAATATTTAAGGGGGGCTCCCATACAACAAACATGATTTTTTTACCGTTTCTTGCTCGATACTAATAACGTTGCCTTATGTTGCATAGATAATGGTACGGAACCCTTCGTGCGCGAGTCCGACTCGCACTTGACCAATTTTTTTTATTCACTTACTTCTCTCATTAACTTAAGTCCGTCTTTTTATGTTTAACACGTTTTTATTAACTTCGTGAGAAGCAAAGTATTCTAACAAAGCTTATTTTAATCTTATATTTCTATTTTCTAACACTTGCGCGACTCATTTGTTTAAATAAAACTACTTTTTAGGGTTCCGTACACAAAGGGTAAAAACGGGACCCTATTACTGAGACTTCGCTGTCCGTCCGTCTGTCACCAGGCTGTATCTCAGGAACGGTGATAGCTAGACAGTTGAAATTTTCACAGATGATGTATTTCTATTGCCGCTGTATTAACAAATACTAAAAATAAAATAAAATAAATATTTAAGGGGGGCTCCCATACAACAAACATGATTTTTTTACCGTTTCTTGCTCAATACTAATAACGTTGCCTTATGTTGCATAGATAATGGTACGGAACCCTTCGTGCGCGAGTCCGACTCGCACTTGGCCAATTTTTTTTTATGTTTAACACGTTTTTATTAACTTCGTGAGAAGCAAAGTATTCTAACAAACCTTATTTTAATCTTATATTTCTATTTTCTAACACGTGCGCGACTCATCTGTTTAAATAAAACTACTTTTTACGGATTTAGACGCGTATACTTGTTTTAAAATTTGGCCCGATGTTTCAGAGACTTTGCAGTCACCATGGTCACGGGTAAGACTTATACATATTTCTATTTAAACTAGTTACCTATATAACTAATTACTGACAATAAGGAAAAAATTTTAAGCGTATTTTTCTATTTTCAAGACCTTTTAAGTAAATTGTTAATTTACACGAATATCAAAAAAAATAGTTGTTTCATTTTAACCATAACAAAGTAAACATAACAAATATACTTTTTGACAGATTTGCAGAAATAATTTAAAATATTTTATATCAAATGTAGAGTAAAACAAAAAAAAGAGATAAATTCAGATTTGACGTCTTTCAGAAGAGTTATGTAAAAGCCAGCTAAGGGATATTGCACACAGATAACATCCGCTGTGAGAGACGGAAAACTCGAAAATAAACCCTGTGCCAACACGCGTGGTCAGCGCGGCACAGTAGATCATAATCCCTCCCAGAGTGGAGGAGGCCCGTGCCCAACAGTGGGACGTAAATGGGCTGGAGAGAGAGAGAAGAGTATGGAATAAAAAGCACATGTTGCGTTGACCCCAAGTAAATTATAAGGGAAGGAAAAATGTAAATTATGATTTGCAATAATGTATATATGTATACATATATTATGTGTATTAATAATATTTTTATTATTTTATGCTAAAACATTTTGAAATTTAAAAGGATTATAATTTTTATCTGCTGTTACAATATGTGACGGCTTTACTTGGAAATTTTATACCTATAACTTACTGTTTCAGTAAATTGTGTCCTGTTAAAAATATTAACAAATAAACGAATATAAAAAGATATGAAACACGTATTAGTTACCTTTGGACATAAAATAAAAATGGCGATCTTTCAAGGTCATATTTTGCAACAAGTTCGATGTTTTGATTAGATTGCTGATGTTTAAAATATTATTACAATTTTATGCATCATCTTTTTTATTGATATTTAATGGAGATTTAAAGTCAACATCACGAATAATGGGATTTTAATATTTTTACTGTCGGCTACTGTACTGAAAAATTTCAAATTTGAATTTGATTCTAAATTCAAATTTGAAAATAATTTTTCTTGGTACTAAAAAAGAAAACCTTTCTTTTTTTTTCAATTTGAATTTAAATTGTTCCTTGGCGGGTTGTGGCCTCTTTTGGCGCTTTTTACCATAGAGTATGCAACTTAACTTTTAATATAAGTAATTACTTAAACGTATACTTATTGTGCTCACTCACCCTCGAAGAGTTCATGCAATATCGACATAACAGAAAATGTAAAATCATTGCGTAAGATATCAATCACGTAATGTGCATATATTAAGTAATCGTATGATGTTTTGGAACGAAAGTACATATTATTTTGAAAAAGGTTATCTCTAAAGCGCTGGAAAAGTATTCGCCTGATAGGAATCTCGAGATAAAATTTGGAAATAGACAGAACTTAGGATATTGTCTGTTTTAAAAAATTACCAGCAACATAAATCAAATATCACGAAGTGCATCACGATCTTATTTATATACTACTTGTCTTGTTAGCCTAAAAGCGGCTTTCACTCAGACTAAAAAAAGAATTGGCCTATAGATAGGTTTCTACTTATCTTTTACTTTTTTAAATATTTGTTATGATATTTAAACTTTTCAAACTAAATCTTAGTTTGAAAAGTTTAAATATCATAACAAATATTGACGTGTTGATGGAATTTCAAATCTGTCCATGATGCATTCAAAACCTGTACCCTTATTATACCAAGTCCTTTATTTACAAACATTCACCAGGAGTGAGTGAAATAGATACAATGTGCAAGTGAGAAAGAGTATGTTTCGACTGCGGTGCAACTCAAAACGTGCGCTATAGGTTTTTGCGCCTGCATTTCTGCAGTTTTCATGAAGGCTAAAGCATAAGAGGAGGCGAAATATTAAGTAAACTGTAAATTGGCGTCCTTCCTAACTATTGCCAGTTACATCTTATGCTAAAAAGTTTTTTGTTTTTTGTTTTTTCTTATAACTGGTTGTAACGTTATCTGCACACCCTAATTTTAATTTTCTGTCTAATAAATATTAATTACCGAATGGATACGGATACTTGTAGCAAGTTGTGGCAAAAGTGTGTCTGACAATAATAATACGATAACTACTTACAATGTGACAGGCCTTATGGGTGAGTGGTTTATGTAACGGACTGCCGTTCACGAGGTCGCGGGTTCGATTCCCGCTCGGGACAATCATTTGTGTGATCTTTATTAATGTCATACAAATGTTTGTTCTGCGTCTGGGTGTTTCTATGTATTATAAATATGTATTTAGAAAAGAAAAGTAGTATTTAGTATATCCGTATTCTGGTACCCATAACACAAGCATATTTTATAAGCTTATCTTGGGACCAGCGGACGTTGTGTGAAATGTCCAAGAATATTTATTTATAATTAATTAATGTTTTGATTGCGATTAGTAAAATACGTTTGGTCGCTTTCTTTTCAAACTTGTGACCTAAAAATCGCTGTCGCTTATCGCGTCATCTTATGACTTATGATTTAAGCGTTAGACAAAAGCGGCTAGTCGGCCTTCGTTCGACCGGTTAGCAGCGGTTTACTTTCGCATTGCAAACACCAACCAACACTCCGTCCTGTTCATTTATTGCTCCAAATCAGACGCCAAACTTAGCAATACGTACACCCTAACTACAAATACGTACTCAAGGTTTCTTTACACATAATTACATTAAATTATCTTCCAATCTAGGCATGTCACTCTTAATATTTTTTATGCATTACACCTGTGATCTGCATTAGCTTATGCCCTAAAGCATTTTGTTTATATTTTACAAGGTGTTCTATAACTACATGACTTATATTCTATGCAATATTGTGATAATAAGTATATAATATTTAATATTGACTACAATATGAAAAGCTCAGCACAATGGTAGATACTATTAATATACTATATGGACGTAGCCAGGGGGGTGGCAATTTTTAAGTCCAGAATCGCATTAATGTATATCCAAAACAATATAATTTTATTTTCATTTAAAATTTAAATATAAAGTTAATTTATAAAATAAAAATAAGGTAAAATAATCATACAGCGATAAATAATTTAAAAAATTCTAAAGTCTTCTCTGAATCTTGTAACATAAATATCTAAATTTGAGTTGCATTTAAAAAGTGATACTCATAAAGCATATTATAATCGAAAAACTTTAATTAAACCGCTCGAATCAGTAGCCATAAAATACTATTGATGTTTCCTAAGAATGCAGCACATAGCACTAAAACATTCTTTATATAACATTCTCTAACAATTTTTATAGCTTTTTAATAAAAAGACATAATTAAGGTCTGGCCGCAAATACAATTCTATTCCATTTTTAAAAATGTATTTGTCAAACGTGGATGGCAAAGGTGGAATAACGGTACGCCTAAAACAAAAAACGTTTCGTTTAACAGAAAGTAAATGGTCAAGTTGAAGTACAATTTATGAATTTTGCAGTGAGACTTTCTAACGAATGACTTTTTGACGTTCGATTGCATTCTTTTCGATAAAAGAAACATTATATAAATAGATTTAGCAACCAACTAAGTAAATACCAAAATGATACAACGAGATGATACCCTATACATAATAATATTATGATAAATACGTATCTATCCTGGTTTCATACATTTTTCTGGTGGAGCATTACAAAATAGCAAAAATTACTCATTTATTTTTGTAGGCGTGGGTATCTAATCGTGGATGATCTGTTTTACTTGGAGGTAGGATTTTTAAGACGTAATTCATCTTTAGGTCTTTTTTCATCCCTTTTAAGTTATTTACTACTAACAATTCAAAAATGTACTTAAAATATGACCTAACACATGATTATTATTAACATAATCTGATATGATTTACTTATGTACCCAGTTTTTAACAATGGCCAAGATCATTAAAAGAACAATTACGTATTTCTGTATAAACCTCGATCTAATTACGACAAAATTTTATATAACAAAATTCAATGTCACATTGTCACATTGAACATGTGTGAGATAAAAGCTTTATACGCAGTTTTCTTTTTTCTTCTTCATATTTCTTTGTCCTTCTTAATTATAATACGCCTCTAATGAGACTTTGAAGTAGGTAGTGTACGTACCTATTGTTCATGATAGCATTTTTAACACGCTTTTATAAGTTCGGTATGTATCTATCAATGTATTAATCTGTGTAACGGAATCTTTGAAAGCGATTTTCAGCCACTTGCAGTAGACGGATTGATCTGAAATTTTGCACACCTAACAAGGACCGATGACAATGCAATAATTTAAGAGAATAATCCCAATTCCTTGATCAGAATTAAGTACTAGAATAGCATGTTGAAGTATCACTATGACCACAAACAATTATACACGTAATAGTTTAATTGTATATGAGTAGACTCACCAAGATTATTGTGTTTCTACGTATGCCTTTCATATACAATCAGATAATTTCACATAAAAACGCTAAGTTCATAGAATCATGTAAAAATATCAAAATTTTTTACTTGTTACTCTTTGTTGTTACTCTTTGTACTACTTGTACTCATTGTTTACTACGATTGTGACAATATGTGACAACAGAAACTTATGTCTCTGACAACTATAAACTGTCAACGTTTTGTAAGTAGGTAGCATAGAATTGGGTATTGATGACAATGCAATCATTTAAAAAATATTCAGGATATTTAAGCGTGTTTTTTAGTTTTTAGGGTTCCGTACCAAAAGGGTAAAAACGGGACCCTATTACTGAGACTTCGCTGTCCGTCCGTCCGTCTGTCACCAGGCTGTATCTCAAGAACGGTGATAGCTAGAGAGTTGAAATTTTCACAGATGATGTATTTCTATTGCCGCTATAACAACAAATACTAAAAATAAAATAAAATAAATATTTAAGGGGGGCTCCCATACAACAAACATGATTTTTTTACCGTTTCTTGCTCGATACTAATAACGTTGCCTTATGTTGCATAGATAATGGTACGGAACCCTTCGTGCGCGAGTCCGACTCGCACTTGACCAATTTTTATTAAACCTAGTAGATTATTTCTTCTGAAAGGATTCTTGGAACGCTTTTTTAAAATTGGAACTGTTTAATAATATTTTCAAATATGGAACATAGTATGAACAGATAGATGTAGGAAATTAAATAAATAAATATGTATATAAATAAATGGCTGAATGTGGCCTGCTTTCGCCCACTCGCGGCCATAATACCTGTTTACCACTTTACTATATTTTATGATTGTCCAGGTCCAGTTTTTAAGGGTCATTTCGCCTTTAAACTGACCTTTGAAGCACACCTGATCAAAATTAAATGAACTGGATGATATTGAACTAATGTGCAATCTTTTTACCAAGTCAGGAAAACTACACAATTAAATTCTTCTTATGTGTTTCTTAAAAGAGAAATATTTCTATAACTTAAGTCGACAATAGAATAGTTCAGAGATTATCGATATTAAAATGCGGCATAGTTTCGTACTAAAAGACCTTTTCAAAATCCGTAAATAAAAATAAATATTAAAATATCATCCAAATTTATAATTAGCGACTAAATTCGTATATATTATAATTTCCAATTAAAATTCACAAATACACAAACGTGTCTCATTAGCATTCTCTAATATATTTCTAGTTATTCTTGATGATATTATTCAATAGTTTTATTCTAAATTATTCAACCCACATTGTCAAATTGATGCTGTTTTCCATTAAAATTATATTCAAAGGTCACATTTCACGTTTTACCTGGGCCCTGAGTCGGGTATTTCAACGGTGTCACAACTGTACCATTATTGTACCATTATGGTGCAATAGTAAAGTTTTTGGTAGTCTACTATTAATGTGTCGTCATAACGACTTCATCATTGTCTTACAATTGTCAAAGTGACATAAATTGCTAGTCTCGTACACAACTGCTTCACAATTGCAATTCAATGACTGAAATGTTTCGGTAGTCTGCTATTTTGAATTTGACAGTAATATTTTTAAATTGTCCTGTGTCGACAGATTGCCATAAATAAAAAATAGATAGATAGAAATATTAGAAATTGTTCTTTGTAATTTATTGCAATTTACTAATCTCCTAAACTTTACATTGCTTTTTATACTAATAAATAGTATGTACAAATATATTTAAACGAAGTCTAGCATGATTAAATGTTTAAATTTATTAGTAGTTTTTCGAAAATCACTTCAACTAACGCATTTTTTAAAAACGGCAACACATACATACCGTTCTAACACAATCCATAGATAAAAGAGACCGAAAATTCAATGCATAGATAAAAGAGATCGACAATTCTATTACCATTGAAAGACCGTTATGACGGCATATAGCAGACTACGGATATTTGACTTCAATTGCAACGGTATCGTGCCGGTATTGTGCCGGTATGACAATTGTTCCAAAATAGTGGACTTGAGGGCCTGTTTTAATAAGACCATTCGCCATCTTAATTTGTCATAGGTGTTTTATTAACGCGACAAGTTCGGGTCTATAATGACTATTTTATCGATCATTTCTAATCGACAACCGTTGGGGACAGAAGGTTCTCGAGTAGTGTTTTTAAATCGAATGATGCAGCGTGGGGCGGCGCCTAAAAATATATAAACGAGATAGGATAGCAAAGCGTGAGTGACGAGCAATCGGAACCTCATCACTAACGAACGGGGTCTAGAACAAAAAATAAATAAATTTGCACAATAATCCAAGTTACATTATTTAAAAATAGATTTTTGGCTGTACTCATGGAGTTATAATACTGATTTTATCGCTCTACCAGTACCTACGGCTGAAATTATTATTTTTTTATTAATTTTTTTTTCCTTCTAGACCCTCTGAAAATTTTAAATCGTCTCAAAACTATATTTTTGGCTTTAACAAGCGACCATTATTGTCAAATGTTGTAACTACTATAGAGTTAATGTTGGACCGATCATCAAAGATAACCAACACAAAAATTTTATATATAATTTATGTAAAGTCATCGATTAATTTCAAAACGTAGATATGATATGCGCGTGCTAAGCTGAATTTGCTTATTTCTTAAGCCTTGTCCACATAAGTAGTCATTACGTAAAGTTGGTAATGTTGGCGAACAGGTGGCAACACTGGGTCAACAGTAACGTGACGAGGACGTTTTAGTGACATTTTAAATTTGGAATTCGAAGTCGTCTAGTCAAGTAAAGTGACGCAATATATTGGTATAATATATGACCTTGTCAACTTAATATCGAAAGCTTTACGTGTTAATCATTTTCCGTTTATTATTCAGAACTGATGATAAGATACTAGCTGTTTGTTGCCCGCGACATCATACATGAAGAATTTTAAATCATCTTATTTCACATTATAATATCCTTCGTCCTTTCTCAGACTTAATACTATCTGTCTACCAAATTATATTGTTATTGGTTCAGCAGTTTTGGTATAGGTAAATGTGCGATAGACATACCTACTGACAAAATTAGTAAAATGTATTTATAGATAATAACGCATTGATGGAAAAAGTCTTGAATTACTGAAATCTTTGAAATCTGTAAGAATTTGTTATTTTTTCGTTACACGTGTTTCGCACAACATCCACCAGAGGCGCCTCTGTAAAAATCTCTTTGTAGAACTCACAAAAACTAATATTGTGTCTTCAGACTCGCAATCTAGCATGATTAATTTAAAAACGGTTAATTTAAATTATCAACATGAAAAATCGACGTTTGCAAAATGCCATTCACATAATTATCATGTTAAATCAATAGTTAATTGTTGTGATTTGCTAACTAATTACGGACTACGCAACGGTTGCAAATCACCGCATCATCGAATTATAAAGTCATGCATCTAGTGCATACGAAATATACTTGCGACATTATAGTTTTTGAGTATTCAACCGTTTTACAATGTTTTAACGATATTCATTTCAACTTTCCTAGAGAGCTGTCAGAGCCATAATAAAGACAATGGTTCGAATCCTACATGCACAACTAAACTAAACTTAACTAAAAAAATGAATTTTGATAGTGTCGATAACGCAATTCGGCCACGTTAACTGATCTTTCTTGTTATAAAAACTGTTTATTATAAACTAGAGATTTTAATTAATATAAATGTGCAGAAAAAAATAGACAATTAATCAAAATACACCAATGTTATTTAAATTTTTTAGTTAAGTTTAGTTGTGCATGTAGAATTGGTACCAATAAAAAACTTACTATTACTACAATGAAAACAACCATCTTGTATTTAGATTACCTAATTCACTATTTCGTTGTATACATTTATCATCATCATCATCATAATATCCCATGGGGGTAGGCAGCGACTACAAAGCGCCATCTGCTACGATCCAAACATACTTCCTTGGCTTCATCCACACTCATACATCTGGACAACGAATTGAGAACCTCCTCCATTTTTTGAAGTTGGTTAATATGTTGAATTATAAAATACTATGCTATCCTAGCTGCAAATGAATATGCAATCAAAATGCACGAAAGACAAGTCAATTAAGATAACATTTACTAATACGATACCTACTCACAAATATTATGTCTGATTGACATCGAAAGTAGTTTATTCAACCTACATTTTACTTTCTAGAATCGATTTGCCTATCTCGATTATCATAATATTATCTAACTTGCAGCGTGCTTAAATTATATACATAAGCGACAATAGAAAATGATTTGCAGTAATTTAGGTAAAATCGATCCAGGCATTAAGAGGTCACGATACCAAATTATGCTCCATACAAAAAATGGGTTTCGAACTCCCCATTTTTCTTTGCGAAAGTTAAACCGATTTTAATTGTTTTTACGCTATGTTATAGACAAAGAATATATCTATGCTTGTATCACTTTCTTTTTTTCAAAACATAATAACTAAAAGAAATATGACATCCTAAAATCCGTTTTTTTCGGTTTTCTTTAGGTAAAGTTGCAGCGTCTATCACACATATTTGGTAAGGATTTACCAAAAAAGAAATTAATAGAAGTATAGATATACTCTTCATCTATAATAAAGCGTAAAAACAATTAAAACTGGTTTAAATTTCGCAAAGAAAAGCGGGAATACGAAATGTCTTTTTTTATTTGTAGATAAAATCTGCTTCAGCTATATTTGTCCCTTTCAGCGCGGCGCTTGGAAATAGGGATAGCAATACCTAAGGCAAATACCTAAATTACCCTCCTACACTGTTAGGAAAAATTTTACGCAAATATCCAACAATAAGTGCAAAAATATATATCAAGTCGTTATTTTTGTAATTATGTCCCTATGTGAGCTTATATTCTCCGTGTGGTGACGGATTAAAAATACAAGTGTCACCACCCCATCTCCTCCCAAGGGTGCTGTAAAAGTCAGCTAAGGATATCCCTTAGCTGACTTTTAAACAGATAACATCCTCTGTGAGAGACGGAAAACTCGAAAACAAACCCTGTGCCAACACGCCTGGTCAGCGCGGCAAAGTAGACCATAATTCCTCCCAAAGTGGAGGAGGCTCGTGCCCAACAGTGGGACGTAAATGGGCCGGAGATAGAGAGTGAGCTTATATCTTCAAAACTACGCAACGAATCTTGAAGCGGATTTTTTACTAAATAGTGTAGTTTAAGAGATAGGTGGCTTTTTTGTATAATTTATTAGGATTTAGTTGTGTAAATTCCACGCGTACGAAGTTGCTGGCAACTGCTAGTTCCGTATAAAAGAATAACATATAGGTACGTAGTTAATCATACAACGTGTCAAAACGAATAAATCACTGTTAAGTTGAAAGAAAAACACACATCATTGGTTGTTTGATAAAATCCATAATGTTAAAACAATATTTTTATAAACAATTATAACTTGAATGTAAATTTAAATTGTGGATGAATACTAAAATGTTTTGGTACGTTGACCGAACGCTAAGAATTAATAGGTATACATCACAAAATGATGTTTAAGCAGTACAGGAAATTTTAGAAACGATATAAATATTATGTAAGCAAAATACACCTTGTCCAACAACCTTGTAAACCACAGTCCCTTCCAAAGTTGATAAGGCTCGAGCCCAGCAGAGAGATTTTAATGGGCTGAAAAGAGAAAGAAAACACCCTTCTTGATAGTTGGGCAAAAAGGGCTATTTGGAGTAAAGCTTGCAATACTTAAAGCATAAATATAAACGGTAATTGCATTCCGAATATAATATACCTGAGGTCTTCGAGTAAGACTGGTTAACGTCTTGGCAATATTGACAGAATGATTTATGCCTTTGCCTATCGTAAATAGTAAAAATATATGCTATTTACTATGTCCGTTCGTACACATAACAATCTAAATGAGCGGGTTTTTTCCACATGATATGTCAACTGACAATATTATGGTGATGATTTAAACATTTAATTTGTTAACGGTTTGATAGATAGACGTTAAATTTAAAAAGATACATGATTTTTAATAGTCATAAGACTTGTTGTTGTTAAATTCCAACCGGCACGTAGCGTAGGTAACTATGCCGAATTTAAAATTCCATATTTGAATTGGGACTGAGGTATTACCATTGTAATATTGTGAATTCTACTTGGAAGATACATATCCCTTTTACATTTATCGTCTTTATATAAAACTAGCTGTTGCCCATAACTTCGTACGCGTGGAATCTAGAATATAAAAAACCTTAAGAGGGCACTATACCAAATTATGCTCCATACAAAAATATGGGTATATTATAGATAAGTATACAGGCTATATTATAGATGAAGAGGATATCTATGCTTCTGTCACTTTCTTTTTTTCCATACATAATAACTAAAAGAAATACGACCATCCGAAAATCCCGTTTTTTCCAGTTTTCTTTAGGTATAGTTGCAGCGTCTATCACACATATGTATTTGTTCAAATTTAACGAATCTATCAATTTGTCTCACTTTGACACTCTCTCTCTCTCTAGATTTAGTTAAAAGATAGTTCAAACTCAAATTATTAATTCAGGAAATGCTAGCTGCATATAAATCGCGGACATATTTGTTAGTTTTGCTTAGTTTGTTAGTTTTTTTTTTATAAACCTTTCGCAATACAAATGGTGACCTGCAGAGAAGGGAGAAAGGCTTCTGTGTTGATTACTTCAGTATAATTATTTATTTTATAATATCATATGTTTTATGTAAACTACAATACCGATAGATTTAGAAACATTCTCTCATAACAACCCATACAAAACAATGCTTGTTGGTTATTGTTATTTCATTTTTATATGCATGAGTATTTTTTATGTTTTATTCTATATATGTACGCATTTTATGATAATGTCCGCATATAAATAAACTGAATCAAGGACAAGATAATTCTTAGCTTTTATAAAAACGAACATGTCCCATTCTTAGCAAGATTTTTAACCGAATTTAAAAAGATGTACTTAGTATTACATTTATAACGTTATTATCACTTTCTTTTAGAAATATCTTTACCTGTGCCTAGAATTGACCAGCAGTGGTATTCAGTAAGAAAATGTGAAGTGAATTTTCGGTGAATCTTGATCACGTGACAGCGCTTCTTTATTTTTATTGGAGGAGCGCTGTCACGTGATCAAGATTCACCGAAAATTCACTTCACTTTTTCTTACTGAATACCAGTGCGGGAATAAACACTCCTAGGATGCTTTTATTACAGAAAAATTTAATGTTTGTTCTATTTTCTGTAGATTTAATTTGCTAACCGCAAGTGCGCATACTGTCAATGAAATGTGAATGGAAATTGGAGAGATTGCCTCCCATACTTTTTATCAAACGTGTTAAATTGTTCAACGGGCTTCGTGGTCTAGTGGTTCATATAACGGACTGCCGTTCACGAGGTCTCGGGTTTGATTCCTGCTTCGGACAATCAGACAGTGAGATATTTATAAATGTCATACAAATGTTTCTCCTACGTCTGGTTGTTTTTATGTCTTATAAGTATATATATACAAAAAAGCAGTATATGTAGTTAATCCGTATTCTGGTACCCATAACACAACCATACAAGCTTAGCTTGAGACCAGAGGACGTTGTGTGAAATTTCCGTGAATATTTATTATATTATTTATTATTAATTAAGTATTTTTTCTAATTTATTTATTATTTATTATACAAGCACTGTTTAATCTATGTTCTTGGTTTGTTTCAGAGCACAAAGAAGGTTGGAAACTGCCGCTGTCTGTGTTAAGTTACAAGTGTTCCATTACATTCTGTGTTTGTAACTATTTGTGACTAAAGTGTGTTCTGTGTACCGGATACATTGAACAACGAGCTACACAACTTAGCTGTTTATGTCTTGGTAAGTTATATTATCTGATCAAAATCATTTACTCATGTGGGCATAAATTTTTTGCAAAAATTTTGCTCTTACAAGGCGTTCAAATTTTTCCCCTACCACCGGTTCTAAGCCTGCAATCCATTAAAAAGAACCACCTACATTAGCAGAGTAGAGAGAGAACCAGACATGTTAGCAGAATGGAAGGAATTTAACACAGCATTTTTGAATAAATAAAAACTCTTTAATGTACGCCAGAATAACATTAAAAACTTAGTTATACAAATAATATTTAGGCAAGGTACAATAGGCGGTCTTATCACAAGTTGTGATCTCTAACAGACAACCTTAACATGGGATTAGCTTATTGTCTGAAAGACATATTGTGAAGTAGCATGAATGATGAAAATGACGGGCCTCGTGGTGTAGTGGTTCTGGTAACGGACTGCCGATCAAGAGGTCGCGGGTTCGATTCCCGCTCGGGACAATCATTTGTGTGATTTTTCTAATTGTCATACAAATGTTTGTACTGCGTCTGGGTGTTTCTATGTAATATAAGTATGTATTTACAAAAGAAAAGTAGTATATGTATTCTATCCGTATTCTGGTACCCATAACACAAGCATATAAGCTTAGCTTGGGACCAGAGGACGTTGTGTGAAATGTCCATGAATATTTATTTATTTATTATTTATTAATTACATATACTAAGTTAAACCTCTTATCTACACAAATAAAACAAACAATAAATATAGTTATGAATATTTTTTTAAATACTCTTTAGCTTTCAGTCATTTTCTTATTTAATTTCCATTCCAATAAAACTTACAACGCTATTCAACACTTGTCATCTAAAAAGTAACCACTCGACAATTTTATTTTTCTCAAAATAAAAAGAGAGGAAAACATTTTATTATCGTGTGTCTGTTAGTTTATAAAGATTATATGTAACGATGTTATGAACGACACTTAGTTTGAAGATGTTTTAGCACTATACCGGTTTGTATATCCGGTTCATTACACACACATTCACAATACGTAAGATTAGAGTTCCTTATGTGATATGAAAAATCGTAACGTTAATTTTGCCAACGAACTGACTAAACAACTAAAGAAGGGATGATTATATTGCTTTTCTTTCTTTAAAGTTTACTTTAGCTGTGTGCGTAGAATCGGCACCATTATGATAATGTTAAATATTCATTTATTAAAACTTTCCGGTGCTTACTTTATTTTATTTCAATAAGTTCAGCAAACACATTGACAGCTATAAAAACAAATATCAAAGTAAACGGACTCCTAGATGCGTAAAACAAACACACGCTTGACTACTTTTATTTTTTTATTAATAATGTCGTGATTCTTCGCACCTCAAATAAACTGACAATAAAAACGTGTTTGGCAAAATATTTAAATTTCCATATGTAACAAAATCAAAATCAGCTACGAGAAAACAATGGTACCGAAATTAATTTTTTAATAAAAGCCGTGTGGAAATCGTTTGCAAAATAATCCATAATACAACAATTCACGGTTCAATATTCAAAATCATATGGCAAAACGTTGTCGTAACTAAAATTTTATTACAACATTACAATAAAAAAATTACAGTAACAAAGTAACAACACTATAAACGATTAATCGATTATGAAACTCGAATCGTTGACATCACTTGTGTTTTTTTTTGCAATTACCGTGAATGTTTATTGCTGGCAATATGACGGATGCTGTCATCATGATGGGGCTGTTCCGGCGATATTTCCGGCCTACTAGTATGTGATTGCCGTCCTTGAATACAATGGACAAGGTCTTGGTCGTGTGACAAATGACTTTTCATGAGAAACTCAATGAAATATATATTTAACGAGCTTTGGAATAAAGAACAATTAAAAATATATGAAAACCAATTTGACAACCTTTATGTGTCATCATTCTTCTGCTCTTATCCCATTGGCGCAACATGCCTTATTTTTCCATAATTATCTTTCAGACGTCATATCTATGTTAACTCCTCTTTCTTTCTTTCATATCCGCGTTCGCATATTTATCCATCTTTTCTTAGGTCTTCCTCTTGTGTGTACCTTTATGTGTCTCTTTTGGCAGCCTTTTGGTATGTAACTGACACATAAAAATTTAAACTTAGGTTTTAACCTAAATTTTGATCTACTTAAAGATAGATACTACTAGAAGAAAGAGACACGGTACCTAAGGCATCGAGTTTTTATCGAGTTGTTCTAACATTCTTTATAGATAGACAAAATAAAATGTACTCGACGATTGTGAAACAATCAGTTTCAAGTTAGAATCACAAAAAAATGGGTTTTAGAATTTTACTGTAATAAAATATTTTCAAAAATACTTCTATTTTTGAAAATAATTCACTTTTGTTCATCGAAATCTGTAGTCTATCCTCTTTTGTATTTATTTTTTCTTTAAGTTATCTGTGGCTAGTTTTTAACCTAATACCTATATTATTTTTATTTAGTTGAGTATGTATGTAAAAAATACTGATTATCACTTGTGCATGTATAAAGTAGAATTGTGCATTAATAGCATATAATTTATAAAACAGCAATGTAATGTAGATGGTCACACCTGCTTGTGTGGTCCATTGCATACATCCGCCTAGAGGTTAATGCAAGTATGATCTTACGTTACGGTCGCGATGTGAGATGGGGAAAGTACAAGGTGTGTTCGTCTCAAGATTAAACTCACCACGTTGTAAGTTCACACTTTAAACCTGTTATATTTAAGGTTGAAATGTCCATAAATAAATAAATAAGAGTAAAATTTACAGATCAGGCCCTTACACTGTTTGAATTACTAAACTATTATACTGATAATAAGAATGCGTACTTTTAATTGTGTTTGTATCTATGTTTGTTACTCCTTCTTACTCCAACAACCAAACAGAGATTACAATTACATTCTAGCTTAAAAGACTACTTTTAATCAAATCTTAAATAGTGACTGATTTATATGTCTCCCTATTCAGCCCCATAATGTCCCGCCGTTACGCACAGGTTTGTTTTACTTCGCAATACTTATATGTATAAATACTCTCCGTATTGAGATTGTTATTAGCGGACCTGTTTTTTACTCTCGATGCACTAAAACGGCTCATATGTTAAAGCTTTGACTACAAAGTGTGTTTTGCTGTGTGACTGTTTGAAGCACCTTAACTCATAAACTGCTAATTTACGCTATCACTATAGTTTTGTGTATACATTCGGCTATTTATTACTCAAGGCAATATTTAAAAAACACAATTACACGCCAGATTATTAAATTCGTAAATTTTACAGTCATTTCGGAATGCACGGCCATGAATTAAACGACAACAAATTATTTCCATATTATTTCAGTTTATTTAAAATTTGTAATATTACAAGCCACTACTAGGATATAGGTTGTTTTTGTCCTATCTACTTGAGGATAATATGTATATGAAGACGGTTTTTGGTCAGACGAAAACGTAACTAAAAGATGGTAGTCATGAAAAGCCGTGGAAGAAAACCAATGGCGTCCTTGCAAAGCATATATATTGTTACCATCTAGATTCTTAACAATACTTATAAATAATTCCAAAAAATCCCCAACCATATTTCTACCTACTATCAAGAACTTAGCAATATACCTAAGCCTATAGAACCTGCAATGCAAGTGTACCTATAAATTGTGAGGTATTCACCCGAGCTATTGGTTCCGTGAGGGCATGGACCTGCAGTGAAAAGCTTGCCGACCCACTTCTTAAAGGAACCCGTTCTCTCTTTACATAACTCGCTACTGCAATTATTATTAACAATTTTTAATCTTAAATTTTCGACCAGTTATATTGAGCAATAGCGGCCAGTATTTATAAATTACATAATCAAGAAAGGCTTCTAGAATTTAAAGTAAATAAGGTTTGTTTTTAAAATACTGATGATGTTACAATGTTTACATTATTGAATTATATTGACAGCTAACTTTGAGCACGTAACTTGCAAGATTGCAAGACTAAAACAACAATATAAGTAAGAAGCAGAAGAGTATTGCTATTAGGTACGTGATAATATCACTTATTATTACATTTATGAGTTAGAAAAGAGAATAGAGCTGAATCAGCCACCCGATGCTAGCATGAAATTAAAATCGCAAATCAGAACAAAAAAAAAACAAATATTTGCGCTGTTTCCGACAAATGTATTGCTTTTTGGCTTGCCTTTGCCTCTGACTTAATCTTGACTACACCCATGACCTAAATAATCTTATTTTACACAGTTGCCACAACGTATATTTCATTTTAACCTCACTTTTAAATTCACAAAATCGTAGATCTCTCTTTATTAAGTCTGGAATAGGTAAATTCCTTTTAACCGCCTAAAGATAGGTAAATGTCACTGCAATACCCTCTCCCATTTCAGATATTTCCTAAAGTAACTCCCCCATTATCAACACCACGTTATGATTTCACGTCACCATACATACTTTAAACACTTACCTCCTTAATTTACATACTACTTAGTATATGTATGCCAGATATATTAGCAAATCCAAGAATAAATGTTTATACCTACAAAGATTACGAAGCATTAAATCTAAATTAGCATTTAACAGGCATCAAAATTAGCATTGAAATATCTTAGTGTGTAAATCTAACAGAGATTGACCTCGGGCTATAAAAATATTAGATGTGTTGCAAAAATTGCAATCGCGACATATTTAATGACCATTCATTTGTCATTATGCCCTGAACTAGACTTTACAAAAGTGTGAAATATATACTTAAGCTTTTGCTTAAATGTATTTATAAATAAATGGACGTACCAAGAAATGTTTTAACTTAGCTAGGTTTGGTGATTGTATCTCGCTCATAATGACTATCTAAGGTAATGTAGAGGAATTGGGTTTTGTCTCTAGGTGTTTCAAAACGTCAGTCTACTCTTCTTTTCAGCCTAAACATTCCAGCGTAGGTCTCGGAACCATGATGGAATTGTATTTAGTCACTGATCAAAAAACACTGCCACAAAATGTTCCTCTACGTTTGTAAGATGTCCTAGAGATAGGTATCCCGATAGATACCTAACGCTGACTCTCGCAAACTCTTGTGAAATACTTTCTTTTTAACATGTGGATGGGTTTTTTTCAATGCTAGAGTGATATTTTTATGGATTTTTTTTAATAATTGAGTGGTGGAAAAAGTGATCAACACACGACCTCGGAATACCGTCCCGTAGCTCTGCCAACTGAGCTTATTGCTGACTTTTATTAAGTAAAAACATAGCAAGTCAATTTCAAAATTAATAAATTTCTTTAATAGAGTGGTTCTATAGCATGGCTTTTTAGTATAATTTGTTAAGATTTGGTTTTTAAATTCGATTGCGATAGAAGTTGCGGGCAGCAGCTAGTATGATAAGTTACACTATACAACCAACTTAATAAAATACATCTCATAGGAGATAATAGTACTTGTATGTAGGTACCTACCTAAGTTTACATACATTATTATCACTACAAAGAAAGTGCTTATTTATTTGTATATGTACTTTCAAATTATCTGTCGTCAGTGATTTCAAATAAGAGAAACTTTTTGAACTTAGTTTACTTATAATAAAATTCGAAAGTATAGGAATTTATCCTGTAAAAGTACTATCTACATTCATAGATATTTGCATGAAATTAACTTTATGTTTTAGTAGTACATACTACCATACCTACCTATTTACTATCAAACTTCTCGTTAGCTGAACAGCACTCTGTTGAGAATTATTTCCGTTTTTATCGTTCCGTTTGAGTATTTTAGGAATTTTTCATTTTATTTCGTAGTTTTATTCATTTTTTCTTGCAATTTATTAATACAAGCATAAAATACCTATTTATTTTGCTTTTTTTTGCTCACGATTTCACTTCTTTAAATCAAAAGAATAAAATATGTTCGCAGTTACCTACTAGGTAACAAGACACCGTATATTAAATATTCCAAGACATACGAAAGTAATGCTAGTCGACTGAATATTTACAGGTAAACCCACAACTTTATACCTGGGATCAACGACTTAGATGTATACGTCCTCTTAGAAGCCAAGCGAGGTCAGGTTTATACCTAAGCAGTAAACTGTCTACGACTGTACGACCTTACTTGCGACATTAGTAACACCGGTACCAATATCACACGCACAAAACTAAACTTAACTAAAAAATTAATTTTGATAGCGTCGATCACATTCGGTAATGTTAACTGATCTTTCTTGTTATAAAACTGTTTATTATAGAGTAAAGATTTTAATTAATATAAATGTGCACAAGATAATCAAATAAAGAAAATGCAGCAATAGTCATTTTTTATTTTTTAGACAGATAGATTAACTCTTTATTTTACACTTTACAGGAAACTGAAATTAAGCTTAAGACTAGGTACAAAAGGCAGCCTTATCACATAAAGTGATTTCTTCCAGGCAACCATGGGATTTTTTAGTTAACTTTAGTTAAGGGCCTACATCAATATTATCGTATATCATCGCCGACACGTACAAATTAACACAGCCAGTAGGCACAGAAAATGAAGAATTAGGGATACTTTTCCTATTTACTCAAAATCTACTAAATATATTTTAATTCTGATTTACGTGTTTCTATATATAATAGTTACTTATGTTTTTAAAGTTATTTCATTAGTTAATACGCGATAATAGACGGACAAATGAAAAAAATAAAAAATTAGAGAGGTTGTTTCGCTAAGATTTTCTATCAAGAAAACTTTTTTCAATCGTGTTTCTGAGTTTATGCGATCCTAGATCATATATTGAAAAAACATATACTTAAAAATTAGAGCTCTAGCCCTTCAATCTAAAGAAACAATGAAAACTTCGTACGTAGAAAAATGCACGATGCTATTTTGGTATCGTCTTAACATTTCTCACTGTCATTCTTATTATTAAAAATGTATATCGGAAAATAACAGTCTCAGCTTATGATAGACAGATAAAAAAGCCACACATCCAAAATAAAATTCATGATTTGTTAAATATGGTAATGTAACTAAATGATTATCATAATATAAGTCAGTTTGCTATGTGTTAAGCGATGTATATGTGATTAAATAAGTCACGCAAGTTGTTTAATCTGGAGTTATGTATAAAAACAATTATGTTGTAAGTTGTTAAAGATTTAATAAATAGATTATGTCAAAAATTTGGTTAGTGATTTATGACATAAAATAATTACAAGAAAATTCAAACAACATTCAAATTAGAATATTATTTTAACATGTTTAAGAATAATCTTGCGCTAATTTTTATTTTATACAAATTTTTGTGATTCTTCAAGAACACGAGATCCGCGATAGCTCAGACAGTCAGAATGTAACGATCGTTTTTACCAGCATTTACTTATTCTACTTTTAATTGATGCCATATCACGAAAATCACAGCAGCCTCTTTAACGTTGCTCAATAAATACATACACAAATCAAAAGCTAGCACATCTCTCTCTAGCCCATTAATAACGTCCCACTGTTGGGCTGGTCCCACGGGCCTCCTCTCCTCCTCCCTCCTTGGAGGGATTGTGGTCTTCTATACTACGCTAACCATGCGTGTTGACACAGGTTTTTTGTCGTGTGTTCCTTCTCTCACAGAGGAAGTTCTTTGTGTACAATATTACAGCATCCTGGGATGGAAAAGGGGTGGTCACAATTGTATTCTTAATCCGTCCTCACACGGACATAAACTAGCACATAAAATGTCATAATTATGGCATACGAAAAATATGTTAGTGATTGTTCCTCACGAAATATCGTGAAGTTGTTCTTAGCATGTTCCCTTACAACAAGATGGATGCATGCAAAATATTTTGTATTTAGTGAAATCGCAAACATAATGTCGTGTGTCGTGATCTGACGAAACTGTAATGTGTTAATATATGAACTATTACGTATTGTAATACCGTCATTAGTATGAGATTTGCCTCTTACTTTTCGTGTTTGTATGATTTTGTTTATAATTGAATCGACAATGTGTAATCTGAATTTGCCAACCGTAGGATTAAAGATCAAAAGTACAGAAGTACAGCGGGAAGTAGGTAATGTTCTTAAAGTGGTAAAGACAATCTAAGTTAGTAAAATTCACTATTTCACTGCTATGTCAAAATTTATGTGTATTTCAGTGGTATGTCAATATATATTTTATAATTCTTTTTAGGGTCTCGTACAAACCCTTATAGGATCTCTCCGGTGTCTGTCTGTCCGTTTGCGTTTGTCAAACTTTTTAAGGTTCCGTACCCAAAGGGTAAAAACGGGACCCTATTACTGAGACTTCGCTGTCCGTCCGTCCGTCCGTCTGTCACCAGGCTGTATCTCAAGAACGGTGATAGCTAGACAGTTGAAATTTTCACAGATGATGTATTTCTATTGCCGCTATAACAACAAATACTAAAAATAAAATAAAATAAAATAAATATATAAGGGGGGCTCCCATACAAAAAAACTGATTTTTTTACCGTTTCTTGCTCGATACTAATAACGTTGCCTTATGTTGCATAGATAATGGTACGGAACCCTTCGTGCGCGAGTCTCACTCGCACTTGACCAATTTTTTTACTCAGCAACGGCTGAAGGTATCAACTTGAAACTCATACGATATGTAGATCTATGCGGTCCCTTGCTGCAAAAAATACAGTCAACCTTTCACCTCTACGCATTTAAAAGATATAACCGAATTACGACCATTTTTAAGAATTTTTCGACTTATGCTCGGGAATCAAAATTCACAGGTTACTTCCCGTTGCCCTAGAGCCTTGAAATGTGGCATAGATCAAGTCTATATAGTGCTGATATAGGGAAAAATCCAAAAACTTATAATTTGTCATCACATCACAAGTAAAAAAGTGTTTATACTATGTAATACCAACTTATGAAGTAGCAGAAATGTAGGCGATTCCCTATATTTCAACTACAAAATTAAGTTGGTGAGTTGTTTCGAGTATAATTAACTGATTATTTGAATGCAGTTACTTATGTTTATATATCTAGTAGGTACGAAACCCTAAGTGTGCGAGTTTACCTCGCTCTTGACATCTTTTTAATTTAGTATTCAAATATCGGAAAACAAATTAGTTATAACAGACAAAAATTTTATGTATATTATTTTTTTTTTAACTAGCCACTTTTATTATATTATTACTATATATTATTTATTATTTTGAGATCCTGGATTCTATATCCAGCTTCGATAGAAATCATGATTTTAGAAATTAAATTAGTATGAGTTTAAATTTTAACTTTAAATAAGGTAATTAAATGTATAAACTAATAATTACATCGTTGAAAGCGATCATAAATTTTTAAAAAAAAACAAGAAAAAGACCTTCTGTACAATTATGCCTATGGAATGTAAAGGTAGGTAATTATAAAATATACCTGATTTTATAACAAGCACCTTATACATAATGTGAACAGGCTTCATGAACATGTTACTCAAGTATTACCGATACATTGACGTGCCCGTATTCGACGGGAAAGTAAACTGGTGCTACTCATTAGCACACACTTTTACTAAAACAACCAATTCGTATTCAATACCTTATACATATTTTTATCTGAAAGTTACCTTTGAAAACGTTGAACTAAAGAGTTTTTTAATAATTTGTATCTACATAATCGTACTTATTTATGTATCTAACGGAAAAAAATTAAAAATAGTTTAAAAAAACTAAAAAACACGCTTTATTTAATCGAATTATTGTATTGTCATCGGTCTTTGACAGGTGTGCAAAATTTGAATAGAATCTGACCGTTTAAAGTGGGTCAAAATAGCGTCCAAAGGAGTCGGTTACAAACATACAAACAAACAAACATACAAACAAACATACAAGTGAAGCTAATATAAAGCGTGTAAAAACTACTAATTCGTAATTATCCATAAGATCTTCTTCGGCTATTAAAAAGCTGGATCACTTGCAAAAATTACAAAATTTAATATAAAAAGTAATAAAAAGACTTTCTCATTCAATGTGTAATATTCAATAAAGATAGCGTGCTAAGTGGACAGTACGTCTATAGTCATTACAATGGCTGCAATCAATTATATCATCTATAACACGCAATATGTTCGTGTGCTAATCAAAAACTCAATTATCTCTGCATCTAGTGGTGATTTTCATTTTAATTCATTGCTGTAACTTAAAAATCTCAGTTAAGTATGTATTTATAATCTCAGTAACGCTAATGCATTTTCCACTAATGCTTTGCTCTTATTGATGATAGCGTGATGTTATGTAGGTAGCCTATAGCCTTCCTCGATAAATGTACTATCCATCACTAAAAGAATTTGTCAAATCAGATGAGTGGTTCCTGATTAGCGCGTTAAAACAAACAAACTCATCAGCTTTATAATGGTAGTATAGATTACGAAGTACTAGAAGAGACTATTCGACTACTAGAAGTATGAAAAACTTACGAAAGAAATAGAAACGAGATATAATAATAGTCTATGAAATTTTCCGAAGCAAGTTGTAAACTCGTGATAGTTGTTAGCAATATTTACAAATGTCCGCACCTAGTTGACAAGGTGTACCAATAGCACTAAATTGATTGTATAATGCATCTGTAATGTTTACCGTGAACTGTTATGTAAGCCACTTTCACGAGATGACACTCGAATTGAGTACTCGACTGTAATTGTGGAAAGTATCGAATGTATGTATTTAGTACTATAGTGCTACTTTTTTTAACACGCTTATATTAGTTGGGTATCTATCTATCAATGTATGAATCTATGTAACGGAATCTTTGAAAGTAATTTTAACCCACTTGCAGTAGTCGGATTGATCTGAAATTTTGCACACATATTAAGACGATACCAAAATAGCTTCGTGCATTTTTCTACGTACGAAGTTTTCATTGTTTCTTTAGATTGAATGGCTAGAGCTCTAATTTTTAAGTATATGTTTTTTCAATATATGATCTAGGATCGCATAAACTCAGAAACACGATTGAAAAAAGTTTTCTCGATAGAAAATCTTAGCGAAACAACCTCTCTAATTTTTTATTTTTTTCATTTGTCGGTCTATTATCGCGTATTAACTAATGAAATAACTTTAAAAACATAAGTAACTATTATATATAGAAACACGTAAATCAGAATTAAAATATATTTAGTAGATTTTGAGTAAATAGGAAAAGTATCCCTAATTCTTCATTTTCTGTGCCTACTGGCTGTGTTAATATGTACGTGTCGGCGATGATATACGATAATATTGATGTAGGCCCTTAAGGACTGATGACAATGCAATAATAAAAAAAAAATTCAGGATTTTAAAGCGTTTTATTTTTAGTTTTTGAACTAAGTAGTTATATATATACTTTAGCGAACTGAAGCTTTTAGCTTTGATGGGCAAAATTTATTACTGTGGACCTTTAAATTAATATTTAAGCCTAAGTTTTTCATTAAATATTCTTCTTAATATAGTAAGGAAACGTAAAATTTAGGCACGTTTATCTCGAATTGCTTTTAATTGGCGGACCTTAGAAATTACATTTAATCCTTGTCTCTGGTATACGTGGTATATTTTTGAAACAAACTTCATACCCTAATACATTACTAGCAGGACATATAACAAATTACGAATATCAGTTAATCTTATATATTTAATTAATAAGATATTTTATAGATATACAAATAAAACTCATGTTTCCTTACACTTTACAAGTACAGCATTAGAAAATGTATAACTAATGAGTTGTTCTATATTGATATATATTGTGAATTTTTAATATTATCTGTATTTTTAAAATATAACCTTTAACGTGTATGAAAATATGAATAAATGAGTATTTGGAGTGCAAGGGGGAAAAATATTGATGCTTGTTTATATAATTATTACAAGGTCTTAAGGTCACAGTTGTAACCTTCTTTAAAAAAACATCAGCAATCATCTACGTGATGTACAACCATCAACCCTCAACTAACAAAGATATCATCCTATGAGCAATGATCATACATATAAATTTCCTGACCTTTTCCACACGTCAACCACTAACCTTCTATCAAGCACATTAAGAATAAACAAACATAATCAGATATAAATACATACACATACATTTCCTTCCGACTAATGTGTATATAAATTACTATAAAACAGGATAATTGCGTTTGAATTATAAACAGGATACGGTTTGTCATTAGTATGGCATTGCAGCTTCCGAATTTGCAAGGTCGGGTGTTTACGATGACTCATTTATAGAAGATATATTTGTTTAAAAAGATTAAGATAATTGTTAAAAAGATCGTAACGTTTGTTTCCATAATTACCATTTATTTTGTTAGTTAAAATAAATACGTAGTATAAAAACAAAGCTTCAGTAATAAATCTATATAAAAATGATGTTTATCTCTGCTATTTTATGGTTTAAATAATTGATTAACATAAACTTTCAGATTAATTTTAGCAATAAATAATTATAATAGAATAGGATAAGATTTTATTACACAATTACTGTTAAAAATTTTCTAAGTTCTACATAATGAATTAATTTTCGGAATACGATACGGACTAATCATAAATTTATTAATTATTTCAAAAAATTATTGCTCATTTCTCATCATCATAACATCACGCCTTTTTCCATCATATACCTACATACATATTTATTTCTGTTTATTTATATTATGTACTCCCTATGTCTCATAGTCATTCACATATGATTAAATGCACATTCTCTTGTAAGAGAGTTGTTCATGGCCACGCACCCACATTACGTAGTCTACATACCACTCTCATTTTCTATACCTACTCTACGCGCGTGCTAACGGATTACAGGTTATGTTGGCAATACACAAATTACACAAAAAAATAATAAAAAACTTTGAATACATTAGATAAAAATAATACACATGTTTATCACATCACGTATCATAAAGTCAAATAAATCCTTAAAATGTTAAATGCAGTTATTCATATAAAGTTACTAGCTGTCCCGGCAAACGTTGTTTTGCCATACTAAAAACAAAAAAAAATGTTTTAAAAATAGATGTTGGCCGATTCTCGGACCTACTGAATATGCATGTAAAATTTCATAAGGATTGGTCAAGCCGTTTCGGAGGAGTACGGTAACTAACACTGTGACACGTGAATTTTATATATTAGAAGATTTATAACTGACAACACTGCATAGAATTTAAAAAAAATTATACCATTTTTCACGGATGCTTTGCATGCAAAGCCTTGTAGCCTTCCTCAATAAATGTACTATTCAAAACGTAAAGAATTTTTTTAATCGGACGAGTGGTTCCTGAGATTAGCGCGTTCAAACAAACAACATCTTTACAACTACTACTACTTAACAAACAACATTTAGTTTTGTCATATTAGTACCGACATACAGAACTGTCTTCCTAAATTCACTCATTATTTCTAGAACAAATTCATCAAGATAAAACAATAACATAAAAATCCTACACATTATATGCATTTTTCTGTCTTCACGGAAAACAGATAAAAAAAATCTAATAAATGTTTAAAAAATAATAAAATCAATCAAAATGATTTTGTTATTCGCCGGCTTATAATAACCGTTTGAACATCCGGTCACAGTGGAAACAAAGTAACGGTCTGAACATTGCGTGCCTACATCTTACAAGTACGTTGATAGATTACATACACATTAGGATATAAAATTATTGATTTCTACAAGTTGCTTGGTCTGTGCGGTGACGGATGAAGAATGTTACCATCTCATCTCCTTCCAATGGTGCTGTAAAAGTCAGGGATGTTGCACACAGATAACATCCTCTGTGAGAGAGGGAAATCTCGAAAATAAACCCTGTGGTAACACGCCTGGTCAGCGCGGCACAGTAGACCATAATCGCTCCCAAGTAGAGGAGGTCCGTGCCCAACAGTAGATGCAAATTGGCTGGAGAGAAGATGTTGAGAAGATGGAACTTCGTTAAAAATTTTCTAAATTCCAGCTCGAATTTAGAAAATTTTCCACGTTTTAGCAACATTTTTCCCTAGCAGCGTTTTTGCAGTGTGATGTTATATATAAGCCTTATAGCCTTCTTCAATAAATGAACTATCCAACACAAAAAAAAATTTTCAATTCAAACTAGTAGTTTCTGATATTAGAGCGTTCACACAAACAAACTCTTCAGTTTTTAATATTAGGATAAATAAACAACGCTTTTTATTGCTGAAAACTTCGCATTAAAATACGTTAATAAGACCTAAGCATGCAAATAGCGGCAGAGATTTTATTACGTATCTAAAAATATATTACTTGATTATGAAATTCCAAATTCCAAAGAATAGTAACTTCATCATTTCACAATTAATAATCGATTGCTTTATCGAATACTTTTAATTACCTATTATTTGTCATTATATTTTATCACGTTTTATTAATTCTATGCATTACTAACTCGTGAATATAATATTAAAAGCCGAATAAGTATTTAATTGTTGCTTATGGAAGTAGTCATAACTTTTACTTGAATCGTATTTAACCTTCGATATGGTTCATATTATGTGACATTAGTTGAAGGCTAGGCCCTACTCATGGCACAGTAATTAATCAATACAAGATTTGATCGGACAAGTTAGCATTGCTTTGTACAAAATACTTTCGGTATTTACTTTTACTATTTAGATGAAATGCATTCATTCGTTATGGTTTTAGTATTAATTAAGAACACCTAAGTTAGAAAATATGCCATGGTCATAGATAGATACTTAACTCTTTATTTGCACAAAAAACACCAATTTTAAACAATATTTTAAAAGTAGTCTTTAAAACTATTATAAAAACGGCGGCCTTATCACTAATTTGATTTCTTCCAAGCAACAGTAATGCGTAATTAATGCTAACCATTTTAAAAATTGTATATCATTTACGTTGCGTTATGCTCTTCCCTTATTTTTCGTCTACAACATAGGTAATGTTATTGAGATGAATATTCCTTCGTAATGTATAACTTGTCATTGCATTATGCAAGACTTAGATCAGCTAGCAATGATACCGATTTTACGTTATACTTAACTAAAAAATGAATTTTGATAGTGTTGATAACACAATTCTGCAACGTCAACGGAACTTTCTTGTTACAAATACTGTGTATTATAGACTAAAGATTTTAATTAATATAAATGTACACAACAAAACAGCCAATTAATCAACACACACCGTTAGTTCTTTTTCGACGAGCCTCGTGGTTGAGTGGTTCATGTCTGACTGCCGATCAAGAGGTCGCGGGTTTGATTCCCGCTCGGGACAATAATTTGTATGATTTTTCTAATTGTCATACTAATGTTTGTACTGCGTCTGGGTGTTTCTATGTATTATAAGTACATAATAATATGTATTTACAAAAGAAAAGTAGTATATTCTGGTACCCATAACACAAGCATACAAGCTTAGCTTGGGACCAGAGGACGTTGTGTGAAATGTCCATGAATATTTATTTATTTATTTTCATTTTTTAGTTAAATTAAGTTTAGTTGTGCACGTTGAAATATGCTTGCTACACGAAAATTTTGCACCTAAACGAAAACATTACTACGGCACTACTGCCTATGTAGGATTTCACACCTATTGTAACACAGATTAAACGTAATTTTCACGTCAGTTGTCATAACTATTAGTTTCTTTCAATGGTAATCAGGTTCTGTAACATTGTGAACATACAATAAGGCGTGGTTTAAGTACACGCCCGGATTCTTGCGCAGTGACAGCTCAGAGCAAGTTCAGCAAGTGATAATCATAGCTTATTATAAATTAGTCCCGCTATGATAAAAAGTATTATTAAAAACATGCTTTTGCAAGTACCTTAACATCGATATTCAATATGCTATATTTTATTACCTATATTAATAAACTAGCTGTCGCTCGCAAAATCACACGAATTTAGAACATAAATATATCCTAACACATTAGACAAAAAAGGATCCTCTTGAGTCACTCTACCTATTAAAAAAACCGCATTAAAATCCGTGACTAAGTTTTGAAGATCTAACTCACATAGAAACATACATATATAAATACATACAAAAATAACGACTTTGTTTTATAATAAGTAAAGATTTTTTTCACTCTTATTTTCAAGATTTTGGAGATTTACGAAAATCCTTTTTAAGAGGGCACTGTACTCTTCATTTAGGTATTTGCCTTAGGTATTGCTATCCCTATTTCCGAGCGCCGCGCTGAAAGGGACAAATATAGATGAAGCGGATTTTACCTACAAATTCTTTGAAAAAAGACGTTTCGTACTTCCGTTTTTTTTTTCGCGGAAGTTACATCGATTTTAATAGTTTTTTTCGTTATATTATAGACAAAGAGTGTATCTATGCTTCTATCACTTTCTTTTGTGGTAAAACTTTACAAAATTTGTGTGATGGACGCTGCAACTTTATCTAAAGAAAACCGAAAAAGTGGGTTTTTCGGATCGTCATATTTCTTTTAGTTATTATGTTTTGAAAAAAAGAAAGTGATAGAAGCATAGATATATATACTTTTGTATGGAGCATAATTTGGTATCGTACCAATAAACCAATGCCTATTTTATGTAGCTAGTTAGCAATCGGAATAATTTTTTAATTTGTAAAACATCGTAACAAAGAATTTATCCGCAGTATCGTCCGCGATACTCTCCAAAACGTCAGCCTAAAATTTAAAAGAATCGTAAAAAGTAGTTTTATTTGCAAGTTTAATATTTTCTAATATTATACGCCATTAAAGTCGCCCTTTACATAAACTTTGTATGTAATTAGCTATCAATTATCTAAAGCGATAATCTACTTCCGACAGTGATACAAAATATGTCGTCTAGCTTTTTGTCTTACAATGTATATTAGTTCGTGATCTATCTATAAATCGTTGTTATTGTTGCCACGACCTTGCGGTCTATAATAGGGCCGATCACTTTTTACACCGCTAGAAAATATTTTCCAGTGCACTTATAACAAAGGATTGCTCAACAATTCGTTGCGTTGTTACCGCAATTATTAAATTTCTAAGTTTCAAACGGCTGTTAATTTTTATAACATTAATGGCATCAACATGAAATAATTAAAATTTATTAGTGAATTTTATCATTGTTATATGTTATTGGTATTACTTTATGCTATATTGCTTGCTTACTATGGTTACGAATTGACACAGATCTTAGGCCATTGATGACTATCACGTGCTACAGGTTTTTATAATAATTGCGTGTTCTGGGGGTTCTCTTATACCCATTTGGCGATAGATCAGTGGAACATAACATATTAATGGTGTTTTCGTATTGAAATTTTCGTGAGTTTGAGTCATATTAGAAATATTATATTATATTACCGGCTAACACACTGTTTTATCATCGTTTATCATTTAGCATCGGATATGCTCGAAACCTGGGTAGACATCTTCGATCCCAAAACAGTGAATGTTAGCCGGTAATATAATATTTCTCATATTAATGGTGTATTGGGAATGTATATTATCTATTCCATTATACATATAATTTTAAGGATTAACGTCGGATAGAAGAGCGTGGACCAGGTAGAGACAAGGAGACGGGTCAGCGATGATGATTTTAAGTAATTCTATATCCACTATGACAATCATAAAAACGCCTATTAAATACATTTCCTCACTCTATATGTTATATCGATCTCCTTTTGGAATAGCCGATCTGGCCTTTTTTAGACAAATGCTGCTATATAATTGTATAACATTGTATTAAATTAATAATCTATACAAAGGACTGAAAGTGGTCTGATGCAATAAATATAGTGTGTGATACCATTTATGTGATTTCTATTAACGCATCGTATAATTCAGTTTATGTTCATACTTAAAATTAATTTATGAAATACTATCATGATGTAAACAATTTAGCTTTAAATAACATCAACATGTAAGTAGACTATATTTCCCATTTATTATGCGCCACTAAAGTCAATAGTCATGTAGGTACTTAATGAAATAAAGGAATAAATTCAGAGGAAGACCTAAGAAAAGATGGTTGGAATGTATGAAAACTCCTCTTTCTTTCATATCTTTTAACACAGGCATGACGTCTGACAGATAATTATGGAAGAATAATAGATGTTGCCCTGACCCCAAGCAATGTGAGCAAAAGAATGATGATGAAGAAACAAAACGTAAGCAATTACGATAATATGTGAGGTAATAACTAAAAATAACAAAAACAGCTCTATTCCTCAAGTTTAGTAAAAAGTATATTATTATTAGTTGATAATATTTTCCCACGTTACTTTTTGTTACAATTTAGTTGGCTGTAATTCAAGTCGCACTTCATAAAACACTTAAATGAACTGACTGGGCCCTGAGTCGGGTATTTCAACGGTGTCACAACTGTACCATTATTGTACCATTATGGTGCAATAGTAAAGTTTTTGGTAGTCTACTATTATTGTGTCGTCATAACGACTTCAACATTGTCTTACAATTGTCAAAGTGACATAAATTGCTAGTCTCGTACACAACTGCTTCACAATTGCAATGCAATGACTGAAATGTTTCGGTAGTCTGCTATTTTGAATTTGACAGTAATATTTTTAAATTGTCCTGTGTCGACAGATTGCCATAAATAAAAAATAGATAGATAGAAATATTAGAAATTGTTCTTTGTAATTTATTGCAATTTACTAATCTCCTAAACTTCACATTGCTTTTTATACTAATAAATAGTATGTACAAATATATTTAAACGAAGTCTAGCATGATTAAATGTTTAAATTTATTAGTAGTTTTTCGAAAATCACTTCAACTAACGCATTTTTTAAAAACGGCAACACATACATACCATTCTAACACAATCCATAGATAAAAGAGACCGAAAATTCAATGCATAGATAAAAGAGATCGACAATTCTATTACCATTGAAAGACCGTTATGATGGCATATAGCAGACTACGGATATTTGACTTCAATTGCAACGGTATCGTGCCGGTATTGTGCCGGTATGACAATTGTTCCAAAATAGTGGACTTGAGCACCTGGTCAGTGACCACACTCTACAGTTAACTGTAAGAGTGTGGGCGAGACTTCCGAGACACGGAACTGTTTCCTACTACGTGACTGGACGCAATGGCGACGATCAATCATGCCAACAAATAAATGATACGTAACTACATCACAAGACGTAATAAAACTGCATTCAAACGGGCGCTTTTTAAACGCTATGCTAGGTACTACACGTTCACGTATTGTTAGTTCGCCAGACGGGTGAAGGTGATGGTTATGATAACAGAAACCTCAAATATCCGTTTAATAAATTTCTAGGTATCCGAGTCCTCTTTTAAAAAAAACGTAAAGTATTCTTTACTGTATTTTTCACATTTTAACAAGACAGTTACCCACATACAGGTAAAAAAAAATATTTACGTAAAGCAAAATATTTACAAATGTGTTTACAAGTCCGCGCTTGCAAAGTGTATTGCGATTAATAAACTCTACTACGTACCACATCTATCCAGACAAATAATAGTAAGAGCAAGCTCTGCCACCGTTTGTATTATTTTCCCTCTTTTTACAAAACATTGCCATGTAATTTTCATGTCTCTATTGCATTTATTTTTTAGTTTTTATGTCATGGTGAAAGAAATGTGGCAATACAAGAGTTTTTATAGACGCCATCGCCGCACAAAGCTTTTTGAACGCTCGTTCCGATGATGCATAACTGTATATTTGGCGAGTGTGAACTGTTCTGCCAAGTTTATGGGTTACAGACTAAAAAGGAAAGGCAACTATCATCGTCATTCTGTATGAATCATAATTAGATTTGATTAGAACGTAGATGTGATTAAGTATTAACGCGAGAGCAACTGGCTTACATAGCAACAATTTTGCAAAATCTTGCCGTCATAGTTGAAAATTAAAAAACCATTTTAATAAATTAGCAAGTAGTAATCTATTCGCTTATATCTATTTAAATGAAATGCCGCTCTTAATAATATTGACTTCGACGCTTGTTATGGAATTTCGAAACACAAGTCATAAACAAAATATTTAGCCTATCTATCATCTCAAAAACTATCGCTTCCTATTAGTAAAAAAATCTGTCATATCGTATGAGTTTCAAATTGATACCTTCAGCCGTAGCTGAACAAAAAAAAGTAAATCTGTGAAATTATCGGTATCGTAGATGCTAAATATAAACCAAAATTAACTCAGCATTTAATTTCGCCAAAATTTACTTACCCAAAATTTTTGTCAGATGTATCTTAGCACAAAAATTTTAGTTTATTTTCGTAGTGTAGTTGTATTTTAGCACAAGGCCTGCAGATACCTATAACGCAGATGGAGATGTTGCATGGAAAAAACAATGTGCTTTTGAAATCCACCATGACAGAAACCCTGTTACATTTGTGATTCAAAGCTCTACCAAGTGGATATTATACACGCACAAAATACCTATTACAAGTCAATGCGTGTTGAAGGTTGCGATGGTCACGACATCTGCGTTACCAAGTTGTGAAAGAAAAGTAAATTCCATTTAGTTTATATATCTTGCATTTGCAAGGTCAAGTACAGGGCCGTCAAATTTTGATGCTGCTTGGTTCCAGTTATCACTCATAACAGCTGTTCCAATGTAAAAGCATTGCTTACTTGCATTGCTCACTTTCCAATCCATCTCCACAACATGTTGTTCTGTTTATAAAAACTGTCAAAAACATAGTAGATATTTTTTTACTTTTTACTTGACAACCTCAAAGAAGAGACAATCATATCACTAATACATCATTATCTCTGAGGTAGTTTAAAAATACACTTTTCTAGAAAACCAAAGAAATAAGTCAAATTATTTAATTATAATGTCTTACGCACAAAGTTATACGAAAAAGGTTTCTTTCCATTCCCTCAGAATTGGATCAATGGATTTGACGTAAGCAACACAAATATACTTTCAAGCGATTACTAAACTTATATTATCTCTTTATAGTTAAAGGGAATGAAGGACATTATAGGACTTTGTTGGTGGATTACATAACGCAACAAGCCTAACAAATAAACCAGAACGATTTGCGAAACGTGTTTAGTACCACCCGTGCTTCTGGTCCGACACGTACATAAGTGGAATATTGAATAATCATAACTCGACACTATTAAATTACTATACAAACAAGATCTACTATTAGAATATTTGCAATAGATGTATAGTGTATAAGCCTAGCTCTTTAAACTTTTGAGAAGAGGGCTCTTCCACCTGCTAATTTCTGACCAGGCGTGTTCGTACCTATAAAGTTTTGTTCAGAGCTTTTCGCCTCGCCTGTCACCTGAGTTTGCTTTGACTATCAAAGCTAATATGTATTAATAGAACCCACAAGAAAAAATGACATGTTGACATAATTATATAATTCATAAATCATATACACAATCATTTCAACTTTCAGTTCTAATTCAAGGATGATCCGTAATCCGTCACTCCTAACTTCGCTGACAAAGAGTTTGTTCTTCGTGGGAGTTTTTTTATTAGCAACAAGTCAATTGAACCATTTGCACTTAGTGGGTATAGAGCTGGCATAATAGAAAAATATGATACGATTTCATGAACCGATCGATGACGAATTATCTGGCCCAAAGTGGTGGCAAGGCCGGCCGGTGTCACGATACTTGCTGTTTATTTCAACACTCTCTACCTAACTAGTTTCTAGTTTCACGACTTATACTAAAAGTGATTGATTTAGATTTATTATACAGATCAACATTTTATATTCAGATCAATATTTTACAAAGCGAAAGCTACGAAAATTGGCTGTGCAAAACGTTCTTACCTAATTTTCTCTTGATATTCACGGATATATTACACAACGTAATTTTTTCCAAAACTAAGATTTATTCTTGTAAGGCACTGATAATACTCGTATGACTCGATAGTGCCCTTGCTATAGTCAAACGTAGCAATAGTTACTATGTCTTTTTTAACCAAATAACATAGTTTTTGTACATTATACGAGTATATTGCATTACTTAGTGTTTAAAATAAACGACGATTAGCCTTAAACGATAAATATGTAGGAGGTGTGTCTCACAAATTGCAAAATGAGAGGAAATAGTTTAAATATTTCAATCAACCGAAAGCCAAGGTTCTTCGAGAGTTACACACTCGAATGCTTAAGGGCCTACATCAATATTATCGTATATCATCGCCGACACGTACATATTAACACAGCCAGTAGGCACAGAAAATGAAGAATTAGGGATACTTTTCCTATTTACTCAAAATCTACTAAATATATTTTAATTCTGATTTACGTGTTTCTATATATAATAGTTACTTATGTTTTTAAAGTTATTTCATTAGTTAATACGCGATAATAGACCGACAAATGAAAAAAATAAAAAATTTGAGAGGTTGTTTCGCCAAGATTTTCTATCGAGAAAACTTTTTTCAATCGCGTTTCTGAGTTGATGCGATCCTAGATCATATATTGAAAAAACATATACTTAAAAATTAGAGCTCTAGCCATTCAATCTAAAGAAACAATGAAAACTTCGTACATAGAAAAATGCACGAAGCTATTTTGGTATCCTCTTAACGATTTGTGAGTCATATACAACTTCATACAAAGCTCTGCTATTGTTCAATGGTCTCGCCAAGCTGCTTTGAATACGTATTAACACGTACTTGCCACTTTCAAGAGTTAAACAGGTTTAAACACTTTTGTATGCACTCACTTGTAGTGTTAGTAATACGTGAAGTTTTCACATTGTTGTTGTAAGAATATTATCAGATTATTGCACTGACTAAGCTTGTTAGTATAATAGTATAGGCTTTAGTTTAGAGATTTTTGTCTCTTGTAGTACCGTTCTAAGTTCATCCTTTGCTGGCTCTTACAGCAACGATGGCAAGGAAGGCAATATGAAGTTATCAATCATATCATAGTTATTCGACGCCACCAGATGTAATATACTTTATTATGTACACTGTAGTGTACATAATAAAGTATATTACATCTTATGTATAATGGGGCGATGGGCGGGCATACAGCACTCGTCATCCAGAAAAACTGGTACCGATACCGTGTTCTCTTACTAAATCAAGTAAACTGACGCATGTTATGGGTCCAAACATCTATTACCGACTACCAGACAATATACGCGCAGCTCGCACTTTGACATCTTTCAAGTCCAGACTAAAACGGTGGCTTGTCGAGCAAACGTTTTATACATTTGACGAATTTATGAAACTTTAGTGACTATCCAGTCACGTATAATACATCTATTACTAATAATTTTAATACTTCGACATTTTATTCTTCTATGATTGACATTGAATTTATTCTGTTTAATTATTATTTATAGGACCTTATTATTATATAATATATAAATACCAATAACGTTTACTATTGGAAACAATTAATTTATATTTATTATTACTTATAATTTTATTTTTTCAGACTTCATTATACCTGTAGGTATATTATTATTTACTTTAATGTATTATTTTTGACAAGATGTTAATCATAGTGTATATCTAACTACCATGTTTGTATTACGTAATGTCGTTTATAATGTATTTATTATCTTTAACTGTGACGTGTAAGATAATTATCAATAAAAAAGTATTTCAGTATTTCAGTAAATAGTGCTATTCTGAAAATTCAAGATAATATTAATATTATTGCTTGTAAAAGACTTGGGCGCTCAGAAGCTTCTTGTGTAACTAGCCATGTTTTATTATAAGTTCTGGTTTACAGGCCTTAACTTCTAGCTCTCGATTTTTTACGTTATTATGTCCATAAACTAACAATTACGTAGATATTAAATAAGCAAAACAATTGTAAATAAACAATAGCATGATGTAAAAGATCTGTTTTACAGTATACAACAATAATCTTATATGTCATCTACATTTTTATTATAAGTACTCATTTTAATTACCAGCTAATTGGATAAGTCTCAAGACATTGTCTTTAAATGTATTTCTGAGTGTAAATTGTTGTTTGACCTTAAAGCTAAACTCAATTATAAAAGTTGTGTAATTTTTAGCAGTTTTAAAGTTCTCAGACGTGCGTGGGAGTTCGAGTATTATTAGTCACTTAATTTTTTATTTAAACGCGGCAAAGCAAAACATGATTAGATCTTTTTTTATATTTTTGTTACTTTAATTATTTTACATAACTTTAAATAATAGCTTCATTTGTTTATTATTTACTTAATAGTTTAAAGTACATAATAATGTACATCGCTTTAACTAGTACCTACTTTTATTCTTTTTTGACTAGGGTAAGCCTTTTATGGTTATTTTATCTTTATTTCACTGATTTCTTACGACCTTTCTGGCCAAATTTTGTTGTTTACATACCTGCTTGCCAAAATATTTTACTTAAATTTATGCGCCAAAGGCCATTGCCTACTCTCGGTAAACCCAAACGATGAGCTAATCTAAAGAAACAAACATAAATAAATTTAAATATTTTTCAGCTTTATTTATTTATCTCGATATTTTCCTTAAGATATAAATTTTAATTAAATTTTATGCGGACTTATTAACACTAAAATGTTATTATATTATTAAATTTTAATATGATAAGCTTTTCCCTTAAAACACTATTACCATAAACTACCACACAGAAATTGCACAGAAATTAAATAATAACTAAGAGCTTTGATGGAATTTATTCGTCTTTTGTTCCTTACAACTGTAGATTAATAAAAATAAATGAAAAATAGCATATCTTCTTATTCCACTGTCTTCCTATTGGGCGTGGGCCCCCCTTTACTTTTTCTGCTATTTCGTCTATTTTAGCTAAATAGGAAAAGGCGTATTGACATAGGGTTTAATTTTAAAGACCGGCTCTTAGGTACATCACCGTGGAGAGGAAGTAGGGTGGTGACACTTGTGTCCTGTAACTGTCACTACACGATAATTGTAAATTTAATAACTCTAAAATGTGAGCTTCAGAAGTTGGCGTTGCTATCACACAAAAATTTATATATTTCTTGATTGAGCTTTTCTAAGTTGTCCTTCTTATACTTACGGATAAATTAAACTAAAAGGAAAAAAGCGAATCATCTGAAACAAATCCTATCATGTTCTTGAACGATTGTATGCAGATGATGTTTCACAAGGCATGATCAGAATTGCCTAATGCTTGCCACAATGAGCTATGAATTTGTGATCGGGTGAGGCAATTTGTAAACAAGACGAAGAAGACAGAGCATACGGCCTTGGGGTAAACGTGCAAGGAATGCTGGACTCAGACTGTATATTGAGAACGATTGGGTAAATATCAGGCAGGGTATTACTTAGGTATTTGTTAAAATTGATTTCGAATATTCATTGGATACTGCAATATTATATTGCGATGTACAGAAAGCCGGTTAAAACAGAAAATTGATTTCCAATCTTACACTAGTGTGGGCAAATATATGAGAATTTCTATTATATTCATCTAACCTTCAGAAAACAAGATACCAATAAATAAAAGGTAACGAGATTTTTTGGTTTTAATATACTTTTGTGTGTAATAATACTATGAACAATCTATTTCGTTAATTCCTACATGACAAACGTAATTTTTCCGCAAATAATCTCAAGTTGGAATATCGTAATTATAAAATATTTTTTGAGGATTGAAATCTAGCTGCTTGTAGCTGTTCTCGCATTTGGATTTCAATAATTTGCCCAAACCTAGCCAAAAAGAAAATTAAATCAAACACCTATCCTATATAGCACTTAAGAACACGATATTGTCGTAATTGTATCATGATAAAAAATATAGCCTCAGGCACTTTGATATTTTGAAAATAATACCTGTGTTACGTCTTAGATTAAATTACTATGTCAATCAGATGGTAACGCGATGATAAATAAAAAAAACTAAGATATTAATAAATAATATTAATATCAGGAAAATTAATACAAATCATGATTTTCTCAATGCCTTCCTCTTTACTTCTTTAAACTTGAATCATAAACAAGATTTCCTCGCCTTTGTTCAAGTTTACCTCATTGGTAAATCCAGGACAGGTATTGCGATCAACTTATAAATGGTCTGTTTTGAATAAGGCTATAATATTAGCATTCATGATGTGAAGTGCTTTGTGGTTGCGTCACACTTGTGTTCGCAATTATCAAGGTAATGAGTGGAGCTTCGCAAAGGATTTTATAAGATCATTTGTATCCTATGAATATCATGTCTAACTACTAGAATTAATAAGCAGTACTGATAGCACGACTTATCTTCATATTAATATGTTCGGTTTATTAATTTCTTTGAACCTTTGAACAGTAAATCGGCAGAACGAACAGTGTTGCAACATGTCCTTAGCTCTAAACTTTCTATTATCTGCTTATCCTTTTTTTATGGCTAGGGTTAATTAAATGACTACAGTCCACCTGATGTTAAGTGTAGTGCAATCCAAATGTGAGAACAGCTAGTACAGTGTGAAGGACTAGTCGCCCTCACCTTGCCAGACCGCAAGGTGCCTCTTCACGCCTCGCTTGAAAGACTCCATGTTATAAGAACAAGAGAACACGTGTGCGGGAAGCGAATTCTATTTTTGGGAAGTTTTGCAAATAAAGGACTCCCTAAATGCTAAAAAACATCCTAAGTAGATATTATTTGACGGGCTTCGTGGTGGAGTGGTTCATGTAACGGACTACCAATCACGGGGTCGCGGGTTCGATTCCCGCTTGGGACAATTATTTGTGTGATATTTATAAATGTCATACAAATGTTTGTACGGCGTCTGGGTGTTTACAAAAGAAAAGTAGTATATTATTATGTAATATATCCGTATTCTGATACCCATAACACAAGCATATAAGCTTACCTTGGGACCAGAGGACGTTGTGTGAAATGTCCATCAATGTTTATTTATTATTATTCATCAGCTGGCTCTCATATCTTGGATAAGAAACGGGGTGGTGACACAGATACTCATATTCTTAATCTATCACCACACGGAAAATTAAGACGATTTGATGTAACTAAATATCATAAACTAATACATACATAAGAACATCGTAACAGTTGGTGCAAAAACAGTCAGTGATGACCTCATGAATACCTTTCACTGTGGAGGCTGGAACACAAACGAGTAGGACATGCTTTATCAAACTTATACAATAGAATGTATGCTGTATCGAGAAAACACATGTATAGGACTGTCCGTCCAGATTTGTCTTAGTTTCAAGAGCTGCGTCTGGTAGAGATTTGTAAGAAGAGTCCTGACAGTTTTGTTGTATTTCTTTTTTCTTTATCTTTTTTTCTTTTTCGTATTTTTTGTCGAGGAACTCTTGTTTGGCGACAAATATAATTAGTAAAAGAAGTAAGCCTCGCTTTAAGAATACAGATAACAAAATAGGATAATAGGAAATTAATAGATTATTAATTAATAATTTTGAAAGCCTAATATGATGATAAAATTAATTAGTTTAATAACAAAAACATACAGATTTATGAGCTAATTCTTAAGAAAAAACACTCCAATAAAAATAGTAATTAAATACAATTTACAACGTGACTAATTAAGAAGAAAAACTGCATAAAACGCATGAATTGTCTCACCAACTTACAGTCAACGACCTTAGATTACATAAACACAGGACAAGCACCTTAAGTAATTTGTGTAAAGATTAGTCATGATCATTAAATGCTTTCGGGTTTTACTTATCAAAATATTGCGATTCAGTTGATAATTAGTTCTTGGTAAATCGCAGATCATTTCAATGGTAAAATTGAGAAATAAATGTAAATTTAAAAACAAGATTGCTAATGTATTCATTTTAGTTTTTACGGTGACCTTGACTTTTACGCTTCTTTAAATATATTAATATTCCATATATTATATCATAAAGATGTTAGGAAACATAAATCTGATTCACATGGTTTATTTTCGAGTTTTCCGTCTCTCACAGAAGATGTTATCTGTGTGGAATATCCCTTAGCTGACTATTACAGCACCCTTGAGAGGAGATGGGATGGTGACACTTGTATTCTTAATCCGTCACCACACGGACAATTCCCTATCCAGTAGAGAAAAAATATATTTGCATCCTTAGGACTTTTTTCTATAGTACGGGCCTTGTGATCTAGTGGTTCAAGTAACGAACGGACTGCTGTTCACGAGGGCACGGGTTCTATTCCCATATAAGCTTAGCTTGAGACCAGAGGATGTTGCATGAAATGTCCATGAGTATTTTTTTTTTATTTTTTTTTTATTTATACACTTCATGCATTACAATTGCAAGAGCGGACTTAATTCCTAAGGCATTTTCTACCAGCCAACCATAGGAAGATGCAGATTAGGTTGTAGCAGGTGTGTAATTTATAGCAGAAGAAGGAATAAGATATCAAGACTAGACAAATGCAAGATAATATTACAAAATTATTTTAATAATTTAATTAACAAATTACCAAATTATTTAATGTTTTAGTAAAAAAATTCAAGCCTTAAAATACAAGCTACTTATACAAAAATAACTACACATGAACAGACATAATCTCCGAAAATTTCTCGCAACTAAAAGGTAATAACTTTAATAATGCATAATGTAGCTAATTAAGAAATACTGTGTATACAAAACATTGTTACACTTGCTATAATAACAACAGCAAAATAAAGCAGTGTTTCGTAAACTTACTTGCATATAATTTGCACACGTTGTAACTACGTGAAGCGACGTGTAAATTTCATATTTACTGTAATCTACCATTCATGACAGGACTGCAAATCGGACGTCTGGCTATGTACATTTCAAAAAACTATCATTCAATCAATACTAATATTATAAAGCTGAAGAATTTATTTGTTTGTTTGCTTGAACGCTCTAGTCTCAGGAACTACTTTTTAACTTAAAAATTATTTTATTTTGAATAGTCCATCTATTAAGGAAGGCTTTAAGCTATATATCTATATACAGGGTGTCCCAGAACGTAACGTAGCTGGGAAGGGGGGTGATAGGGGGGGTCACAAGGGTCACCAGAAAAATAAAAAAAAAATTCCCCTCTGGCTATTTAAAAAATAAATGGCATTTTTTTAAAAACTAAAAATTTTACACCTTGTGGGGCTATTTTGCTAACTGTACCTACAAATATAGCTGTTTAAAAAAAAAAAGATGTTATGTAATCCTCAATAACCCTTCATCAAATTGAATTAAAAAAATAATACATATCCAACCAAGATTTTAAAGAAAATTAAGTTCTTTTCCAGTCAAGGACTTAGTAATTACAATTTCACTCAACTTTCTCCAAGTGTACTGAAAAAAAAATGTACTATGCAGCTCCGGCGTGTAACTTAAAAAGATAGGTAATTTTATTGCAATTCCAAAATGGTATAACACTTATTTGAAAAAATCATACTTAGACATTTAAAAATAATTTTCGGGAACAATACCCCTGCAAAACAAAACATATCAATAAAACAATAGTCTCAAATTCCTAAGAAAATACATTTTTAAATGTCTCTTCTGTTCCTCTAATGTTACTGCCCGTTAATACTCAAGATTGGAGTACTGTACATACCTCAAACACTCAAGTACAGTCTAGGCCAGATAAAGCTTTACCATATTTTATGACAAGGAATTTAAATGAAACTCGGAAATAAAACATAATTCTAATTATTTATTCAAATAAAGTGCTCCAAATGTGCACCACCAACATAAATAGTCTCAAATTCCTAAGCAAATATTCCTGTTCCTTGTACAGGCAGGTAGGCAGGTACCCCTCTCGTACCGTTAGCCATGCGCGAGAACAATGAAACAAAACAAGTTCAGGGAGTGAAAGAGACAGGTAGATACGTTAAAGGAAGAGAAAAAGTAGGGGTGCTGTCTCTGGTTAGCCAAATAGTCGGGCAGTACATTAAGCTCTCTCGTTTACTGCACATCTTTGTATTCGTTTGTGTTCATTTAGTACTAACAACTTTGCTTCGCTTTCTGGACTTGATTATTTCTTTGTGATTTTGGACATTGTTTGTGATTTCTTCCAACGACTTGGCTTTCTCAAGGACTAAAGTGTGTGATACAGTGCCACCATGCCACCCACGTACACTCCACATGAATATGCGAACATGCATCTCATTTACGGCGAATGTAGATGTAATGCCGGTGCTGCAGCAAGACTGTACCGAGAAAGATATCCGAACGCCCCACGTCACCCGGATAGCCGTGTTTTTGTCAATGTCCACCGACTATTGTCTGAGGGTCGACTTCCACATCAAATGGTTAATGAACGCAGATCTCGGTTCGATGTCCAAGATGTAGTGCTTCAAACCGTCGCAGACAACCCGAGTACTTCAGTTCGGACAATTGAAGCAAATACAGGTGTATCAAAAAGTACTGCTCATCGCATATTACAATCAGAAAAGTTCCACCCGTACCACGTGCAACGCGTACAGAGTCTGATACCACGCGATTTTCCTGCGAGACTTGCATTTTGTAGTAGGATGCTGCGCATGCATAGGGAGGACCCTCAATTTTTTAATAAAATATTGTGGTCCGACGAGTCTACTTTTAAAAAGGACGGCTACATGAACCTACATAATTTACACGAGTGGCACGTAGAAAATCCCCACCTTATTAGAGAAGATCGATCCCAATATCGTTTTAAAGTGAACATGTGGACCGGAATACTGAACGGTAACATAATCGGACCCTTTGAGTTACCTGAGGCACTGACTGGCGAGGCGTACTTGCACTTTTTACAAAACGAATTACCCAATTTATTGGAAGATGTGCCGCTGGAAACATTAAGGAATATGTGGTTCCAGCATGATGGGTGCCCAGCACATTATGCACGCCCAGTAAGAGATTTCCTAAACAACGAATATCCTGGTAGGTGGATGGGAAGGGCCGGTGTTATAGCGTGGCCAGCTCGTTCACCGGATTTAAACCCGTTGGACTTCTTTTACTGGGGTGCTATAAAAGAAAAAGTTTATGGGAAACCCATCAGGGACTTGGGTGACTTGAAGGCGAGGATCACAGAGGCCGCGGAATCAATCAATAATAGAAGATTTGCTCGGCACATTTCCCGCTCATTTTTAAAACGATGTAGGGCGTGCATTTATGTTGGTGGTGCACATTTCGAGCACTTAATTTGAATAAATAATTACAATTTTGTTTTATTTTCGAGTTTCATTTAAATTCCCTGTCATAAAATATGGTAAAGCTTTATCTGGCCTAGACTGTACTTGAGTGTTTGAGGTATGTACAGTACTCCAATCTTGAGAATTAACGGGCAGTAACATTAGAGGAACAGAAGAGACATTTAAAAATGTATTTTCTTAGGAATTTGAGACTATTGTTTTATTGATATGTTTTGTTTTGCAGGGGTATTGTTCCCGAAAATTATTTTTAAATGTCTAAGTATGATTTTTTCAAATAAGTGTTATACCATTTTGGAATTGCAATAAAATTACCTATCTTTTTAAGTTACACGCCGGAGCTGCATAGTACATTTTTTTTTCAGTACACTTGGAGAAAGTTGAGTGAAATTGTAATTACTAAGTCCTTGACTGGAAAAGAACTTAATTTTCTTTAAAATCTTGGTTGGATATGTATTATTTTTTTAATTCAATTTGATGAAGGGTTATTGAGGATTACATAACATCTTTTTTTTTTTTAAACAGCTATATTTGTAGGTACAGTTAGCAAAATAGCCCCACAAGGTGTAAAATTTTTAGTTTTTAAAAAAATGCCATTTATTTTTTAAATAGCCAGAGGGGAATTTTTATTTTATTTTTCTGGTGACCCTTGTGACCCCCCCTATCACCCCCCTTCCCAGCTACGTTACGTTCTGGGACACCCTGTATATATATATATATCGCATTACACCGCGACCAGTAGGAGCACAGCCTTTGTGAAAATTGTTGCAATAACGGGAAATTTGTCGAAGTCGCGGGCAACAGCTAGCAAAATATATTATGTGTTATTATCGATTCGAAATCGCGCAAGTCCGAAACAGAATAAGCTCAACCAGACGAGTACAGAGATGTGTTTAATCGACACCTTAAGGCATACTACCTCGCACTAGGTAATACATAATAATATAATATTTTTATAGACCTGTCAACAATGATAAAAGTCAGACTAACTTCTTATCATTTTGCAAAATAATGGAATCAATCAATCGATACCAGAGTACATACGGGGCTCTTTTTCGTGGGGTTAAATCACAGCTTAAAGTATCGCCTACATATTATTATAAATGTAAATAGCACATTATCAGCCCTGCAAGACGTTCTGCAGGAAAGACAGTGAATGGTCAACTTAACTATTGTGAATCAAGGTGTAAACTTCATGCTTACTAAGTTATTTTTGCTTCACATCGCATTCCAACTGCTTATTATTGATATCAAGGTCATTTATAAGTAAATATTATCACGCCAGTTTATGACTAACGGGATAGACAGCACCGGGTTTGTATTTAAAGACTTTGCACATAATAGATAATAATAGGGTCCATTTTACCTTTTGGTACAGAACCTTAAAAAGAAAACAGTTCGGGGATCGTTTGTCTGTCTGTCTATTTGTTTTTTATACCTTAATTGGTCCTGTGAAATGGGGTGGCGTCTTAATTTTGTACATAGATCGTTTCTACGCTATATTTTATTCACGTCGTACATTGACACAGTTTTTTTTTTTCTTAAATATTAATACGAAATATTGCATCATTTATATTATTAATAGAGCAAAAGAATCGACAAAACCTTGGTTTAAATTTTTCTGAATGTTTATTACAAAACTTCAATTGTAATAACTAGACTATGAGGAATTTCCTTAAACTAATTGGAAATCTATTTTGCAAATTAACTAATCTATTATAAGGACGTTGTGCTGTAATACAATTTTTTAATATATATGATTAGTGATTACTATGATACAGACTTCAATGCAAAAGGTTTTGGATTGTAATATCACTCGGGACGGTATTTGTGTGACGGTGTTGTGATAGAAATAAATTATTTGTTTGTCTTCCTGGCGTCTATCAATGAAAACACCAACGATATGATTACATTTTGGCCATAGTTTCTTGATTCTGTAGGTTAATAGTATCTTCCCGTTAATAAACTGCAAATACATATTGTATAAGACATATTGTATGAGTTTCGACCAAGTACCTTGACCATTGCTAACAAAAATAAATTTGACAGTCAGGCTAAATGCTAACCTTAAAACGATTTCGTTTTATGCCCAAAATCCTATAAAAATAAGAACCACGATACAGGTTGAATAATTCAAAATAATATCAAAAATGTAAGATTAACTGTATCTCGTAAAAAGCTATTTAAAATTAACCACAGACAAAAATGAAAATGGCCAGCGAAACTAATCTCTGGTTAGCATGATACGTGAAAGTGCAAGTTGTATGGAGTTGCGTGACCCTCGTGATATCTAAGTCTCATCTAAGTGAAATATCACTAACCACATTTTAATTAAGATTTGTTTAAAACCAGACTTCAGAAATCACAATATTTTATAGATACAAAGTTCTTCATACAAAACGGAAATCCGAAACCACGCAGATTTACCAGATAGTTCAACCTTGAAATTTAGTTCGGCTAAATCGTACTTCGTAGACTAATAATATTTCATATGTCGCATACTTACCTATGTCCGTGTGGAGACGGACTAAGAATATAAGTGTCACCGCCCCATCATATATATCCATCATCCATAGGAAGGATCCTAGGGTGCTGTAAAAGCCAGCTAAGGGAAATTTTACACGGATGTTTACTTTCTTTCGAGTTTTACGTCTCTATCGAAAAACTCGAAAGAAAGTAAACCCTGTGCCAACGCCTGATCAGCGCGGCACAGTAGACCATAATCCCTCCCAAAGTGGAGGTGGTCCGTGCCCAACAGTGGGACATTATGGACTGGAGATAAATTGATCGATACGCACCTATAGCCTGTATCAGAGATACATATAGATTGATATTTATGTGGCTTCAAACCGAGAGAGTGATGTAGCTATAGACACACTATTTGGAAAATCTGTGATGAGGGCATTAAGTATAGATATTTGTAAGATATTTGAAAGATTTATTGTATGTTAAAAATAGTGTGAAGAATTTATTGACTATAGCCGAACAGTAATCACTTAACATAGTCAAACAGGTGACTTCGTACGTCATTATGATTGAAATGCAGTTAGTTAAGTATTGACTAAGGCTTAAGCCTTTCACAACTGCGTGCCATGCCAAGCATTCTTACAACCAGGCGTGCCGACTTGACATGTTTTATAACTAACTTAAGTATTTTGTGCAACTGGCAGGAAAATAAGACAAATTCAATGTCAGGCAAATCTATGCTAATGTAATAAAGCTGAAGAGTTTATTTGTTTGAACTCACTTAATCTCAGAAATTGCTGATTCGAAATGAAAAAATATTTTTGTGTTGGATAGTGCATTTATCGAGAAAGGCCTTTGTCTCTATAACATCAGTCAACACGCTGCCACAATAGTAGCGAAACATTAGTGAAAAAATGTTGCAAGAACGGTGAAAATTATCCATTTTTAAGGGCTTCCGATACGTTCACTGCGTTAGTGGTTTACATGGTATCATTTGTTTTCTAAATTCCACGCGTACGAAATCGCGAGCAACAGCTAGTTTGATTATATTTCGATATGGTCCTTAATGATATAAGTACCAAATTAAAATAGAAATAGTCTAAATGTTGAATCACCTTGTTCAAGTTTGACCGGTCACAGTTCCTTTTCAGCATGCTTAATTGGAATTGTTCATAATTTTTGACCTACTGCTTTTCTATTTTTTTTAGAAAATATAGACTATTTTAAGCAACTAATTTCAATATTATTAAAATATTCACTATATAGATTTTTTTAAAAATACTTAATGATATTATTTTAAATATTGTGACGTCATCGCTTTACACAATCTGTGTCCTTTTCCTGATAGACTTAAGACAGATTGCAATAAATTTTTTCAAAGTTTGCAAGTTGATATATTAGACCAATTTCAACTCCACCACAGAGTATATCCCTAAGAACGCCTTAATATTTTAAGTCCTTAATTTTAAGGGCAAATAGAGATCATTTGCTTTATTGGAAAAATAATTAAGCTAATTTTCCGAAAAAACCTCATGGATCATGATCAAAATCTCTATTCGCCGAAATGGTTTTCAAATTATGAGCTTAAAAAAATATGAACAATGCCAATTGTGAGTCCTATATCTGCTACAAAAGCCAACTAATGGGCATGATCCGACCACTGGGTACTACCAATAAATACATCATCTAAGCCATTTCTTACTTTCAATTTATTACTTAGAGGAATTAGAGGTATAACTAATATAAAAGTAATTGTTATTTTTATTGTTATCAATGACAGTTTCCTTGAAAGATTACGCATTCACAACGTCTATTCTTTTAGCATGAAGTCATTAATGTTGAAAATACTTCCAATACAGGATGTTTGTTCATACGTGTTCTTTTTATATTTTGCTTCAGTATTGCATTCCCATTGCGCTATTTCTCAGAAATAATATCTATCTATAATATCTTTTAACTGTCACTGATCTCTTCTTTATGTTAGCCTTAATTTTCACCACCCGCTTGTTAAGGCATTTGTTGTATGAATTTAATAGACTATACCATATTATTTTATTGCCAAGATCAATTCTAATATTTACTTCTTATCCACTAAAAATATGTTATTGATTTCGGACCACTCTAATTTCTTTTAAGTGGTTAAACTAATTAAAGTGGGTGTTCTTCAAGGAGCAATATTGGGACACGCTTTTTCATTAGGTAATGTGAAGACTGGATCATTGGATTTTACCCAGTCACCACTATTTAGTGGAAATATAGACTAGCTATTTAAAATATGAACTAAGAGCATCCTGTAGGTAATAAAACGAACAATATTATTGTTTACATGATTGTTTTCTTCGTCACCTGAACGCAAGGTGCGTTACAGCGGTACGCGCGTCAGTGCTCTAAAGAAAACCAATCAATTCGCATCTTTAATTTTTAAAAAGGCAATATGCGTGAGTGAAGTAAGCTATGAGTGCACCATGCCTGAAGGAGGAAACCTAAGGAGATGCGAGCGATTTCGTAAAGCTCCTCAGATACCTTGGTCTGCACATGCTCGATATTATTACACAAGATCTTTAGTTTTTGATTCTCCGGTGAAAAGGAGACCATACACGCCTAGGTCGAGGTGAGGGAAATTTGTGCATATCATTGTTCTTTTCCCTTTTATTTGAGGTTGGCGCAATATTTATTTTTTTCCAAAATTTTCAGTCTGATGCCATAACTATATGTGGTCACACCTCTTTATTTCATATTCTCCTTCATTCATCTGTTTTGGACCTTCCTCTAAACTTAATTCCTAAGAAAAAGCCATAGCGTTAAATACCTATTTAAAAAGTTTCTGCTGTGTATACTGGCGAAAAAGAAAAATTTATAAAAAAATTATGTCATGGATATTTTCTTACAATTCGATGCAACATAATATTAAAGTAATTTTTAAATTATTAGAGAGAGTTCAAAATATTTCATTTTATATTGTAATCTAAGGCCATTTAAAGAAAATTAAAAAGGCAAAGGTTGCATTTTTACTATTTATTTCTTTAAATTTAACCTTCCTCTTATATAAAATTTAACAGTCTTTTGTTAATACAGAAGGCACGGTTATATAATTATATTTTATTAAAAACCATAACAAGTGACCTATACATATAACAGAATGCAGTCACATTATTCCCTCAAATCACAGTATTAAACATAATGAGCCACTGCTCATATTCAACTGTCGCAATATTCAACTGCGACTATCTCACTAGATAGTCGCAGTTGAATATTGCGACAAAGGTTATGAAGATGGTATTGTACCAAAGAGCATAGTACAAAGTAACCTTTACAATCTCGGTGAGAATAACTGCGTTTAAAGGTTATAGAGTAAGCTCTGAGTAAGCTTTAGAGTGATTGACTATCAATGGAGTGCCCTCATACTAAAATGTATCGCTTTTTAATAGAATGGAAATTATAGGCTATAACTTTTGATTTTAGCTGGATATTATATGTGTAATTAATGTAACGTAACGTTAGGTTAAGATACGGTTAACCGTAAGTTAACCCAATTTTAAGGTTAACCTTAACATGGAATATAGATATTACCTTAGTAAACATCATCATCCTCCTGCCCTTATCCCATTATTTGGAGTCGGCGCAACATGTCTTTTTCTTTCATAGTCTTCTATCAGCCGTCATGTCTGTGTTAATTCCTCTTTCTTTCATGTCCTCTTTCACACAGTCCATCCATCTTTTCTTAGGTCTTCCTCTAGACTTTTTTCCTTCCACATTTATACGCAGAACTCTCCTAAAGACATTACTTTCCTCTCGTCTCATGACATGCCCGTACCATGACATCCGCTCATTCTTTAATTTTTCAGTCACTGGTATCACTTTCAGACTTCCTCTAATAATTATATTCATTCCTTATTTTATCCATTCGTGAAACATACATATGTTTATTAAGATTTTGCAGATAAATCAATCATAATTTTATAAATTTAATACGTGGAAGGAAATCTCATAACTTTCTCAATAGCAAAGTATTATTAGGGCGATATAGTCGCAAAGCGACCAAGCCTTTTAAATAAAAAAAAAAAATAAAAAAAAAAAAGTATTATTGTTTTAATGTAAAATAATTCAACACCTATTTGTAAACAATAATCATATAAAACTATTTTATTTATACATGTCATTGTTTATATTATTAACAATACATCCAACACTACATAAACATTGATTAAATATGCCATTAGGAACTCATACTGACGAAAACAGATGACCAGAATTTCTCAACCATTGGGACGTAACGCTCATTTTTAGGAAGAGTTCTCTAAAAGCGACTCTCTATTTTCTCCTAAAATGGGATAAATATTAATCTTAAGCCGCTAGCTTTGATACCGGACTTTGAATGCCTTAGAAATAAAATTCTTAATGGTCACATACCATCTGAGACAGGACATGTGATATGACAGCATTAGTCAACAAATAAACTTCACCTTCAGTGAGCAATCGTGACTGGTCCATTTTTCCGCACAATTCATATAAACTGCGACCTTTAAACTAACAATAATTATAGTAAGAGGCGGATAACCTCGACGACATTCGTGCTTTTATATTAAGGACAAATTTACATTTGATCTTCACATCTTTGTTTTATAAACTTTTATAATATATTCTTAAAACATAATTGACAAGAACATCCATTTTACGCACTAGTACCACTGATCACAATATTCATTAAAATTTAACATTAACATTAGGTACCTCCAGTCAAAGCAGGGGCTCCCAAACTTATGTTGTCTGCTGCCCACTTTGAGGATAAATTATTTTTTACCTCCTCCATTTTTTCACCTACTTAAAAACTACTATTAAACTCTATTTTTTGAGGATCTCTTAACCTTTCTTACGTCTCTTACTCGTCAGGCCTGCATCGCCCATAAGGTGGCGTTATCTTATCTCCCACTTTTGGAAAGGTTCTGTCAAAGGATAAGGTTTTCTTGTCCTCAAAACTGGAGACAATAAAAATCCTTGAAGGTAAAAATAATTGGAGTAACTGAAACTCGTGTAAAGTCCGGTCGTAGAGAACTGTGATCAATAAGGCTGGTTGAAACTGTATTAAAACAACCTTCAAGAATCAAATCAACTAAAACGAAATAACGGTACAATAATTGGCCCGTACGGCCATCTTAAATTCTCAATCCAAATTACAGGCATTCTATGTCTTAGACATTCTGACCGAAACGAACTTTAAAATAGTTAAATCCAATTTCGCAAACTTTTCCATAAAATACTATGTTGGTTGATCTTCCATGGATATTTACGTGATTGATATAAAAGCAGTACCTAATATAAGTAGTTATCGAAGACCACCACGGCTTAAGTTTCAGTTGTCTGTTTCAAAAGTCGTAAATTTTTTAAGGCTTTCGGAACTTAATATCAGACATAATTAAGCGCAGGGTTAAAAGACGTATTCCATGTTTTCCTGATTGGAAATACATGTGATGTCTAAATATTCGTGATACATTTATTAACATCATCTAGATTAGATATTATTCCGTTAGTATTTCAGTGGCTTCTAAACCTAATGCGAGCTTTCTTTTCGATTCGCACATTTTTGTATATTTTTTTTCTTATAAATGGATTTCCAGTTGTTTTAATCATTATGAATTAAACAACACATCTACAGCAGTTAATTTAGAAGCCATTCCTAAAGTCTACTGTGGAGCGTGACCGAAATACTTCATGCCATATTATTCGTAACGATTTGTTATGCTAGAGCTTATATTTTATGCCAAATAATTCATAGATTATAAATAGCTTTAGGGAATTGTTCAGATTGATGTCATCGGTAAACAAAAATGGCAGTATAAAATATGCTAACAGAATAGTATGTGTTAGTAAAATAAAACTACGATGAGATTTTTGTGGTGTTGCATACATCGCAACATGTTGGTACACGTACAACGCAGCACAAAAAGCTTTTATATTATGTGATAATTTTTTCACAAATGTGAATCATTCATAGATTTTATCTTTTATCATTTTTTTAGATAATTAGGTAAATATAAAACATAATATTCCAGTGATTTCCTGTTAGTAGATATATTTTATGGCGGTTAATAGTACCTATGAAGTGGTAGTAGAAAATATATGCAAACATTGTCAAATTGTGAGGTAAATTGCAAATATTCATTCAATTGTAATAATCGAGTATTTATTTGACAAAATACAATACAAACTGCAATACTTCACTGTTTAAATAAGCCTTTATATTGTTACCTTAGTGTGAGTGGTAGACTATACCTACGACTAAACCGCATTCATCGATTTTGTTATTTTTTTACCAAGTTAAATTCCATAGTTCGACGAAGGCAGCCATGCTTTTGAGCTCTTTAGGGTTCAGGGTCAAACCGAATGAGGCATTTACTAAAATAGCAGTATCATATTTAAGTCGAACCCGCCGGGAAACTTTTTGAATGACTCACTGTTGATTTAAAATTATACATAGGCATTATATTCCTCCTTCTTTAAAAGTATTGAATTAATCTTAGTGCTTAATTCATTGTTACTTTATGTCTTCTAAAATAATATTTGTGGTTGTCTTGACAATGAGATTGTTAGGCTAAGTGGATGTCTCGGTTTCTAATCTCGTACGGACTAGACAGACCTATAAAATATGTCTATGCTTGAACTTACCTCACAATCCGACAAAATCTCCTAAAAATTATATCAGTTTCTATATTTAATTCAATAAAAAAGTTTCTTATTTTTTTATTTCGGTATTGTTGTTGTTAAATTATGAATTCCGGTTTAAACAAATATTTAAAAACATTATGGATGAATAAAAAACTTAAGGAAGTGCTGTAACATTCACGTAAGTGTGTGTGCCACTACCGGTACATACTACGTTCTTACAAGAAACAATAACAACCGCTATATTCTGAAACGAAATATAATATGACCTTCGAAAACTTAAATCCTTATTGTTACACTTCTCTTTTCTACTTTTATATCCACGTGGTCAGTTATTACCTATTTAATAAAGACCTAACCTTTTGTAAAGTTCACATCCACAGGGATCCATAATACTTAATACTACCTACAATTACAGGATTCTAATTCAAAACACAACGCTCATAAATACCTAATTAGAACTAAGATATTACCTATGGTATTACTAAACTTTTGTTAATTTAGCATAGACATATAGGTACTCTGTAACTTCAACATAGTAACTATGCAACAATATTTTGCTATGAGAATCTATACAAGTTTATAAAAATGACTATGAAAAATGATATGAAACTTGGTCAATAAAGTGAATTTTCTGTTTATTTCAGATGTCAGTCCGCTCCAAAAGTAATGGATAATCACAGTAGATCGGCATCGCCGCGGGAGCCCATGAGGCCTCAACACAAACCGCCATCCCCACCCGCGTCTCCAACTGGCTTTGACAACAGAGCCTACACGCATGATGATGCAGACCCAAACCATAATGAATCTTTCACATCCAACGGCGCCCAAAACGGTCATACGAAAGAACCCAATGGGGTTTCTGAAAAAACCCTCGAAGCTGTTAACTTAGAACTGATTAATCTTCAACCAAAAAATGGTAATGCGAAGAAGAAAGATGTAGAAGTAGATATGAATGCCGCTAATCCTTATGATGAATACTTCGTGCCAGTCAACGAGCATAGGAAATATATGAGGTTAGTGCATTTTGTCAAATACCAAAAAGTAATAGCTTTATTTTTTTATTTGGCCTCGGGTAGCTATATTAAGCTTACTTTGTAAGGCCTTAAAATTCGTTCTTAGTGAGTATTGCAGATATATTACATTACTTATCATCACAAAGTTTGAAAGTCAATCAAGATGGATAATTTAAGAGTAAGGTCTAGCAAAAATAGTAATTAGTTACCTATATTTGTGTTCGCCGAGTCATGGTAAAGCTCAAGGCACCATCATGGTCAGGCAGGGCAGGAGGAGGAGAAAAAAAAACCTATATTTGTGTGTTTTCATTTGTTTAAGTATCTATGTCTGTTAATTAAAACTTTTTAATATAACCACATATACATAACTATGGAAAGATATTTTATTATTTGATAATTTAGCTCGGTTTCTTAAGTTAAATGTTTAATCGTCGTGGGTTCAAGTCCCGCTCATGGTGATCATTTTTTCCACTATAATTTGATTTATTAAGTAAAAAACATAGCAAGTCAATTGCCAAATTAATAAATTAACTTATTGATTCTTATACTGTTACACACGAATAAAATTCAAATTAGTTTTTTCTAACATACCGGTATATATACAATTAAATAAAACAAATTTTATCACGATTACTAACAAAAAATACAACAATACTTTCGGAGGATGCACCATGTTACTAAAGCTTAACTACCCGTTAAAACTCCGGTTAAGCCAAGCTAAATAGTAGTAAAATTAATGTAATTCCAAGCGAGTTTCAAACAATAACCTAACAGTCTCTCTTCCATGGGGCTCGTTGTTTCCATTCATGTTTACAACAACAATTTCGTTTCTTGTTCCGTTGTAGTTGGATGATTTCAGACAAAATTTTATTATTTTCATCTTAGTTAAATAATATTATTTATGTCTTTTTGTGAAGTAAATTATTTAATTGAAGAATTAACCCTTATCTATACTAATATTATAAAGCTGAAGAGTCTGTTTGTTTGTTTGAACGCGCTGATCTCAGGAATTTTTCAAATCGAACCAGTCAGTCAGAACGAATCGATTTGAAAAATTCTTTCAGTGCTGGATAGTAAATTTATCGAGGAAGGCTATACGCTATATAAAATCACGCTGTGACTAATAAGAGCGGAGTAGTAAGAAAAATGTTGCAAAAACGGGGAAATCTTCTAAATTCTTCGCGTACGGAGTCGCGGGCAACAGTTAGTAAGTAATAAGGTAACAATTACAAACCATAGCAAATTATTTATTTATTTATTTATAAAGCATGGAAGACTTACAGCTATTCATACGTAATAGAATTTCAACACTAAGAAACAAAAAGCCAATTACAAGTCTTCACCTATAGAAACAGCGTAATGTGACATTGAATGTGAGCTTATAATAAAAACACAGTAAAGAAATAAATTATGTACCAGTCGCAGGAGCGACAACCTCAAGCAAAGACTGACTAATTGAAAAAGATCGACCCCAAAAGCCTTCTTGCTGAAGGCACCTTAGTGGAATAAGGGTCTATATCGTGTTTTTTGCAAACCCTATTGAAAGTCATGATAGCTCTCACCATGCAACTGTTCTGCCTATAATTTGAAGTGACACGCGGTATATTTAAAGGCGTATTATAGCAAGTCTGCTTACTGGGGACGTTAAATAATAATTTGTTTAGTAGTTCAGAACTGTCTATTTCTTTGTTAATAATTCTTGATATAAACGTAAAATCAGCAATTTCACGACGAGTACTCAGTGGTAAGAAGTGATAGCGTTTACAGAGTTTGAGATAACGTCTAGAGTTGTATTTAACTTTCTGGTGTGATTATGTTTATTACTTAGAATTAAACTTTTAATTCACGCGCAAAAACAAGACTATGGTGTCATTCACCTATAATCTGTAATACGTACTTAGTCAAGTTTAATCGAGAAAAGATAGTTATCTATGTGTACCGTTGTAACTACGGTTAAATTCAACGATTGTGCGAATCTGTGACCCCCCAACGGTTTGTGCGTGAACTAATGACGTTAGGGAAAAATAGAAACAATTACAATGGTCTTAGAAATAATAATATAAATTAATTAACTTTTACACAACATTTCATGGCTTAAAAGAGGCTCTTCTTAACTTTACTTGAGTCAATAGTATTAAAATATTTGAATCGAAAATCAGCAAACAAAAAGTTTGTCGCAAAATATGATAATAGTATCTAATCACACCGCACTTGATCTAAACGCTATCACACGGGAGTGTGTCAAGCCAAGTTCAAGTTAAAGAACTGTCGAGCAGCACTGTCAGCCCATTGTTACAGTATTCACTACATATTTATACTCCCTTTTATTAAGAAACGAGGATACCAAAATAGCTTCGTGCATTTTTCTACGTACGAAGTTTTCATTTTTTCTTTAGATTGAATGGCTAGCTCTAATTTTTAAGTATATGTTTTTTCAATATATAATCTAGGATCGCATAAACTCAGAAACGCGATTGAAAAATGTTTTCTCGATAGAAAATCTTAGCGAAACAACCTCTCTCATTTTTTATTTTTTTCATTTGTCGGTCTATTATCGCTTATTAACTAATGAAATAACTTTAAAAATATAAGTAACTATTATATATAGAAACACGTCAACCGGAATTAAAATATGTACCTATATTTAGCAGATTTTGAGTAAACAAAAAAATATCCCTAATTCTTCATTTTCTATACCTACTAGCTTTGTTAATAGGTACATGTCGACGATAAAATTGATGTAGGCCCTTAAAACATTCAGACAGACAGTCTTTGAGCTAAAATGCTCATTTCACACAACGTCTTCTGGTCCCAAGCTAAGCTTATTATGCTTATTATGGGTACCAGAATATGGATATAATACATAAAATACTTTTCTATTGTTCATACATACTTATAATACATAGAAACACCCAGACGCAATACAAACATTAGTATGACAATTATAAATCTCACATAAATGTTTGTCCCGTGCGGGAATCGAACTCGCAACCTCGTGAACGGCAGTCCGTTACCTAAAGCACGATTCCTGTCATTAAAACTATTTTTTATTGACGATTCAAATAGAAATAGGAACAACAAATCAAAGCGAAACCATTTAAATTTAGAATAAATTTGCATAGCACATAAATAATTATAGGCAGACGAAATTTTATTATGAATAGTGATATGAAACGAAGATAAAATAATGATTTAAAACAATTTTGTTGCGCTTTTGAGCTCACCAGGGTTAATATGAGATTTCCACGCTACATTAAAATGAATTGTGTTTATGCATTTTGTTACATTATAAATGTACTGAAAATTTAATAATTACACACTTTAAACATTAACGTAAGCACTTGGCATTGAAATTTAGGTTTAAATAATGGTACCAATTCTACGTGCACAATTAAACTTAACTAAAAAATTAATACAACATTTTTTTAAATATTGTTATTTGTTTTTACTAGTTGTTAATTAGCGTTGTTGTATAAATTAATTGTAGTCACTTTCATTTGTTACGCAAACGTAAATTATGAGGTTGATAAATGATAATTAGTTACAACTAAATGAATGATATATTCATCATCCAATTTTTAACAAGTAGCTAACAGACACTTCAGAAATAATTGTTAAAAAATTTATACAATCTTCAACCCTATCAACATTTAACTTGATTTGGTTAATCCGATGCCTTATAGGAATTAAACTCTAAGAAAGCATGCATGCCCTGCTAAAATATCAAAATACGCACCTAGGTCATATTTATCTTATATCTTATCTTATATCTTACCTTATCTTATCTTGTTATATATAAAAATCAATTGCTGTTCGTTAGTCTCTCTAAAACTCGAGAATGGCTGGGCAGATTTTGGTGATTTTGGTCATGAAATATACGTGAAAGTCCAGGGAAGGTTTAAACGGTGACAGAATATATAGGGATCAAAAATTCCACGCGTACAGAGTAGCGGGCATCAGCTAATTTTCAATAAAATAAAGCATATAACGTGTTAATAGATCTACTTTCGATTTTTAATAAAAATATTTGGAATTTCTAAATATACACTGAAATTCAGTATTTTTACTATTCGCGTTTTTTAACCACGGCATTGAAATAAAATCTTTTCTCAGTAAAACTCCCATGAAGGAAGGCACAGGTTACTGACATTACAATTCTTACTCCGTTACCACACAGAGGTAGAAACCAAAGTTGCGTACTACATAATTATCGATGTGCTAATACAATGGTCGTATCTTTGCATGTTCAACCAAAAGTTCACATTCCACGACCTCCATGGAGTGGAAACAAATGAACAACAATTAATTCGTACACAAATATGTTCAATTTGCATTAATTTTTCGCAATAACAAATTTATTTCAATTCCTCAATAATAGGTGTTTGATAAAAACCTCTTATGTCAGATTACCTAATCGATAGTTAATGTTATATTTAATAAATCAAATTATGGTGAAAAATGTGACTGCCGCAAGCGGGATGTCTTGCGGCAGTCACTTTTTCCACCATAATTTGATTTATTAAGTAAAAAGCATAGCATGTCAATTGCAAAATTAATAAATTACTTTAGTAATGTTATATTATTATACTCTTTGGTTAATGTTATGTCATGTATGTATACTAAATTGAATTAAATGTAGCGAAATTTTACTTATTTTAATCACTGCCCTTACCTATTCCGATTCCATCTGTTTGGCGCAACATGTATTTTTCTTTCGAAGTCTTCTTTCAAAATCGTTTCGGTTTTTACTATTATCATATACTAGCTGCGGCCGTATTATGAGCTGTTATTTACAGGCAGTTTACGCCGTGAATTAAACTGTCTGGCAAATTCGTATTATGAACAAAATTATTAGTCAGTCAATTCGCTAAACCAGTCATACATTAATATGTTTAAGGAGAAGGTACAACTAAAAGTTAAAGTACTAACTAAAAATTTTCAACTAAAACTTTTATTTTTGCCATAATACCTAATTTAGCCATGCAAGTTACGGCCTGTCTGGAACTTGAATGATTTTAAAAAGCTCATAATACGCCGGCTGTGCCACATGCGGTAAAAAAAAACCTGCTCGTCTTTTATCATCCCACAAGAACATTACATTCGTTCGGGATAAAAAGTAACCTATATGTTATTCTGTTAAGTAGTTAAGTTTCATTAAAATCTATTTAGTCATCATACTCACAAACTTTCACATTTATAATATTAGGAATAAAGTAGTTTACAGTTTTGGTGTTAAGTTAGTTACGCTAAGTTTATCACAAAAATAGTTGCATGGAGAGGAAATCCAATTTAAGTTCCTAAATATTTATATAATAATTTTACAGGACACGGTGCGTATCTCGGTTACTGTTATGATGAATTACGCAAAAACATTGTATCAATTCGACACCGCCAGACAATAGAAAATTCGTAACATTCAGAGTAAATCAGTGTTAGCATTATTGAGTGACGTTACGGTTCAATGAATCTTGCGCAATGATAACGATTAGTACGGAACCACAAGCTGATACAGTCACTATGAAAGTATCAAATTATATTAAGCGTTTTTGTTATATTGTACGATATATATTGTATCGACGAGCCTCGTGGTTGAGTGGTTCATGTAACGGACTGCCGATCAAGAGGTCGCGGGTTCGATTTCCGCTTGGGACAATCATTTGTGTGATTTTTCTAATTGTCATACAAATGTTTGTACTGCGTCTGGATGTTGCTATGTATGATAAGTATGTAGTTACAAAAGAAAAGTAGTAAATGTATTCTATCCGTATTCTGGTACTCATAACACAAGCATACTCATAACTCATAACACAAGCATATAAGCTTAGCTTGGGACCAGAGGACATTGTGTAAAATGTCCTTGAATATTTATTTATTTATTTACTCATAGCTATACTGTAGACAAAATATTTTCTATCACTTGAGCGACTCATTCGCTCAAATAAAACTACTTTTTACGGATTTAGACGCGTGTATTTGTTGTGACCACGGTGAATGCAAAGTCTCCGAAACGTCGGGCAAAAATTTAATACAAATACACACGTCTAAATGGTAAAAAATAGTTATATTTATACTGTAGACACGTCCAAAAATAGAGTAAATAAGATTTTTTTTCACACTACGTCCTCTGGTCCCAAGCTTATATACTTGTGTTATGGGTACCAGAACACGGATACACTGCATACATTACTTTTCTTTTATAAATACATACTTAAAATACATAGAAACACCCAGACGCAGAATAAACATTTGTATGACATTTATAAATATCACAAAAATTATTATCCTGAGCGGGAATCAAACCCACGACCTTGTGAACGGCAGTCCTTACTTGAACCACTAGACCACGAAGCCCGTCTTACATACTTAATGCGCTTTACCACCAAAGATTCCATTGTCGCTTACCATCAGGTAGGATGGAATAGAGTGCCAAGATGTTTCAGTTAAAAAAACTAAATAAATATGTAAAGGGGTATTTTAGTCAGAACGTCTGGTTACCGTGGCAGCCTTCAAGTTAAAAATTTTATTCGATCTCTATTATTTTTGGGCCACTAACTAAATTGGCCCGGGACGTCAAATCAAATGACCCAGAGCGCAAATTTTCAAAATACGCCTCTAGTAATAAGTGTGCATGAAATAAACTAATATGTTTCTTATATCATTACAGATGTTGACCTATTCTCAGCCTATCTATGTCGGAAAAAGGTTTATTAAATACTAGCTGTTGCCTGCGACTCCGTCCGCGTAGAATTTAGAAAATTTTCACGTGCGACGGCGCGATGGCTTATTTCATGTATAAGTTTGGTGTTTCTATACCGATTTCTATGATTCTTTTTTTATTGAATAGGTACCAAATAATGTTAACTTTTTTAAATTAGGGATGAGTGAGAGTATTATAAACGTAAAAATAACAAATATAATCCGAATGCTCCGAACAGCTAAGCTATCAGGAGTTACACGTTTATTGTGAGTCAACCATAAAATATAGATATATGCTGTTGCGGGATATTTTTTAGACAATTTTATGTAGAATATTTTCGTCATACATGATTTCTATGTGACTTTAACCATTAAGGCTGCACACGCGACGGAAGCTAAAAAATGGAGTAACTTCTCCCGCTTTCCCAACATTTCCCTTCACTACTCTGCTCCTATTGATTGTAGCGTGATGAAAGGTATACTATAACCTGCCCAGGAGTATGAAGAATAATTGTACCAAGTTTCGTTAAAATGTGAGTAGTTTTTGTTTCTATAAGGAACATACAGACGGACAGACAGACAGACAAAAATTTTACTGATTGCATTTTTGGCATCAATATCGATCACTAATCACCCCCTGATAGTTATTTTGAAAATATATTTCATGTACAGAATTGACCTCTCTACAGATTTATTATAAGTATAGATGACGCCATTTTTATTTATTTTTAACTTTTTATTAATTACATATCTACTTAAGTATGTAAATTTAAAAAAGAAACTTTTCGCAATAATAGATATGCACAATTATACACACAGAGGCTGCCTTTCGTTTATCTAAAAAATTGTTGTGTTAATTATAATTGTGAATATATTACGAAAGCGTCCTTGACACATATGCCTAAAACAACAGCGATTAATCGTTACATTACGATCTGAATTGCAAATATGACTGCTACAATAGGTATCGACGCCCATACGATAAATCTTGTTAATCTCCCACTTATACACATAATTTTTTAGGACAAAGAAGTTCTGTATGTTAAACTGTCTATCTGTTTGTTTGCCTATTTGTCTGTTAATGTTTCTTTATTAAAAGCAGAGCTCTTCTATTATAAAACTATCTATGTTTCAGTATCTATGCATCTTACTTCAAGTCCTAATTCAGTTCGTGCCATTGTTTAATATGTCATCGTCTTTGTTTACTTTTAGACATATATCTGATATATCTCTTCCAAAGAGCACCACAATTCTCGATTTTACGCCGTTTGCTTCTAACTGCCTACCTACTCTCTCTGTATACCAGTCACTCATCAACCACTATGCCAATATACAACCTAAATCAATTGCTTTATCAAAAACATCAACTCGTTCTAGAATTATCTAGTGAATTATAAAATAATTATCTTTATGAATCATGCAACAACAAAGAAATTCTTATCGTACATCCACATTGTCATCTTTTCAAAGAAAACTTTCTTATCATTACACCATATGTACTTAGCTAACTAACTGCTTACTTAAACACTTACAACTTAAGTAATTCTTATAAATTACATAGATGGCTTTTGTTTAAAATCGGTAAATTATTGTTATTCAAATTATAATTAGATATTTAATGCAACATTATCTATGTAATGCTTTCACATTTTATATTTACTAAACAGCGTTCCAAGTCCATTCCTTATTCAAAAAATTCTTATAGGACTACATCATTACAAATATAATATCTGCATTCTTAGAAAAAGAATATATAGGTAACTCTATGGTTAAAAAGAAAAAAAACAGTAACTTTAATTTTAATTGTATTTTTATTTTTAGAAATATTTTGGTTTGTACTTTTCTGATCTTTACTCCAAATTTTGCGTTTCATATAGGTATTTTTGTATAATTTATTGCCCAATTTTTTGACCGTGGCAAAAAAAATTATAAAAAAGCATCTATGGTTTAGAAAGTGGAAACTTCTAAAACCTTTCCATTATTTTGGTGATTTACTGTACAAGATTTCGCACATAACTCGCCTTTTCCTACAGCAAATTCCTCAGGATATATCGCAATAAACAATATCCCTTTCCTAAGCATTATCGTTGAAAAAATAATGTCTGCATCAATAATTAAATTTCATAAATTCCGCTCCTTTTGTACTTAATTGCTATTATTAAGTGCGCAAAATAATTGCAAAAACAATTATTTATTAAGAAGTGTTAAGAATTCAAGCAAATTTATTGTAATAATATTAAAAATTAAAGTAAATCAAAATTTATTTAACGGATATACAGAAACTTTTAAGTAAAAGAATACTCACGCAATGAACGCACTTACAACCAAGTAAGTACTTCAATATTATATCGATGCTCAATATTGATGCACATACTATATACACTACAAATATAGTAATTGAACAATTTCAGGGCCCTGAGTCGGGTATTTCAACGGTGTCACAACTGTACCATTATTGTACCATTATGGTGCAATAGTAAAGTTTTTGGTAGTCTACTATTAATGTGTCGTCATAACGACTTCATCATTGTCTTACAATTGTCAAAGTGACATAAATTGCTAGTCTCGTACACAACTGGGCCCTGAGTCGGGTATTTCAACGGTGTCACAACTGTACCATTATTGTACCATTATGGTGCAATCAAAGAATATACTACTCTCTAACGAGAGGTGCAATAGTAAAGTTTTTGGTAGTCTACTATTATTGTGTCGTCATAACGACTTCATCATTGACTTACAATTGTCAAAGTGACATAAATTGCTAGTCTCGTACACAACTGCTTCACAATTGCAATTCAATGACTGAAATGTTTCGGTAGTCTGCTATTTTGAATTTGACAGTAATATTTTGAAATTGTCCTGTGTCGACAGATTGCCATAAATAAAAAATAGATAGATAGAAATATTAGAAATTGTTCTTTGTAATTTATTGCAATTTACTAATCTCCTAAACTTCACATTGCTTTTTATACTAATAAATAGTATGTACAAATATATTTAAACGAAGTCTAGCATGATTAAATGTTTAAATTTATTAGTAGTTTTTCGAAAATCACTTCAACTAACGCATTTTTTAAAAACGGCAACACATACATACCATTCTAACACAATCCATAGATAAAAGAGACCGAAAATTCAATGCATAGATAAAAGAGATCGACAATTCTATTACCATTGAAAGACCGTTATGACGGCATATAGCAGACTACGGATATTTGACTTCAATTGCAACGGTATCGTGCCGGTATTGTGCCGGTATGACAATTGTTCCAAAATAGTGGACTTCAGCACCTGCTTCACAATTGCAATTCAATGACTGAAATGTTTCGGTAGTCTGCTATTTTGAATTTGACAGTAATATTTTTAAATTGTCCTGTGTCGACAGATTGCCATAAATAAAAAATAGATAGATAGAAATATTAGAAATTGTTCTTTGTAATTTATTGCAATTTACTAATCTCCTAAACTTCACATTGCTTTTTATACTAATAAATAGTATGTACAAATATATTTAAACGAAGTCTAGCATGATTAAATGTTTAAATTTATTAGTAGTTTTTCGAAAATCACTTCAAATAACGCATTTTTTAAAAACGGCAACACATACATACCATTCTAACACAATCCATAGATAAAAGAGACCGAAAATTCAATGCATAGAAAAAAAAAAATCGACAATTCTAATACCATTGAAAGACCGTTATGACGGCATATAGCAGACTACGGATATTTGACTTCAATTGCAACGGTATCGTGCCGGTATTGTGCCGGTATGACAATTGTTCCAAAATAGTGGACTTGAGCACCAGGTGTAAAGTCGTGTATCAAAATTAGTGTTAGCGCATTATCCCATAAAAATTATCAATAAAAGTAACTCGACGCTAAGTTTAAACACAGCCAAGACGTTTTACGCAAATGCATCAACGAATTCTTCGGTATAACTTAGATTTTTCAGTATTTGTCTTTGTCTTTTAACGTATCATTACGGAGGCGGTCAAATTCCTTACAATACTCAAGACGTGTGTGTTTACGAAGGACACATATTCGACACACCTTTCAATTTATATGAATATTCGATAACAAATTACCAACAATTTCTTCCAATTAAAAGTTGGCAACAAAACTCGCTTGGAGGCCATTTGTAATTTACATTTAAAAATCGAACACGTTTGTAACGATATATTGTTTCCTCTATGAACATTCCTGTTTTTAATTCAATCTTGTTAAATACTGAACTGAATAAAAATAGATTATAAACCATACTTAACCATAATTTATAAACCATCAATAAGCGGATCTCTCAATTTTATTTTTTCGTTAATAAATCGACTTAGATATGTTGAGGACTTTGAAATCGTTTTAATTCTGAAAAGGACACAAAAGATTGTCATGAAATGCCAAAGCTCCCCGATAAGAATTTCTGCCAAGTATCAGTCAATGCAATAAAAAAATCGTAGTTTAAGTAATGCAATAACTCTATTTTCAGACGTATAATGATAGCCATAAAAACTTTTAGAGTAAGTCAATCTCTTCTAGAGAAAGGCGGCAGGTAAATAGTTACAACTTATTGACTTAATATTAACAACTAGGTAGCCTAGATACCTAAACTATTTATCAGTAAATCTAGGCACCGAACCTAATTATATAACATCAGACCACTTTAGAAAAAGTTAAACACCAAACCGTAACCAATTCGGTGTTTGAAATTGAAAACACAATTAATTTCGTAGTCTGTTAGAGAAATATAATTATCCGGTATCGTGTATGACAAAATAACTTTTGCAATTTAACAATCTGTTGCAATATAATATTTTTATATTCTTTTAATATTAATTAATGCCTGAAAAAAATTATTATGCCCATGTCAACTATGTAAATAAATGTTGCAATGATACAAATAAAGAAGTTTTACTTTACATAATATTTGGCGCGCAGTTTCTTTTTCTTTTTATGGAAAAGCGATGAGATTTGTTTGTGGTCATATTTGCGAACGCAAGGGATAAAGCATGTGTATAAATGAATACTGACCGTTCGCGATATATTAACTAAATCTCGAGTTTGATACTCAGCTAAATATAATAAAAAAACAATAAAGTATTTAATAAATTAAATTACGGTGGAAAAAGTGATTACCGCAAGCGGGACTCGAACCCACGACCTCGGAATACCGTTCCGTAGCTCTCCCAACTGCGCTTATTGGGGTCGTGCTTTTCAGTAATCAAATTTGCAAAGCATTCTTGATAGATGGCGTTGCACGTAGAAATACGGTATAAACTCAATCGAGTGACGATTACGGTGGCCAAATTTGCTTCATATTAATTACTGGAACACGTAATGACGTGTTCCAGTTTAAGGGCCTACATCAATATTATCGTATATCATCGCCGACACGTACATATTAACACAGCCAGTAGGCACAGAAAATGAAGAATTAGGGATACTTTTCCTATTTACTCAAAATCTACTAAATATATTTTAATTCTGATCCACGTGTTTCTATAGATAATAGTTACCTGTGTTTTTAAAGTTATTTCATTAGTTAATACGCGATAATAGACCGACAAATGAAAAAAATAAAAAATTTGAGAAGTTGTTTCGCCAAGATTTTCTATCGAGAAAACTTTCTTCAATCGCGTTTCTGAGTTCATGCGATCCTAGATCATATATTGAAAAAACATATACTTAAAAATTAGAGCTCTAGCCATTCAATCTAAAGAAACAATGAAAACTTCGTACATAGAAAAATGCACGAAGCTATTTTGGTATCCTCTTAAGTGAAAGACAATCACAATGTTATGTTATTGCGTTTTAATGAAGTTATTTTAATGATAAGACACGTATTTCTGTTTATCTCAATAGTTTTAAGTACATTTTTGTATATTGACACACGTTTGTTGGAATTTTTCGGGCGCCTTGTGTTGATGTATTTGTTTACGATTTACTTAGAAACTACTGATAGTTTATCTAAGTAATTGTATAGTTGTTAAAATGAAAGACTACAGAGCTTTTAGTTAATTTTATGAGTACCAAAACGTATTTTAATTAAATAAAAAACCAAATCATATTAAATGTTCAAGAAATAGTTAATACTAGCTGCTGCCCGCAACTTCGTTCGCGTAGAATTTTGAAACAAAACCGTAACAAATTATACAAAATTGCCTTTCTCTTGAACCATTTTATGTATTAAAAAAACCCGCATCAAAATCCGTTGCGTAGTTTTGAAGATATAAGCTCACATAGGGACATCCTCCTGTGCCAATACGCCTGGTCAGCGCGGCACAGTATACTATAATCCCTCCCAAAGTGGAGAAGGCCCGTGCCCAACAGTGGGACCTAAATGGTCCAGACCAGGTAAAAGTAAAGATGAGTGGCATAACGTATTTAAATTAAATTAAGAACTTAATCGTACTAGGCGTTCAATCAATAGCTTATATAAATGTATATTTATCAATAAACAAAATGTATTTTATGCATATTAATAAAGAACGGAAACAAGGAAGTGCACATCACGACATAATTTTATTATGCAATGCCTCACGCCTTACTCTGTCGAGCCAAGTGGCGGTCATTGTCATTATCTGTTATGTCTTTGTCTACTAGTTATTTTTTTTAATTTTGCCATGACCCCGGTTAACGGCTGTCTGAGAATAGATTGGTTTTTTTTCTACTTTTTGTTTATTATGTGAATTTTCAATTCATCTGAAGGATTTAAACTTCTCTCTTATTCTTCAAAGTAATTCTTAGTTAGGTATTTGTTTTACTTAAACGTTTATTACAAACATTCGGTTATTTTCCCGTTAATTTATTTTAATCAACATCTCTCCATACCGTTCCACTTAAACGTAAACGCAGTCTGGTAATTGCTCATTACCGAACGTTTTGTTACGACTACAAACTGAAATCCGGCAGAAAGTATTTAACAAAAACCTGAAAAATAACAAAAATAATAACATGTTAGCTATTTAGTTGTTAGTAGAAAGCCGTTGCATATTTAAGTAAAGTATTACAAAGAGATGTCGTACCTTGAAAGAAATATTTAACATTACAATAATTGAGGAACTGTGTGAACGCGCGGCCATGTCGAAAACACCAGTATTGCATTTCAAAGCCTTCGTCTATGTATTATTATCTGTTACAAGCTTACTTATTTAATTTAGATCCGCTAGCTTTGTTCAGTTCAAGTCTAAAACGCTATGACTAATCTTATTTTTGTAATTTCAAAGCAGTACGTTAACCTTTTTAGAAATCAATACCTGAAAATTCCTTGTTGAAGAAGCTACAATACCATTTACCCCTTTTTTGATAAACTAAGGCCAATTTACCTGCTATACAACGGTGACCAGACTCCAAGGTTATTCTGAGTTTATCCTTACCTAGAGCTCAGAACATCGGGGGTCTAGGCAGGAATGTTGTAAAGTTGTATTTAGTCTGTTCTGGGCTCTAAGCAAAAATGAATGAATTCTATGATGACGACATGACTGAATAAAGCCTCCCGTGACAATTCTTTCTCTCAGATGTTTTCAGAAAAATGTGTATTTTCAGACTACATAGTAATGTCAATAAAAAAGGTGTTTAGATTTTTCTGATGTGTACTGTATTTACCGATAAAAATTTTCTAAATGCGCTGCCGCTAAAACTTCTAAAGTAACACTTAGTAAATTCCATTACCAAAATACGTTATTCTGTCATCTGTAAGGATGTGTGTGTAACCTTTCTATGCGATGACCACATTTAACAATTTTCTCATAGACAAAAGCAGCCACTTGTTCTATTGTGTCCGAAATAAACAGTTGCTTGGCCTGTGAAGACAAAAGCTTGTTTTAAAAACGCTGCCCTCCTTACCATCTATGTTTTGAACATAGTTTTAACACTTATGGTCTTATTCATAATGATTTATCGGAGATTTAAACGGAGATTTTATCGGAAAGATTATAAACGTTTTAGCGTAAAAAGACTAATATTAATAACAAGTTTTAACAAATTTCGTGAACCGATTTTAGCGAACTTTTAAACCTCCAATAAGTCATTATGAATAAGACCATATGTCATTAAAAATTAAAGTTATTTATAAATATGTGGTATTCTTACATCGCGTAATGTCTGAAAATTTGGATTCAATACAGCTCCCGAGCGATATAAGGACATTGTATTTAGAGATATAGGACTGATTTAACTGACTGATATAGGATTGGTTTTGTCTACTGCACCACAATGAAACCAACTTGGGTATTCTTACAATGGTACCAATTCTGCGTACACAACTAAACTTAACTTAACTAAAAAATGAAAATTGGTATTGTCAATATAGCTATTACTTGCTATTTCGTTGCGCACATTTATATTAATTAAAATCGTTAGTCTATAATACACAGTTTTAATAATAAGAAACTTCAGTAAACATTGCCGAATTGTGTTAATGACGCTATCAGTTTTAATTTTTTAGTTAAGTTTAGTTGTGCGCTCAGAATCGGCACCATTGTTGCTGTGTTCCTTGACTTCAAGATAAACCCTGAATTCAATAACTTTTGTAACCGTACAAGCTTATTGTAAATGATGTTTGCATATTTCGGTACACATATCAGCTTGTTGCATAATCTAAATGACATAGTGGTATTTAAGGCCATTCATGATTTAGACTTGCTCAACGACTCATGATCTTATTGATCAATGATCTTGTGTATGTAGGCCGCTAATTGTAAACAGGCTGAAACAAAACTGGTTACTTACTCGCTCGTTTATACAACACTAGCTAATGCCAGCGGTTTCGCCTGCGTTTATAGTTATTTATCCGCCCTCCCCCAATATACACGAAACCTTAACAAATTATAGAAAAAAGCCATCCTCTTGAACCCCTCTATCTTAATTTATAAACCGCTTCAAAATCCGTTGCGTACTTTTGAAGATATAGGGACATACTTAAAAAAATAACGAATTGATTTTACAAGTAAAGATTAGGTATTGAATATGTATGGATTTAGGAATCACTATTTACGGATTATAAAGTAGCCTAAGTATGTTTCTTAGGAGCTAGACGCTGTACCAAATTTTATAAAAATCTGTACATAATCTCGACGTAAAAGAGCGACAGACAGACAGATGGTATGAAAATCTACTCACTAGATCTGAGCATAATTTTTAGTGCCTTGTAGATTGAGAAGCACCTACAGGAATGAAATATTCTCCTGTAGGTACAATACAAGTTGTTGCTTTCTTATTAATTTTTAGGTATATTAGCTTAAAATAATATCTATTATAAAAACATTCTTCGTTGACAGTCGGGCAAAAAAGCTCTTTAGTCTTGTCGAAGTTCGACTAAGTTTACCACTCGTAGACTTCTCGAACTAATAGAAGTATTCAAAGCCTAGAAAATAAGGACTTATGGTGACTGACTGAGGGGATACGAGTGGGGAAAGGAGGGGGAGTAAGGAACAAAGCGTAGGGCGACGACCTCCCGACCGCTGTAACCTCGCACGAGTAACCGCGCAGACCACCAGCGATTTGTTATAAGACTTTTATGTGACAAGTATTACAACTCTGTTTAGTGTATGCTCTGTAACAGGTCAAAGGTCAGAAGATAGCTCATTTTTTCGAAATTCTGGTACCAATTCCACTGACAAAACTAAACTTAACTAAAACATAAATTTTGATGGTAATAATATTCGGCATTATTAACTCTAATTAGCGGCGAGTGCACACACCGTCTCAAAGGCCGACACCTTGAAGTTACAAATGTAGGAAATGCGCTCACAAGTCGTCACTTTGAAGGTAACTTAATAAACAGAGAAGTATATCTTCTACCTACACTCTGCTCTGCTTTCCAGCTCATTAACGTCCACGGCACGGGCACGGGCTTCCTCCAATTTCAGAGGGATTATGATATACTGTGCCGAGCTGACCAGGCAAAGGCACAGGATTTATTTTTAAGGTTTCCTTCTCTTGCACAGGATGTTATCTGTGTGCTATCCTTTAGCTGACTTTTACAGCACCCTGAGGAAGAAAAAGGGTCGTGACACATATATTTTTAATCCGTCAACACACCGAGAACAGAAGTATACACATATTTTATTTTAATAATCTATTTACATGCAATCCGTTTAACTTTTTATTCCCGTAACTTTTTATTTTAGGGTCATAAGATTCAATTTACCTATTTGGTATAAAAAAAATTTATGCCAGGTGCTTACAGCATAATTAAAGAAAAACAAGTTACCTGCTAGAGTCGCTTACTATGTAATATACTTGTTGCACCTGCTTTAAGTATTGATTTTAAAATGTAACTTAAGATTTCGACGTGAGCTATTAATCATTACTATGGCGCATTCTTTAATCGGGTCGATTTTATTATGTATTTGCATTATAATACATAATGTTTCAGGATAGGATAAATCGATCCAGCTTTTTTATCTCTGTGGGAATATGGATTTATTCATATGACATATAGACTGATTCAGAGAAACACCTAAGTACATATTTCATAAACCGAATCATTGAAAGCACAGTTATAAATGATTTTCACCCACTTGCAGTAGTCGCATTGATCTAAAATTTTACACTATTTAAATTGTGCACACATATTAAGAAGATACCAAAATAGCTTCGTGCATTTTTCTATGTACGAAGTTTTCATTGTTTCTTTAGATTGAATGGCTAGAGCTCTAATTTTTAAGTATATGTTTTTTCAATATATGATCTAGGATCGCATGAACTCAGAAACGCGATTGAAAAAAGTTTTCTCGATAGAAAATCTTGGCGAAACAACCTCTCAAATTTTTTATTTTTTTCATTTGTCGGTCTATTATCGCGTATTAACTAATGAAATAACTTTAAAAACATAGGTAACTATTATGTATAGAAACACGTGGATCAAAATTAAAATATATTTACTATGCCAGCTATTATTTTCTCGCGGCTACAATTCGAGACAAGAATGCGACACTCCTTAACTTTTAGCCTCCGACCTTCAAATAACTCCCAGCCATCTATTTGCATAGGTGCATCACAACCGCCAAATGACAATGGTACCAATTCTGTAAGCACAACTAAACTTAACTTAACTAAAAAATGAAAACAGCTATTGCTGTATTTTGATTATTTGGCTATTTTGTTGTACACGTTTATTTTAATTAAAATCGTTAGTCTATAATATACAGGTTTTCTAATAAAAAGGTTGTGTTAACGTTGCCGAATTGTGTTATTGACACTATCAATTTTCGTTTTTTAGTTAAGTTAAGTTTAGTTGTGCACGTATAATTGGTACCAATATCTCACTATTATAACATTTTTCATTCAAGATTAAACCCTAAAGTAAAGACACAAAATCATTATTTCAAAAAACATAAGTATAAACGTGTTGTAAGTCTTGGAACAGGAGAAAATTATTAGTATACTAGCTGTTGCCCGCGACATCATACGCGTGGAATTTAGAAAATTTTCCTCGTTTTTGCAGCATTTTTCACTTATACTTTGCTCCTATTGGTCGCAGCTTGATGTTATATAGCCTTCTTCGATAAATGGACTATTCTACACAAAAATAGTTTTTAAAATGGAACCAAAGTTCCTAAGATTAGTGCGTTCAAACAAACTAACTATTCAGCTTTTTAAAATTAAGTATAGATTTTATAGATCTTACCAATTATGAAATAAATACATATTTATGTAGGCACGTAAAAAGTTATACATACTTCATTGTTTACTTCAGAGCGACGGTGAGCGCACGCATCTCTATTGTTGATAACTAACTTAACGGTGTCGAATTTTTGAATTGACAATCATCAAACATGACGTCAAAAATTCATATCGTGCTAAAATATTTTACACAAAACTTCTTTAGACAGAAAATGTTAAAACGAGATTATTATAATTCATTCGTACAATATTTTACCTTGCATAATTATCAAGTTTCTTTGTTCCGATATTTAATTTTCGAACGCCTCTTATGACGTCAGAAGTTCCTAACTGACAATCAGAAAGACGTTAACTTAAATATTTTATCATTCGAAAGTGGGTAGTTTACAAACATTCTAATGGAAAATCAAAGAAATATGTTCCATTTCTCATAGTTCGTGGGTTCTCTACGGTTGTTTGTTCACATATACATAAAAATAATGGAAAATGCTGAGGAAATACTATGTCCTTCGGTATCTTCGGCAGAAGATGTTGAACAGTGCGTATTAAATCATATTTTTATAAGAATTGTAGTTGTACTTGATAAATTAATTTATAGTGAAAAGTGATCTGAAGTAATTTATTAATTTTTGCAATTGACATGCTATGCTTTACCTAATAAATTAAATTTTCCACCGTAATTTAACTTAAGTAAAAGCCGTGGTAAAAGTATAGCAAGTCAATTGCAAAATTAATAAATTATCTACTATTGTAGTTGTAATCAAATTATAAGTTTTAGATTTTTTTAAGTTATTCACAAGTAATCGATTTATTGAAGTTCAATAAATCGATTACTTGTGAATAAATTGAACGTTATACATGTAGTCGTATTTTTAATTTGTTACTTTGAGCGCCATCTGCTGCGATCTAAATACACTTTCTAGTGTAGCAGATTTCTATAAATGTTTATTTTTTAATAAATCAAATTATGGTGGAGAAAAGAATGTGCCGCAAGTGGGACTTGAACCCACGACCTCGGAATAACGTTCCGAAGCGAAGTTAAAAAAAAAATATATATATATAAATGGTGGCTAATTTGAAGGTGTTGCAAGTAGACCGCAATAAGCTCAGTTGGAAGAGCTTCGGAACGGTATTCCGAGGTCGTGGGTTCAAGTCCCACTTGCGCCACATTCACTTTTCCACCATAATTTGATTTATTAAGTAAAAGGCATAGCATGTCAAATGCAAAAATCAATAAATTAATGTTTATTTTTTATATTAATCATGTTTGTTGGGTATGATCGAAGAATCAGGGTAGCCAGAATTCAGTTTCGATGGTTTTCAATTTTCGTTTCGTTAAAGGGAAGGGCCCTATAACGGAACGAAAATTGTTTGAGAAGATAAAGTACTAAATAATATAAATAGTAGATACTTATCTGCTTTCTAATATTAAGATTTAGGAGCTATTTTTGACATTTCGGGAAACTTTAAACTCCTTACCCTGTTATTATACAAAAAATACAAATTATAAAGGGACAGCGGGTATTAAACTAAGAAAATTGAACAAGGAATCGGCAATTTTTAGAGTTCCGTACCAAAAAAAATTGACGAGCCTCGTGGTCGAGTGGTTCATGTAACGGACTGCCGATCAAGATGTCGCGGGTTCGATTCCCGCTCGGGACAATCATTTGTGTGATTTTTCTAATTTTCATACAAATGTTTGTACTGCGTCTGGGTGTTTTTATGTATTATAAGTATGTATTTACAAAAGAAAAGTAGAGTATGTATTCTATCCGTATTCTGGTACCCATAACACAAGCATATAAGCTTAGTTTGGGACAAGCGGACGTTGTGTGAAATGTCCATGAAATTTTAAAAAAAGGGCAAATCGGGTCCCTGCAACTGAGACTTCACTGTCCTTCTGTCCATCACCACCGTATCTCTAGAACAGATATAGCTAGGAAGCTGAAAATTTTAGTCTGTGTATATCAGTTGATGTGACAGCAACAAATTCTCACCATCATCATCATCATCATAATGCCTTTATCCCATAGTTTCGAGTCCCGTTATTTGGTGTTATTTAGGGCCGGTATGACAATAATATTATTATAATAACGGTACAGAAGGCCGTATATGCGAATCCAACTCATACTTGACCGGTTTTTACTCTCAAGAAGAGCAAATGAATTTCCGGCTCATTTTTTTTTTGTCTTGTCCTCAGAGGTGAGAAGCTGTATGTGACAGCTGACAAGCGAGGAGAGAAAGGTGGCTGCAAAAGACCGCTCTGTTGGACCCTCCTAGGACTAGTCGTGGCAGCCATTGTAGCCATCATAGTGCTGGCAGCAAGTAAGTACCGATTTATTTTTGTGATACCTACCTAACCATTTCTATTTTATTTTATGCAATTTATAATAGTTATGAAAACTTCAAAATTTTGTTGTATTTTTACATATCTTTTTATTGTTTATGTACCATTTTACTTTCGTTTATTTATTAAAATATGCCGTGGGGAGGGCGCAACATACTCCTAATTTAATACATATTTGTCTTGTATAAAATATGAATTAAGGTTATGATCCACTCTAGCGTTTCGTGTGACGGACTGCCGTTCACGGGGTCGCGGGTTTGATTTCCGCCCAATACAAATATTTCTGTGGTAGGTATTTTTTCAAACGACGTGATGTATTCTACATATTTTAAGTATGTATGGACGTATTTACAATAAATTTATATATCTAAATACTATCTTTATCTTTACTTATTATAAAACAAAGTTGTTATTTTTATAAAAAAAACGCAGCAAAATCCGTTGCGTACTTTTGAAGATCACCTAATCTTCAAAAGTACGCAACGGATTTTGCTGCGTTTTTTTTAAAGTTGATAAAATGGCTTTTTTTACAATTTGTTTAGGGTTTTTTATTTTATAAATTCACGGGTAGGTACGGAGTTGCGAGCAACAGCTAGTAATATTTTAAATCTGAAAACTTTGTTTGTACCGCTGTTTCAATCTCAGGAACCGATTTTTCGATTTGATAAATTATTTTCAAAAATGTTGCAAAAACGGGGAACATTTTCTAAATATCACGCGTGCGAACTCGCGGGCAACAGCTATTATCATTATATATCCACATTCTAGTACGCATATAACGAGCATAAAAATGTAGCTTAATTTGGGACCAGAGAACTTTGTGTAAATTGTCCACCAATATTTATTTATTTAAAAGTATTTTAAATTCATATCTATTATTTTTTCAGCTGGTATCCTGTTCTCAAACTCACCTACAACTCTTGAGCAATATAACAGCTCCGTTATAACTGCGAGGGCATTGGGAGGAGGAGGCAGTGGTCATATACATGATCACAACGAAATCGACCACAGTAATCACGACCATAATGAACACGAACACAGTAAACATGATCATAGTGAACATGATCATAGTGAACATGATCATAGTGAACATGATCATAACGAACATGATCATAACCAACTTGATCATGGTGAAAATGATCAACATGATCAAGTGGTGGATCACAATACGGAGGCCTCAGAAGAACATACACCAACTGTTCCACATGATGAAGGACGGGCACTATCTGCAGGATCGGAAGAAACTGGTGATTTAACTATGTTTGGTGAGTTTTTTTTTATTTATTTAATGGCTGAGTAATCCTTAAACATAAATCCACTTTTTAGCAAATATTTATAAAACTTTGAGCTCAAACTCCGATTCTAATAATGATATATATAAGAAGCATAAGAAATATATGATTTTGGAGAACTTATGAATGAAGTTTTTCAGTTGTATTTTCTAAAAAATATAATAAATTTTGTAAATTTTTTCAGTGCCAAGAACTGTGGAAGGTGTTCTGAAAGTAGACAATGAGGATTATACAAGTGCACTCCAGGACCCAGAAAGTAATGAATATCGCGAGTTCGTAGCTACATTCACAGATGCGTTGAAAAAAGCCATCTTCGATAGAGATACTAATGACAATAATGAAATCGCAGTTGAGGTTGTACAGCTCAGGTAAGAATCATTCATTCAGGTTTGTATCCGTTCACTTTTCAACCTATAAAATTCTCACTCAGTGTTGGACACCGCTCTCATTCACAAGAGGCCATATAATTACAGTTAGATCTGCCTTATGAGGCTAACCAAATGTCTTGGTGTATGGTTCAGTTGTCAATTTTCCATCCCTCGCGAGATATAATCTGCCTAAATTTTCCCTAGACTAACTTTTAGAAGGGAATAAAATGGTGTCGCGTGCAAACAATAACAATCTGTCACTGTGTCAATTACATAATTTTAATAACCGCAAAAAGATTGTTTTTACTAAAACATGTTATTTTTTAATTTACAGAGAAGGCTCCGTCATCGTCACCTACAGAATCCATTGGAAACCCAAAATTAATATAGACTCTTCTGAGGATTTACTATCTGCAGCGTCTTTGAAAACTTCCCTCGATGACTATCTTAACAAGAACAATAGAATGATTAATGTTTATCACATCTCTGAAGATAAAATGGACGCTAGACCAGTTCTAGACCTTTGTCAAATAAATAAAAACGGCTGTGAATATGAATGTGAATTTGATGAAAGAACTCTAGACTTCACTTGCACTTGCCCACATGGCCAAATAATGGACATGAGCAATCCTAAAAGATGCATGTCTTTACTCGACAACACAGGTAATGGACAAATTAGCAAAGAATACGTAACACAAAAAAGCGTCATAGAAGAAACAAACACGAAAGAAAACTCAACTTCAGAACAATCGATCGAACATACATTCGATTGGCAAGAGTCGCACCATATGATGCCAGAAACGACCACCGATGCTAACGATATTGTCAATTTGTCACATATCTTAGACGAATCTAACATTCACACAGAAATGCCGCAACAAGAAACAGACAAAACTGAATCTGCTGGTAATGCCGAATCAGAAACGACCGTAGCGCCCGAACCCGAGCCGAAACCTGAAGCAAAGACTGAATATAAATTTGAAACTGTCACAGAAGTTGAATCTGAGACAAAACCTGAACCAGAACCAGAACCAAAATCAGAGCCAGAACCGGAAGCAACTGCAGAGCCCGAACCGGAACCAAAGGCAGAGCCAGAACCGGAAGCAACCGCAGAGCCAGAACCGGAACCAAAGGTAGAGCCAGAACCTGAACCAACAGCAGAGCCAGAACCTGAACCAAACGCAGAGACAGAACCTGAACCTAAGGTTGAACCTGAACCAGAACCAACTGCAGAGCCTGAACCACAACCAACTGTGGAACCGGAACCAAAGGCAGAACCAGAACCCAATACAGAGCCAGAACCAGAACCAACCGTAGAACCAGAACCAACCGTAGAACCAGAACCAACCGTAGAACCAGAACCAAAATCAGAGCCAGAACCAGAATCAAAAGCCGAAACAGAACCTGATACAAAGTCTGAGCTACAACAGGAACCGAATTCTGAGTCGGAGACTGAATCAAAACTAGAACCAGAGCCTGTATCAAAAATGGAAACGGAACAAGAAAACACTACCCCCATGGTAGCGGAACCACAACCAGTGACAGAATCAGAATCAATGTTTGAGATACCATCTGAAAAGGAACAATCAGAGTCAAAATTAGAAGCCATTCAAGCCACTGAAGATAAAGAACATGAATCTGTATCCATAACAGAGGGACCTAATACAAGCTCGACTATGGACGAAGGATCTGTTTTGTATACAAATAAAGGCAAGTTCGAATATAATCCTAGTGAAGTGAAAGAAATGCCTGAGACAACAACTTTGAGAGTTTCTAGTTCTGAATCCAAAGCAATGCATGAACAGCCTTTAGAACCAAAACCAGAAATAATTTCGATGTTTAGCGATACTAAAGAACCAATGATACCAACGACAATTATGACTAGTGATGACATTACTACTACTGAATCAAATGATTGGCTAGAGGATAATGACCAAGATAGTATTAAAAAAGTTATTGAACCAGGCAAGTACAACCACACAAACAACGGAGTTTATGCCAGTATTTTACATAGAGATTTTAACAAGCTGAATGCAGAATCGGAACAACGATCTTTTAAAGGTTTCAATGATGGAGATTTTATGATTGAAACTACGACGACAGCTACTAAAACAAGAGATATAAGTGATAATGACATGTCATTTGATAACACGAAAGATAATACAACACCTGAGCCCGAAGTTAATGAAATACTGGAAGAACAAGTAAAGTCAACCACAACTGTAGTAAGCGGAGCGGAAACAAAAGAAGCTAGTACTAGTGAATTGGATAACGAAAAAGAATCGGAAAATACTAAAAATAATACAGAAGAAGCATCTGATGAACAGAGTAAATTAGATGTAGAAAAAGGATCTATGATTACTTCTATTTTAGAAAAAGCCAATGCATTGGATGTTAATCAAACTACAATGACTGTGACTACAACCGTAGAACCCGAACAAATTAAAGGTTTTTCAATACATGAACACTATCATGAATCTGGTGACAACAAACTCATGGAGGTTTTAGATCAGAAGCCTACTACAACTGCGCCAGTCACAAACGAAATCTCCACAGAACGCGAACCGGAAGAAGCCATGGACATAACTTTTGATTCTATTAACATGCTCTATAATCGTTCTTCGAAATCAATTGAAAATCAACCAAAAAGTACTACTCAAACTAGTAGTACTGAACCACAAGAATTAGTTACACAAGCTAATGATGATGTTACTACTACGGAATCAGATTGGTTAGTACAACCTGTAACAGAAGTTAATTATGAAGAGTCTATGGATAAAATGGATAAACAAGATACGACAGAAACCAATGTAAAAAAAGTTGAGGACATTATTCACCATGGTTTTGTGAAAGATGATTTTGAGCCTGACTATTTAAATAATATGAGTCCTAGTAGCACAAAACAAGAAGAGGAACCTTTATATGGCATGACCAATGATTATGAGAATGAAGATAACCGTGTTAAAAGAGTCAATAATGAAGGAAACAGCGACAATGATGAAAAAGATATTTCTAAACAAATGACATCAATGAACGATACTTCTAACGTTAAACCAATGTTGGATGTTCCTGTAGAAACAACCACTATAAGTGAATATATTTATAACATGGCGAAAAAGGTTACAGAATCACCAGAAGTCATGTTGGTGGAACATAAAGAAACTGAGCCAAGCGAAGCGTCACCTGATTCGCCAGCCCTAATGGCTGCACCAGCCCCAGTTTGGGAGGACCCTGAAGCAGATAAAGACTATACGAAAAACAATAACCAACACTCAATGGAACAGGCACATAGCGATGACTCCATCGAACGTACTCAGAATGTTGTGAGCGATGTGCATCAAATCCCTATGTCGGCTGTGTCCCCTATGGATAGCAACGAAACTGATGTTACTGGAAATACAGAAGCTCCAATTATGTCTAAAACAGAAAACACAGATATATTTAACAGCTCAAACCAAAACACAACTCATTTGAATAATTTAAACGTAACTATTTATGAAATATCTAGTCACAATAATAAGAATTCTATGTCTAAAACTAGTAGTTCACAATCGGCAGAATATGACGATCATGAAATCGAAATGAATCCTTTCTTACCGGATGTTGAAAATAATAAAGTCTTGGTAAAGAAACTTCAAGAAGGTCACGATCTCGAACCTGTAAACGTAAATGAAACTCAAAATGAGAATACAGAAGAACATAACATCATGGCTATGTTAGGTGGGGAAACAGCGGAAAGTGATACTACAATCATGCCAACAACTAATTTGAATGTAAAAGAACCTGAAGATGAAGTAAAAACCACCACTGAAGACGATTCTTTGTTAAATGTACTAAATAATATTGAAAGCTCTCACGAAAATATAACCAGTAGCGAAATTCAGAATAGTACAGTGGACTCTATGAAAACCAGCACCGTAGAGAAGGAAGTGTTGCCTGTTTCCAATTTCTTTAGGGATACTGATGATTTAATTAACCCTAAAGTGAATGCAAACCCGTTAGAAGTCTCAAGCACTACTGAAGCACCGGTTGTAACTGAAGGAGACGATTATCTCGGTGTAGTGCCTATTACAGAAGAAAAAGAAGAATTAATGAAAGCTCATAAAAGTGAAAACATTAAAACTTTAAATGATTTAAGTGAAAGTGTTCAAAGAACATTAGATACTACTTTTGATTCAGAAATTACCAATGAAGCGTAGCAGGTAATCTACAATCGTAAATTAAACACACAATTAGTTATAAAATACTTCTAGTTTCTTGCGAGTCAAGTGATACTGTTGATCAAATTCATAATAAATTTTATTTAATACCAATGTTAAAGCAATATTGTATAATAATGTGTATAATGAATGTCCTTCACGGGTTTTTAGGTCTCAAAAACCTATACAGTACCCATTAATTCTTGTTTAATTATGAACATTTATTCGTTACGACTAGTCAAACTAGGAGAGTCATCGTCGTGAAAGAAATATTTAGATTTATTTATTACTTTGTCTATATAAAATTAGGTATATTGCGCAAAGATACGATGATTTTTGTAGGTATGTACCTTTATAGGTATTTTGTGCCGTCCATATTTATCTGAAAACCTTATGAGAAAACCTCATATGAGGATTACCTGATAACCCTATTTTATAATTGTTACCATAGCTAAATGTATATTTTTTTTATTTTAAATAATTCTTTAATCGGAAGCTGTAACGAGTTTGAAAATAAATTATTGTAAACTATGTTTACATGGCAATTTATTTTCATGTGATTGTTTGCCATGCCGTATTGTGATAACTCGCCGGTTTATACATTCCGTTCGTAATTATTAACTTAGTGATATTTCTCAGTAATAAGGTCTGATTGTAAAAATAATTATTATTTTAGTATTTGTTAACTAAGGTAGATGTTTTGTATAAATGGTTGAATTGTATAAGAATTGAATTATGTTGTAAATAAATAAAGTTAATATTAATAATTAAATTGAGTTTTTATTTATCTTGTTGAAGTGCATACAGTGGGTCAGTCTACTAGACCGCGCTGATTAGGTTTAGACAAAAATACTATATGTATTGAGAAATAACGTTATGACCTGCCTATACCAGGTTCCACCATATTAAATTATTTAGAAATAAAAGCTATAGAACACAATAAAACAAAAATGAAGAATAATTTGTTATCAACTTTTATTAAGTATCTATCACTAACTAAGGTATATAAATATTTTATCACATTTAAATGTTAAATTGGAAGCCATCTTTTACATGCGGCGTAATATCTTCTATCTCTTGAATAAGCACTTCGTCATCTACCGTCATTTTAGCACACAGACATCCTTCCCCAATAGTTCCATTACCACTTACAATACAATTCCCTAATATAGACTTGCAATTATTAAGCGGAATACATTTATTCTCAATATTTTTCTTTCTATCGATAGCTTTATGCGTTTCATTTCTAATTTCATAACCTTTATTTCCATCAATAATTTTAACTGTCTCATTTGCAAAAACTTTAATTTTATTATCGATAATATTATCCGTTTGGTTTCTAATATAACCTGTTATTTCATAATCTTTATTTTTGTCAATAACTTTAACTTTTTTATTATTATTTTTATTTCTATCAACAATATCCTTATCTGTTTCAATTCTTACATAGTCTTTCATTTCATAATCTTTATTTCTATCAATAACTTGGACTATTTCATTTGTGATTTCATTATTATTTCGCTCAATTAACCTATCTGTTACATTTCTTATATATTCTTTAATCTCATAACTTTCATTTCTTTGAATAACTTCATTCGATTCATTTTCAGTAACTTTAAACTCTTTATTTTTATTCCAATCATTAACTTTATCCGTTTCTTTTCCAAAATCACTGATATCTAAGAATTCTTTAATTTTAACAGTACCATCAACTTTATATTCCATTTCAGGCATCTCATCTTTAATAGATTCGTTTTCTTTGTGACAATTACCGCCGCAACACTCATTAATTTCATTATCATTTGAATTTAAACTTAATGTATTAAAATTAATATTATCTTCAAATTGTTTAACATCATAATTACTTAAAGTTTTATTTATTTGAGCACATAGACATTTCTCTTTATCATTTTTCATAATACAACGACTTATCGGTAATTTCCAATTTGAAACATCATCATAATTGGTGCAGTCTTTTATGTTTTCTCTATTATTAATATTCGATTTAGTTAAATCTTCAGCAACATCTTCATTTGCTTTTTTTAATTCAGCAAAAGGACACATGTTAGGATCTGCAATAGACAATCATTACTTTGACATTTTGTTAATATTATGGTTATGGTTTGTATGTATAGATGTTTGTAACTCTTACACGCGAAACTGCTGGATGGGATTTCATTGAAAATTCACAAAATAGAAATCTTAGAGCATTAATCCAAAAGGAGTTGACATTATAAGGCGACCTCCGCTAAAAAAGGTACGATTACAATGGATCACTCTCTGTGACTCTTTGTGTACGGACACTGTCTACGTGAGACGATTTTGAGCGAAGCGTACGAAGCGACTTTGTGTTGTTGAGAGTTGTGGTGTTTGTGTGTGTTACCTTGGCACTCCGCCGACGTAGCAGTATTTTTTTAAAGCATGTGTAACAAGCTCCTCTTGAGTACGTACTATACGGTTAAATCGTGCAACAAAGAAATACAAATTTTCTACTTATAACAGCTACAAACGATTATGTAGTAACGGTTAAACCAGCCTTTAACAAAGTGGGCGATAATGTCCCCTTATTAAATGTTTAAGTCCAGAGAGGACTCAAACATTTTTCTTAGATAATATTCAATGGATAATAGGCATTAAAATAAAAATCTTACCAAAATATGCAGTGCTGTTATTTAAAACAATGTTTGAAGGGCTATCACAGGCAGAATTAGAACCTGGTGACAACAGATTTTCGTTCTTAATATCTGAAAAATAAATTAATACATTTTAATTTTGGGAGGGGAAATGCATGCGGCATTTTGTGTACGTGGGACGACGGACAAAAAGAATACAAGACAAGTGTCACCTCCCCAAGTCTTGCCAGCTTGCGACATTTAAGACAACCGAGGGAATCATATTGGTCATCAAAATCAGCCAAAACCTATTGTGAGATAGCAACAACCCACACCATTTGCGTAACAAAAAAGTCGATATAAGCGATTATGATGATCATATAGTTAACTCTGGTACGAATAGTACATAGTAGACTAAACAAGTGGAGGAAGCCTGTGCCCAACAGTGGGAAGTTACAGGGCAGGGACTAAGAGATATTGATTACTCACGATATTTGGCAACATGTCTTTTCTTTGCATATTCAGTTGCAAATGTTTTGTTACAGTCTGGGAAACTACAGTTTAATGTTGAATCAATGTTGTGTGTCCGTTTATGAGTTTTCAAATGATGTAACTGTATAAAACCTGGAAATATACAACTTCAGTTTAGTCTATACTAATATCATAAAGCTGAAAAGTTTATTTGTTAGAAAGCCCTAATCGCAATGAGATGAGTTACAAAATAATTGGAAGAACAAATGGTGAAACTTAAATTAAAAATAAAAGTTAAATTGAGTAAAAGGTAGGTAAAGTTGTGGTAAAAGGGAAGGTAATAAGGTAAGGCAAAAGTTAGGGAAGGTTAGTAAACTTCAGGCAAAAGTTAGTTGTTAAGGGCACCACAAACGACATATTACGATATATTAATATATAGCTAAAAAGAGACAGATGTATATAGAAAACGTAGATGCGAGAACGATACAGATATATATTGATATACCGAGATGTATCTATACGTATGACGTCAGCGACAGATATATCTCTCTTTCTCGCTATATTAATATATGTAATATGTATATTAATATGCCGTTTGTGACACCCTTTACGGTAAAAGGTAATGTAAAAGTTGAGGTAAAATGTAAGGATAAGTTAAGTAAATATAAAAATTAAATTATTGTTTACCTTTGCCACAAATATTACAAAAATGTTGTTTAGTATTAGAATGTGTCATCTCGTGGTGTTTCAAATGATGTCGAAAGTTAAACTTCTTTGTGCATCCTTCAAAACTGCATGTGTAACGTTTCTCTGATTCTGGCTTGTGTGTCTGCATGTGTGTACGCAATGCTGTCTCGCTTTTAAATATTGTATCACATTTTGTACATGTAAAAGAACCTGGAATAAATATTGATGTTTTTACAGATTTACCTGTGGGTACCTATACGTATCGTACGAGTAGTGATGGATTAAGAATACAAGTGTCACTACCCCATTTCTTTCCCAGGGTGCTGTAAGAGCCAGCTAAGGGATGATAAGTAGTTAACGTCTACTGTGAGAGACGGAATACTTGGAAATAAAACTAGTGCCATCACGCCTGGTCAGCGCAACTCAGTAGACACATAATCCCTCCCAAAGTGGAGGAGGCCCGTGGCCAGCAGTGGAACGTTAATGGGCTGGAGAGAAAGGAAGATGTTAAACGTTCTGTCTTAAATACACCTAAAACCTTGGCTAAATCGTACTTCATAGAATAATAGGGTTTGATATGACGTATAGCCTGTATCGGAGACATTCATAGATACATATTTCAAGCACACATAGATATTGGCTGTGGCTGTAGCTTCAAAACGGGTGAGTGATGTAACCATAGACAATCAATCTAGTAAATCTATGGGTGTTTTTGTTTTTAGATTCAGAATCTTATTATTTCATATGTGGGAGCCTAAATGAAGACAAGAAAGTGTTTTGACTGCAGTAGGTGCTCTTTCTATAGTCATTACCTAGGCCACGGGCAAAAGACGTGATGGTAATATTATTAAGATTAATTTTATTTAACTGCAGACAAGATCCTGTGCCTCAAGTCCCGTATTTCAATGGTCTCACAATGGCATCACAATGACAAATTCTAACCTCAAAAAATTAACTTGATAAAATTCACCACTAAGCAATCAGTTATTGCATTTTTTTGTAATAACACTAAATAACTAATAATAATAATAATAAATGATTTATTTTCTCACAATGTACAAGCATGAGTTTTAAATAGCAGACAAGATAAATTAAGTTTCTTATTAAGGTTATTATATAGTAAAGCACCGAGGAAGCTATAAAACCTCTGAGCGAAGCTAGTATTGGATTTAGGTATTTTGCAAACGTGATGCTTGCGTCGTTTGTCTTGAAACAAATTTGGATCATAGCATAGTTGAGAGTGTTTTTTCATGACTGTTTGGAGTATAAAGGATTGTCTAACAGTAAGGAGATCCCATTTTTTCTATAGGGTATCTGTCGGAAAACGAAAAGAAAGTCCGCCAGCGACTTTCAGGATTATGCGCTGGGCCCGTTCGACCTCTATTAGATGAGATTTAGCTGCGCCACCCCAAGAACTGATAATTACTATTTAGTGGCAAGAATTAGCGTCTCCATACAACATAGTAATGTTGCCAGCATGTGTGTTATGTTGCCAATTTAAAAATAAAGGTCTTATTACTGATACAAAAGGCATCCATTAGCCTTTCTTCTTCCACTGCTGGACATGCCACTTGCATCAATATTTTTGTGCAAAAAGAATAAACCCACAGAAATGGTAATAAATGTGTCTCTTTAAATAAAACTGTCGCCAAAACTGTTTTCAGCAGTGTTAGAACAAACGTTTAAAATAGATTGGGACCATCTAGGACTAAACATAAATGGGTCACGTTTGAGCCACCTGAGATTCGCCGATGACCTAGTCATCTTGGAGGAAGACCCTGTAGTATTGGCATCTATAATACAGACACTTGCAAATAGAAGTTGTGATGTAGGTCTAGAAATAAACTCGAGCAAGACTAAAATGATGACAAACTCACTAGCTGTGGATATAACTGTTAATGGGCAAAAACTTGATTATGTCAAAGAATATGTGTATCTAGGTCAAATTATATCTCCAAAAGACGACTGCTCGGCTAGTGTTTATGGTGAACACATGTGGCTTAGTGTTTTTGCGTTAAATTAAGGGTTTTTTCTTGTTAAAATTGTTGTTGTAATAGTGGCTTATTTATTTGTGTTGTCCTTTCTTGTTTGGTGATTGGTATTTATTGTTTTAATAAGAGGTAAGTTCGTCTTATTTCTTTTTATTTACACGTCGTGTGGGTGATGCGCGACGACCATGGAGGTTGATGATCGACCTCCTGGCCGCCCCCCAGATCCCAATCCATCTGATAACGATAATGATAATCATCCCCATGACTTAGATTACACCCCTGTTTTAACAGCTTCGTTATCTTCTTTTGAAAGAGTTGAAGCTATATCGCGTCGCAAACGTGTTTTAGAAGAAGCTAACCAAGATACAATCTCTCCTGCTCCGAAACAATTATGCCAACTTGCCCCTCAACGATACAGTCGTTCTAGATACTCGGACAGAGATGTGGCTCCGTTTGTGGTCCACGTTTCTCGTACCGAAGAAACTTCTAATGCGGGTTCTACTCTTAATCCAATTAAATTCGGCCAGTTATTATTAAACCATAATATTAAAAATATTTTGCCTGATGGAATAAAAAAAATTGGTCGTAATAGAATTTCAGTTTCATTTAAAAATGGAGATGATGCTAATAATTTTCTAGCTAACCCTGAATTGTGCAGTAATGGATTTAACCTTTCTATTCCTTCATACAATGTGTCTAGGATGGGAGTCGTTAGAGGTGTTCCTAATGAGTGGACGGAAGCAGAGATTTTGGAGAATATTAAAACCCCATCAGGTTGTGGTCCCATTATTAAAATTAGACGTTTAAACCACAAAATCATAAACGATGGTGTACCAGAGTGGAAGCCTACTTCTGCTGTGGTGCTAACTTTTGACGGTCAGACCTTGCCAGATCGTGTTTATTGTTGCTTCAACTCTCTCCCGGTTCAGCTGTATTACTTTCCAACAATCCAATGTTTTGCTTGTTGTAAATATGGGCATACAAAGAATCAATGTCGTTCCAAGCCCCGTTGCTTCAGATGCGGTGGGGAACATTTAGGTGATAGTTGCTCAATAGACAATTCGTCTTGCTTTTATTGCTCAGGAAATCATTTTGCAAATAGCAGGCACTGCCCTGAATATCTGAGACAAAAAAATATTAAAATTTGCATGGCAGAGAAAAATATCTCATACGCAGAGGCTTCAAAATCTTTCCCTAATGTCCACAAATCTTATGCAGAAGTGTCTGCGTCGCCTCCTTCATTGCTCCCCCGTAGGTCCCCTATGTCCCCCTCTCCAAATTTCCGAGCCCCGACAACTGCTCCGATTTCCTCATCATATAAAAAAACTGTAATAAATAATCCTAAACCTACAACTCAATCCCGTACAGGTTATGACCGCCAAGCTCATGGTGAAATTATTAATAATTATTCTTTTTCCCCCTCCAATAATGGTTGCGCTCTGACCAATAACATTTCTTCGCCTCAGGATTCCACATCCAGTGAATCCGAAACCATGATTACTCTGCTTACTACCCTCCTTTCCAAAATTAACATACCGAACCACGTTGCCTCTAACATTATCCAGCTCATTCTTTCCCATTATCATGGATCTAAAAGTCCTTCAGTGGAACACCAGGAGTGCACTTCCTAAAAAGCATGATATTGTTCACTTAATCAACTCTTTCCACCCTACAATATTTGCAATATCGGAGACGTGGCTTTTGCCTCATCTCCATTTTAGGATTCCCGGGTATAGCACACTCCGTAATGACCGTGCCGACGGTTATGGCGGAGTTGCTATACTCACTAGTAATGTAGTTTCTTCTCTCCCTCTGTCTCTTCCTTCTCATGGAGACGAAATTAATGCCATTGGTGTTTCCATCCAAGGCATTAATTTTATTTCGGTTTATATTCCCTCCCCTAATAGCTCTTGTATACAGTATCTTAAAGATGTCTGCAATTTATATAACCCTGTCGTTCTTTTAGGAGACTTTAATAGTCACCACACTCTGTGGGGGTCTGACCATTCAGATAATTGGGGCTGTGAGCTTGTCGATATGATGGATGAATATGGGTTATGTGTGTTAAATGATGGTTCTGGTACCAGAATGCCTAGACCTGGTCAAAATAAAAGCTGCGTCGACCTCACACTTTGCTCGTCGTCTCTCTCCTCTTCATGTGATTGGAAACGTCTCGACTGGACTTATGGTAGCGATCATTACCCTATTTGCTCTTCCATATTAAATAGATCTGTTCCCTGTACTAAAACAAATCCCCTTCTAAAATACCGTATCGATGGTGCTAAATGGGATACTTTTGAACAAACTCTGGAAAATATTATCCTTTCCTTTCCACAAATTAGTCATTCCAACATAGATTTATTAAATTCTCAGCTCTCTGAGGCTATTTCGACAGCGGCTGACAGAAGTATCCCTTTAAAAAATTCCGCTTCAGGTAGGGTCTCTTCTCCCCCCTGGTGGGACCGGGAATGCTCTGATGCGATAAAGTTACGGAAGCAGGCTGAACGAAACTATGTTAGGAATATGACGTTTGAAAATTTTTTTGAATATAAAAGGACACTGGCAAAATCAAGACGTCTTTTTAGGAAAAAAAAAAGAGACGGCTGGAAGAAGTTTTGTGCATCCTTATCCCCTCAATCTCCTTCCTCTTTAATTTGGCAAAATATAAAAAGTTATAGACGTGGTTGCTCAAACGTAAATTCCCCCTGTATCTCTAAAAACATTGCATACCAATTTGCAAATAAACTGGCTCCACCTTTTGTTCCTTTGGAAGATGAATGTTCTTTAAAATCCCTTGAAACTTCGCCCCCAAATGATCCTCTTGACTATCCTTTCTCCAAAAACGAACTAGACGTTGTGCTTAATTATGTGCAGGATTCATCCCCCGGATTAGATGGCTTTCCATACTCCTTTTATAAAAATTTTGGTCCCCGTTGTCGTCAGTTTCTCCTTAATTTAATTAACATATGCTTCTCTCTTGGCCATATACCTGATGACTGGAAATCGCAACTTATTATCCCCATCCTAAAACCAGGTAAATCCCCTGATCACCCGGATAACTTCCGCCCTATTGCTCTTTCCCCCGTAATAGTCAAAATACTTGAGCACCTAATCAAGAATAGGTTGGAATGGTATGTGGAGAGCAGGGGTTTTCTAGACAATTCTCAATTTGGTTTCCGTAAAGGGCTAAGTACGATGGATGGCATAGGTACTTTGTTGACAGATGTGCGCATTGCATTTAGCAAGAATGAATCGGTTGTCACCACTTTCTTAGACATATCTTCCGCGTATGATAGTGTGCTTCTTTCCACACTCAGAACCAAGTTACGTGAGCTGAGTGTTCCGGCTAAGATGCGTAATTGCATATGCAACCTTCTTGCTGGCCGTACTGTTAACATTCGCATTCCTGAAGATGATACTCTAGTATCCCGTCAGGTTTGGAGGGGTCTTCCGCAGGGATCGGTATTGAGCCCATTACTGTACAATTTATATACGTTAGATCTCCCCAAATCACTCAATAATAACTGTAACATTATTCAATATGCTGATGATCTTTGTTTATACATTGCTAATTCATCCATCTCAGCTGCTGCAGAATCCTTACAAATTTCACTTAGCTCTCTACATAATTGGCTTCTCCTCCGAGGTCTCAACTTATCTCCATCGAAAAGCTCGGTACTAGTTTTTTCACGCAAAAGGACTATCCCCAATGTGTGCCTTGAAATCGACGGATTCCCCATTAAGGTCGAGAATAATGTTAAATTTCTTGGCATCATGCTGGATTCAAAGCTGTCGGGTATATCTCATTTTAACTATATTTCTGAAAAATGCGAAAGAAACATTAACATGCTTCGGGCTCTTTCTGGAGTATGGTGGGGGGCTCATCCCTTCACCCTAAAATTAGTTTATAATGCTACCATTAGAAGCTTAATGGACTATGGTACATTTCTCCTGGAGCCATGCAATAAGATGGCCATTGCAAAACTTAATAAAATCCAGGCTAAGTCTCTTCGGATTGTACTAGGATGCATGAAATCTACTCCCTGTAATGCCTTGCAAGTGGAGAGTTTTGATTCTCCTCTTCCTCTTCGAAGGCAGTATTTAGCAGATAGATTCATGTATAAAGCTTATTTTATTAAACATCACAAATTGCTGCCCAAACTATCCCAATTGGACAATTTATGTAGGCAAGATAATAATTACTGGAAGCACAAAGAACCCCCCCTTATCTTAAAAACATTTAGAAAGATTAATAGGGCTCAACTAATTTCCCCTGTCCGCCAGTGTTCTAAATTTCCCCTCTATATTTCTCCTTTTGAGTCTTTACATTTTTCCCCTAATTATATTTCATCAATTGATTTGTTTAAGGATACTGTTCAAGCAAATTCTCAGTTCTCTTATATTGTTAACTCTAGATGGCCTGGATACCACAAATTTTTTACTGACGCTTCAAAATTGACCCCAGATGGTAAAACAGGCATAGCTGTCTATTATGAAAATTCTCACATCTTCCTACAATTCCAATGTCCCCCCCAATCTTCAGTGTTTACTGGAGAGTGCATTGGCATCCTTGAGGCATGTCTGTTCATCCTTTCTCACAGTGCTATTAAAAAAGCAATAATATTCTCAGACTCTAGAAGTGCCCTAGAGGCCATTATCAAGAATCCATTCAAGGATAAACTCCATAGTCCCATTATCCAAGAAATTAGAATCTGCTTATTTTTATGCTTACAGAAGCAAATTGAAGTGGCATTAGTATGGATTCCAGCACATGTTGGTATTATAGGTAATGAGATGGCAGATGAAATGGCTAAGGATGCAGTTACTAGTAATATTGCAGACCTTAAGTACAACTGTATTCAAATTTATGATTTACTACACTCGTCTAAATCCGATTTGTTACAATCATGGCAATCTAACTGGTCCGAGTCTAGTAAGGTTAAGGGGGCTTTATATGCTTCCATCCAGGAAACGATTCCTAAACGTCCCTGGTTCAAAAAATTTAAAAAAACTCCCAAATTTGTTATGTCTGTTATCTGCAGGATCCGTTTGGGTCACTGCTGCTCCCCAGTCTTCCTCCACAAGATAAGAGTTCGTGATAGCTCTATCTGTGAGTGTGGCCTGGATGATGGCTCTGTCGACCATATCTTTTTTAATTGTCCTCTTAATAACCTAAATCCCCTTGACGACACTATCTCCAAATTAAAATTACCTCGGCCTGTCAATATTCGACATCTGCTAGCTTTATTCCCAAACCCGAGGATAGTAAATGCTTTTATTAAGTTTATAGATTCTAACAACATAAAATTATAATATATGTAGTTTATTTCAGTATAAAAATGATTCATTGTTATGTACTATATCTACTAACAACTATTATGTGTTTGTGTTTGTTACAGGCCCTATTGCTGCCACATTTGGATACTCTTTATTTTTATTTTAAGTTTGCCCTAGTTATCAAGTAGCCCATGAGTATCCATTACATGACGTTGGCAGTAATTGCTGATTGACTACACTAAATCAGCAGATTGCCATTAAACAAAACAATAATAATAATAATCTCCAAAAGACCAAATGTCCAAAGAAATTGACAAAAGAGTTGCAACAGGGTGGAAAACATTTTGGGCTCTGAAAGAGATCATGAAGAGCAAAGAACTCAGTACAAAAATTAAGAAAACTACTTTTGACACCTGCATTCTCCCCTTTATCAGGTATAGTTGTGAAACCTAGGCTTTAACAATAAAGCATAGAGAAAAGCTAACGAAATGCCAGAGAGCCATGGAAAGAAGCACGCTAGGGATAAAGTTAATGGACAAAATCAGAAGTATACACATAAGACGAAAAACAAAGTTTACTGACATTCTGTCAAGAATTGATACATTAAAATGGAGATGGACTGGGCATATGCTCCGCTGTAAGCAGGTTGCAGGAGGCCTTTGCCGTAAGGCACACCGAGCAGAGGGATATATTGTAACTTCTAGTACTTATGTTAAAATTGTAATAAGTCTCGGAATAATTGGCTTTATTATTATTATATTATTATTATTATTATAAATAAAACTACTTTTGACAGATTTAAAATTTCCAAAATATTTTATTTTTTACTGGCCAAAATTTAAAACAAATATACACATCTAAATCCGTCAAAAGTAGTATTATTTAAACAGACACATTTTATTTAAATGAGTTGTGCAAGTGTTAGAAAATAAATGTGTATGTGTTACCTGCATGTGCATATTTAAGATGTCTTTTAAGAAGCACTTCATCCCGAAAGTCTTTTCTGCATTCATGACATGTAACTGTAGTGGCTCTCTCGTGTTGCTTCACATGTCGCCTCAATGCAGATCTAAATATGAACAATAAATATTATAAAGTAAATTTAAGAAAGCATAATACAAAAGTGAAATAGCAAATAATAGATATATTAACACTTCAGTTAAGACGATACCAAAATAGCTTCGTGCATTTTTCTACGTACGAAGTTTTCATTGTTTCTTTAGATTGAAGGGCTAGAGCTCTAATTTTTAAGTATATGTTTTTTCAATATATGATCTAGGATCGCATAAACTCAGAAACACGATTGAAAAAAGTTTTCTCGATAGAAAATCTTAGCGAAACAACCTCTCTAATTTTTTATTTTTTTCATTTTTCGGTCTATTATCGCGTATTAACTAATGAAATAACTTTAAAAACAAAAGTAACTATTATATATAGAAACACGTAAATCAGAATTAAAATATATTTAGTAGATTTTGAGTAAATAGGAAAAGTATCCCTAATTCTTCATTTTCTGTGCCTACTGGCTGTGTTAATTTGTACGTGTCGGCGATGAAATACGATAATATTGATGTAGGCCCTTAATTGTAGTTGTGCACGTCGAATTGGTAACATTATTTTACTTCACATGACTATAAATAATTTGATGTGTCACTCAGGGCTGATAACAAGTGAATAAATCTATTACTATGTTTCTTCAATAAATTATAATTTACAGTTTTATTAGATTCTTAGAAATCAAAATTAATTTGAAACTCACATATAACTGAAGTTTTTACTGCATATCTTACATTGGAACTGTGGGGAATGACTCTTCTCATGTCTTCTTTTCTCACTTTCATACTTAAAATCTTTGCCACATTGATTGCATATATGTACATTTTTATCAGCAGCCATAATTCAAACATCACAGGATATTGTGATTATTCTTTATTATTAAAACTATGTTTATAAATATTGATTTCCTTAAATTAGGTTATGTACTGTGGTTATGTATTATCACTGTATGATATAATGGGAAACATACTTTATACTTTGCACCCACAATTCCACTAGATTAAAGAAAACGATAAAATTATTTAGCAATCTATTAATCGCAAGTAAACATAAAAATAAGAAAGTAAAACACTGTGGATACACTAAAATTTAGCGCAAAAATAGAAAATTACAAAATAAACAAAATCAATCAATAACCAAAACCAATATTACTCTGTTCTGTTTACTTACCTACTCTATGTACCTTTTTGACATAATAGTACCTAAGAGCATTACACCAACAGGAGCTGTTACACATTATCCCCGTTTTCCAATTACAGCACAAGAGCGCATTATGCGGCACAATGCTCAACGTTGAGTGTTCCAACTACATCGCACAATCGTCTATTTATTATTATATAAGTCAGGGTCAGCATATCAATAAGATAGTTAAGAAATGTCAAAATATTTTAATATAGGATGTGACTATTTGTACGGTTACTGGATGAATAAATTATATTTATTCGTACATTGATTCAATTTTTTTTTTAATTAAGAATGAATTGGTTGATTAGATTGTTTTGGAATGAGTATATTCATACGGATATTATTATTATTTTATTATTAAATTTATGTATTACTAAGAATAAATATACCCTGTTTTCCAATGGCAGCGCATAATGCGACTCAGTGCCGCACAATGCCGCACAATGCTGACGCTTAATTGGAACGTGAATTAGTTTTAAAATGCGCCAGCAGAGTGCGCTAAGTTCAGTGATGAAAAAAAAATCTAAAATAAACATTGTATTCACATTAAAAGTGTGGAATATAAAAAAAGTCATTGTTTATACCTTCATCCATACTTATGTTTATTTATTTTTTAACACAGCTTAAATTAACTTTGAATATTTCCAGAAAACTCCGACGAAACGAAAGCCTTAAATTTTTTTTTAACAATTAATTATATTACTAACGATAATATATAAATAAAACAATCAATGCCAATTTAAAGAAAAAATGCTTGTTAATTTTCTGTCGTTGAAGTTGGTATGGATTGCACGCATCACTTTTGAGAGTGCTCGATTGTGCGATGCGATGCTGTAATTGGAACACTCAACGTTGGGCATTGTGCCGCATAATGCGCTATTGTGCTCTGATTGGAAAACGGGGTTTCTGTCGCTGAAGTTGGTATGGATTGCACGCATCACTTTTGAGAGTGCTCGATTGTGCGATGCGATGCTGTAATTGGAAGACTCAACGTTGAGCATTGTGCCGCATAATGCGCTGATTGGAAAACGTAATAATCGTACGTACGAAAATAAGTGCGCTGATTGGAAAACGGGGCATATAACCATCATATAACCCTATAGACTTAGTTAGGCTTTTCTTTGCTGGCAGCATTGTACATAGGTGTCAATCGGTGGTGCCATGGAGACTAGAAGAAAGGAAGAATATCTTGTATGGGGGATCAGCCGGCGTATTATGAGCTTTTTAAAATTATTCAAGTTCCAGGCAGGCCGTAAACTGCATGGCTAAATTAGGTATTATGGCAAAAATAAAACATTTAGTTGAAAATTTTTAGTTAGTACTTTAACTTTTAGTTGTACCTTCTCCTTAGACATATTAATGTATGACTGGTTTAGCGAACTGACTGACTAATAATTTTGTTCATAATACGAATTTGCCAGACAGTTCAATTCACGGCGTAAACTGCCTGTAAATAAAAGCTCATAATACGGCCGCAGTCCAAAAAGTGTCCACTTGTAAACAGCAAATCAATCTATATTATTATACTCTTTGCAGCAAATAACACTCACCGAAATAGCGCTAGTGTAGCAAGATGAAAGATATGAATGTAGCAGTTATAAGCAGAGTGAAGTGTGCTACTGTTGCGGTAATTCTTTAATACTATTTTCTATTTGCTATTTACAAATATTTGGGGTACTTAAAAACACCGTATAATTATAATAATAATTAATATAAATTTATTTCATAGTCATGTTTGTCTATATACAAGGTGTCAAAAAATTAACTTGTCATATTTTTAGGAGTTGTTTTGAATAATATATCATGAATAATCGCGGTGAAAAAGTAAGTTAAGAAAAACGTTACCGTTTTGAAGATTTGTAATGATTTACATTACGCGTAAATGTTATGCGCACTGTACCACAATACACTCGCTGTCGTCAGCTGCGAGCTGCGACAATGTAGGTAGGTAGGTACTTTATAGGGGTCGGTCGGCGCAAGCGACTACCGACGAGTGAGACTGAACGGCATAGTACCAACATTATTTTGTAGGTAAGATACGCATAAAAATATTTGATGAAATCCTTTTATTTCGTAAAAAAATGAAATTGCTCAAAAAAGTTTCATTTTATTTTTAGCGTGTTTATTTTTCTATACCAACTATCCTCACAAAATTTGACAAGTTGATTTATTTAAACCTTATGTAATATAATAATAAAAAAAACTGCGCTGTAACAAAGCGGAAGTATTTCTTTCCTTTCTAATAATTTGTGGCGCTCTTTTAAAAATTCTTACACTTGCTACTATGGCGCCACCTTAATTTGCTGCCTTTCAGCGGACACTTTTTAATATACTGAGATATTCCTCCTTTCTTCTAGTCTCCATGGGTGGTGCAAATGTTACAATGTCATTAATGTCAGTCATCTTCGTCAGATGTCAAAGTTGTCATGTCAGCACTCAGCATTGTCAGCTGATTGCTTGTATGTTGGTATAAGATGACATGAAAAAAATTAAAATGTTATAATTTTCTATTGAATTGTATTCCGTGATTGTATTTTATAGCAGCAATATTAAAGTAACAGTCCTATATTAAAGAGGATTATTTATAATTTGTCATGGGCTCCGAAGTATATAAAAAATAACCAACAAAAAATTTTGAGCTCGTGTCACGATACTTATTTTATTAGCTTATACTGATAAAGAACGCGATTCATATTTTTCATCACAGTGTAACGTATTTTTTATCGTTAACTTCATGTTAATATCTATTTAAAGTTGATATTGAAGCACATGATTTTTTAAATTCCCAATGTGTCAAACGGAGAGATTGCGTGGTGCACGAAGCACAGTAACCAGTTGCCGAAAGCATTCACAACGTGAATACATCGCGCCAACATTAAACTCCGACAAAGGCAAAGCGACGCTCGCGTTTTTACGTAATTTTATCACTTAATGTACCTACTCATCCAAAATGCAAGCATGGATAAAAGTGACTTTAATATTGTGCGCATTCGGTTTGATGAGAGAAATTAGACCTTCCGAGCCATTTGTTACTGAATTTCTACTTGGAGAATGGAGAAATGTTACAGAATCCCAATTGAACCGAGAAGTGTATCCTATAGGAACATATTCTTATTTAGCATTGCTGGTTGTTGTATTTTTAGTGACTGACTTCTTGAGGTTTAAACCGGTTATTATATTATCAGGTTAGTACCACTTTTTTTTTAATTTGCTATATATTCTGGCTTGGATTTTCTTTAAATGCCTAGCAGAATAGCAATTATATTCTTATCATATTAGCAGGTTAGTGCTACTTTTTTTTCAATTTTCTATATATCCTGGCTTGGATTTTTTTAAAATGCTTAGCAGTAAAGCAATTATATTCTTATCATATTAACAGGTTAGTACGACTTTTTTTTCAATTTTCTACATAACCTGGCTTGGATTTTCTTAAAAAGCGTAGCAGAATAGCAATTATATTTTTTTACTTATTTATAAGAGATGAATTATACTCTTTTTTATATAAAACTAACCATTTAATTTTATAGTTGTTTTCCTTATAATTATTCATTTAAATAACTCTTGGCCAATAAAGTTTGTAGTTGCCCAAATTTTTTTTATTTTTGTTTAGCATTTGATCTTTTTATGATTACTAAAACTGTTGATTATTTAATTCAAACTATTGTTATAATTTTATTTGTAAAGAAAAACTAATAAAATGTTAATAAACAAATGCTTTCAGTTGTAACAGAATACATACAGTTTGCATTTATATTACAAGTCATTTAATAAAATATTTTAAGAAATTATCCTAAGGAAATGTGTCTATCAAATAACTATAAAACTTCTTGAAATGACCTTCATTGTGCAATATAATTAAAATGATGATATTGGATTAGCATTATTTTAAAAATAGCATTTAAAGTTAATATGGAATTTTGAAAATTATCAAACATTTTGTTTTTAATACAGAAATGATATTATTTTACTATTTTTAATTTATTGTAACCTCTAAATTAAATATTTATGTTAAGAAACTGTTTTTATTAAGGTACGTTGGTTATTTTATTACTACAATAGTTATACTTAAGTCTGATTATAATATTATTCATATACAACAGCTTATGTAATTATATTATGTTTTAATATTGTCTATAAAATTGTAGTAACTAGTAAAACTAATATTTTGAATTCTTGTTTGATTAGCTGACTGGTGCAGATGGCATATTACAATCTTTTAACTTTCATGCATAACATGACAGACTTCCATGCATAACATGACAGACTTTCATGCATAACATGACAGACTTTAATGCATAACATGACAAACTTTCATGCATAACATGACAGACTTTCATGCATAACATGACAGACTTTCATGCATAACATGACAGACTTCCATGCATAACATGACAGACTTCCATGCATAACATGACAGACTTTCATGCATAACATGACAGACTTTCATGCATAACATGACAGACTTTCATGCATAAGAAGATGTACTGTAATTCTAATTGGATGTTAATAACATCCAGAATTATGGTCTGTCTTGAAGTATTCTGAAATCTTTCAACAGGCAACCCCAATAAATGCTTCTATAGGTAATTTAGAGATAATCCACTTTTATAAATTGTGACACTTTACAATGGATATGTAGTATTATTATTTTTTAACGGACGACAGATAAGCAAACATACAAATATTAACTGACAAACAGACAGGCAAATGTTGTGACGCTATCACTGAGGGTACTGGCAGAGTCGCGACTTATAACCGTATGATAAGTCGCTTCCAAAGAAGCCATTAAACAAGAACTGACAGACTGATAAATGAACCGATCAGACAAATGAAGTGACAGACAGACAGACAAACAGCCACACCTAAAGGATCCTATTAGGTTTTCTTTTGTGTCCAAAACCCAAACATTGGTACCAATTCTATGTGCACAACTAAACTTAACTAAAAAGTGAAAACAAGTCTTTAATATACAGATTATCTAATAATTTAGTTTCAGTGCTCCAACAAGGCTTTTTATTATTAAGTTAGTTTAAGTTAGTCGTGATTGTACTGATCGGCATCATTCTCACACCCCTGATACAACTATGTATAGGTAATATTATTGAAAAAAAAATGAGAAGAAATGAATGTTTCTTGTCTGTTCTTCTCCATAGGATTCGCGTTTGGAACAGACACCTAGTTTCTGACGTTTCAAAAGAGCTTGTAAAACATGCCAATTTGAAATAAAAAATTTTGACTTTGACTTTGAAAGTTCTGTTAACATTGCTAATTTTGGTTATTGGCAACATCAATTTTCATTTTTTAGTTAAGTTTAGTTGTGCACTTGTGCACGTAGAATCGATACTATTGGCTTATCAGAAAGGCCAAAGATTTCGCCATTTCGAGTTCTGTCTAAGGTCTGTATGTAATGTAAAGTCTGGATTGATTCATAATGATTCATTGCGTTACAGAAAATAATAATCATAAATTTGAAATATGATTTCGAAATCACCTTGGATTACAACTGTTCAATAATCAAGTCTAGATTTTATCTGAATTACGTCAAGGAATGACTATAATTAATGATTCTGCATTTAAAATTAGAATATCAGATAACATAGACTTACAGACCCAGATAGACGCAAATAAAAAATATTATCTTATCAGCTTAACTCTAATCTTATTAAATGTTTATTGCTTTTATCTTACAATACCAAGATAATTTGTACCTGTTACTGTATTAAAGACATTAACATTATTTGCATAACCAGGAATATGGGCTTATGATCATTAAGATAAACGGCAAAGCACTTAACACCCAGACTGTACAAATGTCTATCTATAACATAAATAAGCGTTCTATGCTAATAATGAACATAAATAATGTTCTATCGAATCTATGGCCTGTTGCAAGTAGTCTGTCTACCTGCTTACGCTATGATTATCGTTGGTGTTTACAGTTTCAGTATAGCTGTAGTTTTATTATTTGACAGGCTTCGTGGTCTGGTGGTTCATGTAACGGACTGCCATTAACGAGGTCGCGGGTTTGATTCCCGCACAGGCCAATCATTTGTATGATGTTTATTATAAATGTCATACAAATGTTTGTTCTGCGACTGGGTGTATCTATGTGTGCGTATTTACAAAAAAAAAGTAGTGTAATTATGTAGTATATCCATATTCTGGTACCCATAACCGAAATATATACTTAAGCTTAGCTTGGGACAAGAGGACGTTGCGTGAAAGCCTGTGAATACGAAAAAAAAAATAGTTTTAATTTTGGACCACAGCGTCTAATCAATGAAGCCTGTGGCATTTCTTTTGCTGGTGATTTTAAAAAATGTCCGCATTTAAAAATCTATAATATCTATCACGCTTTTTTCCTATAGAAGCAGGAAGCTTTATGGTAAATGCATAAAAAATGAGTCAAATTTGGCGACAATACGAACAATGACATTGAAGTTTGTTTATAACGTAGATAACTAGCCATAATTGCTAAATTGAAATCTATTACTGAATACGAACCGTATTTAATTGTAGGTACAAGCTATGCATTGATTTCTGGCACATATTTTTTGTATAATTTTAAGTGCAGCAAAAAAATCTCGCGGTATAAATAGGTGACCTTCGTGAGATCGTTAACCTTTCTTAATATATTCACATAATATAATGACGCTGCTTTCAAAGAATTGTGTTTAAAGAGAAGGGATAGATACTCTACTTTTTGAAAAGTTTGTTTAGCTGAGGGCCTCTATTTTACGCTCATTAAGCTCCTCTGTACGCTCCTCAGGGTAGGAGTAACTTCATCTTACGTTAAGATATATAACCAATTTTAACTTCGTAAAAGGAGTAAATGCTTAAATTTTTTTGTCGCTAAACCGATTCAATTAAACACTAATGGTCTTATTCATATTGACTTATCGTAGGTTTGAAGTTCGCTAAAATCGGTTCGCGAAAATTGTCAAAAATTGTTCTTCATATTAGTCTTTTTACGCTAAAACGTTTAAACCTCCGATAAGTAATTATGAATAAGACCATTAGTAAAATGAAATACAAGGAAACCTTTCTCGTAAATAACTCTGTCAACTGGCAACAAAACTAAATGGGAAATCATATTAAAATCCGTTCTCTAGCTTTGGATTTTATCGCGAACAGACAGATAGGCGGCATAGGGGTTGTGTTAATATTTACTATATTCAGTTATTCGTTTCAGGGCTAAGTGGTATTGCAGTGTATGCCATACTCCTATGGACTACAAGTTTAGGATGGTTGCAATCAACGCAGTTCTTCTATGGCTTGTATATGGCCACGGAGGTGGCCTACTTCACATATATCTACGCTAAAGTAAGTGCATAGGTATAATTTTCTTTTGTAAAGGATTGGGTGTTCGTTCTAACCAAGATAGCATAAAATCCAAATACCTGACCGAAGCGAATGACATCACCGATTGGAATTAAACTTGTGGAAGATAATCTTGCTAGTCAGTCGGCTATTAAATCAAATCTACAATTCTTCTTTTTTCCATGTCTCGTTAAATAAACCTCTTTATGCCGAAATGTACATAACTGGCAAAACATTCATTAATAAGAATATGTACTTATAATAAATACAACACAATAAATATTTGTGTAGCAATATGAGTATGTTTTAAGAATAAATCCATGACAAAGTAATTTCTGTTTGAGAATCCTTAAAATATAGTGGTTGTGTCTGGTAGAGAAATAAAATTAATAAAGCAGGGACCGCCCGTCAGCAAGCAGCCTCACATATTTCTAAGAAAACAGTCACACGTTGACGTTCACACGAAATCGATGTTTATGGCATTATGTACAAGCCAGGTTATGTATTGTTTGTGTAAACCATTATCTCGCTATGCAGATGCAAATGTTACAACAACAAATTTATCGATACACTATGGTTATGGATAGTGGGAGTTTGGGTATTCAAATATAACCAAAAATTTTTTATTCAATTTCGTCTATTGTGGATCCCAGGTACAATTAATGTTGGTACAGAAGATGTTGGTCAGCCATGTCCCGCCATATAGCCATACAATAATTTCTAAAAATAGTACCTATACAATCGAAAGAAAGAATAGAAATAATATAGAATATTTTTAGTAATTCGTACATAAGTCCCTTATAGCTGACTTTTAAGAAGGTTATCGGCTATCAATAAACTTAATTGAATGCCTATGCCAATGTTCAAAATATCCTTAAAATATAAGAAATGCGTCACCGGTTTTATAACCCGTATTGCGAAACAAAATATTGCAAAAGGAACCGACAAATTAATTACAAAACCGTAATTTAATGAAATTACAAAAGAGAGTTCATTAACACAATGTTCTAACGATTTTGAGGCAACAAAAGAAGGTATACATACATAATAACCCATTTAAAGAAACCTAAAAAATATTGTCTTTGCCAATATTTGTCTTAAACGGTGCATAATGCATATGACATTCGCATTAATTAGATGTACATATTCTTCTTGTTTGAGCTTCGACGATAAGTTAGCTAAAAAGAATTCACTTTTCCTGCAATTCTCTAAACTAATCGGTCTGTCTATTAAACATTTGTCTCGGTAGACTATTGGGGCCCACATAATAATGCCATTTCAAAGTTATCGTGGTTGACAGAGAACTCAGAGAAGGGATTACCAACAGGCCATTTCACCAGGGGCTTAGCTACTTCGTGTCCACTAAAAACCCGGATGACAGTTTGTATGAAAGGTTTGCCACCCACACTAAAGTAACGACCACGATCACTCTGCTAAGAGTGTAGCGACAAAGAAGAAGAATGAAAGGTTTCCTAAAAAATACCCTGGGAGCCTGTCAACATATTTTAATACAGGGCTAAGGCAAGCTACGCCACAACAGTTCCCTGTAGATTCTAAGATCTAACAGATCCTAATATCTTGTACTAGCTTTAATGGATAATACAGTAATAAAAGGCAACCTGAAGTTATATACTCGTAAGATAAACTAAGGAGACATTGTGTCCGACTAATGAAAACGAGGTGATTGATTGCAACTCATTATTGTTCTAGCATTACGATTATTGGTTTTTAGGGTTCCGTACCCAAAGGGTAAAAACGGGACCCTATTACTGAGACTGCGCTGCCGTCCGTCCGTCCGTCCGTCTGTCACCAGGCTGTATCTCAAGATCGGTGATAGCTAGACAGTTGACTAGATGCCCATTGCTAGACTTTGAACACAGATTGTGGTCAAAACTAATTTACTAACTATTCCGGCGTACTTTTTACAATCTCGTCAGAAGTAAGTCCAGCTGCTTTTCGAGACGAGGCAGTATTTTATCAGAATTTTGACGATTTTGAGTTCCTTTGTAACCTCTTAGAAATGTAATTCCCTCTTTGCTCAATGTGTTTCTTTAGACCTCCAATGTAAATAGCCGCGTACTGACCAAGCGAGCGGCTTCGCGAGGCAGCCTCGTACATTTGCCGCAGTCGGCAGTACGCATGCCGCGCGAGGCGGCCTCGGTCTGTAAGATTTCTAATCCGAGGCTGCCTCGCGCGGCAAGGCCGAGCCACCGTGAGCATCGACGCTCAGTTTAACCATTATCACGCAACAGCGAGGCAAAACACTACCGGTCTTGAGTGAGCGCGGCAAACGTACTGAGGCGCCTTCCTTTGAGCATCGGCAAAAACCGACAACGCTCGGCTCGGGCCGCGGCACGTTCGGGCGAGGCAGCGCGTGCGTTTGCCTCGGGCGAGGCACGTCTTGACCGACCGAGGATTTGCCTCGCGAGGCGAGACATGTAATTAAATTAAAATAATGAAACCTAAGCTTTTTCTGAGCAAATATTATAACCATATTTTACCAGATTTATCTGAGATTGTGTAAAGTAATATTCTGAAGGTAGTCAATGGTTTGACTGTGCCTCTGATGTTGTTATGTCCATGACGTCCAATTTACTTTTATACTTTTTGTCCCTTTTATTATAAGTACCGAGTCGATAAGTGTTACGAATATATTCATTGTTATTTATGTAACCAGTTTGTAAGACCTTGATAATCCAACGTGCTAAGTTCCTGACCGTGTCGGTATAACAGTATGTTTGTAACAAAAACCGAATATCAAATTTTACAAGTCTAGAACATAGAATAAAGCCTTATTAAGAGATTTGTCTATCTTCTATTATTTAAACCGAGAATTCTTGTTTAACTATTTTTTGTAGCCATTTTATATAATTCGGTGTTATTCCCGCGAAAAAAGCTGGTTCCAAAGTTGCCAATCTTTTGTTCTTTCGTTTCAACAACATAATGTATAATTTCACCCACATTGCCCAAATAGGGTAATCGCGAAGCTCGAAATTTTGATGTTTCACTTTTGATCAAAACATTTAAAAGATACTAATCTCTTATAATTTTTTCTGTATCTGTATCGAAATTTTTCTTTATAATTTCATATGAAGCATAATGAATTATTTTTTTAAAATAAAAGAATTCTGAGCGAAGGCCGGCCCTGATATGATAATAATATGTACACTTATTGCAGTTATCTTTAGTCAGATTAGATATAGAATGAGCAAACAAACTAATTGTTGCAGATACACTAGTTAATTCTCGTTGTTTCACATGTTACTGCTTTTTATTTTTAGCGTAAAATTATGTGGTTATAACTTATACAAATCCGCTCTTTAAATATTATGCCTAAAAGTGGATAGGATTTAATTAAAGCTTCGTTGAAATATTTGGGACTGCTCGAAAAGTCTTGAATAGTGAAAGACTCGACTTCCGAGTTCACATACATTGAAAAAAAAAACAAAGCCATGAAACATGACGGAGACTTTGGAGTTAGGCAGACACTTACTCGAATGTGTGAATTTTGTTCGTTACTTACTACGCGATCGCGAGCGCGAAAAAGTTGGCTGGAAATTACATGAAGATGGGACAGTACCACTTGATGCCACTAGGCGACGCTGTTCCATCTCCTATAGCATTTTAATAAGTCCTTAAAACTGGAAATAGTATAGGAAAATGAAATAAATATCTTTTACAATAAGGATATTTTTTTATAATCCTCCTTAATTTCTATTTTTATATCATAAAACAAGATAAGCATAATTATAATAAGTGAGCAGATATATGTAATCTGTCTGCGTATGTATATGATGAGATACGTGAGATAAACATGTATAATGACGTGATAAGATTAATATTAAATAACTGGAGTATAATATTTTCTAACACTTGCGCGACTCATCTGTTTAAATAAAACTACTTTTTACGCATTTAGACGCGTATATTTGTTTTAAATTTTGGCCCGACGTTTCGGAGACTTTGCAGTCATCATAGTCACGGGTGAGACTCAGTACAGTCTCACCCGTGACCATGGTGACTGCAAAGTCCCCGAAACGTCGGGCCAAAATTTAAAACAAATATACGCGTCTAAATCCGTAAAAAGTAGTTTTATTTAAACTGGAGTATATTTTTAAATGAATACAGTTGGAGATAACTGGGTATTTACATCACAAACCAAAAATAATGACATGTGTTTATGTTATGTATATTTATATGATTATTGATGGCATGATAAGATTAAAATTCACGGATTTGTTTCAAATTTTAGCCCGATGTTTCGGACACGATGTTCGGTGTTTTCTGTGATCAGTTGTTACGGGATGTATACCTACGCAACAGATAAATCAGCTAAATCAGTAAAACCATGTTTTGTTTAAATGTTAAGATTAATAAATAAACTTAAGATATTTTTAAAATATTACAATGTTGATATGCAATAAATATTGCAGAACTAAATGTGCATTGCAATTTAACCTGTGTAAATAATCTAGAAATTTTTGGACTATTATATGTCCAAATTTTTGTATTATATTTATATGACATAAGATAACAACACGACCTAAGATATTTACAATAATAAATATGAAATACGTACGCAATTCACACGCATTAGTAAAAACACGTTTAACCTTAAAATTTCTACCTTTTAACAGGAAAATGAAACGGGTGGAGGTAATTCCGAATAACCGGCTATAACTGCGATGACGCTTTAAAAGTGCGATCGAATTGTAAGACAGTGATTTCCTTAGGGAAATCTTTAAATTTATTGTATGCCGCAGTCCTTTAAACATACTAATTACTAACGTACCTTTAATAAATTTAACAACTCACTGACGAAACGACTGAACACAAGTTTTCAGTGAAAATGGTGCCAATTCTACGTGCATAACAAAACTTAACTAAAAATAAATAAAAAATTGGTCAAGTGCGAGTCGGACTCGCGCACGAAGGGTTCCGTACCATTATCTATGCAACATAAGGCAACGTTATTAGTATCGAGCAAGAAACGGTAAAAAAATCATGTTTGTTGTATGGGAGCCCCCCTTAAATATTTATTTTATTTTATTTTTAGTATTTGTTGTTATAGCGGCAATAGAAATACATCATCTGTGAAAATTTCAACTGTCTAGCTATCACCGTTCTTGAGATACTGGGTACGGAACCCTAAAAATCATGATTGTTGTATGGGAGCCCCCATTAAATATTTATTTTATTTTTAGTATTTGTTGTTATAGCGGCAATAGAAATACATCATCTGTGAAAATTTCAACTCTCTAGCTATCACCGTTCTTGAGATACAGCCTGGTGACAGACGGACGGACGGACGGACGGACGGACAGCGAAGTCTCAGTAATAGGGTCCCGTTTTTACCCTTTGGGTACGGAACCCTAAAAACGATTGCTGTATTTTGATTATTTGGGTATTTTGTTGTGCACATTTATATTAATTAAAATATTTATGGTAGTCATTATGAATAACACCATTAATATATCCGTAGTAAATAGTACAGGTAACATTGTAAGTATGTCTGTTACAGGTAGACTCAGGGAAGTATCCTCGTGTGTCGTCCTACACTCGTATTGCGGCTCTCGTTGGACGGTTCTTATCTGGTGTCAGCGCACAACTCCTCACACACTTCGGATTGATGGACTATAGAGACCTGAACTATATTACATTTACAGGTCTTTGTAATTTTTTTTTTTTAATAGCTGATACCCATGACTTCGCACGTTATAGACAAAATATTATATAGCCTCCTAAGTCCTAACAGTGAAAAAAATTTTACTATCATCATCATAACACCGTTTTCCCATGAGGGCAGGCAGCGACTTTAAAATTATACTAATTATGAGAAATCCATTAAAACAGATATTTTTAACCACGAATACCAAGATTGAGTTTTTAAAGACCTACCGTTTCAGGGCTTTATTCAACTTATCTGTCATGGACTTATTTCTAGATCATGTTTTTAGGGTCTTATTTAACCAGAAAGTACTGAGACACCGCTGTCCGTCCGTCCGTATGTCTGACACCAAGCTGTATCTCGGGAACGATGTTGCTAGAGAGCTGAACCTTTCACAGTTTGTGTATATTAGTGGATGCCACAGCAACAAAACCTCATCGTCATCATTCTTCTGGCCTAATCACATTGTTTCCCGTTAGTTGGATAATTAATAAATAAATAAATAATAAATATTCAAGACATTTCACACAACGTCCTCTGGTCCCCAAGTAAGCTATATTTCTATGCTTGTATTATGGGTACATATACTACTTTTCTTTTGTAAATACATACTTATAATACATAGAAAACACCCAGACGCAGTACAAACATTTGTATGACATTTATGCATATCACACAAATGATTGTCCCAAGCGGGACTCGAACCCGCGACCTCGTGATCGGCAGTCCATTACATAAACCACTCCATCACGAAGCCCGTCGAATTGGATCGATATGACGAATATATTGTAATATTGGTACCGACCCCTTTATGTGCAAGTCCGACTCATACTACGACGGGACTCGTGGTGGAGTAGTTCATGTAACGGACTGCCGATCACGAGGTTGCGGGTTCGATTCCCGCTTGGGACAATCATTTGTGTGATCTTTATAATTATCATACAAATGTTCGTACTGCGTCTGGGTGTTTACTATGTACTATAAATATATATTTATAAAAGAAAAGTAGTATATGTAGTCTATCTGTATTCTGGTACCGATAACACAAGCATAATAAGCTTAGCTTGAGACCAGAGGACGTTATGTAAAATATCCATGAATATTATTACATATATTATTATAGGTATTTATAATATGGTGTTTTTATTTATTCGCAGCTCAGATCTTAGCAACATTCTGGGCGTTTTGGCTACCAGCTGTAGAATACGGCATATACTTCCATCGGAACAGAGCCGCTGTCGACACAGATCAGAAGCAACTACATGATCAAATTGACAACCAGGTAGAAATAGTTAAGTCAATTTATTTTATAAAATAACTAGCCTTTTATCCGTGAATTCGTGCGCCCGAATTCTAATTTTCATAAGTGTTTTTGGCATTCATTCATAGATTACAGCATACAGCAAACATTGTTATATTCGTGTGTGGTGACGGAATACAATTGTAACCACTCCTTTTCTATCTCAGGGCTAAGAGCCAGCTAACATCACACAGATAACAACCTCTGTGAGAGACGGAAAAGCTCGAAAATAAATCCTGTGCCAACACGCCTGATCAACGCGGCACTGTAAACTCCCAGAATATCTCCTAAAGTGGAGGAGGCCCGTGCCGAACAGTGGCATGTTAATGGGCTGAAGAGAGAGAGCGAGAAAACCAGTAGCCCTAAGTAATGTTTATTTTACAGTATTGTATTTTATTTAGTATAGCTGTTGCCTGAAATTTACAATTTACAATTTAGAAAATAAAAACCGTTAACAGAGGCGTATTTAGAAAATTAGCGCCCCGGGCCATTTGATTTGACGCCCAGGGCCAATTTTACTAGCCGCCCTAAAACTAATAGAGATAGTTAGACCTAAATTTTAAACTTGAAGGCTCTCGTCGCCCGTTTCTGGCTGGCCTAAATCTGTTCTAAATACGCCCCTGAGCGTTAACCATTTACAGAAAAAAAGCCATACCTACTTACTTTTAAACCACTCTATCTATTGAAAAAAAAACCGCATTAAAATCCGTTGCGTAATTTTGTTGATATAAGCTCACACTCGAATAGAGATATACTCTACATACAAAAATAACAACTTTGTTTTGTAATAAGTAATTTATTATACTTCATTGTATTTGCCTGTCTGTCTCGACTTTATCACCTAGCAATAAAATACTAAAATGCGCCACAGACTTGAAGATAATAAATACTATCAGGGGAATTACGTTTTAAAATCTTCCAAATTATGCTTTTAATCTACTTATAGATGTAATCTCAAGTAGATTATACCATAATTTGTAAAATTCAAATATGCAAGCCATACGTAATGGTTATATCTAGAAGGACTATAGACATAGTTATTATAAATAGATATCTGTTATATTTATAGCTATCATAATAACACTTGTACGATAGATACTTAATATCGATATTGTCTTGCTTGGATAGTTCTAAATATTCCGGATTACGGCTTAGATTCTGTTAGCTTTTGATGTTCTACATTTCGGGTGCCAAATGCAATCCCATTCTGCTTGATCAAAATAGTGATTTTGATTCTCGGTAGCCAGCATAAATAGTTATCTTTGTCCTTAGGTAGCTAGCCAGAATAGTGATTTTCGTCCTTAGGTAGTCAGCGAAAATAGTGATGGTGGTTATTAAATAGCTACTAGAGTTCAAACCCGTCCGTAATCTCATTAATACTCCGGCGTAGGTTCATGTTTACATTTTATTTCAAAGAAATTACGGATATCACAACTATGCGTAATTGAAAAATATAATGCTGAGTTAACACCGAGCTCAGCTACAAATATTGTATACTAAGCAAGTTTGGTGTTTACCTAGTCACCTAGTTTTTTATTTTTTATGTCGGTCACAATATGTAAATAATGTTTTTATTTAAACCGATCGAGTAAGATTATATTAATACTAGCTGTCCCGGCAAACGTTGTTTTGCCATACTAAAAAAAAAAGTTTGAAAAATAGATGTTGTCCGATTCTCAGACCTACTGAATATGCATGTAAAATTTAATAAAAATTGGTCAAGACGTTTCGGAGGAGTACAGTAACTAACACTGTGACACGTCAATATTATATATAAGATTTTATTATTATGTAATTTCTTCTTAAACTAACACTCTTTAAATATATTTAACCATTATTTTTCCAATTGGGCGAAATAATGGCGTTTTTAGGATTATAGTTTTTATCAAAAAAGCACCTTCCATCCCTGGAAAAGTTGAATAGGTACGAAACTTAAGTCTAAAAATCCTTATTGTATTTCTTAAATATTTAGTGCTCAAAACAATAACCCATAAAACTAAATTCTAGATAATCTTTACTTAATGAAAAAGAAAGTCGTTATTTTTGTATGTATGTTCCTATATGAGTTTATATCTTCAAAAAATACACAGTGGATTTCAATACGTTTTATTATTAGATTGAGCGGTTTAAGTGGTTTTTTTTGTATAATTTGTTAAATTTTAGCGAATATTGGGGATGGCAGGCTCATTGACTATAAATATGGGTGAAACCGGCTTTAGCTAAGTAAGTCATATAATAAATCCTTATTAGACTAATTTATATTACAGGGATCATTCCGGTCGAATGTGATTGAAGCGTCTACGTTAATTGGTCGACATGCTCGCGCTGCTTATTCCAGGCCCAAGGTAATATATTAAAATGTTTATCAACCTATGACTTTACCTTTACATAGGTATTACTTATAAAACCTATAAAAATATGCGGTCTTTACTTTTGATTCAGTCATTTGGTCGAAAAAATAAAGGGTTACCTGGAAAGTTTTCCGGAAGTTTTGAAAATTGGTAATTTTATAGATTTTGATGTGCTTTTCAAAACTTCCGGAAAACTTTCCAGGCAAAAATACTAAATGACTGGGCCATTTATTTATTTGTCAAATGTGCTGCCAAGAATTTTTTATTAAAATATTAATGGACATTTCACACAACGTCCTCTGGTCCCAAGCTATGCTTGTGTTATGGGTACCAGAATACGGACATACTACTTTTCTTTTGTAAAGACATACTTATAATACATAGAAACACCCAGACGCAGTAAGAACATTTGTATAACAATTATAAAGATCACACAATTGATTGTCTCGTGCGGGAATCGTACCCTCGAGACCTCGTGAATAAAAGCCATAATATAGAAGATCGATGGACTGCAGAGACTTCACTAATAAATTTGTTATAATTATGTTCAAAACGTGGTCTCTAGCACCTAGCTAGTGCTTATTTTGGGACCAGATAACATATGAAATGTAACAAAAACCATTATTACATTTCTAGGTATTGGTTTGGTCGGCGGTGTACGCTGTGGCCTTAGCCTTATTTGTACAAACACAAATCTATGTACAATTATTATGGAAAGAAATACAAGACAACTCGGACGCACCTGTAAGTATGTAATATACTTATAAACACTACTAACTGTGGCCAAAAATTGGTCCGCGTATTTTCCGGGTTTTTGCAACAATTTTCACTGATGCTTCGCTCCTATTGGTCGCAGCGTGATGTTATATATATAGCCTATATTATTATAGACTTCCTCGATAAGAGGCCTTATTCAAAAAAATTATCAAACGGACTAATGGCTGCTAGACCAGTGCCGATAATTTTCAAAACAAAAAAATATTATAGTAGGATGAAACCCATTAGAAAAGGAGGAGAATATTATAAAAATAAGAGGAAAAATAATTTACGGGCGATCTGAGGTCGGGCAGGGGATGGGGGAGTAAAAATGTTTTTTATCGATTTCCGGCAAAACTAATAGTCCTATGGAAAAAAGGCAAAAGGCAAAGTTGTAGGTAATAAAAAGATCTAAAACTTTTTTATTCACACTTTATTCACATAACCTCAAAATTTATGTGAAAAATATTCAGGATTTTCAACTGTGTTTTTTAATTTTTGAACTAAGTAGATTTTTAATAAATCATATTTTTAGGGTTCCGTACCCAAAGGGTAAAAACGGGACCCTATTACTGAGACTTCGCTGTCCGTCCGTCCGTCCGTCTGTCACCAGGCTGTATCTCAAGAACGGTGATAGCTAGACAGTTGAAATTTTCACAGATGATGTATTTCTATTGCCGCTATAACAACAAATACTAAAAATAAAATAAATATTTAGGGGGGGCTCCCATACAACAAACATGTTTTTTTTACCGTTTCTTGCTCGATACTAATAACGTTGCCTTATGTCGCATAGATAATGGTACGGAACCCTTCGTGCGCGAGTCCGACTCGCACTTGACCAATTTTATTTTCAGGTAGCCTACAATGGTGCGGTAGAAGCAGCTATGACTTTAGTCGGGGCGGGGGGTGCGTTCATAGCGTCAATATACTCTCCTAGCGGAATCCCCGCCCCGGCCGCCGCTATACAAGGAGTCGCCATATTCTTTGCGACATATATCAATAATATCTTCGTTTCGTACGCCGGATATATCGTCATGGGATCATTATTCCATTACATGATTACGCTTGCCAGGTACAATAATTATTTTATGTTATGTCCGCGGTTTCACTCGCATTTATAGGTTGCCGGGCGCTTTTTAACTTTTCACGGGATGGGCCTATGTTAAAATAAAATAGCCTAACTCTTGGCTATAACTGTTTTTTTATCTTTGAAATTGATATTAAGTGCGTAAAACTTCCGATCAATCGGATTGATCGGAAATTTTATGGACATATTAAAAACCGGTGGCAATATTTAGAATTTTCAATCGTAATATTTAGTTTTTATACTAATTAAATTATTATTGTTTTTTCAGTGCGAAAATAGCTGGCCAGTTAAGCGACGAAAGTTGTTTCGGATTAATATTCGGTATCAACACTCTTATTGGTACAGCACTACAATCTATCTTGACTTTTGTCATGATACAGTGGCTACAGTTCTCTATACAATCACAATACTACACTATATGTGCGCTTCTGTTAATACAAGGTTCGATATGGTTATTAGGTTGGATGTTCCACATGTGTAGACAGAAACAAAGTATTAATGTACACAATGAACAGACTTAGGCAATTATATTTAAGAACTAGACAAATTTAAAATCTAAAAATGGATTGAAAATAAAATCCCACATTAAACGCGGTTAACTTGTTCGCATGTTATTATCGCTTTGTAGGGCCATATATGTCTATGAATAACAAAATAAATAGTATTCCTTTTTTATATATTCTTGGGTTTGAAAATAATTTAAAAAAATATACCTTCTAATTTTAAAACTTTGTGTGATTTTTGGCGCGCAACTGCAGTAATAAAAAAAACGATTACCTATATAAATTTATAAATATGCGAATAAGCTAACCGCAATAACACCCGTATTCACAAACAATATTTACTTAAGTAAGTACCCACTTAAGTGTTGATGCACTGTGCAAAGGGTAACACTTCTCAGTGCGTTCCGTTCATCGAGCCCATGAAGATATAGATAAAAAAAAGGAGGCCATACTTGGAACATCGGTTTGAGGCAAATACCTACGTATCTCTATCTCACTCTCTGTGGTCTGACCTCTCTTTTTAGTGTGGCCTTAGTACTGCTATCTCCTTATTAAAATCTCCTAGTAAATTCTTAAAAAGAGTCACCACACATATCAAATCACAAGTTAAACACTGTCATTTGATAGTGTTTAATCGTAACTATAAATAACTAGTTGAAATACGATGAATGAAATTAAAAATAATAAAATAGTAGATCACGGATGCTTTTCATGGTTGACGAATCAGTGAATTATTTTCCCCATTTCCTAAGGATTTCGTAATTTGGCAACATTGGTCACCATATGTCAAGTTGTCGACAAAATTGTGCCAATATGTCGGTTGTTTACTTTACGGTTCACAGCTTCGTTTCAAATTTTCGACTCTAATTATTTTTATAATTAAAGAAATGGTGCAAACTTGTGTAGTGCGTGGTTGCGGTAGTACGTGGTGTCCAGGAGGTGATATACAATTTCACGCGTAAGTGTTTAGATCGTGATTTCTGGCATTGAATAACTGCAAACATATTTCTTTGTATTTTCAATTAAATACTTCATAAAATGATTAAACAATGTTTTCAGCATACTTCTAACTAACTATACTGATAACGATGTAAAGATCTAATAGTCTTACATTGAATTTCATGGACTTAGTGCAATTTTATCTTTCTTGTTTACAAGAAGTAATTTTGAAATAGTGTGACCATACTGAGGACATATCTAGGACTTTCTGTGGGACCTGAACTAAATTATACATGTTTGCTTAGTCATTTAATTTTTATTTCACATTATTTACAACATTAATATACTTACCTACAATATTATTTTTTTAGATTTCCTAAAAATAGTACCCAGAGGAAATTATGGTTATCCATTGTACCATTGAAAATGAAATTTTATGAAAGTGCAAGGATTTTTTAAAACAAACAGCAGTTCCTACTATAATTACAAATCAAGAAGCAGTATCACCTTGCAAGGTAAAATTTCAAGTATCTATTTACAAACTCCTTTAATTGTCTCACATGTTATACAATGTTAAATATTTGAATTTATAAGGAATATAAAAACTAGTATGAAAAAAAATACCCCACCAGTATCAGGAACATTTTCCAAACTACCGGCGCTCAAGGCTCCAGAGATAATTGCTGCTTTCTGAACCAGCCCCCCCCCCCGATCCGACTGCCTAATGAGAGCCTTACATTATTATTATGTTTCAGAAATGTAGTAGTTCGAATATATGGCAAAAGGCTATATTTTGTAAAATATATTATAATTTTATATAGATAGACAGATAGACAGTTCATTACAGGAAGAGTCTATGGGGCAAGTACGAGGGGAGGTCCAAAAGTTCGTGGAATGAAAGGGTTTTAGTAAAAATGAAACAGTAAATTTATTTTTCCTTTTCAATATAATCACCCTTAAGCTGAATACATTTATTAGATCTATGAATTAATTTTTCTAAACCATCGTAAAAATATTTTTTATCTTTTCCCTCAAAATGAGCCAAAATTGCCTCCTTTACCTCATTGTCGTCGGAAAATTTCCTTCCCCTTAAGTCTTTTTTTAAATTGGGGAACAAATAAAAATCACTTGGGGCCAGATCTGGACTATAGGGTGGGTGGACTAGTGATTCGAAGCCATGCGTGTGTAGAGCAGCCATTGCAACTTTGCTCTTGTGAACCGGCGCGTTGTCTTGCAAGAGCAACACGCCCTTGGTCAATTTTCCCCGACGTTTTTCTTTGATGGCATCCTTTAATTTTTCTAGTATTGTTGCGTAGTATTCTCCGGTTATGGTCCTGCCCTTTTCTTTATAATCAATCAGTATTATCCCCTCACAATCCCAAAAAACAGTAGCCATCAACTTTCCAGCCGACTCAGACACTTTGAATTTCTTTGGCGGTGGTGTCCCCTTTTATGCCATTGCATGGACTCTTGTTTGGACTCAGGCTCAAAGTGATGAACCCATGTTTCATCGCCGGTAACAATTCGCTCCAAAATCGGTCCAGGATCGTCGCCACAAAACTCCAAAAAATGTTTTGACGCTTCGACGCGCTGCTGTTTTTGAAGCGGCGTGAGCATTCTCGGTACCCATCTTGCACTGACTTTTGTCATACCTAGGTGGTCATGTAGGATTCGCAAAATGGTGGTATCTGATACTCCAACTAATGCAGATAACTGTTTTTTCTTCAAACGGGTGTCCTCCAGTACAATTTTTTCCACTTTTTCGACGATGTCTGATGTGGTGGCCTCAACTGGCCTTCCTGAGCGGGGGTCGTCTTCAATCGACTCCCGACCATGTTTAAAAAGACCATGCCACTTGTAAATCATTGATTTACTAGGGCACTGTTCCCCGTAAACAGTTTCCATTTCATTCAAAATGGTCTGAGCGTTCTTTCCTTGCTTGGTAAGGAATTTAATGACCGCACGGTGTTCAATTTTCTCCATAGTTTCAGTTTTCTTCCGGATTGACGTGTTTAGCAGGCGAGTGTTCGTAAACGAATGACGCAATAGGGCTGAAACTCCATTTATATACTAATTATGAGTCCCCAATTAGTATGACACTAAGCGAGCGCCCCTATCCCCACTCCATCCCCTCCATTCCACGAACTTTTGGACCTCCCCTCGTAGCTACTCTGGGTGTACCAAATCCTAGCTCTGGCATTTATGAAAGTAATCCTTCCTGATGGGCCAACTCAGAGAAAACAATATAGAAAACAAATTAATTAATGTTGTATCACAACATTTTACTCCTCTGTTGCAAGAAATGTTTAAGCATCCCATCACGGACTCAATTTATTGCAATGATTTGCATGAAAGCGTATTAATTAAGAAAATTGCAAATTCATTTTTTAACACTTAAAGAGTCATACAGAAAATATAATTAGTGATTTACGTGGTAAGAGACAGAAATTACACAAAACAATAATATTTAGTCATGTATAAAAGAAAAGTTATCAAATGATTTTAATTTGGAAAGTGCTGTTGTTTCTTTTTTGCCCTTTTTTTGTAACTTTATTATCGTTCCTATTATAGCCCCCTATGATATATGTCACAGTCAAAACTTATAACCACTCAATAGACTGTAAGCTCTCGACAGTAGTACTTTTGACTGAAATTATTGAAAACTAATTTTACCCAATATAGCTGTTTAAATGTAATTTTAACTGACTTGCCTAGCGCCAAGTAGTGGAACACAAGGCACAGGGAGCCAAGGGCAACCCGACAAGGGTGGGTTAGGTTTTTAGCTCCCGTCATGCCATTCATGATAGGTTCCTTTAAACGCTGTAGACAGAAATATACGTAAAAATTGATTTTGACTGATTCTCCGTTCTTCCGTCAGCGACTTTTAACCACATTCATATTGTCAGTTAAAATGACTATTAACTACAGATTTTCCGACAAACTAATTTTAATCAACGTAACGTATTTTTTTTTTCAGAAGTATTATTGACCGAATTTGCCCTTTAACTGACATTAATAAATAGAAATACATTGGCTAACCCAGAAATCTAGGAAAAACTATTGTCCAGTATGTATTCATAATGTTTAATTAATCTGCAAAATTAATGAAACATATATCTTTTGCGATTTCATGGTTGGTCCCTTAATAACAGTACATGTTTAAAAATATGAGTACAATAACCCTTTTTCGTTTTTACGCTACCTACACAAAAAGTTATGTTTCCACTTAGGTATGCCAAATAGATTTTATTGTGTAACTTGTTTTGTTTACTAAGAAATTACTAACACCTTGTTATTTTTAACCGGCTTCAAAAAAGGAGGTTCTCAATTCGTTGGAATCATTTTTCTGTATCTTTGTAACATGTATTTAGGTCTGAAATAAAGGTAAATTATCATTATTTTATCTCAAGCAGATCTCACAATCATTCATTAATTTCGTATTGCCGTAGGAACTACACCTTTGTTCTAGTAATTATCTATTTCCCACCAATATTCTATAGGTACATCGTACATACGAACTAGGAAATTTTACGTGTTTATAAATGTAAAAAGAATAATAAATTTAACAACCGAACCTCCAGTTACTGTTAAAAAACTAGAATTATCCAAACTTTCACGCGATAACAAACAGTTTGTTTTTTGAGTATTTTTTTACGCACATTACATAAAGTATCTCGACACATAAAATCTATACGGGCTAGGTCTTAGAAGTGAACATTTTGTTGACACTATATGGAACACAACTACTTGAAGTTTTGTCCTGGAAGAAATACAATAAAGGTTACCCTACTTAGAAAGAAAGGGTTTGACCACAGTGAGCGAGATAGCCATACATCATTTTTGCTTCAAGTAGGTATTCAGAGTCTGGACTCCACTTTTATCTGTACCTTCATGATCGAGCCTTTGTATTCATAGACAAAACTTAGCTATGCGTTCAGTTTAACAAACGCATAGTGCGCTTCTTAGTTGCGAAATGATATTGCTACCCCTGTGCGTCCATACCTACTATGAGACCTCACAGTAACGTTTGTGAATACGGCTGTAAGAATGTGGCTAAAGCAATGCAATATATTTATTTATTGAAGGGTATTTTAAGATTTGGAAATTATGACATCTTTTCAACCATTTTTTTATATTTTCTTTTTTATTTTGTTTTAACTGACAAAATAATTAACCTCGATCACACCTAATGCGGCTTGTTGCTTAATGTGATCGTAAGGAATTTAAAAGAAAAAACTGACTAAGAAGTACTTTAGACAAAGTATTTGTATGGCTGAATTACATTGACATCACATAATTAATGAACAAAATATTCAACGCAACGATCAAACTCTTAGAGCATTATTCAGGAACATTGGCATTACGAAACGATCCCTACTAAAAATAAGTACGAGAGCAATGCTCATACTGATAATACATGCATGGCCATATCGTCTCTTAGTGTGCATGTGTAGCGGCCAATGAAAATTACGTTAGTGTTTGTGTGCGTCACTTCGACACCACACCGATCTGGCACATTTGACAAAAAACAGGGTATGTAACGTCTCCTGTTGGTTTTATGCTCTGAGATCAAACGTTTTTTTTAATCTCCCGACAACATAGAATAAGAAAGAAGTTTTATTGCCATCTGGAAATCACTTTTTTTTTAAGATATTTTGATATGCCTTTGCTATCAGTATTAACTTAATTTAAATATTATTGCATTGCAAACTTAGTACCATAGTTGTTTGAAATTTTAGATCATTCCTTTGTAAACTGTTTTAAACGGAAATTATTTATTAGATATTTATTAGCTAAGATAGTAAATTATATAAAATAATTAATTGTACGAGTAAATTACTTGCGCATTTACTTGTGTCTTAATGACATTTGTTATTAATATTAAATTTTAATTAATAATGTTAAAAAAAAAACGATATATCACCAATATTTCTTATATTGGTGATATATCGTTTTTTTTTTTGCTTTATCTTGTTTATTTCTTAATATGTTAGTTAGTGCCTTTAATGTAGTTTTTTTTTCATTTCGTTGCATTTGGTTGCAATTCCGTCATGGTTAATTTATGTGAAACAATGGTACCTATTCTACATGCACAACTAAACTTTAAAAACTTAAAACTTAAACTTTAAAATGAAAACTGATAGTGTTAATAACACATTTCGTCAATGTTAACTGAACTTTCTTATTATAAAAACTGTAATAAACAGTTTAGACAGTTATAGACTAATGATTTTAATAAATGTGCACTAAAAAAGGTGCCAAATAATTAAAATATAGATAAGTTAGGTTTAGTTGTGCGCATAGAATTGACACCATTGCAATATTTTAGTATTATTATTCCTACATATTATATTGCAATTCCCTTTTAATTTCTTATATCTTCATAGATGGGTGTAAACATGGGGGACATGTTAACATGTTGTCATGGGCTAAAACCACACACTGGTTACACCCAATAAACTATTACATATTACTATTTTATACTGTGTAAGAAATTTAATTACTAGTTGTCATAAACACATAATGTTTGAAGCGTGACTCGTCATATTTAGAACCAGGTTATATGGCGGCTGTCCAAAACCAAAACCTAGCAAGTACATTTGAGTAAATTGTTCAGGAGAAGCTTTTTCATTTTGTAATCAACAAGTACGAAGTGCACTTGCTAGGTATATAGTAGTTTATGCATTAGACGCAGTAAAAAAAATGGGAAATATTGGTTCAAACACATCTATGTACAATTATTATGGACACATCAGCTCACTATATTTTATTTATTTATTTACTTAATTTTTTTTTAATTTTATGTATTTTTTTTTTGTTTTATTATTAAATTTTTGGGTTATTTAATTCTTATTTTTTTTATAATTTTTGTTTTTGTTTTCATATTTTTTTAATATTGTTTTTGTGTTTTTTTTATGTATGAATGCTTTGTGCCCCCATGGGGGTGAATAAATTTTCTTTCTTTCTTTCTTTAAGAAAACGAATTTTAAAAAAAATGTCCTTTGCTAGGTTTTGATTTTGGTCAGCCGATGGTCGTGTGCTCATTGGAGAATACGGACCTAGTCAGATCTCGGCTAAAAAGAAAATAGATGCGATCATCTGCGACTTTTCAAAGGCTGTGACATTTTAGATAATAGTGTGCAATATTTTACTGAATCGTAAATCTGTCACTGTATTTATTTTTCTTTTTTAATGTGACTAATAAAATAATTGTCTTATTTTGTTTGTTTCTATTTATGTATTGCATCCACGTAGTCTAGAATTAATTTCTTAAAACTATGCTACACCTAAATGAAGTCGTTATTTTGGACTAAAATTTAGCTTTTGTGACAATTTTTGTTAACCATTGCAAAAAATCTACCACTGCGGGAATCAAATCCGCGATCTCATAAACGTAAGTACGTTAAATATGCAATGCAGCATCAGACTCGTCAGTAGTAGTTGCCAGATTTTAATTACTATTATCAAATCTCTAGATCCCTGCCTATGTTATGTAGGTACATCGAAAACAATGTTATTATAGAACTACTGTTTAACCTAATTAAAAAAAGGAGGATGTTCTCAATTTGTATGTTCTTTTTTATGTTTATTTTAAATGAATTTGTGCCACAGAATAAAATTATCAGTAAATTCAAATACAAAATGTAGTAGACACAAAAATATACCAGATAGTGGGTTGAGGTTAAAATTGAGGACAAATTAATTTAGCTTGGCTAAATCATGACATTTCATATGACATATAGCCTTTATCATAGACACACATGGATACATTTTCATGCACACAAAGATGATCTGTGGAAGTAGACTACTATTTACATATTTATTAATAATAGATGTATATTTCATTGAATTAGCACTCAATTAATGAAAACTTGTTTACTCAAGTGTATATATAAAATTTTTCAATGTTATACTGTTCTAGTATTACATGTTTTCAAACGAATTATGTATTTATATACAAATACTGACTGAATATTGAACTTACTTAATTTTTGTTATTATTTAGATTTAATGGAATATATTTACTGTTACATAAACTTGGTTTTATTTCTAAATGTCAACTTACCATATAAAATTTAACTGTGCCTAATTCAAGTGCTTATACCTAAAATACATCAACATTATTCAGATTTCATCAGTCATTTTTCAAAAGTATTTTCTATACACAGTACTTACAAATTTTGTGTATTTAAGATCAATTGTGTGAGTATCAATGAAGCCAAGGAAGTAGACATTTAGATCATAGCAGAAAGCACTCTTAGGGCCACTTTCACCATTCTCAAGTAAAGCGCCAAGTAGACTAATCGCTAGTTAAAGCCACCAGTAACTACACGTGCGACGTTCACGACGTTCGAGTAGCAGTAATCTTAAGATTAAAAAATTGAAATTGACAGAAGATACTCGTAACTATTACTTGACAATTAACGCTAATCGATAAGTAACTAATCAACGCTTTACTTGAAGATGGTGAACGAGGCCCTTAGTCTTGTCTAAACCCATGACTTAATTTGTAGCAGTATGTATGTATGCATGTCTCCAAAATCTGTATAAGTTAATTTACTCTTCACCCTTTCTCTTTACTATGGGATATGGCTCTTTAAAAGAAGCCTCATCAGGCCTGGCCTTGTGCAGTCTGCATTATTTTTAGATACACTCGTAATTGAAACTTGCAATTTTTCATGACAAATTTGCACCCTTCCTGGCTTTTATCTGCTTGTAGATTATGTAACCAGGTATATTCTAAAAATATAGTACATTAGGAAAAATAAAGACATTCATATAAAAATAACACTGATATAATTCTATTATAATATACATTAATTTAGATTTAAATGACTAATTTATTTGATATGTAAATAAATTACATGGAATGTATTAATAAGTCGTATAAAATATCTGTTATGTACCTATAAGTACATATAGTAGGTACATAGTATTTAAATTTGGGAAGTTTATTCAAACAATTTTATAGACTCATCAATCACAAATTGTCTATTAAATATACAATTTCCCACCACCAATGCAACTTAACAAATATATTACTATTTACAGTTTTAACACACTTTTAAACTTTATTTATGCGTACTGCATCGACGAAGGTCTTGTTTTTAAATACACATAAACGCAAATTAGTAGAAATATTACCGCGAAAGTCGGTAAAACTATCGTATGTATTTGTTGACGCATTTTTGCGAACTCTTGCTTTCTCTCCCTTTTCTGTTTTGCATTTTCTTTTACAGGTCCCTTTAGCTTTCTCATGATGCAGCTGGAAAAATAATTAGTGCATGGAATATTGCAGAATTATGCCACGTACGAGCAGATAAAGTAAACACAATTTTATGAGATGTCGTTGCATTGAATAAAACCTACAAATAACTATGAAATACTACTTAAGAATTTAATAACAATTACCGAATATGTTACGTTTTTATTGATACCAAGTCGTTGGCTTTAAATTAATTCTTTATTTATAATTTATATTAGTTTTATTGATAAACACGTCAGCGAGGTTCTTGTTCTTGTTCTTGTTTGATGGCTTCCACAGAATAGATAGAAGATACTACGTATCAGAAGGGAAACTTAGAAGAACGGGTAAATTATAGAGGAGGGGTATTTTGCATTCTGACAACTGTCATTTGATTGTCATTTGACTGCTCAACTGTCAACCTTCTGTCAACTGAGTACAGCCGTAATAATTATGCCATGTTTATCCACATGCTTATACCACATGTTATAGCTATGTAGCCACATATTTTACACAATAGATAATTATTTAGATGCAAAAATAAAATTACAACTATGTGGTTACCGAATTATTTTATTGTAAATGACAAAACAGAATGAACATACTCGTATCTACGAAAATACACTTATAAATATTATATAGGTACACTTATTATCAAGGTCAGAGCAAACCAATATACTTTTAAAAACTAAACAATATGTATTGCCCCAGAACTACTTACTCCAAAGATTTATTTTATTATCATTAACATAGTCGAGTTACATGCATTACAAGATTGTGCTTATGCCTCGTGTTAACAAATGGCGGACGATTATTTAAAATAACAATTTTATTTTTTATAACGTACAATAAATTTTCGTCTCTGACAGAGGATGTTATAAGTGTACAATATTCCTTAGCTAACTTTTACAGCATCCTAGGAACAAAAAGGGGTGGCGACACTTGCATTCTTCACTATACGGACAACAGAAACAAAATTTACAACAGTAAATTGTTAATTTTAAAATTACCTAGCTGACTTAATAAATTAAATCAAAGCAGAAAATCCGGGTACTAACTGACACCCTGAATAGCCGATGGGCCTTGAGATTCATAACTAGTAGCAAATGCGTCGGTCACAATTTCCTCTTTTAAGAATAAAGTAGAATATGAGAATTGCCAGCGTCGTAACAAATCGTAGTTCAAAGTGTTTGTTACACACATATGACGATCTTACTTGATCTTCCGAAAGGCCCTTCAAAAGAGCAGAGTCAATACTCTAAATACACTTCTTGGTGACTGTTTCTCGAAATGGAAATTGGTGCAGAGCCACATTCTTTCGCTTGCTTTTGCATTTAGGAATACAGCATGTCGTCTTTATGATAAAACATATACGGAATATTGCAGTTTTGATGAGAGAAGATATGCTCGCAGAATATACTCCTGATACATTCAACTTATAACTAAAATTATAATTAAAACAAATAAGATGTAAAAAATTGCAAATTAAAATAAGGGCAAATTATACAATGGTGACAACCATGTGACAAGTTGACAAACGGCGACAGTCACAGAAAGAATAAAGAAACAAAAGTTCTCTAAAAAGCTCTTATTCTTCCACTACATCACGTAGGGCTCCTAAAAAAAACGCCGAACTTCGTGACCCTGCGCCGTTTGCACTCCTTCAATCCCGAGACCCCAAATAAATCATCACAATTTATGAAACAAAGACAAAAATCGTCACCCGTTTTATAATTAGATTTTTTGGAGAATTTAATTTGATGAATGAATTTAGTTTAGTTTGAGAGTTTAGTTCTTTGGAGGAGTCCTATGAACCAGAGGTGGTTCCAAGGCTACTATCAATCCTCGTCGCCCGGTTTGTGGCCGCCGCATATGTACTTACAAATTTGAATCATGGATTAAATCTGTGTTCTTAAAACCTATCACAGAAAGTTTAGAACATATTAGTCTGTGCTGAACAATGGCAACACTAAAATTAATGTCATGGACAGACATGACTCCTTTCAAAACCTAAGTTTCCTCAAATTTCCTCTGACGTCCGCTGTCACAAAATAGTTGTCTATGGTTTCTTCTAAGATTCCGGGCAGTGATGGCTTCTTTAGACGTCAGCGAGGTACGAACTTGAGATGTATAGTGCCACCAACTTATCTGTAGAATGTAGCGATGGCGCCACGATCGACAAATGTTGCCACAGAAATGATCAACTTTGGCCACTTTTAATACTCGTAAGCATACCTTTTTACCGTCCCTGTTGCTCGCTATCACAGATATAAGATATATTATATAGGTTTATGAATGATAAAGAGAAAGGGCTCGACTAAACGGTAAGGATTTTCAGCCATTTGGCCTTGGAATAGTTAAAGAATACGAGTATGTAACTTTTTAAATAATTATTTATATTTACTAATTTTTAAAATATGTATTGCATGTTAAATAAAAATAACTTTATTTATTTTGTAATCATTTTCGTTTTACTGAAAACCTTTCATGCAGTAATTATGGTCTAATGGGCCTACCACACGAACAAGCTTCACCACAGTTCTGCCTGCGCAAGCTTCTCGCATGAAAAAACTGTACACGGACGGCATTACCACACGGCACAGTTAAGTACGCGCAGGCCACATTCTTGTCGAAATCGTCGGCGTGGAAACAACAATGTTTCCCAGTAAAGAATTATTTTTTCTGCTACTATTTTTCAAGTGTTTGCTAGTGAAAAAAAAGACAATGCAAAAGTCAATGCGTAAGCGATCAACGTGGACAAAAAATAGTTGTTGAAGAGAAAAATTAATTCACATATAAATCTACTCAAGGATTTAAGAGATGATCCAAACGATTGGCGGAATTATTTACGGATGGATGAAAATGCCTATAATGAATTGTTGCGTTTGGTCACGCCTCTCATTCTCACCGAACGACAATTAGCCTCGACTGCGGCTTGAATACTGAACGCCCAACCACACACACAGGTAAGTACGCGCAGGCCGGGCTTGCGCAGGCAAAATTTTAAGCAAGTCAAAAAATGCGCAGGCCGCGCTGTGGGGTTGGCGCGTGATACAGTTTTACCAACCGCACGCACGGTGTTCCGTGTACAAACCGACTTGCGCAGGTAAAACTGTGGTGAAGCTTGTGCGTGTAGTAGGCCCCTAAGGCAGCCGAAGTATGTGCAATAATACCATAACTGTGGACAACGACTGACAACAACAAAATTACGTTTTCAAAATGGCGTCAGTAGTTCCACTTTTAGCCGTTCTACAGATAAGTTGGTGGCACTGTAGATTGTAGACAGCACAGACTACTAACAGAACTGGAAGTAAATTGTCAATGTCAATATTGCTAGTTTTCCAATTGCAGAGCCAAAGAGTATAATAATATAGATATAACTGCAGAGCATAATGCGACTCAGTGCCGCACAAAGCTGACGCTTAATGAGGCTTTTCCCGGGAACAAATTAAAAAAAAAAGTTTAAAATAGGTTCAATAGATGTCGCTGTATACTGTTAATGTACACCAAAGAGCAAGTAAAATTTATGGTTTTATACATACACAACATAATACATACACAAAACAAAATGTATACAACACTCATACTGAATATAAATAAAATTGTATTGTAAAGTTTATGTAACGTTTAATGTTCCGTTTCACGTGTTAGGAAGAACTCGCTTGTACAGGGGCAACATACAACGCCATCTGTTGAGCATTTTTTACACCATTTTTAGATTTTTGAACTGTTATTTACAGCTTACAGCTGGACACTTCAATTTTCTACCATAAGAGAATTAAGAGATGACTCTCCTTACCTCTACCCTCCATATATAGAGAGAAAAAATTGGTCAAGTGCGAGTCGGACTCGCGCACGAAGGGTTCCGTACCATTATCTATGCAACATAAGGCAACGTTATTAGTATCGAACAAGAAACGGTAAAAAAATCATGTTTGTTGTATGGGAGCCCCCCTTAAATATTTATATTATTTTATTTTTATTATTTGTTGTTATAGCGGCATTAGAAATACATCATCTGTGAAAATTTCAACTCTCTAGCTATCACCGTTCTTGAGATACAGCCTGGTGACAGACGGACGGACGGACAGCGAAGTCTCAGTAATAGGGTCCCATTTTTACCCTTTGGGTACGGAACCCTAATAATGTAGCAAACAGGATTATATTCTACAGGATGTTTAATAATTTAAATATTGCGATTACTGGTGCACATTGCAAAAAGCATCCAATTGACAGGCGGCGCTCGTGGACAATTCTAACCAATTTTTCTGATTAGAAATACCATATTACCGGCTAACACTCACAGTTTTGGGATCGAAGATGTCGACCCAGGTTTAGAGCAGTGCACGCCGGAAGGTCGCAGACGCCGCTGCGCACTCGTCCTGAAGATGAGCATCGGATATGCTCGAAACCTGGGTCGACATCTTCGATCCCAAAATTGTGAGTGTTAGCCGGTAATATAGTATTTCTAATATGACTCAAACTCACGAAAATTTCAATACGAAAATTTTTCTGATGTAAAACCGGACTCGAGATTGCTGCTCCAGCCTCACCCTCGTGTTTATGAGATTGATCACCATCATATAGATAGTTACACTTTATTTGCATGCAAACACACTTCCTTTGCTTCATCGACGCTCTTATTAAATAATGGGCTTTTTATCGTGTCTAAAAGATAGCTCTCTTACAAATACCTTCCCACGTGTTATTTTTACTATTAAATATTTATTCATAGCTAACATATAACACGCCCCTGAATGAGTATAGCAAGCAAATTAGGAAAGCAAAACGTGAGTCGTGGAGGAAGTTCTGTGAGGAGGTTGATAACACTTCCCATGGAGCAATACTTCACAAAGTTCTCGCTAAAACGGCTCCTAATCAAATTGGGTTGCTCAGACAACCTAACGGTTCTTTTACAACTAATGAATTAGAAACTTTGGAGTTACTGGCCCACACTCACTTTCCGGGAGCTGCAGAGTCACACGGTACCAACTTCGAGGATGTGCCGTATAGGCCGCGCTCTGAAGACTGAAGACGAGCAGCCGTAATGGTAAGACCGGGTAAGACCGGGTATAGTGAAGTGGGCGATAGACTCTTTCAAACCGTATAAAAGTGCAGGAGGAGACGGTATACGCCCGGTTATGATCCAACAAGGCGCAAACGTCCTAATCCCTCACCTAATAAACATTTTTAGGGCAAGCCTTGCCCTAGGACATATACCAGAACCTTGGACAAAGGTAAAGGTTTTATTCATGCCTAAAGCCCGGTTTCCACCGCGAGCGGAACGGACCCATTAATGACTTCGTTCAACTCGCAAACGCAAACTGCATACTTGTATTTCCACCAACAAATAGTCGGACGGAAAGAGCCGAGCGTGTAGAAAGAGTAGAAATGAGCTCGCTCAGTTCTAGGGAGCACCAACTCTTCGTTGGTGGAAACAAACATATTTAATTAAAAAGGAGTCCGTTCCGCCTAACCATTTTCCGCACATTACCCTTTCGCAGTGGAAACCGGGCTTAAGGCTGGGAAAAAGGACTATTTGCGCGCCGAAATCCTTTAGGCCCATCAGCCTAACATCATTCTTATTGAAAACGATGGAAAAGGTAATAGATAAATATATAAGGGGGGTCTATTTAATAGAAAAACCCATTCACCACACTCAACATGCATACCGCAGAGGAAGATCAACTGAAACTGGAGTACTGTACTGGAGCTTGTTGACAAGGTAGAGAAAGCGCTGGAAGATAAAGAAATAGCTCTTTCGGCCTTTCTCGATGTAGAAGGCGCCTTTGATAGCACGCCCACTCACACATTGGTAGGTCTGGTCTCGAAAGACGTAGACTGCACCACTGTGAGATGGATACAGAGGATGCTCAACTGTAGAATAGTGAAACTAGAACTGCATAGCAGCATACTAGAATTAAGTACAGCTAGAGGTTATCCACAAGCGAGTTTTATCGCCACTGCTCTGGACTCTTGCTGTTGATGGACTCTTGCATAAGATGGCAGAACTTCGCATAGACACTCAAGGTTACGGAGATGATCTAGTGGTGACAGTGCGGGGTGACTGTCAAAGTACCATATCGTAGTAAGTACCTAATGCAAAAGGCCTTAAACACATTAAATGCCTGGTGCAACCAACCTCTCCAACAAGCGCTCTAGAAGCTTTACTGAACATACCCTTACCCATAGCCCTTACACCTTCATTTAAGGATGGAGGCGAAAGCCAGTATGTATAGAATCTTGGGCGATAGGAAAGGAAAGTGGCTCTCAAAATCCCTAAAATTACTAGAGGATTCAGTAAACGATATCTATGTACTAGGGTTGCCCACTGATGCCCTACCCCCTACACACTGTTCGCAGAAGTTGTACTCAGTCGAAATACCCACAAGGGAAGACTGGTTAAACAGTCTAATAAAATGGAAACCAGGAAGCCTAAAGTGGTACACTGATGGCTCCAAATCCGGAATAGAGGTAGGATGCGGGATATATGGTGAGGCAAGGCTCCTAAAAGAGCACTCAGTCTGGGTGCAAAAAACAGAGTAATTTTACGGTAGGGTCCCAGGACATGCTGGTATCGAAGGCAATGAAAAAGCCGACGAACTAGCACGGGCAGGAGCTAAAAGCGTACAGTTTGGTCCTGAACCCTTTTGTGGAATACCCAAAAGTCTGGCCAGGCTGACCCTTAAAGCAGACTGCCTTCGCTCAACTATTCAACTCTGGAGACAGTACTCCGGATTGAGACACTCCAAGGCTCTCATAAGACCCTTTAACTTAAAGGCTGCTTCAGAAGCCCTGGCATTAAGCAGGAATAATCTGCGAATGCTAGTAAGAATACTTACTGGACACTGTTGTTTAAACAAGCATGCGCGGACAGTGGGGCTGGGTGACAATGGGATGTGCAGACTCTGCCAAACGGAGGAGGAAACACCTATTTACATTCTCACTGACTGCCCTGCAGTGATGCGCACACGCTGCTCCCTTCTGGGAAAGCATGTCAGGCACCCGGAAGAGATCAAACTTCTTGGAGCCAAAGCAATCCTGGAGTTCTTCATGGCAACGGGCTTGGACCAAGAACTATAGAAAGTAGCGATCACAATAGATCAATCTGGTCGCAGTGATACTAGGTGGATAGAGCCTGATTAGCCACAACTCAAAAAAAAAAAAAACAACAAGACATTCAGCTAAATAGTTTGAAGGACTTTTTGTAAATAAAATAACATACCACAATAATCTTACATTTTTGTTTATTTATAACAACATTATTTATTTTAGTTTCACTGTAATGTTATAAAAAGTTAACGCTATGCCACAAAATCTACTGCCTAAATTATACATTTATAAATATTGTTGAATAATTCACAACTCACATATATTATAAATACCTACATAAAAACACCGAGTGCAATAAATATTATCTGTATTCATTACATAAATAGTTGTATCTGTCCCGTTTTGGTATCGACCACAATCGATGAGATACTGCACCGGTGCGCCACTTAGGCTATCAATAATTACATAAATAGTATTTTTAACTTCTCTTAAAAAAAATATATTTTTACTTAATAGTTCTCTTTGGATGATGAACATTTATAGATTATGAATTAACATCGATACTATAGTCGATTACATTGATGAAGTCCACTCAAAGTCTTATATTAGCCCATTTATATCTCAAAAATCTCTGACTTCCATTATAATACATTGATAAACTGTAAGCTCCACCCATCGCTTCATGTGATTGGGTGTCGGATGATAGCGGGTCATATAAGGGGCAACCCTTCACACGCTCTACATGACAGCGACTAAATTCAAAGTTAATTAATTCTATTTTAGCATGCTGTGTAAGCATGATTTAGTTATTTATTAGTTACGCATTTAAGAAGCATTAGGCCGTGTTTTAAACTGTTATATTTTAAAGTTGGGTCAGTATCGTTTTAGGCATCCATTACATCACATAAATAATTCTGAATCAATCAATTTAAACAACATCAATGTTTTTCTAATAATGACCATGCTTGCTCAACACATCGAAAATAACAGAACATATAAATTTTTCATTCAACAATCTTAACTGTTTATCGATTTATAAAGCTAATATCTACTTAAACATGGTATTCGCCTCCTTCAACTTTTTCATTTGACAATGAGACTAAGATACCTGCCGAGGTCTGTTGAGAAAACCATATTAGGCACATGAATAATCCTTCTAGAATACCAATACCTATTCCTCCTAATACATCCAATATATAGTGTCTTTCAGCTAAAACTCTTGATAGACATACTGCGGTCACCCAGGCAAACAACGGAGGGTAGAACAAAATACTGATAGGATCGGCGTATGTCAGCATAAATGCTATCATTGTGGCCCTGCTAGCATGTCCAGAAGGAAACGAGAACTTGTCCGGTCCAACCTCCAGTAGTTTATTCATTGGTACAGGCCGACGTCTTCTTACTGCTGCTTTTATAACCGCTATTATTACGATGTCTAAGATAAGAGCTGGAAAAAGTTAAAGACAAATCAAAATATGAACTCAAAAAAAAAACATTTGAATTTAATATTTTCTAACACATACGCAACTTATTTTTTCATATACCAAAACCACTTTTTACGGATTTGATCGTTTGGCTAAATTAAAACGCGTCTGAATCCAAAGAAAGAATTTAAATTCGAAATTTAAATTTAAGTTCGAATTATCGCGTTGTTTTGTTACTTATCGACGGTTTTTTCGTTCAAATTACCAAGTACATTTTTTTTTTTTACGTGGGGAATGCATTTACGCACATTGTGTGGGACTCCCGGGTCATAAACGAACCCGGACTACCCACTAAACCCCACGGTATTCCTCCTCGACCCTTGGCCGGGCCATGGTAGTCACTCAGGTATTACCATGTCCCGACCGGGGGTGGCCCCCTATCGGTGGGGGCTCACTGTGACGGGGCGGGCCCTAGGCGCCCCCGTCAGTCCGACGCCTCTCCCCGGAACACGTGGAGAGAGGCCGTCCGCCGCAATTGGCGCGCGAGACCTCCGACCTGCCGCGCGCGGCGTCCTCGTTGGGTGGGGCCGCCAGCTATTGTGCGCCGACGACCCCTACCCGGGGCCCTGCGGGGGGGGCAAAGTTTCGCCCGAGCGCTCGCGCTCCCAGAGGGACTTCCTCTTTGCCACCATCACCTCACTAGCGAAGGAGGTGATGGCAGCCCAACTCTCTTTGCTGCCGGCCATCGATTCGATGACGGCCGGCAGCGACAAATTAGCTCCGATTACGCCGGTGAGTCGAGCACGCTGCGCAGTCCAAGCCATGCACACGGCCAGTGTGTGATCAGCCGTGTCCACGGCCCCGGACGCGCAATGCTTGCACCAGGGCGACGACTCGATCCCAACCAGCTCACACAAGTATTTCGCAAAGCAGCCGTGGCCCGTGAGGAGCTGGGTGAGGTGGTAGGTCGGCACCCGGTGCGGCGCCTCGGCCCACTCTCTCAGCACGGGGCGAACATTCAACAACAGACATTCTCCAATTTCTCTGCCCATCTCCCAGAGATCGTCGCGACATTCGCTCCTCCATCGAACGATCTCTTCGGGCTACCAAGTACATAAACCTGTAGTGATTTATTTAGAAATTTAACATAATAATTCACGAGATATAATAGAGAACTCGTGATAACTTTGAATTATAGAGAGATTTGAATTATCGCAGGTTTGAATTCGAAAGTCGACTGCAAAATAATTTCATAACCATTTTAAAACTTAAAAATTCATACAGAGTTGTGTAACTCAAGGTTAATGTTGACTTTTACTTATGACTAATAAACAATGAGATAACAGACAATACTACGAAACATACCTATCAACATGTTCACTTGCAACTGATATAGTTCTTTACTGTTGAACAACCAGATAAATGTAAGCCAGCCTGCTAGCCACACTATACCGTGACATGATACCTGTGGGTTAGACAAATAATTTTTTTTTAGTCCTAAGGCTGGCAAGGCCAAATATGTGAATTCAAGCCTCAAAAAAAATTTGGTCAGTAAAAGTTTAGAAACGTGCCGATGATTTTATTGGGGGTATAATAGTATATTTGGTAAGTTATTACCTCCAGCCTCACCCGCCGGAGCCCCATAATTTGAATATAACGAATATATTATGATGATGGCATAGCGTTATTAATTTATTATCAAGTTGGACTCCAACTCACGCTTGGTTATTTTTTATTTAAAATGATCGTAATCCTACCAGATGACGTTGAATGAAAATTAAATAAACGAGTAGGACAACGACTGATTGATTTAGATTGCTATGTTGAATGAGAAATAATAAAACAAGATTTACCTCAAACAATTGAGAATGATTCCTAATAGAACGCAGTGGTGTAATTTTTAATGCAAACTCCACAAACTTCTTGGTGACTTGCACATCATATTGTAATGTTTTTCTTAACATTGGTGACACTTGACGCTTCTGTTCTACTTCTCCAAACTGAAATAGATTATTAACACTATAATCACACCAGTAAATTGATGCATCGGGACAATAACTTTTACCACCTCATATATTAACAAAGACAGAGCAAAGTACACTGCCAGATATCTGGTTCAGTCTGCTTATGCCATCCCTTACAGGCTACTAACGCGCATTATGGCTCTAAGGTTACCGACCCAGGCCAGGGTGCTAATAGTTCAAGGTTAAATATGCTACTCAATAACATCATAAACAAATTGTATGTATAGCATAAATGCATGCAGTGGTTAATTTTTTCTATATTTTATGATTTTATTAAGGGCTGTATTTAGTAACAATTATCACCTAATTGAATCACAAATACCTGACTTATCTATTTTATTTTATTAACTATTTATCATCTACTTTTTGGCATGTAAATAGAATTTTGATTATCTAATAAAGCTACTTTTGACTATGCATAATTTTTTACCTACAAAAAAAGAAACTTGATTTTTTTGTTCGCCCTCCCAGCTAATAAATGTCACACTGTATATATTATAATATATAAAAATATATACAAACTCTTACCACATCCATGCTGTTAGTTGTAACGTATTGTTTAATTTATTGTTCCCACAAAGACTGAGACACACCCACACCTGTACAAACACAGTTATAATCAATACATTAGGATTATACCTTTAATCTTTTATAACAATCAGACTCAACAGACTAATCTATACAAAAGAATACTGATATTCAGATTATTAAAAAGAATATTTTTGAAAAGCCATAAATAAAAAAATATATACTGAACAATAAAAAATAGATATTACTATATTAATTTATGAATTTTTTTTGCAATTGACTTGCTATGCTTTTACTAAATAAACTAAATTATAGTGGAAAAAATGATAACCATGAGCGGGACTTGAACCCACGACCTCGGAATACCGTTCCGTTGCTCTCCCATCTGAGCTATCATGGTCCCCGCATATGTTAAACATAAACAAACATATTAATAATTAATATTTAGTAAAAGCATAGCAAGTCAATTGCAAAAAAAAATTCATAAATTAATGTAGAAATACATGTACAGTCATTATTTCGGTCCAATTGTGTTCTGTAAAGAACACTAAGTGATCGATTGATCGAGTTGGTGCAAACCGCTCAATAGATGGCGTTGTACACAAAACATCGCACGATGTTAAACTCACATTGAGAAGGTTGTAGTGGAAGATTTGGTAAACATATGCGGGGACCATGATAGCTCAGATGGGAGAGCAACGGAACGGTATTCCGAGGTCGTGGGTTCAAGTCCCGCTCATGGTTATCATTTTTTCCACTATAATTTAGTTTATTTAGTAAAAGCATAGCAAGTCAATTGCAAAAAAAAAATTCATAAATTAATGTAGAAATACATGTACAGTCATTATTTCGGTCCAATTGTGTTCTGTAAAGAACACTAAGTGATCGATTGATCGAGTTGGTGCAAACCGCTCAATAGATGGCGTTGTACACAAAACATCGCACGATGTTAAACACACATTGAGAAGGTTGTAGTGGAAGATTTGGTAAACATATGCGGGGACCATGATAGCTCAGATGGGAGAGCAACGGAACGGTATTCCGAGGTCGTGGGTTCAAGTCCCGCTCATGGTTATCATTTTTTCCACTATAATTTAGTTTATTTAGTAAAAGCATAGCAAGTCAATTGCAAAAAAATTCATAAATTAATGTAGAAATACATGTACAGTCATTATTTCGGTCCAATGGTGTTCTGTAAAGAACACTAAGTGATCGATTGATCGAGTTGGTGCAAACCGCTCAATAGATGGCGTTGTACACAAAACATCGCACGATGTTAAACTCACATTGAGAAGGTTGTAGTGGAAGATTTGGTAAACATATGCGGGGACCATGATAGCTCAGATGGGAGAGCAACGGAACGGTATTCCGAGGTCGTGGGTTCAAGTCCCGCTCATGGTTATCATTTTTTCCACTATAATTTAGTTTATTTAGATATTACTATGTTTAGGTGGAGTGTTTTTGGATCATAGCAGATGATGTAGTCTCTACCTACCCTAAAGGGAAAAAGGTTATTTAAAAAGCGAGTAAAATATTTTAACTAGGTGAATATGCAGGTAATCATGATTGAGAATATTTTTACCAGTAATAATAATACTGACATAATGCAAGTACACAGTAGGTGCAAAGCGCTCAATGACAAGCTTGCCGCAAAAAACAGTCCAGAAATAGATATTATTCTATCTAGTTACTACACAGTATATAGACTAGACATACATGATTGAGATTGTAAATATTATATTCTTAACACATGGATAAACCAATTCTTCTATGTTAACTTCTGTAGTTAGTCACTGCACTTTAACAAAATTGAACTTATTAATAATTCTAAAAATTATTTAGTTAGTTATTAAAAGATCAAATAATCTGTAGGCAATTTTGTTTCGATAAAAATCAATCACCTGGAATCCCAGAACAAATAATAAAGTAGAATTGTTTGTTCTGTACACCTGAGTTCCGATTTGTACTGCCAAATATGAATACAGACGACACAGACCTAAGATCAAGTATGAATGAATGTTTTCTTGAAATATTAAATAAAATACAAATTGAATCACCGATTCCAACTCGACCTCTTCCTGTATCTGTCAGTGTCAATGTCAGTTGTGACAGCTGTCATCTATCTCTAACGGCTCCGAGGATAATGTCAGTCCGGTTGCTCAAATGGATTGTGTGCTCTATAAAATTTTTATGGATGAAATTTTTATATCGTAACGTATTATAATGTTTATATTAATGTTTTCATAATAACGTAATGTTTATATAAATGTTGTCATAAATAAAAATCATGTACGTATTTATGAGCACCTGTAAGAAATTTTACTGCTTTGTTTATCTTTCGCATTATCGTATAAATATATATATCGGAGAAAATCACCGTAGACATCACCTGTAACTATTGCCAGGGTAGTCTCCAATCCAAACACGCTGTAATACTGAATAAGCTAACTACGTTAACTACAACATTCTACTACGATGAGATCGATCCGTGGCTTACGACACGTGTAGCTGGTTTGGAAGGCGCCTTTTATGAATATTCAACGGGTCACCATTCGAACTCATCAAATAAAGGAATTACTCACCATTGACACCATTTAAGGACCCACTTCACTGGAACCTAAGTTAAAACTAAAAATCCTTAAGTAAAGCATTTTAATCAAGTCTCCTACGACACGGCCATTCTGCGAATACACACGTCCCCGTGTGTAAATCTGCAATAGATCTAAGTTTTTCCGCTCGGCTAAATCTGACCCAATATAAAGTCGCAAAATAAAGAAATCCACAACTAAGATTTGTCCATACACTCGGTCAGTTACAACAATTTCCACAATAATTCAACATTCACACTCGGTCAGTTACATTAATTCCGCATTATCGTTACTTTGCACGTTCTCACAAATACACACTAAGCAATAACACTGGAGGATATTCTAATTGTTTAAGTTATAGAACTGGGCAGCGTAACGACCTGTATAATACTGACTGCTCTAGTTGTCAGGTTTTTCGCATTATTGCTAACGAACTTTAAGTTGTAGTGGGTTCGTATCGACTTATCGAGCCAATATAATTGTAGCATTAAATAGATGGTTTCTAATCATCAAATCCACTACACATTAAAATTGTGTTTTCATAAAGACAACCACTCGGCTGTAATTTGATAACGAATTATTTAGAATTTAGCTAATTAATCGTAAACTACTCAGAAAAAGATTTTTAGCTACGTTGGCAAATACATTAAAAAAATTTTTTTTTTTCTTTTTCTTTCTTTCTTTTTGTTTTTTTCTTTCTTTTCTTTTTCTTTCTTTTCTTTTCCTTTCTTTACTTTGTTTTCTTTTTCTTAACTGTCACACGGCCATTCTGCAAAGGCACGCGTCCTCGTGTGTTCCCTATCTACTTGAAACAAAATAGAAGGGTTTCCGTTTGGCCTATCCTGCTGATCTAGACGGATTCAACAGTAAAGGAATGATTTTCTAATTTAGTTTAAATGCTAATGATTAAACTATCAGTGAATAAAAAGTTGAATTTAGAATTTTCGTACTGGCATACGAATAAACACTGTTACTTTACCTCCTACTTGTAGCTCAAGTAGAAGTTAAGCCTACATAACTCTTTTAGCTGTTGCTACTAAACACCTACATCGTGAATAGTAACCGTTGGTTGGTGTACAGTAACAACGTGGTATATTTATGAGTAAGGATAGAAAGGATGAAGGATTTAGGAAGGATAAAGGGTTCAGGAAGGATAGGTAAAGGAAAGGTCGATGTTGCCGCGTAGGCAAGGGCCCTAGGAATAAAAGGATAGGTTGATGCTGTGCCATAGGCGGTCCTGTTCGCCGTCGTACACAGGGGACCATTATTCTTTCAGGATAGGATATAGTGGCTTATTGTAGCATCTTTTATTTTTGGCTTATTGTAACGCTCCACGCGCCAACAGCTCTTTTTATAATAATAATTAGTTTACTCGTAGATACACCACGGTAAACTGCGTTGTTAATATTATAAATAATTCACTGAACGTCTCTATACACCAAAAACGCTCGCAAATTAGAATTAAAGAGGTAGATAATTTGTTAGGATATGTAGATCTGCTATAGTCAATCTACTACAACAGATTCTTGTTGTTGACGCCCTGGTTGCGACGAAGTTGTTCCCGGTGTGGACTGTATGGATGGTGGGGTGAAAGAAAAGCCGGGGTCACGTGGTCTGGTAGCGAGGAGAGACAGCGGGGGCGGAGCTTGTTCTTGTTGGAGGCGCGGGCGACGACTGGACTGGCGGTGCTGGAGCGCCGCTCTTTTTATAGTAAATTTTCTCTGCCTCACCCCCTCTGCCTTTCCTCAGCTAATATCTTTATTCCTTTTATTTTTATATTACAGATTGACCTTAAATCAGCTTATATACTAGGTCTTACATGTGGTCAATACAGGTGCACAACCAGCGTCGCGGCGTCGAGGCGGGTCGAAGATTTATCTAAATATTTCCCGAAGCGTTTCCTCACCCCCCGCCTCAGCACTATATATACTCGCCCTAGTGGCGCTACATGCACTAATCTTTGCTCGGCGCGCGCTGTGTGCACACCCGTAAACAGAACTTTTCAGTTCTATGATATATTCTTATTTCTAAAGTGAAAGTCTCATACTAACAATTATTTATTTCAGCTTAAACTAATGACATTACAGGCTTATAATCTAAAGGAAAATAAACTTTACTCTGCTTACATTTATTATTTACCCTACCGCTTGTTTTCAAAGATATTTATTTACGTTATGTACTTATGTATAAAGTGCTATTAACTAACAACTAATATTAAAGGTGTCTTCTTGAGGAGCCGTCGTGCACATTTCTCCCGCCGTCGCGTCTCGCGACCCAACTGGGAGCACGACGATTTTTCTGGTGGGCCGGCGTAGTACGTGACCGTTGGCAGTCGTTATGTCTACGATGCGGACTTCTCCATCTTTGCCAGGGTAGATTTTGGATACTATTCCCTTCGGCCATATGTTTCTTGGTAGATTCGGATCGCATATGATCACTAGATCGCCCGTTCTCGGTGTGACTCCTGTGGTTCGCGTCTCCCGCCGGTGTTGGAGCAGGGGAAGGTATTCTTTCATCCACCGTCGCCAGAAGTTGTCAGCGAGGAGTTGGGCACGCCGCCATACTTGGCGTGCTGATTGATCGTTCTCTTCGAATGTTCCCGGTGAAGGTGCGTGGCTGTTCGGGCCCAGCAGGATGTGATTTGGCGTCAGGGCTTCTGGGTCACCTGGTGACACCGCCACGTGAGTCAGCGGTCGCGAGTTTATGGTATTTTCAATTTCCAGTAGGAAGGTGTGTAGCGTCTCATCGCTGGGGTGTGTTTCCTGAAGTGTGGCACGTAGAGCTTCCTTGACGCTCCTCACCAGTCGTTCCCAGGCGCCGCCCATAAACGGGGCAGCGGGGGGTATGTATTTCCAGCTGATGCGGCGCGCGCCGGCCTCGCTGCGTATCGCTAGCCAAGCTTCCTGTAGTTCTTTGTCGGCTGCTTTGAAACATGTTGCGTTGTCAGACCACAACTCTGTTGGTTGCCCTCTTCTAGCGATGAAACGTCGTAGGGCCGCTATCGCGGAATCTGCACTTAGTGTTGTTACGACTTCTAAGTGGATGGCTCGTATAGTTAAGCAGGTGAACAGCGCCACCCATCTTTTTTCTCTGCGTCGCCCCACGGTGACCTCCACGGGTCCAAAGTAGTCCAGGCCCGTGAAAGTGAACGGTCTTCTGTGATGCGTGAGGCGCGCTGGCGGCAGGTCTCCTGTTGCAGGGTTGGCAGGTTTTGCTCTCTTCAATCGGCACCGTTGACAATTTTTGATTACTGTTTTCACTGTTGGTCTTATCTTTGTTATCCAGAAACGTTGTCTGAGTTCGTTTACAGTTGTTTCCACCCCTCCATGGTGTAAATTTTCGTGTACGTGTTGCGTGTATAAACGAGTGTACCTATGTTGACCGTCGAGAAGGGCAGGGTTCGCAGTTTCATATTCGATGTCTGGCGTGGCGCCTATCCTTCCCTTTAACCGCAGCAGTCCGTCTTCATCAAGGTATACTTGTAGGTTCGTCAAACGGTCGTTTGACGTGGGTTTGTTGCCGTGTGAAACTCTTTTTCTTTCTTCTGTGAAGCTATCTTCTTGTGCACTTTTTATCCAAAGCTTTTCCGCGCGTATCAGGTACTCAGCCTCTAGACATATATATCTTCTTTCTTTGGTTTCTTTACGGACGGTCTTCTTAACTTCAATCTTCTTTCGCTTGGTGTTCCAAGCGGGGTCCTTTTGGGTCTTCTCGCTTGTTCGTTTGCGTCTGGCCGCTGCGGCAGTGTGTTTCTTTGCGCGACATAGAGCGATGAACTGTAGAACTCGTCCTGTGGTACGGACCAACGTGTTCCACTTTCCTATTCTTCCGATGTCCGGCAAGTGGTCGTGTCGTGCCGGTGTCTCATACGTTACATGGCACCTCTCCTCTCCGCTCGGTTCTGGGTTTTTTTCTCTGACTTCCGTTGGCCATTCTTCCTCAGGCTTCTGCAGGAACTCCGGTCCTTGGAACCATCGGTGTCGCGCGTTGAAGTCGGGTGGGGTGTCTCTGGTAGCGTCGTCGGCTACGTTTTCCTTGGTCGGAGTCCAGCGCCACTCGTTTACCTTAGTGAGCTCTTCTATTTCAGCCAGTCTGTGCGCTACGAAGGTCTTGAAGGCTCTTGGTTCCGCTCGTATCCACGCGAGGACGGTGCGGGAGTCGCTCCAGTATAGTTTCCTGGGGAACTCAAATTCATGTTCTTTTTCAGCTGTGCTCGCTAGTCGAGCGCCCAGTAATGCTGCTTGTAGCTCCAGCCGTGGTATCGAAGTTGGCTTCAAGGGTGCTACTCGACTCTTAGCTGTTGCTAGAGCGACGCGTACTGTTCCGTTGACGTATTGCATCCTTATGTAGACTGCGGCGGCGTAGGCTTCTTCACTCGCATCTACGAACGTGTGCAGTTCTCTACTCATGATCGGCGAGTCGATGTTGTAACAACGTGGGATGTGCAGGTTTTCAATGGTCCGTAGGTTCGTTAGCCACGTCGTCCAGCGCTGCTGCAGGTCTTCAGGGAGGGGTTCATCCCATCCGGTTCCGTATCGCCATGTTTCCTGCATTAGTCGTTTTGCTGGTGTCGTGAGTGGTGATATTAGTCCAAGCGGATCGAACAGAGACATGATCACGCTTAGGGCCTCTCGCTTCGTTGGAGGTCTTTCGTTTTTCAGTACTTCGAGGGCTGTCTTCTTTTCGTTGAGCTGAAACCCGATGCAGTCTTCTCTTATTTTCCACAATAGTCCTAGAGTCTTCTCGACATCTGTTCCACCGATCGGCACAGCATCTGTTTTCGTATCGGTGTCAAAATGCTGCATAACGGACGGCTCGTTCGACACCCATCCTCGTAGCATGAAGCCTGCTTTTTTGTGTACATAGTCCACGTCTCGTGATATTTCTATGGCTTCTCTCTTGCTCGGAAAGCTTGTGATGTAGTCATCCATGTAATGATTCTTCTTAATTTCTTTCACTGCTCTGGGGAAGTCTTCTTCGAAGTCTTCTGCGTTCCGGTTTTTTATGTAAAGTGCTGTACAAGGTGAAGATGTCGCTCCGAAGATAACTGATGTCATCTGGTATTCTCGAGGTGTTGTGTGGTCCCTGCTGTCTCCTCTCCACAGGAATCTTAAGGCATCCCGGTCTTCTGGTCTTATCTTGATTTGCATGAACATTTCCTTTATATCAGCTGACACGGCGTAAGGATGTTGTCGGAATCGCATGATAGCCCCTGGGAGCGATTGCAGAAGGTCGGGGCCGGAAAGCAGCATGTCGTTCAAGCTCTTGCCATGCGATCTTGCAGCCGCGTCGTGTACTAGGCGTATCTTAGGCTTCGATGGGCTGCATACTGCGAAGTGAGGCAGGTACCATGTTCTTCCTATTCTCGGGGATGTGGTGGCTGGGATCGCGTATCCGGACGTCAGGAGGTTATCTATCCTTTCTTCATACTTGATCTTCAGTTCTGGGTCGCGGTCCAGCTTCTTCTCTAGCGACTTCAGTCTTTTGTACGCGTCTTCGTAGTTGTTGGGTATCTGTTCGTTTTCTTCTTTCCATAGTAGAGCAGTTTGAAATCTTCCATCTGGCATTCTTTGACTTTTTTCTTTCAATATGGTCAATGCTCGCTCATCGGGATCGTTCTTCTGTTTCTTGGGTTCTATTCCGAGAGCTTCTAGTTCGAAGAAGTGTTTCATCATTTTTTCCATAGACTCTTCTTCTTCTTTGAGCACCGTGTGACCGCAGAAGGCGGTCGCGTTGTGGTATGACGTCTTGTATCCGTGCAGCACCCAACCCAGACGCGTCTCCGATGCTACCGGTTGGTTTGGTTCTCCGGCGCGCGTACGTAGCGCCATCAAGAGTTCCCAGTTGTCCTGGCCTATCAATACCTTGGGGCAGGCGTTCCTGTATACCAGCTGTTCCTCAATTTCTCGGAGATGCTTACAGTCTTGCACATCTTTTTTGTCTATAGTCTGCTTGGTGAACATAAGTCGTTGTACTGTGCGCGCGTTGTGGATAGTGAATTCTTCTTTACAGTGTCTTCCGCGTATCTTAACGTCGACTCGCCTGCTGTCCTTGTGCTCTACGGTTTCGTTTATTCCTTGAACCCACATCTGATCGGTGGGGCCTTCCAAATGGAGTATGTCGGCGAGGCTCTCGTCTATGATTGTGATCGTGCTGCCGTCATCCATTAGTGCGTACGTATCCACTTGGTTGCCGTCGGGGCCCGTGAGTGTTACCGGAGCTATTTTTAGGTAGGCTCTTCGTCCGATGAAGTCTGCGCTTTTCACTACTTCTGCCGTAGACGTTATTTCTTTCTCGTCCTGCTGTGGTGGTATCGCTGTCGGCGTCCGCTCGCTTTGCTTGTGGTGCAGGAGGCGGTGATGGGACATGTTGCAGCCGTCCTGGCCACACATCTTCGTTTTGCAGTTACCACGGCGGTGGGTGTATCGCAGGCATCGAAAACATAGGCGGTGTTTCTTTGCAGTTTCCCAACGTTCGTGTACGTCCGTGTTCAAGAACTTCTTACACTCAGGTAGCTGGTGGTCTTGTTTGCACGACGGACACTGTCTTCTGGTTTCGCTATCCGTTGCGAATGTACGCTCGTATCTTTCGAGACGCTTCTTAGGCTGTCGGTCGTGATTATAGTTCACACTGTCTTCCGTTTGCGCGTACGCACCACATTTGTCTGCTTCTTCGTTTAAAAAGGCCGTAAGTCTCTTTAAGTCTGGTATATCTTCTTTATTTTTTGCTGCGTAGTCGTACCACTTATTTTTAATGATCGGCGTTAGTTTCTCAACGGTGATCTTTACAAGTTCTGGATTATATAAGTAGTGCACTTTCTTCAAGGCTTCTATTGTTGCTACAATGTTCGCCACTTTGCTCGCGAACACGCACATATCTCTAGGGTTGTCTCCTAGTTTTCCTAGCGCTTTTATCTTCTGCATTTCGTTCATCGCCAGGGCATCCGGTCTTCCGAATCTTCTCTCCAGTGCTTCCATTATTGTCGCGGGATCTGGCTGGCAGATGAGTAGGCTGCTTACGGCTTCTAGGGCTGTACCTTTTACACTTTTTCTTAATCTGGAGACATTTTCTGATTTTGAGAACATGCTTTCGGTCTCCTTGTAGGCGGCACGGAAAGCTAGCCATGTTGAAACATGTCCGTTGAACGTTGGTAGCTCTTGTAGGAATCTTGGTGTGTCTCTCGTCATTCTTACCGCCTGCGTTAGTGCCTCTGCTAGCGAGGTGACATCAGCTGGCGGGTGACACGCGGACCGGGTACAATCTTCTACTTCTCGTTCGTTTCGGGTGCACCGGCTTCGTTCTTCAGGTGCCGCTGACGCTGTTATCTTCTTTTTCTTCTGCAGTGTGGGCCGGGGTTCTTCTGCCCGGTTCCCGTGAGCGTTCTGCCCTTGTTCTACCAATGGAGAGTCGTCCGCGTTCTGCGGTTGACGCGCGGGCCGGGATTCCTCTTCCCGGTGCCCCTGGTTTTCCATTACCTTGGAGGCGCCCCGTCCTCGTCCTTGCGAGTCTTCGTTTGGTTTATCCGTAGGGTTCTTGCTCCCTTCTAGCCACTCGTGAACTCTTGAGTGATCATTTTCTTCCTCTACGTCTTCCTCTTCTGAGGCTGACGGGGCCTCGTCGTCTGTCGCGGTGGTTTGTTCTAGCTCAATTTGTGCTAGAGCCAGGGATGCGCGTACCTCTTGCAACTTTAGTTCCGCTATCTTCTTTTTCTGTGCCAGTTCCGTCTTTCTACGGAGTGCCTCTGACCTCTGCGATTTTTTCTTTGAGGGTTTCATGGTGTAACTTGTGCCTGTTGCGGTTGCCTCTTCAGTTTCTGCTGACGTAGTTTCCTCACTGGAGGTCTGCTCCGTAGCAGATGACTCCGTCGGTGTATTGTGCGCTACGGTGCGTCGCGACGTGCTTTTTGTCACTATTTCGTCATTGGCGACGGCGCTCACAGTTCTAGCGGCGGCGCTCGCGGTTCTAGGGTCGGCGCTCGCGATGGCAGTGTTCGTGGTGACGGCGCTCACAGTTCTAGCGGCGGCGCTCGCGTTTTTACTATCGGCACTCGCGATTCTACTATCGGCACTCACGATTCTACTATCGGCACTCACGATTCTACTATCGGCACTCACGATTCTACTATCGGCACTCACGATTCTACTATCGGCACTCGCGGTTCTACTATCGGCACTCACGATTCTACTATCGGCACTCGCGGTTCTACTATCGGCACTCGCGGTTCTGCTATCGGCACTCGCGGCGGCAGCGCCCGTGGCGGCCGGTTCGTATTCGCGACTTGATGTTCCTGGGTGCGCTCTAGTTCCGCCCGCTATGCTTCCCTTTCTGGACCTCGTGACCGGCATTTTCTTAGCTATTCTTCACAGGAGTGGTACGTTTCTTGATTCGGCTTCGCAAGGACCATGAATGTTTTTTTTTTTTTTTTTTTTTTTTTTTTTTTTTTTTTTTTTTTTTTTCACGTGGTCTGGTAGCGAGGAGAGACAGCGGGGGCGGAGCTTGTTCTTGTTGGAGGCGCGGGCGACGACTGGACTGGCGGTGCTGGAGCGCCGCTCTTTTTATAGTAAATTTTCTCTGCCTCACCCCCTCTGCCTTTCCTCAGCTAATATCTTTATTCCTTTTATTTTTATATTACAGATTGACCTTAAATCAGCTTATATACTAGGTCTTACATGTGGTCAATACAGGTGCACAACCAGCGTCGCGGCGTCGAGGCGGGTCGAAGATTTATCTAAATATTTCCCGAAGCGTTTCCTCACCCCCCGCCTCAGCACTATATATACTCGCCCTAGTGGCGCTACATGCACTAATCTTTGCTCGGCGCGCGCTGTGTGCACACCCGTAAACAGAACTTTTCAGTTCTATGATATATTCTTATTTCTAAAGTGAAAGTCTCATACTAACAATTATTTATTTCAGCTTAAACTAATGACATTACAGGCTTATAATCTAAAGGAAAATAAACTTTACTCTGCTTACATTTATTATTTACCCTACCGCTTGTTTTCAAAGATATTTATTTACGTTATGTACTTATGTATAAAGTGCTATTAACTAACAACTAATATTAAAGGTGTCTTCTTGAGGAGCCGTCGTGCACACTTGTTCAAGTAAATAAGCTCAAAAGTTATGCTCGTGAATACTAATAGGTGATCCCTGTCGCCTCAATAAATTGTCAATAAGGTTCGTAAGCGCGAACAACACTTAAAATCATTTGCAAAAATTATAACACATCAAACGGTAGACTTCATCTACAATGATAGCCACGCAAAACAGTTGCAGACTGCTAGTGATTATTTTTCCAGCCTGCATAGACCTATTATTCAAAAATAATTATTACTTTTATAATTTATTAGACAATTAATTAACAAGTAGAATTTTATTAGGCGCATAGATTTAAATCAAAATACAACTGTAGTATTGCATGGACATTAAAGGCATTTTTAAATTGAATATTGAAATTTGGCTAATCTTAAACCTGCTATATTGGACATCTCTATGAAGATTTCAGAAACGGGTTATAGGTAAACCTCTACAAGGAGTATGGTAAATATTATCAGTAGTTTAGAAGATTTCTCCATTCGTCAATTACATTACCGAGATCATATTTAGCAACAGACGTTTTTTTTTTTAAAAGACTTTCAAAACCTTGTAGCTACACCATAGTAAAGTGTGTTCTTAATGTTATTAATGGCTTACTAGACGTCTCACACGTCAGTAAACTAAAGATTTAAAAACTTGTTATACACCACAAAAAGTGATGTTAATATTATTAATGATTACTAGACGTCTTCATACGTCAATGAACGGACGTCCGAACCGTCAGGTTCGTATTTGTAGCTTTTCTGAATATTTCAGAAAGGACGATTATAACCGCATATTATAGATACACTACAATAAGTTGCATTGGCAATATTACGACGGCTTACTGGACGTCTGCATACGTCAATAACACAGTCGAAAACATAATTGTAAATAGATTTTCCAAAACAGGATTTCTAAAACATGTCAACAAAACGACTGGCATGTGTAGGTATAGAAAGGTATCTCAAACTTTCCTTCGCTGCAAAGGTTTTAAAATTTTAAAAACACTAACTTGTTACCTAGACCGTTAGATTTTCTAACGCATATATTGTCTATCTCTTTCTATCACAAGTCTACTACATGTAACTACATGTAGTTCTGATCTCGAATATTTAGTTAACCATGATTTAGATTTTCTTCTCACTACCTCTCATCTAGGTGAAAGTTTCTTACGATTTTATTTGCTAATCACAAATAACAAAGTTTAATAACGCGTTAGAATATGTAAAACACATTATTACACGGCGGAGACTAAATCTTTGTTTTGCTTTAAAAGTTTTATTTTTAGTTATCAAGTAAGCCTATAAATAAGCGCAGAAAATCATGTACCAACTTTATAAAAGGAAACCGAACACTTTAACTTTAAACACTAGTGTTGAATGTTCATAAAGCCACACTATATTTCTGTTCGCAATCAAGTAAAACGATTTTACTATTGATTGATACACGAGATAAATTAAGCAAGTGAACACTGTAGATTTATTAAATTACTAACAAATCATTGTCATTTAATTTATGTTACGTAGTTACAATGTTCTAAGGGTAATTAACTAATTACCTATGACTTGTTATTATCAGTTTTTGCTTGTTAATATAATCAAAGCAATTTTTTACCAAAAAGAAACTTTGCGAAATGTTAAAATTTTTACTGAAACGCCGGTTACGTTTAATTTTACTGTTCTAGTTTTTTTTTTCAAAACAAAATCGAATAACGACTATTCGATCCCACTTCTGATATCGGAGAAAATCACCGTAGACATCACCTGTAACTATTGCCAGGGTAGTCTCCAATCCAAACACGCTGTAATACTGAATAAGCTAACTACGTTAACTACAACATTCTACTACGATGAGATCGATCCGTGGCTTACGACACGTGTAGCTGGTTTGGAAGGCGCCTTTTATGAATATTCAACGGGTCACCATTCGAACTCATCAAATAAAGGAATTACTCACCATTGACACCATTTAAGGACCCACTTCACTGGAACCTAAGTTAAAACTAAAAATCCTTAAGTAAAGCATTTTAATCAAGTCTCCTACGACATATACGTGTCTAGCAATATTTCCATAACGCACCAATAGAAATAAAACTATAATAAGTATGATATTTACATGTCATTCATTTGTTTGGAAAACGTGCTCTAGCTCCAGATAACAAAGTTTTTTTTTTTTTTTTTTTTAAATGGCTAGACGCTATTTGCGCATTGCCAAAGACAAAACGGAGAAACTTATAGTAAATAATAAAAAGGAAACGATATCGGAATTTTGTATTAGGAAATTAAATTGGACAGGATCAGGTTTTAAATAGTATTAAAATAAATATTTACATATCATAAACGAATGTTATTTATAGACATAAAAACTACAATACAACTATATATTTTAAAGTCTTTAGAGGATAATAGTACAGGAACAGAAGTAGGAAAAGGAACACCAATTGATAGTAAAGACTGAAGGAATTGTTCATGGTCATGAAAGGAGCAAGAAAAGAAAATGTGATTTAAATCAGCGTCTGATTCACCACAATCACATGTATCACAATCAATAATACGTAGTCGTGCCAGATGAGTAGGGTAAGCCGCATGTCCCAATCGCATGCGAATGAGACAGCTAGTATAAGTTTTTTCAAAATAAAATTTATAGAACCACGGTTTTAACGGAATTTCGGGTTGAATCACTTTATAGTATTTTCCTTGGGAGATGCTGTTATCCTTCCAAGAAGAACCCCAGGACCTCCGTAGGAAATCTGCTGCAAGATTAACAATGTCTTGAGAGAAATTTAAAAATGGCGTTATGTCACCACAGTGAACAGCCTCAGCAGCAAGTGTGTCGGCTCTAGCATTACCTAAGATATTGCTGTGCCCAGGAATCCATGTAAAACAGACTTCAATTTCACATTGTGCACAATCAAAAAGAAGTTGTCTGATTAACATAACTACCGGATGGATAGACGATTTACAAAAAGGAGCGCTTCCAATAGCCTGCAAGGCGCTCTTGGAATCTGAGAAAATTACACATTTATTTAATTTTAATAATTTAATATACTCTATAGCTTTATAAATGGCAAAGCATTCACCCGTAAAAACTGAACACTCTGGTGGCATCTTGACTTTCTGGACTATATTGTATTGTTGGTGGTATACCCCAATGCCCACTATGCCTAAGGTGGAATGTTTTGAAGCATCACTATAGATGTAATGCCAGTTATTCCATTTTTTACTCAAAATACTATTGAATGAAAATTTTATGCCACATTCATTTTTCTGCAGTCCTGTATTGAGAAATATATCTGGGGAGTAAACTAAAGATTCGTAACTATTTCTAAAAAGTGGATATGACGCTGTTTTATATATCGGAGCTTTCAGAGCTAAAAATCTCTTATAGCTTTCGATAAGGCGTGGTGGAGACTTATGAGTCCAATAACCATCGGAGTTCGTGTAGTCAAGGAGAAGTGGAAGTTGTGAGTGTAACGGATGTTTTGAAAATTGTAACGCCCGGAATAAATATCTATCGCAAATATATTGCCGTCGTAGTGAAAGCGGTGGATCTACAGACTCAACTTGCAAAGCAATAATGGGGCTAGATTTCATAGCTCCCAGTACAATCCTCAAAGCTTTAGCCTGAATAATATCTAGTTTTTTAAAAGCTGTTTTATTACCCGGTTCTAACAAGAAGGTACCATAATCTAAAATACTTCTTATGAGGGCATTATAAAGTAACTTCAGACAAAATGGATGGGCACCCCACCAAACTCCTGACAGACATCGTAAAATATTTAAACGCTTTTCGCATTTAGCGACAATATAGTCACAGTGAGGTACACCGGTTAATTTACTATCTAAAACTACGCCTAAAAATTTTACAGAAGATTCTACGGGAAGGTGATTTTCATTGTAATATACAAATACTGGAGGAGGAAAACTCATTCGTGAAAAAAGGACAACTGTGCTTTTAGATGGAGATAACTCAAGACCATTGTCATTGAGCCAGCCATGAAGTAGATTAAGGGAGGAGGTTAAAGAAGAACATGCGTTATTAACAGAATAGTCAGATATATACAAAAGAAGGTCATCTGCATATTGGAGTACCCTTGCCTTATTGTTTAAGCTAGATTCTAGATCACAAGTGTAGATATTGTATAATATAGGACTAATTACAGACCCCTGGGGCAAACCTTTCCATACGTATCTACATTCTCCACTGAAATCCAGGTAAATATGTCTCTCATATAAAATATTCAATATGAAATTTGAAAGAATTGTAGGAATGTTCAAAATATCCAGTTTATTTTTGAGAATAGATAATATAACATTGTCGTAGGCTGAATTGACGTCTAAAAATGCCGCAACAACAGATTTGTTCTCAGAGAAAGCCAATCTGATGTCAGTTACTAAAATGCTGATGTTGTCAATTGTGCTCTTTCCTCTTCTAAAGCCATACTGAGAGTCACTCAGTAGCCTATTGTGCTCTATATACCACTCCAATCGATTTTTCACTAAATGTTCAGCAATTTTTAAGACTACCGAGGACAGAGCAATAGGACGATAAGAGTTTGCGTCGCTAGAAGATTTGTTTGGTTTCAGAATTGGTAAAACAATCTGAGATTTCCAAGATAGAGGAATATTACCACTTATCATAATTGAGTTAATAAGGTTTAAAAAGTACATTAAATAGGACTCACTTAGGTTTTTAAGGAAAGAGTATGGTATTCCATCTATCCCAGGTGACGAATCCTTTAGTTTGGATAAAACTCCTTTAAGTTCCTCAAAAGTAAAGCAACCAGAAATATGATCAGTGTGTGATATAGAAGGAAATAGAGGAAAATGTTGAGAATCAGAGTTTTCTGGGACATATGGCGGGCACAGTTTATCAAGAAATTGGTTATTTATAGAATGAGGAAGACATTTAGAAACGCTATCTGTAAAGGCTGATCTAAATCTTCTAATATTGCTCCACACTTTCGTCAACGGAACATCAGGAGAAATATTTAAACAAAAAGATCGCCAGCTTTCAAATTTCTTTCTTTTAAACAATTTGCGTGTATCTGAAATAACTTTAATTAATGTGTCAAAATTTTCTTCGGTAGAATTTTGACTGTAAAGCACCTCCATTTTTTTTCTATGCTTTATGGCATCTGTGCATTCTTTGTCCCACCATGGAGGGGATCTTAATCTGTTTTCAGGTGCTTTTTTTATTGGAAAAAGTGTATCGGCGGTGTCAGTTAGGGCTTTCGAAAAGGCATCAGCACAGGACTGCTCGTTGTCTACAGTGATTTCAGGAAGGTTACCCAGTGTAGAATCTAAACGTTCTCTATATGCAGACCAGTCTACATTATTTAATCTGTATTTAAAACGCGGCTGACGATTATAAGATAATTTATTATTGAAAGGAAAGATAATCATTACAGGAAAATGGTCACTCCCGTATGTTGAAGTAAGTACTTCCCAAGTTAAAGTAGAGGCAAGCTTCGAAGAACATAAGGTCAAGTCTGGGGCACTAACTCTTTCACTAGGCGATGTGCGCCGAGTTGCAGAGCCAGTGTTAAGAATACATAGATCATATATGTCCACTAAATTAAGAATAGAAGAGCCGTAGATGTTAGAGTGTCCACCCCAACATGGATGTTGAGAGTTTAAATCACCCATTAGCACAAAAGGTTTAGGAAGAAGGGATAAAATATTTACAATTTCAATAAAAATATCAGAACTAGGTCTAGGAATATATACAGAAACAAAACAAATATTATTTACAGTGGCTGCTATAATAGAGAAATCTCTATTATGAGCCGGAATAGGGATATAAGAATAGGAATGAGGGTGTTGAATTAATAATGCAACACCACCATACCCATCCGAACGGTCTTCTCTGAGACAGGCATAACCCGGAACCTTAAATAAGGAATCCGGTTTAAGCCATGTCTCTTGAAGACTTATAATATAAGGTTTATACTTATTAATAATAGAAAAAATTTCAGATTTCTTAGGAATTATGCTGCGACAATTCCATTGTACCACCTTGGCTGCACAATCCATTTTTATTTACATTATTTACAACTGTCTCTACAGATGAAGCAGCGTTGGACGGTGAAACAAAATCAACTTGTGACAAAGAATGTAATAGAGCCATAATTAAATCTTTTACTGGTGTGTTCGCTAAATCTAACTTTTCAATAAGAGCACATCCATTGTTAGGTAGAGGATTATTGTAACCTTTGACAAGCTCTTGATGAGCTTTTTGATCATAGCCCTTGGAGGCAGATGGCTTTGGAGAGTGAGGTTTAATAAATACTGTTTTAGTGTATGATGATGTTTTATTTTGGTTAATCTTTACTGTATTTTGTGTTGGGTGTGGTGAAGGTAAGGTGTGTGGTGTATTTTGAGAAAACATTAAAGCCTCTGCATAAGAATGTCTTGTAATAGTAGGGTGTTTTTTACATGCTTCGGCATATGAAATGCAGCACTTAGCCATGGAGTCCTTAATTGCTCTTTGCCTTTCATACTCAAGACACTTTTTGCTTATGGCCTCATGGGAACCTTTACATAAACAGCATACTAACGAATCTTCTGGCTCAGTGCAGGAGTCCCCAGTATGACCTTGACCACACTTGAAACACCTAGGCTTTGATCTACATAAGTTTTTAACATGGCCAAACCTACAACAATTGTAGCATTGTATTGTGGGATAAATATATAACTCGACAGAAAGGGCAGTATAACACATGTATATGCGTTTAGGTAAGATTTGGCCGTCAAAGGTAAGAATAACTGTTTGTGTATTTACATAATTTACATTATTATCTGTTGTTACTTTTCTTTTAATCCGTCTTAACTTAATAACTGGACCAGATCCAGTGGGAACTGATATATTCTCTAGCACTTCAGTGTCTGTCCATTCTACGGGGACGCCTTTTACGACGCCCATACGGGTGACGGAAAATGATGGTATGAAAGCTTTATATTTTTCACTTTTTAATTGTGAACTATTAATGAACAAATTGGCATCATTATAATTAGAAAATTCAATGGACATCTTATTTCTACCTATTTTTTTGAGGCTTCCGTTCACTATGTTTTTATAAGAATTTCTTTTTAAGAAGCGCCCGAAAGTAACAATATTAACGTAGGTATTATCATTAGCTTCAAATTCTTTCTGAATGTGCACAGCGAAAGGAGCAATATCTGAATCGTTATATAGTAATCGTGCTACAGATGCTGGTGACTGTGAAGGGATCTCAGTAGAATTTGTTTGAGAATTTGGTAAAATATTTACAGGGTTGAGAACCGGGGTTTCGGTATTGCAAATGTCCATTTCTTGGCCGCATACACAATCGGTCTCTCTTTTGGCGCCATTCATTTGAAATTCACCAACAACCTCTGTTGAGGTAAATACGTTAAGTACTCAACATAAATATCGTTTCCTCGAGATTAGAGTAAACACGGTTAATACCGTACTAGGTGCAATTTACTGTCCGCCTACAATTGATTACTTCACTGATATCGAATTGGTTTTAGAATCTTTAGGGTCTAAGTATATGCACCACATTATCATGGGCGATTTTAACACCGATCTCCTTATCCATAGTTCCACCCGTTGTATGAAACTCGACCACTTAATTAACTCTTCCTGCCTGCAAATATTGCCCCTACAAGCCACTCACCACAACACTAACGGGGTTGATACTTGGTTAGACGTCATCCTTACCTCCAATCGTTCTCTCGTTACTTCCCATGGCCAATTTCCCGCCCCCGGATTCTCCCATCACGACCGCATATTCCTACAATATCTTCTAAAAACCCCTAAACCTCAACCCAAATTCCTGCACAGACGTCGCTTTGCGCACAACGACTACGACAAGTTGCGAATTGACGCGGAGAACATTGACTGGGGAACCCTTCAACAATGCTGCGACCATTGACACGAAAGTGAAAATTTTTAATGACACCGTGCTGAATATGTACAACACACTGCATGTGTGTTGTACATATTCAGCACGGTGCATTCAGCCAATCAAGCGAATAAAGTTAAAGCACCCACCTGCTCCATGGATGAGTGATGATATTGGACTGGCAAGAAAACGTCGTGATAGGGCGTTTCAAAGGTACAGGAAGACTCGCAACGAAGATAATTGGTCCATAGTCAAGTCGTTTCGCAATCGCTGTAACCAGTTGATACGTAATGCCAAACGCCGCCATATTCTATCCAACATTTCTACTTCTTCCCCTGCTTCTATGTGGAAATTTTTAAATACTCTAGGTATCGGCAAAACTCCACAGCCTGTAACCCATGCATTACTGGATTTGGATGCTATCAATAAACACTTTGCTGCTACACCTGTTCTAGATAGTCAGGTTAAATCACAAACAGTTAGCTATATAAACAACCTGGCGCGTGGGAACCATACCCCTTTCTTTTTTTCTCCAGTCGACTCGGATGACATTAGAAAGGTCATAACCTCGATAAAATCGAATGCAGTTGGGTGTGACGAGATCAGTCGACAGATGATTACCTCTCTCCTTGACCAACTCTTACCCGCGCTATCCCACCTAATTAACTTCAGTCTAGAATCTAACTGCTTTCCTTCTATATGGGGAAAAGCCTATGTCTATCCCTTACCCAAGATATCCAATCCCTCTCTCCCCAACCACTTTCGCCCATTTCTATTCTTCCCTTCCTCTCGAAAATCCTGGAGGCATGCTTCCTCAAACAGCTGCTGGAGTATGTTCAACAAAACAACCTCTTGAATAGTCTTCAATCCGGGTTCAGATTAGGTCACAGCACTACCAGTGCCTTGCTAAAGGTAACAGGTGACATTAGGGCGGGCCTGGAGGAATCTAAATCGACAGTGCTGGTTCTTGTCGACTTTTCTAACGCATTTAATACTGTAAACCATGACATCCTTCTATATATTCTCTCTCACCTTAATATCTCTAATGATACACTTGAATGGTTCTCTTCCTATCTTCAGGGACGCCAGCAATCAATCCGCATTCATGAGTCATTCTCGCAATGGCATAATGTCGACACTGGCGTTCCTCAAGGCGGTATTCTCCCCTACTATTTTCCCTATTTATTAATTTCTTAACTCCCGATCTTCGGTGTTCGTATCATCTGTACGCTGACGATCTGCAGCTCTACTGTCATGCTGGCTTGGAGGACCTGTCGGTGGCCATAAATAACGTGAACCTAGACTTGATGGCGATCAACGATTGGTCTAAACGGTTTGGTTTGTGTGTAAATCCCTCAAAATGTCAAGCTCTGATTGTCAGTAGTCCCCGTATGAAAGCTAGAATCGATTATGATGCTCTGCCAACAATCATATTCAAAGATGCGACAATACCACTGAGTGATACAGTTAAAGATCTTGGCATACACATTAGACAGCTCCTTAAACTGGCAGTCACAAGTAACCAAAATCAGCGGCAAGGTTACCGGGGTATTAAGAAATTTGTATCGCCTTAGGAACCTCTTACCAATTAGTACCAAAACAACAATTGTACTATCCCTTGTCCTTCCCATTATCGACTATGGTGATGTCTGCTACCTCGACCTGAATGCAGATCTGCTCAATAAACTTGACCGGCTTCTCAATAATTGCATTCTGTTCGTCTTCAATCTGCACAAATACGACCACGTGTCCCACTACCGTAGTAAGTTCGCTTGGTTGCCCATACGCCAACGACGCGATACTCACGCTCTAACCACTCTATTTAAAATTATTAAAAACCACAACGCTCCATCATACCTTACTTCGCACTTTGAACTTCTCTGTGCCACTCATTCTAGAGACCTTCGCTCTTCCTCTAATTTACTACTTTCCTATCCGTCTCATAGCTCTAGTCTTGTTCACTCCTCCTTCTTCGTTCGGTCTATCAATCTGTGGAACGCGCTCCCCTTAGAAATCAGGATGTGCACTAGTCTTCTTACCTTCAAACGCAAGGTACGCCAGCATTTCACACGTACTGAAGTAACTACAGCATAACTACAACGAGGCTAATTTCCTTAATTTGCTCTCTATCATGTATTCATGTATGTATGTATTTATTCGTATATAATTATGATTGTATGTATATGTGAGTTTACTGTTATTAAATGTTTAAGTATGTATTATATTTTCTTTCTAATATTTAACTATTAACATTTTTTTTTACCTTAAATCCCTTATGGTTACACACCTACCTTGGGTAATTCTGCATCACCCTATGGTTGACTGGAAGAAAATGCCTAAGGCATTAAGTCCGCCTGTACAATTCTTTGTATAAAGTGTGTAAATAAATAAATAAATAGTAAATATACTAAGATAAATCCAGGGTTCCAGGCAGATTTTTGATGAGTTTTACTAATATGAAGCCGTTACTACAGAAGCTCTGTGATTTTCGCTTAAACAATTAAACAACTATTAGTTTTGTTTTAAAGGTACCGAATCTAGTGAGGAACGCGGTAGGTAAAAGATTAATATTTGATTTTAGTATGGGTGGTGGCAGCATGATCCTGAACTTATGAAATCAGACTGGTATAAAGCTCATACTAGATATCCAAAGCCAGTAGCTCCAAACACGTTGATTTTGGATAAAGTGCGGAAGAATAATAAATATGCTACGTTATTCTAAATATTTAGATTATTTGTGATAACATGGTAGTGATATGCAGAAACTGTACATACTTCGTTTTCAATGTAATATTAACAGTGATTATAAATTACTACTAAAATTATCAGTAAATAACCTAGTGTAGTTTCTTTATTATAATTATTGAAAATAAAACTCAATATCAAATAATCGGGTATTTATGTCATCACTATACAAGCATTTTGACAATAAATTGTAAAATAATAATATTACCTACAGCTCTGATATATCTCGTAGCTCTCATAAACCGGGTTAATTAAATTAAAATTCCTGCCCCCACTCCCCACGGGTAGACTCTTCAATGGTGTTGGATATCCAACCATATTCAGTGGCGAGCGGTGCCGAATTTCTATTTAAGATTTGAAAATTGACCCAGTCCATAGATATTTTTATCTCTTATCTATAGCAATGGTCTAATCTATACATACGTCAAAAAAAATGTCAAAGTGACAACATTTATGACACTGAATACAGTATTGCTCTGTGCACTGACGTCTATCATCTTTCTTTCAATTCATTGGCAACGAGAAGGGAGGACAACTCTCCAATCATGTCGTAAGTAATCTCTAAATAATAAAGAAATCAGATTATAAAATAAATTTAGGGCAATCTAAATCGTTGTAAATTACATTAATTTTAATTTATATTATGATATTTTATGTGTATTGTTTTTCCTGCGGTCACGACATAACCCAAAAAAAAAAACGATTAGGTGTAATTCTGCTTAACTTTGTTTTTAACATCCAATTATTCATTTTAGGTCTAAAGTATCGCGTGACACACTCTACGAGTGCGTAAATGCCGTCCTGCAAGCATCAAAAGACAAAAAAAGGAACTTTTTGGAGACCGTGGAAATCCAAATCGGTTTGAAGAACTATGACCCCCAGAAGGACAAGCGTTTCTCAGGAACTGTCAAGTACGTTTACCTGGAAGGAGCATTTTTGTGGACAAATTAAGTTTTATACATGTGTCCATAAAGTGTATCTGTACAGGGAGTCGGTTTTATAACTGACGGGACTTTACCCGAAGTCTTTAAATAATGGGTAGGCTAGCCTCGGCATGCCGATTTAGTTTTAAGTACGAAGCTTTGATTTCAGGTATGAATGATAACCATGCTTGATGTATGAATAAATTCTAGCATAGAGGTTTTAAATGATGTTTAAAATTGCATGTATTATCTGTAGATATTGAAGACACTTCTGTAACTGATATTAGCAACAGTTATTCTTAGTAACTATTAAACTGTTCTCTTTTTAAATAGTTGTTTATTTGCAGGCTAAAGTACATCCCAAGGCCTAAAATGCAAGTATGTGTTTTGGGTGATCAGCAACATTGTGATGAAGCTAAAACTCAGAATGTACCCTGCATGGATGCTGAAGCTCTGAAAAAGTTAAATAAGAACAAAAAACTTATCAAGAAACTAGCTAAGAAGTAAGTATTCTGCATATGCTTTTATATTTATAAAGTATGTGTAGCTTTTGGTTAAACAATTTGGAAGTGCAGTTATAATATATGAATATCAAGCTAATTACTGAATTAGTCATTGTTGATTTTAAATAATTGAGATGCTGGATGTTGTTGACATACATCTTTTAGCATTGTAGTCTTTATGGGCAAATATATTTTTTAATATTATAAAAACTAAGGCTTATCTATCTGCAATATGCATTTAAACAACTTAAAAATTGTTTTTTTTTTTTTTTTTCAGGTATGATGCCTTCCTTGCATCAGAATCCCTTATCAAGCAGATCCCACGTCTGCTGGGTCCTGGTCTCAACAAAGCTGGCAAGTTCCCTGGTCTCCTCTCCCACCAGGAGTCCATGACACAGAAGATTGATGAAGTCAAAGCTACTATCAAATTCCAGATGAAGAAGGTAAGAAACTTTTATATATTTATAAAACTAACTACCATATCTAATGTACCAGCAATAATGTAACTGTGATATTAGAATTTAGAACCTAAAACGCTTCCCAATTTCTGTTGCATAGTTTTATGACTAGCAATTCCCTGCTACTTTGTATGTGTAGTTGGGAATTACGAAAGATATGGCCTTACCTTAAAAAGGTGCATAACAAATAGAAAGGTTTCACAGTTAAAGTGGTAAAACTATATATCTGCTGCTGACTGCTTTCATTCGTCTAATATTTAGTTACACTGGCTTATTACATGACAAATTTGTTACAACAGCAAAACAAATTTATTATGATTGAGTACCTAAATGGTTAAATCCATATTGATAAAATTTGCATTTACTTTATTTTTACAATTTCTAACATTTTCTTTTTTGTTCTAGGTACTGTGTCTCTCTGTGGCTGTTGGTCACGTGGACATGACTCCCGATGAGCTGGCTCAAAATGTACACTTGTCAATCAACTTTTTGGTGTCTCTGCTCAAGAAACATTGGCAGAATGTAAGATCATTACACATGAAGTCCACCATGGGCCCACCCCAGAGATTGTACTAAGCCTACTTCAATAAATTTGACTTATCACTATTAATTGTTTCATTGAACAACAAAATGATAAAAACCCCTCTATTATGATTGCAAAGAATGTTAAAAAATGTTGAACCTGATACACCATAGAAACAGCTACCCTATGCTTTCATATAATAAGAATAAAGTCTATTTCAACCTGCAGGGGGCTAATCATGAATAACTTTTATCCGTGATCGTTTGCGCCTTTGGTGAGCTTAAAAATTTATTTTATTCATTAAAACAAATACGTCAATGATATTTATGATTTTGATCTATTGTGCCGCGCTGACCAAGCGTGTTGGCACCGAGTTTATTTTCGAGTTATGAGATTCACCTCAATCACGGGGACTTGCCGCGTTGGCAATGATCTTAGACTGAAAGTTTTCAACGTTTCTAACACCGATTCTGAATCTATCGTTCTAATGCATTGAAATATTTAGAAATAAATCATTGTTCTGCCTACAAAAAGAATTTGTAGCAAACTTGCCTGGCAAAGTTACAAATTGGTTAGATTTGTTCTTTTTGTTTTGTTAACTTTGCACATAACGTTTATTAAATCTTATTCCGTGATTAAACCATAGATAAGTTATTAATGTTAATAAAATCTTGCACTAGTTATCCTATTAAAACAGATGGGTATATTAGTATATTTCAACAGATGTAAGTATAGGTATGTATTTTAAAATCTAGGATACATAATCTCAAACAATATCACTGATACTTCTAGAATCAGGATTTAACATTTCATCATCACTGATATCTGTATTATCGTCATCAGGCAATTGATCTTCACAATCGTCACAGTCTTCATCATCATTGGACTGTTGAGAGGCAATTACTTCACCATGTATATCTTTATTTTTAAGGTTGCCCATCCAAAATGCTTCACTACATTTATTGGCAGCTAAGATAGCTTTTACCTTATAAATTAAAGTTTCAAGCAGATGTCTAGCTTGTGGCACTTTGCTCATCAAAACAGAATCTTTCTTCAACCTTGAATGACAACAAAGTGTTTGTAAAAATCTGGTAGATTGCTGCAATATTTTCAAGATCTCTAGCACCTCCTGTGTATTGCTTTTCAATTGTATCTCTAATATTGGAATAGCTTGTGACTGGAATAGTTTAAGAACAGGCAGAGACTTCTTAAAAAATACGGCCAAGTTATTTCTAGTTTCTAAAGTTTTTGCAATTTCCGACATGCTTTTTAATGCTGTAGCCACTTCCTTCCATAATTCTAAATGCTCTGAATTTGTTAATCCTTTATCCAAACGAGTTTTGGTTGAATCATACACAGCTGCTCCCAGATTTCTGTACAGTATAGAGAAATTTGCTTTGTTGAAACTTTTAAGATTGCTTAAAGTGTTAGATTTTGTTTTCAATAATTTTATTTCATGGCTAAGTTGCAAAGATAAATTCTTTAATGAAACAATTTCATGGTTAATAAAGTAAATGGAAGTGAATCTATCAATGATTTGATTAAAATGGATGCCTTTTTCTAAACTACCCTCTGGAGTCTTCCATTGTTTGGACAAGAAATTTTCTGCCATATTCTTCAATATGTTAAGTACAACTCTATTATCAGAATAATATTGAACACTTTGTAAGAATTCTATCAATGATGATGCAGTAGAGAGCTGTAAGCAATATTTCTCATGAGTTTGTAAGATTTGTGCTGCAGCTATTATCAAATCTTTAAGAGATACAACAGCAGCACTTTGACCAGTTAAAGCTCGTAATGAACTCTTTAACAGACCATTTTGCTCTTGGTTTCTGAAACCAATCCACTTAAAATATGATGTGCATAGAGTATATATAGATTCAAGGCAAACTATATAATTAAAAACTTCTGAAGTAAATATTATATCACCCTCTTGATTTTCAGCAGTTGCCTTTTCTAAAGACAGAGCCACATATTTTAAATGTTCCATTAATACTGGTAACACCTCACTAACAGTTTTAGCGCATTGTTCTGCTTTTGAAGCATCATAAGGAACACTTTCATGTTTGGTCAGAAATGTTTTTCTTTTAATTCTGGCAATTAGAACATCTTCAACATTCTTATTTACACATTTTAATAAGAAACTTAATGTTTTAACTGTTAGTTTCATATCAGTCTCCTCCCCATCAGTCATATCAGTTTTAATCAGATTGATTAAGTTTAAATTTAGTTGTCTTAAAGGCATATTGTGTGAGTTTTCCAGGCAATTCTTGGCAGTTACGTTTTTTTGGGTAGCTTGTGATTTTAGAGTTTCAGGTAGGATTGTTTCATCTTGTGTAGGTTTCTTTGAAGATTTTTGCTTGATGTTTTGGACTTTTATAGGTCTATTCTCTGGTTCTTTTGTATATTTATCTACACTGAAGATACAATGAGGTGGTTTGTACTTAATCTTGGTTGTAACTAAAACTTCTTTAATAAACATTTCTGTTTCTTCTATGTGCAATATTCTTTTCAGAGTCCTACTTTTCAAGCCTTCATCATCTAGAGATGAGAATGCATTCACTAGTTCTCTAAACCAATTCACACAATGAAATAGACAGTCCAGTATATTGGTCAATGCAGCTAAATCAAGTTCCTCTATCATATCAATATTAAATTTGGGTAGAACCACTGGACATCCAAGCAGAGCATCTATACTTGAAAGATCACCTGCACTCTGTTTTGAATGTAAAATCTGAACTAGCTGAAATAGTGAAGGTAGAAAGCAAATTTCTGGATTTGATTTCAAAGTCAATTCTGCAATATTAATAGCTATAACTTCATCTATCTCACTATCAGTGTTGAGACAATATTGCATAGATATTTTTAATTCACCAATTCTCTCTGCTTCAACAGAATCCACAATAAATTTATGCTGAAGGTCATTTGTAACAGCATCTGTCAGCCATGCTAAGAAGTTTGTATTAATAACTGATGATGATGTTATTATTTTCGATAATTCATCATAAAAGAAAGAAATCATATCAGGAAACTGTCTTGTATTACGGCTTATCAATTCAATGATTTGAGCAGCTTCCCTGATATCACCTTCAGGCAAATGAGTCACAGAAACAGAACTCCTATCTGGTGAATCTCTGTTAGAACTATCTGAATTTGCAGCCATCAAATACTTCACAGCATGAATCGCAGCAAGTATACCTTGTGCTTTGATAGCTGAATTAGATGACCCTAGTTCTTTTCTAATAATCATGTGTATATCATCTCTTATAATAGAATTTTCGTAACTGTATGCAAGACCACAGATTAAGTTCATAACTGCTCTGACTTCTGTAAGATTCATATCATCCATTCTGTCTAAAAGTGTGAGCATTTGAACACTCTGTGGCTTTAAAATAGACATATTTTTTGATGTAACATTATTCAGTATGAGTAATATACTCATAACACACTGTTTAGAGTCTAATCCCAGCTGCAGTAGTTCTGCAACTATAGTAGGACAGCATTCTTCTAGCTCTCCAAACATCATCATGTAAATATGTGAAGCAAAGTCCTCAACAACAGGATCTGAATTTGTTTTTAATAATGAATTGGTGAGTTCAATGAGATAGCTTAAATACTCTTTCAATATTGGTTTAAATTTTTTCAATGATTCTTCTAGCAGTTCTTTTTTCAAAATATTTAATTTTATATGCTTTCTAATTAGTTTCTCCACTTGTCTTTTTTTTTCTTCTGATGTTGAATATGAGATGATAAGTAGAATAAAATCTATAGATTTGTAATCTGTGGGGAGTTTCAACGGAGTTATTACTTTCAACCAACAATTGCTAATAAGCTTAGATGATACCATTGAATTTCTAATTGCAGTTGCTGTCAGTACTTGGCTAGTTGCTACTTCCTGAATCTGTTCTCCAGTCGGCCAACCTAAAGCATTTCTAAGACCTTGTACAGCTTCTAAATATAAAGTATCATTTGTCCGACCCGGCAATAATAGAAACTTAACAAAATTTTGAAAATATTGATATTTTGTAAGTGTCATAAGAAGAGTCAATGTTTTTTTCTGCAATTGTTCATATTGAGTATCACTTAAGCAGAGGTAAGAGAGACAATCTAATATTGCAGGTATTAAGTCATAGTCTTCACTGAGAATTCTACTCATTTCAGCAGCTACATTGTCATGTTCTTGATCTCCTATAATATCAGGAATTGCAGTGATAATTTCTAACTTGACCAATTTTTCTTCGGCAACATCCATTAGGTTTATTAAGTTAGTAGACATTTTTTCTGTGTTAGTAATACTGTCAAGAGATGAGAAACATTTTAGAATCATTTGAATCCACGGGCCACATTTGCCAGCAGCAGCCAAATCAATAGCTTTCTCAAAGACGTATTCCGTTAATTTATTTTGTAGAATTGGTACACTTAACAATATTTTTATGACACTATCACCTGTGGGGTACTCTTCGCCGCTGTCCTCTGATACTCTTACAACATTTGGAAATAAATAATGTTTAAAAACATTTAAATCTGTACACGCTTTTGTAAACTCCGTAAAAAGATCGGAAACGTTTCTAGGATATTCAAAGTGCTTTTCTAGTTTTTTCTTGATATTCCTGATGATATGAATAGTTTCTTCTGTTGCTACTGACTTCACAGGAGGGTGTTTAAGGTTTAGGCCACTTTCACGTAAAGTTACTTCAAAGTAATTATTATTCTCAGTTATTTTAGTTTTCTTGGTTGGAGTAATATTACTTTTCTGTGATACACTTCTCTTACTCATTTTTAATAACGCGCGAAATTATCAAAGAAATTTAAAACTAACCAAAGACTAAAGAGCAGTGCAGGGCCCCGAGTCGGGTATTTCAATGGTGTCACAATTGTACCACAATGGTACCATTATGGTGCAATTGTAAAGTTTTTGGTAGTCTACTATTAATGTCTTGTCATAGTGGTGCATTACGACGTTATATCTATATTATTATACTCTTTGATTACGACTTCATCATTGACTTACGCACTTACTTCAACACAGCCGTACACTGTTCGACACTCGAAAAAGTGGTGTTTGACAGATGCTTAGCAAGAATTACCAACAATTATGAGGAGAATTCTTTTCTCTACCTATGAGTTTTAATTATTTAGATTGGTAGATTCGATTCGATTTACGGTAGATTCTAGTAGTATTATTTGAGATTATTAAATTGAGCTTGTCTGTTACTGCTAATTAAAATTTAATAAAAATCTTCAAATATAAATATTTGCACTATTAAAGTGAGCCCTGATAATGTGGCGAAACATGGTTGCTTTATAAATAAAAGTGAGATATTTATAGATGATGATAACAATTTCTTCTACGACGGTAATAATAAGTTTTTTGTGTGCACTCTAGTGTTATTTTGAGACAACTAACTGTTTCATTTAAACTTTTACACAGTGTTTCACAATGTAACGCAGAGTCCCTCTGTTGCCCTCTGTGTTAACTAAATGGAAAGCAACCATTACCAAAAAGTAAAATAAATAATATAGTATAGATATAACGTTATTACTCTGTGCTTTCGTTGTCTTTGCTATATTTTTGATTTAGGTTAGGATTTGCAAAATAATTAATTTTATTTATTTGCCATCAATAATCGAAATAAAGCTGTTTATTAAAACAGAATAATGAATTTAAATGTATCCGGCCTTGCTAAATTTGTTTGGAAATCACAAGTTGTCGCTGGATGTGGGGTTAGTTTGAACTTTATTCAAATTCATCCATTTTCGCCTAAATTGAAATCTTAATAAACTATATTCTTATATTCTAGTATCAGCAAGTCCGTAACAAATGGGCAAACTGGTTAATGATTCGAGATGTAAAAAGACGTCGCATGAGTGCTGAAAATTTCCTAGAAAGGACCCGTATCAATGCAATGAGAAAAAATGATATTTTACCTGTGGAAATACGCGAACTGGCCGATAAGGATGTCAACAAGTTCGAGTTAAACGCTAATCCAATGAGAATTAATAACAGATGTGTTGTTACATCTAGGTTTGTATATTATGTCTGGGTGTTTACTATGTATTATATTTACAAGTAAAACGACGTTGTGTAAAATATCCATGAATATTTATATATTTTTATTCAACTAGCTGCTGCCCGCGACTCCATACGCATGGAATTTACAAAACTTTTCCCCGTTTTTGCAACATTTTCACTTATGCTTCGCTCCTATTGGTCGCAGCGTGATTGTATAGCCTAAAGCCTTCCCCTATAAATGTACTATCAAACAAAAAAAGAATTTTTCAAATCGGACCAGTACTTCCCGAGATTAGCTCATTTAAACAAACAAAAAATCTCTTCCGCTTTATAATATTAGCATAGATACTAGCTGTTGCCTGCAACTTCGTATGCGTGTAACTTGGAAACCTATAAAAATTACACAAAAAAGCCATTCTCTTTCACCACTCTTATCTATGAAAAAACTCCATAACCCGTCGCAGTTTTTAAGAAATAAGTTCACATAAGGACATATACAAAAGTAAAGACTTAGTTTTATAAAGATTATAAATTTTTTTACAGGCCTAGAGGTATAGTCAAAGAGTGGCGTGTTAGTAGAATAGTGTGGCGACATCTTGCAGACTACAATAAACTATCAGGTGTACAAAGAGCTATGTGGGGTTAAATTAGTATGTTAATATTTATATGTAGTTTAAAAATAAATTGTTAATTACTACGTCTTTGTATTATTTATCCAACCAGCGGGCTATTAAGAGCTTTTAAAGATCAGGCAAATTCCAGGCAGGCCGTATATTTCCTAGCAAAATTACGTATTATGGCAGATGTAAAACTTAGTTGAAAATTTTTAATTAGTACTAACTGTAACTTTTAGTTGCACTCTATGTAAACATATTTGTCTAGGACTGGTTTAGCAGATGACTGGCTAGAAGTTATGTTCATAATATGAATTTGCCAGGCAGTTCAATTCACGACGTAAACAGTCTGGAAATAAACGCTCATAATACAGCCACTCTGGTAGATATTTCATAATATATTATGTAAACTATTTATTGAGTACTAGCTGTGCCCCACGGTGTTACCCGCGGTAAAAAGGATAAAAAATAAATTATTTTCTATTTCATTTTCCATTGGAAAGATTCATGAAAATCCATCCAGTAGTCTTTAGTGAAAGCACATTATACATCCTTACATATCCAAACATTGGAGTATGGATAGAAGGCCGACGAAACGTTCGCGTTGCTCAGCCAAGTTTAAGTATTTTATTTTGTCGCGCATACCTAATTCTTTTTTCATCATATCTCCTAAGATATTCATTTAAATTGCATGCTGTAAAGAGCTGTTATAATCTATATTAATTGCGTAAGTTAACTAAGCTATTTAATTTGATAAAAAATATTACTATATACACATAAATAGCTTTTGAAAATACCCTATTGAATTAGATAATTTTTTTGACATTATTATGGGTATAGCGGATTTCCCCTAAAAGATAGACATAGGACGCGGACTTTTTGGAAGAACTATATGTAATAATCAATTCCTCCATACATTAGTTTGTTGTACCTCACATAGATAAGGCAGCGTTTTCATTTATAGCTCCCGGGCGTCCGAATTTCTCGGCAAATTTAATCATAATATCTCATCCAATATACAGCAAACCCGTTGGGGTTTTTATGGGGAGGTTGGCTTTTTTCGCATAATTTGTTGAAATTATGCGAAAAAAGCCATCCTCTTGAACCATTCTATCTATTAAAAAAAACCGCATCAAGATCCGTTGCGTATTTTTGAAGATATAAGCTCACATAGGGACATACATACAAAAATAACGACTTTGTTTTATAAGAAGTAAAAGATAAAAGACTATTATATATAGTTTTATCTTTAGGTGTATATGTCGTGTGCGTCGGTTAGAGGATAAAATGAAATATGTCCGGACTTGAATGGGGTACTTAATACTTGGTTTATTTGCGACTCAATATATTTAATATAATATTAGCTTAAATAGGTAAGGAGAACAATCGTTTCTATATATTCCTAAAACTGCTGATACGCTGAGTGTTGCATACAATGAATTCCTACATAATATATTATTTGTATACAATAAATTAGGCGTCGAGCAAACAATAGGACCATACATACTGTAATAAATATATTTGTTTATATTAACTTAGGTGGCTAAGGTGGCTAGCACAATGGTCTCTATGTATTCGTAGACCTGTTGACATTACGTCTACTTGCAAACAAAGAATTCATACAATGCGTTCCTACAGTAGCCTCCCCCTTAAAAGAAATGCACTTTAAATTACATTAAAAACACAAAATAAAAATGACAATACAATGTATACTTATATTATAACCAAACAATAAAACAAACAGTAAACTCGGACAATACGTAAAATGTATATAAGGCAAAAATAATTAAAACAGTGTTTACTAAATAAGCGGAAAATTCATTTCGCAATAAATCCGTACTAATTACCATATTTATGATATAGAAAAAATATAATCTAACTCATTGAATACATATAGTTTTATTTTACCTTACTGATACAGTTAAGTATTTAAAACTAATAAAGCATAACGTAATGCATAAACATAGAACATTTAAACAAACTAGTCACAATAATATAGCCCGGTTTCCACCGCGAGCGGAACGGACCCATTAACGCGTTCAATGCTGAATAATTTGCGAATTTATAGCCAATGCTAAAAAAAGAGTCATTCGCCCAGTGCTGAAAACGCGTATGTGCGTTCAAAAAATTTTTCGCGTAGTGCTAAGAACGCTTATATGCGTTCAAAGAAAACTCGCGTAGTGCGGCTGGACGCTATAGCGCGTTGTCTTTTACCTTCCCGCAGTGCGGCCGACGCTTATGTGCGTTCGGTAACTTTCGAGTTTTATGACTGTCATATAACAATTACGGGTCATATAAAGGTGTTGGATGGATAAAGGTGCTTCCACACTAGTGTTTATTTGTAAGAGATTTTGTGATGTTTACGCCATAATATATCTTCGTTCGGTTTTGTTAAAATAGTAAGTTATACCTTAATAAAACAGTAATAGTAAAGGTACATTCTCCCGAAAGCCCTTTTATTCTTAATTTTTTTTAATTTACGACTTTTCGCCCGCCTCGTAATCGACACCATTTATAAATAGACTAAAACTACCTATTAGTTTAGTTAAAAGAGCGAGTCATAATAAAATTATTTCAATAATCTATTGTACTAAATTAGGTTATTGTTGTCGTCGCCGCCGCCGTCCCCCCCCCCCCTGCAAGATTCGTAGCAGAAACCTGACTAGTGTGTAGTCTCCTTTACAATTCCACATTTTACGACCGCTTCGAAACAATAGACACCCAGAATACACGCCATAAACGCACAGGTGCGGCGCACCCCGCTTGCCTACAGATTTTTTTTTGTATGGACGCGTATACGCGTCGGCCCGCACTTGGTGAAGATCAGAAAAACGCGCATAAGCGTTAGCCGCACTGAACGTATTAATGACTTCGTTAAACTCGCAAACGCAAACTGCATACTTGTATTTCCACCAACAAATAGTCGGACGGAAAGAGCCGAGCGTGTAGAAAGAGTAGAAATGATCTCGCTCAGTTCTAGGGAGCGGAGCGGAGTACTTATGGACTCCGCTCAACTCGCAATTACAATTTACATAGTAGCGTTTCCACACAGAAAGTGGTGAGCGGGGCGAATTGAGCGAGTAAAAAGAAATTGAAAAGAGTCCGCTGCGCAAGGCCTGCACCGACTAGTTCAGAACGGACTCACTCGATAACATCGCAACAACACGACCACACGCAACCAGGGCCCTGAGTCGGGTATTTCAACGGTGTCACAACTGTACCATTATTGTACCATTAAGGTGCAATAGTAAAGTTTTTGGTAGTCTACTAATAATGTGTCGTCATAACGACTTCATCATTGTCTTACAATTGTCAAAGTGACATAAATTGCTAGTCTCGTACACAACTGCTTCACAATTGCAATTTAATGACTGAAATGTTTCGGTAGTCTGCTATTTTGAATTTGACAGTAATATTTTTAAATTGTCCTGTGTCGACAGATTGCCATAAATAAAAAATAGATAGATAGAAATATTAGAAATTGTTCTTTGTAATTTATTGCAATTTACTAATCTCCTAAACTTCACATTGCTTTTTATACTAATAAATAGTATGTACAAATATATTTAAACGAAGTCTAGCATGATTAAATGTTTAAATTTATTAGTAGTTTTTCGAAAATCACTTCAACTAACGCATTTTTTAAAAACGGCAACACATACATACCATTCTAACACAATCCATAGATAAAAGAGACCGAAAATTCAATGCATAGATAAAAGAGATCGACAATTCTATTACCATTGAAAGACCGTTATGACGGCATATAGCAGACTACGGATATTTGACTTCAATTGCAACGGTATCGTGCCGGTATTGTGCCGGTATGACAATTGTTCCAAAATAGTGGACTTGAGCACCAGCTCAAAACTTCAACTGAACTCGTTCTCTGTGGAAATTATCTATTCGTTTTTCATTTCTCATTTTCCGTTCAGCTCAGTCCGCTCATTTCTCTATGTCAGTTTCATTTTGCAGTAGAAATCAAATGACCAACTCTTCGTTGGTGGAAACTCAAACCTATTTAAATAAAAAGGAGTCCGTTCCGCCTAACCATTTTCCTTTCCTTTCCTTTCCTTTCCTTTACCCTTTCGCAGTGGAAACCGGGCTTTAACGATAAGCTAAAGTAAAAATCTTATCAGTCGTTTGACCAACCTCTCCAAAGAGTAAATCTCCCACTGCGCGTGGTACGACTTAAGGGCTTATCACTAGGTAATACATTCTTAGATTTCTTCTTCTTGGCTGTACGGCACTAATATCGTTTAATTCAAAAGCGTCAGGTCAACCAGTTGCCCCATCTATCACCGTAAGTCGGTATCTATGACCACTAGCTGCTGTCGTATGCGGTCCAACATTGTCAGCGTGGATATATTCGTTTAAACCGGTCACACGCCTCAAATTGTCCTAGTCCCGACACTGTGTGTTGAATAACCTTCGAACTTTGGCATTGAATGTAGATTTTAGTCCAATTCCTAACGTCTACATTCATATTCGGCCAAAAGTACTTGGACGCAACTAATTTTGTTGTCGCTCGTATTCCTGGGTGAGATAAATCATATACAGAGTGAAATGCCTTTTTCCTAAACTCCGTAGGTAGATAAGGCGTAACACTATTCGTAAAAAAAACTCACACGTAAGCTCATTAAAAGCACCTGGCAAAACATTGCGCTTGAATCATAAACTATCGTTCTTATCAGTTAACAGCTTCGTCAGTTCTTTGTCCGACCGTTGCGCTATTGCTGTCTTCAAATTCGAGTGTTGACGGACAAATAAGGGTCCCGGCACGCGAGTGTTCGCGACAACATTATCGCTACCACTTTTGTGTTGAATATTTGTAATAAATCATAAGTACATATCAATATAAGTTAATTAGTTAGTTCCGTTTACTGCGCACAAGTTATAATTCCACTTTATATCGGTACGATCACACAAACTATTTTTATACACAGGAATCACTGATAAATTAGCCCCAGTGTCTATTAAAAAACGCATACCTGTCTGTCTGTCGCAAACTATAAGCCGGTTGTTTAGTGACGACGAGATTCAACTTTGCTTCGTCACAGACCCTCTGGTTTTCGATGACGGCTTCAAACTGGATGAACCGGAGTCGCGTTTGGTCCACCCAGTACTTCGGAATCCGTGAAGATACGGTTATGGCTGCTAGGGCTCTGTCTTCAACGTTGCTAATAGGACTGGCAACAAGCTGTTCAGATTTCTCCATGTTGTTAAACAATTTCTTAATCCGGTATTACTTTATAAAAAATCGTCTCTGACACAATAAGTCACGTCGGGTTCACCACTTTAGGTGTATAATGACGTGTGGTTTCGGTTAGAGGATAAAATGAAATACGTCCGGACTTGAATGGGGTTTATTTGCGACTCAATATATTTAATATAATACTAGCTTAAATAGGTAAGGAGAACAATCGTTTCTATATATTCCTAAAACTGCTGATACGCTGAGTGTTGCATACAATGAATTCCTACATAATATATTTGTATACAATAAATTAGGCGTCGAGCAAACAATAGGACCATACATACTGTAATAAATATATTTGTTTATATTAACTTAGGTGGCTAGCACAATGGTCTCTATGTATTCGTAGACCTGTTGACATTACGTCTACTTGCAAACAAAGAATTCATACAATATGTTCCTACATATCCATGAAAGTAATGAATAATTTTAAAGTTACTGCCTCTACAACACTTAAATACTGCTTCGCCCTTGAGTTATACTACTACAGAATGCGAGATACCAGCATACCAATAGGGCATCAATTGCACAATGCGAATTGTTAGCACATTTTTAGAATTCTTTGGGGGAAAAAACATTGGAGAGATGAGGTTAAACCCAGAGTATAAAAAGCATAGATTTGAACCCCTTGGTCCTTCATATCTACAGAATATAGTATTTAATAGTCTTTAGGGGTGACAATCATGAAGGTATAGATAAAAAAAAGGAGGCCATACTTGGAACATCGGTTTGAGGCAAATACCTACGTATCTCTATCTCACTCTCTGTGGTCTGACCTCTCTTTTTAGTGTGGCCTTAGTACTGCTATCTCCTTATTAAAATCTCCTAGTAAATTCTTAAAAAGAGTCACCACACATATCAAATCACAAGTTAAACACTGTCATTTGATAGTGTTTAATCGTAACTATAAATAACTAGTTGAAATACGATGAATGAAATTAAAAATAATAAAATAGTAGATCACGGATGCTTTTCATGGTTGACGAATCAGTGAATTATTTTCCCCATTTCCTAAGGATTTCGTAATTTGGCAACATTGGTCACCATATGTCAAGTTGTCGACAAAATTGTGCCAATATGTCGGTTGTTTACTTTACGGTTCACAGCTTCGTTTCAAATTTTCGACTCTAATTATTTTTATAATTAAAGAAATGGTGCAAACTTGTGTAGTGCGTGGTTGCGGTAGTACGTGGTGTCCAGGAGGTGATATACAATTTCACGCGTAAGTGTTTAGATCGTGATTTCTGGCATTGAATAACTGCAAACATATTTCTTTGTATTTTCAATTAAATACTTCATAAAATGATTAAACAATGTTTTCAGCATACTTCTAACTAACTATACTGATAACGATGTAAAGATCTAATAGTCTTACATTGAATTTCATGGACTTAGTGCAATTTTATCTTTCTTGTTTACAAGAAGTAATTTTGAAATAGTGTGACCATACTGAGGACATATCTAGGACTTTCTGTGGGACCTGAACTAAATTATACATGTTTGCTTAGTCATTTAATTTTTATTTCACATTATTTACAACATTAATATACTTACCTACAATATTATTTTTTTAGATTTCCTAAAAATAGTACCCAGAGGAAATTATGGTTATCCATTGTACCATTGAAAATGAAATTTTATGAAAGTGCAAGGATTTTTTAAAACAAACAGCAGTTCCTACTATAATTACAAATCAAGAAGCAGTATCACCTTGCAAGGTAAAATTTCAAGTATCTATTTACAAACTCCTTTAATTGTCTCACATGTTATACAATGTTAAATATTTGAATTTATAAGGAATATAAAAACTAGTATGAAAAAAAATACCCCACCAGTATCAGGAACATTTTCCAAACTACCGGCGCTCAAGGCTCCAGAGATAATTGCTGCTTTCTGAACCAGCCCCCCCCCGATCCGACTGCCTAATGAGAGCCTTACATTATTATTATGTTTCAGAAATGTAGTAGTTCGAATATATGGCAAAAGGCTATATTTTGTAAAATATATTATAATTTTCAGATAGACAGTTCATTACAGGAAGAGTCTATGGGGCAAGTAGCTACTCTGGGTGTACCAAATCCTAGCTCTGGCATTTATGAAAGTAATCCTTCCTGATGGGCCAACTCAGAGAAAACAATATAGAAAACAAATTAATTAATGTTGTATCACAACATTTTACTCCTCTGTTGCAAGAAATGTTTAAGCATCCCATCACGGACTCAATTTATTGCAATGATTTGCATGAAAGCGTATTAATTAAGAAAATTGCAAATTCATTTTTTAACACTTAAAGAGTCATACAGAAAATATACTTAGTGATTTACGTGGTAAGAGACAGAAATTACACAAAACAATAATATTTAGTCATGTATAAAAGAAAAGTTATTAAATGATTTTAATTTGGAAAGTGCTGTTGTTTCTTTTTTGCCCTTTTTTTGTAACTTTATTATCGTTCCTATTATAGCCCCCTATGATATATGTCACAGTCAAAACTTATAACCACTCAATAGATTGTAAGCTCTCGACAGTAGTACTTTTGACTGAAATTATTGAAAACTAATTTCACCCAATATAGCTGTTTAAATGTAATTTTAACTGACTTGCCTAGCGCCAAGTAGTGGAACACAAGGCACAGGGAGCCAAGGGCAACCCGACAAGGGTGGGTTAGGTTTTTAGCTCCCGTCATGCCATTCATGATAGGTTCCTTTAAACGCTGTAGACAGAAATATACGTAAAAATTGATTTTGACTGATTCTCCGTTCTTCCGTCAGCCACTTTTAACCACATTCATATTGTCAGTTAAAATGACTATTAACTACAGATTTTCCGACAAACTAATTTTAATCAACGTAACGTATTATTTTTTTTCAGAAGTATTATTGACCGAATTTGCCCTTTAACTGACATTAATAAATAGAAATACATTGGCTAACCCAGAAATCTAGGAAAAACTATTGTCCAGTATGTATTCATAATGTTTAATTAATCTGCAAAATTAATGAAACATATATCTTTTGCGATTTCATGGTTGGTCCCTTAATAACAGTACATGTTTAAAAATATGAGTACAATAACCCTTTTTCGTTTTTACGCTACCTACACAAAAAGTTATGTTTCCACTTAGGTATGCCAAATAGATTTTATTGTGTAACTTGTTTTGTTTACTAAGAAATTACTAACACCTTGTTATTTTTAACCGGCTTCAAAAAAGGAGGTTCTCAATTCGTTGGAATCATTTTTCTGTATCTTTGTAACATGTATTTAGGTCTGAAATAAAGGTAAATTATCATTATTTTATCTCAAGCAGATCTCACAATCATTCATTAATTTCGTATTGCCGTAGGAACTACACCTTTGTTCTAGTAATTATCTATTTCCCACCAATATTCTATAGGTACATCATACATACGAACTAGGAAATTTTACGTGTTTATAAATGTAAAAAGAATAATAAATTTAACAACCGAACCTCCAGTTACTGTTAAAAAACTAGAATTATCCAAACTTTCACGCGATAACAAACAGTTTGTTTTTTGAGTATTTTTTTTACGCACAGTACATAAAGTATCTCGACATATAAAATCTATACGGGCTAGGTCTTAGAAGTGAACATTTTGTTGACACTATATGGAACACAACTACTTGAAGTTTTGTCCTGGAAGAAATACAATAAAGGTTACCCTACTTAGAAAGAAAGGGTTTGACCACAGTGAGCGAGATAGCCATACATCATTTTTGCTTCAAGTAGGTATTCAGAGTCTGGCCTCCACTTTTATCTGTACCTTCATGGTGACAATGCGACGATCGGACACTACTTCTGTCTTATTCTTTATTCTGTGTTCATATCATGTTTTGGACTATCGATAGTTTAAAAATTTACAATAGTATTATTTACAATTTTCAAATATAATAGTCAATCACAATCAACTATGAGGATAAATAATATCAAACAGTTTTACTTGCATAATAATAAAAAAAAATTATAATAGTTTTCCATTACATTTGTCGGGTTGTTGGGCAACAGAAGTTGAACAATTGGGAAGTTATACTACAATATTTATTACAAATTATGGCTTAACTACAGACAGAAGTTAGAAACAACTAGATTTTACAAGAATCTATAAGTGTAGGAGACTTGATTAAAATAGTTTACTTAAGGATTTTTAGTTTTGACTTAGCTTCCAAGATTGAAACAAAGAAAGAAAGAAAGAACTATAGAAGAAACTATATTTTTTATATACCGGATACCGCCTGTATTTTATTTGTAATAAATAAATATATGGAGGTATCCGAGGAGACACATTCCTTCTAGGACACTCGCAGCTACTGTACGCACGTTTATTATTTTCCCCACTCGATTCCTGAGGAACTGCAATACTGTCGATAGTATTGCACTCATTCGATAGTACAGTGCCACCAACTTATCTGTAGAACGGCTAAAAGTGGAACTACTGACGCCATTTTGAAAACGTAATTTTGTTGTTGTCAGTCGTTGTCCACAGATAAGGTATTATTGCACATACTTCGGCTGCCTTAGACCATAATTACTGCATGAAAGGTTTTCAGTAAAACGAAAATGATTACAAAATAAATAAAGTTATTTTTATTTAACATGCAATACATATTTAAAAAATTAGTAAATATAAATAAATATTTAAAAAGTTACATACTCGTATTCTTTAACTATTCCAAGGCCAAAATGGCTGAAAATCCTTACCGTTTAGTCGAGCCCTTTCTCTTTATCATTCATAAACCTATATAATATATCTGTGATAGCGAGCAACAGGGACGGTAAAAAGGTATGAAAGTTGATCATTTCTGTGGCAACACTTGTCGATCGTGGCGCCATCGCTACATTCTACAGATAAGTTGGTGGCACTATATTGCCTTAGTCTGAGCTATCGATAGGGTACATGATTTTCGATGTAAACTATCGATTGTTTTACTATCGATAGTTCGGCAACATTAATCTGTACTTGGCACAAAGGATAGCAATTGCTATCCAGCGTGGAATTGCGGCCAGCCTTCTGGGAACGTTGCCCATCCACAGACATCAATGCAGTTTTTTTTCTTTTTCAATTTAAATTTTTGGAACCCTATTTTATGTTTTGTAAATACCTCATATTGTAAATACTACTAATAAAGATTAAGAAATCTGTATGTTCTTTTGAAAATTCCAAATTGTGTTATTGACACACAGTTAATTTTTTAATTAAGTTTATTAAGTTGTGCACATAGAATCGGCACACAAAGTAGTCACATACCTATGTACTCATGACTATGACCATATCTGGCATCCACCATGCCTCTAATATGGCCCGTACATGCTAACTATATTAACACATCGGCTCTGGTACAATACTAAATAGGATTCAGGTATTTCATGCAAGATAAAACAATAATTTTTTTTTATAAAACTTTATTATAAAGTCATATCCCTTAAAACTACATAAGCTGTATGCTTATAATGGAATTAGAAGCCTTTTAGTCGAACAGACCTGAAACAGACAGACATTCATATGGATAAAATGTACTAACAAACATATGAAATGTGTGACAGTTTTGATATCTCAGTAATAAAAAAGTTTTCAATCATTATTATCAGAAGCTAATACATGCTAGACATCATAGATACTTAATAATATACTGTCTAAAAATACCTAAATTATTCTTTCCTTGCTAATACTGAGTAATTACAATATAGAAAGAGAGAAAGAAAGTAAATACAGAAATAACATCTGACGGAAGAGCCTTGAAGAAAAAAGGATGTTATGCCAACCCAAACAAAAGGATAACAACAGGGCAATGATGAACTGAGTACTTAATTGTTTTCAGTCTTCTCTACCTAAATATGAGTGGGTTGAGGAAAGTTCCCACAATGTTTATGTTGAATGTCAACAAGAATAAGATACTTAACACAAAAAACACTCCATTATAATGTTCCATAGGAATCAAACTCAACTCGCTACTTTTGCCGTAGCAAATATACTCAACAAGCGTAAACTGAATATTAATAACAATAAACATTGTAAATTTCTTTTTTTTTTAAATTCATGGCTTATAAGTATTTTTAATCTGACAATGTGTGAACGGTGCTGTTTTTTTGAGGACTCTATGCTAATATTATCTATCTACATAACCCAATGTATGGTAACAAGATCAGAACTTACCGAAGCCCATGTCATCATCAGACTCTTCAGGTTCCTCCTCCTTCTTCTTTTCCTCCTTAGCCTCTGTTGCGGGAGCAGCGGCGGCAGCAGGTGCAGCACCAACGGCTGGGGCAGCTCCCACACCAGAGCCGATGTTTGTAATCAATTCGCGCACATTTACACCTTCAAGTGCTTTAGCGAAAAGCCCGGGCCAGTATGGCTCGATGTCAACGGCAGCGGCTTTGAGAATTGTTGAAATCTTCTCACCCTACAAAACAAAATTGACTAATTAAATACGCGCCAACAGAATTCTCTTAATTTATAGTTCGTGACTGAAAATGCGAAATGAACGTGAAATATTGACTGTTTTAGAAGAACAATACATAAATAACACCTTTCCTATGTTCACAATCTATTCATAATCATTGATTAAGAGGATACCACAGGATTAATCTGGTGGACACAGGACAACATAACCTTAAAACATTGTCACAAAATTGTTAGTAAAATACTTACAGTTACAGCAACATCATCATCGACGAGGATGAGCGCGGAGTAAACACAAGCTAATTCAGCTTTTGATGCCATTTTTAATTAATATACGTGCAAGTTGCCAGCCGGCCTTAGCTCACAGAGAACAAGCACGTTTGACTTCTTGAATTGAAGAGAATTAAAAGGAAGCGAGAGGTTAGAGACCTGTCATTATTATTGACATACGTCAGAAATGTCAAAATTTTTTTTTTTTTTTTTTTTTCCATTTATTCATGACCATAGAAACAAAGTCTTTCAGCCGGATACATTATTAAAAACACAAACTAATTAAATAAACTACAAAGTAATAACAATAACATTAAAATTTTAAAATAGAAATTTTAGAAATACTTATTTACCTATAACTAAACATTTTACATTAAATTTTTTCTACAGTATCACGAACATACTTATACAATGCATTATAATAATTCTTATTTGATAATATGTCCTTGACTTGGCAGGGTACACTTTGTTGTTGTTCACTGTCAGTAATGTCACTTAATTCACTCACTAAAATCAACCGTTGCAAATTAAAACTTGAGCATCCTAAAATAATGTGATCTAAATCGGCATTTTCAGATTCACAATGACGGCAACAACTGTTGTTATAAATTTGGATCCTCTGTAAATGAGCTGGCGTTAAGCAGTGTCCTAATCGCATGCGTGTGATAATAGTTATAAATCTTCTAGTGATATTTTTGAGGTTATAATACCAAGGTTTTACAGGTAATTCTTTCTGAATCTCTGCATACCATTTGCCTTTCTTTTCCAGGGTAATAGCCCAGTAATCTTTCCACAGCTGTTTGGTAAGCTTTTTGTACAGTGTGTAGTAATCAGTAAATGGTACATTTACTAACTCCGATTGGTCTTCATCATGATCTGATCGGGTTGCTGTATCAACTATTTCATTGCCACCAATACCACTATGTGAAGGTACCCATACAAATTCCACATTTATGTGGTTATCATGTAATTCTTTAAGACTATCCCTAATGTCATACACTATATAATTTAGCTTAAAATCTATATTTACATTTTTTAAAGCAGATAAAACACTCTTAGAATCAGTTACTATAAGAACATTATGTACATTATTTACAAAATTAGTAACATATTGTAATGCACAGTAAATGGCATAACTTTCTGCAGTGAATATACTGCATGCAGTGTTTAAGTTTATGCATTTAGTGAAATGCATCTGTGGATCATAATATGCTGCTCTTACATATTCATTTGTTTTGGACCCATCTGTGTATATGGTGTAGTGCTCAGGTCTATTGCCTTTAAATTCTAAAAATTCAAATTTATTACACACTGCATCTAAATGGATATTTATACTAGTAATAAGACTGATATAGGAGGTTTTATATAAAGGCCAAATATTGTTTCTAAAAATGTTTTCTGAATTATCATTTACATATTTAAATATTACTGGGATTTCAGGCAAGGATCCTTCTACCAAAGACGAAGCTGAGATAATATCTGTGACAGAATTTGACAGAGAGACTACAGGGTGCATCATTATTCTCTTTGTTAGAGGGTTATCATTTGAGACAAGAACTTTCAATAAAAATCTCTCTGCCAACATTAACCTACGTAACACCAACGGAGGTATGCATGTTTCTATTTCTAATGAGTTAATTGGAGTTGATCGCATTGCTCCGCATATTAGTCTTAATCCTATATTTTGTATGACATCCAGTTTCTTTAATAAGGTGCTTTTGGCATTCATATAAGCTAAACTACTGTAGTCAAAGTGGCTTCTCACTATACTTTTGTATAGCATACTCATTACTTTAGGATCAGATCCCCAATAAGTTCCAGCCAGGTGTCTCATTATATTAATGCCTCTTAATGCTTTTTTGCTTATGTGCTTTATGTGTTCATCAAATTTTAATTTGTCATCAATAATGACCCCTAGAAATTTTTGGTGTTTAACTACAGGAATTACTGTATTGTTATAAATAATTTTTACAGTATTGTGAGCGTTTAAATTTTTGCTCACAATCAAAACTGAACTCTTTTCTGGGCTTATTTCCAACTTTAATTTAGTATGGTAATAACTGTACAATTGATTTAAAGCATTATTAATATTTGTTGCTGCTGTTTCCACATTTTGATTTATACTATACAAAAGCAAGTCGTCTGCAAACTGTAAAATATTTACACCTGGTGTAATTACATATTTTAATATCTCTGAGACATACACATTATATAGCAATGGGGACAATGTTGCACCTTGCATTGTACCTTTATTAACAATCTTAGGCCCATGTAACTTATTATTATATTTAACATAAACTGTTCTATTGTTCAGGAAGCAATATAGCCACCTTAAGATGTGTCCTGGCATACCTATATCATGAGATACTTGAATTAGTTCCATTATATTTACATTGTCAAAAGCACCTTTTACATCTAGAAAGACACATATTGCATTAGAATGACTTAATTTAACTTGTCTTATATCTGATAATAAAGATATGAAGCTTTCAGAGCAACTTTTGCCTTTTCTGAAACCAAATTGTATAGGAGGTAGTAGACTATTGGATTCAATAAAATAATCTAATCTTAACTTTAGCATATTTTCAAAGAGTTTACCCAAACAAGATGACAGAGAGATAGGTCTGTATGATGATGCATTATTTATAGGTTTGTTAGGCTTTAATATTGGTATGACACATTGTGTTTTCCATGACTCGGGTACAATTAATCTTTCCCATAATTTATTATAAATGTTTAGTAAAATGGATTGTGCATTTAAATGTAGTTTTTTAATTAACATATATGGTATATTGTCTAATCCTGGTGTAGTGTCTTTCCTACTTTTTAAAGATATGTTCAATTCATCCATGTTGAACTTATTTGTGAGAAAATCATTAGTAGTGTTTACTATAGCATTTTCAAACAAGTATTCTAGTCTAGATGTATCTACTTCACTATTATCAGCTAAATTATTTATAAAACTTGGTACCCACTCATCATTAAAATGTTTGTTTCGATTAGTGCCAATCTTTTTGAATTTTTTAATATACTCCCATATTCTAGAAACTGGTGTTAACCTATTAAAACTATTGCATAAATCTTGCCATGAAGTGTTTCTTTCTTCTTTCAATATTCGTTTTTTATTAGCATCTAACTTTTTATATTTAATCCAGTTTTCTATTGTAGGCTCAGAAAAATAATACTTTAATGCTGCTTTTGATTCTATAACAGCATCACTACATTTCTGATTCCACCATGGTACTGGTTTTCTTATAGGTGTATTTGAGTTAATTTTTCGTTTTGGAATTGTTTTATCTCTTAAATCATTTAAAGTGTTTACAAAGTTATTGTATGCTATGATAGGTGGTTCATTGATATCTATGTGTGTAAAATAAGTTTCTGAAAGACTATAATATTTGTTCCAATCTGCTTTATTGTAAATATATTTCTCTTGATCTACAGGTGGTGAGGTGTCATACATGGATGGCTGAACATTTATCTCAAGTAAAGTTGGAAGATGATAACTGCCCATGGGATCGTCATGAACATACCAATGACATAAATGTGCGATTGAAGGACTGACAAGAGCAAGATCTATAGCTGATGCTTGCCTATTGGGATAAGGAACTGTTGTTGTGGCACCATCATTCATAATACATAAGTCAAACTCATCAATTATATTATACAAACATCTACCTCTACTGTTATCACTACGGCATCCAAAGGCTATGCTATGAGCATTAAAATCGCCCATTATTATACATGGTTTAGGTATATTATTGATAAGGTCTTTTAACTTAGTTGAATCAAATCTGTTACTGGGTGGGCTATATATACAAAGGATTGCTATTTGTCCTAATTCTGTCTCTATAGAAATGCATATATTTTGTATAGACTCTGAAAATCTTGTATCAATTAGTTTATACTTTATATGATGGTTTACCAAAATAGCTACACCATTATGAGAATTTTTTGAATTTTTATGTATGAAATTGTAATTAGGAAAATGTGGGATTATTGAGCTTGGTTTTAGCCAAGTCTCATTAAGAAGACAAATATCTACTTTCTTTTCATTTAGTAAATTTTGTAATAGGCTCTTTTTGCTCTGTAAGCTTTGTATATTATATTGTAAAATGTTTAAATATTTATCCATTAAATTAAATTAGATAAAAATACATCTTTTATTTTCTTATGTGTGAGTGGCCCATCAGAGTCACTCTTGTTACCTAGTGTAACTAGTGATTTTACTATAGCATTGATAATTATATCATTGCTTGCAACTTCTCTTAAATTTAAAACATTAGTTGACTTATCTTTAGTTTTGGGTAAAGGCTGTGACTGTGGTATTGGCAAAGGTGGATAATTTTTGTCATTTATATTGGATGGTCTTTTAACAATATTAGCGTATGGTTGTTGCATGTAAAATTTTGCTTTCTTGTCTTCAATTTTTTGTTTTTTGATAGGGCATTCCCTTGAAATAGCAAGGTGATTGCCGGAACAATTGATGCAAATGATCTCATCGACATCACACTCTTTATATGAATGGCGTCCAGCACATGATGAACAGTACTGTTCACCTCTACAGTTCTTAGTGGAATGGTTGAATTTTAGACATTTGTAGCATTGAAGAAGTGGAGGAATATAAGTGTGAATTTGATATCTAAATAGTTTCAAATACGCATACTGAGGTAGAGAGGTTGATGCAAAAGTAACAGCAACAGTGTTGAGAGGTACTAGTTTACCCTCAACCTTACGCATAAATCTTTTAATGGAGACTACTTCAGCGTCACAAACAATATTCTTATATAGTTCTTCATTTGATAATTCTTTAGGAACATACTTTATTACACCAATTTTTTCAGTTAAGTATGAAGGAATAAATGCCTTCATTTTATTTTTCCACATAAAATCTTCCATTTTAAGGAAGTTATTAGCAGCCGAAGCTTTTCTAAATGTAATTCCTATTTTGTGAGCATTTATTCTATGCACCCCTAACACATCTTTGACTTGCTCTGCTATTAAATTTGTAAGAGTTATGGGATTTTTGTTACCTATTTTCTCTTGTTCTGTTGATTCAACATATACCGTGAATTCAGAGCTGCTGTTTTCTAAGAAAAGTCTCTTATAATTGGGTTTGGTAAAGATTTTATATTTATTAGAATCGTTACCTCCAGCATAATTTGCGTTGTAGAATTTTCTTTTCTTGGCCTCGCCTGGTTCTGGCGGCTCTTCGCCGCCAGCGCCACTGCAGACGCTCATCGTCTTCGTATCAATAAGTAATAGTTTGGTTGTATTTAATTATTAAATTAATAAAATGAAAAATTTGAAAAAATTATTGCCGCCTCGTTTGACTTCCCGCCAAAAAGTCTCTGTCAAAATTTATGCTCCAAGTGTTGCGCTATGAGAAAAACACTGGCGTTGTTGGTAGTTTTACACGTTGTCTACTCTACATCTACAGAAAACTGGTCATTTTTCGAGTACCTATGCTATGTCCTAACCTAGGTTCTTATCTGGGTGCCCTACCCACGTGCCTAATTTTTATATCTGAATCGACTTAAAGGAAAGGTCGAATTTATTTCAATAGCACTAAATAGTATGAGACATAATTTGACTTTTAAGGCAGGGTAAGGGTTTGCAAGATTTTTAGACGTATTTTAATATATTGTACCTCGACAAGTTTCGTTAAGCCTGTGGTTAAGCATTAATCGAACAAGAGTTGGCAATTTAAGGCGACCGCGACCCTCGCTGAAAAAGGTACGATAACAATGATCATACTCCAAAATAGTCCTTGTATACGGACAGACCACAGAGTACTTTATACATAGGACATGGGACAGACACTGTGCTGGGCCCTGAGTCGGGTATTTCAACGGTGTCACAACTGTACCATTATTGTACCATTATGGTGCAATAGTAAAGTTTTTGGTAGTCTACTATTATTGTGTCGTCATAACGACTTCATCATTGACTTACAATTGTCAAAGTGACATAAATTGCTAGTCTCGTACACAACTGCTTCACAATTGCAATTCAATGACTGAAATGTTTCGGTAGTCTGCTATTTTGAATTTGACAGTAATATTTTTAAATTGTCCTGTGTCGACAGATTGCCATAAATAAAAAATAGATAGATAGAAATATTAGAAATTGTTCTTTGTAATTTATTGCAATTTACTAATCTCCTAAACTTCACATTGCTTTTTATACTAATAAATAGTATGTACAAATATATCTAAACGAAGTCTAGCATGATTAAATGTTTAAATTTATTAGTAGTTTTTCGAAAATCACGTCCACGAAGTATAGATAGAAGGAGTCCGAACGTAATGTTGAACGAATGGTCTCAATTTAAGGGACAGATTTTTTGCCGGTAGAGCGCGCCATTTTTCAAGGAGTACTCGTTTGAATTCTTACGCGGGAAATTTTATTGCTATTGACACCTGTGGAAAAAAATATTTAATTAAATTAATATTTAATTTAATAATAATAATTAAATTAAATTCAACTTTCACGAGCCAGCGCGTGTTTACATGTAATAATAATAATAGCATCGGTACGCCCTGAACACTTGCGCAGCCAGTGGCAGAAAATAGAACTATGATCTGGGTTTATTAATGTGTACACGAAATATTATGGAAAAGCCTATACCGTTCGGACTCCTTCTATCTATACTTCGTGATCACGTCAACTAACGCATTTTTTGAAAACGGCAACACATACATACCATTCTAACACAATCCATAGATAAAAGAGACCGAAAATTCAATGCATAGATAAAAGAGATCGACAATTCTATTACCATTGAACGACCGTTATGACGGCATATAGCAGACTACGGATATTTGACTTCAATTGCAACGGTATCGTGCCGGTATTGTGCCGGTATGACAATTGTTCCAAAATAGTAGACTTGATCAATGGTAATAGAATTGTCGATCTCTTTTATCTATGCATTGAATTTTCGGTCTCTTTTATCTATGGATTGTGTTAGAATGGTATGTATGTGTTGCCGTTTTTAAAAAATGCGTTAGTTGAAGTGACTTTCGAAAAACTACTAATAAATTTAAACATTTAATCATGCTAGATTTCGTTTAAATATATTTGTACATACTATTTATTAGTATAAAAAGCAATGTGAAGTTTAGGAGAATAGTAAATTGCAATAAATTACAAAGAACAATTTCTAATATTTCTATCTATCTATTTTTTATTTATGGCAATCTGTCGACACAGGACAATTTAAAAATATTACTGTCAAATTCAAAATAGCAGACTACCGAAACATTTCAGTCATTGAATTGCAATTGTGAAGCAGTTGTGTACGAGACTAGCAATTTATGTCACTTTGACAATTGTAAGTCAATGATGAAGTCGTTATGACGACACATTAATAGTAGACTACCAAAAACTTTACTATTGCACCATAATGGTACAATAATGGTACAGTTGTGACACCGTTGAAATACCCGACTAAGGGCCCTGGTGCTCAAGTCCACTATTTTGGAACAATTGTCATACCGGCACAATACCGGCACGATAACGTTGCAATTGAAGTCAAATATCCGTAGTCTGCTATATGCCGTCATAACGGTCTTTCAATGGTAATAGAATTGTCGATCTCTTTTATCTATGCATTGAATTTTCGGTCTCTTTTATCTATGGATTGTGTTAGAATGGAATGTATGAGTTGCCGTTTTTAAAAAATGCGTTAATTGAAGTGATTTTCGAAAAACTACTAATAAATTTAAACATTTAATCATGCTAGACTTCGTTTAAATATATTTGTACATACTATTTATTAGTATAAAAAGCAATGTGAAGTTTAGGAGATTAGTAAATTGCAATAAATTACAAAGAACAATTTCTAATATTTCTATCTATCTATTTTTTATTTATGGCAATCTGTCGACACAGGACAATTTAAAAATATTACTGTCAAATTCAAAATAGCAGACTACCGAAACATTTCAGTCATTGAATTGCAATTGTGAAGCAGTTGTGTACGAGACTAGCAATTTATGTCACTTTGACAATTGTAAGACAATGATGAAGTCGTTATGACGACACATTAATAGTAGACTACCAAAAACTTTACTATTGCACCATAATGGTACAATAATGGTACAGTTGTGACACCGTTGAAATACCCGACTCAGGGCCCTGCTGTGCTGTGGTGTGTGTGAGGCGGTTATGCGTGACGATGTTAGTGTTTCTTAGCTCGCGAAGTTGGCGGCAGTATTTTTGTCAAAGCAAATAGGGTGTGTAACAGCTCCTGTTAATTTAATACCACAGTATAATACTTTAATTTTGTTAAGCTTCTTTCAATTTACCCGTTCTTTAGTAAAGGGAAGGGATATTGACTCGTGTGAAAATTATACTTTATAGATTGAACACGGTATTTTGATGCGTAAAATATCGTTTTGAGAATTTAATATTTTGTTAAAATTAAATAAAAATGAATTCAAATTGCATTACTAAGGCCTCTGACGTCACTTGACAGCTTGGAGATTTTTAGCGGGAATTTTTAAAATAACTTTATTTTCGCTTTTATATACAGAAAATATTAAAAAAAAAATTGTCACGGTGTTCAAGTAAGAGCTATTCTGCAAATAGGCTATTATGTTTGGATGATAAAACGATACATTTGTACGTCAGCTTATTCACGAGTCTGAAAGAGCAAGGACCTTCAACCGCTTATGATTGGGTTTGGGTTAAAGGATTCTGAGCTTAGGTGCCGTCCGTTTTGCAGGCCTGCCGTACAATATATTTCCCACGAATTTATAACCTGACGAACGTGACGAAACCATCGATAACGGAACGGAATTTCATAAAGAGCTTGTAACTTTGATTTCTACACTAAAATTATATTATTTGCCTGCATAATAAATTAAAAATTAAGACAGTTTAAAATTTTGATATATTTAAATAAGCATAGTATTTTTATTTTGCAGTATAGGTGCTAATAATGAAATTCAGCATAATGTGCACAAGTACAATTATTTTGCTATATATACATATAATTTTCTTAACCTAGTTTATTATTTTAAATTAATAAATTATTACAGGTCCCAAGAAAATAAATGATGTTTAACAAGCATATCTCTGACTCCTTCCTTCAGAGGCTGATTCTGTGTATCTTTCTTTAACGGAAGCTCCCAATCAGGATTCAGATTGAAACCAAACTGGGACAATATTCTTAATTCGCATTTTATTTGCACCCATCCTGGTGAGTTTATAAATGACCATGGATGATACCATTTTTGAACTACATCCACACATGAACATAAGACTTCAAGCCATAAGTGTAATGCTTCTTCGTTAAGACCCATACAAATGAGTGTACGGAGTTTTACATCCATTTGTGCATGAGCATTGTCATGTGACAAGTTAATAGCTTGCACACATCTGTAAAGCAGTTCCTCTGGTGTCAAAACTTTTCCATCTTCGTCCAAACGGTAGGTTTTACATAAAACTAATCGACTGTACACTGAATTAAAATCTTTTTCAACTTCTCTTGAAGATGCTTCTTCTATAAAAAGCCAAGGATGGCAAGGCCCATCTAGAAAGCTTGGGCGTTTTATACCATGAAGGAGTACTCTTTTGAAAGCTGGCGCCAAAACTCCTCTGACTAAATGTGCAGCTTTCTCAGTTACTGAATCATCTCCTGCTCTGCTATATTTGACTCCTTTTTCATCAAGTAGTTTTACAAATCTAGCTGGAAACCAACCACGAAGACCATTTAGTTCTCCAATCCAACAATGTTCATCTCTGGAACTAATTACCTCTATTACATCATTTTTCCTAAAACCTAATTCATCTCCATCTCTTCGCTCGAAATCTAGCAGAGCCTTTGCTCTGCGCCTTTTACTTCGAGAAACATTTACATATCTCTCTCTATCAGCTGCATGACTTTGCATTGTGTAATCAGCTGTCAATTGGACTTCAGAAGCTAGTTGTGGCTCAAGAGCCAAGAAGTGTCGAGCAACTTGTAAGATTGCTTCCCTGAGATCTACTAAAATCTCTGTTTGCTTTACATTCTTTGATACAGCATCTTCATTATTACTGTCTTCTCCAAACAGTATTGTCTGAATAACTGATTTTGTTTTCTTGATCTGACGCCTTTGGAGTTGTTGCTTTGGCAAATTAGGCACAGCACTTGGATTACCAACTAAAGCCCCTTGATCTGCCATCAGATATGCCAAATGTCTCCTTCTATGTGTGTCAATTAATGTAGGGCTTAATGTGTCACCACATACCTCACCTATTGTTTTAACAAGGAGATCAACATCATCAATTTCACCAGGAATATCAGATAGGGCATTGAATATCTGTGCAGAATTAGATATTTCAGTAAATCTATTTTCTTTAATTTTTAACATTGCCAGAGTAACCTTAAAAAGCACTAAAGAGCCATCTAAGAAAAAGAGATCCCAAATCCTTAATAAAATTTTCATATGTACCACATTAGCATATAGAGTTAAAAACCAGTGCATAGTGATTAGAGAGAGTTCAATGTCATGTGCATTTAATACTTGATCAATGCCCGGTAGGTACGTAGATATAAGACTTCTTAATACTTTTTGGTCTGCTTGGATACCAATCAGTGTTGAAGAATAATATGAGGCTGGCAGAAGATCTTCTACTGTAGTACACATAATCCAAAATGAATCTTCCTCCTCCATTAACAGTAACAGAGATGCTGCAATCATTCCAGTACCCTGACAATATCCAATATCAGGGTAAAGCCAAGCTAGAGCTCTTAAAATTCTCCGTAACCTTGGTACACCAGTACTGGTAGGATGTGAAAAACATACATTATTAGGTAAAATTTGAACAAGATCTTTTTCAATCTGTTTACTGGTTACAAGGCCATCATCACTAGATGCTCTAACAATTTCATGATATGTAATTTCTGTTGATGCTCTTTTCTTATTTGCACCACAGAGATGCATCCACACTTGAGGACGTAATGAGTGTGGTACACCATCTTTAACCATTTTTTGCAACTTTTCTGTCTTATCCAATTTACCTTCGCCTTCTGAAAAGTTTATTTCTTTACTATAAAATTCCCATTGGAGGCGGTGCTGATCATCTTCAACAAAAGCATCTGATAAATTTGAACTCTGTTCTGGTCCTTCTTCTTCATCTACACAAAATCCGAATTCATCGAATCTGTAGTCAGGCAGTCCACCACCATGACCTTCCGACTCGGGTTGTGCTAATTTTGCCATTATATCCTGCGGCACCATACTGGGTGTAAGTGCTGAAAATGGACCACCAGGTGCTGGTAACAGCTCATCAGCTATATTCAATCCTCGTATTGCATCAATTACATCTTCTGGGTCATCATCTGCTAAGGCAGCACTAATTTTACGTTCGTGATCTTCACGGCCCACGTATCCGACATGGTCGCGTGAGGTAAATAAAGACTTTGCTAAATCCATTTTATTTTGATTTACGTTTAATTTTATACAAATTCGTTCTTGAAATGTATTCTAAATGTTTTATTTATCATCACAAACACAGAACACAAAACAATTCTTACACAAAAAAAATAATTGACGCAATTTGACGTTTGTCGTGACGTAGTGACTGCACAGACTACATGGAAATTTTTCTACACCGCTATTTCAAATCCCTATACTGTGCAACCGTAGATATTGATGGTTTTCCAATTACAGCACAAGAGCGCATTAGGCGGCACAATGCTCAACGTTGTGTTCCAACTATAGCAACGCTTCGCACAATCGAGCACTCTCAAAAGTGATGCGTGCATTCGATACCAACTTCAGCGACAGAAAATTAACAAGTATTTTTTCTTTAAATTGGCATTGATTGAAATTTTATTTATATACATATTATCGTTAGTATAATTATTTATTGTTAAAAAAATTTTTAAGTCTTTCGTTTCGTCGCAGTTTTCTGGAAATAATCAAAGTAAACTCAAGCTGTGTTAAAAAAAAAAAATAAGTATGGATGAAGATACAAACAATGACTTATTTATATTCCACACTCATAAAGTGAATACAATTTTATTTTAGTATTTTTTTTTTTCAAAACTAAACTTAGCGCACTCTGCTGGTGCATTTGGAAACTAATTTATGTTCCAATTAGGCGTCAGCATTGTTCACCATTGTGCGGCACTGAGTCGCATTATGGTCGCATTATGCTCTGCAATTGGAAAACTAGCATTGTGCTCTGACACTTTTCTCTCATCTGTGGTTTTCTTTATGGTCTATATCACGAAGTATAGATAGAAGGAGTCCGAACGGTATAGGCTTTTCCATAATATTTCGTGTACACATTAATAAACCCAGATCATAGTTCTATTTTCTGCCACTGGCTGCGCAAGTGTTCAGGGCGTACCGATGCTATTATTATTAATACATGTAAACACGCGCTGGCTCGTGAAAGTTGAATTTAATTTAATTATTATTATTAAATTAAATATTAATTTAATTAAATATTTTTTTCCACAGGTGTCAATAGCAATAAAATTTCCCGCGTAAGAATTCAAACGAGTACTCCTTGAAAAATGGCGCGCTCTACCGGCAAAAAATCTGTCCCTTAAATTGAGACCATTCGTTCAACATTACGTTCGGACTCCTTCTATCTATACTTCGTGGTCTATATAGTATCTTCTATCTATTCTGTGATTCTGTATTTATAAAATTATATTTATAGCTGATTTATAGTCTGTGGTTTGTTTGTTTGCCTTTCGTGTGTCGTATTTAATAAATTTGATAACTTCTTAATTTTTAATAGAAGGAATATATTAGGAAGTAATAATTTTCACAATATAATTATATGATCGAGCACCGAGAATCATTTAGGTACTTACTTTGTTCTTCATTTGACTGGTAGAGTACATTTGCAGTTGTAAGAGGTTATCTTGTAAAACAAAACATTTTTGTTTTTTCTGAAATATCCCAATATTACTTATTCATAACCAGGTAGCAACTTACGGTATGAGGACAAGTGTAACCATGTATCATGGAATATATACATATAAATTAATTTTGAATAAGTTATTAAGTCTGCTATTCTGAGACCATGACAAGTATTTTTCGTCAACGCTGTTAATTTTTAAGATGTTTTGTATAGAATATTGTTATAGTGATGTGTTTGTGGCTAGAATTGTAAATATTGATACAGTAAAATTGTTAATTCTGCTAAAAATCCTAAATCATAGTGAACGAAATCTGTGCAATGCAAAGCTATAATTTTTTTAACATAGATTACATATTTAGGGGAAATCAAAGGAAAAGACATACTGTGACAATGTTTTTTAATAAATATTAATAAAGTAAAATAATTACCTTAAATTTTTTACCCAACTTATAGTTTGAGTTGCATCATTCATTATAACCCTGTTATTATTTTATTTTATAATAGTGTGGCTGTTACAGAGAGAACAATTAATATTGTTATTATTTCAGCTATTTAGGGCGTTACATTTTACACAGAAATGCACACGTTTTCCAATCAGCGCACAATAGCGCATTATGCGGCACAATGCTCAACGTTGAGTGTTCCAATTACAGCATCGCATCGCACAATCGAGCACTCTCAAAAGTGATGCGTGCAATCCATACCAACTTCAGCGACAGAAAATTAACAAGAATTTTTTTTTTAAATTGGCATTGATTGAAATTTTATTTATATATTATCGTTAGTAATATTATTTTTAAAAATTAAAAATATTTTAAAAATTAAAATTAAAAATTAAAAATATTATTGTTAAAAAAAAATTTAAGTCTTTCTTTTCGTCGGAGTTTTCTGGAAATATTCAAAGTTAACTCAAGCTGTGTTAAAAAATAAATAAATATAAGTATGGATGAAGGTATAAACAATGACTTTTTTTATATTCCACACATTTAATGTGAATAAAATGTTTATTTTAGAATTTTTTTTTTTCAACACTGAACTTGGCGCACTCTGCTGGCGCATTTTAAAACTAATTCACGTTCCAATTAAGCGTCAGCATTGTGCGGCACTGAGTCGCATTATGCTCTGCCATTGGAAAACGGGGAATATTGTTATAAAACTCAAAAGATTTTGTTGTAGTTAAAAAACAACCTATGTGCTTATAAAATAACCTCTTTTTTTAATCTTGAAAAAATATTAACTTTTTTTCTACTAGCATAATATCTTATAAATAATATCTTACTATGCTTATTAGAATCAAACCATCAAAATGGTTGTAAAAAAATGTTGCATAGACAACTGTAAGTCTTGTTCTACAAGAAAGGAGGATAAAGGTGTAACATATCACAAGTTTCCAAAAAATGATACATTATGTGACACATGGATGTCCGTTACACAAAATAAATGTAAAGACACAGCGTTACCTAAGTATGTTTGTTCACGTCACTTCCGTAAAAATGATTTCCAAATATACAAGGATAATAAATACATATTGAAATCAGGTACTTTGAGGACCGTAGTACATGCTTGATGGGTTAATTTTTTTTAGTAAAATATTGTTTTATAGTTTTTTATATGTATGTTCTGCCCGGGTTATGCCAGGTATTCTACAGGGATGCAGAAAGTAACATGAGTTATTCTAAAAAGTTTCTATATTCCTGTTTCATGATCAATTGATTATTGATTGAATTACAAATCTTCTGGTCTCAAGCTGATCTTAATTGCTTGTGATATGAGTACCAGAATACGAATATACTACATATAATTTTTTTTACGTTAGCTACGTAATACATTTTCTTCTATTTGATTTTACGTATTTTAAACCTGGCTTTGCCCAAAATGTTATGTATATTTGAATATAATTATGTGTCTAAAACTTGTTATTTTGGTTTTTTTTTCTGTTGAATGGCACTTGGTAGATGCAACTATCTATGCTCATAATTATTTTTATAACTTAGGGTTTGATAGATACAGTGTATCGAAAACTTAACCACAATCTGTTATTACAGTAGTAAATATGTACTCTAAGTAATGGTGCCGATTCTATGAGTACAACAAAACTTAACTAAAAAATTTTTATTGGTAATGTTAATAACACAATTCAGCAATGTTAACTGAACTTCTTTATAAGAAAATCTGTATATTTTAAAACTAACGATTTAATTAATAGAAATGTGCACAACGAATTTGCAAATTAATCAAAATACGCCATAGTGCTTTTTATTTTTTAATTAAGTGTAGTTTTGAATGTAGAATTGGTACCAATATAATTTGTTATTATAAATGTAGAAAGATATTTTATAAAAACTGCTTTAAGAGCTTGTGGTAAACCTATGGGAGTTGCTTCATAACTTCATTTGGATCTTTCATTTTATTTTGCCGTACTATTGTATGACTATGCAAAATACATTTTCATTTACAAGTATTTTATGATTGACTGCATTAGCAATTTACATAATTTTAATCTGGCTAGTCATGTGTGCATAATTGTTGCATGATCTTTATTTAAGATAAAAATATCTAAGTTACATTATTAAAATTTTTTAGATGCTGTCCCATCAATATTTCCTTGGACGATAATCACTAAGGAAATGGAATCGGCAGACTTAGTTAAAGACAATGATGATCAAGTCGCCTCTACTAGTAAGGAGACGAAAGAGGTCGAGAATGAACCGGATGCATCAACTAGTACAAAAGAGGTTGAAATCGAAAGTGTTGCCGCTATAAGAAAGTTTATTGAGGCACAGGAAAAAGAAATACAGGAGTTGAAAGCTTCAACAGAAAAACCGACTATTGAGAAATCTAATGATGATAGCATGGATAGCAAGTTTAGTCAAAGTGAGACCTTATCAGTTGCAAGTAGTGTTCTTGATATGATTATAACTGAGTCTGAATTAGAGCTTGCTAAGAAAAAAGATGTTAAGAATAATATTATGAGCCCGGAAAGAAGTGAGTATTTTCGAAACAATGAATTAATTGACATTTTCCACCCACTGCACAAAACTTTAGATTATTTCCTGGACAAAAACAGTACCGTTTATTCCCATTGCTTTAGCCCTTATTCGGACAATAAATCTCGCAATTCAGTCTTGGTCTTTAGATCCCCCTTGTCCAAAATTATTTGAGCTCATCTATGCAAAGCTATGGTGCTGCTAAGGGAGATAAAAATGTTTTCGGCACGTTTATCGAGCAAGGCCTTATGCTATATAACATCACGCTGCGATTAATAGGAGCGAAGCATTAGTCAAATATTTAAAATAAAATTGTTGCAAAAACTTTTTTTTTTTAATTTCATGTTTACGAAGTCTCGGTACAGCTAGAAGCTAATAGTAACTATAAGAATATAATATTACGTCATTTAAATTTCCAGGTAACAGTAGTATAGCACTTTCTGTTGGTTCTAAGATAGAGGTAAAGGATTTTATTGAACAGTGGCACCCAGCTATGATTACAGAGGTAGACTATGATGAAATGGAAGTACTCATACATTATAATATTGATACAAAGTAAGTTATCAACGATTTTTTTCTTTATTTATGTTTTGCTATTTTTGTGTCGTACAATGCACCTATATTTTAAGTATACCAGCCATAGAGCTTTCTAGTCATAGTACCCATAGTCTTAATCTAAATGTAATAATTATTCATTAATCAGACTTTTTCCGCCTGACAAAACAACGCAAGATCGTTCGATCTTGCGTTGTTTTTAAGCAACGCCTCCTTGCCTGTAATCGTACTAAAATCATAGATTTGCTAGCTACCAAGAGTAAAAAACCATTTAACAAATATGTATGTGTTTATCAACATAAAATTGTTTATGTGGAATCGTATCTACGACTACATGCATGAAAGTCAGTACATATAGAATTTATTATTATTATTATATAATAATATATATAATTTTAATTATTATTTTAATTTTTTAATATGTTTCGAGATTTTAACAAACAGGGATCTGGTTTCTTTCGAGTTTATTGATCTAATAAGCTATAACGATATGCTGTGGCTCCATTATTATCTAACTACGTGTATTTTAAATACTATGACACCCCACTGACGACCCTTTTTTATCATGTTCACTGAAGTGTGACTCGACGTGAGGCCAATTTTGAGTTTTACATGCTATGATTTAAAAACAAATATTAATTCCCGTATAAAAACTATTTGAAAAAAAGTGCAGTAGCCATCGAGCTGGCCAATGCACGTACTTTAGAGAATTTAAAAATAAATGTTTTTGAAAATAGAACGCGGTAATGTAATGTAAATTCGCGCCAAGATTTTTCATGTCAATGTGTTTTGTCGATTTGTCAATATTACAAGGAAATTTTAAACGAATTGACCATTAAAAAGCGCATTATTTTTTATTCTTTGGCTGTTGTTGTTCATAATCTAGTTGGTTTGTTGTTATTTAATCAATACCTAGTGGTTAAAAGTGTAAACGTATTTTGTTATGTCTTATTCTTATAATACGCGATATAAATCTTCTCGCCAGCAAAAAAGGTAACGTTGTTTTAGCTTATTAATACAAAAACAAACTATTTATTGGAATATATTTTTTGACGATAAAATTTAGTTTGTGCTTGATTTAAATTTTGACGCCAAAACGAATTACTGATGAGGCTGTGAGCGTCACAATAATGTATTATACACTATTTTGGATTTTAATCGAATTCGTCCTCACTTACTGCATAGTCGCCATCCATCAGCCCTTCTCCATTCACGACGTGTAGTGGCCAAAGAGGTCAAAATTTAATATTTACGCTAACACCATTTCAGGACACAATCCACTAAGAACAACCGGCGCGGCGTTTGTATTTATATAACCGTAAGATTTTTTTTTTCAGGCACGACGAATGGATAAGTGTAAACAGTCCTCGTTTGAGGCCTGTAGGCAGTATGACTGTGAAGCCTGGTCCTAGTTCTATAGACACACTGTCGTCTGACAGAAGTGCTAGTCCTTCAAGCGTTAAAGAGGAACCAAAAGATGATAAAGTTGATGATAAAGTAAAGCCCACGTTTGTTGTCGGCGAGAGGTGTTTAGCTAGGTGGCGTGATAATAGGCGGTTTGTTGCAACTGTTAATAAGGTTTTAGAAAATGGTACGTTTTTTTTATATAATTACTAGCTGTCCCGGCAAACGTTGTTTTGCCACACTAAAAAAAAAGTTTTGAAAAATAGATGTTGGCCGATTCTCAGACCTGCTGAATACGCATGTAAAATTTCATAAAAATCGGTCAAGCCGTTTCGGAGGAGTACGGTAACTAACACTGTGACACGTGAATTTTATATATTAGATTTCTAATATGTATTTACGGAGTAATCTTAGAACGTAATGGTTGGATCCTAAAAAAAATATAATTAGGTAGTAAAGAATTAATTTTTTAGATTTATCGTATTCCGCGATTTTGCGTGAACTCTTATTTTCACAATATGGAAGTAAGGTAAAAATTAGAGTTTATGAAAACGAAGTTGCGGGAGAGATAATAAAATAAAGATGCTACAATTATTAAGCTAAAACGATGTTTCGATTTTTTTTTGTCATTATGTCTTGTCTTGTCTATGTCTTACGATCTGTTTGATCGCTATAATTTCTATTTGGCTTTTAATTGTATAGCTGACCAGAAACAAGCCTATTCGAATATCAACCAACCAGGAACATTTTTAGATTATCAAATATATAGGTATTTAAAAAAAAAGTATTACACGTAGTGCATCCGTATTTTGGTACCGATATCACAAGTAAATAAGCTTAGCTTGAGACCAGAGGACGTTGTGTAAAATGTACCTTAATATTAAATGTTTCTTTCAGGGAGTTACGAAATAATATTTGATGATGGCTGTCTATGGACGTGTACGACGTCTCGTCTTAACAAATTGAGGCCTGGTAAAGATGAGGTTACTAAAGGCGCTCCTAACTCGTCTAATATTGCTTCTCCCCAAAGTGGGACGGAACCAGGACCTAGTAATGTAACACCACAAACTAATACATATGCGGCCTACCATACACATTTGTTTGATCCTACAAGAGATTATTTACCATCGAAAAGTGAACGTCGCGAAATGAAACGGAAACTAAATATAAAAGAAATATTCAATATAGGACAGAAAAAGTCGAAAACTCCAAAATCTCAAGATAATTCACCGAAAACGCCAGTGGAAAGGAAACCTAGAATTATTAGAAGGAAAGATTTCAAACTAAAACCTAAATTGGAAGTGAAGGCGGAGGTGAAAATTGAAGATTGTGGTGAGTAAACATGTTTATATTGTTTACTAGTGCTTTTCCTACCGCCCTATTATTTTTAGTAAAGTTCATGCTCGTTATCAACATACAGTCACTCGCTTTTCCCATGTGGGCAGGCAGAGACTATAGACCGCCATCTGCTACGATCAAAACACACAAGATCATGTTTAATTTGTTTACTAGTGTACTTAGTACCGCCCTATTTTTTTTTAAAGTAAAACATCATGATCATACAGTCACGCCCTATCCCATGTGGGTAGGCAGAGACTAGAGCGCATCCGCTACGATTTAAAAACTCAAGACTTTTTTATTAATTTACATAGGTATTTACCATCCAAAATTTCCCAATTACATAAAATATTTTATGAGTACTGAAATCTTCGTAATATAAAACCTAATCCTCTTTCAGCTGCGGATGCTGTAGCTTCAATAATCGGTACTGTCAATCAAGAGAACACACCAGAAATTAAACAAGAAGTAACAGAAGTTCAAGGAGAAACCGCACCTGAAATATCACAAGATCGTGTAACAGATTCTAATCAAGTAATAAGTCGCAAACCTGTGGTTGTAATTGAAAAGTCTGTAGACGTCGATATAGAGAATGATAGAGTAGTTAATAATGATAATTTAGAAAAGTCTGCAGATAATATATCTGCTGTAGATAGTATTGATGAGAGTGATAAAATTGAATTAGATGATTTGAAACCTTATTTAGATCCAGAGGTGAGTTATAGAAATATCTATACTTTTAAATCCATGTTATTCAACTCGTAAATTGATCTAGAAGAGTACACCAAAATGTTTGTATTTAAGATCATTGTTCATCATCATCGTACCGTCACTGCTTTTTCCCATGGGGGTAGGCAGAGAATAGTCTCTGCCTACCCCCATGGGAAAAAGCAGTGATATTATTATAGAATAATATCGTGTAAGAAAGATGTACTATTTTATTTGAGACTAGCAGTAGCTCGCGACTACGTAAGGGTGGAACGCTCCTACGCTCCTATTGGTCACAGCGTGATGTTTATAGCCTAACTCGATAAATGTACCATCAAACACTGAAATAATTTTTCAAATTGGACCAGTGGTTCCCGAGATTAGCGCGTTCAAAAAAAAACAAATACCAATAAACAATTTTTAGCTTAATAATTCTTATTTGAGATATTAATTTGTTTTACTCTCTTTAAAAGCGTTCCTCCGGTAGTGGAAAAGTAAGTGATTGTGATTATTATAATCATGTAGTTGTGTGTATCTAGTAGCGTTTTTGAATATGTAGTCACTAGCGATTTAATAAGTAAGTATTATCAGTCTTGTTATAAATGGAACTCGAGTTTTTTAAGTGTTGTATAAATGAAACAAATGGTTAAGTAAATTATGTTAAGTACAAAGTATTGACCCTTTATATTATTTAGTTTTGACAGGAGTTTTTTTTTGTGTATACGTACAGGTTTTAGAAGAAGAGGTAAAACTTGAACAATTTGAGAAGCCAGATGAAGTTACCCACGAGGAGGTGATAGACAGAATTAAAGAAGCTATCAACAAATTAGAAGATGGATTGAAAGTAGAAAGTGCATCTATCGGCTCACCGAAACCTCAAATCAAGATAGAAATACCTCGAATTGAAATGCCTGAAGTGAAACCTGAAGTTGAAACACCAAAAGTTGAGTTAAAACCAGAGATTGTAGATGATAAAGGCGAAAAGAAAGTATCCAAGATAAAGAAAGGGAAGAAATTAAGGATGTTGCGTGAGAAGAAGGTTAAAAAACAAGTGGAGAAAGTGAAATCAGAGTTGGAAGAGATGAGGAAACAAGTGGAAGAAATGAGAAAACAAATGTTGAGGAGTCAGGAGATGTCGAAAGGAACAGAGATGCCTGAAAGTTTCTTGTTGCCGGGCGAGTGGTGTTGCAAGTGGGTGAATGGACAGCCGGTCGGAACTGTCAGTGAAATGGAATGTGAAATGAAATACGATCTTAATGGGAAACCGGCGTTGCCTAGGAGAAGTGTTCAGGTAATTGTTGTCCCTAACCTATAAATTTAGAGACTTAAACTATTTAGAAATTGAATTCCGTAGGTAAGTCTTAAAAACCGTAAAATTTGTTTTAATTAATCAACATAAAAAAGGGGCGTGGTCAAAACTAAGTCACGCCTACTTTTTATGTTTACTAACATTGTTGTTTATTGCAAACAAGTCGTGTGAAATGTCCGTGATTATGTTTGATATTGCAAACGTGTATTAATTTTTTTTTTGTATTCAGGTGGAAGACAAGAGGTTACCTGAAGGATGGACTAAGCACATGGTGCGCAGGAGTTTAGGACACTCAGCTGGAAAGTGGGATATTGTTTTGATCAGGTATTTATTAAAATAGTGGTTTTGTAATTGAATCTTTATTTTGTTTGTTTTTACCAACTAATTGTTCCGTAAGGACCTATAATTAGGTTTTGACTTTTAAACTAGTCCTAGAAAAATACTTTTAAATGTCTACTTATAATATTTTTAATTCTTATCTTTTAAATAAAAACATCCCAAGTATAGCCATTATTCTACAGATGTATTGAAATATAAAACTGGCGATTCTTACCTTTGCATCATTGCATGATTATTAAAATTATCTTCACAGCCCCGACAACCGCCGCTTCCACACCAAGAATGAAATGAAGATATATTTGGAAAATAATCCGGATCAAAACCTTAGTGGTTTTGAGCATGCTTTAACAGATTTTGGTGTACATTTGAAATTAGCACGTAATATGGGCTGGATAACTAATACACCGGATGGTATTGCTAATGGGCCGGATAATCGTTTACAAGCCGGCACTATTAGTAGTACATCGCCATTGATAAAACGAAAAAGTTTGAGTCTTAAGAAAAAGGGAATTAAAAAAGTACCAAAGCTCACTATTAAAATGAAGAGGCCTTCGGTGAGTTTCATCAGAGTTCATATTAAATTGGTAAATCTGTGGTTGGCAATGAATTGAGCATAAAAGTGTCGCCACCCCATTTTTAATTAGTGCTGTAAAAGTCAAGAGACAATGGTGCCGATTCCACGTGCACAACTAAACTTAACTTAACTAAAAAATTAAAACAACTATTGCTGTATTATTTGGCTATTTTGTTGTGCACTTTTATATTATTTATAATTGTTAGTCTTATAAACAGTTTTAATAACAAGATAGTTCAGTTAACATTACGGAATTGTGTTATTGAGATTATCAATTTTCATTTTTATGGTTCCGTACCCAAAGGGTAAAAACGGGACCCTATTACTGAGACTTCGCTGTCCGTCCGGCCGTCCGTCTGTCACCAGGCTGTATCTCAAGAACGGTGATAGCTAGAGAGTTGAAATTTTCACGTATTTCTATTAGTATTTCATGTATTTCTATTGCCGCTATAACAACAAATACTAAAAATAAAATAAAATAAATATTTAAGGGGGGCTCCCATACAACAAACATGATTTTTTTTACCGTTTCTTGCTCGATACTAATAACGTTGTCTTATGTTGCATAGATAATGGTACGGAACCCTTCGTGCGCGAGTCCGACTCGCACTTGGCCAATTTTTTAGTTAAGTTTAGTTGTGCACGTAGTATTGGTACTAATGTAAGCCAATATGATAAGTTGCAAATTTTATATGTATGTATTTTTAAAATATGTAAGACGCAGTGACTGCAGTTTTTTGGTAGGAACCAAAAAGTGCTCAATGCGGCCAAAGTTCTTTTTCTTTACAAATAAACAACTCGATCATGGCTGTATCTAGGATTTGCTTATTTTTAAGGTTTTAAATGTTTCGTAAAAGAAGATAGAGATAAAATGTAGTAAATTCATTACTTATAAAACAAAATCATTAATTTTGTATGTATGTCCCTATGTGAGCTTATATCTTCAAAATTACGCAACAGATTTTGATGCGGTTTCTTATAATAATATAGAGTAGTTATAGAGGATGGCTTTCTTGTATAATTTGATAGGGTTTTATGTCTAAATTCCACGCATACGAAGTTGCAAAACAGGTAGTAAATAAATCTGTAATGTAAAAAATTCTCAAAACAATGATCCTGGCAATGCCCATGAACTCGGTATATATTTTCATGTATTTTTTCACTGTGTAAATGTCATGTTTTAATATACTGATGTATAAAACTATCCATCTGATAAATACAGGTAACGTACGATGAGTTTGGCGTCGCATCTACTTCGACAGAAACTGCTGAAGGACAGGTACCTGAAAATATGGAACAATATAATGCACCCACTTTGGAAGATGGATACAGTATGTGTTACGATTTAATTATTACACACTAAATAATAATATACTAGTGCTTTAAATGATGTAATTCATATTTGCTATCTGTTTTTTGTCATTTGACTACTTTAGATTACAAAGAATGGTCATTTCAACGTACTTTGCATTTACAGTCTGTGTTGGTTCTCTGAAAGTTCAAGTAATAGACAACTTACTCCGATGTCCCGCTGAAGGTTGTCTCAAAAACTTTCGCAATAATACTCTACTGAAAATGCACATCAAACATTACCATAGAGAATTAAGAAAGATGATGGGAGCCACTCCCAAAGTCCTGGATCTTGCATCTAAAAGAACAATGCCTCCTATCGAATTTGGTAAAAAACCGAGAAAAGATGGTAAAATTATTAAAGTGAAATTGCCACGACCACCAAAACGTAAACATGAAGATATGAGAGAAATCAAAGATGATATAGATCTCCAAAGGCCTTCGACACCTAAAATGGACACTGATATGGCCATTCCAAGGAGCCAAGATTCTCCTAAACTGCGTCAAGCCTTGATTAACAAACCTGTTAAGCGACCCAGGGTATTGCTGCCTGTTCGTAAGATGGAACCTGAACAGGCAATACCTGATTCAATGAATGAGGATTTAGACTTTGAGAATATTGAACCAATAAATCGAGTACCAGAAATATTTGAAATGGAGAATTTAGATTTTGAAACGGCGATATCTACGCATACAGTTACGAAGCCTACTAAGGGTAGAAGTGATAAGAATAAGAAGCCTTTTGTGATGCCTCCAAAGGCTTTGTTGAGTGAGGAAGAGGACTGGTTTGCCATGAATTCTGATGTGGAGACCAGGTCGAGTTTCCCACGATCAGGTACTCCTGATTCAAAGTTAGATGGTAAAGCAGCGCTTGCGTCGTCTGAATCTAATGAAGATAATAAAGAAACAAGCAATATGTACATGTATAATGAGAGTAAGTTAATATAATTGTTTTCTTTTTCGTTACCTGTTTTTTATTGGTATAAAGACCACACTAATTTCGTTATTATTTATATTTTTAATAATTTTATTGATGTTATAGCTGCATCGAAGACTCGAGCAGTGATTTTATTATTATATTCTTATGGTCTTATTCATAATGACTTATCGGAGGTTTAAACGGAGATTTTATCGGAGAGATAATAAACGTTTTATCGTAAAAAGACTATTATGAATAACAATTTTCGCGATCCATTAAACCTCCGATAAGTCATTATGAATAAGACCATTAATATTTGACTGTTTTAAATTTTTCTAAATGTTTGTTGTTTATACCTTCCAGGTGGCGAACGTATAAAGATAGTTCACATGAAACGTGAAGAGATAATAAACTGTCACTGTGGATATCGTGAGGAGGATGGTCTGATGGTGCAGTGTGAACTGTGTCTATGTTGGCAACACGCGCTGTGTCATAATATACAGAGAGAAACTGATGTAAATACATTATGTTGATATTCTTTGTATAAAGCCTTCAGAGCATTAATGAAACTGGAGATGGCATTGTCATATTTCCAGAAGGGAGAAGGGTATCACCCCACTAATGTATAGTTCAAATGTTTTTCTGAAATAACGTTCAGTAGACGGCAGCACTGAACCTTCAGGTCCAGAATCGTAGGCATTCGACATTTTTCATCCTATTTGATTATAAGAGAATGCCTCGTTAAGTCCATCTATATACCATAATATATGTACAAAGTTTTGAATAATGTATCGTGTGATGATTAAGAGTTATATGGATATAATTGTTTGCTGATCACGAGGACACGGGTTCGATTCCCGCTCGGGACATCATTTGTGTGATATTTCTAATTGTCATACAAATGTTTGTTCTTTGTCTGCGTGTTTACTATGTATTATAAGTATGTATTTACAAAAGAAAAGTGTACTACACCGTTCAAATGAGATTAGGATTGACTCCGCGCCACGTTGTGACGTCATAGCTGTCAATTCGAACAAGTCTGGTACGGTTACCAAAAAAAAAATCTAATATCGATTCTTAAATACAATTTTTTTATCATTTTATCGTCATCGTTTGCTAATTTAGGAGTAGTTGAAGAGACTACAAATAAAACAATATATGATTTGATATTCACAAACACAAAATAACAGCACTAAGAAATAAAAACAATGACAAACTACTATTTTTAAGTAATTCCAAATATGTAAATATGTTTATAAAGACTGTTGTTATCCTTAATAAATAAATAAACCACACCACAACCAACAACGACAAAATGGCGGTTGACAATGCAACAATATTATCATTGTTTTTAACAACGAAATTATGAAATGAATAGTTTTTCTATTTAATAATGTCAATATAATATTAATACTAAATAATTTAAGAGGTTTTTACTATTAAGAGGATACCAAAATAGCTTGCATTTTTCTACGTACGAAGTTTTCATTGTTTCTTTAGATTGAATGGCTAGAGCTCTAATTTTTAAGTATATGTTTTTTCAATATATGATCTAGGATCGCATAAACTCAGAAACGCGATTGAAAAAAGTTTTCTCGATAGAAAATCTTAGCGAAACAACCTCTCTAATTTTTAATTTTTTTCATTTGTCGGTCTATTATCGCGTATTAACTAATGAAATAACTTTAAAAACATAAGTAACTTTTATATATAGAAACACGTAAATCAGAATGAAAATATATTTAGTAGATTTCGAGTAAACAAAAAAAATATCCCTAATTCTTCATTTTCTATACCTACTAGCTGTGTTAATATGTACATGTCGACGATAATATTGATGTAGGCCCTTAAAATAACTGAGATTAGATAAAACAAACAAAAATATTATTGATATGCAAAAAAGGTTTAGTTGCTGACGGTACTTTTCAATTCACTTTTGACAGATAGAGGTCATTGCCAATCCTATACTCATTTGAAACGTTTAGTATCTATTCTGGTACTCATAAGACAAGCATAAGCTTAGCTTGGGATCAGAGGATGTTGCGTGAAATTTGCATGAATATTTATTTAAAAAATTGGTCAAGTGCGAGTCGGATTCGCGCACGAAGGGTTCCGTACCATTATCTATGCAACATAAGGCAACGTTATTAGTATCGAGCAAGAAACGGTAAAAAAATCATGTTTGTTGTATGGGAGCCCCCCTTAAATATTTATTTTATTTTATTTTTAGTATTTGTTGTTATAGCGGCAATAGAAATACATCATCTGTGAAAATTTCAACTCTAGCTATCACCGTTCTTGAGATACAGCCTGGTGACAGACGGACGGACAGCAAAGTCTCAGTAATAGGGTCCCGTTTTGACCCTTTGGGTACGGAACCCTAAAAAGATATATTATTTGAACATCTATCTATCTATTTATGTTACCAGGTACCAGACAAATACACATGCAGTATATGTCTAAACCCACGTCGTGGTCGTCGTTCAATGCGGTTTGTTCACGACCAGGATCGCTTATATGAAGGATTATTACCTGGAGCGCGGCCTGATGAAGCTTTGAGACGATCACATGAACTGAGCGGTAACTTGTTGAGGATAGAAGACGCTTTACATGCATTAAGATTGAAGTACTATGTGGCTACGTGAGTATCTATTATATCTAATATGCTAATAATATAAAGAGAAAATATTTCTTTTGGAACGAATAGGCTCTAAAACTACTGAACTGATTTAAAAAGTTGCAACATTATTCCCAATGAGCATATAATTATAAATTATATCTTATATATAAAAATCAATTGCCGTTCGTTAGTCTCGCTAAAACTCGAGAAAGGCTAGGCCGATTTTGGTGATTTTGGTCTTAAAATGTTCGTGAAAGTCCAGGGAAGGTTTAAACGATGACAAAATATTTAGAGTTCTAAAATTCCACGCGTACGGAGTAGCGGGCATCAGCTAGTCTAATATATAAAATTCTCCTGTCACGGTGTTTGTAATTATACTCCTCCGAAATGGCTCGACCAATTTTTGTAAAATTTTGTGTACATATCCGTTAGGTCTGAGAATCGGACAACATCTATTTTTCATCCTCCTAAATGTTAAGGGTGGTCCACCCCTGACATTTGTATGGCAAAACAACGTTTGCCGAAACAGCTAGTTTTTTATAAGAAAGAATAGAGATCCTTGCATATATAAAAACAATATAAAGTACAGTAGCAAGTTAACTTGCGCCACCAGCGAGTTAACTTCTTATTGTCGTTTGAATGGCAAAAGCGAGTTGAGTTGTAAGTTAAAGTAATTTATTAATTTTGCAATTGACATGCTATGCTTTTTACTTAATAAATCAAATTATGGTGGAAAAGGTCACTTTTTCGTCATAATTTTGATTTATTAAGTTGTAAGTTGTTAATAAAGCTGACATGAATACAACGCGATCCTATTTTTCGGTAAGTCAACCAATTTAACTGGCCAACGTGTAAACGGCTGAGTTTAGTACAGTCCTTATTATTCTATTAACAACTTATTATGAATATATAACTCGCCTATGTTTGTATATTACTTTATACTAACTACTTAACACATAATTAACTGTTTACTTAACTCACTACTGTACCTAAATATTGTAAATCGGCCATAAGGCAAAGTAGCAAAAATGAAAAAGATGTTTTTTTTTGTATAATTTATTAAGCATTAATTTATTAATTTTTGCAATTGACTTGCTATGCTTTTACTAAATAAACTAAATTATAGTGGAATATTATTAATAATATATATATAATTATAATGATAACCATGAATGGAACTTGAACCCACGACCTCGGAATACCATTCCGTTGCTCTCCCATCTGAGCTATCATGGTTCCCGCACATGTTTACCAAATCTTCCACTACAATCTTCGCAATGTTTACGCAAACCAATTGCAGGATAATCCTAAGTCATATATTTATTTATTATTTATAATAATATGTGTAAAAACTGACTGTTAAGTTGTATTTAATGTAAGCAGCAATAAAAGCTTTTTTCTTTCTTTCTTTCAATGTGAGTTAAGCATCGCATCGATTTTTTTTGTAAAATGCCATCTATTTAGCGGTTTGCACCAACTTGATCAAGGGTCGTGGGTTCAAGTCCCGCTCATGGTTATCTTTTTTTCCACTATAATTTAGTTTAATTAATACTAGCTCTTGCCCGAGACTCCGTCCGCGTGGATTTTTTTTTTACAATAAAATTTAGCCTATGTCCTTTCTCAGGGTCTAAAGATAGTCTGTGCCAAATTTCATCAAAATCGGTTGAGAGGTTTAAGCGGGAAAGCGTAACAGACAGACAGACAGAGTTACTTTCGCATTTATAATATTAGTAGGGATATTTAGGTTTGTTTTCAAAATTTCACACGTATGAAGTTAAAGGTAACCATAAATTATGATGGAATATACAATTTTACAGTAAGAAAGATCATCCCAAGCTATATCTGTGGGCGAAAGATTGGGAGCACGTCGAGATACAGACTACTCAAGAGAAACTGAACTCTGATTATTCAGATCTGAGCATTATCATCAATAATGTAGGTAAAGAGAACTTGCCTATCAAACCGGACGATGTTAAAGATATACCACAGGAGTTTAGAACATCACCTTCAGAAGACAGCGAACATGACAGGTATGTTCTCTCTCCAGCTCATTACGTTCCACTGTTGGGCACGGACCTCCTCCACTTTGGGAGGGATTATGGTCTACTGTGCCGCGCTGACCTGATGTGTTGGCACAGGGTTTATTTTTGAGTTATCCGTCAGTAGATGTTAACTGCTTATATATGACAGCTATGTTATTGTATATTAATTATAATATTTTTAATAAATACAATTTATTTATCATCATACCGTCAGGTCTTTTTACCGTGTGGGTAGACAGAGATATAGTAACATCTACTACGATCTAGTTACATGTTCTTGGAATTATTTACACTCATACATCTGATCATATTATTATTATATGCCCGATGGTTGTAACAACTGGACACTCTTAACGCACCATGTAACAGTCAATCACGAGGATGCGAAGTTTGATTCCAGCATACACCAAGTATTTGTGTAATATTTGTGCTGATCTGGCTGTGTTCTAGGTATTTACAAAAGAAAATTGTTATTGTAGTATATCCGTAACATAAACAAATAAGCCTAATTTTTGACCAGAGTACATTGTGTAATATGTACATAAATTTTTATTTTCTTTTAGGTTCTCCCAACGCGACTTGCCACTAGGATCTCAGTCATTGCTAAGCGGGTTACTGTCCAGTCCTGGTGGAACATCTTTAGACCTTCCCATTAGCACGTCGGAGTTGGAGAGACTTGCTAAATCTGTTCAAGGTATAACTTTTCTCAGCCCACTTAGAGAATGTATCATCGTCATTCGTCATAATGGGTCGGCGCAACGTGCATATTTAGTATTATTCTGTCAGACGTCATATCCGCGTTATCTACTCTTTTTTCGTATCCTTATTCACACAGTCGATTCATATTTGCTTAGGTCTTCCTCTAGACTTTTTCCTTCCATGTTAATTTGCAGAAATTCCTCTAATAAATTCATTTCATAGTTTATCCATTCGCGTGACGCCACGTTTAGTTTCCAGTTTTCGTCTCTCACATAACATGTGTTTGTTTCTTGGATGCCACTTACAGCACGCTGTAGGGGAAATGGGGTGGTGACATTTATATTCTTAAACTGTGTCACCACACTGATATTTATAAAATATTTGTTATTAATTCATATATTGATAACAAATATTTAATATTTGTTTAGAACAAGAGCACCAAGGCGCGTTAGTGTCAGCGCCAGTTCCTGAAGCAGCCATAGAGAACAGCGCGTGTCGTGAACGTTTGTTGAAACATTTACAGAGGTGTCAGGCACTCATCGACGCCAGGCTTGACTCTATCGAGGCGCAGGTCGCAGGTTTGTATTCAAATATTATTTATTATAAGCCACGCAAATTGGTAATGCGCTGGAACCTTGTCAAATTAACGCCCTTGTGACGTCATCAGCAAAGAAAAAGTACAGCTAACAAAATGTAATATTCTCATCTATACGTCACTATGACGTCACCAACATGGCCGCCAGGTGCATTACCAATTTGTGTGGCTTATACTAGCTCATTATCGGGATTATTATCTGTGATATTATTATTGTGTGATCTTTATGTCATAGAAATGTTTGTACTGCGTCTTTATGTTTCTATGTATTATCATCATCATAACATCACGCCTTTTTCCCATGGGGTAGGCAGAGACTATAGAGCGCCATCTGCTACGATCCAAACATACTTCCTTAGCTTCATCCACACTCATACATGCCCGATGGTTGTAAGTACTACGCACTTGCCCTTTTTTTTTGTATACCGGCGATAGCATCATTCTATGTATTATAAGTATGTATTTACAAAAGAAAAGTAGTATATGTATTCTATCCGTATTCTGGTACCCATAACACAAGCATATAAGCTTAGCTTGGGACCAGAGGACGTTGTGTGAAATGTCCATGAATATTTATTTTTATTATTATGGGTTCCGTACCAAAAATTAAAACGGGACTCTTAAATAATAAAACCTCCCTGTCCATCACATGTCATTTGCCCAACCCTAACTATATGTATCTGTGGTTGCTGTAACAATAATAATAATAATAAATATTCACGGACATTTCACACAACGTCCTCTCATCATCATTCTGCTGTTCTTAACTATGTCATTATTTGGGGTCTGTGCAACGTGTCAGCATGTCGCAATGGGTTTTAGGTAATGGGTGCCGCCTGTTTGATGTTAACCCTCCTCAGATATTTGTTGATGTCCTCTGTTGATGCTATCACAACAAATATTAAAAACCAGAATACAATAAATATTTAAGGGGCTGCTATATGATACTCTTAGACAACATGATGACTGGTGATGGACTCCTCGACTTGTAGTTGTCCACTTTTTTGTGTTGCAAGTCATAATATTTATTATGTTTTGTTAACAGAACTGGAGTCTCAAGACCCATCATTTGTGGACGACGAGACTGCAGAGTACTTCCCACGCACCAAACAGACTATACAGATGATGATGAGGGACCTTGATACTATGGAGGAGCTGGGGATTATCACTTAGACTTATATATATATATATATCATAGAGATTCTCTTGTGTATTTATTGATGGAACACAGATAATTAAGAACAATATTCGAGGCTAGATTAGATTGATAACATGTTGGCGTAGCTTGCCTTAGAGAAAGTTTAAAATGTAGTTCCAGGCAGAACTATGCCCTGCTGTTTTGCTTCCATGCTTTCTAGAGGTCGCTCCTTACATTGTATGTACAGACCTACTGAATATAGCTATTTATGAATGGAATCGCTGCAAACATTGACACAGGAATTTTAAATGTTATAAATCTTATTTTCATGAGGCAATTATTAAGAACTCATCACTTTTTCATTATTGAACTGATTACATACAGAATGTTTAAATAAAACTAACTTTTACGGATTTAGACGCGTATATTTGTTTTAAATTTTGGCCCGACGTTTCGGAGACTTTGCAGTAACCATGGTCACGGGTGAGACTGAAACAGTCTCACCCCTGACCATGGTGACTGCAAAGTCTCCGAAACGTTTCAGTCTCACCCGTGACCATGGTGACTGCAGTCTCCGAAACGTCGGGCCAAAATTTACGCGTCTAAATCCGTAAAAAGTAGTTTTATTTAAACAGATGAGTCGCGCAAGTGTTAGAAAATATTATGATTACAGATAGTCCAGTCGTGGGAGATAATGACATGGATGTGGCTTGATGTACAGAATTTTTTTTTTCTAATTAGTCCGAAAAAATGTACAGAATCCGAAAATCAACCTGCTGCGTGGGGAAAATAATGGGAAGTTTGTTTAAATAAACGGAAACTGCAAAATGACTGATTTTGACTTGAAAAATCCGTTGTAACTTGAAAAGCAAGCCTGTTTTTTTTTTGTTTTTTTTTTTTTTCGTTTTTCTGTCATTTAACAATCAAAATCAGTCATTTTGCAGTTTCCGTTTATTTAAACAAACTTCCCATTATTTTCCCCACGCAGCAGGTTGATTTTCGGATTCTGTACATTTTTTCGGACCAATTAGAAAAAAAAAGTTCTGTACATCAAGCCACATCCATGCACCTATCTTTTTTTGGCTCCCACGACTGGACTAAGAATGTTTTGCTTTAAGAGTAAATAAATTACAACAGATTTGATTGAATTTTCTTAAAATGTGTAAAGAAAGTTCAAATACATAATAATATATTTTGTAATCAGTTTTATGATGACAAAGAAACCAAATGTATAAATTGTATCTTAGAATTTTTAAAAAGTAAAATAATATTTATAAACTTCAGAATGTGTTTTATTATTAACAGCTGTTTTATAAGTTTATACAATGCATGTCCAAACAGAACAAAAATCCTTACAGATTACTGGTAAATATTGTGTAATTTAATAAAAAATACAACATATCAACATGAAAAATTTTATTATCTTAAAATATAGATACAGAAATCAACCTTCATAAAACTTAGGGAGTTGGTCACCAAGAATAACTGAACGTTCAACACCAGCTTCAGTAATCACACCTAAACGAACCACACCTCCAGAAGAACCATCACGTAACATGGCTAATGTTAGTGTGTTTGTTACAAACTTCATAGCTTCCTCCTTAGTCATGTTAGGCTTGAAGTTAGCATCAACATAACCATACACATAAGTGGAACCAGAGCCACCAATAGACACTTCTTGTCTTTGGACCATACCACCAATTGGTACTGTGTAAATTTGACCTGCAAATTATATAGGATTCAATATGGGAATCAACTTAATTTTCTATCAATTTTTCAATTTTTTTAACCCATTACTTTCATTAAATCGGCCATATTTACCTCCATTCTTCTTATCCCATCCAGCTACAAGGATGCCAGCAACCAATGAGTCACGGTAGTTATAACACAGCTCTCGGAATATAGCTGAGGCAGTCTGCACTAGTGGAGGCTCTCCCAACTCCATCATGTGGAAATCTACAAAGTACATAATATTAGTCATTAGTAACTTTCCCACTACTATTTGAAATAGCTATTTAAGAACAAACTTTTTTTAGGGTATTTTGTATCTCTCTTGAGTGTATCACCTCCTCCACCTTGAGAGGGATTATAGTCTACTGTGTGCACTGACCAAGCATGTTGGCGGAGAGTTTATTTTTGAATTTTTCATGTTTCATAGAGGAGGTTATGTGTGTATAATATCTCTTAGCTGCCTTTTACAGTACCCAGGGAAGAAAAAGGGGTGGTAACACTTGTATTCTTAATCCATTCCCATACAGATCTAGGGTAGTTAGTATACGGGAAGAAAAAGGGGTGGTAACACTTGTATTCTTAATCCATTCCCATACAGATCTAGGGCAGTTAGTATACAATACATTAAACAATGTAAAACGAGTAAAACTAGTCAAACTATCTATAACAAGACTAACTTGGATGCTTTCCTTTATTATAGGCCAATAATAATGTGATAGTTAATAAAATCCTATGATACAGATTGATAGGTTTAATTTGGATATTCTTGAATGATCTAGGATAGTTGGAATCTAAGTAGACTTCCAACAAGTAAAGGGTACTCACTCAAGTGATAAGAAACAATATCAGCAATGGCCTGTGTATCAGCTGCAGATCCAGAACGACAGCAGTAGATATGATCAGTGATCTTTGTCAACTTGTCAGTGACTCTGTTAGCGATATACGCGCCAGTTGTCGTACGAGAATCAGCTCCTATCACGACACCACCATTGAACTCGCAGGCCATGATGGATGTACCAGTACTATGGGCAGCATTCATCCATTCCGGCATGCAAGGATCCGTGTATGTGTTGATTACCGAATTCGCCATGTTTCTGTAATATATAATTCAGACCTAATATGTACGTAAAGTTACTTTAAAAAATTTAGAAATGCAACTGTTGTGAAAAGTTTGTTGTAGCGTCATTGTGTTCTAGGTTATGAATACACAGTAAATATGGGAATATTATTAAAAGTTATACTCAAAGGTATACTTACAATGATTTAATGGAACTATTTGTTATGAATTTTTAGTTTAAAAATTAAATTACTTTTTGAAAGTCACGGTTTCACTGTAGCGGCGAACTATCACTTCTCGCTGTCATTTGCTGTCATTGTCAAATTCGAAATCTTTTGGCAACTCATTTGCTCCGTTTCGGAGTATGCAGTATTCTTGCTAAATAAAAGTACTTCTGCAATAACTGATGAATGCGTTTACTGATAAATTTGTTTATCAACTGATAACATGTGTTTTTCACAATTCATATTTTACTTCAAGAACAACAGAATAAGCGCGCTTGGCGAGTTTTTTATTGAGCAGTATCATGGAGACTAGAAGAATCATAAATAATCGTTATCAATCAAAGCAATAGATGTCGCTAGGTGTTTAAAGTTGGAAAAAAAATGGATTTATGATAAAAATCAAAATGGTGGCGTAGTTTCCTACTCATAATCGTTTCTTTCCTTTCTTTTCACCTTTTTATACCTACCTAATAGTACAGATATCCATCATCGGACTGATCCTACATTCAAAATTGGATTTGCCAGCCGTCCCCTCTTAGCGCGGATAAGGCCCTCCCCTACTACTCCGGACTCCGGGCACAGTTATATCTGTGACTCCGGGTTACACCTACATATATATACATAGATATAGTACATATATATATATAGTTATACATAACATCTAGTCTCAGGTCCTAGATTTGTGATTTGTTCTCAGTCACCAGGGCCTTCTAGCTCAGTCTGCCCATAAGGATATCTAAATAATATTCCCCATTACTAATGATATTATGTATAGTAAATCTCAAAAATAAGCGATTTTTTTAACTTTAGAACAGTTAATAAAGGATTAGGATGGTTCTTTCCTACACAGAGAAGATATTTGATTATTGCAAAAGGTACCCAAGTGAAACCGCAGGGCATAGCAGCTAGTAGGTTCAAGATACCAGCGAAACTAATTTGAATCACGATAAGAATAAAGAAGTTATTATTAATTTGCTTTCTTATTTAATACTTATTTGCTTTCATTAATTAAAATAATATAAGCAAGCATCTTGCTTTTAAATTAACTGGCTAAAATTTAAAACAAATACATGCGCCGAAAACCGTAAAATATAAAGCGTGTAAAAAAGTTTTATTTAAACATATTGCTTTTATTATTTTAGGTACCTATATTTATAAATAAAAAAATTCATTATTAATTAATTAAAATTCAAAATATTATTTTATTTTCCGCGTAAAGTTGTAGCATTCTCCTTAATATATTGAGGTCTCGGTCTAAACATTTGTATCGCAATAAGAAGCCTCGCGATAAAATAAAATAATAATAGCAAATATTTTTCGCAAACATTGTTCAAATTCAAAAAGAAATTGCACTATCATCCATGCGTGGGTGTCCTCGACTCATTAGCATCCCTTGTCCTACTAATAAAAAGAAAAAAAAAGAAAAGAATCTGCTACGCCATACCATTTTGTACGATATCCCAAAATCAATGTTTATTTAAAAGTTATAAAAGACTATTCGATATTTTTGAATGCGTGCGACGTTTGTGATAAATGGGCTTTTTATTCGACGTTTTCATTGAGAAAGAATATAAAAGTAAAAAGAATATCGAATTTATATTTATTCACGAATTTTTCGATTCGCCACCGTTGTTCACTGTGATGGCACACGTCTTAGAAAATATTCTTATGTGTTCAATACTATAACTGTTTGATCTTGATACTTGTAGCCCTAAAACCATAATTGTTATTATTTAGGAACCTATTATAGGACTTAAATGTGATAATGCTCAAACATTAAAAATGATCTTAAACCATTAATTACTTCGTAATATTTACCACATCATACATTAAGTTTAATGAGATAGTATAAGATACCTTTTTGAAATGCCAACATAATATCATTTCAGCTTGAAGCTTTGTTTGCAAAATAGGTTACTAAATATTTGAACATTGACGGTCATTGACTTATTGCCTGCATTCTAATTACGGTAATAAATTATAATGTCCAACAAATGAGTCATAAATGACTACACCAAGAACTTAGTACCTACGTATCTACTACAGCTTCTGAAGCGGACAAATGCAAAGGCAAATGTAATTGATGACATTAGTTGGAACACCCTAAGAAGATTAATTAAATAAATATTAATGGATATTTCACACAACGTCCTCTGGTCCCAAGCTATGCTTGTATGCTGAATATGCTTTTATCTAATACTAGCTGATGCCCGCTACTAAGTACGCGTGGAATTTTAGATTCCAAAATATTTTGTCATCGTTTAAACCTTCCTGGACTTTCACGTATATGTCAAGACCAAACTCACAAAAATCGGCCCAGCTGTTCTCGAGTTTTAGCGAGACTAACGAACAGCAATTGATTTTTATATTTATGGGATAAATAAAGTGAAAATCGCCAAATTATACAAGTATTAATAAAATAAGTCACAGTATTGCCGCGTATGCTCAGCGGCAATAAGTAGGCGTATTATTGAGGCCGCGGCGACCCCGCGCACAATATACCTACGGCCGGTGGAAGTGGCTGTCAATCGCACTTGAATAATGACGCGTGCGGTGGCGACGTTTTGTTATTTATTTATTTCATACTCTCTGACTCCCCCGCGACCTTTACAATAGCCAGATGTTGATATTTTTTTCATTATTACAATGTATTTTAAGTTTCGATAGCTATTGTTGTTATGCCAGTTTCCGTTGGACCCTCTCGTCAGCTGAATAAAATTGTCAGTCGCTATCACAGTCGACTTGATTCATTATCTCAGACTACCCACATATTTAGACAATTACGTTGCAAATAAAGAATCTCGTTCTTTCGTAAACTTATTTATCATTAAAATCCACGTAATTGGGGCAAAGATTTTAAAAATATTGCCTCAGCTGTTTAAACAGTTATGTATTTGCGACATCAAAAAATGTAACGATTGTTTAAACAAAAACTTCAATTTGCGTATGGGTTACGTAATCCAATATTTAAAGACATATTTTAATAAATGGATAGGTATGTAATAAACGGAACTGTAAAACCAAGGGTACAAATTTAAAAACAAATAATTTTTTTTAATTCATCATCCTCCTGCCCTTATCTCATTATTTGGGGTCGGCGCAACATGTATTTTTCTTCCACAGTCTTCTATTAGCCGTCATGTTTGTGTCAACTCCTCTTTCTTTCCTGTCCTCTTTCACACAGTCCATCCATCTTTTCTTAGGTCTTCCTCTAGACTTTTTTCCTTCCACATTTATACTCAGAACTCTCCTAACGACATTACTTTCCCCTCGTCTCATAACATACCCATACCAGGACATCCGCTCGTTCTTCAATTTTTCAGTCACTGGCATCACTTTCAGACTTCCTCTAATATATTCATTCCTTATTTTATCCATTCGCGTGACGCCACACATCCATCTCAACATTCGCATCTCCGCAACGTGCATTCGTCTTACATCCATCGCTTTTGTTGCCCAGCATGAGGCGCCATACACGACAGCAGGTCTTATCACTGATTTATAGATTTTGCCCTTTAATTTAAGGGGCACTTTGGAATCGCAGATGGTTCCCGTGACCTGCCGCCATTTCATCCATCCTGCATCAATCCTGTGCTTTACCGCACGATCTACGTTGCCATCGCTCTGTATAACTCATCCGAGATACCTAAAGCTTTGGCATGCTGGCAGAAGAAAAAAAAAATAGATTTTTTTAATTGTCACAAAGTTATTCTTAATTTTCACATAGGCGATGCTTCTAGAGGGTTTTTAAAATTATTTATAACAGTTTAATAATTTAGGTTAAAGTCTGACTTTTACCTCGCCCTAAACTTAGAGTTTATATAATAACAGTATTAATAGTAGACATTTAACTATTAAAGAAAATAGAAGTAATTGAAATTATTTTATGGTTGATTGGTTGATAGACTATTTTCTATGTAACACTATGCTGTATGATGACGTCAAGTACTTTTAACCTTCCGATCTTCACTCCCTAGATAAATAATCTAAAAAACTTACACATAGATAGATAGATTTCATCAATTTAAACGTGCCGCTGAATGTATATAAGAGCTTATATACACATGATACGGCAGGTTTATGATGAATGGCTTCTGATAAATAGACCTGGGCAAAAACTATACCTAATAGAGGAAAATATTTATATGAAAGTGTAATCTCGTTGGTTGGCTTCCTCCCAAACACGGGTCAAAAGAAAATATAACGACGCGAAACAACTTTGTTGAAGACTTAGAACATCATCTTTTTCTATATGCTGGTATTAGGTAGGTACATATAAAACACCCAGACGCATGAAAAGCAGTTTACACAGTAGATACAGATATTACACGGACAATTATTAATTTTATTTAAGCCTACGCGATTTCAACACATAACTTGAAAATATTAGCGAGAATATTTACAAGCACGTTAATTATTATAATTTTTTTCTAATACTTTACCTTCTCTCCCTACATTTCGACCGAGTTGCATCGATCGTGGTCACTGGAGATAAGTCTTGAATCGACTTTTTGTTATTTTCCGCAAGAACGTCGTTTTTGACGAGCCTCGTGGTCGAGTGGTTCATGTAACGGACTGCCGATCAAGAGGTCGTGGGTTCAATTACCGCTCGGAACAATCATTTGCGTGATTTTTCTAATTGTCATACAAATGTTTGTACTGCGTCTGGGTGTTCCTATGTATTATAAGTATGTATTTACAAAAGAAAAGTAGTTTATGTATTATATCTGTATTCTGGTACCCATAACACAAGCATATAAGGCTTAGCTTGGGACCAGAGGGTGTTGTGTAAAATGTCCATGAATATCTATTTATTATTAAGTATTTATTTATTTTACTTTTAATTTTTTGCTGTGTTAAAATCCAATATATAAAATTCTCCTGTCACGGTGTTTTTTAATTATACTCCTCCGAAATGGCTCGACCGATTTTCGTGAAATTTTGTGTACATATCCGTTAGGTCAGAGAATCGGACAACATCTATTTTTCACACCATTTTTCTTTTTTTTTTTAGTGTGGCAAAACAACGTTTGCCGGGTCAGCTAGTGTTATCTAAAATTTTATACTTTAGCCCAATATATGATGTACTTGTATATAATACACCATATACATAATAACGTGTCGGTATTTTGCTGATGTTATCCGCTACCCCTCAAATTGCTAAGTAATCCACGTTTCTCTTCCCTAAATCTATCAAAACAACCCTAATGTCCACGTCCTTTATTTGGAATACAGTTTTTTCCTCCTTGCTCGTGCCAACAAAGGCACTTCCTTTTATATAAATTTGATACGATATTTTATAGAGGATTGTAAGCACGCGTTAGATTCAACTTTTTTTTATTACGATAGGTGGCACGGGGCAGGCGGTTCGGCTTGTGGCAGGGGGTCGAAGGGAGACGGCCGTCCCCTAAAAAGTTATGTATTTTTTTCCTCTTTTTTCCCATCGACGTGATGAAACGGCGAGCAATATTGATCCGCCTCGCGTTAGATGTAATAAGCTTACAAGCTTTCTCCGTTCTAATAAGTAAGTAGGTATATTTTTTTTTTATTTAAGTTTTTTCTTAAGCAAGACTTGAATATTATGTAGAGAAGGATCTTTTTTACTCAACAGTTATGAAAATATACATTTATTATCAACCGTGTAGATGATGAGCTTATCCCTCCATGCTAGTGGTACATTCATTTACGGATTATTCTATTTTGAAATTATTTTATCTGACTTAATATCAATGTCTCACTTTACCGCCGCTTCAGGACAAGCCGTCTCCTGTATGAAAACATCCCGTGCAAAAAAATAAGTTGAGTTTTTTTTCGCCATTCTTTAAAAGAAACATCAACGACGACGTTACTATGTGTACAATAGCTTCTGACCAACTTTCTCCCAAATCCCAAATCTCAAATCTCATGATAATATATACGCACTGACTTATATTATCATGAGATTTGGGAGAAAGTTGGTCAGAAACTGAAACTCAACTTATTTTTTTGCACGGGTTGTTTTCATACAGGAGACGGCTTGTCCTGATGCGGCGGTAGAGTAAGATAAAAAGAAAATAGCCTATTTGAATATATTATTATGAACTATGTTTGACGTAAATAAGTCTTCCCATAGAATTAGGATGTATATATCTAATTATATTAATCTTCCTAGAATGCTCCTACGTCTTTCTTCAGAATTAATTTTGTTTTCTTTCCCTTCGTCCATCACAAGAGGGATAGCTTTGCGCATTTGCCATCTTTAATATCCATAACGAAAAGTTAATTAAGTATACTTAGGTATACATATTTATAGTATAAGTATACTTAACTAACTTTTCGTTATGGATATTACGTAACGTATTTGTTTTAATGTTGGCATAGGTTCAAACGCAGGTGTGAGAGTGGCGCACGTCCATCCCTTTATATTGGCCATTATGTTCAGGAACAAGCTGCTGGTCCAAGCCACATGCCCACATACAGCATGTTGCCAAATATTGGTGCAATAAATTATTGCATTATCATGGGTCATCGATATCACCAGGGCTCAATAATGAGACGTTTTTAAACGAAAAAATCTTACTACTTTTATAGTTTTAAAAATAGAGCTTTAAAAATCTACAATTTTAAGTGAAATCATAAATAACCAGCAATTATTTAATTATGTGAAACTTTTTAAATTGTAGGTTGTGGACTTGTTAATCAGTTTAATCACACAAAGTTTTTCAAGTTTTATTTAAATATTGTGAAATAAAAACGAAGATTTTTAATCGAAAACAATGTATTATTTTGTACCACGTCAGAGACACTTGTAACAACATTGTGTTTATAAATAGCGAGAGTGTTTGTATTAAGTTGTGTTACCAACTAAATATTACACATAACAATGGTAGTACTACAATTAAAACAAGTGTTCTTTAAAGCAGAACTGATTATTATTAAAATTTGAATCACTATGTCCCGTGACTTCAAACTTTAGTGTTATGTCGTAGTTAATTATTTAAAAGGGATAGATCTGGTCATAATATGGGCGTAGCTCGGCGTTAAATTAAACGGCTCATCTCCTCTCCAATTGAAAATCTATAATAATCTAGAAGTTTGTTTGTTTAATTTGTACGTGTCCATCTCAGGAACCACTGGTCCGATTTGAATAATTCTTTCAGTGTTGGATAGTACATTTATAGAGGAAGGCTATAAGCTATATAACATCACGCTGCAACTACTAGAAGCGAAGCATCCGTGATTCGAACATTTTCTAAAATTCCACGAGTACCAATTCGCGGGCAACAGCTATACTAAATAAAATTGCTTAGAAACAAATTGTATATTTTTATTGTTTTATTTTCTTCAAGGCTCCAAATCTTAACCTTGACTAGTCATTTGATTTAAAATGTATCTAATTAATTGTATTCGATAACATTTTGTAATTCTGATTAATTTAATTGTTAGTTAGATCCGAAACTTAAAATGAATCAATATTGAAGAAAAATACGTCTATAGATATCGAAACTATGTAATAAATATAAATAGTTGTTAAGAGGATACCAAAATAGCTTCGTGCATTTTTCTACGTATGAAGTTTTCATTGTTTCTTTAGATTGAATGGCTAGAGCTCTAATTTTTAAGTATATGTTTTTTCAATATATGATCTAGGATCGTATAAACTCAGAAACGCGATTGAAAAAAGTTTTCTTGATAGAAAATCTTAGCGAAACAACCTCTCTCATTTTTTATTTTTTCATTTTTCGGTCTATTATCGCGTATTAACTAATGAAATAACTTTAAAAACATAAGTAACTATTATATATAGAAACACGTAAATCAGAATTAAAATAATATATTTAGTAGATTTTGAGTAAACAAAAAAAATATCCCTAATTCTTCATTTTCTATACCTACTAGCTGTGTTAATATGTACATGTCGACGATAATATTGATGTAGGCCCTTAAATAATTATTATTTGTAAATAATAATTATTTGTTAATTGCCTACGAGGTGTTGCTGAAAATCAGCGCTGCGTTGTTTACAGCGACGCAGCTTTATGCTGAGCTTCATCTCTTTTTGATGAGTATGTTTTTGTTTTACATGGAGTTTATTATTCTTGAATAATTTCGTAGATATTGTAATAACAACCATACAACTTGTGTCTGTGAACTATGTTACTATGTTAGTCTCATCAAAATAAATATTTTCTTTCTTTCTTTCTTTCTTTCATACATAATTTTGTAGACCGTATGTGATATTTTTTATGAACATTGAAATGATATCCAAATACGTCATAACATAACCGTAACTTAGAACTTATCAAATCACAGAATGTTCTAGAAATGCCCGTGACTTTCGTAGCTCATAGATTTTTTTGGAATCATTTATAATATTTAGAGAAATCCCGAAATCAAACCCCATGCCTACACGCCAGGCATGACTAGTCCAGATTCCTATTCGATGTAGATGAGGCATGTGCATCATTAAATGAGAAGATCTGGTTCACGACAGTAACTTCTTGCCTAAACAAAACTCTACAACGACGGACTCTATGCCAATGTATAAGAATAAAAAAAAAACCACGCTGTATCTATAAAATTCGAAATTCAAATAGGCGATTATTTTTTTATGTGCTGCTGTGTCAAGCCCGTTGGAGCGCGCTTAGATCAGCTCTTTGGGGTCACTTTTTGGAGATTATTGCTCTTTGTGAGATGGAGTCGAAAAATTCGGACAAAGCGAAGAGGTACTATTGACTGACCGGGATTTTTTTATAATGCGTATTGAATAACGGCGGATTACCAACGTTGGTATCGTTAACATCTTTATTTTGGTTTACGAATAGCGTCGAGTGCTTGGAAAATGTGCAGTTTAGATATAGATCTTTATACTCCCTACGTTTTTAGATTATTGTACCTATAAATAAATAAATATAAATATTCATGGACATTTCACACAATGCCTTCTGGTCCCAAATGACCCTGGCCCAGGCTGGCCCTGTTCGGGAATTATGAGAACATAATTATAAAAAATTTAAAAAAAATTATTAATTTTTTTTTAAAATTAAGTATATGAAATAAATGATTCCAACAAACTTAATATATTGTGTCTCCATTTCATTCCCTAATTATATTAATGCAAAATAATAGGTAAAGTGCACCAAATTTCAGTATTTTAAGAAATTTTATACTTGATCACGTGAGTTTCGGTTTCGGTTTCGGCCAGATAACCAGTTTCGGTCGGACACTAAAAAGCCGAACCAAATCCGTCGCGCAGTTTTAAAAAAATAAGCTCACATAAGGACATACATACACAAATAACTACTTTGTTATATAATAAGAAAAGAAGATCTTTGTATAGACGAAAGACGTATACAGGCGGACATAACGCCTAAGGCATTCTGTCTCTGTCAGCTAAGTACAGTTATATTATTTTATGTTATTTTTTTTTGTTTTCTTTTATATTATAAGCTTTGTCTATAATATTTGCCAATTTTTTTTTAAACATGTACATAATATTATGTTAATAATTAATAAAAATTGGTCAAGTGCGAGTCGGACTCGCGCACGAAGGGTTCCGTACCATTATCTATGCAACATAAGGCAACGTTATTAGTATCGAGCAAGAAACGGTAAAAAAATCATGTTTGTTGTATGGGAGCCCCCCTTAAATATTTATTTTATTTTATTTTTAGTATTTGTTGTTATAGCGGCAATAGAAATATATCATCTGTGAAAATTTCAACTCTCTAGCTATCACCGTTCTTGAGATACAGCCTGGTGACAGACGGACGGACGGACGGACGGACGGACAGCGAAGTCTCAGTAATAGGGTCCCGTTTTTACCCTTTGGGTACGGAACCCTAAAAATGACTTAGTATAGTTAGTTATATAGGTAAAGTTTATTATTTCTGTTGGTCACCGTTGTTCCTATTGCGATAGGTATTGGATTCGGTTCTGTTTCAGTGAATAAACAAAATGAAATTGTAAATATAGTCTTTAGTCTCTAGTTAGGTTAACATATGATTTACCTACTTTGAGACCTACTTAACATACATAATAACAATATAACAATATGGAGGAAAAATATTACAGCATATAATTCTATTCTTTATATCTTTACACCTATTATAACTACAAAATGTTTAAGGTAAAAGTTACCTACTTATCTCTTCGTTAAATTATTAGAATTCTAAAAAGGAGTTAATGGTGACAATCCTGCTTACATTCTATCTCTCTCTCTCATCATTGACGTCCCACTGTTGGGCCGTGTCCGTGTGGTTACGGATTAATAATACAAGTGTCACCAACCCATTTCTCACCCAGGGTGCTGTAAGAGCCAACTAAGGGACAATAAAAGCAGTTAACGTCTACTGTGAGAGACGGAAGACTCGAAACAAAACACTGTGCCAATACGCCTAGTAAGCGCGGGACGTTAATGGGCTGGAGAGAGGTTAGGCACGGGCCTCCTCCACTTTGGGAGGCATTATGGTCTACTGTGCCGCGCTGACCAGGCGTGTTAGCACAGGGTTATTTTCTAGTTTTCTATCTCTCACAGAAGAAGGTGTTATCTGTGTACAATATCCCTTAGCTACCTTTTACAGCGTCCTGAGGAGGAAAGGATGTGGTTACACTTGTATTATTAAGCCCCCACCAGACGGATACACCTTGGATAATCAACCTAAAATAAAAACTAAAATTAGCGTTTACGTCGTTAGTTTAAAAACACAGGTTTAAATATATTCCCAAATAAATTAACAAAAATTAAAAAAACATACAGACGAATTGAAAACCTCCACCTTTTTTTAAGTCGGTTAAAAAGTGGTTTTATTTGAACGAATGAGTCGCGCAATTATGTTAAATATGTAGAATTGTAACACACACATGTATTTAAACATTTTTTACGGGCATAAAGTATTTAGAGTATTTATTGATTGATAAAACACAACAAAGGATACATCAATTAATTGAATTAATGGACAAAGTTAAAAGTAAAATAAAGACAATTAACGATTTTATTTCAGTTTCGATACGAAACGTTCTAAAAATAAATAGATACTGAGCAAATAACAAAGTTTTTCAATTATTTATTAAGAAGACACAGACAGATAATTTTAAGTTTATGATGTTTGATATTTTAATTCGGTTTTAAATTGGTCGTTTCTTCTTTACTTATTATTAAACAAATTCGTTATTTTTGTATGTATGTCCTTATGTGAGCTTATATCTTCAAAATTACACAACGGACTTTGATGAGATTTTGTTTAGTAGAGTGCTAGAAGAGGATGGCTTTTTTGTATAATTTGTTAAGGTTTGGTGTATAGGCATCGGGGTTTGCTCAATAACTATAAACGCGGGTGAAATCGCAAGCATTAGCTAGTGTTCTAATAATAGTTAATGCTTGCTTGATTATAATCTATACTACTATTATAAAACTGAGAGTTTGTTTGTTTGATCTCTCAACTAGTGGTCTGATTTTAAAAATTCTTTAAGTGTTGGATAATACATTTATCGAGAAAGACTAGACTAAGGCTATATAACAGGAGTGGCCAGCAAGTCGACCATTTTTGATCGATCACTCGCAAGTTCCATGAGGGGACGCATTCAATGCCAAAATGTTTCTAGTACTTGACACAGGAATGAACATGTATGCAGCTTATGCTTCGAGTAGGGAGACGTCAGTGTGACCACTTTTAGTAGTTTTCTACTATTTTCAAGATGCACGGCGGTATAGCACATTGCATAAACGTCCCCCTTCTTACCAAAGAAATAGGTCGATTGCGACTCAATTTTAAAATAAAAAGTAGATCTTATGTGCACAAAAATTGGCCACATCTGCTATATAACATCACGCTGCGACTAATAGGAGCTAAGCTAAATATATTGAAAAGCTGAAATATGTTGCAAAAACGGGGAAAATTATCTAAATTCCACACGTACAAAGCCGTGGGCAGCAGCTAGTAGCTATTTTGTAGAGACGGTGTTCGTGTGATCACGGATTAAGAATACAAGTGTTATATCCACAATTCTTACAAAGGATGCTGTAAAAACTAGCTTAGGAATATTATAAGTGAAGAACAAATGGTCAGATTTTGATGTTTATCTACTATTTTTGACATATTTAAAGCTTTGAACTCCCGAATTGGCTATGCCCGTGAGATATACTAGAAGGACTAACGTTTCTACTTCTTTCTAGCCCATTATCGGCCCACAGTTGGGCATCGGCCTAATTTACTTTGGGATTTCGTCTATCATGCCGCGCTGACCAAGCGTGTTAGCACAGCGTTTAGTTTCGAGGTGTCCTTCTCTTACCAAAGATGTTATCAGCTTATGATATCCCTTAGCTGACATAACTCTGGAGCGGAAATAGGGTAGTGACACTTATGTACTTAATCACCACACGTATAACACGCGTACACAATTTTAATAGGTGTTAACTAATAAATAAAAAAGCTTCAAAAAATATCCCTATCTTTTTAACACTACAATTTATGTAAGTACAAGGGACACTTTTTTTAAACAAATATGTAGTGTCGGTATAATCGCTGTGGTGTGCAAGATTATTTTTTTATGAGTTTAAAAATAAAAAACTGTGTTTACCAATTATATTGCGCTGTAGATAAAAATGTAAATCGGTGTTGCCACCCACGAAATGTTTATTTTTCCCTAAACAAATGATTATTTAATTATGTTTAAAAATATTTAATGGAGTTTTATTTTGTGTTATTTTTTGAGACGGTCAAAGATATATCCGTAATAACATTATTAAAAGCCTTAAAGCACAAGCAAGCTTAATAAGCTCCTCGGGCACCACATGGAGGAGCCACCTTTGCCGGGTTTAGGCAAGGCTCAAAGCACCACCAAGGCCCGATAGGGCTGGAGGAGAAATACAAAAATATCTTGATATTACTTTTTTAAAGTTACTTTTATATGAACCCTACTTTTATATTCCTGTATTTGCTGTTAAAGACAATAATAGGGTATTAAGGCTAGGCTTTATTTTGTAAGTATTTAGTGAAATTATTAGTATGGAACCTTAACAATGTAACTATGTACATACTTACAAGATAACATGTCTCATATAACACTCACGATAGGAAATAAGATATAATTATATTGACGCAAATACCACAAAGTTATTTTGTTAATGGAATTTTATTACACGTAAAGTACCGTCAAAATATCTAATAACTTGGTAAGTTCAAAAACTAAAATACACGTTCGGAAATCCTGAATATTTTTTAAAATTATTGCGTTATCATCGATCCATAATATGTGTGTAAAAATTCAAATCAATCTAACTACTGTAAGTGGGTGAAAATTAGTTTCAAAGATTCCGTTACATACATCAATTAATAGATAGGTACCGAACTAATATTAAGCGTGTTAATAACAAAAAGTGTGTATAAAAACCCCTCTTGTGGTTTCAAAAAGCCCTAATCATATCATCAAGTAACAATTACACGCTTATTTTCTTTTAACAAAAAATAAATAAAAAAAGCGTATTACGGAGGGGTGCGTTTAAAAACCTGTAAATAAATAATGTGTGCGTTTTTTGACGTTCGCGTGCGAGTTTTTAACCGCGGGGTGAATGTCAAGTGCGCACGCTTCCGGTATTGTGTGTTACCCTCTTTTAAGGGTAAGATGGGAAGCAAAAGGTTACTAGTGTTACCATATGAAGTGTGTGTTTTTTAGTACATTACGATATTAGTGCGTTAAGATGGTTATAACATGCCAGGCGGAATTTCAGCCTGAGCCAAAGGCGAGGGCGTAATTGAGCCGAGCATGTTATAACCAATACGCACGTATATCGTACGACGTTTTTTAACACATTTGCGAGGAAACAGAAAAAAAAACATTTAAATAAACTCAATCTGTGAATGCACACTGTTGCTTTCCCGCCATTTTAACAGCGCGCTAGCGCTGCCTACTGACTGGCGCCGCGCGGCGATTAGTTCGAAATTTGAATAGCAACACCGCGCTGCTTGAGTCATGCGGCGGCGGCCATCAGTTCCATATTTGAAATGGCAAATAAACTGTTATGAAATTTGTATGGACTATAACTTAACTATTTGCTTTGGTAACACAGGCGTTTTTTATGACCCGCTTTACATATTTAAAACCGGTGGAATTACATAAGCTTTACGAGCAAGGGTGTTAAAAAATTATTAAAAGTGTCTTTGTTTGGCGCGTGACTGTAGCTGAGAGTTTACGATTGAGACTTACTTTACTAATGTTAAAGAGGTATAGTTTTTAATAAGTAATTGGTTCGGTAATCTTTAAAAGTAATGTCTCGAACCTAAAAGGTTTTACAATAACAGGTAGCTATAGTCTTTGTTACTAAATTGAGAGTTTATTAGACATACAAAATCTCGGAGAAAAGGCTAGTGGTCAATAATTTAACTGATCAACAACAAGTTGTTTTTATATTAACACGCTTTTATTAGTTCCGTACGTATCTATTAATGTATTAATCAATGTAAAGGCTTTTTGAATGTGATTTTTTGATTGTTAGTGATTTTTACCCACTTGTAGTAGTCGGACTGATCTCAAATTTTGTATACATATTAAGGACTGATGACAATGCAATAATTTAAAACAAAACTTGGACTTTCAAGCGTGTTTTTCTGTTATTTAACTAATTAATACATATGTATACATAAAAGTTTTTCAGTGACTGATAATAGTTCTACGTATTTTCTATGGAATATGGTATCTGTACCTTACGGTTTACAGCCCATGGTGTAAGTATATTAAGCTTAATTTAGGATCAGAGGATGTTGTATAAAATGTTGTTGAATATTTACTTATTATTACATCAAATATTTTATTGTTCTTGCCTGTAGTATCTACTACTGCCGTTGAACGCAGGCAGGCGACACAGGAACGTAGAAAGACTGCTAAGTGGATGGTTGGATGAAATCCGTTAAACTTTACAAATTAAACAGTTTCATAGTAAAGCTCTACTCTTTCTTGTAACAGTTTATTTATATTTAGCACCGCAACACATAAGAAAGGGTGAAATGAACAATACCTGTCTGTTGTTCCGTTGTTCGTCAATTTGTTGTCTAGTTTAGAGGTGCCCAAAGTGTAATAATTGAGTATTTAAAAAAAAATGTTGAACCGACTTCATGAGCCATTCAAATTTGAGGGTTTCCTCGATTTCTCAGGAGATAACCATCAGATACTGACCCCGAGCTAATGGAATCAAACGGGAACCAATAGCTTTCAAATAAAAACAGACCTACCTACTAATATTGCTATGCCTGTAAAAGGCCTAAGTCTAAAGCACTTTATATGTATTGTACCATCATGTAGCACACTTAGTATTCAATAAATATTTGAATTTGACTCAATAAAATCGCCTCGCCCATTTAACAAACATAAAAAACATACAGACGTTGATTGAAAACCTCTTCCTTTTTTGAAGTCGGTTAAAAATAAAGTAAGGTGCGTGAAGTGATTTTCTTTACCATTACCACATGGGTGTATAGCCAGGGTTTAGTTGAGGCGATGGTTTTTATTACATTTTGATTCATTTTGGATTTTAAGATAAAACTAATCTACTTAGTTCAAAAACCAAAAAACACGCTTGAAAAACCTGAATGTTTTATAAAACTATTGCATTGTCATCGGTTCTTGATATATGTGCAAGACTTCAGATCAATCCGACTACTGCAAGTGGGTGAAAATCACTTTCAAAGATTCCGTTACATAGATTAATACATTTGTCGGAAATAATGTTAAATTATGATTTTTTGGCACCATTTGTGACTTAAAACACCTCCCGAGTTTGTGGGTAAAAATACTAGATATTTGTCTCCGAGAGATCTTGCTCTATATTGTTTTTACTTTTAAGACCTGTTTTGTATTTTCTTAGCCAATTTACTGAACTATATCATGCCTTTTAGCCCTTTTGCGTCGCCCACTGAAAAACATTGGTATTTTCTGACTTATCTGTTAACTATATGTATGTATATTACATATTAATAAATCGCAAATAAATTACAAAAATATCATGTCGAAAGGCAGCATTTGTCTTTAAGAGGATACCAAAATAGCTTCGTGCATTTTTCTACGTAAGAAGTTTTCATTTTTTCTTTAGATTGAATGGCTAGAGCTCTAATTTTTAAGTATATGTTTTTTCAATATATAATCTAGGATCGCATAAACTAAGAAACGCGATTGAAAAATGTTTTCTCGATAGAAAATCTTAGCGAAACAACCTCTCTCATTTTTTTTTTTCATTTGTAGGTCTATTACCACGTATTAACTAAAGAAATAACTTTAAAAACATAAGTAACTATTATATATAGAAACACATAAACCGGAATTAAAATATATTTAGTAGATTTTGAGTAAACAAAAAATATCCCTAATTCTTCATTTTCTATGCCTACTAGCTGTGTTAATAGGTACATGTCGACGATAATATTGATGTAGGCCCTTAATATGTGCATCGACATGCTCGAACGAAACCTGGATCAACATCATCGCTCAGTAAATGTCGGTAACTCGGTACAAATATTAAAAAAAAATCAATTAGGTGTATTTAAAAAGTGTAGGCGGCCCGTTTAAAAATTATTAAAAAGTTATTACATTTTTTTTAAAACTTGCTTCGCTTTTTAAATTACAGTCGGCCACATGAAAGTTTTTAAAATTTCGCCATTACTCCTAAATACACAACCTATACTAACAATAGATAAAAAAAAGTTAATACCATTGTCTATTAATCAACTTAAAGGATTGCCAATAGCAAAAACTAACGTCTTTTAAGATACCCAACCCTTTTTTTTACAGATTCCTTTGTACCGTTAACTTGGTAATATTTAGAACAATTTCTTTGTGTATTTTCTAAGCTTTTTACAATAGTCCATTGCGTTGGGTGCCGCCTTTTGTTGTGAAACTTTTAAGTCATATATTTGCATATTCAAACAAGGAAATTTGCATTTTGTTCCCGTAGCGCTATTGACAAACTATGTTTTATTTTGTTCACGTAAAAACTACAAAGAGTTAATAAAATGCAAATCTATAGAAACTCAACATACTGTTATTACATAGACAGTGTTATTGGTATCAATTCTCCGTACACAACTAAACTTAACTAAAAAAACGAGAACAACTATGGCACATTTTGATTAATTGGTTATTTCATTGTGCTTATTTTTTTAAATTAAAATCGTTGGTCTATAATATACAGGTTTTCTAATAAAAAGTTCTGTTAACATTGGCGAATTGTGTTATTGACACTATTAATTTTCGTTTTTTAGTTAAGTTTTGTTGTGTATGTAGCATTGGTACTAAAGTCAATTATATTGATTTAATTATAATTATATTCTATTTAGAGTACGGCGAACTTTTTCTATTTTTCTATATTATAAAGCTGAAGAGTTTGTTTGTTTGTTTGTTTGAACGCGCTAATCTCTGGAACCACAGATCCGATTTGAAAAACTCTTTCAGTGTTGGATTGTAAATTTATCGAGGAAGGCTATAGGCTATATAAAATCACGCTGCGATCAATAGGAGCGAAGCAGTTGTGGTGAATGTCGCATAAACGGGAAAATTTTCTAAGTCGAGTCGCGGGCAGCAGCTAGAGTATTATAAAAAATGTGTATTGTAGAGTGTAGACCAATGAATATACTAGTCTCTACCGAGAGACTAGACTGGTGTAGACTAACCAATTTAATTAATAAAAAGATATTCAATGAAATAGCTAATTTATCAAAATACTTGTACACCACAGTTGTTTTCATTTTAGTCAAGTTACGTTAAGTTTCTGACTCAATTAGAATCAATGTTAAAAGAAAATGGCTACCCAGGTAATGGGTAGGCTATTCTGGCTATTGTATTATGGAATGACCAATATTTTATGACGTAACCTAAATAAAAATTACCTCTACCCACTGTTTCACTAAAATACAAGTATTATGAAAATAGGGCGGGCGGCCCTTCTTTTTTACTAAGTTTTCAACACTTTATTCTTACAACATGATATTACAAATGCTAAAGTAACATAGTTTGTTTGTGTCTCCCTTTTCCGCTAAAACTACTGAAACGATTTAAATTAAAGTTACACAGTCTAGAGGCTGAGAAAGGACATAACAGTATGTTATTTTTTACTGCCAATAGGCAGTTCATTTATGGCGCAAAATTGTGATATATTTTAAAAAAAGTTTACCTATTTGTTACCGTCGAATTTCGAATGATTTATCATATCCTAGTTTTCTGCGTCGGAATTGTGTTCGAGATTCGAAAAATACACAATACCAATTGACACATTTATTTTGCTTAATGAAGCATATTATTATATCTTTATGAAGAAAAAATTGTAATAAAATTAAAATTGAGTTATACATAAAAGGATTAAAATTTGAAACATATTTTGCTTATTATTTAGGCACAAAGAAGAGGTAATATGACAAAGGATTTTTTCGCATGCCAATGATGGATAGTTTATGAAAGATATTTTTTTGATATGGCAATCATTGGAATAACATTTTAAAAATGGAATGTGCATGTGGCTGTAAAGGGACAGTGCAGGGCAGGTACTGGCGTTTTTGCATTTCCTTTCCTTGCTTTTTACAATAAAAACTTTCTTTTAAATAAATAATCCCGACATCACTTGACAAGGATTCATCTAAAATCTAAAAATAATAATCGATGTTTTTTTTTAAATTTGGTTAATGGAACATGTACGTTTAGAAATGGTAGAATATATTTATTGATTTTGGGAACTAAATATAATAAAAGCTTTCGCCAGTAACATAATGGTTAGGTCTTTTATTGTATTTGGTTCCATATAAGGGTCAGAAAACTCTATAATTGCAAATTTTCGCAAGCAGCTTTTTCTTTACGTTCCTTTTTGTCCAAATTTATTGTTCCTCATAAAAGTTTCCTCAACATCGATCCTTTGATAGATAAAAAAGATGGCGGTTAGCAAAGGGAGGGCGCAATAAATTCGGCCAGTCTCATTTGAATTTCCAATCAGTGCATCTATTACTGCTCCTAGGGGCTGGAAGGACGATACGGAAAGGAATATATAGTGGGCTATATCTTACGTATTCACTCTTTATGAAGCTTTGTTTATTTTTTGTTTTATATTTTGGTAGACTACAGAGTAGAAACATGAAAATTTCATGATATTTCTAGATACTATTAGCAAACACCATAACAAATACGAACGTCTGTAGGTACTGCTCTGTTCCTAGGCTAGCCTGATGGTTATACTGATGTATTATATGCTTTGATGCAGTAAATTTTCTTTAAAGTTTAGATATGTATTTTCAAAAATTATACATATGTAGTATATCCGTATTTGGTACACATGAAACAAGCATAGAAATATAGCTACTTGGCCAGAGAACGTTGTGTAAAATATCTATAGCTATAAATTTATGTTTTTAACAAGCTTATATTAATTAGTTCGGTAGGTATCTATCAATGTATTAATTTATGTAACGGAATCTTTGAAAGTTATTTTGACCAATTTACAGTAGTCGAATCGATCTGAAATTTTTCACACATATTAAGTACCGTTGACAATGCAATAGTTAAAAATAATATTCAGGATTTTCAAGCGTGTTTTTTTTTTTGTTTTTGCACTAATTATAACCATGAAGTAGTTTTTGCTTCCTTTTTGAAGTCTCTGTTACTGTGAAAACAGGTATCCTCCGTCTCTTTTGCAAGTTGACTGAGCGTTGTTAGTAAATATATTGTTTAGTCAGATAGTAGAATTGTTTCTATCCGATATCTGCTAAACTCATTTCTTAGTCGATTCTAACAGCAATCTATCCCAAGAAAAAAGCCTGACATTATTGTCATGTCACAATAACATTAAGAATAAGTTATTAAATCAAAGAGACCACCTCATATTTCTCAAAAAATAAGGAATATTCTGTTTTCTTTACAAATTGTGCATAAAAATCTACCAAAATTGATAATTTTGATAACTTTATTGTATCTGTCATTTGGAATAAGTTGTGAATCGATAATATCGGTTGTGAATTGATAAAAATCTCTGTTATGTCCTTCGTAATATCGTCCCCGTATAACAATGTTTGTTTTGTTAAAACTGTAATATCATAATCCGTAGCAGACGTCCCTTGGGTGTCGATTGCGGACAAGATAAAGATTATGGTTAAGTAAATCCTTAAAAATTATAATGCTACACTTTTGATAACACTTTCTGCATGATTAAATAGATTCGGATTTATTTATTAAAGCAGATCCCCGCAACTTTGTAGGCGTGAAATTTAAAAACTTAACAAATTAAACCAAAATGTCATCCACTTGAACCACTCTATCTATTAAAAAAAAAACCGCGTCAATATCCTTTACGTAGTATTGAAGATATAAGCTCACATAGGGACATACAAAATTAACCAGCGGCATCCACATTGGGAGGACTATTGGTCTACTTGGCTGCGCTAACCAGACGTGTTGGCATAGGGTTTATTTTCGAGTTTTTCATCTCTCACAGTTGATGTCAACTGCGACGTTTAGAAGGGGTTAAAATGAACGTGTCACGTGTTCAAAGATTCCATTACTTAAGTAGATACTTAAATACGAATTATTACCTAATCAAAGCATGCTAATTGCAGTGATTCCGTTTTTCTGCATATTAAAACCATAGAATATATAAAGTAAGAAGTAGAACACGTGTTATCAGTAGAAATAATAGATGGTGACATAACGAAACGCGACGCCAGATTAAGCAAGTGCGAGATGCTTCTGAGAAACGGCAAATCGATTTTTATTATAATACATCCATCGCCCCGCTTGTTTTGGGGATTAGGACTGTTTTTATAAGATGAGATGTAAAAAAATATAAACTTTTGCATGTGCTTAGAATATTTTTAGAACGAAAGAATTATTATACACCTGGTAAGCTTAGAGGTTTTTGTTGTTAGTAAGTATAAATCGTAGAAAAAAAATTTACGACAGAACACGTAAGTAGGTACTTTGCAGTATGGCTAAGATTCAAGCCCAGTGTCTTGTCTGATGTTTCATATACAAAACACAAATGAGTGGGCCTTATTTCTAATAATGGATAAGTGGACAAGGAATTCTGTGCTTAAAATCCAGTAAGCTATCTAATGCGCTTAAGCTAGATGCTACATTAAAAATAAAAATTATCGGTAGATAGGTACTACATAATACTCTCTAACGTTTGCGTGACTCATTTATTCAAATTCAATAAATTTTTAGGGATTTAGACGCGTATACATTTTTGTTGGTACTAGTTATTAAGAGTTAAACTGCAAATTATATCCTCTTTCTACAAATCACCATGAAAACTTACCAGAACAAATAATACGAGAAAAAAGTAAAAGAGATTTTAAGTAACGGTAATAATTCTTTTGAATACTCCCCTGTAGTATGAAATAGGTCCAATACACTTCAATCAAAGTATCAGTTAACATAATGCGAACGGTATGAACAAAAAATATTGGGCAGTTCGAGTGGTCATCACATAACAGCTGTCTTGATCTGTGCTTCGAAATGGTAGGATTTAAAAAAATTAAAAATAAGAGTAAAAAAAAAAAATTTGCCGCGTTTTGAGGTTAGGAAGCGTGCCGCCCAATACGCCCCTTGTTGTAATTTTTACTTTGCAAGATTACTTTTTATCTATACCGAGAAGTGGGTTGGTATACCCGTATGTGGTCAGCGGCCACGTGTATCAACCATATGGTTTATTGATTTAATTTATAATGAGCTTCTGTGAATTTGTGTGGCATATAAAATATTTTCTAGTTAACTATTTAACATATTTTCCTATTTGCATTCCGTAGACTCATTTGACATTATGTCTTGTAATAAAATTGTCGAAGGAATATCAATGTAGATCTGTGATGTAGATTATACAAGATCGGAAACAACGCCTGTTAGAAAATCTTATTACCTTTTATAGAGAACTTCTTTGAATGCACAGTTTGTATGTATGTATTTGTTTCCGTTTCAAACTCTCAATAAAAAGGCCTGTAAATTAAATGTATTTCTTGATAAGTTAATATTTTTAACACTCTTAAAATTCAATTAACTAAACTATATGTAGAAGTTGATGGTAAATTGCATTATTATTCTACCAATTTATATAATTTCACAAAAAAATATTAAAAACTACATCTGAATTCTGATTCATTTCTGTAATTCGAATTTTGAATTTTTAATAACAAAATTCTTAATTTGAAAAAACTGCGTAAGCAATGGCAAAAAATGTATTCTGCAAAGCATTTTTTAGGGTTCCGTACCCAAAGGGTAAAAACGGGACCCTATTACCGAGACTTCGCTGTCCGTCCGTCCGTCCGTACGTCCGTCCGTCTGTCACCAGGCTGTATCTCAAGAACGGTGATAGCTAGACAGTTGAAATTTTCACAGATGATGTATTTCTATTGCCGCTATAACAACAAATACTAAAAATAAAATAAATATTTAAGGGGGGCTCCCATACAACAAACATGATTTTTTTTACGTTTCTTGCTCGATACTAATAACGTTGCCTTATGTTGCATAGATAATGGTACGGAACCCTTCGTGCGCGAGTCCGAATCGCACTTGACCAATTTTTTTAATTTTAGTAATTCAATTAATCATTTTGACTCTACTTTTTTAAAGTATTGTACTAAAAGTGGTTTGGGTGTGTGTGAAAAATCACAAATTAAGGGTGAATTGAAGTTAAAAGCCAGCTATAGAACGTAGGCGCCGCCCTTTGATATTTGCTATAAGATTAATGGCATTATTATTATATTTTAGGTAGCAACTTTTTAGAGGGATTTTTTATGTAGAATACAAAATGGTTTAAATTCTTTAGGAATAAAGAGCTTTAAAAAAATTCTGCGAATATGTTTTATATTTAGTAATGGTTGTAGGAATTACACCTCTATTCTATTCTTACTTCTACAAGTACTAAACTTCTCTATTCGGATAAAGCAAATGGAGAACTGTCAACTACGGCTACATAAAAACAAAGAACACGCGTCTCCACGTTGGTATAATACGAACGTACCGCAGTTTCACTTGCGTTCTCACTGGAAAACTATTCGATATGCTGACAGAATTTTATGAAAATCAAGCTAGCCGTTTTTGGGGATTTATTGACTAACACACAATACCTTTATAAACGAACTAGCTATTACCCGCAATTACATAGGTACGCGTGGAATTTAGAAAATTTTCGCCTTTTTCGCAATATTTTTCACTAATGCTTCGCTCCTATTGGTCGCACCGTGATAGCCTAAAGCCTTCCTCGATAAATGTACCTACTATCTAACACTGAATGTTTTTGTTTAATCGGACCGGTAGTTCCTTAGAGTAGCGCGTTCAAACAAACAAACTCTTCAGCGTTATAATAGTACTAGTTGTTGCCCGCGACTTCGTACGCGTGAAATTTAGAAATGAAACCTTAACGAACAGAAGTTTACTACGCCACTCGATAGATGGCGTTGATAGGCTTTTAAATCACGCTATAGTTTCTTTCGACACATTAACACTTAAGCTCGTCAAAATTTCTGTAGTGTCATCAACTTGTTTTCACATTTATAAATTAGTTAGGATTAGGAAGTATACATTTTATTATATTGCAAAATGGTTAACAAAGGTTGACTTACCTAATGAGGTGTTTCTGTTTTCACAATTTAATTGCGTTTTTACCACAAAAATTTGTCGTTTCAATGTCAGGAAATAATTGAATTGAATTGTTAAGTTTTAATGATTATTGCAAAGGTACGCTACGTTTTAAAATAACTTTTTATCAGTTGTGCTAATTATATACTGCTATACCTATATTACCTACCTTGTATATATTTCACGGTTGAAGACCGATCTATTCCTGTATGTAAGAAATAGCATTAAAGATAAGACTCATACATCTGGTCATACATGCATGATGTTTGTAAGTACCTGACCCTTTTGAAGGACATCGCTGATGACATCAGAGAAGTTTTTCATAGGCGTCTTCATCCAGCGTTTACGGTTTTCAACCATATTCTTACCAATTTGACTGGCAGCACTAAACTCAAACATGAATATTAGTTATGTGAAAGAAACAATTGGGCAATGTTTAAATAAATAATAAATAAATAAATATTCATGGACATTACACACAACGTCCACTAGTCTCACGCTAAGCTTATATGCTTGTGTTATGGGTACTAGAATACGGATATACTACACAAACTACTTTTCTTTTTTAAATACATACATATAATACATAGCAAACACCCAGACGCTGTACAAACATTTGTATAACATCCACAAATATCACACAAATGATTGTCCCAAGCGGGAATCGAACCCGCAACCTCGTTACGGCAGTCCGTTACATGAACCACTCCACCACGAAGCCCGTCAGTGTTATCTGAACTTTCTTATTATAAAACGATGTGTCTAGTCGTCCGGTAAAAAATCGTCCGTCAATCGTGGATTTGACTATTTGTACGGCTTTTTTTTTTTGAATGAGTATATTCATACGGATATTATTATTTTTTTATTATTAAATTTATAACTAAGAATTTTTTTCGTGAAAAAAGTGAAAATCTTTTTCGACACTGTCCACGGAGCTGAAGATTACACTACTAAGGAGCAAAAAGAAAAAATGCGGAGTTATTAGATCTCGAAGCTAACCGAGTGAAGGTTAGGTTAGGGTTTTTTTTTTTTTTTTTCGAAAACCTTCATTTTATTTAATTTCTAAAGTTATATGAAACGTAATTAGTACAAATAATAAAGTAAACGATTAAAATATTTTATTAATCTGATAACCGGACGATTAATATATTTTATTCATCCGATAACCGGACAAATATTGAATAGTAGTCGTCCGTATAACCGGACGACTAGCAACAGCCATTATAAAAACTGTGAAATTTAGAACAAATTATTTTAATAATATAAATATGTACAACGAAATAAATATTATAATGAAATACACCATAGTAGATTTCATTAATATCGTCCGTGTGGTAACGGATTAGGAATACAAGTGCCACCACCACTTATCATTTTAAGGATGGTGGAAGGAAGTGGTTCATGCTGCAAAAGCCAGCTAAGAAATCCTCCGTGAGAGATGCAAAACTTAAAATTAAACCCTGTGCCAACGCGCTTGGTCAGCGCGGCACAGTAGACCATAATCCCTCCCAAAATTGAGAAGGAAGAAAATTGAATGTTCGACATTGGAACATTAATGAGTTAGAGAGAGAGAGAAAAAAAAGAGAGTCTCCATCATCTCCACATGACTATACTAATACACTCATATATAACCACTCATTATGAATACCTATTCATATGTATATTATTTCAATTAGTAACAGCCTTGTATCAAACAATTCAAGTCGCTTTGAATTTAAATACGAACTTCAATGGCCTACCTCAATATTGTAACTATAGTCCCGATACTTACACATTAATATCGTATATTGTATACGGATACCATTATATCCGACTTGCACGTTTTGCGCAGGTCTCTATGGTTTTTTTAATGGTTACCATAACCACCTGCATTGGCACGAACCTTAAAAAAAACTACCACATTATTCTATCTACACTGATTCATGGATCGATGGTGAAACGATCTTGGAATAACAGTGGTATGGAGTCGTTATTTTATATATACAAAATAACAATGAAATTGTCAATGTTAAAGTTTAATTTTGAAGCACTTGTAAAGTCTATAATATCATAGAGAGCCTAAACTTTTTTACATTTCGAGAAATGTTAAAAAGTCTTGGCTTTAGTGTTGGAGTATTATAACACTCTTGCCCTGAAAAGTATATACCTATTTGTATAATGTATGTACTATTACTAACATAATTATAACTGACATAATTATCTCTATAAAAATCATTTTTTATTATATTTCTGTAAATGCTACATTCACCTTTAAAGTTGTTGCACATAGACTAAGGAATCAATGGTTATTTTATTTTTATGTATTTTGTGTAAATAACATTGGTGTATCTGATTTAATAAATAAATAATAACTAAAGAGCAGCAGTAGTAGTAAAATGGCAGAAACACCATTATATGAAAGAATAATAAATGTAGGTATATATAATAACCAAGTATTCGACCGTTACTTTGACCTGAAATTGGTAAAACCAGTTAGACAAAAACTTTTTGCTTTATTTAATTCTGAATTCAACATTATATACTTGCTAAAATAAAAAAATACTTCATTTGCAAATTTCTTAAAAAAAATGAGAATAGAGAGAAGTATAGCTTCTGCTTCGTGTATTAGATCAAAATATTTGAAATACTTTTATCGGCATGATAAAAATTTATTTGTAGTATTGAATAATTTAGCATTAAGTGTTTTAACACAAACTTATTTGATTTTTTCTATTTTTTTTTTCGCGACTCCATGTATATTCTATTCTCATACCACTCGTATGGAGTTAAGCCGAATTCTTTTTAACCGTTTTTTTTTCCTAAAGTCTCATTCAGAACTGCAACATCCGTTGGATTTGGGTCAGAATGGCGACAATCATTGTGCACTGTACTTTATATCTAACATATAAAGAGAACATATCACAAGTGTGCAGGCGGTAAAAAGGTGCAAATCTTAGAAGTGGTGAATCATATTCTGAGTAAAGATTTTTTGTTAGTTGCAACATACATTTTTAGTCATTATATTATTTAGGCAGCACACTTTGCTGATTTAAAATGTAGATTGATATGTTACTAAAGACAATTTAGTATTTATTTGTCTATGTTTTTTTTTTCTTTATTTTTTTCTCCTTGTGGCGTCAGTGTTAGCTTTTGCCATATTAATTTGCCTTTGTTTTTACGTACTAGCTGTTGCCCGCAACTTCGTACGCGTTGAATTTAGACGCCATAATAGATTATACAAAAGAGCCATCCTGTAGAACCACTTTTTAAATTAAAAAAAAACCGCATCAAAATTCGTTGCGTAGGTTTTGAATATACAAGCTCGCATAAATACATACAAAATTAGCGACTTTGTTTTATAATAACTAAAGATGACAAATAATTATTGTTTTTTTCTACACTCTCTACCCCAGGAATAAAAATCAAGAACAAAAGAGTCTAAGCAATTTATCATTTTAAGCCAATAAAATAATTAAAATTTCGGTTTCAAACCTCCGAAAGTCAACATATTATTAAAATTTTTGAATTTGATAATAATTAATTTAGTAATTTTTGCAATTGACTTGCTATTCTTTTATTTAATAAATTAAATTAAAGTGGAAAAAATGCTTAGTTGGGAGAGCAACAGAACGGTACCTATTCTGAGTTCGTGTGTTCAAGTCTAGCTCTTGGTGATAATATTTTTAACTATAATTTCATTTACTTGATAATAATTCTTACACACTTGTATTTATTGATTTCTTTTTAATACAAATAGAATATTGTTGTTACTTTTGGTAGTTAGTAGCAGTCGTTTTAGGTTAAAGTAATTAAAAATTTTGGATAAACCTCCGACGAGGTTGGCAACAGACGGCTGGAGTGGTGAAGTCTAATGGGAGAGAAATCAACGAGCTATACGGGCATTGTCTAGCAAGACCGCTTTCTATTGACTTGCTATTGACGTCGAGCCTCTCGAGATGTTGTGACACGCTCTTTGTGACCAAAACGTTAACTGATACAACTATCAGGATTATTTCTGTCGATAATTAAACATTTATTATTATTCCAATTTATTCAAAGCTTATTCAAATTCTATTCATAAATAGTCTTGTTTGCACTATTTTTCAGGTAAAACACACAAATCTGCATACATAATGTGTATTATTTAAAACAAAATGTACATAATATACACATGTTTAAAATTTATTGATGAAAAAACCAGACTAACCTATTGTTTTCGGTGACACACAAGTGGTTTTTAAATATTTACGTGTTACCAATATTCATTAAAATAAGTTTAAGAACAGATTCGTAATATATTGTGTTAATGTTATACACCTAGACATACAAGACAGTGCGTCTACGGGTAAACCAATAAATATAAACCAAAAAAATATTTATGTGTGTGTGAAGTACAACGTGAAGTTGCCCGGTTGCCAGGGGCAACATTATTGACGTCCGTCAAAACATGATTGTCATTAAATTGATAAATTGTGTTTTTATGTGAAAATTAATTATTTGAGTTAAAATTACTTGTGAAATCCTATGTTGTGGCATTTTTTAATTATTTTGATACACTAGAACACCCAAAGACTGCGCATTTCGTCATTTTTAGGGTTCCGTACCCAAAGGGTAAAAACGGAAACCCTATTACTGAGACTTCGCTGTCCGTCCGTCCGTCCGTCCGTCCGTCCGTCTGTCACCAGGCTGTATCTCAAGAACGGTGATAGCTAGACAGTTGAAATTTTCACAGGTGATGTATTTCTATTGCCGCTATAACAACAAATACTAAAAATAAAATAAAATAAATATTTAAGGGGGGCTCCCATACAAAAAACTGATTTTTTTTACCGTTTCTTGCTCGATACTAATAACGTTGCCTTATGTTGCATAGATAATAGTACGGAACCCTTCGTGCGCGAGTCCCACTCGCACTTGACCAATTTTTTATTGTTTTTTTGTTCGTAGCAGTAGTGTGAACGCCATTGTCAGTTTGTAGTGTACAAACTGACAATGGTGTCAATTAAATATGGTGTATTAATATTTTCTAACACTTGCGCGACTCATTTGCATAAATAAAACTACTTTTTACTCACAGAATATTTTACTATATATTATATAAATCCTTTTTTTTTTGACTCCCCTTGAGTTTTCTTGCCAGATTTTTCTCCAGTGGGACGCGTTCCGATCTGGTGGTAATATATTAGATAAAATAATAAAAACTAAATAATTAAAATAAATATTAATTTTTATAATTTCAAATAAAAATTAACAATTTTTCTTTTTATATAAACTAATTTAAATCTTAAACCAAAAATTCTTTTTAAAAATTTCTTGTTATTCTTCCGCGAAGAAAACAGGGGACTACGAAAGGTCTTTTTTCAATGAATTTGTAGGTAAAATTTGCTTTAGCTATACTTATCCCTTTCAGCGCGGCGCTCGGGAATAGGGATAGCAATACCTAAGGCAAATACCTAAATTAGGAGTACAGTACCCTCTTAACACAGATGCGGAGGTAGGTATAAGTTACTCCAGCTGCCTGTCTGTCTGTCACTCCTTCAAGCCAATGCTACAGAGCTAATTAAATTTTCTTGAATATAATAAACAGCTCGGCATAGAGGTGGTGATAAATAACATCATTACAACTCAACGATTTTATCAAGTGTTTTAGGAACTGCAAAGAGTGCTCTTTGATTTTTAAACAGATTACTAAATACGAGTACCTAAATTGCTTAGATCAAATTACAACAATGCGCTTAAATACCCCGATTTAAAAAAAAAATATTGCATTGTTATCGATCTTTAGGATTATGTGTGCGAATTTAAATTACTTTCAAAGATTTTGTTACATAGATTAATACATTGATACGTAGGTAGTACCCAGCTATAAAAGCGTGTTAATAAAAAGGATCTAAGTTCTCAATCAAAGCAGAAAGGTGTCAGACAGGGGGATGTAATTTCCCCTAAACTGTTCACCGCTGCATTGGAGGACGTCTTCAAGCTCCTTGATTGGGCCGGACTCGGCATCAACATCAACGGCGAATACATCACTCACCTTCGATTTGCAGACGATATCGTGGTCATGGCAGAATCTCTGGAGGACCTTGGCACCACAATGCTCAATGACCTCAGCAATGTTTTGTTTAAATTTTAGCCTGACGCATCACACCAATCACAGAGAATACCTTTACACCCGTGACTGAAAAGTCTTCGAAACTTCGGACTAAAGTTTAAAACAAATAACCGCGTGCAAATCCGTAAAAAGTGAATAAATGAGTCGCACAAGTGTTAGAGAATATTTCTTATTTTCTAGGCAAACACGACTGGTAATTGCGGTATATGCAGACTAGATAGGCCCGTGGATTAATGCGATATTAATGTCCCGAGAAGAAAAGAGCAAACAAGTTATTTTTTTGACGGGCTTCGTGGCGTAGTGGTTCATGGACTGGACTGCCGTTCACAAGGACGCGGGTTCGATTCCCGCTTGGGACAATCATTTGTGTGATATTCATAAATGTCATACAAATGTTTGTACTACGTCTGGCTGTTTTCTATGTATTTACAAAAAAAAGTAGTTTATGTATTATATCCGTATTCTGGTACCCATAACACAAGCATAATAAGCTTAGCTTGGGACTAGAGGACGTTGTGTGAAATGTCCATGAATATTAATTTTTTTATTTTATTTATTTAACATAATTGCAAATACATACATTGTCACAATATAGAAACACTAATTGCCTACTAATGATATGCATTTGGTGCTAAATAAAGAATTTAAAAATAGCACCGTCGCGTCGTTTTGAATTTTTGATAAGAACGACGGCTGTGTTGGCTTTAAATGTTTTAATTTTATTATCAGTATGGTTACTCAGGTTTTAATATATAACGACCGGGTCTAATCCGCGGGAAATATAATTTATTTTAGGTACGATACCTGTTTTGTCCCGACGTTTCGGTCGACTTGTATCGACCGTGATCACGGGTGAACTCCGCGAAAGTTTAAAAACATTACTCAGGTTTTGCTATGTTCATATGAGTTTCATATTAATAATTATTTTTACTCAAGGCCAATAATATTATGGTGTATGCATCAGTACCAATTCTACATGGACAACTATATTAAACTAAAAAGGTACCTTCAAGCGCGAGTCCAACTTATTTAGCCTTTGTTTTTTAGGGTTCCGTACCCAAAGGGTAAAAACGGGACCCTATTACTGAGACTTCGCTGTCCGTCCGTCCGTCCGTCCGTCCGTCCGTCCGTCCGTCCGTCCGTCCGTCCGTCTGTCACCAGGCTGTATCTCAAGAACGGTGATAGCTAGAGAGTTGAAATTTTCACAGATGATGTATTTCTATTGCCGCTATAACAACAAATACTAAAAATAAAATAAAATAAATATTTAAGGGGGGCTCCCATACAACAAACATGATTTTTAGGGTTCCGTACCCAGTATCTCAAGAACGGTGATAGCTAGACAGTTGAAATTTTCACAGATGATGTATTTCTATTGCCGCTATAACAACAAATACTAAAAATAAAATAAAATAAATATTTAAGGGGGGCTCCCATACAACAAACATGATTTTTAGGGTTCCGTACGCAGTATCTCAAGAACGGTGATAGCTAGACAGTTGAAATTTTCACAGATGATGTATTTCTATTGCCGCTATAACAACAAATACTAAAAATAAAATAAAATAAATATTTAAGGGGGGCTCCCATACAACAAACATGATTTTTTTACCGTTTCTTGCTCGATACTAATAACGTTGCCTTATGTTGCATAGATAATGGTACGGAACCCTTCGTGCGCGAGTCCGACTCGCACTTGACCAATTTTTTAGTATCTTTAACTATTATCTATACTGTAATATTATAAAGCGGAAGAGTTTGTTTGTTTGTTTAAACGCGCTAACCTCAGAAACCACTAAGTCGATTTGAAAAATTCTTTCAGTGTTAGATAGGGCATTTATCGAGGAAGGCTTTAGGCTATAAACCATCACGATACGACCAGTAGAAGCGAAGCAGTAGTTAAAAATATTGCAAAAACGGGGATAATTTTCTAAATTCCACGCGACCGGCAACAGCTAGTAAAACATATTTTTATATGTACCTATGTCCTTATGTGAGCTTAAATCTTTAAAATTACTCTACGGATTTTGATACGGTTTCTTTAAATAGAAAGAGTGGTTCAAGAGGATAGTTTTTTGCATGATTCGTTTAGGTTTATTGTATATTGAGGGAGAGGGACTTATTAATTATAAATGTGGATAAAACCGCGGGCATTGGCTATTATTATTTATTGAACGTATTAGTGACTCCTGGCTGCTTCCTGGACCTACGATCTCAGTGTTGCCGCCTAGTGGCTATTATTTCAGAAAACCCTCATTGTTTAAAATGGACAAAAGCATTTACTACCAATTTCTATTTAAAGTATTGTTTACGTACTTGAAAGAATACGGGCTAATTTTCAAACTAATTTAGTTAAAAACAGATAGAGTAGGTACTGTGTACATAGAGCATTTAGCTAAAATAAATAATTTGTCTCCGTGTGGTGACGGATTAAGAATACAAGTGTCACGACCCCATCTCCTTCCAAGGGTGCTGTAGAAGTCAGCTAAGGGATATTGCACACAGATAACATCTTCTGTGAGAGACGGAAAACTCGAAAATAAACCCTGTGCCAATACGCCTGGTCAGCGCGGCACAGTAGACCATAGTCCCTCCCAAACTGGAGGAGGCCCGTGCCCAACAGTGGGACGTAAATGGGCTGGAGACAGAGAGAGAGAGAGAGAGAGAGAGAGAGAGAGAGAGAGAGAGAGAGAGAGAGAGAGAGAGAGAGAGAGAGAAATAATTTGTATCCTAAAATTCTTAAATTTAGCTAACCGGTTAAAACGGACAGCCAAAACATAAAAAATTCTAATTACTTCTTCAGTCTTATACTGGTAGAATGAAGTCTTATGAGAATGTTGTGGTTTGGTAACGTGTAGTAGATGGATAAATAGATGATTGATAAAAGGTATACAGTACAGATGACAGAAGTAAGTGGAAACACTGACAGAGGACATCTGAGAAAGACATACTCTGATCTCACGTTCATATAGATAACTAGCTGACGCGGCAAACGTTGTTTTGCCATTCTAAAAAAAAATATTTAAAAATAGATGTTGGCCGATTCTCAGACCTATTGAATATGTATGTAAAATTTGAGAAGAATCGGTCAAGCCGTTTCGGAGGAGTACGGTAACTAACACTGTGACACGTGAACTTTATATTAGATATAATTTGCTTGGTTCAAAAACTAAAAAAAACACTAATTGAATCTCTAGATTTTTGCTTTGTCATCATGACATGATTTTATATATTAGATTGTGTCCATAATCTTTCTAATATATAAAATTCACGTGTCACAGTGTTAGTTACCGTACTCCTCCGAAACGGCTTGACCGATATTTATGAAATTTTACATTCACATTCAGTAGGTCTGAGAATCGGCCAGCATCTATTTTTCAAACCTTTTTTTTAGTATTACAAAACAACGTTTGCCGGGTCAGCTAGTACCTATGTACCTATATAAAATTTCAGATAAATCCGATTATTGCAAATGGGTGAAAATCACTTTTAAACATACATAGATATACATACATAGATAAATGCATTGAACGATACGTACCGACCTAATAAAATCGTGAAAATAAATGACAAAAGAAAATGGCGTTTTATAGTTTTTGCCTGCAATGGAAAATAACCGTCATTTTTATGGGCAGTTCACACAAGTCCTCTTGTTCCAAGCTAAGGTTATTTGCTAGTATTATGGGTACCAGAATACGGATGCTGTGCTACATACACTATTTACCTAATTTATCTATTTAATATGTTATCCACAAATATTGCGTTATAAGAGGCGATACTTTCATGAGACCTATAAGACTCGATAAGAAAAGTCGTTATTTTTGTATGTATGTCCCTATGTGAGCTTATATCTTCAAAAGTACGCAACGGATTTTGATGCGGTTTCTTTTAAATGATAGAATGGCTTAAGAGGATGGCTTTTTTGTATAATTTGATAAGATTTTGTTTCTCGATTTCACGCGTACGTAGTTGCGGGCTAATTGATTGGTAAATTATTTGAGGAATAATGATTCTACAACATAAATAGTCACATGGCATTGAATTGATGGAAAAAAACCAACTATAGATAGTATATTTGCCACCTTAAGTTACGTTTTAAAAGAGATATTACTAACATAAGTAAGTACACGTATAGTACAATTTGATGGTCGCGAACGTTACACTCATACATATTCATGTGTAGTTTTTACCCGTTAAGGTGACATAAAATAGTATTGTTTTGTAAAAAAAAATACTCGTTTTAAATAACTATTGAGTTGGAAACAAAAGAATATGTTATCTAAAGACGGACAGTTTCTATTGTGATCAGAATGTTCTTATACCATTGTACCGTTTTAAGTAAAAAGTATTTTCGCGATGTTATAACCTACAAGCTACGTTATCTCCCTATATCACATAATATGATTAGTAATGGTACCTATGTTACCTATCTATCTATTATGTAAAACTCATTGCGATGCGACCATTCAGCTATTATAGACAAGGATTAGGAAAAAAAAATTTAAAACCTAACTAAACTGAATTGAAAAAGGTAAATTTTCAGCTCAATAACTTAAAGATAACTGCTTTATCAGTTTTATAAAACCCAAAACGCATAAGTTAGGTTTTAATTACCAACGCAGTTTAAATATTCTGCGTGGACGTTTGATTATGTAACAAAATTATGACATAAAACGACCCATCTAATATTATAAAGCAGTTTGTTTGTTTGAATGCGCTAATCTCAGGAGCTACTGGTTCGAAATAATATAATCTTTTTGTGTTGGATAGTCAATTTATCGAGTTAGGCTATAAACTAAATAACATCACGCTGCGACCAATAAGAGCGAAGAATTAATAAAAAATGTTTTAAAGGGGGCTAGTGGTATTATTAAATGTTTTCTATGGCGAAAACCAAATAGGTTTTTGGCGAAAACTACTGTACATCATAATATACTCTACTATATAAAACTCACACAAATAGTCTCACGCGTGACCATGGTGATTGCAAAATCTCCGAAACGTCGGGCCCAAAATTTAAAACAAATATACTCTACATCACTTGAACTGGTAATGCCATATCTATATCTTCCTTACTTTATTATAAAACAAAGTCATTCTTTTAGCATGTATACCTACCCCTATGAGGGCTTATATCTTTAATACTATGGAACGTATTTGGTGCGGTCTGTTTTATTAGATAGAGTACCTAGTTCAACAGGATGGCTTTTTAACACGTTAAGAGGGTACTGTACTCCTCATTTAGGTATTAGGTATTGCTATCCCTATTCCCGAGCGCCGCGCTGAAAGGGACAAATATAGATGAAGCGGACTTTACCTACAAATTCTTTGAAATAAAATTGGTAAAGTGCGAGTCGGACTCGCGCACGAAGGGTTCCGTACCATTATCTATGCAACATAAGGCAACGTTATTAGTATCGAGCAAGAAACGGTAAAAAAATCATGTTTGTTGTATGGGAGCCCCCCTTAAATATTTATTTTATTTTATTTTTAGTATTTGTTGTTATAGCGGCAATAGAAATACATCATCTGTGAAAATTTCAACTGTCTAGCTATCACCGTTCTTGAGATACAGCCTGGTGACAGACGGACGGACGGACGGACGGACGGATGGACAGCGAAGTCTCAGTAATAGGGCCCCGTTTTTACCCTTTGGGTACGGAACCCTAAAAAGACGTTTCGTACTTCCATTTTTTTTTCGCGAAAGTTACTCTTTATCCATAATATGACGCAAAAACTATTAAAATCGGTTTAACTTTCGCGAAGAAAAAACGGAAGTACGATACCCATACTTTTGTATGGAGCATAATTTGGTATCGTGCCGTCTTAACACTTTTATACAAGTATAAGTACGGTATAAGTACGCTTGTATAAGTTCGGTAGGTATCTATTAATGTATTACTCTATGTAATGGAATCTTTGAAAGTGATTTTCACCCACTTGCAAAAATAAAAAGAACATTCAGGATTTTCAAGCGTGTTTCTCAGTTTTTGCACTGAGTAGATTATTTGTTATTTGTCCTTCGTGTGGTGACGGATTAAGAATACAAGTATCACCACCCCATCTCCTTCCAAGGGTAATGTAAAAGTCAGCTAAGGGATATTGCACACAGATACATCCTCTGTGCGAGACGGAAAACTCGAAAATAAACCCTGTGCCAACACAGCTGGTCAGCGCGGCACAGTAGACCATAATCCCTCCCAAAGTGGAGGAGGCCCGTGCCCAACAGTGGACGTAAATGGGCTGGAGAAAGAAAGAAAGAAAGTTTCTAAAATTCATGCGTACGAAGTTCCAAGCAACAGCTAGTCACTTATAAAACAAAGTCATTATTTTTGTATGTATGTCCCAATGTGAGCTAATATCTTCAAAACTACGCAACGGGTTTTTATAGATAGAGTATATTGAGAAAGAAGGGACTTAATAACGATAAACACGAGTGAATCCGCGGGCATTAGCTAATATTATTATAACATGGATTGACAAATGTGTTTATTTTATATTTATACATGTATTATACTTGTTGCAGACAGATTGTGAGAAGGTATTCACAGAAAGAATTTTGTTTACACTTGAACTTATTAATGTTGATGTATTTAGTCAGAAGTGGGATCAACTTCTTTTTGTATGACTCATATTTATTAAGTGCTTGACATATATTTCAAAGACAATATACCTATACAGTAGTTGATAAATTCTTTTAATATGTGACTGGACAAATTTACTAAGTAGTGCATACGTTCTTGCTTATTTTATATTAGCTGTTGCTCGCGACTTCTAACGCGTAGAATTTAGAAAATATTCCCCGTTTTTGTAACGTTTTTCACTACTGCTTCTCTCCTATTAGTCGCAGCGTGATGTTATATAGCCTATAGCCTTCCTCGCTAAATGGACTATCCAACATTGAAAGAATTAATCAAATCGAACCATCGGATCCTGAGATTACCGCGTTTAAACAAACAAACAAACAAACTCTTTCGCTTTAAAATATTAGTATAGATATTAGTATAGATAGTATAGACTAGCTGTCGCCAGCCACTTTGTATGCGTGCAAATTTAAAAATAAACATTATCTCCTTCACTCTATCTTTAAAAAGATTAAGCTCACATAGGGACATATAATATAGGACATATATGACGGGCTTCGTGGTCTAGTGGTTCATGTAACGGACTGCCGTTCACGAGGTCGCGGGTTCGATTCCCGCTTGGGACAATCATTTGTGTGATGTTAATAAATGTCATACAAATGTTTGTAGTGCGTCTGGGTGTTTCTATGTATTTTAAGTATGTATTTACAAAAGAAAAGTAGTTTATGTAGTATATCCGTATTCTGGTACACATAACGCAAGCATAATAAGCTTAGCTTGGGACCAGAGGACGTTGTGTGAAATGTCCATTCATATTTTAAAAAAAAAAGTGTGCATTTCAGATCAATCAGACTAAGTAGGTATCACGAGTGAATAAAAATTTGTATGACAAATATAAATATCACACAACTTATTGTCCCGAGCGGGAATCGAACCCGCGACCTCGTGAACGGCAGTCCGTTACCTGAACCACTACACCACGAGGCCCCTATTAAGATGCGATGACAATGAAATAATAAAAAATAAAATAATGTTTTCAAAACTGTGTTTTAGTTTTTAAACTAAACAATTTAATTTGTTTGATTTTCTATTCTTAAGCATGTGTGTTGATTTCTGTAAAATTTACTCCTTTTAATGTCAGATTAAAATAAAATTTTGTACATCAAGGATCGATGACAATGATTATCTTCTCGTCTTATATATAAAATTCACGTGTCACAGTGTTAGTTACCTTACTCGTCCGAAACGGCTTGACCGATTTTTATAAAAGCTTACATGCATATTCAGTAGGTCTGAGAATCGGCCAACATCTATTTTTCAAACAGCTCCCTCCCCCCCCCCTTCCTGACATTGGTATGAGAAAACAACGTTTGCCGGGTCAGCTAGTATTTTGTAAAATCATAGATGTCATGGTTGCTAGGGTTTTCGTTGCACTCTGAAATCAAGTTTGTATAGGTTGCTTTTTACTTCCTCGCCCTTTCCAGGCTATTTTATAGCGCCTAGAGGATGACCACGACCTGGCATTCGACAAAGGGGTGGCTTAAAAGTTCGTATAGGTATAATTTAATATAATGATAAGTAAAACAATTAAATAGATAGGATATATTTTAAATTTTTTATTATAATATTCAGCACACAAATATTTCATTCATCAATAATTTACAATTAAATATTAAATACATTCATATCAATACAATATTTGTTATAAATATCATTAGCTTTTTAAAATAACTACTCGTATTCTATGACTAAGCAATCATGTATGACATTAATAATAATATGACCTTAACATGACCCTAATATGACCTTGTGTGTGCACTGAACATAGGTGGTTTTTACCACATTTTTAGTTAAAGTTTTTTTTACCATTTTTTTTATATTTAAGACTATGTAATAAGTTTAACATAATCCTGAATATGACAACTTTACAAACTGTTAATTTAAGTATAATAATGGTACCAACTCTACATGAACAACTTAACTTAACTAAAAATTTAAAACAACTAACGTATTTTGATTAATAGACAAATCAAAATTACATCTCATCATCATTATCTATTAAAATCGTTAGTCTATGATATATGGATGGATGGATAGATAGACACATCTGTGTCTACCTATCCATCCAGCCTCTCTCCGTCCACTGTTGGACATAGGCCTCCCCCATAGAACACCACAACACGTGGTCTTGTGCCGCTTGCATCCAATGTCTCCCTGCGACCTTGACAATGTCGTCGCTCTACCTTGTCGGGGGGCGCTGTTGTTAATGTTGATGCCGAGTCCGGCCCAATCGAGAAGCTTGAAAACGTCTTCCAATGCAGCGGTGAACAGTTTCGGGGAAATTACGTACCCCTGTATGCCACCTTTCTGCAGGGGAATCGGTTTTGTGCTCCTTCTATGTCTATAATATACAGAATTTCTAATAAAAAAGTTCAGTTAACATTGCCGGATTGTGTTATCGACACTTTCAATTTTCAATTATAGTTAAGTTTAGTTGTACACATAGAATCGGTACCATTATTGATATTTATTAAAACAAACTATACTTATTAGCAATATTTTTTTACCATTTAAATCATATTTACCTAAAGATAAATCTAACACAATAGGTAGGTACACGAGATATTTTTACTTGCCAACAAAAAACAAAGAGGATACATTAAAAAAATCATGAGAAAGTAAATTTAAGTTATATACCTAAGAAATAAAGGTCATATTAAACACCATATAGACTAAAAAAACTTCTAAATTAAAACACCACAATACATTTAAATAATTCCATACACACTTCACATTCTACATACATAAATACTTAGACTAAATATAATTTTTCTATAATATAAAATATATACTCTGATTAAACTTATTAGGTCACCTAGGACGTTTATATACATATATAGGCCAATTATATATCTATATTTAAAAGCTACTGTTTAATTCATTGTTCTATTTTTAAATGAGTTCTTTTTATAAATAAATTCAAATAATAGTGTTGATGAAAGTTGCCCTATAGATGTAATTGTCCTAGGTTACTTTATAACTAGTTTTATTTAATATCACTACTACTAGTAGGTAACATTGAACCGTTATTGAATATAATGTACATACGTGTGTTGTTATTCAAATATTTTGTTGTAAATAATTATGTAAATTCTTTACAGACGTTTATTTTTAGATTGACATTACGTTGGTAAAAAGAATAACATTATAATACAAATCCTTAACAAGTACTCTTTTAATGGAATCCAGTTAACAGACTAAAAAGAGCCAATGTGCTCCACGACTAAGGGAAGTCAAAGACATTGGTCTTGACTCGTCTGAATGCCATTCACGTTAAACAGATCTGATTAAAGTCCATGGACTGATTGCAGATATTAGAAAAAAAAAATACAAATAATTGTGACAAAAATGTTAAGATAAGTTACGTTTTTTTTAATATCGCGTTTTAACCCGACTTTTTTGAGAGTACACACTCCATAATCAGGAGGCTAAACATGGATTTACGCCCAATTGGGAAGTAAATAAAACATTTATGGTCTTATTCATAATGACTTATCGGAGGTTTAAAAGTTCGCTAAAATCGGTTCGCGAAAATGTCAAAACTTGTTATTCATAATAGTATTTTTATGCTAAAACGTATATTATCTCTCCGATAAAATCTCCGTTTAAACCTCCGATAAGTCATTATGAATAAGACCATTAGATTTCATTATTAAGATTAATAGGGTGAGGAATTAACAGATTGTTACTTTCGAAAATTTATTATTATATTATGATATAATGGAATTTGTAAAATGTTTATAATTGTACAATAGCGGTATAAACATAGAGCATTATTTTAACAGGAGTTTACCCTTGATATTAACAGATGACCTCCGCTGAAAAAGATACGAGAGCAATGCTCATACGTATTCTGTACGGAGACTGTCGTTTCTGAGCGTACGTGAAGCAATTTTGAGCAGGTGCTCAAGTCTACTATTTTGGAACAATTGTCATACCGGCACAATACCGGCACGATACCGTTGCAATTGAAGTCAAATATCCATAGTCTGCTATATGCCGTCATAACGGTCGTTCAATGGTAATAGAATTGTCGATCTCTTTTATCTATGCATTGAATTTTCGGTCTCTTTTATCTATGAATTGTGTTAGAATGGTATGTATGTGTTGCCGTTTTTAAAAAATGCGTTAGTTGACGTGATTTTCGAAAAACTACTAATAAATTTAAACATTTAATCATGCTTGACTTCGTTTAAATATATTTGTACATACTATTTATTAGTATAAAAAGCAATGTGAAGTTTAGGAGATTAGTAAATTGCAATAAATTACAAAGAACAATTTCTAATATTTCTATCTATCTATTTTTTATTTATGGCAATCTGTCGACACAGGACAATTTAAAAATATTACTGTCAAATTCAAAATAGCAGACTACCGAAACATTTCAGTCATTGAATTGCAATTGTGAAGCAGTTGTGTACGAGACTAGGAAATTTATGTCACTTTGACAATTGTAAGTCAATGATGAAGTCGTTATGACGACACAATAATAGTAGACTACCAAAAACTTTACTATTGCACCATAATGGTACAATAATGGTACAGTTGTGACACCGTTGAAATACCCGACTCAGGGCCCAGGGCGTGCATAGTGACCAATCTAATTACAATGTTTATATTCGATACCTCGGCGACCCGCTGATCTTACGGTATATTTAACAAAGAAATAACAAAGAAATAAATAATTATTCATGGACATTTCAAACAACGTCCTCTGGTCCCAAGCTAAGCTTATGTGCTTGTTTTATGGGTACCAGAATACGGATAGAATACGTTTACTACTTTTCTTCTGTAAATACATACTTATAATACATAGAAACACCCAGACGCAGTACAAACATTTGTATGACAATTATAAATATCATTAAGTGTATTGTAGTGTCTTGTGCGATGATAAAAAATGTCCATTGTGATTAGGTTACGTCTGAATAAACTAAATCATTAAAGCTTAAATTTTAAATTCAAAATCATTAAATATTAAATTTTAAATGTGTGTTAAATTAAAAAAAAACTAAAAAGCACAGATTTTAAATGTGTGTAAAATAAAATAAAACGAAAAAGCACAGATTTTAAATGTGTGTGAAATAAAAAAAAAATTAAAAGCACAGATTTTAAATGTGTGTGAAATAAAAATAAAACAAAAAAGAAGTCTAACAACGTAATGAAAAAACAAACAATAATTATTATTATTAAATACCAATGATCACCAAATGGGCTAGAAATAATAATAACATTAAAAAATAACAAATAAAATTATATCGTGTAGATATCGTTTTTGTACTTATACAGTCGTTTTTTTTTATTTACCACACACGCAGATTTACCAGAACGTGTGGCTATGGGTAAATTTTTTATTATTAAAGCTAAATTTACATAACTTTGAGATTGAACTCTTACATTTTTTTTGAGTTGTGGCTAATCAGGCTCTTTCCGCCTAGTATCACTGCAACCAGATTGATCTAATTGTGATCGCCACTTTCCAAGAGTCCAAGTAGTTCTATGTCCAAGCCAGTTGCCATGAACTTTTTATATAAATTACTAGCTGACCCGGCAAACGTTGCTTTGCCATACTAAAAAAAAGGTTTGAAAAATAGATGTTGGCTGATTCTCAGACCTACTGAATATACATGTAAAATTTCATAAAAATCGGTCAAGCCGTTTCGGAGGAGTGCGGTAACTAACACTGTGACACGTGAATTTTTTATATAAGACTAGCTGACCCGGCAAACGTTGTTTTGCCATTCTAAAAAAAAATGTTTGAAAAATAGATGTTGGCCGATTCTCAGACCTACTGAATACGTATGCAAAATTTGAGAAGAATCGGTCAAGCCGTTTCGGAGGAGTACGGTAACTAACACTGTGACACGTGAATTTTATATATTAGACTAGCTGACCCGGCAAACGTTGTTTTGCCATACTAAAATTAAAAAAAGGTTTGAAAAATAGATGTTGGCCTATTCTCAGACCTACTGAATACGCATGTAAAATTTCATAAAAATCGGTCAAGCCGTTTCGGAGGAGTACGGTAACTAACACTGTGACACGTGAATTTTATATATAAGAAGATAACGTATGTGCGTAGCCAGGCGGAGGTTTTAGGGATTGAAATTGCACCAAATTTGATTGTTTTATTATAATTGCGTTGTAAGTTTTAAAAAAATTAAACGTAGAAAACCCCGAAACTGAATCCTAGCTACGCACATGACTTTTAAAGATAATGCATACCTAGGTAGGTACCTAATACCTAAAATATAATCTAATCCTTATTTCTAATACCTTAGGTATAAACCATAAATATGTTTGTCAACAATTTAAAATTAAAATCTATACAATTAACTAAAAGGTTTATAGCATAACTTACATTGGTACCAATTCTGCATGCCCAACAAAACTTAACTAAAAAATTTAAACAAATATGGTGTATTTTGATTAATTGGCTATTTTGTTGCGCACATTTTTATTAATTTTAAATCGTTAGTACATATATAATAAACAGATTTTCTAATAAAAAGGGCCAGCTAACATTACCGAATTGTGTTATTAACACTATCAATTTTCATTTTTAGTTAAGTTTTATTGCGCATGTAGAATCGGTACCAATGCATATGCCGTAACCGTAAACTTTGAGAAGGCATAAGATAAGTTATGCTTGCTTGCCAGTTGCTATGTTATTTGTTTAAAAAATAAAAAAAACACAAAAAAGCTTATGTCATCCTTCAAAAGGGCCATGTACCTACGTAGCACTTAAAACAGTTGTGCATCATCATCTATGATCAGATGCATAAGTATAAATGACCCTAAGGAAGTCTGTTTAGATCGTAGTATCGGCGTTTTATTGTCTAGTTCTGCTCTTATGGAAAAGATGCGTGACGATATGATAATAATCGCTACCGATAACGCAGATGGCAGCCGTATTATAAGAGTTTAGAAAACTAAAAAAAAAATTAAAAATACCGCCATTGTACTTTTGCAAATAAAAATAAGCGTATCTACTTAATGCCAAAAGAACATAATTTTTAGTTTACGTTAAGACGCAACAAAAAGTCTTTGGCCTTAATAGTTATAGTAATTTAGATTTTACAATTAATTCCTAATTCTACACATGCTTACTGTTGACTAGCAAGTAAAGCATGGCCGTTGCCAGGCATTGGTTTTAGAGGGACAGGGGCTGATCTTTAAGAAAAGCTACAAATAGTTGATTACTAGGGTTCAAATCTTTCTGTAAAATGAATAAAATGCGTTCACAGTCGGAATCCCCAAAACCCAACACCTGACAGTGTCCATGCCATGCCAAACTCTTACAAGCATACGAACTGTTATCTAACGTATAAAGAAGGCAATGCAACGCATGTGATGGCGCAGCTTCTTTTAACACGCACACATATGATAATATATAAAATTAAATAAATACATCTTATCATTGTCCATCACTAGTCTCGCGGAACAATAATAGTTGGAGTTGTTGCCTATAGCTAACACTATGACAAGCCTTATTAGCTCAAGGACTAAACGGCATTCAAGATCACAACTAAGCATGCTGAACTCTTCCTAAGTGGATAAAGAAGGCAACGCGATTGGCACTTCTTTCGCCACACTTGTTACACATAAATGGGTCATTATAACCATGAAAGCCCATGTGAATAGTGTGCATAGTTAGATCACCAAAAGTAATGTCACAGTACTGGCAGGTATAGCTCGGTGTTGATGCTGTAGCCTCCACGGAACCTTCTGATTCAGAATCAGAAACTTCCATACCTCTGGACTTCTCATCTTCATGTTGAAGTCTTAGAGCTGCTGGTTGTAGTTTAAAAGCAGGTCCTTTCCTTCGGTTCTTGAGAGCAGTTGTAGGCGTTGCAGGAGCTACTCGCTCATTATTAGATGGAGGTGAACCTGGCTCATTGATCTTCGCGTTTGTGAGATCAAGGGCGTCATTAGTAGAAGCGGACGGTTCCCGTGGAGTTGTTGGTGTTTTTGATAAACTTGCTGGTGATATCTTAGGTGGTGACGTAGTACCAGTATCAGGTCCTTCACCGTAGGACAAACGCTGGTGCAGTAGTGATGGCAATGGAGAGACTGGACGAGTTTTATCCACCTGGACTTCAGGAAGTTTTGGTGACGATCTTTGTTCATAGTTGTTATTAGGCGGGAACAAAAATGAATGAGGTAGCAGTGGTGGCAGATAGGGTAAATTAACGGGAAAATGGTTACTGAAAAGTGGATGTGTTGGTGGAGGACCATGCGGGAGATTATTATTACTTATAGACTGCTGCTCGAACATTTTAGCTAATGGTTTTTGCTTTGGTCCACGTCTTGTTCCATATACATCGATTATTGGTAAAGGGTTAGGTGTACCGTCAGGGTTTAGTACCATAGCTGGGTTATGCTGATATTTCCGTAAATGCAGTTTCAGAGAGTGGCAATACTTTGTGGCGTAGTTACAATCTGCACAACGATACTGATAAATGTTGGAGTGTGATTTCAAATGGGAGTTCAGCATCGATTTGTTAACGCAAGAGTAGGAGCATTGGGTACATTGAAATGGCTTTGATCCTAGATGATTCCTCATGTGATACTCAAGATGATGTTTGTACTCAGTGACAAAGGGGCACTTTCTACAGCATAACATTTTTTCTGGTTTGATATGTGCCTTGCTGTGTTCCCAGAAAGTCAGTTTGGTTACAGCAACGAATTCGCATTGTTTGCATTTAAACGTTTTCATTTTACCATGTGAATTGACCGCTGGTACTCTTAACCCTGGCTCGTCATCAAAATCTTCATCACCAGAAATATCACGGAGATCATCGGCATCGGGCTTTTGTTGATGTCCATCGAACCCTGAATCATGGAACTCTTCGTATGATCTGCGCTCATTTTCTCTATCGGGTGTTGAAAGTGTTCCTGGTGATTTTGGAGGTGTGACATTTGCATGAGCTAATGGTGTAGAAACATGAGCTGGTTGTACTAAATTTCTAGGGGAGGAGTAAGATGTTTCATATTCTGGGCTGGGTTCACGAGCTCCGTTAGTTCGGGGCTCAGAACCGGGTGGTGTAAGCAAATTATACGGTAAGCCATTACGAAATGACTCTAAGTGCATACCAAGATTCGCTTTGGCTTTGAGTGACATGTTTTCATAGAAAGTTTCACCGGAGCTACCGACGCTGCAAGGCGATTGTCCATTGGAATCTTTACTCGACGTCGGCGAGGAGCTATGAAAGCCTTCAGAGTAGAACCCGCTAGTTTGATCCTTCAAAAAGCTTCCGTCTTCAGTAGGTTCCGTTTTCTACAAAAACAAACAATAGTGTTAGAATATATTAATTTTTACCAGACTTTTTATTTCTATTAATAATATGACGGGCCTCGTGGTGTAGTGCTTCACATAACGGACTGCCGATCACGAGGTCTCGGGTTCGATTCCCGGTCAGGACAATCATTTGTGTGATGTTTTTAATTGTCATATAAATGTTTGTACTGCGTCTGGGTGTTTACTATGTATAATAAGTATGTATTTACAAAAGAAAAGTAGTTTATGTATTCTATCCGTATTCTGGTACCCATAACACAAGCATATAAGCTTAGCTTGGGACCAGAGGACGTTGTGTGAAATGTCCGTGAGTATTTATTTATTTATTATTTATTTATTATTAATAAATAATAATAAATAAATACATTTATTAATATTGGTACATTAACTGGTTATTATTAAGGGAATTGACGCCTAAATTGTGCGTGTTTGTATATTAATAGTTACAGCACAACTCTGATTATGATTTCGGCGTGTACTTACATAAAAATATGCAAATACAAATGTAGGTATATAGCTGCTCTATATAATTATATTCTTTGCTATCAAATGCATTCCTATTTCCCGCTTCAGAAAAAATAGGTGACTGCAGTAGTTGATAAGTGTTGTATATTATAATAGTTTTTAATGAAAACGGTATATAAATAAATAAATAAATATTCATGGACATTTCACACAACGTCCTCTGGTCCCAAGCTAAGCTTATTAAGCTTGTGTTATGGGTACCAGAATACGGATATAATACATAAACTACTTTTTTTTTGTAAATACATACATAAAATACATAGAAAATACCCAGACGTAGTACAAACATTTGTATGACATTTATGAATATCACACAAATGATTGTCCCAAGCGGAAATCGAATCCGCGACCTTGTGAACGGCAGTCCAGTACATGAACCACTACGCCACAAAGCCCGTTAAAGTATATTTTTTGTTTCTTGAAGTGATATAATTTGCAGGTTTATTTATAGGTTTCTTTTAGATTACTTATTACTGTATAGGGCTGCGTAAAAGAATGACAAAATAGGAGCCTTAGTAAGACCAGTTCGACGTTCATCTAAGTAACATTTTAGAGTTGCCAAAAAAATGATACCTACCACATGCACTTGAAATGTCGGCCCTTCCCTGTACAAAACTATTTTAAAATAAAACTTTCTTTTTTCAATAATTTTGTTCTACACAGGTATACTCGTATTATAAAGTAATTAATAAAGCTGAGTACATATTGTTAAGTTCTTTATGTATAAAAAAAACATTTAATGTTCTGGGATTCCTGCTAATATCTACTTTTGTACCGAAACGTAACTATTAAAGGGATACCTACCACTGTCGGTGGTTGCAGTAATCCCCATGGCTGTGGGTGTCCGGAATGATGCGCGGGCCCCATGGCTGCAGGTGCCGCGCAGCTGAGCATACCTGATTGACAAACAATGATAAATGTTAAAGTCTGGTCTTAGAACCGACAGCTTTTGGGAATAAAGTGGAAAAAGTCTAGTGAGTAGTAACCACGAGTTTGAGCTTAAGACGGCTATCACAACATAGAGACGATTAAATTGGAGTAGTGCATGTTTTTAAAATCAACAGCTTTAAAAACTGACTGAGTTGGCTTAGAAAGTAGTGCTGTGCGCGAAATATTGTGAGTTAAGGTTGTAAAAAATAACATTTAATCACGTATAAAACACGTATATAAAGTAGTTTAATAAACAATATTTCTAAAACAGCGAAAATAACTGTTATTTTTGCATAATAAGCAGTTGTTCATTGAATGAATGAGTTAAGGGCCTACATCTATATTATCGTCGACATGTACGTTATATTAACACAGCATTAAGTATAGAAAATGAAGAATTATGCCGCCTACACACGTTACGATAAACCATATCGAAAAAACTGCGCAGTTTTATCGAACGATTTTTATGGACGACCGCGGTCGTCAGTTCTCCTCACAAGCTCGTGCAAGTAGCATGTCGTCAACAGTTACAGACGATAAATTATAATATTAAATAAACAAATGTCACAAGAAGTTTTTATCCGCCTCGATAGATGGCGTTGTGCCGTTTCGCTACATCACGCTATTATTTCGTTTAACGCATTTACCTATAACCTTGACAAAATATTTGCTCAGTATCATATCACATATGTACACATAAGTGAATAAACTACATTTAAATAAAAATTTTATGTACATTTCATTTCACACATTGTCCTCAGGTCCCAAGCTAAGCTTATATGCTTGAGTCCTTGTGATATGGGTTATCTGGTATGGAGTTGTGGTATGGATGGAGTTACTAGAATAGTTTATGGAACCGTAATTGGCGGTTACACCAGGCTGAGTGGCGCCATGTGATACATTGTTGTAAACATTTGTGATATATGACCAACTCTAAACAGCTGGTACTGACATCTGTTGTTTTTCTAGTGTAGTATTTCATACGGTATCTAGTTATATTCTTCAAGCGTTCAAATAGTAATGCATTTTTGCGGGAGATGGCATTATTTACAACGTTTTTTACAACTTTTCGTGTGGCACCGAGGGTTGCCGGGGCGCCATCTAGTTTAATTATAAAACGTCAATCACTTAACAACATCCTTGAAACTGCGCGGCTGTCCAAAATCAAAACCTAGCAAGTGACGTTTTTTTAATTCGTTTTCTAAACCAATTATTTCCCAATTTTCTTACTGCGTCTGATATAAAAACAACTGTATTTCTATCTTACATAGAATCACAGATACAAGCATGTATAAACCTAGCAACCAGCACTTCATACTTGTTGATTACAAAATGAAAAAGCATCTGCTGAAAAATTTACTCAAATGTAACTTGCTAGGTTTGGGTTTTGGACAGCCGTGCGGCGGCGAACACACCGCCAACAGCGTCACGTCATTGCTGCGTGTTTCACACGGAAGCAAGAAACAAACGGGCGTGAACGGTGTCCGCGCACGACAACTACACCAGCAGCCAAACCCAAGTGACCTTTGTCGCTACGGTAGACAGTGCGCCCAACTCATTGGTGGCGGCGGCAAACGCAGCCGGCGCCAATGCAGCCTCCCCTAAAAGGTAGAGAAGAAGAAAATGCCGCCGCAGCGAAAATCGAGTCTGCACCATCCCGTCAGAAGGCGCCCAAACAAGCCGCACCGCCAGTAACGGCGCCCACTGAGCAGTCCGCAGCGCCCGCCGTGTCCACCGCGGCGCTTGCCGCGAAACAGGCGCCCGCCGCTCCAGCCGTGGCGCCTGCCGCTCCTAAACCCCCTATCCATAGAATGGACGCTGAGACTGCCAAACTCGTCATCGAGTCATCCGCCGAAATAAACTAAGTTTGACCGGCACCCCCAGGTCCCTTGCAGGCCCTTGAGACGACCCAATTTCTCAGGACATAACCATCATGACGGGCCTCGTGGTCTAGTGGTTCTTATAACGGACTGCCGCTCGCGAGGTCTCGGGTTCGATTCCCGGTCTGGACAATCACTTGTGTGATGTTTTTAATTGTCATACAAATGTTTGCACTGCGTCTGGGTGTTTACTATGTATTATAAGTATGTATTTACAAAAGAAAAGTAGTTTATGTATTATATCCGTATTCTGGTACCTATAACACAAGCATATAAGCTTAGCTTGGGACCAGAGGACGTTGTGTGAAATGTCCATGAATATTATTATTATATTATTATGTTTCTCTGTTTGCGATTCACGGGCTATTTCCATTTTTTTTGGGAAATACCCGGTCCTTTATTTGGCTTGCGTGGGGACATGGGTCCAACACGTAGAGGCCCTTTGAGAATTTTAATGAATTTAGTAATGAGGTGGGACACCTACCAGGGACATTCCACACCTGCACTATAGAAGTACAGTCATGGAATGCCAGTGGTACGAGTAAATCTATTGCAAATGATAATACGAAAAACGAGCAGGTCTATTGAGTTGGGTGTTTAGTGGACTGGTTAAATTTAAAACTATTGACTAAAATACGGACGTCTGCCTTCAATACTTCTATTAAGATTGAACCGTGGCAGATGGTGACTCGCCGACTCACTAGATGGGCCCCCCCACACAGCCGCCAGACAAGGCAGCAGGGAGCAACACCGGTGTGAGCGGCTTGGGGTGTAGAGCGGTGCGGCACCGGTTTCACCATCGCGGGCCAAGACCCGGAGCGGGTTTCCCCGTAATTACGCCCTTGAAATTGACACTTCCACCCCCGAGCATGTAGCTCTGGCGACCCACTCTGACCGGCCGGTGAAGGCAAGACAGAGGCGAGAGTCCAGGCACTCTCGGTTTCTTTATATTATTATTATTATTATCAGATCCTGACCTGGTGCCAATGGGACCACACGGAATCAGCAGATTTGTAAAAAAAATAATCATTATAATCGCTTTGCCCAGTTAAAAGTTATGAGGTAACAAACATAAATAAAAAAGAAAACATACAAACGATTTGAAAACCTCCTCTTTTTTTTAAGTCGGTCAAAACTACCCAGACGCAGTACTTACTATTTATAAAAATTAATTGGCTGTCCCGCGCAGGAATCGAACCCCTTGACCTTTTGAACGGCCGCAGTAGTCAAATACATGAACCACTAGACCACGAGGACCGTCGATCAAGCGGTCAGAAAATCGAAACGATTTTAAGAAATAAAAAATGTATCTTCCTTCGACGAACGATAATTCACAGCAAATGTTCTACAAACGAACGAAAAATCGAAGATCAAGAGATCGCACAGTTTTATCGTACGATAATTTAGTACGCGCTAACAACGCACATTTGACGAACGATTCGATTTGCAGCGATTTTACATACATTTTTAAAAAAAAGAATACCCAAATTGAACTGCACAGTTTTGTCGGCCGACTTTTCGTTCGATAAATCGTAAGGTGTGTAGGGGCCTTAAGGGATATTTTTTTTGTTTATTCTAAATCTACTAAATATATCTACTAATATATCTGATTCACGTGTTTCTACATATAATAGTTACTTATGTTTTTAAAATTATTTCATTAGTTAATTAAAAAAAAAAAATGAGAGAGGTTGTTTCGCTAAGATTTTCTATCGAGAAAACTTTTTTCAATCGCGTTTCTGAGTTTATGCGATCCTAGATCATATATTGAAAAAACATATACTTAAAAATTAGAGCTCTAGCCATTCAATCTAAAGAAACAATGAAAACTTCGTACGTAGAAAAATGCACGAAGCTATTTTGGTATCCTCTTAAGAATATTAATCAATATTTGCTGAGATGGATAGTAAGTTTTACTTATCTTTGGCTTTATTTTATTTATAAGAAGTTGATGAAGAAGCTGTTGCCTGCGACTTCCTCCTGGAACTTATAAATTTTCATCGTTTTTGCAACATTTTTCCACTGATGTTTCGCTCCTATTCGTCGTAGCTTGATGTTATATATAGCCTATAGGTTTCCTCGATAAATATACTAACCAACATTGAAATAATTATCACCAGTAGATTCTGGTATTAGCGCGTTCAAACAAACAAACTCTTCAGCTTTTTATTATTAGTATAGATACTCTTTTTGGCAGTGTGTATTTCCTATATGCGTTTGTTTATTACTTTTAGCTTTAGTATAATACTAGCTGTCCCGGCAAACGTTGTTTTGCCATACAATTCTTTGTAAAAATCAACAGGAAAAAATTTCATCAAAATCGGTCCAGCCGTTTAGGAGGAGTTCAATTACAAACACACGTACAGAAGATTTATTTATATAAAGATATTATGTGATACATCCGTATTTGGTACCCATAACACGAGCATAGAAATATAAATTACTAGCTTCTGCCCGCGGCTTCGCACACATTAGTGGCCGAATCGAATTTGAAATCAAACCTAAAATAAAAACTGTATCCTAAACTGAAAATACATTAAAAAATTGGTCAAGTGCAAGTCGGACTCGCGCACGAAGGGTTCCGTACCATTATCTATGCAACATAAGGCAACGTTATTAGTATCGAGCCAGAAACGGTAAAAAAAATCATGTTTGTTGTATGGGAGCCCCCCTTAAATATTTATTTTATTTTATTTTTAGTATTTGTTGTTATAGCGGCAATAGAAATACATCATCTGTGAAAATTTCTACTCTCTAGCTATCACCGTTCTTGAGATAGAGCCTGGTGACAGACGGACGGACGGACGGACAGCGAAGTCTCAGTAATAGGGTCCCGTTTTTACCCTTTGGGTACGGAACCCTAAAAATAAAAAATTGGCCAAGTGCGAGTCGGACTCGCGCACGAAGGGTTCCGTACCATTATCTATGCAACATAAGGCAACGTTATTAGTATCGAGCAAGAAACGGTAAAAAAATCATGTTTGTTGTATGGGAGCCCCCCCTTAAATATTTATTTTATTTTTAGTATTTGTAGTTATAGCGGCAATAGAAATACATCATATGTGTAAATTTCAACGTTCTAGCTATCACCGTTCTTGAGATACAGCCTGGTAACAGACGGACGGACGGACGGACGGACGGACAGCGAAGTCTCAGTAATAGGGTCCCGTTTTTAGCCTTTGGGTACGGAACCCTAAAAATACCTATAGGTCGACGGAATCTATGAGTTGCTATGACAACTGTAAAAATAACAAAATGACTGAACTATTATTTTATACTGTATTTCACAATATTTGCGTTTATTATCACGTACAGAGTTTTTAACGTTATAATATACATATAGCCTATTTGACGTCCAGGACTATAAATTATCTCTATACCAATTTTCGTGCGATTCTATTTGGTAGATTTTTCGTGAAAACGTCACAAACAACAAACTCACTTTCACTTTTATATATAAGTAAGGATTTAGGGACCAGAGGGAGGTATGTGAAGTGTCCATACAACAATTTATTGTAGGTAATGGTTTAAAAATACCACGAGTGTTTTTTCTTAGTTATTTCTTTTCTAAAATGTTTGAGCTATTATTAGTGTTCACGCCAAAGTGATGAGTGGGGGCCCTTCAAGTGCTTCGACGATGTTTGTTTTTTGATATAAGAATATAAGTGTTTTAGTTTTAAGATCCTGCATGCAGTCAGTGCGCCTTGAGACGCGGTTTTGTACGGACGACAATTTAATATTGTAAACCACATTACAGTTCATTAAATACAGTGCAAAAACTTCGTAAATTGTCTCAATTCAGTCTTATCCCATCAACGTGAAGACCGGCGCATTCATCTGGTGACCCCGACGTGATCACCTATGTCACCCATCATATGGTGACTCCTACACGATCATTTATGTCACCCATCACATGGTGACCTCTACACTATAATCTATGTCACCCATCACATGGTGACCTGCAACACGACCATCCGTGTCATCGCTACCTGGTGACCTCCACGCTCTACGTGCTCAGCTTCGACTTGGCGCCAATCCGCTGAACTGTTGACACGCCACATCTGGTGACCCCGACGTGATCACCTACTTCATCAATCATCTGGTGACCCCGACGTGATCACCTACGTCATCAATCATTTGGTGACCCTTAAAGTGATCACCTATGTCACCCATCATAATGGTGACTCCTACACGATCATTTATGTCACCCATCACATGGTGACCTCTACACTATAATCTATGTCACCCATCACATGGTGACCTGCAACACGACCATCCATGTCATCGCTACCTGGTGACCTCCACGCTCTACGTGCTCAGCTTCGACTTGGCGCCAATCCGCTGAACTGTTGACACGCAATTCGTCTTTTATACGGAGCCAGCCCTCAGGAACTCGCCAGCCTCCAGCTGCAGCAACTATTGCCGAGGGAAAGTATCCTTTACAAAAAATATCTTATCTACTTCGATTCGTGTAAGTATTGTTGATATCGTTTTTGTTTTTTACTTTAATAACATACCATTTTCTGTTTTAATGTTAACGTTATTTGTTACAAATAGTTATTTGGTATTTTGCAGACATACAAATCACAAATATTTGTGACGTTTTATTTAATTAACGTCGTTTATTTACCTATTTCATCTAAACCACATTTCAAAATTATTCAAAATCTATTCTACAATACATTTGAGTAGATTACAATCGTACTCTCTTAAGAGCTCACACATGTTAAAAATTATTTCTTTCAGCTAAACTTGTACTAAGTTATCAGAATAATAACTAATACCCTTTTAAAAACTGCATTCCAGTTCACATCGTGGTACTTCAGTTCCCGCTAAAGTGCCGTCACGGTGTTATCGCGGTCCTTGCAACAAGCAGTGACGCAAGCGCTGCTCTTAAGCATTCGTCAATTGACAAGGGTCCTGTACTTCGGATATCGAGTTTTTTATCGCTTCGCTCAACGGCAGACTACGTAACGTATTGTTTTCACTGTTTATTATTTACTTTGGTTAAAAGTTATAATAATCACTTCTTTTTAATTATTCAATTTTTTAAGTCTCTATTATTATTCTTTGCACCGACAAAATGAGTGAGCTAAAGGACCTTATTAAACAAAGGGGACATATAAAAACGCGATTAACACTGTTTGAAAAATATTTGCGGCCTTTGTTAGACACTGAGGAAACAAGTGCAACTAAATTAAACGAACTTCGCTTGCGCTTAACAAAGCTACGCGATGTTTCAAGCAACTACGACGACATTCAGTCAAAAATTGAAATGTTAGACGATGATACCGATAATCAAACACTAGAACGCGAAACTACTGAAAACCAATTCTTTTACTTATTGTCTGAAGCCCAGTCACTTATTGACACGTTTGAAAAGTCTAATAAATTAGAAGCTTCATCAAGTTCCAGCCACAATAATATTCATTTGCAATTGCCGCCCGTTAAGATACCAATCTTTAACGGTGCGACCAATGAATGGCTATCTTTTAGAGATACATATTCATCCTTAATACACAATAACAAATCTATTCCAGAGATAAATAAATTTCATTACCTTAAGACATATTTAGCAGGGCCAGCTAGTGCCATTATTAATTCAATTATCGTGTCGTCAACTAATTATTCTATTGCATGGAATTTACTTTGCGAACGATACGATAATAAACGCATTTTAATAAATGAACATATTAAGTGCTTGTTTTCGATAGAGCCACTAAACAAAGAAACACATCGCGGTATACGTAGTTTAATAGACACATTAAGCAAAAATTTAAGCGCGTTACAATCCCTTGGGGAACCTACTAACAAGTGGGATACTTTAATCATTTATATGGCATCAACTAAATTAGACAGTTTCACATTCAGAAACTGGGAAGAATATAGGAGCAACATGGCATCACCTACTATAGATGACTTTTATTCATTTCTACGTAAGCGTTCTACAATTTTGGAAACTATGGAAGTTAGTAAGGTCGATAGGTACCACAAACGTCACAACTCACCTAACTCGAAAGCGTTCCGTAGTTCATCCATAAAGTCATCTTCATATGATATGTATCAATGTCCTGTCTGCCAGGAAAATCACAAAATATATCAGTGTCCTACTTTCAAGTCATTATCGATTAAAGATAGAATTTCTAAGGTAATTTTATTGAACCTATGTAAAAATTGTCTTCGTAAGGACCACCAGTCCTACGAATGTAAGCTAGGCAGTTGCAGAATTTGTAATAGAAAACACAATTCTTTACTACACATACAAAATTCTGCACAAATGTCCAACAATCGGGAACCAGTCAACAGAAAAGCTACTAACAACACTCAAAGTCCTATAACTAACTCTGAGGAACCGAGTACCTCTATTTCTGTTTCCATGGCTGCTAGTTCTCCCAACAAAGCTCTACTTTCTACTGCCCTAGTCAAAGTAATAAGTAATGGGCAAACATTTATTCTAAGAGCATTACTTGATTGCGGTAGTCAATCTACATTTATCACAGCTCAAGCTCAAAGGCAAACATGTTCACCAAAATATAATCACGACTATCACTGCGTTTCGGGTATAGGCAGTACTATTTTAAATGTTACCGAACATTGTTATCTTAATCTTATGTCTTTGAACAGTTCATATAGTATTCGTGTTAAATGTTTTGTGCTGCCATCTATTACAGACAAGCTGCCACACGTTGCAGTAGACACACGCGATTTTAATATTCCTCCTAATGTTCATCTTGCCGATCCTAACTTTTACAAACCCGACCATATTGATATTTTATTAGGTGCTGACGTATTTTGGGATATTGTGGGACCAGGAAAAATTAATATAGGACCACAAAAACCGATTTTACAAGAAACACAGTTAGGATGGATAGTGGCTGGCCCCACAGCGATTTATAATAAACAAAACGATTTAAAATCTCATTGCCATTTATCTCTAGACATAAGCCAGCAACTTCGTAAATTTTGGGAACTCGAGGAAATTAATTTTGACACCACAAATACTAGTGATAATTATTGTGAAACATTATTTACTAACACCACGAGCCGAGACATTAATGGTAGATTTTGTGTACAAATTCCATTTAAAGAGTCCACTCAAAGCTTAGGTGAATCATACAATATAGCCGAAAAAAGGTTATTACAGCTAGAAAGAAAATTAAAGAGCAAACCCGAGCTTAAATTAAACTATCGCGAATTCATTCATGAGTATGAACGCTTAGGCCATATGACGGAAATTTCCCGACCTGTATTCGGTTGTTATTTGCCTCACCACGCCGTCATACGCGAGTCTAGTGAAACTACAAAACTTCGGGTCGTCTTTGATGCGTCATCAAAGACTTCTAGTGGATTATCACTTAATGATATACAAAACCTCGGACCTGTCGTGCAGGACGATTTATTTTCAATTCTTCTAAGATATAGACAACATAGATTTGTTGTTTCAGCGGACGTAGAAAAAATGTATCGCCAAATACTAGTTGATCCTAAACAACGACATTTACAATTAACTTTATGGCGAGACGAGCCCTCGCATCCAATTAAAATATATCAATTAAATACTATTACATTTGGAACGGCCAGTGCGCTTTATCTTAGTACTAGGTGTTTATTCCAACTATCAAAAGAATGTAATGACAAAAAACTAGCTCAAATCATTAATTCTAATTATTCTATAATAGATTTTCTATCAGGAGCGGAAAACTATGACAATCTAAAGAAAATAATCGATTCTATTACTAATAAATCTTTAAGCATCTTAATCAAACAACAGCAAGGTGAATGTTTTAGCAATGAATTAAAAATCTTAAAAAATAATGAAACATTACTATCTAAGTCGCGTATTTTATCTCTAAGTCCTTTTATCAATCAAAGCGGTATTATTTTTGTCGGTGCAAATAATGAAATTGCTAGCTTTTTACAAAACAGTGAAGCCATTACAAGTTTTTCTGCCGAAGAGGGCATAATCTTTAAATTTTCACCTGCTTATTCACCTCATTTCGGAGGCCTATGGGAAGCAGGTATCAAATCTGCAAAATACCACATAACTCGTATTTTACGCGATAAACATTTTACATTTGAGGAGTTATCAACATTATTTTCCCAATTGAAGCTCTCCTGAATTCCAGACCTCTACTCCTCTCTCATCAGATCCCAATGACCTCGATCCTTTAACTCCTGCTCACTTTCTCATCGGCAAGCCTCTTAATTCATTGCCTTCAGAAAACCTGAAGGATGTCAACTCTAACCGACTGGATCGATACCATCTAATTGAAACAATGCGACAACATTTTTGGGATCGATGGCAATAAGAATACCTCTGCGAATTACAGCAAAGATCAAAATGGAAAATTCAACAAAAGGGATTCCAGAAAGGAGATTTAGTCATCATAAAAGAGGCCAACACACCACCATTAAAATGGCGATTGGGCCGAATACACCATCTTTTTCCCGGACCTGACGGAATCGCTAGAGTTGTGGAAGTCTTCACTTCTAAGGGGGTCATACGCAGAGCAGTACATAACCTCTGCCCTTTGGAAGATGACCACATCTCAAAACCCTAAGAATTTTGAGGGCGGGGAGGATGTTCACGCCAAAGTGATGAGTGGGGGCCCTTCAAGTGCTTCGACGATGTTTGTTTTTTGATATAAGAATATAAGTGTTTTAGTTTTAAGATCCTGCATGCAGTCAGTGCGCCTTGAGACGCGGTTTTGTACGGACGACAATTTAATATTGTAAACCACATTACAGTTCATTAAATACAGTGCAAAAACTTCGTAAATTGTCTCAATTCAGTCTTATCCCATCAACGTGAAGACCGGCGCATTCAATTAGTTTTAATGGTGACTACTGTGACTAGACAGATAAAATCCTTTACTGCATACAAAGACAGTTTTTTTTAACATAACTATTAAATAAAATGAACAATTAGTGACCTTGTGGCATTATGCAGTCTTCCAGGTAAATGTAATTCTCAAAGAATAGTATTGTTTTCAATTAAAGTTCATACTTATATTGAATTTAGTAGGTACTAATTTTTAGTTCAAAATGTAGATTATTCACGTAGGTGGTCTTAGTGAAAGTTTATTGTACATATCCTACTAATGTTATAAATGTTGTGTTGTGTTTGTGAGTCTGGATGTTTGGATTTTTGTTACTCTTTCAAATACTAGTGAATGTATTTTAATAAAATTTTACAATAAAAAGTGGTCAAGTGCGAGTCGGACTCGCGCACGAAGGGTTCCGTACCATTATCTATGCAACATAAGGCAACTTTATTAGTATCGAGCAAGAAACGGTAAAAAAATCATGTTTGTTGTATGGGAGCCCCCCTTAAATATTTATTTTATTTTATTTTTAGTATTTGTTGTTATAGCGGCAATAGCAATACATCATCTGTGAAAATTTCAACTGTCTAGCTATCACCGTTCTTGAGATACAGCCTGGTGACAGACGGACGGACGGACGGACAGCGAAGTCTCAGTAATAGGGTCCCGTTTTTACCCTTTGGGTACGGAACCCTAAAAATGTAGCTTATACATCAGAATAACATATAGGCTACTTTTTATCCCAAAATAATGCAAGGTTCCCGTGGGATAAGAAGTGGTGTCCTAAAAGCACTTTTTACCGCCTAATTTTTTATCCTTTTTAATGGATGGATGTTTGGATGTTTGTTACTCTTTCATGCAAAAACTTCTGAATAGCTTTTAATGCAACTTTACAATAATGTAGCTTACTTATACATCAGAATAACACATAGGCTATTTTTTACTTCAAAAGAATGCAATGTCCGTGGGATAATAATAATAGGGTCCCGTTATTACCCTTTGGGTACGGAACCCTAAAAAACGAACAGATTTCCTTTTTAGCGCGAGTAACACCGCGGGGCACAGCTAGTTCCAGTTTGTAGACGGATTTAGAGTAAAGCAGCTTGTAAAAGTTCTTTTTGTTAAAATTCGATTGTAACTTTGTAATTTTTAGTTATTGTAAAACAATGTCGTTATTTTTGTATGTATGTCCCTATGTTAGCTTGTATACCTTCAAAACTAAGTAATAGATTTTGATACTGTTTTTTTAAACGATTGTGATTCCAGTGGATGGTGCTTTTGTATAATTTGTTAGGCTTTACTTTTTAAATTCGTCGCATACGCGTATCTACTTTTTAAAATTACCACGTTTATTACAATTTAGATGACCGGTGTTACCCGCGGTAAAAAGGATAAAAAACCCTGTTCGTTTTTTATTATCCCACAGAAACATTACATTCTTTTGGAATAAAAAGTAGCCTATGTGTTATTCTGATGTATAAGCTACATTATTGTAAAGTTGGATTAAAATCCATTCAGAAGTTTTTGCGCGAAAGAGTAACAAACATCCAAACATACTCACAAACTTTCACATTTATAATATTTACTAATATTATTACTTACATTGCTTTTCAAGTTGTATTGTATTTTTGTTCAAAGACTTCGATCTATTCATGTTCTTTTTAGGGTTCCGTACCCAAAGGGTAAAAACGGGACCCTATTACTGAGACTTCGCTGTCCGTCCGTCCGTCCGTCTGTCACCAGGCTGTATCTCAAGAACGGTGATAGCTAGAGAGTTGAAATTTTCACAGATGATGTATTTCTATTGCCGCTATAACAACAAATACTAAAAATAAAATAAAATAAATATTTAAGGGGGCCTCCCATACAACAAACATGATTTTTTTACCGTTTCTTGCTCGATACTAATAACGTTGCCTTATGTTGCATAGATAATGGTACGGAACCCTTCGTGCGCGAGTCCGACTCGCACTTGACCAATTTTTTCCTTACAATAGCCACGAGTAAAGAAAGAATGTAGACTGTAGAAGACCTCGAAGAAGAGGTTAGGCAAGGTGAAGATCTGTGTCGAATAATGGAAGTAGTAATTTCCCTAATAGACTATTAGGAAAATTACTATTTTAAATACTTATTAGAGAAATTACCACCGGAATATTTGATAGTATGTACTAAAAATTAGAAAAAGAACCACGGAAGAATCCAGATTTAATTTGTAAATAAGTCATTCTAGTTATAAAATAAAAGCACACAGATATCCGATGCTGGAGATATCAGACGTTTAAAATTTAAGGACAAAAAGTGAGTTACAAAAGTAAAACTTCTTGTAAAAAAAATTCATGGAGTTTCTGATCCGTTCTTCTCCATAGCATTCGCGTTAGGAACAGCTTGTAAAACATGCCAACTTAAAATAAAAATGACTTTACTTACGTACCTACATAATTTTTATCGAGTTTGCTTTCATAATTCAGAGTGTGGATTCGTATACTTTATGCACTTTGTCCTTACTATAAAAATGAGTTATTTAGGAGTCATCTTCTTGGCTGAATAAAAACAACAATGGCTAATAACTTATAAGTTTTTTTTCTATTACGCTATTACTTACATAGTTTTTTTTTATTCTAGAATCATCTACATCAATGTCATATGAATAAATAAAATAAATAAATAAATATTTCATGGACATTACACACAACGTCCTCTGGTCCCAAGCTAAGCTTATATGCTTGTGTTATGGGTACCAGAATACGGATATACTACATAGACTACTTTTCTTTTGTAAATACATACATATGTATGACATTTATAAATATCACACAAAAGATTGTCCCAAGCGGGAATTGAACCCGCGACTTCGTAGACGAATACGAATAGTTTTAACAGATTTAACGTTACTGTTTGTGATTTGATTACAATTCTAAACTTTTAAATTTTTCTTTGAGGTGTTGTCTTGTCGCTAAGCGTCTTCATCGCCCAATTAGAGCAAATACAAAAAATATGTAAAATCATGACTCTCTTCAGCCCATTTACGTCCCACTGTTGGGCACGGGCCTCCTCCAACTTGGGAGGGATTATGGTCTACTGTGCCGCACTGAGCAGGCGTGTTAGCACAGGGCTTATTTTCGAGTTTTCCATCTCTTACAGATGATGTTATCTGTGTGCAATATCCTTTAACTGACTTTTACAGCACCCTTGGGAGGAGATGGGGTGGTGACACTTGTATTCTTAATCCGTCACCACACGGAGAGAAATCATGACTACATAATATCGTTAATTCACTTTTTACGGATTTAGACGCGTATATTTATTTGTGTTATATTTCAGCGCGGCGTTTCAGAGAAGTAATTGAATAAATGACTCGCGAAGGTGTAAAGAATATATTATTATTATTATATTATGTCCAGTAAACCTACGAGGCATCATTTTTATCATCACGATCAACACCACGCCTTTTTCCCATGGGGGTGGTCAGAGACTACAAGGCGTAGTTATTCATATATGTTTTATGTAAATACAGTGTTATTTGTAGATATTTTAATTTAAAACCAATTTATGTATGTATTTTATATTTGTTATATTTCCTTACGGGAAAAATAACACCAAAAAACGTATAGCATTGTTCAACCTAATATACTAACAATATTATTTAAAAATAAGTACTAGATTTTCCTTGCACTGTTATTATGGTAATAGATATAGCGTTAAGTTTATATATTACTAGCTGACCCGGCAAACGTTGTTTTGCCACACTAAAAAAAAGGTTTGAAAAATAGATGTTGGCCGATTCTCAGACCTACTGAATACGCATGTAAAATTTCATAAAAATCGGTCAAGCCGTTTCGGAGGAGTACGGTAACTAACACTGTGACACGTGAATTTTATATATAAGATTATATTTTAAAATTGGAACGGTTCTTCAAAGTTGAAACTATTGTATCACTTCTTTTTTCTCGAGCCATATCAAATTTATCCATTTAGGTATTTAATATTTTCCGTAACACATCCCTATCGGTTTCTCCGACTCTGGTATGACCTTGTACGTGTGTAAGCTTCATACTTTCGTAATATACAGCATTAATACTAATATTATAAAGCTGAAGATTTTGTTTATTTGAACGCGCTAATCTCAGGAACTACTGGTTCGAATTGAAAAAATCTTTAAATGTTGTATAGCCCATTTATCGACGAATAAATAACATCATGCTGGGACCAATAGGAAAGAAGCATTAGTGAAAAATTTTGCAAAAACGTAAGTATAAAAGAAGAAGAATCTGATGAGAAAAAGAGAGAGTAGATATTACAAACTTTACCTCTTTAATAATAGTTTAAATGTGGTAAAAATAGTTCTGATTTAATAATTAATTGGTACACGTAAGAATTATTGTAACAATGTTATATATTATGTTGATTAACACGTTTTTGTTAGCTTCTTTCGTATCTATGTAATAAAATGTTTGACAGCACTCATATTAAGAATCGATGTCAATGCAATAATTTTCAAAAATATTCAGATTTTTTTTTGTTATTTTAGTTTTTAAGCTTAGCAAATATTTTTTTGCTATAAGCCAATTGATCGTTCATACTTGTAGTAGTTATTAGCATATAAAAAAGGAATCTTGACAAGGCTTAGGTACCTACCATTTGTTAAAGATATTTTAACCCCTAGTAACAAAAGTAGGTAGTAATTTTATTCAATGATAAGCTTCGGTTATGATGACTATAAAAGCTCTTTAAGATAAGACGATGAACTAAATAATATACAATAGTAAGATATTAGACCAAAGGAATTGGCTTATCTTTACTTATTACAAAAGGAAGTCCTTATTTTTGTATGTCTCTCTCTTTCTTTTCAGCCCATTTTTTAGGACATTTTCACAACGTCCTCTGGTCCCAAGCTAAGCTTATACGCTTATGTTATGGGTACAAGAATACGAATATACTACATATACCTACTACTTTTCTTTTGTAAATACATGGTAAACACCCAGATGCTGTACAAACATTTGTATGACATTTGTAAATATCACACAAATGATTGTCTCAAGCGGGAGCGAACCCGTGACCTCATAAACGGTAGTCTGTTAGATAAATAAATAAATATTCATGGACATTTGACATAACGTCCTCTGGTCCCAAGCATGAACATGAACCACTCCACCCCAAAGCCAGTCAAACATTAACGACTTACTGCCGGGCACAGGTCTCCTCCACTTGGGGAGAAATTATGGTCTTTTGTGTCCACCTAGGGTAGCACAGGGTTTATTTTTATGTTTTCTGTTTCTCATAGATGATGTTATCCGTGGAAATATTTCTTTCCTTTTCTTAATCTACCCTGGGATGGAAAAAGGATGGTGACACTTGTATTCTTAATCCGTAACCACACGCTTAATGTATTTTCATTGTGTGTCTTTGTGTAAGCTTAAATCTATAAGACTAGGCAAAGTATTTTGATATGATTTTTCTATTAGATAGAGCGGTTCGAGAGGGAGGTTTATATCATTTGCTAAGGTTTAATTTATACATTCCACGTGTACAAAGTCCTGTGGACTTTATTAATATATGTTCTTATAACGACACTAAGACATACGACACTAAGACAACTTATAAGACATTTCTCTATGTTACAGCGCTTTTTCTATAAAATATTAGTATAAATATAGAATTATATACAATATATACAAAACAATATTACCACGCTTTGATTAAGAGGGCACGACACGAAGCTGTGCTGCATACGAAAATATAGACATCGTAGTCCGCCGTTTTCTTCGTAGATACTGCACCAGAACAACGAATTTGTTTCACAGTATCTAGGTGTTATATAATTATGTTATACTCTTCATCTATAATATCGCGAAAAATAATTAAAAATCGGTTTAATTTGCACGAAGATAATAGCGGACTATGAAACGACCTTTTTAGAGATTTTATAGAAGAAATCTGATTGAACTATAGTTGTCCTATACTAACTATAGTTGTCCCTTTTCGCGCGACGCTCAGAGTAATATCTATCAGAAATACCTAAACTATGAATTGGTTGGGTCTGTAGTAGGCTCTTATTGGGCTTAAATAAAATAATAAATAAATGTTCATGGACATTTCACACAGCGTCCTCTGGTCCCAAGCTAAGCTTATAAGCTTGTGTTATGGGTACTACTTTTCTTTTGTAAATACATACTTATAATACATAGAAAACACCCAAATGCAGTACAAACATTTGTGTGACATATAAACATCACACAAATGATTTTCGCGAACGGGAATCGAACCCGAGACCTCCTGATCGGCAGTCAGTTACATGAACCACTAGACCACGAAGCCCGTCATAAATATTTATACTAATTAAAATGATTAGTCTAAATTGCACAGATTTTATAATCTATACTTATAATATACATAATAAAGTTCAGTAAACATCACCGAAAAATAGTATTGACATTATCAATTTTCATTTTTAGGCTTCTAAGTTTAGTTGTGCATGTAGAATTGGTACCTAAGTGAAACTTTAGACTTTTTACAAAACTTTTGTAAACTTAAAATTTTTTATAATTGCACTTTAACATTTTAATCTAATTTTATTAAAATTATTTATTATTTTAATTTTGTATTTACAAAAGAAAAGTAAAAAGTAAAGTAAAGTAAAAGTAAAAAGTAAAGTAAAGTAAAAAGTAAGTAAGTATTCTATCCGTATTCTGGTATCCATAACACAAGCATATAAGCTTAGCTTGGGACCAGAGGACGTTGTGTGAAATGTTCATGAATATTTATTTATTTAAATATAACAATTTAAAAATACGTAGGTATATGTAATGGCAATATTCAGAGTTTGACCCACTTCAACGAAAAAAAAATAAACATTTTAAAAACAATTTTTTTAACAAGCATAGACTAAGACTCCTTCTTCTTCTTTTTTGAAACTTATACTGCTGCTAATTGGTGCTTCTTTTCCTAAATTCAATATCGTAATCTTTGAAAGAATCCAATATGGGATAATAAAGTACCAAATAAGTATTTTACAAGTAAAAATCTTTAAAGTTGATAAAGCAGTAAATTATAAATGTAATTAAAAATAACACAATAACCAAGTTAAAATAAAAAGTCAAGAAAAAGTAATATGAATATTGACAAAATAATGTTTGAAAAACATTGAATCGATGCAGTTAAAAATACGGAGGCAAATTGTATTTTTTTTAAATAAAGTTTTAAACTTTTAATAAATTTAACTACAACTTTTCTAGGTAAAAGTTAAAGTAGGTAAGTAAATCTAGATACCTATAGAAACATTTCAGTTATAGCGCACATAGTTTTAATACACTAGTAGGTAGCATAGAAAAAGATGATCTGTTATTTAAAAAACTTTAAATAAATCTCACCTTATTTATAAATCTTTGCTTCAAACCACAACAATGTCTTTAATATAATTCCATAAATTCACTTTCGTTCACAGATAAACAATTCCTTAAACACACGAAAAAAACATTGAGCGTTTTATAAAACAACCCTTCGCTACGGCGGCTGTTCGACGTGTGGCCGGTGCCACTACTCACAATGAACTGAAAAAAAAATCTGTCAATTTTTATGCTCCAAACATCGATAAATGTATTCTATGTTTGAAGGCGACGTGTTTTCTGGTGGGATAGAGACAGATTTATCAACAGATAGCTTCGTCTCTTTTCCACCCCCACAGCCTATTTTTACTCGAGCCAATACGATGCGAGCTACTGTGGGTGGGGATTAAATTATTAAGTTATTGTTTATGCTTTATTAATAATAAAAAAATAACCATCCCTAGATATTTTGCCCAGTTGTTGTTATAATAAAGCATACGCGTATTATAGCGGTTATAATTGGCCGATAAAACTAAGCGAGTAGGGAAATTAGATTGTTTTCGTACTGTATCACTTAATGTTTATGGTTATAATGTAATTTTTATGTTTGTGTACCCCATTAATTAGATGGAAAACAGTAAAATATTACACCATAGTAAATATATAAACGATAATAGATTTACTTCCATTAGAGACAAACCTTTGGCTATAAATTAGGAGACTAAAATAACACTACTCTTTTCTTTAAGGTTAAAAAAGAATCACTGATTATGTGTGTTAAGCGCGAAGCTTTCAAATGGCTAGGATGATTTTAATAATATTTTGTTCCATACATGCTTTGAATTTCGAAAAAAGTTATTAATACAAAAAAATAAATAAAATACATGGCATAAACAACAATATCGTAGGGCTAGGGAGCACCGCTAATACATATGTGTGAAACTTTTTATAGTTATATGTTTTCTCTACACGTCGTCTTTTTTTATGTACAAAGACGAATGAATAAAAAATGACGGCCAAACCTCACCATCGAGGGGCGGTTAACTTTTTACGTCGCCCGCCAGCCAATAGCAGACTACAGATTAAAAAAGGAACACCGTTCACTTTTTTTAAGCATCGTACAGCCAATTAAAAACGGTTTTCTCTATATATCGTTTATGCCAATGAAAAATAAAAAGTTAAATGATAAGGGTGTCTTTACGCATACATACATTATGTATGAGTTTGAATATGTTTATTCACTTTACCTACTTAGTATTACTATCTTGTAATAAAATGAGTTCAAATATCTAAGACTAGCAATTTTATATGCAGACATTTTTATAGTATTTGTAAGAGTTAGGTAATTAATGGGTATTATTTGATGTTAATTTCGTATGTAACACAAGCCTGGACTTTTCCACACTTTTCAAATTCTATCCATTGGCTTTTCTCCGTCCTCTATTGGACATAGGCCTTTTCCATAGAACGCCACTACCCGCGGTCTTGTTCCGCTTGCATCCAAAGGCATCCAAACCTAATCGATGTCGTCGCTTCAACTTGTCGTAGGCCGCCCTACACTGCGTCGTCGTGCTGTACGTGGTCGCCACTCTAAGACATGTCTTCCCCAACGATTATCAGTCATTGGAGCGATGTTGCGTGCCCTACTTCAAGTGTACTAACCTTTCGGGCTATGTCAGATACGCCCGTTCTCCTACAGATCTTCGTATTTCGGATTTTATTCCATTAGGAAATACCGCGCATAGTCAATTTGTACTATGGAAAGGATAGTAGAGGTACAATTTATCAATTTATTGTAATAAAACTATTAGGTCTTAATCAATTTACCTAATATAAACTTCATTTTAGTGAAAAATTAGTTGCTTTTTAGGGTTCCGTACCCAAAGGGTAAAAACGGGACCCTATTACTGAGACTTCGCTGTCCGTCCGTCCGTCCGTCCGTCCGTCCGTCCGTCCGTCCGTCTGTCACCAGGCTGTATCTCAAGAACGGTGATAGCTAGAGAGTTGAAATTTTCACAGATGATGTATTTCTATTGCCGCTATAACAACAAATACTAAAAATAAAATAAAATAAATATTTAAGGGGGGCTCCCATACAACAAACATGATTTTTAGGGTTCCGTACCCAGTATCTCAAGAACGGTGATAGCTAGACAGTTGAAATTTTCACAGATGATGTATTTCTATTGCCGCTATAACAACAAATACTAAAAATAAAATAAAATAAATATTTAAGGGGGGCTCCCATACAACAAACATGATTTTTAGGGTTCCGTACGCAGTATCTCAAGAACGGTGATAGCTAGACAGTTGAAATTTTCACAGATGATGTATTTCTATTGCCGCTATAACAACAAATACTAAAAATAAAATAAAATAAATATTTAAGGGGGACTCTCATACAACAAACATGATTTTTTTACCGTTTCTTGCTCGATACTAATAACGTTGCCTTATGTTGCATAGATAATGGTACGGAACCCTTCGTGCGCGAGTCCGACTCGCACTTGACCAATTTTTTCCTCAACTTTTTCCCTAAACTTGAGGAAATAATTTTAGCACTAATTTGGCAACCTAAAACTGAGTTTATGTTCTAATTGTGTTATTATAAATTAAAATAGACGCAATTTCTTTTTAGGGTTAAGTTCCATATCAAAAGGTAAAAGGAGACCTTATTATTAAGACTTTGCTGTCCGTTTGTCTGTCATCAGACTGTTTCTCAGGAACGATGATAGCTAGAGAGTTGAAATTTTCACAGATAATCTATTCTTAGGTCTCCGAGTGTGGTTGGTTTCGCGCATTCGCGCTCGCATTTCGCGCCGTTCCCCGATTGGTGTCGGTTTTTTGTTCCGCCGTTTGTTGTTTTGGATTACGTTTAGTTCGCGGCACGCGAATCTGAATCCATCCACACTCACAGCTCTTCGCAGTCTTCACCGTGACTTCGCGGCTAGATTCATGCGCGAGTATAGGGCGAGCTTTAAAACAATATCCCTATTATTTGAAACGGCTGAAACAATTTCCATGAAATTTACTATACAGGGAGATTACCGCGATTACATTGACAGTTAATCAAAAACAGATTAAATCAAATTATAGTGAAAATACCTGTCAAGAGCGAGGCAAACTCGCACACTTAGGGTTTCGTACCTACTAGACATATAAATATAAGTAACTGCATTCAAATAATCAGTTAATTAAACTCAAAACAACTCACCAATTTAATTTTGTAGTTGAAATACAGGGAATCGCCTACATTTCAGCTACTTCATAAGTTGGTATTAGTATAAACACTTTTTTCTTGTGATGTGATGACAAATTATAAGTTTTTGGATTTTTTCATATATCAGCACTATATAAACTTGATCTATGCCAAATTTCAAGGCTCTAGGGCAACGGGAAGTAACCTGTGAATTTTGATTCCCTAGCATAAGTCGAAAATTCTTAAAAATGGTCGTAATTCGGTTATATCTTTTAAATGCGTAGAGGTATAAGGTTGATTGTATTTTTTGCAGCAACGGACCGCGTAGATCTACATTTGGTAAGAGTTTCAAGTTGATACCTTGAGCCGTTGCTGAGTAAAAAAAGTTTGACAGACGGACGGATAGACAGACAGACACCGGAGTGATCCTATAAGGGTTTGTACGAAACCCTAAAAATGACTACCATGAGCTTGAATGGAACCCACATCCGCAAAATATTTTTGCATTGCTCGGAATACTGTTATTCGAAAGATTTTTAAATATCGAATGACTGTTATTCAAAAGCTTTTGAAAATCGAATGATATGATTAATTAAGAAAAAAAAAAATTAACAAAATATTATATACCACAAAAATACCACCCTTTTTGGTCTCAATGTTATATTTGAACCATTTTGGTAATCACCAACTTGGTAATCATTTATGCATCATATTCTATATTTTGTAGGTGATTAAGAAAAACTATTATCACTAATTAACAGTTAATAGTTCTTGTTATTAGTGCACTATGTCGGCGGACTAAAAAGCTATATAATTGTTAAAAATATTAAAAACAAAGGCTCATTAATAACTTCAAATAACGCCGACTAAATAGATATTGGTACCGATTCTAACTCCGCAACTAAACTTTACTAAAAATGAAAATAGTTCGTATTAACAACACAATTCAAATTAAAAAAGGCCAGTTAACTTTGCCGACTGTGTTACCAACATTATAAATCGTTTTCTTTATTTATTATATTTTGTGAGCTTATTTTTTAAAATAGTGGTTCAAGAGAATGGCTATTTGTAAGTATAATTTGGTTTAATTTCTAAATTTCACGCGTACGAAGTTGCGGGCAATAGCTATCTTTAACCGACTTAAAAAAAGGAGGAGGTTCTCAATTCCTCTATATGTTTTTTTCTATTTTATTTTATGTTTGTTACCTCATAATTTTTGTCATTAACTGGACAAGGCGAATTTTAATGATTCTTTTTTTATTTAAAAGTTGGTGGTTACATGTGTTCCATTAGCACCAGGTCAGGATCTAATGGTTATCTCCTGAGAAATGGATGAAATCCCTCAAATTTCAAAATCACCAGAAGTCCGTTGAACTTTTTTTTTTAAATACTAAATATTTAATAACTAGCTGTTGCCCGCGACTTCGTACGCGTGAAATTTTGAAATTAAACCTTAACATACAGAACTTTACTATATCGCTCGATAGATGGCGTTGCACAGTTTTTTTTAAATAGCGCTATGCTTTGGTTACACACATTAACACTTTTAAGCTCGTCAAGGTATTAGTAGTGCGTGTCGAATTGGTACTATTGTATTTGCTAAACAAGTTTTGCTATGGAAGAAACCAATTAACAGCCGTATAATTATTCTAAAAATTCTAAAAACTAAACTAAAGTAAGATAGGTATGTAAGTACATAACGATTAGTGGTCTTATTTATTATGACTTATCGGAGGTTTAAACAATAACTTTATCGGAGAGATAATAAACATTTTATCGTAAAAATTAAAAGACTAGACTATTATGAATAACAATTTTTGACAATTTTCGGGAACCGATTTTAGCGAACTTTTAAACCTCCGATAAGTCATTATGAATAAGACCATAGGAGTTGATTACTTCCTTGTGACGAAGTACATTATGTCTAGCCACAGGTTACATACATAATTTACTTGTTTTAAAAACCAATGAACTAGTCGAAGTACCAATAGAACCAGTAGAGTTGACAAGAGAGGAAGTTTTTAAAGAAGATCATGGGCCGGCATTGTTTTCTGAAGTCGTGAAATCACACAGAAAGCGTAAAAGTCAAAAGAAGCAACCGTCTATGACACCGACCGCATAACCTGAGATTGTCACCTCATCACATCTTGATGTTAAAAACAGCTCAAAGGAGTCCCCAAATTATGAAAGGATTAATAACTCGCAAGACCTGAGTTTTATGAGTTTCCTTATTAAACTTAAATCTGTCATTTTCAGTACGGCATCTTTTGAATCAAAATTAAAACAGATTATTTCAATGTGTATAGACTGGATAGTGTGTAAGTTAGGAAGTAGTTTAGCTAATTGTTCTCTATTTAATTTTTCTAATTTCAATAATGGATTAATGTAGTAGTTAGCATGTTGTATTATTTTTTCTTGCATTGTAATTTTTTATGTTGTTGTTAATGTTGTTGATTTGTCTTAACGGGGCGATATAGTCGCACAGCGACAAAGCCAATAAATAAAAAAAAAAAAAAAAAAACCAATGAATAGTTATAATATAATTAGACTTTGGTTCGTATATAATGCATAAAGAATGTATCTGCATATGTTGTATATATTATGTACAGATAGATGTGTCATCTTTACTTCTTATAAAACAAAGTCGTAATTTTTGTATGTATGTCCCTATGTGAGCTTATATCTTCAAAAATACGCAACGGATCTTGATGCGGTTTCTTTTAATAGATAGAATGGTTCAAGAGGATGTTTTTTTTGCATAATCTGTAGGGGTTTTATTTATTTATTTTATTTATTTATTTTACAATTTTTGCACACAATAAATGATTTATGTACAATGGTGGACTTAATGCCAACGGCATTTTCTTCCAGTCAACCAGCGAGAAGTGCAGAAAAAAGTTAAAGTGGGTGCTATTTATTTTAACTTATAGGTATATAATAATTTTAATGAAATACATAAAGCTCATACATACAAAATACATAAATAATATTATAACACTTGCTATACAAACACTACATAAACCATACTTACTTAAATATCATAATAATATAACTAGTATGTTATATTCGCTATACATACACTACATAAACCATACATAAATACATATAATATACTTCCAACAGTGGAGAAAACACTAACAGTATACTTCTACCAATTAACTTCTGTAGAGTTCACGTACTTTAGCTTTGAACGTCCGACGAGATTTAGCAGCCCTGATCTCAGAAGGGAGCGAATTCCAAAGAAGAATTGACTGTATATTAAAAGACGAGTGTACTAAGTGAGAGGTGTGAGGAGGACAGGTAAGAAGAAGATTATGTGAAGAACGAAGGTTTCTTTCGTGAGTGGAGCAGAGATATTGAAAGCGAGTCTTTAAGTAAGGCGGAGAATCAGGACAGTTTAATATGGTGAACAGCATAGTTAACGCCCGCAAACTACGTCGTTGTCTAATAGGTAACCATTTCAGGCGAGCACGAAGGGACGATACGTGGTCATATTTGCGCAAGTTAAAAACGAATCGAATGCAATTATTGAGAAGACGGTCAAGTTTATTGAGCAGATCTGCATTCAGGTCGAAGTAGCACACATCAGCGTAATCGATGATAGGAAAAGTTAAGGTGTGCATTAGCGTTGTTTTTGTAGCTACTGGTAAAATTTTTCTAAGGCGATATAAAGCACGCAGGGTTCCTGTAACTTTACGGGAAACATTCGCGACTTGCGATCGCCAATCAAGCAAGTTGTCTAAGTGCAAGCCAAGGTTTTTAACATCCGAGCTAAACGGTATGACCGATCCATTGTATATAATAGTCGGAAGTGTATTTGCCTCAATCTTACGAAGCATGTATGGACTACCAACTAAAAGTGCTTGACATTTGACGGGGTTTACTTTTATGCCAAATTTTAAGGTCCAGTCAAAAATAGCTGCAAGATCCCGGTTTATAATATTTATAGCTGATGGCAAGTTATTCACATCAGCTTGAGTATACAACTGCAAGTCATCAGCATACAAATGATACGTGCAGCGAAGTTCAGCAGTTAAAAGATTAATGAAGAGTGAGAAAAGAAGAGGAGAGAGAATTCCGCCCTGAGGTTTTCTGTATATTGGATGAGATATGATTAAATTTGCCGAGAATCTCGGACGTGTTCGAGCTATAAATGAAAACGCTGCCTTATCTATGTGAGGTACAACAAACTAATGTATGGAGGAATAGTTTGTTACCTATAGTTCTTCAAAAAAGTCCGCGAGGGCATATGTCTATCTTTTAAGGGAAACCCGCTGCGCCCATAATAATGTCGAAAAAATATCAAATTTAATAGGGTGTTTTCAAAAGCTATTAATGTGTATATAGTGTTAGTAATATTTTTATCAAATTCTATAGCTTAGTTAGCTTACGTAATTAATATAGATTATAACTGCTCTTTACAGCATGCAATTTAACTGAATATCTTAGGAGATATGGCGAAAAAAGTATTACGCGCGACAAAATAAGATACTTAAACTGTTGGCTGAGAAACGCGAACGTTTCCTCGAGAAGACCATACTCCAATGTTTGTTTAAGTAAGGATGTTTATTGTGCTTTCACGTAAAGACTACTGGATGGATTTTCATGAAACTTTCCAATGGAAAATGGAATACAAAATGAACTTTTTTTTTCCTTTCTACCGCGGGTAACGCCGCGGGGCACAGCTAGTGTACCTATAAATTATATGTTACCTAATTAAAACGCATATCAGTGGCGCCAAATACACTTATCAATATTATCATAAATAACTAATAACAAAATAATTCTGTATTGTCAAATGTGAACTTTGTTCTAGTACAATACATACTTATTATTACATCACTCAGTCGGCTTAAAGCCACTAACATTTTCCGTGTGGTGACGGATTAAGAATACAATTGTCACCACCCCATGTCCTCCCAAGGGTGCAGTAAAAGTCAGCTAAGGGATATTGTACACAGCTGTGGTACTCAGATAACATCTTCTGTGAGAGACGGGAAACTCGAAAATAAATCTTGTGCCAACACGCCTGGTTAGCGCGGCACAGTAGACCATAGTACCTCCCAAAGTGGAGGAGGCCCGTGCCCAACAGTGGGACGATAATAGGCTGGAGAGAGACGTAGCTATATCATCATCATAACATCACGCCTTTTTCCCATGGGGGTAGGCAGAGACTATAGATTGCCATCTGCTACGATCCAAACATACTTCCTTGGCTTCATTCACACTCATACATCTGGTCATAATGCCCGACGTTTGTAAGTGCTACGCACTTGCCCCTTTTGGAGTATGCCGGCGATGACATCGGAGTAAGTATATTTTTCTCGGGCGTCCTCTCCCAGCATTTCCACATACCTCCGCCGTGTACATGCCTTTCGTTAATCGTTTCTCATCCATCCTCTCCATAGCTATATGTGCGTGATAATGTATCTATGTGTGTCTATGATACAGACTATACGTCATATGAAACGTCATTATTCTATGAAGTACGATTTAGCCAGGATAAAGTTACTTCTCCTCAATTTTAAACGTCAACCCACCATCTGTTGCCACATATCTGTGCTTATCTGTATCTAGGTCCTAGGTACATCATTTTTTAAGTTTTTAAATAATTTAATTTTAATCAATAATTAACAATAAATAGGTATTCAATATTAAATGAGATCTTTTTGAAAATTTTCAGTTCTAAAAAGCAATTTTCATAATTCTACATAGTAAAATACAAACTTTTATAAAAACTTTCACCCCCATAAAGGCAAGTCATGGATTAATTTAGATTTAAGAATAGTTACATATTTAAGGACACCGTGCATAAATACTAAAATGGCTACCAAACAAGGAAAATATTATATTTAACTATCAAATTGTAACTAACGGCTTCTGTGACATTCTTTAAATGGATATGTACCTAACCTAATTTTTGTTTGCATTGAATAAAATAATAATGTTAGTATTTGATAACGTTGGCGTCAACTAATGCATACAATATGTGTACATAAATACAATTAACTATTCCTCGAACATTATTTTGATTAGTTTTACCTAATAAGATACTGTTGCTGTGTTATATAAATAGGTGATAAATAGTTACTTATCTACGTAGTATGGTAGCGTCTTTATTTTTTTTTAATGTTCACTATTTTAAGCATATGTATATTTCTCTTACTGCCAGATTTGAACAATTGCTTTTTTTTGTAAAGCAATTGTTCAGTTAAAAGGAGGTTTTTAAATCGTCCTTAACCACAAGTTCAGATGAGACAACTCAAAAAATACTACTTCAGGTTTACATAAACACACGCTTAACTGAAAACTACTAAAATGTATGCATGACAAATTAAAAAAAGTTCATAAACGTGGGGTTTCAGCGATTTTTGAGCTAAACCGTAAGGTATGTTTGTTGAGTAAGCTATTTGGCAAACCGGGAGCAATAGGGACTTTTTAAAATCGTAACAATTTCATCCGAGCATGAATTAGTGCTAACTGAAAAGAGTGTTAGAAAAAATATTCATGATTTTCAGGCGTGTTTTTTAGTTGTTGAACTTAGCAAATTATTCTTATGTCTATTTTACATATTTTTTTCTTACCCATAACGGATTTTGAGTAGATTTACAGCAAATATCTGTGTGAGTAGCAATAAATTCTGCAAACGATCTAAGTGGAGTAAGAGGAGAGCTCGGTATTCAATATTTTAGCAATAACTGGTCCCAATGGCATGGACGTTGCCATTTAACGGTCAGTAGTCCTATATACGTGAAAATATGCGTTTTACCGTAAAAGGTTATAGGTAATTACACTCTATTTCTTTATATCTGTATTTTATTTCCTTAAACAATGCATTTTGGTGTTGGATCCCTTTCCACCTTAGGTAAGTAACAACAGAATCTATGATGGTATACCAACTACGTAAGAAGTCTATTTACTCTATTTTAGAAAGTGTTTTTTTATGTAAGTCTCGAGGAACACAGACATGGGCAAATTATTCCAGTCCTTAGCAGTTCGTGGTAAGAAGGATGACCCAAAAACTTTAGTACCTACGGAGAGGTAGTATGTCCACAACGTACGGATGGAGACGCTCCGATTGTCTGACAGTGCGATGTAGAAATGGTAATGCAGGAACTGGTTCATAGAGCTCCTCAGAACACTCTCCAAAAAGACAACCGAACACATATATAAATACGTGAATATACAATATAAATACGTGATACTCTTTGTACACAAACTGTGCAGACGAAGGGGTATGTTTCCCACACTTTTTCTCAGCCAACTAACTATTGGGCGTCAGCCTCCTCCTCTTTAGCGGAGTATTTACTTTTCTGTACCACGCTGACCAGGCGTGTTGTGTGTGTTGCCATATGGGTCAGATCCGTATCGTAAGTCTAATTAATAATTATTTTATAGTAATTATGATGTCATGGAGCTGATCTGGCACTAGGAAATGTAGCTACTTTGAATTTTTATATCGTAACTATAATTCTCAGTTCCCATATAACCATCATGCAAAAGAATCCTAGTTTATATTGATTTATTTTTACATTCTTGTTAACTTTGTAGAAACAAAAAACAACGTTTTTCTCAAGATTAACAAAACCGTTTATTGTGTAATGAATTATGTTACTACTAGCAATATAACCTGACTCTGTTTGTTATTAATTTTATTATATACTAGTTGTTGCCCACAAATTTGTATGCGTGGAATTTAGGAAGCAAACCAAATTATACAAAAAAAACCCATCCTCTTGAACCACTCTATCTATTAAAACAAACCGCATCAAAATCCGTTGCGTAGTTTAGAAAATATAAGTTTACATAGGGACATACACAGATAAAGTAGATGGTGGCCTGGCTAAATCGTACTTCATACAATAATGACTTTTTGTTTTGGCTCTGGTCATGAACCTTGGCCAGATTAATAAATAATGACGTTTATATGACGTGTAGCCTGTATCATAGACACACATAGATACATTATCACGCACACATAGATATGTAAGCAAGGGAGTAAGGCTTCAAGCCGACTAGGACTGTCTGATGTAGCCATAGACTATACAATATACATCTTATATATCTCTGGGGACATACATACAAAAATGCCGACTTTGTTTTATAATAAGTAAGGATAGTTATAAATTATGATAAATTATGTAATATGTGACTATGTTTTTATTAAATGTAATTGTTCAAACAAACTTTTAAACAATAATTAATTACATTGTTATTTATTCATAAAACAATGGGAAAAACAACTTTTGTATGTTTTTTGTTAATCCCATGTAATATAATATATTTATAATAACAATTAGTGATAAATTTAACGGAATGTTTGTAGTTGACTCGATGGGAATGTTTGCTATGATTTATTTAATGTAAACTACTTAAGGGCCTACATCAATATTAACGTCGACATGTACCTATTAACACAGCTAGTAGGTATAGAAAATGAAGAATTAGGGATATTTTTTTTGTTTACTCAAAATCTACTAAATATATTTTAATTCTGATTTACGTGTTTCTATATATAATAGTTACTTATGTTTTGAAAGTTATTTCATTAGTTAATACGCGATAATAGACCGACAAATGACAAAAAATAAAAAATGAGAGAGGTTATTTCGCTAAGTTTTTCTATCGAGAAAACTTTTTCAATCGCGTTTCTGAGTTTATGCGATCCTAGATTATATATTGAAAAAATATATACTTAAAATTAGAGCTCTAGCCATTCAATATAAAGAAAAAATGAAAACTTTGTGAGTAGAAAAATGCACGATAATATTGATGCAGGCCCTTAAATATAAATTTAAAAATAATTGTATTTAATGACATTTGTTTCGTTCCAGCGTGTGATTTGGAAAAATAGGTTAAAATTAGGAGAAGTTTAGGAAATAATCTGTATTCTATACTAATCTATATTAATATTATAAAGCTGAAAAGTTTGTGTGCTTGAACGCGCTAATATCAGGAACCACTGGTCTGATTTAAAAAATCTTTTAAGATAGTACCTCTACATTTATCCAGTAAGGCTATATAGCATCAACGAAAAATGATACAAAAACGTGGAAAATTCTCTAAATTCCACGAGTACGAACTCGCGGGCAACAATTTTGTTATATCTAACAGGCCATTTGCGTCCCACTGTTGGGCATGGATTTTCTCCATTTTGGAAGAAATGGCACAGGGTTTATTTTCGAGTTTTCCATCTATCATATATGTTACAGAGGATGTTATTTGTGTACAATATGCCTTAGCTGGCTTTTACGGCACCCTGGGAGGGAAAACGGGCGGTGACACTTGTATTCTCAATCCGCCACACGGAAAGGAAAAAAAAAAGACAGGAAACAATTAATTAATTTTAACTAAATTTATAATAAGTATTACGACAAGGAATAATTTAGCTAAAAATAAAATACCTATTAAAATTTACGGGATATAGTAAATCTATCTGAATTGGTATTCGGTATTCGATCTCTACACAGAATCATTTATTTGTGTGATGATTGATGAATATTGTACAGCAGGCGGACTTAAGGCCTTATCATTTTCTACCAGTAAACTTTTGGGTAATGCAGAAATAAGTAAGGCAGGTGTGTAACTAGTTATAATGTTTTTAGTAATAGCTTAATTGCGACGAGCAGTTTATGTGTAATGCTGAGTTAATTATTGTACTTAAACTACGGCCTGGTGACAGACAAACGGACATCGAAGTCTTACCAATAGGGCCCTGTTTTACGTTTTGATATAACGCTCTAAAAAGAAATGCTAAATGATAAGATAAAATCTAAAAGTATATAAAGATATAAATGAAGTTTTTATATACAATATATAATTATATAGGTACATAGTTGTTAGTACTATAGGAGTCCAAAAGCGTTCTTATCGCGGCGTGTAAAAAGTAATGCGTCCAGCCTTTATGGCAGCTTCGAGACACGCTCTTTATTACGGAGGGCCGGCCTTTATACTAACCTGGGGACACACTGGGAGATTTAGATATTAACATTACTTAAGATCTGAAGAAGAAAGATGTTTTATAGGAAAAACTTCTTTAGTTGAGAATATTTTGGATAAGCAGTTCCCAAAGACTGTTGCCTCTCTTACTGTCTCAACATGTCATCACCCCATTTTCAACAACTTCGTTAAGTAAAAATTAAAATATAGGTCCCAGAAAACAGACAAAAAGTGCGTTAGCGATGTCTTAATATCCAATTAAAATAATCTTCACGAGACCTTTATTTGACGAAAAGACATTCTCATACTGTAGTGCCTGTTAGTAGTTAGTCACTGTTTATAATTTATACACCTATTTATTTGTATGTGGTCTAACAATTGACAACCAAATATTATTAAGTGACTGGTGTTTTATGTCTTATCTTGCGATGTGTACTATGTATTCTTTTACCATTGCCTTCCTCTTTGTTTCTTGCTTTTTTTCATGATATATAAAACTGACTACCTAAGTAATATTCCGTTAAAATAAATAAATTAATAACTAGATAAATATTTATGACAAAACATAGAATTCGCCTATTGATCATTTTACTACTGATCATTTTACAAATGTTTCATTTTGCAAAATGATCAACACTTAAATTGACATTTTATAAATTATTACTTTACAAAACTAACATTTGGCAACTGAGTTATCTGATAAACCTACTATTGTCATATATATGTCTAAAATATATGTCTAAAAATATAAATAACATGTAAATGTCTAAAATATATACTAAATAACATATATATGTCTAAAAATTTGGTATTCTTGTTAAATTGACCACATTTTGCACATTTTTTTGCAAAGCCACTACTCTGGATTTTCCTAAAAGAAGATACTATGAGTATTAATTGATATATTTTATTAAATAGGTATAGATAGATAGAATGAAAAAAATGATATCTTACATTATTTGGAAAATATTTACTTATTTACCCGTTCGCCTTTGGAGATATATATCTCTTTTATTAGATTGGGTTAGGTTAGGTTAGAACTGTAAATCAAAACGCACGAGCTGAGCGAGCAAAGCGAGCGTGCCGTGGCAGCGGCCGGCGAATGCCAGAAGCGACTTTAGGGCATTTCTCCCAATAATAATGAAGCATGATGATAACGATACATTTAAAACAACATAATTTACGAAACATATCATTTGGTGAAATGAAAAAAGGTCAAATGACATTTAAATACTTAACACATTTGTCAAGTGTAGTGTTTGCTAATGAATCATTTGCTAAGTAAGTTTTTGTAAGATGATACTTTTGTCAAGTGTATTGTATGCCAAATGATCATTTGGTGAAAAGTTGTTTGTCAAATGATCATTTGTCAAAAATTTTTTGGTCAATCATCAGGGAACCATTGTACCATCATGAAGCACACTTAGTATGCAATAAATATTTGAATTTGAATTTCGATTTGCCTGGAAGAGGATTTACTTTCAGGAGTAAATACCCAATATCCAGGGTGACCCTGGGTATTGGGCTTCTAACTCTTTGTTTTTATATGGGGAACTGCGGGGACGCCTGAACAAAACATAGTCCGATGTCATCGCCAATGGCCTTCAAAAGGGTCAAGTGTGTAGCACTTACAACCGTCGGGCATATATGACCCGATGTATGAGTGTTAATAAAGCCAAGGAAATGCATTTAAATCGTAGCAGATAGCGCATTATAATCCCTGCTAACCCCCATGGGAAAAAGGCGTGATGTCATGGTAATTTTTACCGTTTGGACTTGATTTTCTGTCCAAATTATTTTAGGTCTAAACTTCGGCTTTTCAGGGGCGAATGGGTTTTTTTAATCTGCAATCCTTCTCCCCTGGCTAAGTATATATTGTGCTGTCTAACATGTATGGAATAGGAATCAGATAATACAGTGTACGCATATTTGAATGCTACGTGATATAAACAACGCTTACAACCCAAGTTTTATCAAAAAGTAATTATAACAAACACAACAAATAACTATAACAATTAGACATTTCTAACAACTGTTTATTAAGTTAAACAGATAACAAGTCTTTATTTATTATAAAACAAAGTCAATATTTTTGTATGTATGTCCCTATGTGAGCTTATATCTTTAAAACTACGCAACGGATATTGATGTGGTTTTCTTTAATAGGTAGAGTGGTTCAAAAGGATGGCTTTTTTGTACAATTTGTTAAGGTTTGGTGTGTACTTTGGGCTCAATAACTATAAATGGGGGTGAAATTGCGGACATTAGCAAGTATATAACTGGCTGTTGCCCGCAACTTCGTACTACTTCAATTTTAAAACATAAATACAAACAAATTATCCAAAAAAGCCTTCCTACTGAACCATTCTGTAATAACAAAAAACCGAAACAAAATCTGTTACATAATTAAGCAGATATAAAACTTATGTAAGGTACATACATACATACAATAATTTGCTTGGATCAAAAACAAAAAAAAAACACGCTTGAAAATACTGAATATTTTTAAATAATTGCATTGTCATCGGTCCTTGACATGTGTGCAAAATTTCAGATCAATCGAACTATCGCAAGTGGGTGAAAATTGCGGTGAAAGATTCCGTTACATAGATTAATACATTGATAGATACATACCCAACTTATAAAAGCGTGTTAAAAATAAAGATTTTGTGTATGGTTATTTTCGTATGTATCTACCTATGTGAGCTTAAATTTTCAAAACTACGCAACAGTTTTTGATGCAGTGATTTTTGGTAGGTAGATAAATTTAAGAGGTTCATTTTTTGTACAATTTGTTGAGGTTTGGTGTATATTGAGGAAGGGTTCAGTAACTGTAAACGCAGGTAAAACTGCGATCATTAGCTAGTTACTGTATAAATAATAATAATTCGTCTAATACTCATGAGAAAATCTTATTTTATTTTATAATTATTTGGATTTACAAAAAACCTTTTACGACCGTTTAAGAAACAATGCCTGTGATTACAATAATGATAATGGATACTACGATAACATTAAGATTTATAACTAAAAATAAATGTGTTATACAATTTGTTAAACATAATTAATTACAATTTTTAACTCGTTTTTAATTGTTAGTATCCTTGTAGCTCATTATCATCATCATAAAATTACGCCTTTTTCGGACAGACGGACAGCGAAGTCTCAGTAATAGGGTTCCGTTTTTACCCTTTGGGCACGGAACCCTAAAAACGAGAAAGAACACTCCTTCCTTTCAGAATGATCCTGCTTTTTTAAATTTTGTAGTGTAAATGGATTTATCGCTACAGTGATCCCTACCTACTGATATTCTACTTCAATGGAATCTTAGCAAAAAAATCTAACACGAACGTTAACCACGTACCTAATGGTACCGATTCTATATGAACAATTAAACTAAACATAACTAGAAAATAAATATCAATAGTGTCAATAACACAATTCAACAATGTTAGCAGAACTTTTTTATTAGAAAATCTGTTTATAATAGACTTGTTTAAAATTGTCCACAATGCAACGAAATAGCCAATTAATCAAAATACGCCATTTTTGTTTTCATTTTTAACACGTTTATTTTAGTTCCGTACGTATCTATCAATGTATTAATCTATGAAACGGAATCTTTGAAATCCAGTTTCATCCACTTGCAATAGTCGGATCGATCTGAAATTTTGCACGCATAACAACGACATTGCAATAATTTATAAAATATTCCAGATTCTTAAGCGTGTTTTTAGGGTTCCGTACCCAAAGGGTAAAAACGGAACCCTATTACTGAGACTTCGCTGTCCGTCCGTCCGTCCGTCCGTCCGTCCGTCCGTCCGTCCGTCTGTCACCAGGCTGTATCTCAAGAACGGTGATAGCTAGAGAGTTGAAATTTTCACAGATGATGTATTTCTATTGCCGCTATAACAACAAATACTAAAAATAAAATAAAATAAATATTTAAGGGGGGCTCCCATACAACAAACATGATTTTTAGGGTTCCGTACCCAGTATCTCAAGAACGGTGATAGCTAGACAGTTGAAATTTTCACAGATGATGTATTTCTATTGCCGCTATAACAACAAATACTAAAAATAAAATAAAATAAATATTTAAGGGGGGCTCCCATACAACAAACATGATTTTTTTTACCGTTTCTTGCTCGATACTAATAACGTTGCCTTATGTTGCATAAATAATGGTACGGAACCCTTCGTGCGCGAGTCCGACTCGCACTTGACCAATTATTTAGTTTTTGAACTAAGGATATATAGTTAAGTTTATTTTTGAACGTAGGTAGAATGGCACCATTGTATAAATAACGAAATATTTATTTTTATTTTCCCAGTGTATCACCATCGCTACAAGCATTATTCCCCTCGCATAAAAAATGATTGTACCTTCAAATCTATCCCGGGCGGGCCGCACCCTCCGGGAGGGACCTCCCTCCAAAGTGCTCCCTCCCTACACAACGTATATGGATGACTCCAACTTATACCTTGGAATTGTGCCTTTAAGTGCTTTACTTCAGATTTGTAATAGAGAAAAAGGGATTTTAAGGCTTTTTTTTTCCTTTTTAGGGTTCCGTACCCAAAGGGTAAAAACGGGACCCTATTACTGAGACTTCGCTGTCCGTCCGTCCGTCCGTCCGTCCGTCCGTCCGTCCGTCCGTCTGTCACCAGGCTGTATCTCAAGAACGGTGATAGCTAGAGAGTTGAAATTTTCACAGATGATGTATTTCTATTGCCACTATAACAACAAATACTAAAAATAAAATAAAATAAATATTTAAGGGGGGCTCCCATACAATAAACATGATTTTTAGGGTTCCGTACCCAGTATCTCAAGAACGGTGATAGCTAGACAGTTGAAATTTTCACAGATGATGTATTTCTATTGCCGCTATAATAACAAATACTAAAAATAAAATAAAATAAATATTTAAGGGGGGCTCCCATACAACAAACATGATTTTTTTACCGTTTCTTGCTCGATACTAATAACGTTGCCTTATGTTGCAAAGATAATGGTACGGAACCCTTCGTGCGCGAGTCCGACTCGCACTTGACCAATTATTTACAAACGATATCGATTACTGATTTTAGTATAATTATCATCTTTCATATGATATCGGATTTAGGATTTCAGCGTCGCTATCCCATATCAGTTTTCAGTGTAGTGACAGATTAAAAATACAAGTGTCACCACCCGTTTTCCTTCCCAGAGAGTTGTAAGAGCCAGTTAAGGAATATTACATAGCTAACATCCTCTGGGAGAGACGCCAACCTCGAAAATAAACCATATGCCAATACGCCTGGTCAGAGCAGCGTAGTAGGTTATGATCCCTCTTAAAGTGGAGAAGGCTCGTGCCCAACAGTGGACGTTAAGGGCTGGAGACAGAGAGAGATCGTAAAGGTTCGAATTTCATTCTAGCAAGATCTTTCTACGGGAAAGCATCTGTAAAAGAATGAATATTTATTTACAAGAGTAGAATAAATAAATAATAAATATTCACGGACATTTCACACAAAGTCCTCTGGTCCCAAAGTAAACTATATTTCTATGCTTGTGTTATGGGTACCAGAATACGGATAGAATACATATACTACTTTTCTTTTGTAAATACATACTTATAATACATAGAAACACCCAGACGCAGTACAAATATTTGTATGACAATTTTATTATAAATATCACACAAATTATTGTCCCAAAAAAATAACAAATAAATTGAATATTTTTAACTCGCTTTTATATTAACACGCTTTTTTAAGTTTGGTATGTAACTATCAATGTATTAATCTGTAACAGAATCTTTGAAAGCGATTTTCAGCCACTTGCAGTAGACGGATTGATCTGAAATTTTGCACACCTAACAACAAACCGATGACAATGCAATAATTTAAAAGAATAATCCCAATTCCTTGATCAGAATTACTAGAATCGCATGTTGAAGTATCACCGTGACCACACTTGTATTTTTAATTATACACGTAATAGTTTAATTGTATATGAGTAGACTCACCTATATTATTGTGTTTCTACGTATGCCTTTCATATACAATCAGATAATGTCACATAAAAACGCTTTGTTTATAGAATCAGGTAAAATTATAATAATTGTTTACTTGTGTTTAAGCTTACTACGATTTTGGCAACATGTGACAACAGAAACTTATGTCTCTGACAATATAAACTATCAACGTTTTGTAAGTAGGTAGCATAGAATTGAGTATTGATGACAAAGACAACACAATCATTTAAAAAATATCCACGATATTTAAGCGTGTTTTTTAGTTTTTAAATTAAGTAGATTATCAATAAAAAGTTCAACCGACTTCATGTGCCTTTGAAATTTGAGGGTTTTCCTTGATTTCTCAAGAAATAACCATCAGATCCTGACCTCGTGCCAATGGGACCACACGGGAACCACCAGCTTTCAAATAAAAAAAATTGGTCAAGTGCGAGTCGGACTCGCGCACGAAGGGTTCCGTACCATTATCTATGCAACATAAGGCAACGTTATTATTATCGAGCAAGAAACGGTAAAAAAATCATGTTTGATGTATGGGGAGCCCCCCCTTAAATATTTATTTTATTTTATTTTTAGTATTTGTTGTTATAGCGGCAATAGAAATACATCATCTGTGAAAATTTCAACTGTCTAGTTATCACCGTTCTTGAGATACAGCCTGGTGACAGACTGACGGACGGACGGACGGACGGACGGACAACGAAGTCTCAGTAATAGGGTCCCGTTTTTACCCTTTGGGTACGGAACCCTAAAAAAGAATCATTAAAATCGCTTCGCCCAGTTAAAAGTAATGAGGTAACAAACATTAAAAAAAATTAATAATAAAAAAACATACAGACGAATTGAGAACCTCCTCCTTTTTTGAAGTCGGTTAAAAAATAAAGAGAATTAAAACATTGTAATTTTACTTATTTGTAGAATATAACAGACTGTTTGGATCGTAGCGTAGCAGATGGCGCTCTATAGTCTCTGCCATGGGAAAAAGACGTGATGTTATGATGATGATGATGATGACATAACAGACAGCTTATTGTAATAAATTTAAATATTTATAAACTAGAATATACATGATTATAGTAATTACTAGACCTACATAATATTACTATCAGCAGACGGTCATTGTTCATTGTAACTTTAACATCCATCCATCCATCAACTTTTCTCAGTCCACTGCTGGACATAGGCCTCCCCCATAGAACGTCACAACGCGCGGTCCTGCGCTAACTGCATCCAGCGGCCCACGGCGTATTTGACGATATCGTCAGTCCACCTTCGTCGTCCGGTTCGTGGTCGCCACTCGAGGACCTTCCGTCCCCAACGTGAAAACGAAACGTTGTTACGTGCATTTTGTAAATTATGTTGAATTGTATAATGATAGGTACATATTATAATGCAGTGCCACAAAAATACACTGCGGATACTAGTACAGTTTTCGACCCATGCTATAAAAATAAATTACTAAGTTTAAAAACTAAAAAACGCTTGAAAATAGCTTTAATGTTGAAATAAGTATATGATACGTATATATGTGTGACTTGAAACGGTAATCGACTACATCAACATACTGATGAAAGCGCACAATCAAATATAAAGTTTACATCCTTCCCGCCAAAGTATTTAATGAATTCAGCCAAGCAAAAACCGCTTCAACAGTGAAAACTCAAAAAAATACTCAAATACTCCAAAAAGGAAACCTGTTACAATATTCAAAGTAATACAAAACATTTGCATTTATTTAGACACGCCAATATCCAAACTTATTAAAAAGTAAAAACTTACCGACAGTCACGTGTCGATTTTTCGCTCGCCACGCTCAATACGTAAACAAAAAACTAGTAGCAAATATGCAGCAAAAACTAAGCAAAAAAGCGAGAGTAGCCGTCACTTTGTACTGAAAGTAACATTTTTATAATTTATTGCAACCTGGCAATAAGCTTGATTGTTTTGTATGCGCCAGCGGGCATTATGGACCGTAATGTTACCGGCCAGTAATGCAGTTTGTATTGCTACAGGCTGATTATAAATCCACGGCATAATTAAAAAAAAAACTTTCAATCACATTGTCAATGGCTAACCGCTGTTTGCATATTGCCAATTATAGATAGATCCGTAGGTATACTTAAAAATTGGTTTTATTTCATTATTTTATTTACATGTTTTATTTCATTATTTTATTTATTGGAAGATGTGCTTAAAATTCCTTACCTAAATGTGTATAGTAATTGATGCTTTAAATTTAATATTCCACGTGTAATAAATACTACTTAAAAATATTCATCATATTATAATACAACCTTTACATTCAATACAAAATAGTATGATACTGTATAAATAATAGTCTAATTTGACGTCTAATGTAATTAAAACTCATTAATTAAGTACTTACTAGGTTACTATTTTATCAATACTAATTAATATTAGTATTGATAAAATAAAGCTGAAGAGTTTGTTTGTTTGAACGCGCTAATACCTATCAGGAACCACTGGTATTAAAAAATTCTTTCAGTGTTAGATAGCACATTTATTGAGTAAGGCTATAAAATATCACACTACGACTAATAGGAGCGTAGCATCAGTTAAAAATTTACAAAACTTGGAAAATTTCATAAATTCCATGCGTACGAAGTCGCGGGCATTCGTTTGCTAGAAAATAAAACGACTAACAATACTACACTTAAAATAATTACTGGTTTTTAATCTTGGCTTTTAACGAAATGTAACTTTTATAAAATATTTTTATTCGTGTAATCTTATTGCAATGGAATTTTATAATAAACGATTATTATAATTTTTTAAACTTTTCAGTTTCTCCCTTTAATAAAGGGGTATTTTCTACATTCTTGTGTGGGCCTTAACCAAACGCAAGAACTGGGCCTGTTTGATCTAAAGAGGCAGATAGATAGAATAAGATAGATATATGAATGAAGCTAATATTATAAGAGTGTTACAAAGAATCTTCATGTATATGAGATAGACAAACTGACCTATGAAAGCGAGCGTTTTAGTACAATTTTTTGCTAACAAAAATGGCAAATTCCCGAACTCAGCTGCCGATGGTCATAAATCAAGCGCTTGCCCATTCAGTAGCCCACATTGGTGTTGCATTTCGGCATCATTTGCTCCAATTTGAAAATAATAAATAATAATAAATATTCACGGACATTTCACACAACGTCCTCTGGTCCGAAGCTAAGCTTATATCTTGTGTTATGGGTACCAGAATATGGATAGAATACATATACTACTTTACTTTTGTAAATACATACCTATAATACATAGAAATACCCAGACGCAGTACAAACATTTGTATGACAATTAGAAAAATCTCACAAATTATTGTCCCGAGCGGGAATCGAACCCGCGACCTCTTGATCGGCAGTCCGTTACATGAACCACTCAACCATGAGGCTCGTCAGTCGTCGAGGAAAATATATCGTTATCTGGCTGTTCCTGACGACTACGTACGCGTGGAATTTAATAAAATTCCCCCTTTTTTGCAATATTTTTCTCTAATGCTTTGCTCCTATTAGTCGCAGCGTGATGCTATATAGCCTATAGTCTTCCTCGATAAATGTACTATTCAACACTAAAAGAGTTTTTTTAAATGGAACTAGTAGTTCCGGAGATTAACGCGTTTAAACATTGGTATAGAAGTACAGATTCTGTGTTTTAATTTAATTAATTTACATTAAACATTGTAAACTATTGATCTGTAGGTACGTAGTTTTATAAGAATTACAAATGTGGGACCTTCACAATATTTAAAATAGTAATTGTTTCAAAATAACTAAGTATTTGATTTGCATACCATTACGTAATTAAAAGAATGAAAACAATTTCTTATTAGTGAACAGTGTTGTTTTAGAGAGAATTAAAATACTCTATCACCTACAATTGACTTTATGACGAAAATAAATACAAATATAAGTAGATAAAAAAAAACATATATCTAGGAATCTTTATCGACGTAAAAAAGGCATTTGATACGGTTTCTCATAATAAGCTTAAATTATATATAAATTTATAATTTGGATATCACTGGAGCAGCCTATAACCTTTTTGAATCTTACTTGACCAATGGTTCAATTACAACATTACATTTGGTGTCCCGCAAGGATCGATTTTGGGGACTCTATTTTTAATTTACGTAAATAATATCAGTAAAATAGGACAAAGGGTATCTGACGCTCTATGCCGACGATACCAGTTTGTTTTATTTTAATAACAATATAGAAGATGCTATAAATGAAGCCCAACATGATTTAGATGCTATTAACGAATGGTTTTTATATAATCTACTCACAATCAACACTTCAAAAACTTCTTACATAATATTTTCCGCAAATAATAAAAAGATTCCACCTCATACACCTCTCAATAATAATAATAATAATAAATATTCAGGACATTTCACACAACGTCCTCTGGTCCCAAAGTAAGCTATATTTCTATGCTTGTATTATGGGTATCAGAATACGGATAGACTACATATACTACTTTTCTTTTGTAAATACATACTTATAATACATAGAAAACACCCAGACGCAGTACAAACATTTGTATGACATTTATGGATATCACACAAATGATTGTCCCAAGCGGGAATCGAACCCGCGACCTCGTGATCGGCAGTCCATTACATACACCACTCCACCACGAAGCCCTTTTCTAAGAGCTTGACGCTCTTAGAAAAAATAATGCTAAAATTAAGCAATCCGACACCGAAAAATATCTTGGGCTTACGAGTATATTGGACGATAAGTTAACTTGGAAGCCTCATATCCACCACGTCAGTTCTGAACTGTCGTCGCTCTCGGGATGTTTCACAAAAATGGGCTGTAACTTTCTTCCACGCTCAGTGAAATGTACAGTTTACAACTCCTTAGTAAAACCGAACCTCGAATATCTTGTCGAGGTCCCCATACCTCGACAAGATATTCGAGGTCCGCCGCGAAAACAAACTTAAAAAACTTACAAAGAGTGCAAAATAAACTAATTAAACGATTACGTAATTATGACTTTCTTACACCTACTGAACAAATATACAAAGAAACTAAACTACTTAATTTATCTCAAATACATACTATTAAACTAAGCATGCTTATTAAAAAAATTCTCAATAAAAATATACAAACAAATATAATTTTGGAAAAATACGCAAATATATACGCAACTTAAGCTATAAAAATAAATTGATTTTACGTCCACCCAGAACGGAAAAGTATGGCAAAAAGAACTTTCTTTACGAAGGAGTTAATTTACACAACAAACTCCCAAACGAAATTAAAGACTGTCGAAGTTTTAGTCTATTTAAAAAGAAGTTGTTAGAGTATATTCAGAAATAATTTTACTATGAACTTTTTATCACTATTTTAGTAATTAATTTGAATAATACATTTTAGTAACGCATTAACATGTTTATAAATCATAAAATTTGTAAATCAGTAATACTAACAAAATTATCACATTCTTCTATTTTGGTTTGCATGCGGACAATAAAATAAAAAAATAATAAAAAATAATAATTAAAAAAGAAACGAATAATAGTAAAGAATAACAGTACACTGTCCTTATTAAATTCCACGTCGTACTGAGTGTAGATGATAAAATAATCCCGTGAATTAAAATTTATTATTTAATATTCCATATTGATAGCGAGTTTTGTAAACCCATTTATTTGAAACGATTGTTAACTGCTTAACTGGCGATTTAGTTTTGTGTTTATTATACCAACGTAATATATTTTAAGTGTTCTTGCATGCATAATATTTTTTAAGTGTGCATGCATGCTTTGCCTCTAGGCGAAATGTAATAATATAAATGTAATTTAACTACCTTTCTCATTTATGTGAACTGTATTGTTCTTTTGAGAAATAAATTCTTTAAACCTAATATTTGTATTTAAATGACAGTTGCAACCGTCTTATTTTAAGAAAAAAAAAACAACCAGTAACGTTCTAAAACAAAAAAAAAATTATAAAAAAAATCACGTGTGTTGTTAGTTGAGCGTGCAAAAAGAGGCACAGGCTACAGGCGGTAACTCCTAACCGGCACGAGGCGCAGCTGCCGTGCTTCCTCTTCCGAACTTAGAAAAAAAAAGCGCACAAGTATTGGTTCTCGAAAGCTGTCACCGATCGAATCAACTTGGTTTCAACCTTTTTCGTAACTTAATATTCTGATAGTTTACATGACAGTAAAAAATAAAATATTTTCAAAATTTTTAGTAGTCGTAGGTTCAATTCTCTTTTTGATTTTTTTAAGAATTCTAAATTCCTAGTGTCACTATACGTGCTATGCTAATGGCAATTAACGATTACGTAATAATTGAGTACCTACCTATTTAAAAAAAAAATGCTTCTTGTGCGTCACTTCACGTGCCTTTGAAATTTGAGGGTTTTCCTCGATTTCTCAGGATATATGTGTATATGATATAATCTGATCCTGACCTTGTGCCAATGGGACCAAACGAGAACCAACAGCATTCAAATAAAAAAAAAAAAATTAAAATCGCTACGCCCAGTTAAAAGTTATGACTGTTAAGAGGTAACAAACATAAAAAAAAGAAAAATAAACATACAGACGAATTGGGAACCTCCTCCTTTTTTGAAGTCGGTTAAAAATGTAATAAATCAACTAGTAGTTTATGCATAGGTATTGAAATAAAAGATAGCTACGCGCAAAAAATATAATCCTTCTTTGACAGTCGGGTAAACAGCATACTCAACATATTCTACGTAGTTAAAATAATAGAGCTTTTTTGCTTAAAAGTAAAAGTTTCGATACGAATACTTTAACGTTTTAATATTTTGCGAATCAATGCAACTCCGGTAGCAGACTTATGTTACTTCTCGGAAGGACTTGGCGAACAAAACCAACGGCAAATGATTTCTCAGTTTATTGTTGCAAAAAAGGGAAAGTTTTTAACAATAACACAAGGACACAGCTTTGTAAACTTTTTATAATATTCTCTAACTTGCGCGACTTATTTATTCAAATAAAAGCACTTTTTACGGATTGAGACGAGTATATTTCCAAACCTGAGCACTACGTTTCAGAGACTTTTTAGTCACCATGGTTACGGACTGAGCTGTAATGTGTCCTCTATGATGCGTCTAAATCCGTAAAAAGTTGTGTTTTCTTTTTAAACTTTTTGTGTTATTTTTTAATTATTAATAAAAAAATATTATAGGTTTCTTCTTTCATTCGTTATTTTTGTATGTGTATGTCCATACACGAGCTTTGAATTACACAGAAAAACCATCCTCTTGAATCGCTTTATCTATATAAAAACCGCATCAGAATCCTGTGCGTAGTTTTAAAAATATAAGCTCATATAAGGACATATGACATATTTTCCGTGTGGTGACGGATTAAGAATACAAGTGTCACCACCCCATCTCCTCCCAAGGGTGCTGTATAAGTCAGCTAAGGGATATTGCACACAGATAACGTCCTCTGTGAGAGAGGGAAAACTCGAAACTAAACCCTGTGCCAACACGCCTGGTCAGCGCGGCACAGTAGACCTGGTCTACTGTGCCGCGCTGACCAGGCGTGTTAATACGCGACCATAATCCCTTCCAAAGTGGAGGAGGCCCGTGCCCAACAGTGGGACGTAAATGGGCTAGAGAGAGAAGGACATATGGAAATAACTAGTATGTTTTATAATAAGTAAAGAAAACTAGATAATACTACATACGCTTACCGCACAGTTCTTAATAAATTAATATTGATTTGAATACAATAGCAATAATTCTTAAAGAAAGAATTGGACTTGCACACGAAGGCTTCCATATCATTATTATCTATACTAATATTATAAAGCTGAAGAGTCTGTTTGTTTGTTTGAACGCGTTAATCTCAGGAACCGCTGGTCCGATCTGAAAACTTCTTTCAGTGTTGGATAGTACATTTATTGAGGAAGGCTATAGGCTATATAATATCACGCTGCGACTAATAGTAGCGGCGCATCAGTGAAAAATGTTGGAAAAACTGGGAAGATCTTCTAAATTCCACGCGTAGAAAATCGCTAGTTGTAATATATTTATCATATCGACCGACCCCAAATAACACCAAATAACGCGCCCCCAAAACAGGAGGAGATGATGATGAGTATTTGGTGTTGTAACATCAAACTAACTGTGAAATTTTCATAAACAGCCAGGTAACAAATGGACCGACGCGGCGACGGACGGAATGACAGCGAAGTCTCCGTTATAGGTACCTTTTGGTATGGAACCCTAAAACTCAATTACTCAAACTCAAGCCCTGAAACGAGCTTTGCGTTTAAGCTTTGAGCTTACTTTTATATCGGACCATGAAAAGTTTAAGTTTTCTAAAAAGAAAATAATGTATTTTTATTAATACAAAATTAAATTACATACTATTAACACTAATGGTCTCATTCATAATGACTTATCGGAGGTTTAAACGGAGATTTTATCGGAGAGATAATAAACGTTTTAGCGTAAAAAGACCATTATGAATAACAAGTTTTGACAATTTTCGCGAACCGATTTTAGCGAACTTTTAAACCTCCGATAAGTCATGATGAATAACACCATAAAGGTTTACAGTAAAGCACCACAGAGTAATACATTGAAAAAACAAGTACTTGTGCTGTACTTAAAAAAAACTAGAGGTCATACCTATAAAAACCACAGGTAAAATAAAGTTTATCAATGTAAAAATAAAAATCACGCGTAACATCAGGTTAAAAAAAACTCTGTCGCAGGTTTTTATAATAAAAAAATACAGGTTGTTTTATTTTTTACCCGCGGGGTGTATCGGAGGGTTGGTTTTTTGCCAAGATATCGATCTCTCTCACGTTTTTTAACAATTCGTATCCGATTATAGTTAATAACAATTGATTAGGGGATGTTACGTGTGTCGAGTTTTTATTGGAGTCAACTTTTTATATCACCTATCGTTTAGTTTCATGTATTTTTAGGGATGTAACTATTTCTTTTTTATTCGTTATGATTTTCGAGGATAAATTTAACGCAATAGCTTTGTTATACTACATATTAATGTTAATTTAAATGTTTAAAACTTATGTTAGATTAAAATTATGTTGTTAACGTTTACAATTAAGGACAAGTAACTTTAGCCTGGCTAAATCATACTTTATAGAATAATGACATTTCATATGGCGTATGGCGTTCTATGGGGGGGGGGTGGGCTATGTCCAACAGTGGACGGAGAGAGGCTGAAGAATAAGAAGAAGAATATGACGTATAGCCTGTACCATAGATCAGTAGCGTAGCTAGGTAACAAAGGGCCCTGGGGCAAATTAAAAAATGGCGCCCCACTGCTATGTAAACTGTCTAGATTTTATCCAATAAAAATATGAAATATACAAATATTTTTAAAATACTAAAAAAGCTAGTTCAGTTCAATCGAGATTTCTGCTAAGGATTTGAGGTCCCCCTGAGCTTGAGGGCCCTGGGGCACAGCCACGCCTAGCCCCTTGGTAGCTACGCCACTACCATAGACTCACATAGATACATTTTCACGCTCACATAGATACGAGTATGTAAATGGATTCAAGCCGACTGAGTGATGTAGCTACAGATAGAATATATATTTGGTATTTTTGTGGTTTGAACCTATTAAATTAGTTGCGCAGTGCACCCGGCAGTTAGACTAGCTTTATGAAAAAGCTAAGTCGTAGGTTCAATTCTTACATACGAAAATTTGTTTAGTGCCTAGTTTATGTTTTCAATATGTACTGCAAGATTTTCAGTTCTACTAATTAATAGCCTTCTTTACATACTAAAAAACAAAGTCGTTTATACGTCCTTATGTGAGCTTACATCTTCAAAACTACGGAACGGATTAAGATGCGGTTTTTAATAGATGGATAGATAGATAGATAGATAACTCTTTATTTGCACAAACACCAATTTTACACAGAATTTGAAAAGAAAATACAGTCTTAAAAGCTATTGTACAAAGGGCGGCCTTATCACTAATGTGATTTCTTCCAGGCAACCGTATAATGGATAAAATACAATAATATAATAGATAGAAGATAGAATATAGATGGAGTGGTTCACGAGAATAGTTATTTTGTATAAGTTTTTATTTTCTAAATTCCACTCGTACAAAAGTGCAGGCGACAGCTACGAGTACCAATTCTACATGCACAACTAAACTTAACTAAAACATGAAAACAATTATGGCGTGTTTTGATTAATTGGCATAATCGTTGTGTACTTTTTTATTATTTAAAATCGTTAGTCTATAATATACAGATTTTCTAATAAAAAAAGTTCTGTTAATATTGCCGAATTGTGTTATTCACACTATCATTTTTCAATTTTTAGTTAAGACTAGCTGTTGCCCTCGACTCCATCCACGTAGAATTTAGGAAATTTTCCCCGTTTTTGCAACATTTTTAACTACTGCTTGAGTGAGAGTATTATAAATGTAAGAGTAAACAAATATAATGAGAATGAACGAACTGCTAAGCTATCAGGAGTTACACGTGTTATTGTGAGTCAACCATAAAATATAGATATGTGCTGTTCCGGGATATTTTTTAGACAATTTTATGTAGAATATTTCCGTCATACATGATTTCTATGTAACTTTAACCATTAAGGCTGCACACGCGACGGAAGCTTAAAAAATGGAGCACCTTTTCCCGTTTTCCCAACATTTCCCTTCACTACTCTGCTCCTATTGATTGTAGCGTGATGAAAAGTATACTATAACCTGCCCAGGAGTACGAATAATAATTGTACCAAGTTTCGTTAAAATCCGTCGAGTAGGTTTTGTTTCTTTAAGGAACATACAGACAGACAGACAGACAGACAAAAATTTTACTGATTGCATTTTTGGCATCAGTATCGATCACTAATCACCCCCTGATAGTTATTTTGAAAATATATTTCATGTACAGAATTGACCTTTCTACAGATTTATTATAAGTATAGATTATTTATGCAAGTATAAACGACATTATCCGTCGGGCTCTTGTCACCACCGGTGTACCAGCCGTGCTAGAACCCAGTGGCTTGGTACGTGACGATGGGAAGAGACCAGATGGTATGTCCCTGTTGCCTTGGAAGATGGGTAGGTCTTTGGTGCGGGACGCCACTTGTGTCGACACCCTTGCGCCATCACATCTACCAAGCACCGGGTGTGCAGTCGGTGCTGCTGCTGCCTCTTCGGAGACTTTGACTAATGACTGTGCTTACAAAATTTCATAAGAATCGGTCTAGCCGTTTCGGAGGAGTGCGGTAACTAGCACTGTGACACGTGAATTTTATATATTAGATATAAATATTAATTTACAACGCCCTAGGTAAATACCTATGTATAGAAAAAGTATGTATCAATACTATAAGTTATTGTTACATAGACATACTAATTGATCATAGACAGTTGCCCATGAAAGATTTATTATTTAACCTTTGTGCGTGTGTAAAATTCGGGTAATTTATAATTTATGTTATCTCAATAAGCATTGTAATTGTAGTTATTATAACGGATCATTCGCCCCAAGACGTCGGCGTCCATTGTCCGAAATACATTGGGGTCAAAATGGTCGGGGGTCAAATAGTTTATTGAATTTTTACAGAAATATAACACCCTGTACATTGTTGTCAAATTGTAAAATATAAGCATCATTTTAATGTCTCTTTTGTTATAATTTACTAACTATCGCCCGCGACTTCGTATGAATGGAATTTAGAGAATTTTCGCTGTTTTTGTAATTTTCACAATTGCTTCTCTCCTATTGGTTGCAGCATGATGTTATATAGTCTTCCTCGATAAATGAACTATCCAACACTAAAAGAATTTTTCTAATCAGTCCAGCGGTTCCTGGAATTAGCGCGTTCAAACAAACAAACTTTTTAGCGTTATAATATTATTATATTAAATTTAGTAAGTAATAGATTGTTTAGCTCGTACACTAATGGTGTTATTCATAATGACTTATCGGAGGTTTAAACGGAGATTTTATCAGAGAGATAATAAATGTTTTAGCGTAAAAAGACTATCATGAATTGACAATAGCTTTTGACAATTTTCGCGAACTGATTTTAGCGAACTTTTAAACCTCCGATAAGTCATTATGAATAAGACCATAAATGTTTTATTTACTGTACCTAGTGATATTTAAGAAAATTTATTTTCCAAATATTTCAAAATTGGTTGAGTCATGAAGACAGGTAAATCTGTAAAGTTTACTTAAATTACATTCTTTCATAATAGAATAAATAGTTCAACAGTTTCCTCAGATTTATTATTTTTAATTCAAGTATGACCGTTAACCTTAACAGACATAAGAAGTGTGTGACCTTCTGACCGTTAGTTCTACCATTTATAACTCTATACAATTGACACTATTGACCCGTATTTATAATCTATGGTCTATATACTCTCCCATATCCTAGCGTTCCAATTTCAAAATAATCCTCAATTTTGTAAATAAATCAAAATGTTCGAACATAAGGACTACGTTCGGAAATGTGTCAAAAATCGAACGCAACGGTCTAAAGGACAATGGTTTCAAAACGAAATAAAAGTAAATTTATTTTATTTCGTAAAATGTAACAATGTACAATTGTTAGTAAGGAAAAAGGGTATTTAGTAATCTTCTTAATGGCGTGTGTGAAAAGATTATAAATTAAGTTTCTGCAACAAATAAAAGTGACCCCTGGCTATTGTAGAGATGTCAATATGTGTGACCATTGTCATTGAGCGTGACCCTAGTAGAGCTTAGCGACAATTTGCGATAGTTCTGCGCTCCGGATCACTCGTGATCGACTCGGCTCTGTGTGGATTTGGAAAGATTTACAATTCCATTTTATTAACAACTACATTTAATATAAATTTTACTGTTATGAACAATAGACATCAAATCTTAACCTACTGCGTTTATTATTTTGTGGGTACTCAATTCTTTAATCAAAAAATACTCGTTACCATACTTTACCCTCGCATGAGCGCTCCAAAGTTAGCTAGGTCTGGCTATTAGCTAGACAAAATTCAGATTTTGTCTAGCTAATAGCCAGACCTTATTAAAAAGTAGGTACCGGCTCAGGCCGGTACCTACTTTTTACGAGAGACGGACTCTAAACAAAATACCAATTAAAAAAAAAATCGCGTAAAAACGAGTCGACACAGGAAAAAAAAGAAAGTCAACTTCTACGATTTCAAAACCTAAGTGCTTTACAGGAAATTTTGTATGTACGTTCAGTTGGGATACATGGTATCTTTGTGACGTCATTCTTACATAGCAGTTCACCCTGAATGTCAGAATGGTAAATTTTAATGCTTTCCTACTAATTTAGTAATTAGTTTATAAAATACTTTTATTTCAAAAAATGTAAAACGATCTTTAAAAGCTTATTATTAGACATAGACAACGTTAAATGATTATCAAATTCTTTCGAAAGAAGTCGAAGGCAACAGCAAATTTTATTAACGTTTTTAGTCAGGGTTAAATAATTATATTTAATTATTGCTACGAATTTAAATATATTGAAGCGAGTAAATACATTTTTGAATTGTTTATCACTAAGCGATACCAATAACCTACATAATTCACCTTTTTGCATATAATACAACGTGTATGCATAATGTATAATGTATGTATGTCATAATAGGTTAAAATGTATCAAAAACCTAGTCTAGAGGTTGTGTATTGATTGTTATTTAAATATTCTCGAATATATTAAGGATAGGTGGCACATGTCACCTTGATAATGTTTTAAGGACACATTCCTATTTTCCTATCCATTTGACGGATATTGGTGTAATTCTACATGCACAACATATAATTTAACTAAAAATTGAAAACAACTATTGCTGTATTTTGATTAATTCGCTATTTTGTTGTGCACATTTCTATTAATTAAAATCTTTAGTCTATAATAAACAGTTCTTATAACAAGAAAGATCACTTAAAATTGCCGAATTGAGTTAACAACACCATCTAAATTATTTTTTTAGTTAAGTTTATACTAGTGCCGTTAGTTCTTAAAAAGTGTTCCAATAAGGTGGCGAGTGACGCAAGTGCGATTAGACCTTTACTGAGATATCGACTAAATTGTAAATGTGTGTGTGTGTTTACATGAGATATGTATAAACTTTTGAAACGCCAATAAAATGCACTCAGCGAATGAAACGTAAATGGCCAGTCATTGTTGTTGACCCCTCACACTAAAATAATGGCTCGGGGGCAGATAAATTAAAAATGGTTCAAAAATACCCCTCACGTGTTACGATTTATTGCACATTGTGTGTTTCAGTTGACGACATTTGAGGCGGGGTTATGTAACGAACTGGACTGTTGACCACTAAATTGTGTAGATATCCCACGATTTTTTAAAAATAGGTTATAAATAACTAGAATTGCATAAATAAAAAAAATCAAGAGCTCCCGCCAACATCTAAGTAGGGTCCCGTAGAATAACCACACGATGGGTTGTACATAATGTATATGTAGGTATCCTAAGCGTAAAAGAAGCTAAGAAAGTATAATTTATTTATTTTTATTTATTTTACACTTTGTTCCAACAAAACACAACTAAATAGAAACTAAACCACATAATAGATAGTAGATAAATATTTCCGTATTTCCATATTTCCAAACGCCAGAACGAATATGAGATTTTCTTATCGTTGTTTTCTAAACTGCCAGTCTGATAACTATATATGCCAAAAAGAATTTATTTCAAAGAACAAACTACTTTAAAGTTTTGAAATTGGAACTACGTTTAATTTTATGAGCGGTAATAAAAAAATCTATAATAATTGGTCAAGTGCGAGTCGGACTCGCGCACGAAGGCTTCCGTACCATTATCTATGCAACATAAGGCAACGTTATTAGTATCGAGCAAGAAACGGTAAAAAAATCATGTTTGTTGTATGGGAGCCCCCTTAAATATTTATTTTATTTTATTTTTAGTATTTATTGTTATAGCGGCAATAGAAATACATCATCTGTGAAAATTTCAACTGTCTAGCTATCACCGTTCTTGAGATACTGGGTACGGAACCCTAAAAATCATGTTTGTTGTATGGGAGCCCCCCTTAAATATTTATTTTATTTTATTTTTAGTATTTGTTGTTATAGCGGCAATAGAAATACATCATCTGTGAAAATTTCAACTGTCTAGCTATCACCGTTCTTGAGATACTGGGTACGGAACCCTAAAAATCATGTTTGTTGTATGGGAGCCCCCCTTAAATATTTATTTTATTTTATTTTTAGTATTTGTTGTTATAGCGGCAATAGAAATACATCTTCTGTGAAAATTTCAACTCTCTAGCTATCACCGTTCTTGAGATACAGCCTGGTGACAGACGGACGGACGGACGGACGGACGGACGGACGGACGGACGGACGGACGGACGGACAGCGAAGTCTCAGTAATAGGGTCCCGTTTTTACCCTTTGGGTACGGAACCCTAAAAACCAACTTACCTTTTTACACGACTTTCTTTTGTTATTTTTTAAAAGGACAGCACAGATTAGGAATGTCCATTTTGGTATCGTTTTATCATTTGCAAAGAAGCAAAGGTATAGACGCTAAATGCCACATTTGATCGATGGGATAGTTTCACACCTGCAGTTTTTGAGTAATACCCAGTAATGACGTATAATAAACTTTTGTAACTATTTTGAATGTTGTCACGGAAAAAAACTAAGTTTGTTTGATATTTTAAGTAATAGAAGTAAATATATTCGATGTTGGTTTTATGTATACAATAATGAATGATTTTATTTTAATTCATTACTGATTGTCTGACTCTAATTGAGGCAGCAGTGTAGTTTTCTAGCGTATTTTCTAATAATTAGGTAGAGTACCTACGTATATACCTAAATATAGTGCTTACCTAAAAAAAGTAATAATATATAATATGGTTTCCGTAGCATGAGCATATTATGCTTGATTGCAAGGACGTTTTACGAAATATTTTTGAATAGAATAAGAATTTTTGTTGTTTTGTAACCATGATGAATTTATACATACATTACCCCTTTTGCCCGCGGCTTCGTTCGCATACATTAAAATTTCTAATATATATAGCTTAAAAGCAAAACTAGCTGTTGGCCGCAACTTCTCACACTTTTCTTCCCTGTAAACCAGTCCATCTATTAAAAAACCGTATTGAGATCCGTTGTGTAGTTTTATAATAAGTAGGAATAGGACTCTGAAAAATCTATCCTATTAATGAGAAAATCTTATATTATCAATCCTATTTTTAGGCCAGTAGGTACCTTCGTCGTACGTCTGTGGGGTGATGGATTAAGAATACATAATACATACATATGTTACCACCCCATTTCTTTCCCAGGGTGCTGTAAGAGCCAGCTAAGGAACAATATAAGCAGTTAACGTCTACTTTGAGACACGGATAAGTTGAAAATAAACCCTGAGCCAACACGGCTAGTCAGCGCGGCACAGTAGACCATAATCCCTCCCAATGTGACGGAGGCCCGTGCCCAACAGTGGGACGTAAATGGGCTGGAGAGAGGAAGAGAGGTACGTATAACCACCTCTTAATAGATGATACATATTGCAAACTTTAATAATAATAATAAATAATAAATATTCACGGACATTTCACACAACGTCCTCTGGTCCCAAGCTAATCTTATATGCTTGTGTTATGGGTACCAGAATACGGATATAATACATATACTTCTTTTTTTTTGTAAATACATACTTATAATACATAGAAACCCCCAGAAGCAGTACAAACATTTGTAAGACATTTATAAATATCACACAAATGATTGTCCGAGGCGGGAATCGAACCCGCGACCTCATGATCGGCAGTCCGTTATACGAACCACTAGACCACGAAGCCCGTCGACGACACGACTTTGTCTTTTTATAATATTAGTTTAGATCAAAACCTGATAAAATACATTATATATTTTGTTCCAAAGTCGAGTAAAATAGTAAACAGAGAGATTTGATCCCAATCTGCGAGGCTGTGATTCAGTTTGTACGCGGCATGAATAAAAGATGGCTGTTTGACATGTCGGGGAGGGGATGCAACCCTTTCTCTCGATATATTAAACGTATTACAACCCTTAGTACTTTCACCCCAATGGTTTTTTGTGATACTTCGATAAAGGGATGGTATTGATTTTTTTTTCGGTGAAATTCATTGTATGAATTGGATTGTAATGAAATAGAAAGAGTATACCTACTTATGTATTCATTTTTCGAACATCAAACTACAGATCAACAAATTTTCATAATTTTAAAGCCTCTTAAGTATAGATGAAGAATATATCTATTGATTTCATTATTGGAAAAACTTTAACAAATTTGTGTATGAGACGCTGCCAATTCATCTACAATACTACAATCTACATCTACAATTCATTTAACCGTAAATACTCTACTTAATTCAAAAACTAAAAAACACGCTTGAAAATTCAATTTTTTATTTATTATTGCATTGTCATCGGTCCTTGATATACTATGTCCAAAATTTCATATCAATCCAACTACTGGAAGTGGGTTAAAATCACTTTCAAAGATTCCGTTACATAGATTAATACATTGATAAATACATACCAAACCTATATGTATAAGCGTGTTAGAAACGGATTTTTTGGATGGCCATATTTCTTTTAGTAAAAATATTTTCGAAAAAAAATAAGAGAAGCATAGATATATAATACCTAGATAATGTTAGAAAAATTCTTTGCTCTAGAGGTAATATCCACGAAGAAAACAGCGGAGTACAATATCCAGCTACTGTATGGAGCACGCCTTGCTCTTAAGCCACTACGCCACTGAACCAATCAAAATCATTGTGACATGATTAAGTTACTTTTCTGTCATAAATCTATATACATGTAGATATTAAGTATCATATAGGGGCCAGTTTTTTTTCATCAGTTACAATGACAATACGAAAGGGTTCAACAAAAGATTTAGTTAGGGATTGCACCCTTTTATTGACATACGGACAGACACCCCTAAAAATGCGTGTGAACTAACATAAAAGTATTTTATATATTATGTACTAGCTGTAGCTGTCGAGTTCGTACGTATCGAATTTAGAAACCAAAATCTTTTTTATTCACCTTCTATTAAGAAAAAACTGTATCAAAATATGATGTACCTATACCTATCTTAATAAATAATAATAATAATATAATAATATTCATTGGACATTTCACACAACGTCCTCTGGTCCCAAGCTAAGCTTATATGCTTGTGTTATGGGTACCAGAATACGGATAGAATACATATACTACTTTTCTTTTGTAAATACATACTTATAATACATAGAAACACCCAGACGCAGTACAAACATTTGTATGACAATTAGAAAAATCACACAAATGATTGTCCCGAGCGGGAATCGAACCCGCGACCTCTTGATCGGCAGTCCGTTACCAGGACCACTACACCACGAGGCCCGTCAGTCCAGTGGAAAAAAAATGATCACCATTATCGGGACTTGAACCCACGACCTCGGAATACCGTTCCGTTGCTCTTCTTGAGACTTTACTTAATTTGACTGAAACTTTTTAATTTAATTGAATAAAAAAAAAGTGTACCTATCTGTGTAGTTGTATTTTATTCAAGACTAGCTGTTGCCCTCGACTCCGTCCACGTGGAATTTAGAAAATTTTCCCTCTTTTGCAACATTTTTCACTACTGCATCGCTTCTACTGGTCGTAGCGCAATATATAGCCTAAAGCCTTCCTCGATAAATGCCCTATCTAAAACTGAAAGAATTTTTCAAATCTGCCCAGTGGTTCCTGAGCTTAGCGCGTTCAAACAAACAAACAAACCAACTATTTCAATTCGTTAGATTTAGGTACATAACTGTTACTGTTTTATTTTGGAAATAAACGTTCGTAAACTCTTCAGTTTTATAATTATTAGTATAGATCCAAGTTTTCAGCGCATTCATTTTACACAGACCCATTACATTCTACTTTAACTCTTAAAATTACTTTGCCGTTACTATTTATTTACACACATCACACTTACTACCTTAGGCATTTTCTTCCAGTCAACCATAGGGTGACGTGACGAGTTAAGCACGTGTGTGTGTAATTTATATTTCTAATGTATCACCGACCATCAGTAAATCTATACTAAGAAATAAATAAATAAATAAATATTCATGGACATTTCACACAACGTCCTCAGGTCCCAAGTTAAGCTTATATGCTTGTGTTATGGGTACCGGAATACGGATATATTTATTTATTTATTTATTATATTCTTTATTGTACACCATTTAGTTTTACATTACAGGATGTTCTTAAAATAATGTAGTACAATGGGCGGCCTTATCGCTTAAAGCGATTTCTACCAGGCAACCTTTGGATGGATACATGATATGGATAAAGCGAAGGATATACTACATATACTACTTTTCTTTTGTAAATACATACTTATAACATATAAAAACACCCAGAAGTAGAACAGACATTTGTATGACATTTATAAAGATCTCATAAATAATTGTCCCGAGCGAGAATCGAACCCGCGACCTGAACCACTAGAGCACGAGGCCCGTCATATACTGATGTTATAAAGCAAAAGAGTTTGTTGTTTTGAACGCGCTAATCTTAAGAACTACTGCAACTGGTTCGATGGTAAAATTATTTTTGTGTTGAATAGTTCATTTATCGAGGAAGGCTATAGACCAGGGGTCGGCAAGTAGTTTTAGGTAGGGTCCGGATACTGGGGAAAAATTTTACAGGGTCCATAAAAAACAATTGATAATAATTAAGTGATCCTTATCAGTTGTCCTTAAGGCACAGGACCGTGCGTTGTGACGTTCTATGGGGGAGGCCTATGTCCAGCAGTGGATGGAGAGAGGCTGGTGGATGGATGGAATTAATAAAGATATAGAATACCTTATTTACGTATTAATTTATACAATACAGTACTTTGGCGGTCCGGGGTTCGGTCCGCCTGTTGCCGATCCCTGCTATAGACTATATAACATCACACTGCGACCAATAAAAGCAAGCATAAATGAAAATGTTGCAAATCTGACGTCGCGGGCTAGAGTTAGTTATCCATAAATAACGTTTTTCCTCAGACTTTCATAAACTGACTGCCAAAGAAAACATAGTGAGTAACGACGACATTTTCCAAAGAAAATCCTTATATCAGCACTATATATAATAAGATTTATGAACTGATGTCCACAGATTTCCTTTTCATAACGCGTATGAAACTTCGCGCTCGTCATTTTAGATTCCCTCCGAAAATATTTTTTCCTTCGACGCTAGAGTAAGATAGATATAGTTGGGGGAGTAAGAGAGAGATAAAATCCATACTTATAATATTTGCAGCCTCCACTCTGAACACGCACACATACAAACATGTACGAAACACGATTTAGCACTCCATGGAGAGTTTTGGACAAGGTACAGGTTGTTCTAAACTTTTTTAAAGTTTTTATTTATAGACTTTTCAAATTAAGCCTTATTCTCGTAGCTAGCATTGATATGCTATCTATTATACATATATTGATATATATCTGATGATAATGATAAAAGAATGCACTATTGTAAACGTTGCTAAACCACGACAAACGTGGCTTGTCATTTAATTTATGGCTGATTAGTGTTAACAGTGATAATGATAAAAGAATGCACTATTGAAAACGTTTCTAAAGCAAGTCAAACGAGGCCTGTCATTTAAATTATGGCTGATTAGTGTTAACAGTAAGTACCTATTTACATCCTTACTTATTATAAAACAAAGTCGTTATTTTTGTATGTATGTCCCTATGTGAGCTTATATCTGCCAAACTACGCAACGGATTTTGATGCGGGTTTTTTTTAGTAAAAAGGGTGGTTCAAGAGGAGGTGTTTTTGTAAAATTTGTTTAGTTTTGGTTGGTAAATTCCATTTGAAGTTGCAGGCAACTGCTTGTGATCTTATAATAAAGAAGTAATAAAAATACTTCCTTGTAAGCTAGGTACTTGATGACAGTTTCAACTTAAGGATACCTACCTGAAAAGAATTCTAGGAACCTTTGAGTTAAATTTATAACACTTTTTATTATGTAAAGTATTTATTCTCTCTATAATTAAAATGCTTGTTGTCATTGCTATAAGTGTGGTTTGAAAATAAATCAAATATTCACAGTTGTTTCACGAAATATATACGCTCTAAAATCAAGCTTAACATGCTAGTCCTAAATTAAACATTACTTTTAGGACATAGATGTCGCTCGCAATTTTGTACGTGTGATACATCTAAATTATACACTAAAACTTAACGAATAATGCAAAAAGTCCACCCTCTTGAACCACTTCATCTATTAAAAAATTGGTCAAGTGCGAGTGGGACTCGCGCACGAAGGGTTCCGTACCATTATCTATGCAACATAAGACAACGTTATTAGTATCGAGCAAGAAACGGTAAAAAATCAGTTTTTTGTATGGGAGCCCCCCTTAAATATTTATTTTATTTTATTTTTAGTATTTGTTGTTATAGCGGCAATAGAAATACATCATCTGTGAAAATTTCAACTGTCTAGCTATCACCGTTCTTGAGATACAGCCTGGTGACAGACGGACGGACGGACGGACGGACGGACGGACAGCGAAGTCTTAGTAATAGGGTTCCGTTTTTACCCTTTGGGTACGGAACCCTAAAAACACATCAAAATCCTTTGCGTAGTTTGGAAGATATAAGCTTACATAGGGACATACAAAAATAGAACCAAAAAGTTTTCAAAGAGTTTAAAAATTAATTTACTTACGTCATATTGGCAAATGTATATGTATTGTATACAAAGATAAAGTATTTATCTAAGAGCACTCTGTATAGCCACACGCCCACAAACGAACCTAAAGGTTGGCGTCGCGGCGCTCTAAGAAAAAATGTACGATGCCATAAAAAATCACCGTCCGTTCGCTCCCACAATTTTTACCCGTTTTTTCCCCTCGGAGGGTCGAGTTGCCATAGTAACGGGGAGAAACTCCCTTCCCACTGACCCCCGCTAAAGCTGCATCAATATTTTTATGGCAACTGAAGGCTTGCTTTTGATTCGTTGAGTATTTTCTTAAGTTATAGATTTTATAGATATAAATTATTCTATTGCGATGTTTACCTTTTTAAAATTAAAATATAAAAACTTACATCATACTTAGCTATTACTTTGAAGTTACTTGGTAATAAACACTATATTTATTGTGTGTGTGCCTGGTTATCTAAGCTAATATTTATATAAATTATTGCCTATTTTTTATTTCGAATCGGTAACTTTACAGTTTGAGCGTTACAGGCCTCCTCCATTACGGGAGGGTTTATGGTCTACTAAGCCGCGCTGACCAGGTGTTAGGATTAAGTTTCGAGTGTTTATAAAGTCCCTTAGCTAGCTCTTGCTGCACCCTGGGGGAGAAATGGGGTAGTGACACTTGTGTTCTTAATCCATTACACTGATATCTCTACATAGGTAACATCTAAACAAACAAGAGATGGAATTACTTAGCTACAGTGACATCTAAAAGCCCGCCATTTTTAGGGTTCCGTACCCAAAGGGTAAAAACGGAAACCCTATTACTGAGACTTCGCTGTCCGTCCGTCCGTCCGTCCGTCCGTCCGTCCGTCCGTCCGTCTGTCACCAGGCTGTATCTCAAGAACGGTGATAGCTAGACAGTTGAAATTTTCACAGATGATGTATTTCTATTGCCGCTATAACAACAAATACTAAAAATAAAATAAAATAAATATTTAAGGGGGGCTCCCATACAATAAACATGATTTTTTTACCGTTTCTTGCTCGATACTAATAACGTTGCCTTATGTTGCATAGATAATGGTACGGAACCCTTCGTGCGCGAGTCCGACTCGCACTTGACCAATTTTTTTGTTTCTTTCATATACCAACCTGAATCCATCTTCGAAGACAATTGTCAATACTCTACCTAATTTATCTGATCGAAGAGAATAAATAAAGCGATATTCCATCGCAAGAACAAAAATATATCATTTTCTTTATACAAACTATCTGTACAAACAAACATACTCCCGCAGTAACTTAATATTTGGAAATCAATTATCCATAGGAAAGTATTTGTTAGTCTGTGAATTTAGAGCATAAAAGAAACAGGAGTGGTTATACACGCTGTTTTTTTTTTATCTGCAACCACTAATTTTGATACGTCTTATACTTAACCTAACTCATGTAAAATTGAACCATGTAAACAATCGTATATTTTGATTTATGTATTTCATTGAACACGTTCATGTTAATTAAAATCGCCGTTCCATATTACACAGTTTTTTTATTAAGAAAGTTCAGTCCCTTTCCTTCCTTTCCAACCCATTTCCGTCCCACTGTTGGGTTCGGGCCTCCTCCACTTTGGAGGGGCTATGGTCTACTGTGCCGCACTGACCAGGCGTGTTGGCACAGGGTTTATTTTCGAGTTTTCCGTCTTCAACAGACGATGATCTGTGTGCAATATCCCTTAGCTGACTTTTACAGCACCACTGGGAGGAGATGGGGTGGTGACACTTGTATTCTTAATCCGTCACCACACGGAGGTAAAAAATTCAGTTTATTTTGTCAAATTGTGGTATTGACACAATCAGTTTTGCATTTTTTAATTAAGTTTAGTTGTGAACGTAAAATTGGTACCACTGTCAGGTGGCGGGGGCCGAGGTAACGAATACAAATATTTCAACCTAATTTCATTGGTTACAACAAACACCATGCCTAAAATGGCCTCACGCACACTAAGTGGCAGAGTCCTTACACAAGGAGCATAAACATTGTTCTAGTAGAACCTTAAGGGTGCCTGACATTGCCAAATCCTGTTGTATTAAAGCTCTAAGTCTCTGAATAACAGGATTAGGTATAGGAATAATATATTGGCATATTATTTATGATTGCGATTATATTCTTAGTGATATACTATTGAAAGTTAATGATGTAGTTATCTGCAATATTTTACGTAATATGAAGTTATACTTCTTTCGGCGTGACAGGGAAAAATATGAGAGTAAATTGTTTTTATGAAAAAACTGACACAATGAAGTCAGTAACAAACAACAGTCAGTAATATTAAATTTCTTTTTATGTTTAGTCACATTGTAAGTATTATAAATTTAGTACGATTCACATTATGAAATTATATAGGTACAAAATATCCGTGGACCACTGGTGGCCCCTAGAAGGTTTACGAAGCCATTCTCGTAAAAAAACAAGTGAATTTATTTAACTAAATTATAAATATTTAATTAACTTCTCCTGACCCGCTCCTTTTTCCAAATTACTGTATCAGTTTAAGATAAACCACTTTCCCTATTTTTTTTACATGGCAAAAGTTAACACCGACGCCAAAAAACAAAGAACAAAAAAATATACAAGTGAATGAGAGAAATTCATAGATTTTATACACAGAACTGGCCAGGTGGTCCCTGGTATAACAGAAAACCAAGTAAACCACCAAGTACACTTTTCTGTTTTATTTCATCACTAAGCAAAATTTATTACACAGTAATTTATTATTTTTCGGAACTTAATATAAGGTAATTAAATAAATAAAAAAAATTGTAACTACCTACACTCACTTACCTTTTTTTTTTGAATGCCGCCTAGTAACTATGCAACAATAATACAAACAAGTGACAAAAGTGAAGCCTTTATACGGCCGTTAATATTAATGTCCACTAATTTAGAACAAACTTTTTATGTTATAGCTATTCTCAATGTGTAATAAAATATTATAAAGCTGAAGAGTTTGTTTGTTTGTTTGAACGCGCTAATCTCAGGAAACTGTGGTGCGATTTGAAAAATTCTTTCAGTACATTTATCGAGGCTATAGGCTATATAACGTCACGCTGCCACCAATAGGAACAAAGCGTTAGTGAAAATATTTAAAAAACGGGAAATATTTTCTAAATTCGACGCGAACGAAGTCGCAGGCAACCGCTAGTGTGTAATAAAATCTGTTCACAGTTGTCAGAACTCAGCAGCAATAAAGTTCGTAGCTTAAACATAACAGCTTTTTTATGTACTTTACTTTACAACTCTACATAAAATAACAACGCCCAAAACACACGCCTTAAAATATAAAAAAAAACTAACCCACCTCTCTATACATAGAGGTAGTCGTCGAATAAAAAACTCCCCTACTTTTTTATAAATAAAAACTATCTGATTGGCTGTGCTCCCCAATAAAAAAGTTAAAGATATGTAATACTCGCGCACGCGCTTCACCATTCAAATTCAAATAAGGAACGCACGCGCACCGTATGTAACACACGGTAGCGGCTGCAACTTATTATTAAAATATCATTCACTTTATTTAGATCTCCCTTCGTTCTATAGTTTGAAATAGAAAACAGTGTAATAGGTACATTTGTTGTTTCTTGGTGGTTCAATTTATAATGGTCGGTGCGCGTAAAAATAAGCGCACACAAGGAAAAAATATAAAATAGGGAAGTATTTTAAAAATAGAGAGGGCTCCCTTCTTAGCTAGGGGAGTGAACGCGGTTGATATATTACTGGAGTTACAGGGGATTTTAATAACATACTACGTGTGTTGGTTCATTGAGGCCGTAAGATTTGTCAATGCGACATTTTGTGGGTGCTATTTTAGTCCGGTCGCGTGTCCTCGCTCTGTTGTATCGAGTTTCTAGATATTGTTTACCTGATAAGTTCGTGTTACAGCTTCCGTTGGCATTCCCAGTACAAGTAGATATGGTAAGATGTAGTTACACATCTACACTTACATACCGCCCACGATAATATCGGGCACTAAGATAATTTACAAACATTCGGTCTATTCTTATTGTCAATTTTCTTATTTCCTTTAGCGCATCAATTTATGATTATGGAAATTCTTAATCAAAGTGGCTAATTTGAATTCTTGGTTATAAGGAATATTATATGAAAACCGAAAACAAAACAAAAGCATTGTTTATTTATTGAAATCCATTAAAATAAGTAGACTGTTATTTGATTACATTGTGTGGAATGTGAAAGTGGAAATGAACATAATTTTAATATACAAAAAGACAGAAACAGGGATCAATTTAATTATCATTACTCACAAAGTCTAAAGCCGGGCTGAGTCTGACAATTTATTATTATGGACCCGTATCCAATTTAAAACAACGCACGGCCGAATGGAGCCATTAGGTAGGGGACATTGTTTTGGTACCGTGAACACGGAGGGGAATCCTTGTGGAATAGAAAAAACAATTTAAAAATAAAATGTAATAATTATAAAAGGGAGGGAGCGCGCGTGTCACTGCTGTTTTATTTATTTCCATCTTCAGCTGCTGTTTGAATTTCGAATGTCGAGGTAACGCCTATCATAGACACACTCGTACTGACATGTGGTAAATGAAGAAAAAAAAGGACATAGACATAAAAAGACCCTCATACACCTGTCATTAAGTGAAAGTTTTTGTTATGTACAAGGATTATAATTATAACATAGGTTATATAGCAGGTATATTTAAGTTCTAGTTAATCTTAAAAAATATTGAAAATAAGATAGGTACTGTACTTTGTAACTCGGGAATACAAAGACATGATTTTCTCTCACGGGTATAATGCAGACAGTCGCTGAATGCAGGACCGCCTATTGTAGCGTTTTAATTGAGAGACCTATGTTCAAAAGTGGACGGAGAAAGTCTGGATTAGCCTAACTCAAAATAGATAACATATTTAGCTAAGCTAAATACTTGAGGTAAGTTATACATTAATCCTACACATAGTTAGCCTTTGATAAAGTTAAAAATCATAGAGTCGACAAACCACTATGTGATAAGGATACCTAATAGTTCTATTTACAAGAGTTTAAGACTTCCCATGTCCCAATTTACTTCGTTTAAATCTATTTATGTATACTATATGTAGAGAGATAGTTTGATAAATGTATATAGGCGGTAATCAAGTAAAGGTACGATTTTAAAAAATCACATTAAGTAAAAAAAATGTAAAATAATCTTCACTTATTATAAAACAATATTTTATCGGAGAGATAATAAACGTTATGGCGTAAAAAGATTATTATGACTAACAAGTTTTGACAATTTTCGCGATCCGATTCTAGCGAACTCTTAAACCTCCGATAAGTCATTATGAATAAGACCGTATATCTCTAGATGTAGTAATTTGAATGCTATGCGAACGAAATCGTAGGCAACGCTAGTATAACATACATGAAGAATGATTATTACATGAATACAGACAATATAGTAAAAAGATGCGGGTTTAATAATAATTAAATTATTTGTTAGTATGGTATGGCGAGATGTTTTTACTGTACCAGCGTGATTTGTATTTTCGATAACAAATTGAGTTGGGGCGTAAATTTAATTATAGATTTTAATGATAGAAGCTCTCCCTTTTTAACAAGTTTATATACATTCGGTATGTATCTATTCATGTAATAATCTATGTAACAGAATCTTTGAAAGTGATTTTCACCCACTTGCAGCAGTCGGATTGATATAAAATTTTGCACATATACCAAGGACCTATGACAATGCAATAATTAAAAAAAAATCAGAATTATCAAGCGTGTTTTTTAGTTTTTGAACTATGTAGATTATTGTATTTTAATATAGGAGTACAATTTTATGGTTTTTTGGGTGTAGCCAGCGACATCTATACATCACACAATCCACATAGACACACGTTAACTTAATACATTTCCAGTAAAAGTCTCATAATTGTTTTTGCTCTATTAATCTCTATCTGTCAAAGTATTTAGCAATTTGTTATCTACAAAGGTGGCTGTTAGATTGCCATATCTTTGTCTCAATCTTGCCACCTACGCGTTACTGGTAAACGTCTTACTGTTGTTTATGAGACATAACAGCGGTCACTATGGTCAGTGGACCACCCCAGGCTTAAAAGTTTTTTAATTGAATGATTTCTAAGTATTTTTGATAATTTAACGTGATTTCGACGATTAATAACTAACTTTTTACTTAGGTACTTGCCGAGGAGAGCCGAATAAGATCTAGGAGTATAAAAAATATTTTAAAACTAATTCTAGGACCTATTTATACTGATATTATAAAGCTAAAGAGTTTGTTTGTTTGTTTAAATGCGCTAATCTCAAGAACTACTAGTACGAATTGAAAATTCTTTTTGTGTTGGATAGTCCATTTATCGAGGCAGGTTATTTAACATCACGCTGCGACTAACAGGAGTGAAGTATAAGTGTTTGTTACAAAAACGGGAAAATATTGCTAAATTCCACGTGTAGCACCAGTAGTCCACAGCTAGTCAAATATATTGTTTAATCGTACGAAGAAAAAATCCTAGATAAACGACCGATAAATATATAGAACCTACACACACAACACCGTAGAAAGATGCTTCTGTCATCTCCATCTCAAGCTGATTTTTAAATAATTTGTATGTATATTATTATTCCTTCTTCTGCTATAAATTACACACCTGCTACAACCTAATCTGCATCTTCCTATGGTTGGCTGGTAGAAAATGCTTGAGGCATTAAGTCCGCCCTTGCAATTGTAATGCATGAAGTGTAAAATAAATAAATAAATAAATATATGCATAGTAAGCTATGTCATATGATTCTTATACATTACTTTAATATACTTTTATTATATATATATTAACTATACCTTATTTTATTAAGTTATATATATATTAGGTGTAGGTAATAGATTTCAAACTGATGATATAAAATTCCGTTAATTACATTTTCGCCTTCCAAAGTTATGCATCCCTTTTTTCATCAACGTCATAGCTTACGTTTTTGTACTACAGGGGTAAGCAGAGACTATTGAACGCCTCCGCCATGTTATTTTCTTTATCTCAGGATAGAATTATTATAGAGAGATAGAAATAGATACTTACGTATTCAAGATTTAAACTTATAGGTAGGTACTTATTTGTCAAATAAATAAATAACATTTCAGTAGCTAGACGGTTAAATCAACTTCAGAAATCATTAAGCAATATATTAATATTCACAGACCATTAATTCCAGATAAGTATCTCATTTTTATCATGTAATCCACACTTTCTTTACGATGTCTAACAAAGTGGTCGCCTCAGCTGCACCATTAAGCATAAAAGGGGACATTGGGAGACATCTTTTTACAATAGTCCCAAAAACAACCCGAAAAAAATACTGTTTTTAAACAACAAAAGATTTCGATGCGAGGGTGGACGATCAATGATCATGTAAACAAAAAATGGCAGCCTAAAATAATTGTAAATTTTGTGGAAAGATTTATGTAGTTAGTAGTCATTGTGGTCGAAACATTATCGTCCACTACTTGCTTGGTGTCCAGTTGCAGATGCCTAACGTTATAAAAAAAACTATTGTAAGCGTTCTACCTATTTAGACCATAAAGAAGAGAGAGCGCCGTTAATGTCTAACGTTTGTTTGAGATCAGCGGCTCTTTTTAAAATTAGAAACGCTACTTTTTGGCGGGAATACAATGAGTGGGTTCCTTTTAGGGATTTTTTTATTTTATTGACACTATTGTTACTACTTACTATTGTCACTAAGTGTTTGCGAGAGAAATTTCTTGCCAGAGCCGTGAATTGATCGGAAGTATTATTTTAAGATTATCACCAACGATGACTTAAAATACTTAGTAATTGGTTATAAGTACATATAATAATATTCATCTAATTTAAATAACTGATTTTACAAAATACCGGAATAAATAGAAACAGATACGCAATTATTGATAGATAGAATTAAAAAAATTATACTAAACAAATGTCGGTAAAAATAATTATATTGTAAAAAAAAAATACATGGCTTTATTAGCACAGGTTAAGTAATAGGCTTTTTTTGTTTTTGGCATCGGGCATATATTATGGTTTTATTAGCACATATTATGTAATAGGAAAACGCTAATAGCTGTAGGCTTACATGATCTGTGCCTGTAGTACATATCAAAACGCATGTTTGAAATAAAAAAAATATAATATTGCCATGTGTTAGCTTATTTAAAAAAAGAATAGCTACTGTCTTAACAATACAGAATACCAAATTCTTAAAACATTTCTCACACGAAAGAGTGTAAATTTGAGCATCTTCGAGTTAGTGACAAGGGTATGGACTGAAATCTAAACAACGTTGACACTACATGTCTACACTTTCATACCTTCAAAACTTTGAGTATTAAACCAGCAGGGGTAGGTAAACACGCTGTTTTCTTTTATACTGGTATGCTTATTTTATTGTTTTTAAACATCATTTTACCTCTATGGGCCTATTTATTTATTTATTTTCTAATGTATGGTTTATTTATTTTTATTAGGTATATGAGTTAGTTTTCCTGAAATCTCAATCTGTAGTCAGTAGTCAGTCAGGTTCTCCTACTTTTATCCTAATTTGTATTTAGAATATTTACTTTTTATACCTAAGTACCTATATTATATACCTATGTACTATATTTTACTTACCAAAAATATAACGCGGATGTTATTTTTATGTTATAAATGTAAACGAAAAATTGTAAAATGCTTTATTTAATAATATTGTTGCTCGTGAATTCTGTGTGGGTATTCGCGTCACCACTCCCATTAAGGCCCCATTTGAAAATCAGCGTTAGGTCCTTGTGACCTAACTTATGCTGAAATGGGTGCCTATTTGCTGGTCAGCTGGTGTGACACAAGATGTACCATATTGTTAACTTTTTGTAGCTGAGTGTATATTATCCTTGTTGTTATTATTGGTAAAATCTGGCAAATAAAACTTTTCTTTCTTTCTTTCTTAGTATTAAAGAGGCAAAGTTTATAACATGTGGCTTATCTTTTAGAGTGTTTCGCTGGCTATGATAATATAGCCTTAATATCAGACATTAGTCTGTAACGATTCGGAATTCCGATTGGATAACAGCTAGTTTACAGTGCACAAACACCAACAAAACAGAGTCTGTTATGACTGTAACCTATGAAAGTGAGCATGGCATTCTCGGATATTTTTAAGCGGGGTTTGCTTGAAAATTCCAACTCTTGTTGACTTGATGCTGTAAGCTTCTAAATGACGTTGCCATATGTTAAATTTTTATCATTAGAATTTATTTCTTAAGTTCATGATTCTAAGATGCTTATTCATTAAAACATTTTTTTAATAGACTTTCTCACTTTGCTACTTTCTAAATTTAAACTATCAAAAGAATTAGCTGAATCATGGTTCCATTTTTAAACATTCTTTGTTTTTAATCGAAAATAGTTATTTTTATTTATTTAACGTATAATATGCCTATTTCTTTTGTAATACTACTTGATTTAGATTGAACTACCTATCCAACAGAATAAGGATATTTCAGTTATTATAATATGGAGTCTTTTAAGCGAGGCGTGAAGAAGTATCTTGTGGGTCGACAACGTACTAGCCGTCCTCGCGTCTGGATTACACTTTCGCTTAAGGGCCTACATCAATATTATCGTATATCATCGCCGACACGTACATATTAACACAGCCAGTAGGCACAGAAAATGAAGAAGTAGGGATACTTTTCCTATTTACTCAAAATCTACTAAATATATTTTAATTCTGATTTACGTGTTTCTATATATAATAGTTACTTATGTTTTTAAAGTTATTTCATTAGTTAATACGCGATAATAGACCGACAAATGAAAAAAATAAAAAATTTGAGAGGTTGTTTCGCTAAGATTTTCTATCGAGAAAACTTTTTTCAATCGCGTTTCTGAGTTTATGCGATCCTAGATGATATATTGAATAAACATATACTTAAAAATTAGAGCTCTAGCCATTCAATCTAAAGAAACAATGAAAACTTCGTACGTAGAAAAATACACGAAGCTATTTTGGTATCCTCTTAACATCAGGTTGAGTGTAGTCATTTGCCAAGCTATAATAAAAGTTCCAACTAGTAGTTTTCTGAAAATAGCGCGAATAAATATTTGTTAGTTTTATAAATGTTTAACATTTATAAACCTAACAAATATTTATTCGTTATACTAGTACTATTAAATAGACGCTAGTCACTCAAAAATGTATTTACGCGTGCTGCAAGGGGTCTCACGTAATCTCAAGCAGTTTTCTAATTAGGTCATAACACTAAACTAAACCAAACTAAAGTGTGACTACTAAACTATTCTAGATACAACACAGTTAATAACTAGTCAGCTAATTTACAATAACAAGCGAGTCAATACGGGTCGACATCCGCATACCGTTCGGCTCGTGTTACTTTAACTTTTTAGAAAAAAAAAGTTCTACCAAAAACTTGTGTAAAAACTTTCTTACATGTTACTAGGAACAAGTGTAACACCCTATGTCTATGGATTACCAAAGAATAAAAAATAAAGATGTGACAACACTTAAAAATAGCATTTTGTTTTAGCGTAAAGTTCATCTTTGTTACTTCTTTTATTTTTTATAACTTCTGTTATAGTGTATTTCCAGTGGTCATTTCTACCTGCACATTCAATCGGTGACTGATTTCTGATATCCCAAATCCTCGGTAGCCCAGTAAACAATACCCTCCGCGGAAAGAAAAGACCTCCTAAAATAAGCTTTTCCATCCAGCAGCCTTTCTCCATCCGCTGCTGGACATGTCTCCCCCACAGAACGACACAACGCACGGTCCTGCGCTATTTGCATTCAGCGGCTCCTAGCACATTTGACGATATCGTCAGTCCACCTTGTTAGGGGACAGCCGCACGTGGCGACCACGTACCGCCTCACGCTTCGTGGTCCGGTATGTGGTAGCTTTTCTTGCCCAACGGTCGTCGGATCGTCTTTCTTTTAGTATTAGGCATAAAACTTTAAGTAGTTTTTCAGCACTGTATCTTAATCTATGTCTTGCCTGCAGTGATTCATTAGCCGGGTCGTTCATCTTCATTGCATGTGATGGAGATAGTTTAGCGTTTAAATGACTATTTGAGTCAGGGTCTAAAAAGCCATACTTTATCTTATACGGTAGTCAATAATATTAAATGAAGTTATGCTGTACAGATAATCTAATATATAAAATTCCCGTGTCACAGTGTTAGTTACCGTACTCCTCCGAAACGGCTTGACCGATTCTTCTCAAATTTTACATACATATTCAGTAGGTCTGAGAATCGGCCAACATCTATTTTTCAAATCTTTTTATTTTTTATTAGTATGGCAAAAAAACGTTTGCCGGGTCACCTAGTATAGATATAATTGTAACCGTAGGAAATATTAGCGTAATAAGGCAAACAAACAAAAACGAAATTTTTAAACGCAAATGTGTTTTGCTGGTTTGATTATTAGTAATTTTAACTGTCCCTCGGAGCATTCCTATACTAGACATATCCTGGCTTTTAAGACCTTGGGGTATAAAAATAGTTACATTTAATATCCTATGTAGAGACTATCTGACTATAATTCACAAAATCTAATAAGAATCGCACAAGTCATTTTGATGGAGAGTGGCGACTGACACTGTAACATCAAGTTGTAAATGTAGCGGTATTTACAAGATACGTGGTTTTTATATTAAAGTAGCCCTTTAAAAGGCCCATGGTTAGAGTAGGAAAACCTACAAAAAATACTTCAAACAAACCCTAACTAGAGTATTTGACTTCCGTCTAATGCACGCGGTTTCATTCTCGTTTACTGTCCCACTTTTTGGTATTCAGCGTGATGATATTGCCTTTATATTATTCTGATCTGTAAATCTGATCTGTATATAACTGTAACTATACAACTGTAAAATTTCATTAAAATACATTCAGTAATTTCTGCGTAAAAGAGCAAAAATATCCTTGCATACAAATATCCAAACATTCTTTTCTTTCACGTTTTTAATATTACTAGTTATGAACCGCTACTTCGTACGCGTACTACATGAAATGTGTATACGCCAAACTATAAGACATTAAAAAAAAACTATCCTCTTAAACCACTTCATCCATTAAAACCCGCATCAAAATCGTTGCGTAGTTTAAAAGATATATGCTCACACAACCTCGGACCTCTGTAATTGTTTCAGTATGAATAGCGTTACAAATTGTTTCAATCACAAGTTTAAACCTTTTTTTTGTAAATATCATGGACATTTATACGCAATATCTACCTTACGTTAACTTTTTCAGCACACAGCTTGTTAAACAGTTTCGTTAGGCACAGACAAATGTAGAGTTCTAATAAAACATCAAATACAAAAACTTTTGCCAGGAATGTTGGTTGTAATTTTTTCCCGCCTTAGCTGAGTTGCGAGCTCGCTCTACCAGGAAATGATGTTCAGGAATGAGGATACGTACTCGTTAATTTGCACCATAAATCATCGAAAATGTAGTTTTTGAACGCCTCTCTCGAATTCGATCTTTTTGCTGACTTGTCTTCGGCATGTATCGAGTTTCAAAGCTTTTTTGTAACTTTTTCATAGGATTGTTTATTTAGGACTAATACGAAAGCTGTCCTTTTTATTATTTTTAAATAGAAAATACATAAAATAGATCTAAACTATAACTAAACTAATATTTAAAAAAAAGTTAATTTTATAATTTTTATGTAGGATGTCTGATGGTATGATCTTAAAGCTTTTTCACTAATGAAACAACTACAGTATTCCGGGAACTACTTTCTATACTACGAACGGAACTGTATTCCGAAGTCTACTTTATTGTGAAAATTGGAATTAATGCGAATGTAGTTACAAGCAAAAGGCAGAATGTTAAAAAATTAATATTATCTACTGATTTTTTAATATTTCTTTTTAATTTTTTATAGTTTTTGGACTTTTTGTATTTCTTTAATTACATATCTGTTTTTATTTGTAACTTTTGTGTTTTGGAGCCTTGATTTTGTCTATTTGTCTAGGTATGTTTGCTAATTTCATTTTCTTCTACGTAATGCAAATTTGTAAATCTATATGTTAAAATGTAACGGCTATTTGATTAGTAGGTAAAGTAATTTGCACTTGTGCAATATGTTTTAGTAATATAATATGTTTTTAGTCTTCGTCCCAGAAGATTTTACATACATACTCATTAAATACAGCCATTTTTCCATCAGCCTTTCTCCGTCCACTGCTGACATAGGCCTCCCCGATAGAATACCTTGTGCAGCTTGCATCCAAAGGCTCCCCGCCACCTTAACGATATCGTCACTCTACCTTGTCGGGGGCCGACATAGACGACACGTAGTGATCGGCAACATCGAGAATCGCATTCCCAACAGATACTAGTGCCGGAGTGACTTGGCCATTAAACATAACCTGGGTTTTATCCATGTTCATCTTTAAACCAACCCGTTGCGAAACACTGCTGAGGTCATTGAGCATTGTACCAAGGTCCTCCAGGGATTCTGCCATGACCAGGATATCGTCTGCAAATTGAAGGCGAGTGATGTATTCGCCATTGATGTTGATGCCTAATCCAGTCCAATCGAAAAGCCTAAAAACGTCTTACATGCAGCGGTTAATAATTTCGGGGAAATTACGTTCCCTGTCTGACACCCTTCTGCAGGGGAATCGGTCCCGCACTCGAACTAGGATTCGGACTGACATGGTGGCGGTTTTATACAAACACTTTAACTCTTCCATTTTGAATACTTAACTGTTATTAGGGTTCCATGAAAAAAAAACTTTTGATAGGATTAATCCAACACTGCCTTTATCTTTATTGAAGCCAATACAATAACGTATTAAACAATGGATTCAGTATTGTGTCGGTAGAGTAAACGCCCGCAATAAAATATAAGTAAGCTAAATGAAAGCACAAAAATCAGTTTTTATTGTACCAAGATAATAACAACAAAAATATCGGATTATCAAAGAAAATTCTCTTACAAAGATAACTCGGTTCTACTTAGTTGACGTTTATGACAAGTTTATAGTCCCAATTCTACTTGCATTGACTAACATTAACTAAATCCTTACTGTTATTATAGACGCAAGGTTTTCTGAGAATTCAATTTTTGACAAATTTGCGATTTGAGTATTGAAAAGAATGTTTGTAACTCTTGAAGTTATAACTATTAATTATATGTATTTTACTGAATATTTACAATACTTAAATATTCTCATATTCTTAAACGTTTATATTAGCTTCGAACGTATCTATCTATTTATTTACATTTGTTATTGATTTTCGTCCACTTTTAGTAGTCGGATCTTCTAAAATTTTGCACACATAAACAAGGCAATTATTACAAAAAATACCCAGAATTTTCAAGTGTTTTTATTTGTTTTTAAACTAACATACAACATATAATACAACTAATCATTGTAACTTTTTTTAAAGAACTGCTTTTTTGTGACAGTGCCTGCAAGTCTTAAGATATACTAAATTAAAAATTGAATTAGACTGGCCTCGTGGCCTAGTGGTTCATATAACGGACTGCCGTGCACGAGGTCGCGGGTTCGATTCCCCCTCGGGACAATCATTTGTGTGATATTTGTAATTGTCATACAAATGTTTGTACTGCGTCTAGGTGTCTATTATAAGATTTATAAGTATGTATTTACAAAAGCAAAATAATTTATGTATTATATTCGTATTCTGGTACCCATGATACAAGCATAATAAGCTTAGGTTGAGACCAGAGGACGTTCTGTGAAAGTTCAATGAAAATTTATTTAATTAGGTATGTTTAAATAAAACTACTTTTTAAATTTTGGCCCGACGTTTCGGAGACTTTGCAGTCACCATGGTCACGGGTGAGACTATTATTTAAACAGATGAGTCGCGCAAGTGTTAGAAAATATTAATTAGGTATGTGTTAAAAAAAATTAAAAACCAAATACAGAATAACTAATTAATTATAATCATCATTAACTCATAAATAGAAGCAAAATACATAGTTCAGTTATTTACCCAACAAAATTGGCACAAATATTTGCGAAACTTATGTTTTTCGTATTCCGTATAATAATATGGCGATTGTTTTGGGAATAAGCCAAGTGGTTTGTACATTGACTTATTTGACCCTAGGGAAGACCTTAAGGCCGGAACTAAGCTGATTCCCATAATAAATACTGACATGATATATTGTTAGGATTGTAGTAAAAAATGTTAAAGTTTTATTGCAAGTTGCAACAGACATTTTGGCGTATTTTTTCCCAAACAGATGTGTTTATTTTCTGTGGTCATAAATCTATTGCAGTAATCGGTAGAGACAAAACATATAAGATCGTCGATTTGATTCCCACGTTTGATAATTATTTGTGTGATAAACACAGAAACCTATAGCCTATATATACCTATAACCTATATATACTATATTATCTATCTGCTAGGTGTTGCCCTCTCCGTGTGGTGACGGATTAAGAATACGAGTCTCACCACCCCATCTCCTCCCAAGGGTGCTGTAAAAGTCAGCTAAGGGATATTGCACACAGATAACATCTTCTGTGAGAGACGGAAAACTCGAAAATAAACCCTGTGCCAACACGCCTGGTCAGCGCGGCCTGTGCCCAACAGTGGGACGTAAATTGGCTGGAGAAGAAGAAGGTGTTGCCCGCGATTTAGAACACGTGGAATTTTAAAAATTATCACTGTTTTTTTTGCAACATTTTTCACTAATGCTTAGCTCCTATCGGTCGCAGCCTAATATTATATAGTCTATAGCCTTTCTCGATAAATAGACTATCCAACACAAAAAGAATTTTTTAAATTGAACCAGTAGTTCGGCAGTATGTTTAATGTTAAACAAACAAACTCTTCAGCCTTGTATATAAGTAGCTGTTGCCCGCGACCCCGTCGCGTGGAATTGAAGAAATTTTCCCCGTTTTTGCAACCACTGTAACCACTTAATAACCACTTAACCACTGTTTCGCTTCCACTGGTTGTAGCGTGATGTTATATAGCCTAAAGCCTTCCTCGACAAATGCCCTATCTAACAGAAAAAGAATTTTTCAATACGGCCCAGTGGTTCCTGAGATTAGCGCATTCAAACAAACAAACAAACTCTTCAGCTTTATAATACTTAGTAGCTGTTGCCCACGACTTCGCACGCGTGGAATTTAAAAATCAAACCTTAACAGAAGTTTACTACACCGCTCAATAGATGGCGTCATACAGTTTTTTAAATCGCGCTATTTTGATATTTATCTCGCGTTTTTCCGTTTTTGCAACATTTTTCAGTGATGTCTCACTCCTATTGGCCGCAGCGTATAGTATAGATTAGTATTGATAAAATTCTCGTTTTGAATTTCGTTCGTTACGAAGCGCATAAACAGCTTATCCAATTTTTATATATTTTTACTAGCTGACCCAGCAAACGTTGTTTTGCCATACTAAAAAAAAAAGTTTGAAAAATAGATGTTGGCCGATTCTCAGACCTACTGAATACGTATGCAAAATTTAAGAAGAATCGGTCAAGCCGTTTCGGAGGAGTACGGTAACTAACACTGTGACACGTGAATTTTATATATTAGATATAGACTGTTGTTTACAATGCTATATAACCAGGCACTACTATATGAAATAAATTTATACGGATGTCTCATTTATATAAATAAAAAAAATGAGTAAATAGCAGATAGGAACAGCTAGGCCATCTGCCCTTTACCCCAGAATGCAAACGTCATTATTTACATTAATTATGATACAAATGTCACAGTCACTGTTAATTAGTGCCCTGGTCTTGAGGAAGTGGGTTCTGATCCCGTGGGACCCTATGGAACCCTGTGGGACACCTGTGTTAGCACGTGGACACTTGGTAACGCTTTTTGCGACACTATTTCACACTCTTGTAGAGTTTTGTTCGAGGATATAGGAAGTAGTTCGCAGTTTTGTGCTTGGTATGTTGGTATAGCGATTAGTGTTTTTATAAATTGCGGATAATATAAAACTGATCTTCTAGTCCACAATAAGGGGTGTATGGTTTTTAATAAATTATGAATATGCGCGACTCATTTGTTTAAATAAAACTACTTTTTACGGATTTAGACGCGTCTAATCTAAGGTCAGAAAGCACAGAACAGAAAGTCTATCTTTATGGTCAATGTAAAATTAAAATCGAATGTGGGTAAACCCTGTAATAACTGATCGTGGAAGACACATTACAGCTCAGTCACCAGTGACTGCAAAGTCTCCGAAACGTCGGGCCAAAATTTAAAACAAATATACGCGTCTAATGGTCTTATTCATAATAACTTATCGGAGGTTTAAAAGTTCGCTAAAATTGGTTCGCAAAAATTGTCAAAACTTGTTATTTATAATAGTCTTTTTACGATAAAACGTTTTTTATCTCTCCGATAAAATGTCCGTTTAAACCTACGATAAGTCATTATGAATAAGGCCATAAATCTGTAAAAAGTAGTTTTATTATGAATATATGTTTACAAATCAATACTAATATTATAAAGCTGAAGAGTTTGTTTGTTTGATCGCGCTAATTTCGGAACCACTGGACTGATTTAGAAAATTCTTTCAGTGTTCGCTGGTACATTTATCGAAAAAGGCTATATAATATCACGCTGCGGCTAATAGGAGCGCGTGCATCAATGAAAAATGTTTCAAAAACAAGGAAACTTTTCTCAATTCCATGTGTACGAAATCGCAGGCAACACCTAGTTATGAATATAATTTGTTAAGAAAGAGCGCACATATTCACAAAACATCAAAATACTGAAGTTGTGTGATGGACTCTGAAAGATTATTGTGAAAAACTGGATTTCTGGATGATCAGCGGAACAGCGGACTACGATGTCCATATTTTTTTTTGTATGGAGCATGGCTTGCTGTCGTACCTTCATAAGTTACTTATCTAAATTCTATGCAAATTCGTAGGATTCAGCTAGTTTAAAATATCTAAGTAATTACTATGTAAGAGAAATGCAATATTAAAATCTTTACTTATTATAAAACAAAGTCGTTATTTTTGTACGTATGTATATGAGCTTACATCTTCAAAATTACGCAACGGATTTTAAGGGCCTACATCAATATTATCGTATATCATCGCCGATACGTACATATTAACACAGCCAGTAGGCACAGAAAATGAAGAATTAGGGATACTTTTCCTATTTACTCAAAATCTACTAAATATATTTTAATTCTGATTTACGTGTTTCTATATATAATAGTTACTTATGTTTTTAAAGTTATTTCATTAGTTAATACGCGATAATAGACCGACAAATGAAAAAAATAAAAATTTTGAGAGGTTGTTTCGCCAAGATTTTCTATCGAGAAAACTTTTTTCAATCGTGTTTCTGAGTTGATGCGATCCTAGATCATATATTGAAAAAACATATACTTAAAAATTAGAGCTCTAGCCATTCAATCTAAAGAAATAATGAAAACTTCGTACATAGAAAAATGCACGAAGCTATTTTGGTATCGTCTTAATGCAGTTTTTTAATAGATAAAGTGGTTTAAGAGGATGACTTTTTAGTATAATTTATTAGACTATAGTTTATATCATTACTAGCATTTGGTGCCCGCGACTTCGTACGCGTAAAATTTGAAAATCAAACCTTAACAAACAGAAGATTACAATACCGCTCAATAGATGGCAATGTACAGTGTTTTTAATCGCGCTATAGTTTCGTTACACACGTTAACACTTGTTAACACGTAACAATCTCGTTTCACAATTGGGATTGTTCGTAATTTTTGACCTGCTATTTTTATATTTTTTATAGAAAATATAGACTATTTTAAACAACTAATTTCAATATTATTGAAATATTCACTATATAGATTTTTTTTTAAATACTTATTTTAAATGTTGTGACGTCGTCGTTGTACGCAATCTGTGTATTGCCTTTTCCTGATAGACTTGATAGACTTCTTTTCAAAGTTGTCAAGTTGATATTATAGACCAATTTCAACTCCACCACAGAGTAGCAGTAGAACAGTAGTATCCCTAAGAACGCCTTAATATTTCAAGTCCTTTATTTCAAGGGCAAATAGAGATCACTTTGCTCTTTTGGAAAAATAATCGTTAATATAGCAAATTTTCCAAAAAAAAACTAATGTATCATGATCAGAAACTCTATTCCCCGAAATAGTTTTCGAATTAAGAGTTTTAAAAAAATATGAACAATGGCAATTATAAATTTAAAATTAGTACAGATTATTTAGATATAAGTAAGTTTGGTTTTTAAATTCCACGTGTACGAATATGAAGTAAAAAGTAAAATGTGTGATAGCGTAGATACTTGTATGTATTTTTTTATTTACATGTTATTTAACACACCTTGCGGATATAAAGATGATAAATCGCAATTTTCTCAAAACCCACTGGCCTAGAACCCGTTTACATGTATTCTGCCAACTAAATTTTTTGTCATTGGCCTTTGTTAAGCATAACACTTGCGTAGACGATTATTTGACAAAACCTTTCTCTATTTATTTACCTGTAAAGATGTTCTATATTTTAGGGTAATAAAATATATTATCGGAAATAAAATATAAAATATTTGTACATTTAATTTACTAAGAAGATTTGTAATTTTTTGGATTTATAACAATGAAACTTTAATAAGGTTTTATGGCATGTAGGAGCTAGCGAAGATATTATATAGTGCCTCGCTAACTGTCCAAAATAGTTAGTAAAGTTTAAACATAAATCTTCTGTAAGAATGCTGTTATTACATTTTATTATAACTTTGTTAAGCAATCTCTGAATGTTTTCTCTAATCCTGAAATTAGACCCTGAGTCCGTGTATTTGAATATAGTTTCTAAAGAACAGAGACAATGGTACCGCTTCTAAGTGTATAACTAAACTTACTTAACCAAAATATGGAAATAGATAGTGTCAATAACACAATTCGGCAATGTAAACAGAAACTTTTTGTTAGAAAATTATTTAATAAAAATATACACAACGAAATAGCCAATTAATCAAAATACGCAGTAGTTTAGTAGTATTCCGGTTTCATTTTTTAGGTAATTTCAGTTGTGCACGTAGAATTGGTTGGTTATTTATGTTGGAATAATAATATGTGTTCAAATCTTTTGAAGGTGGATCTAAATGTGGATATAAGACACAGTTCATAACGTAATGGCCGATAATAGGCACTTTTACCCTATAAAAGGTGCGTTTCACGGACGGGTTGAGTAAAGTACAAACGCTTTTGAAACGATTGTTAAATAAGTGTTTATTTGCGAACGCATCTGCGTAACATATGTCTGTATATGACAAAATGTAACATAATCATTCAAATACAACATCAAAGAGTCATTTTGCACAAAAGAGTTTTTGGTAGCCATAAAAATGAGGGAAATTCCGTATTGATATGCGAAGTATGGATTTGACCTGATCCAGTCCTATCCATCCAAGGTTGCCTGTAAGAAATTTCATTAGCGATTAGGCCGTCATTTTGTACTAGTACTTAATGACTAAATCCTAATGTAATGTTTATGTAAAAAGGTGTAGGTACAAATAAAGAGTTATCTATCAATTTATCTATCTAAATCTTTATAGAAACGGCTAAATTACTGCTGTAGATTGGATCATACTATAAATATTATAAGTAGGGTTGCCATCACCTAAAATGTTAACGCGATAAATTCTAAACACGGTCAATAGAGATTTTCCTTTGGGCAATTCTCGATAAGTCCTAATGTCTTATATCAAACCTTGATAGATTGTCTTGTTTTCCTCTCCAGCCCATTTACGTCCCACTGTTGGGCACGGGCCTCCTCCGCTGTGGAAGCATTATGGTCTACTATGCCGCGCTGACCGGGCGTATTGGCACTGGGTTTATTTTCGAGTTTTCCGTCTCTCACAGAGGATGTTGACTGTGTGCAATATCCCTTAGCTGACTTTTACAGCACCTTTGGGAGGAGATGGGGTGGTGACACTTGTATTCTTAATCCGTCACCACACGGAGTGTGTCGTCTTGTTTTATGATTACTAAAATTCTATTTATGCCAAATTATCAGTAAATGTCTAACAAAAACGAATAATCTTTCAAATTACTCCTTTCATCCTCAAATTACTTAATAATAAGGTTTGCTGGAAGAAAATTCAATAGTGAATTAAGCTCGCCTGTGTACATTAGATTTAAATTTCAAACTGTAAATATACTTTATATGTACAATAAAGAATAAGAATAAGAATCTTTTAAACGCTATGTTTTGATAATGGTACCGATTCTATTTGCACAACTAAACTATACTTAACTAAAAAATGGAAACCGATACTGTCAATACAGAATTCGGCAATGTTAATTGAACTTTTGTTTTAGAAAATCTGTATATTATATACTAACAATTTTAATTTATAAGAATGTGCACAACAAAATAGCCAAACCCGGGTTTGATTCCCGGTCAGGACAATCATTTGTGTGATGTTTTTAATTGTCATACAAATGTTTGTACTGCGTCTGGGTGTTTACTATGTATTATAAATATGTATTTACAAAAGAAAAGTAGTTTATGTATTATATCCGTATTCTGGTACCCATAACACAAGCATAGAAGCTTAGCTTGGGACCAGAGGACGTTGTGTGAAATGTCCATGAATATTTATTATTATTTATTTTTATTAAAACCATCAAAATACACCATAGTTGTTTTCATTTTTTAGTTAAGTTCAGTTTAGTTGTGAACGTAGAATTGGTACCGATTTCTAACAAAAACCAATAACGTTTTAAGCGCTGTTTAATAATGTTATAATTTACCGTCATTATTTGTTTGTAGTTAAAACAGTTCTAGGAAGACTCAGATACTAGTAATTGCTTTGTAACGTTTGCGAACTCTTTTATCAAAATTTATTGCCGTCAAACTATTGTGTACTTTCACTTAACTGGTAAACAGGGAAATAAAACTTTTAGGAGATCAGGAGTGCTGTTAAATAATAAAAAGATAATACAAAACTAACGGTTCTTTTTCAAATAAAAGTAATCTTTCTTTTTTAATTGGTCTATGTTTGAAGTAAATACCTTTTTGCGCAATTAAAAAATATTGAATTTGGAACAATAAAATGTATTATTGTATTGAAAACAAGTTTCTATAGCTTGTCCCAGAATTAGAAATGTTATTTGACGTTTACCGTGTTGCTGGTAAATGTACTTTTAAAATAGTCATGTCCGCCAACTGTACTTAAACGAAATATTATACCTACGTAAATCTTTAGCAGATTTATATAATTTTGTAAATTAATTAATATTAACCATATTAAATAATTTTAAATTCCTATTATTCATTTCTGTGTAATTTTTTATCAGAATCATAGAACAGTGCATCGAGAATCAAACAATGACTAGGTATACGCAAAATGGCGAAATTTCAACATTGTTTTTAAAGACAGGTCATTGTTTATATTACTCTATATTATATAAACAACGCAGTGATTCCCAATTCCATGAGTATGACTTCACAGGCAATGTCTAGTACGACATAATATTTCTTTTCGGTTCAAATAATCGGTATTAATGGGTATAAAAAAAATAGGGGTATAATAAACGTGGTAATAAAGATGCCACCTCGACAGTCAGAGAACACCAGTCGGGCAAAAAGTGGACCTATTTAGTAAAAACGTGATTGCCCATGCCCAACAGTGGGGCATTAACGGCTGGAGAGAGTGAGATAGCCTTTACTTATTATGAAACAAAGTCGTTCTTTGTCTGTATGTTCTTACGTGAGCCCACCTTTAAAACTACGCAATAGATTTTGTAGCTGTTTTGTATAATTTCTTAAGGTTCGCTTTTTAACCGACTTCAAGAAAAGGAGGAGGTTTTCAATTCGTCTGTATGTTATTTTTTTATTACAAGTCTACGTAGCTGCAGGGAACAGCGGCGGTATTATGAGCTTTTATTTACAGGCAGTTTACGCCGTGAATTGAACTGTCTTGCAAATTCGTATTATGAACAAAATTCTTAGTCCGTCAGTTCGCTAAACCAGTTATACATTAATATGTATAAGGAGAAGGTACAACTAAAAGTTAAAGTACTAACTAAAAATGTTCAACTAAAAGTTTTATTTCTGCCATAATACCTAATTTAGCTATGCAGTTTACGGCCTGCCTGGAAGTTGAATGATTTTAAAAAGCTCATAATACGCCGGCTGTTAGTAGTTCTATAAGTTGCATAAAAAATGCAAAACTTGCTTCCTCCAAATAACTACCTCAAATTGCTATATTAAGGCCCTGAGGATTGAATAAAGAAAGTAATAAAATATTTTACAACAGGCCGGCGGTTGCCGTTGTTGCCGGCGTTGCGAAGAGTAGCGCAAAGCTGACGGTTGTGGGCACGTACTTCTGTGAGATCATGGTTGCGAGAGTTGCGACTGTTGCGAGTTTTACTCAGGACTATAAATTACTATTAAAAGACAATAATAACAGATAATAATTATTACTTATCGTCACTTTAAATAATAAATAGAAGGTTGTAGTTACATAAGGAGTGATACGATAAGTAATCACACTGTATAGAATGATCGCTCTACTAGTCAAATCTTTGTGCTACACATTTCAAATGAGACTAGGATTGGCAATGACCTTTATCTGTCAAAAGTGATTTAAAAAGTACAGTCAGCAACGAAACTTTATTTGTGAATAAATAAATTATTTTTTATATTTTATGTAAGTAATCAAAGTTATTCTAAGTAAGAAAACGTCAAAATTATTTAGTGATGATAATACTTATAATATTATTATAAAGAATAACTATTTTATTTCATTATTTCGTCGTTAGAAACAATGATTTTATGTTTAACTACTAACCGCGTTTTTGCTATCGCGTTATGAAGCGTGTTTAAGGGCCTACATCAATATTATCGTATATCATCGCCAACACGTACATATTAACACAGCCAGTAGGCACAGAAAATGAAGAATTAGGGACACTTTTCCTATTTACTCAAAATCTACTAAATATATTTTAAATCTGATTTACGTGTTTCTATATATAATAGTTACTTATGTTTTAAAAGTTATTTCAATAGTTAATACGCGATAATAGACCGACAAATGAAAAAAATAAAAATTTTGAGAGGTTGTTTCGCCAAGATTTTCTATCGAGAAAACTTTTTCAATCGTGTTTCCGAGTTGATGCGATCCTAGATCATATATTGAAAAAACATATACTTAAAAGTTAGAGCTCTAGCCATTCAATCTAAAGATAATTGGTCAAGTGCGAGTCGGACTCGCGCACGAAGGGTTCCGTACCATTATCTATGCAACATAAGGCAACGTTATTAGTATCGAGCAAGAAACGGTAAAAAATCATGTTTGTTGTATGGGAGCACCCCTTAAATATTTATTTTATTTTATTTTTAGTATTTGTTGTTATAGCAGCAATAGAAATACATCATCTGTGAAAATTTCAACTGTCTAGCTATCACCGTTCTTGAGATACTGGGTACGGAACCCTAAAAATCATGTTTGTTGTATGGGAGCCCCCCTTAAATATTTATTTTATTTTATTTTTAGTATTTGTTGTTATAGCGGCAATAGAAATACATCATCTGTGAAAATTTCAACTCTCTAGCTATCACCGTTCTTGAGATACAGCCTGGTGACAGACGGACGGACGGACGGACGGACGGACGGACGGACGGACGGACGGACGGACGGACGGACAGCGAAGTCTCAGTAATAGGGTCCCGTTTTTACCCTTTGGGTACGGAACCCTAAAAAAATGAAAACTTCGTACATAGAAAAATGCACGAAGCTATTTTGGTATCGTCTTTAATGCTTTTGACTAAGTGGTTATTTCCCGTTAAATAAATTAAATTTGTTGTTATTTGTCGCAGTTTTTGTTTGTTATTGTTTTAATTTGTATTTATCTTGCTAACTGTTTGAAAATAAGAAAACGATGACGATAAAGTGATAAATAAATTATATAAAAAATATTTTGTTAAACTCACAACATGGCGCGGGGTTAATCCTATTCTCATTTGAACCGCGCGGCGTAGTAAACGATTGGATGAGTCACTGTGTGTTTCTATTTTTTTTAAGAGCGGCTTTTTCATTGATCAGTCCACAATTTCAATATTTGCTTGATATATTGCTATCCTTAAGTACTTCCGAGAGGGATAACTATAGCCCAGCCAGACTATACCTATAAAATCTTTGCAATACCTAATACCATTCGACCTCCGCTGTGTTCGTCTTGAATAGACAGATTATAAAATTTATAATAGCACATTAGAATAAACGAAAAGAAGAAGTTATGCTTTTGTTTTTTTTTTATTTTGGAAAATCGTTATCTTATTTCTGTCAAAGACGCTTCAAATTCATCATAAAATAACTAGGTATAAAAACGATTTTTTTAGATGGTCATGTTTCTTTTATTATTAATCGTCTAGAAATTAGAAAGAACGTGAAGGATAGGAATAACCTAAATATAAATACGAAATAATAAAACAATTTTTTATAAAGGTCTTTTTTTTTAGTAGTAATAGGCTGGAAATAAAGAAGAACGCGAAAAGTAGGTATACAAGAACTAAGCATTATGAGAAAAAGCCTATGCTCTGAACGTCTAGAGGCATTGACAAACGCATCCACAAAGAAAATAACCACATGCGCTGTCCTTATATTTTTATAAAGCATGACCGAAGGGTTTATTTATTTTCAAGCAATATTTAGTTTTCGTTTGAAATTCTTGTATCTTATTGTTAGAGACCATAGACCTTCGAAATCGCTGGACAAGCTCATGAAATTTGTGTGCATATTCACACAAATATAATAAGCTTATCCAGCAAGCTTATTAAATTTGTTTTAATTAAATTTTAATAAACAATATTTAATTAATATTATTATTTAATTAATTAATATTGAGTTTATATCGTATTTAACGTTGTACGTAGAAATACGATATAAACTCAATTGAGTAACGATTGTGGTGGTAAATTTGAATGCTACAAGCACGACCGCAATAAGCTCTTTTGGAAAGAGCTTCGGAACGGTATTCCGAGGTCGTGGGGCTTGCGGTAATCACTTTTTCCACCATAATTTAGTTTATTAAGTAAAGCATAGCATGTCAATTGGAAAATCAATAAATTACTTTTTGTTTATTTAGTTAATTTTTACCTATTCTCTACACCTCTGAGAATAGGTTCACAGCTATTCGTCATTGTTGTAAAGGACAGGCTGGGGGCTCCAACAAGTCTACAATCTCTCTCTCCAGCCCATTTACGTCCCACTGATGGGCACAGGCCTCCATTTCGACGAGCCTCGTGGCTGAGTGGTTTATGTAACGGACTGCCGATCAAGAGGTCGCGGGTTCGATTCCCGCTCGGGACAATCATTTTTGTGATTTTTCTAATTGTCATACAAATGTTTGTACTGCGTCTGGGTGTTTCTATGTATTATAAGTATGTATTTACAAAACAAAAGTAGTATATGTATTCTATCCATATTCTGGTACTCATAACACAAGCATATAAGCTTAGCTTGGGACCATAGGTCGTTGTGTGAAATGTCCATGAATATTTATATTTATTTATTTATTTCGGAAGGGATAATGGTCTAATGTGCCGCGCTGAAATTGGATGTCAACTGTGTATAATATCTCTTAGCCGGCTTTTAAAACACCCTTGGTAGAAAAAGGGGTGCTGACACTTGTATTATGAATCCGTCACCACACGGACAAGTCTATGACAACAATTTCAAACTTCCTGATAAGTGATAAGTAATTTTCACCATGTAACTAATCTACGTACGAACCTAATTGTCTTTGTAGCGTATTTTTTATAGAGGAATACATTTTGGAATTACAGTCAATGGTACCGATTCTTCGTACACAACTAAACTTAACTAAAACATTAAAAAATAGTAGACTATAAACCCACGTTTCTTTCTATTTTATTATTGGGTTAAAGAGTGAGATAGAGTGAATAATGTGATTGACGCTGATAAGAGGGCATGATACCAAATTATGCTCCATACAAAAATATGGGTATCGTACTTCCCTTTTTTCTTCGCGAAAGTAAAACCTATTTTAATTGTTTCTACGCTATAATAAAGATGAAGAGTATATCTATGCTTGTATCACTTTTTTGGTAAAACGTTACCAAATATGTGTGATAGACGCTACAACTTTACCTAAAGAAAACCGAATAAAACGGGATTGTAGGTAAAATCTGCTTCAGCTATATTTGTCCCTTTCAGCATGGTGCTCGGGAATAGGGATAGCAATACCTAAGGCAAATATCTAAATTAGGAGCACAGTACCCTCTTATTACTCATGTTTTAACTTACTATAGTACCTAGTGCATGACGAATTGGCATAATTTTCAAGGAATATATTGATGATCGTACAAAAGGTCGGTAGTATTGTGATAAAAAACATAACTCTACCTTGCTAGTCGGTTAAAAAGGATTTTTTGTTTTGTCATTAGCCAACCTTATTAACAAATAACTACAAACAAAAGTAACTGGGCAAAGTTTGCGATTTTTTTTATATGTGCACAATATTACAATCAGATACTTACTTTTTTTTTAAATTTGCTCTAGATTCCCATAAACCTCTTTCAATGACAGGTAATAATTTTTTTAGTAAAAAAAAATCAACATATTCACTAAAGGACCTGGTGAAAGTTTTGTACAAGAAATATGTTCGGACAAACATACATAAAGCAGATTTTGGGGTCCCGTGCTAAAATATATATAAATAAATATGTAAATATTCATGGACATTTCACACAACGTCCCCTGGTCCCAAGCTAAGCTCATATGCTTGTGTCATGGGTACCAGAATACGGATAGAACACATATACTGTTTTTTGTTGTAAATACATACTTATAATACATAGAAACACCCAGACGCAGTACAAACATTTGTATGACGATTAGAAAAATCACACAAATGATTGTTCCGAGCGGGAATCGAACCCTCGACCTCTTGATCGGCATTACGTGAACCACTCAACCACGAGGCTCGTCAAAATAATATGCTGTTACTGAGACCTCACTGTCCTTTTCTCTCTGTCTCCAGTTCATTGTGTCCCACAGCTGGGCACAAACCTCCTCCACTTTAGGAGGGATTATGGTCTACTGTGCCGCGCCGACCAGATGTGTTTGCATAGGATTTATTTTTGAGTTTTCCATCTCTCTTCAGAGGATATTATCTGTGTACAATATCCCTTAGCTGGCTTTTACAGCACCTTAGGGAAGAAATGGGGTGGTGACACTTGTATTCCTAATACATCACCACATGGACAGTCAGTCCGTGACAGTAGTATTTGTCTATTTATCAAGATGTATCTTAGGAATGGTGATAACTAGAGAGTTGATTCACAATATGATGTATGTCTGTCGATGCTATAACAACAAAATACTAAAAACAATTTAATAAATCCCTACTTAATAATAAAAATGCGAAAGTAACTCTGTCTGTCTGTCTGTTACGCTTTCCCGCTTAAACCTCTCAACCGATTTTGATGAAATTTGGCACAGACAATCTTTAGACCCTGAGAAAGGACATAGGCTACCTTTTATTTCGAAAAAAAGAAATGAATAGTTTTCTAAATTTCACGCGGACGGAGTCGCGGGCAACAGCTAGTATTTAATACAACAAATGTAAACGAAATTATAATAATAATGTGATTACGGCGGTTTGATGTTTCGATAACAAATAATATCTACTCATATTATAAAGCTGAGGAGTTTGTTTGTTTCTTTCGGGGATATGATATGAAAAATTCTTTCAGTATTGCATAGTACATTTATCGAGGAAGGCTATAGGCTATATTATAACATCACGCTGCGACTAATAGGAGCGAAGCATCAGTGAAGAATGCTGCAAAAAGTGCGAACTTTTTCTAAATTCCACACGTACGAAGTCGCAGGCAACAGTTTGTTATGTTAAAATAATGGTACGGGGCCCTAAGTGCGTGAGCCCAACTCGTACTTATACCGTATTTTTACATATAGAATTTGGCAAAAAATATTTCGCTCGGTCTATCAGACCTTTCTCCGAAATGTTACCACAAAAGGGTTTTATATTTCACAAACAGATGCGTTTTTTTTTCTTTTTTGATTCGCAGTGTAATTTTTGTCTTGGACATCTGTCAAATTTATGTAGATTGTGCTATATATAAAGATTTATAATATGTATTAGAATACAGATGCGTCCTTTCATTATGAACAAAGAAATAGCAAACATTGCCATTTAGGCTCCGAATTTGTAACTTTTTTAATTATTATAAAATAAAAAGCTTTAATCTTTAAAACTACGTAACTGATTCTGATGCGGTTTTTAAAGGATAGAGTTTTTTAAGAGGATGGTCTTTTTGTTTAATTTGTTAAGGTTTGGTCTATCTACCTATACTTTATAGTATAGTAAGTTAAAGCTCCCGGTTTCTCCCGCGTTTATACTTGGGAGAAACCGGGAGCTTTAACTTGTGACTGGTAATGACGAAAATATTCGGCTTTATTAAAAAGTTATTAAATATAGGAGCTTATGCGCTTGTTTTATTCCTGGAATTTCGAATTACTACATTTAGTCTCATTCTCCTATTACTGGAAAAATTTAGGATTTGATCACTTCCTTTGGGGATATCCCCTACATGTATACCGAATCTGAGTTAACTAGATACTTGTACTTACAAATTAGGTATATTGATAAAACGCCGGTGCGTTTTATCAATATACCTAATTTGTTTTGGACCGACGTTTCGGAGACTTTGCAGTCACCATGATCACGGGTGAGAGTCTCATCCGTGACCATGGTGACTGCAAATATACGCAATGGTGACTACAAATATGCGCGTCTAAATCCGTAAAAAGTAGAAAATTGACTGCCGCAAGCGGGACTTGTTAAGTAAGGCATAGCATGTCAATTGCAAAATCAAAAAATTACTTCCGTAAAAAGTAGTTTTATTTAAACAGATGAGTCACGCAAGTGTTAGAAATTATTATTTTTCATTATTACATTACGGTTAATGTAATAATGAAAAATAATAATTTCTAACACTTGCGTGACTCATCTGTTTAAATAAAACTACTTTTTACGGAAGTAATTTTTTGATTTTGCAATTGACATGCTATGCCTTACTTAACAAGTCCCGCTTGCGGCAGTCAATTTTCTACTTTTTACGGATTTAGACGCGCATATTTGTAGTCACCATTGCGTATATTTGCAGTCACCATGGTCACGGATGAGACTCTCACCCGTGATCATGGTGACTGCAAAGTCTCCGAAACGTCGGTCCAAAATTTAAAACAAAAATACGCGTTTAAATTCGTAAAAAAGTATTTAGTATTTTAAAAAAAAAAGTTCAACCGACTTCATGCGCCTTTGAAATCAGAGGGTTTCCTCAATTTCTCGGGAGACAACCATCACATCCTGATCTGATGCCAATGCGACCACATGGGAACCACCAACTTTCAAATAAAAAAGGAATCATTAAAATAACTTCGCCCTGTAAAAAGTTATGACGTAACAAACATAAAAATAAAATAATTAAAAAACATACAGACGAATTGAGAACCTCCTCCTTTCTTTGAAGTCAAGGCTAATAAGTTTAATTTACTGTTACAGAATCTTGTAAATAATCATAGGACAATTTTACGCACCTATTTCGTTAGTAATATTGTCATCTTCGTATACTATATTTGTAGGTCTGTATATTTTATTCATATGCCCAATAAATCACAAAACGCCTTAAGCATTCATGAAATCAAAAATTATTTAGGGGAATAAAATTGCTATAAATGCTGCTGACAAGAAAATTATGATATGACATTTAGAAGTTTGATAGACAGACACCTTTAGTAGCTATTGTTAGCACGCGTGCCCTTTGCCTTCATGTAATATTTATATAATAAACTTTTTCTATTTGGCAGTCTATAAACCAACATGTGCTTCAAATAAAAAAAAACAATTGCTTTTTAATGCAACCTTAGATCTATATGTGTAAAAAAATACAAATGATTCGATGTGGTAGCGTTGTTTCATTACTGAGTACTGGACTGAGTTCCATTGAGTTAATATGTACTACGTAATACAGTTCAATGCTGAGTTCTTTCTTTTCAGATTAGCTTCTTGTGATGTATGCAGTGTCGAAAGCTTGTAAATTGAAACTGAATGGCAGGAAAACTCAAAACTAAACAATATACCGACAAATCTTATTAACGAGGTGTAGTAGACCATATCAGATTAGGTAGATATGTCTTTTATTGATCTCAGGAAAAGGTCAAATCTTCTAAAGTACGACAGCAGTTCTCGGAATAATAAAAGCATTTGTGATTTATTTGATTTTATTAATTAATTTAGATTTTACATTCAAATCTTATTTAAATTTAAACTACTAGATAATTGCTATATTTATTTTCATAATAAATGCTTTAACTGTGACTGAAATAATCACAAAAAGTTTTAACTTATGAGGCGACAAAATAAAAAGAAATATGAATGTGGCTGTTTGTGCGAGGTGTTAGCCTCAAGTAAGGACATGAATTTAAAAAAAATAAACATACTGGCCTCAGCATAGCATTATTCTCTTTATGAAAACTGTTCTATATTTAAAACTGTGTTTTGATTATTTAACTGTATGGATTTCATATGCAAATCGAAATATATATGAATCGATATCATTCGATATACAAGAAACCCTTCAATTTAGAAGATGCGAAACGTATATCTTATAAAAATATATATTTTTGTAATATTGATCGATAATTAAAGCGTGTGCAAGTTACGTTAGGAGCCAACCTCGCACAAAACCTTTAACCCGAAATTTACCAGCTATATATTGTGTTCTAAACGTAAATTAATTCAATACACTAACTTATATTCTATTTGTAGTCGTCTAAAAAGCTTGAACTAGCGAGCTTAGATGACAAAAACTTCAAGTTTGCCACAGACCATAGTAAGCACATAATAAATAATTTCAAACGTACACAACAAGTTTAATTTCATTTCTTTTTTTAATATAAAATTAAATAAAAACGAAAGAAATCGATGTATAAGAAAAACAAAACAAATCATATTTATATTTTCGGAATTAAAAATGTTATAGTGATTATTGTTATATAAACTTTACTATGAATGTAGCAAACATTCCCGGTTTTATACCCAATTCCACATTATCAATCTTAAACTCTACTGCCATCTATTAACTATTAAATAAGAAATGCATAATGGCTTAAGATACTACATTATAATTATTGTACAATAATAATCCCAATGTATAACCTAATTGATTTTATACTTACAAATAAGAGATAAATGATATTATAATTCTAGTTTGTAAATAATAAGTACAATCACTTTAAATAACTACGTATGCGCGGCAACCGTATTTGGATTTATAAAAAAAATATCGGCATATTATCCACTCAACAATGAAGGTTTAATGAATACAATAATAAAAAAAAATTATCATAAACACACTCGGGAAGAAAAAAATATCCATTTTCTAAATTCAAATTTAAATTCTATCCAATTCTTTCTTTGTATCATAGATTAAATATAATTTAATCTATAGTTTGAAAAAAAGAGTAGTGGTTTTTTTATTCTCAAAAATTACATTACGTCAGTCTTAGATGTACAAGTCAAAATCAAAGCCGCCTCCTCCACTGAGGTAGTCATAAAGGTATACTTCCATCTCTTCTAGGGCTTCAATGCTAGGGTCCCGTAGGGGCACGTCGCGGATTGACCGAGCTTGGCGAGAAAGGCTGTCGAATAATAAAGATCTTTTAGACATTTTCATTTCAACGCTTACCTAACCACATAACTTCATGTAGATAATGCTGCCTATTCTGATTGTATAACTAAATCAGACTAAACTTAAATATTGCTAATTCAAAAAATATATTAAAAAACAAAACACATTAAGATGTATAACTACTTTTTACGGATTTAGACGCGTATTTTAAAACGTATAAACATAAATAAAATGTATAAACGTCGGGCCAAAATTTCAAACAAATATACGCGTCTAAATCCGTAAAAAGTAGTTTTATTTAAACAGATGAGTCGCGCAAGTGTTAGAAAATATTACATTAAGATGTAATTAAATAAATAAACTTACGCAAAATCGTTGTCGGAATCGAACATGTAGTCCTTGTTGAAATGTTCGTTGATATCCTTCATGATGCAAGCCTCCAATTTCTTGTGCTGAAAAAGAAAACAGTAAGAGTGAGATAGACACGTATTCTCAGAGTTCTGTATCTTACTTTATAAAAACCAATACTTAATTGCTTTTACTGAGCTTAATTTATTCTACAAACTATATTTGTAGATAAAATGCTTAGAGCTGCATTTCACATTTCAGCTGCATAAATAAGTTTGTAAAGACAAAAACTATCTTTTCGTGAGAAATGATAACATATAAATTACCTTGTAACATCTGAAGAAGAAGATAGCTCTGATCTGTTCCTGAGGACGAGGTACGATGTCACGCTTGTCTTCTGGCACGCATTGCTGAGAAAACAAGAATATTATCATAAAGGCTATAGCCATATTAGCCATTAATAGTCTATTTTAATTATTAATTTAAATTTAATTATAATTAATAAACCTCTCCTAATCCGTTGTTCCTTTTCCAAATTTCCTGAAAAACATGCTATAAAAATAAACTACTATCTCTAATTCTTAAATATGGCAAAAGTTAACACCGATGCCAAAAAAAGAAAAATATAATAGTCTGACGGGAATAGAATAGAATTATTTATCCTCCTAGGACGGGAAGGAAATAATTTCATTTGCTTTGACAGTGTTTTTAAAAAGTTAAAATTTAAATATGTTTATTAGCGCCATCTGTTATCGAATAAAAAAGTATGGCGATTAAATAAAAATGGAAAATGGACATTTCACACAATATTCTCTGTACCCAACCTCATGCTTGTGTTATGGGTACCAGAATAATGATATACATACTGGATATACTAATTTTATTTCGTAAATACATACTTATAAGTTATAATACATAGAAAATACCCAGACGCAGTACAAATATTTGTGTGACGATTATAAACATATAAATATCACACAGATGCTTGTCCTGTGCGGAAAGCGCGAACCCACGATCTCGTGACTGCATGAACATGAACCACTAGATCACGAGGACGGTCGACGTAAAAAAGGTCTCCTTACCGAAAATTTCTGACAGAACTGCAATCCTTCTTGTATATCAGTCTTCAATTCATTTGAGACAGGCAGGTTGCTTATTCTTTGTGTAATCTGTTCGTAATTAGGTTCCATATTGCTATCGATATAACCCAGTTCTTGCATGACACAAGTTACATTGTGGCCTGCTTGGTTTCTTGCTGCGTTCATGCCTAGGCGAGCACGGAGACCTAGGTGTCTCTGAATAAATAATAGAAAAAAGAAAAAAAAATTACCAGATAGTACATACGCGTGCAAACTCAAAGACACGTGACCTTAGCCTGGCTAAATCGTACTTCATAGACTAATAAATAAAATAATAATCCACTGAGAAAAGAAGACCTGTCCATGGTTTAAATTAAGCTATGTTGTGTATCATAGTCACATATAGAACGTATTTCACGAACACATAGACATACAAGTGGTCTCAAGCCGGCTGAGTGATTTATCCATAGACCAAGACATTCCAATAGGTAAATCTTTGATAATAAATTCATTAAATAAAACCACTTTAATACAAATTTAGACGCGTATACTTAAGTACATATATTAATTTCAGCCAGAAAAAATTTTAATCTCACAGCTACTCGTAAGTTCCACCCGTGACCATGGTCGTTGAGAAATCTCCTAAACGTCAGGCATAAATTAAAAAAATATAAACGCTTCTAAATCCATAAAACAGTAATTGTTTTTAACCGGTAAAGTACGAGTTGGTCTCGTACACAAAGGGTTCCGTAGTGTTAATATAGTGTTATTCATCATATTCTCGATCCCTAATAATGGGACAAAGGCAGGAGAATGATGATAATTAGTATTTGTTGTTATAGTATCAACTGATTTACATAAACTGTGACATTTTCAGCTACCTAGCTATCACTATTCTAGAGATACAGCCTGGTGACAGACTAACGGACACCAGTAGAATACAATTTTACCTTTTATTAAGGAAATCTAAAAATAGCACAGAAAAAACCACTTACCGACATTCTATTACTAGCAGCGAAGTATGGTTGTTGAAAATATCCCTGCTGGTACTGTTGCGGGATAATATAAGGATTATAAGGGATATTAGGGATATTAGGTTGGTAGAATTGTTGTGATGCATACGGATTGGGATAAAAAGGATTAGCGTTATACGGTCTGAATTGTGTTGGTATTACGTATGGAGGGATAGCGGATTGAGGCTGGAATTGTGCCTGTAATAGAAAAAAAATCAGTTTAAATGCTTTTTTACCTTAGTTCGTATCTATCTACCTATCTATGTATGCATTAGTCTATGTTATTTGTAACCTCATACAAATGTTTGTACTGCGTCTAGCCGTTTTCTATATATTTTAACGTAAGGATGATATTCGTCGGTCATGTATGACCAGATGTATGGGTGTGGATGAAGCCAAGGCCATATATGTTTGGATCGTAGCAGTTGGCGCTCTATAGTCTCTGCCTACACCAATAGGAAAAAGGCATGATGTTATGATGATAATCGTGACATTTACAAAATAGAGGATGTAATACTTAATGTAGTACTTATATCCGTATCTGGTATCCATAACACAATAATAATAATATAGGTCTTCATAAAAGACAAATTATTTTTAAATCAGTTCAGTAGTTTTGACGTGAAAAAGCGATAGACAGATTATTTTGCATACAGATTACAGATAATATTGAGCTTGAGAAAGGGTAAAGCTATTTATTATGTATCTCAAAAATGGTATTTAGGGATTAGGAATTCCACGCGTACGAAGTCATGAGTAGCTACTAGTATTTATTATTTTAAAAAATAAAAAAATAAAAAACTTTTTTAAAAATGCTAGTATATAGTACAAAATTTCGCATTTCGTCACATCGCCTCTTTAGCTCAGTGGTAGAGCACTGGTCTCGTAAACCAGGGGTCGTGAGTTCAATCCTCACAGGAGGCATCAGTTACATTTTTCGTTTCTTTGTTTTAAATTTTATGAAATAAAATACTTACCATTTGTGGTCTAAAATTCAACAATCCACCAGTTGGTTGTTTCGGAATTTGTTGACCTTGATCTTGATTTTGTTGTTCATCATCTTTATTGTGAATAGCGCCATCTTGCGGTTTTATAATGGTTTGCGAGTTCGCGTCCATAGCAAAGCCCGGTGGTAGCTTAGCGAGGAATAATGGCGGTATCTGCGAGTTCATTGGTTCCTTCACAGGTGGCGCTATTGAACATTTTGCGTAAGCATCTTTTAATTCTTTAGTGATTTGCTTTAGAAGCGATGTGCCAAAGCAACTTTCATAAATCTGTAAGACACATAAATATATAAAAATTACAAAATCGAATGAATAGTCTTAGGACCTAGGCTTGAATTAAAATTTAATGTATCTGGGTTTTACTATTAACTATTCTTGTTTTTCTATTATATGCAGCAATTATTTAAAATTAAAAACCTTAAATTTATTGTATTTAAGTAGCAATAAAAAAATTGAGTTTACGTTTAGAATTATAAAGTTACATGAATATTAATTTCGAAATCCATCCGTAAGCAGTCGTGGCCGAGCGGTTAAGGCGTCTGACTAGAAATCAGATTCCCTCTGGGAGCGTAGGTTCGAATCCTACCGACTGCGAACTTTTTGCGATTTGCTCTTTAGTATTTTTTTTAAATATTGTGGTTCTAAAGTTGTTTTATTTTTTAGAAAAAGCGTTTTAATTAACAATTTTGAAGTCTAGTACGGGGATTTCGTATTTGCATTATTTTCTTTACTTACTTTTAGCATAGCATAATCTTTCATAAACTTATTGTCAGCGCTGTCTAGAGCACTGGCAATGGTCCCTGTTAGGAACACAAGTAGCAGGTACGTCCTCATTCTATGTCTGTGAAAGAAATAATAATTATTTAAATTCAACCCAATTACAATTAGCTCCGTGTGGTGAGAGAAGAACGGCCATATCCCTGGAAAGATAATCTGCGTCAAATTCACGCATCGGCTTTAGAAAAAATGCTCTCCCTTTCAAAATAGCGGGATTTTGTATTTGTCCGTTTAGGACATTTATATTGGGGCTAAGAGCTACCGAGAAACATACAGAACCATGAGGTAAGTCTTACCGATTTTGATATATGACACCTGTATGCGTGAAAAGTACGCATGATTATCTTTAACGTGACTTATAAGACTAAAATGTATATGATGATTTTGTTATTTGTCGTATTTTCTTCATTATTGTTTATTATTATAGATGTCCATACAGAATTAAACAACGTTGGGAAGTAGGTATTTAATGGAAGGCAGTAGTCTGGTCGCTCTTTTACTAAGAAAAATTGAATTCTCCCATGAGGTCTCTATTGGTCAAGCACCAGATCCCAACAGTGAAGTCAATAATGTAGTGTTACAGGAAGCTTTTATATATTAAAACTAGACAGATTTTCTGCTGCGGGAAGACTATATAACGAAATTTAGAGCTGGAAGAAAAAATTACAGTCCCGCTGTCGAACAATCACCCGACATATTATGAGCTTTTTAAAATCATACAAGTTCCAGGCAGGCCGTAAACTGTATGGCTAAATTAGGTATTATGGCAGAAATAAAACTTTTAGTTGAAAATTTTTAGTTAATACTTTAACTTTTAGTTGCATCTCCTCCTTAAACATATTAATGTATGACTGGTTTAGCCAACTGACTGACTAAGAATTATGTTCATAATACGAATTTGCCAGACAGTTCAATTCACGGCCGGCGTAAACTGCCTGTAAATAAAAGCTCATAATACGGCCGCAGATCTCTTATCGGCCTCTTAATGGAATCTTAGCTTTAAATATGATTTGAGTTATTGTTTTAAACTTTTATGACTTTTCTATATACAGTGTAACATGAGTAGACCAAAAAAGTATGAATATTTAGTCCAAGAGTGATGTCAGTGATAGAGAAACTATTAAATGAGAAGCTGTCTTGATATGGTCATGTAATCAGATAAAAGAACGGTAATATTTTTATGAGTGTTTTGCAAATAACTTTGGAAGTAATTAGGAGTAGACGAAGACCAAAAGAAATAATAATGGACCATATGGAAGAGAAAATAATAGAAAAATAAGTAAATATCGATATGACTGCAGACAAAAAAGCACGGAAAAAAACTACAAGTTTTAATAAGTCCCAGCAGTGGGATATGGGCAGGAAAATGATGATTTGTTAACGACACTATCCGCGTACTATTTTTGTGATAAAAAAGTGTGACTATTTTAGAAATAAAGTAGTTAAATGGCGAAAAAACGAACATTCATAATTTTTGGTACTTTTTTGAAGAGGTTTCTATATAGTTCATTATTTGTGCAAATAAATAAATATAAATAAATTATTTCTAGTTTTTTATTATTTGTATAAGTGTAGTAATGTATAAAAACAGATATTTTATTCATTAAATAAATATATCCCAACATAGAACCAAATAAAAAACATGCGTGCATTTCACGCATGATTATCTTTTCCGTACATTTAAATAAGATCATCTTTCTAGGGTTAATAACAGAAAATATCCCCGTTTGTTACTGATAGATTGGATAGATTGTAATCCTCGTTTATCAGTTAGATATTTATTATTTTCTCTAAAATTTTCAATAGAGAATGCTGTCATGAGTAGTTTATTGACAAAGTTAAGATTAGTGTAACTTTAATGCACACACCATGGTCCGTTTAGGGCGAGGCGAGGAGACAAATTAAAGAATAATTGGCTTAGTTCAAAAACTAAAATACACGCTTTAAAATCCTGAATATCTTTTTAAATAATTGCATTGTCATCGGTCCTTGATATGTATGCAAAATTTCAAATCAATCCGACTATCGCAAGTGGGTGAAAATCGCGTTGAAAGTTTCCGTTACATAGATTAATACGTTGATAGATACCTACCTACCGAACTTATAAAAACGTATTAAAAATGGTGTGTCACCATGGTCACGGGTGAGTCTCACCCGTGACCATGGTGACTGCAAAGTCTCCGAAACGTCGGGCCTAAATTTAAAACAAATATACGCGTCTAAATCCGTAAAAAGTAGTTTTATTTAAACACATACATATATTATTACAATCGCGTTGAAAAAGTATTTTTTTTAAATAGAAACAACTAATTGTGCATGTTTTTAAGGGTCCCATTTTATCTTTTGGTATGGAACCATACCAAAAGTTAAAATGGGACCCTTATACCGATACTTCGCTGTCCATCTGTCTGTTCGTCTGTCACCAGGTTGTATTCCTGGAAAGGTGATAGCTAGAGAGCTGAAAATTTTACATATTAGTTGATGATATCACAACAAATACTTAGGGGGCGTCCATTGATTAACTGAGGCATTTTTGAGAATTTTGCGACCCCCCTCCCCCTTTGGTAAGATTTCGTAAGATTTTCCTCAACCCCCTCCCCCCTCCATTAATCTCACGCGAGATTTTTCAAAATTTATGTTTTGGCTGTAAACATGTTGGATTATTGAAAAAAAAAACAAAAACTCAACTTACTCTTTTATTTTTATTTAAGACTAGCAAAGAGTATATTTGTCAATATTACCGTAATTTATCACATAATTTTACACCGTTTTCTGCTAGAAAAAAATTTACGTGATATTTGCTAAGACCCCCCTCGGGTCGTGGTAATACCTGAGTAACTACCACGGCCTGGGTTTCTGGGCGCGGAGAAACACCATGGGGCTTAGTGGGTAGTCCGGCCGCCGCCGGGAGTCCCACACGAAGCCCAAAGGTTGCCCCCGCAACTGGATAGGCGACGTGCCTCAATGCATTCCCCATGTAAAAAAAAGACCCCCCCTCGCTCCTAAGTGAGATTTGGAAAGATCCCCTTTCCCCCTAGAACACCTCACGTAATTAATGGACGCCCCCTTATCACCATCATCCCGTGCGCTTATCCCGTTTCTTGAGGTTGGAGTATATAATGATAATAACGGTAGAGAACCTTTCGCGTGAGTGACCAACTCGCACTTGCTGGTTTTATATTATCTATCTTGCAATATCAATCTTGGTTGGTGTATTATCTTTACTTATTATAAAACAAAGTCTTTATTTTTGTACTAGCAGTTGCCCGCGACTCCGTCCGCGTGGAATCTGGAAAAAAAATTCTTTCGCAGTAAAAGGTAGCCTATGTCCTTTCTCAGGGTCTGAAGATTGTCTGTGCCAAATTTCATCAAAATCGGTTGAGAGGTTTAAGCGGTAAAGCGTAATAGACAGACAGACAGAGTTACTTTCGCATTTATAATATTAGTAGGGATGTATGTCCCTATGTGACCTTATATCTTCAAAAATACGTAACAGATTTTGATGCAGTTTGTTTTTATAGATAGAGTGGTTCAAGAGGATGGCTTTTTGTCCAATTTGTTAAGGTTTGGTTAAGTGCGGGTGAAATCGCGAGCTTTAGCATAGTTAGATTATATGGGAGTTATTTTTGTATTTATTTCGATACTAGTAACTTCGTAAGCGTAGAATTTAGAAATCAAAACTTAACAAATTATACAAAAAAGCCATCCTCTTGAACCATACCATCATTTAAAAAAAACGCATTAATATCCGTTTGGTAGTTTTGAAGATATAAGCTCACGTAGGGAGATACATACAAAAATAACGACTTTGTTTTATATTAAGTAGGAGGTATTATTAGTTACCTTATGTAACCCACAATACATAGTTAAACTGACTCCTCAAACTGGGTTAGACATAGAGCATATCTGTGTTAAATATTATCTGATAAATTAATTATCTTATCTTATAAAAAAATTATTATATATGTACTTTGCCTTTTCCATAAAATCTATACACATAATAAAAATCTAAAATGTCTGTCTGAAAACTGTCAGTCTGTATGTTTGTATGCGCATTACGTCAAAACTACTGCAGGGAAATGAATAGCGTTTTCAGCATAATATTGGTAGAAATGTAACTTAAAATATAGGCTACTTTAGGTATATGTGTCGTCGGTTAGAGGATAAAATGAAATACCGGACTTGAAAGGCGTTTATTTGCGACTGACTGAATATTAGTGAATATATTAATTTGTATATTGACGGGCTTCGTGGTGCAGTGGTTCATGTAACGGACTGCCAGTCACGAGGTCGTGGGTTCGATTCCCGCTTGGGACAATCATTTGTGTAATCTTTTTAATTGTCATACAAATGTTTGTTTTGTGTCTGGGTGTTTCTATGAATTATAAGTATGTATTTACAAAAGAAAAGTAGTATATGTATTATATCCGTATTCTGGTACCCATAACACAAGCATAGAAATATAGCTTACTTTGGGATTAGAGGACGTTGTGTGAATTGTCCAAAAATATTTATTTAATAAAATAAGTTAGGTGGCGAGAACAATCGCCTCTATACATTCGTAATTCTGCTGACACATTGTCTTGCACACAATTAAACCATAGATACTGTCCATAAAACATATAGACTACAACAATTTATCCCGGGATAATATCTAATTCCTTCCGGAAAACCTGTTTTAAGTTTCTTATTGCCTAGTGATATACAATTTCACGTAAACAAAGGCGTAACAGCTAGTTACAAGTAAAATGATCAAAAACATTTTTATCTGGTCATAAGACCATGAGAGACTACGACTAGAGATTACTTTAGTTATTTTCACAGTGTAATGTGCTATGGAATTCTTCTTTGGGGAAGCTGTGCGGACATTAATCGGATATTTGTGCTCCAGAAACGCGCTGTTAGAGCTATATATAACCTAGGTCCGCGGGATTCTCTAAGGGAGAAATTCAAAGACATAAATATTTTAACGGTCGCTTTGCGATATATATATGAAAACTAGCTGGCCCGGCAAACGTTGTTTTGCCATACCAAAAAAAAGTAAAAAAAAAAAATTAACTATAAACCTCACGGAGCCCGAGACCTTTCCAACGAATGCAAAAAGCGATCACCATAATGTTAATACAAGACATAAACACAATCTTGTGATGCATGTAACCCGTCTCCACAAAATATGTAATATGTATATGTATACGATTTTATAATAAACTCCCTATATACTCCCTAAGAGAATTAAATAATTCTAAATTTAAAAAATTCGTTAAAACTAAATTATGTAAAAGGCGTATTATAAAATTTCTGATTATATTAAAGATGATAAAGCTTGGGAGTAGGTTGCTCTGGAGCAATACATATTCTATATTGTAAAGTTATTAGCATTGTAAGTATAGTTGACATTTAATTTAAAAATATTGATTTGATTAAAAGCTCTGCTGAGTTTCTTACGCCTGTTCTTCTCAGCAGATTGCGTCCTGAACCGGTGGTAGGGAAAAAAAAAATTTGGACATGTCAAAAGCATATAATTTTTCTGAAAAATTGTGTCTACGTGATTAAAAAAAAAAAAGACGAATAAATAGACAGGTCACCAGCTCTATAAATTCTTATGTTTATAGTCATATATTTATACATAGGTACTTAAACCTACCAGCTCTTAATTTCGCAACGGTTACCCATCGCCTCTTTAGCTCAGTGGCAGAGCACTGGTCTTGTAAACCAGGGGTCGTGAGTTCAATCCTCACAGGAGGCAATATATAAATTACTTTTTGTTTTGTTTTTTTACAAAACTTTTTTCTTGACTAAAACAGCTGTATATTATTAATAAAGTAAAGTATATAAAAAGTTATTTTTTTTAATGTGCCATGATAAATATTTTCTTGTAAAATGTGGCAACATCAGGACAAAAGCTTATAACTTTTTTATAACATTTTCTTTTAAAGAGAATCAAAATGTAGATAATCAAAATATTATAGCTCCTATATTATTTATGTTTTGCCATAGACTTAAACGTTGTTTAGAGCTATGGCAGAACATAAATAAATACAAAAAATAACCACTTTTTATCATTGACTTAATAGATAATACAATAATAGGATAACACAGATAAACAAACACAGACCGAGGAAACCATCGCAGTTTTCTACCTATACTTGTATGGGTTCAATATATGCAATAATATGCATTAAAAATATTTAAAAAATGACAAATTTAATGTAGGTACTTAATAATGACGTTTTACGTATTCTTGTTTTATATGGCAAAACAACGTTTGCCGGGACAGCTAGTATTATTATTTAGATAATCTGTAAAATTTTTAGCTCTCTAGTTATCACCGTTCCAGAGATACAGCCTGGTGACAGAGGGACGAACAGCGAAGTCTTCGTATGGAACCGTAAAAAGTAGAAAATTCCCAAAGACCAGGAAAGATGACAGGAATTTCCTCAAGGTATGTGGTATGTAACGGTAAAATGGTGACTGTGTACTCCAATGCGGTAATGATTGCCCATATTGAGCAAACTCATTGAATTACAAACATAGTTTTTGTTGCACTTAGCAGTCTATTAAAACTGTATCTTTTATACTCATACATACAGCGTGTCTGGTATTATTTTATGGCACAGTGGCGGCGTTAACATCAATGTAAGCGTCGGCGAAACTAATTTTGCAAGCCCTATTTTAAAATAGACCATATTGATTTGTCAGAAATATAAAGCTAGCTGTTAAGGGCCTACATCAATATTATCGTATATCATCGCCGACACGTACATATTATCACAGCCAGTAGGCACAGAAAATGAAGAATTAGGGATACTTTTCCTATTTACTCAAAATCTACTAAATATATTTTAATTCTGATTTACGTGTTTCTATACATAATAGTTACCTATGTTTTTAAAGTTATTTCATTAGTTAATACGCGATAATAGACCGACAAATGAAAAGAATAAAAAATTTGAGAGGTTATTTCGCCAAGATTTTCTATCGAGAAAACTTTTTTCAATCGCGTTTCTGAGTTTATGCGATTCTAGATCATATATTGAATAAACATATACTTAAAAATTAGAGCTCTAGCCATTCAATCTAAAGAAACAATGAAAACTTCGTACGTAGAAAAATGCACGAAGCTATTTTGGTATCGTCTTAACCGCAACATCGTACGCACGGATTTTAGAAAATACAAATACACTTACTTAACTTAATAATATTACACAAAAAAACCATCGTCTTAGACCACTCTTTCTATAAAACAGTAGTTATAGTTTTCTCCTTTTATTTTGCGTAATTATGTATCTACCAGTTTTATTTTCCACATCACCTAAAGGCTGACTGGTAGAGAATGCCTTTAGAATTAAGTCAGACTATATACAGATTATTTTAAATTATTTTGTTCGTGTGGTGACGGACTAGGAATACAAGTGTCACCACCCCTTTTCTTTCCTAGGGTGCAGTGAAAGGCAGTTAAGAGATATTGTGCATAGATAACATCCTCTGTGAGAGATGGCAAAATCGAAAATAAACCCTGTGCCAACACTCCTGGTCAGCGCGGCACAGTATACCATAATCCCTCCCAAAGTGGAGGAGGCCCGTGCCCATTAGTGGGACGTTAAATGGACTGGAGAGAGAGAGATAGAGAGAGAGGAATATACAAATTTGTATGTGTTTAAAATAAACAGATAAATAAATACTTCTTTAGCATGTTCCATCTTTAAGTAGTCATCCTGTATTACTAGATTTCGCAATAATAGGCGTACGTGTACACTGCCGAGATCAAGCAAAAACTATTATTGTTATTTTGCTATAAGAAAAATTCTCAGAAGTCATCTCAATAAGTGGCGCTACAAGCCGTTAATAAGCCTATAATATACGCAATAGTTACACTATCCATTGCGTAATTAAAAAAAAATAGGAGTTAAAATACCTAGTGTAGGTATATTCCGCATTACTTACGGGGACAGGAAACCAGGATTTAGTTTATTTCAAGAGCTAAGAAAGCCTTTCTTTCTTTATATAAATTGCCGGAGTTAGTTTCAAGCCTGGTTTTTTTTGGAACAAATTTCAGCATTTGGAGTGGAGGTTTGAACTAAAGGGAAGGAAGTACCTGTTCAGATCGAGGGCTCTATATTCTCCGTATACCCTATTAGGTAAAAGGCGTGACAATAAGTACTCTTATGTCATCTATATTAAATACTAGGTAACGCTAGCGTTTTCGTCTACGTTAAAAATTATTGAGATTACCCACCCCCATTTCTCTTCTTATCAAATTATACAAAAATCCGCATCGCAATTCGTTGTGTAGTTTTAAAGATTTGAGCTCACATAGAGACATATTATACACAAAAATAATGACTTTGTTTTATATTAAGTAATAATAAAGATGCGCAGTAAACACTTTGTACCACATTTTATGAAAAATTTCGCAGAAGTCCCACACTTAAATATAGTATGATTGTGTAGATCACAGAATATAGGTGTAGATCGAAAAAAAATCGATTATATACGACTTCTGGCTGACCATTGTCAGTAATTTGGTACGATTATCTAAAATTATAACTCAACCAAATTGTATCCAAAGGTGTAAAGAGAGTACAATACTTATAAAAGTACTTAGGCGGTACAAGTTATAAGATCGAGTAGAACTCATTACGCAAGTAGAGTCTGATGAGATCGCATAGCTCTCGCAGCAAGGCCGTCAGGTCATAGACCTTACAACTACCAAGTACTTACAAGCAGTATGTAATTTACAATAATATGACGAGTAATGATCGACTTTTTTATCTCCATTCACTCGTAACGGACATCGATAATTTGATCAAAATTGTAATTATGGGTTTCATGTATTGTTAGCTTCTTGATGCTTATGTAACAAAAAACAGACCGCGATTCTGACTTGGCGGTTAATAAACGGGACGTAATGAGGCGAAAATCTTTGCTGATTATGTTCGTGTTATGGAAATTTGATAACAATACACATAAGTTCATTCATAATACAATTAATGTGAAAGAAAAATAAAAAAGCGGTCAATTACTAGTTGGACTCCAAATAATATATGGGCAGAAGAATGCTGATTATTAGTATTCATAGATAACCTGTATAATTTTCTAGATCTCTAGCTATCACTGTTTCAGGCCACAGACGAACGGACGGACGGCCGACGGAAAGTGACGGATTAAAAATACGTATAGATATCTTTACTATATTTTAATAATAAAAAGCTGAAGAGTTTGTTTGTTTGTTTATTTGAACGCGCTTATCTCAGGAACCACTGGTCTGCATTTATAAAATTCTTTCAGTCTTAGATAGTACGTTTATCGAAGTAGGCTTTAGGCTATATAACATTATGCTGCGATCATTAGGATTTGCTCCTAATGATCGCAGCATTAGTGAAAAATGTTGCAAAAGCGGGGAAAATTTTCTAAATTCCACGTTTAAGGGCCTACATTAATATCATCGTATATCATCGCCGACACGTACATATTAACACAGCCAGTAGGCACAGAAAATTAAGAATTAGGGATACTTTTCCTATTTACTCAAAATCTACTAAATATATTTTAATTCTGATTTACGTGTTTCTATATATAATAGTTACTTATGTTTTTAAAGTTATTTTATTAGTTAATACGCGATAATAGACCGACAAATGAAAAAAATAAAAAAATAGAGAGGTTGTTTCGCTAAGATTTTCTATCGAGAAAACTTTTTTCAATCGTGTTTCTGAGTTGATGCGATCCTAGATCATATATTGAAAAAACATATACTTAAAAATTAGAGCTCTAGCCATTCAATCTAAAGAAACAATGAAAACTTCGTACATAGAAAAATGCATGAAGCTATTTTGGTATCGTCTTAAGAAGTCGCAGGAAACAACTACTATGAACATAAAACTGTATTTGTGGATTTTTCAGGTGATTTATTCCTTAACTACGGTGGTTAAAACTGGTGGTTAACCTATTTCTAAAGTAATTAATTAATTTTGCAATTGACTCGTCGCTGGCTGGACGAGAATGTGCAAAACAGTCTCGATAGATGGCGTTGTACATCAAAAATGCGATCTAGACTCATTCGAGTAACATTGTAGTGGATAAATTGGTTACTGCTGGCATGGCCCCAATAGCTCAGTCGGTAGAGCGACGGAACGGTATTCCGAGGTCGTGGGTTCTAGTCTGGCTTGCGGTGATCACTTTTTCTACTATAATTTAATTTATTAATTCTATTTATCATTTAATTATCCATTTTGGTTTCTTAAAAGTTATGCTAAATGCTGACAAAAATGTTTTCGATTTACCATGGAGATTCCCACTACATACTCTAACCTCTTTGAACATACTTAGGAACTATTGGTCAAGATTTAAATGTTAACATAAGCATATAACCACTGAACTAACCACCCATTAGATTCCTTACAAGAAAAACCATAGAAAACTACTAGTACCTTTCATCGTGTGAACGTGTCTACATATTTTGTGGTCAATAAGATGGAAATCGATGTAATAAAAAAACTAGAGCAATAGACTAAACGATTTTGGTTATTTTTTTGTTGTTTTCTGTACATTTACAAGCAAGCACGCACCTTGCTAGTATAGTAAGCAATAATTGGCACTTTAATAAATTATGCTACTCTGTTAATAAATAAATATTCATGGACATTTCACACAACGTCCTCTGGTCCTAAGCTAAGCTTTTACGCTTGTGTGATGGGTACCAGAATACGGATAGACTAAATATAGGCACTACTTTTCTTTTGTAAATACATACTCATAAAACATAGTAAACACCTAATAGTATAAATAATTAGTTTAAGGGCCTACATCAATATTATCGTATATCATCGCCGCCACGTACATATTAACACAGCCAGTAGGCACAGAAAATGAAGAATTAGGGATACTTTTCCTATTTACTCAAAATCTACTAAATATATTTTAATTCTGATTTACGTGTTTCTATATATAATAGTTACTTATGTTTTTAAAGTTATTTCATTAGTTAATACGCGATAATAGACCGACAAATGAAAAAAATAAAAAAATTTAGAGGTTGTTTCGCCAAGATTTTCTATCGAGAAAACTTTTTTCAATCGCGTTTCTGAGTTGATGCGATCCTAGATCATATATTGAATAAACATATACTTAAAAATTAGAGCTCTAGCCATTCAATCTAAAGAAACAATGAAAACTTCGTACATAGAAAAATGCACGAAGCTATTTTGGTATCGTCTTAAATAAAATATTCTGCATGAAATAGACACAAACGAAAAGCGAAGGTAATAAAAGCTTTTCAATAAAAAAACTATGATCACGAAATCTTATATAATTTATGTTTTATTTATGCTTTTCGATATTATTTTTATTTACTAGACTACAATCGATAAGATAAATCGTTTGTATATGGTTTATAGTCAATGATATTCTGATGCGATAACTGGACCACACCTCGAATTACTTATAACGAACCTCATTGTTATAGACAGGTGGGAATAATCAATATACATTATTGTTATATGTAGTAGTTACACACACTTGAGTCTAACGAAGATAGCATTTTGAAGATAGATCGATGATGGTACCGATTCTACGTACACAACTACACTTAAATAAAAAATAAAAATTGATAGTTTAAATATCACAATTTGGCAATGTATCTAAACTTTCTTACTATAAAAACTGTGCACATGAGACTAACGAAATATCAAATGATATGAATATATTGACACTAACAATTTTAATTTTTTAGTTTAAGTTTTGCTGTGTGTGTACCTATGTGAAGTTGGTACCACTATCGACCTATTAGTTGGACATTTGACCGATCTTCTCTTCTAACTTACCTTATACCTACTTCAAGGAATATTTTAACCTTCAAACTATAAAACGGCAGTATTTTTAACCGACTTCAACAAAAGGAAGAGGTTCTCTATTCGTCTGTATATTTTGTTTATATTTGTTACTTCATTCATAACTTTTAACTGGGCGAAGCGATTTTAATGATTTATTTGTTTGATAGCTGGTGGTTCCCGTTTGGTCATATTGGCATTAGGATCTGATGGTTATCTCCTGAGAAATCGAGGATAACCCTGACATTTCAAAGGCAAAGGCACATAAAGTCGGTTGTACTTTTTTTTTATTAACACTACTGTTTGTAGAAAACTCTGCCAAGAATACTTCTGCAACTGCAAAATCTTTAAAGGAGTCGCTTTGAAAACAGGTTTTATATATATATACAAAGTGTATTTAGATTGCAATCATTATCTACACTTGACCTAAGTTTCCTGTCTCTGACTTTAGATAGAGCTTGTTACGATTATACATTGATAAACTTCACTTGTAATTAATTGCACTGACACTTTAATTAGCCGCATCGAATGAAGTTGAAAATATTTCTTTATCTTGTTTCAATTTTATATTAAAAGCTTTCTTGGATATTAGTATTACATTAGCGTTGGTATAAATGGTATTTTATCATTTTAGAAATTCATTTAATGTGGTCAAAGATTAAATTATAAGTATCTTCTTATATATAAAAATCAATTGCTGTTCGTTAGTCTCGCTAAAACTCGAGAACGGCTCGGGCGATTTTTGTGATTTTAGTCTTGAAATATTCGTGAAAGTCCAGGGAAGGTTTAAACGGTGACAAAATATATGAGGATCTAAAATTCCACGCGTACGGAGTAGCGGGCATCAGCTAGTAGGTAATATAAATTTAGAAATGGTAAGATTTCTCCACTGATTGGTTTGTAAAAAGAAATCTAGACAGGATCACTTCCCTGTCATAGACGAATTTAACATTTAGAAAAACTAACAAATGCCAAAGGCTCCGTGCCTTTTAGAAATTTAATTACTTCTCACACAGATATAGCGCAAGGCAAAGACTGATGAAGCAGTCAAGGGGTCCTTTCATAGAGTTGGCTACAGACCCCGAGCTTGCTGAATCCACTGATGACTGCTTCGCGAACCAATTTTAGCGAACTTTTAAACCTCCGATAAGTCATTATGAATAAGACCATTAGACTGTATGCACAAACAGAGTACAATGGCGGGCTTAATGCCTAAGGCATTATCTACCAGCTAATCGGTAAAAGTGCATTATCTAATATATAAAATTCACGTGTCACAGTGTTAGTTACCGTACTCCTCCGAAACGGCTTGACCGATTTTTATGAAATTTTACATGCGTATTCAGTAGGTCTGAGAATCGGCCAACATCTATTTTTCAAGCCTTTTTTTTGTATGGCAAAACAACGTTTGCCGGGACAGCTAGTTTGAATATATTATTATACAATCATTCTGTTTGTAAATTTCACAATTATTGCAATCAGATCATTTCTGGGATAGATGGAATAATATAACTTATTTATTAACCGACTTCAAAAAAGGAGGTTTGTTACCTCATAACTTTTAAGTGGACGAAGCGATGTTAATAATTCTTTTTTTTATTTTAAAGCTAATGGTTCCCGTTTGATCTCATTGGCATCAGGTCAGGATGTTTTTTTTTTATCATTTATTCATGTAGGCATATTCTCTTTTTGCCAAAAAAGTAAGCTCTTATGATATGTCCAAAAATTTTTTATCCTACCACCGGTTCAGGACTTTCAATCCGCTGAGAAGAACCGCCGTAAGAAACTCAGCAGATATCTTTATCTTTTGTCATATTAATCTTTTTTTTAAAATAATTATTACAATAGTTGAAGTTGATTGAAATTTTTATTAAAGATACTCAATTATTTAAAGCTATGTTTTATCTAATTCAGTAGGAAAATAATAAATACTTTCTTTTTATTACTTGTAGCCTTAAAATAACGCTGTGTAATGTAAGTTGGCATCACGTATCATAACACTAATAACAGACCTCAGGCTATCCTATACAGAATATGTAGGCGTGAAGATGACTAAGGCTTGGAGCGATTAACTTGGAAAACAAATTCCACAAGCGTGTAATAATATCTCATTAAATGGCTCTATATTTAGATACGCGCAGTTGCATCGCCATCGAAGCAAGCCTTGGAAAGACTTTAATTTTGCAAGTATTATACATTTTTATGTTAAAAATATTTTGTTAAATGTTAGTTAGGCCAGTTATTTGTGATATTAAATGTATTTTTCCAAATAGTTGTTGGATTCGTGCGTGATAAGTTACATAAAATACAATAAGTAAAGATAATCTATCCATACTAATAATATAAAGCGGAAGAGTTTGTTTGTTTGAACACGCTAATCTCAGGAACCACGGGGCCTATTAGAAAAAATCTTTCAGTGTTAGATAGGGCATTTATCGAGGAAGGCTTTAGGCTATAGAACATCACGCTACGACCAGTAGAAGTGAAGCAGTAGTTAAAAATGTTTGAAAAACGGAGAAAGTTTTCTAAATTTCACGCGACGGGGTCGCGGGCAACAGCTACTCTATATTAAAAATATAAAGCTGAAGAGTTGTTTGTTTGTTTAAAAGCGCTAATCTCAGGAATCACTGGTCCGATTTCAAAAATTCATTCTGTGTTTGATAGTCCATTTAGCGAGGAAGGCTATAGGCTATATAACATCACGCTGCAACTAATAGGAGAGAAGCATTAGTGAAAATATAGGGAATATTTTCTAAATACGCGTACGTAGTCGCGGGCAATTGTTAGTAGCTAATATTTTTTTTAAAAACTTACTTAAGAGGATTCCAAAATAGCTTCGTGCATTTTTCTACGTACGAAGTTTTCATTGTTTCTTTAGATTGAATGGTTAGAGCTTAATTTTTAAGTATATGTTTTTTCAATATATGATCTAGGATCGCATAAACTCAGAAACATGATTGAAAAAGTTTTCTCGATAGAAAATCTTGGCGAAACAACCTCTCAAATTTTTTATTTTTTTTATTTGTCGGTTCATTATCGCGTATTAACTAATGAAATAACTTTAAAAACATAATTAACTATTATATATAGAAACACGTAAATCAGAATTAATATATATTTAGTAGATTTTGAGTAAATAGGAAAAGTATCCCTAATTCTTCATTTTCTGTGCCTACTGGCTGTGTTAATATGTACGTGTCGGCGATGATATACGATAATATTGATGTAGGCCCTTAAATACATATTATAATATACACACGCAAAACTATAGCAACTGCAAAAACTTTTAAAAATGTCTATCTATTTTCTCCTCGAAATTATAAAATTCTAAGGTGTAATTTCACTTACAAATCGAATAACCCGTTTTAATGCACTCTAGTAAAAAAAGATACATAATATTATGCGACGCTACGACATGTTTCTCAACATGACATGTGACTATTATAGATAAATGTCATACTCGTTTATGTTGGCATTTGAACTGCTTATTATCAAGCCAGGTGTCCCAACAATCAACATTATATGTCCCGTTAATATAACGATACACGTCAAGTATATATAATAATAAATATTTACTGACATTCCGTGCAACGTCCTCTGGTCCTAAATTAAGCATTTTAACTTATACTACGGTCATTTTGTAACAAATACAATCTACTATTATTATTAATGTGAAAAAGTTTGTTTTCAGGAATTACTGGTTCGATTTTAATAATTATTTTTGTGTTGAATCCTTTCTAATTTATAAATGCGAAAATCGGAATCTAAAATTAGAAATCTTGACGAGCTTATGTGTTAATGTGTGGAACGAAACTATAGCGTGATTTAAAAAAATCTGTACCACGCCATCTATCGACTGGCATAAGTAACCTTCGGTTTGATTTCTAAATTTAACGCGTACGAAGTCGCGGTCAACAGCTTATAGTCCATATATCCAGGTAGGCTTTAGGCTGTATAAAATCACACTGCAACTAATAGGAGAGAAGCATTACTGAAAAATGTTGCATTGGTAGCAATAGAAATAGATGAGGCAGAGGTTTAAGCGGTAAAATAAATTTTATTTCTTTAGCTAGTATTTTTGGGAAAGAAAATCACGGCGTGTAAATTAATTCAAAACCCCGGTATTTACACAAGATATTTAAGCTTTATTCTCAACCTAACTATGCGTCTAACCCATAGACTACAGAGTAATTTTTTTTTATATTCGTGGACATTTTACACAAAGTCTTCTGGTCCCAAGCTAAGCTTATATGCTTGTGTTATGGGTACCAGAATACGGATAGAATACATATACTACTTTTTTTTGTAAATACATACTTATAATACATATAAACACACAGACGCAGTACAAAGATTTGTATGACAATTAGAAAAATCACACAAATGATTGTCGAACCCGCGACCTCTTGATCAGCAGTCCGTTATATGAACCACTCAACCACGAGGCTCGTCATAGAGTAATAGGTCTAATCCATAGACTTATTATATTTATAATCTCTTTGGGGTCTAACTAAACACAAAATGTCCATGAAAAAAAATTAGACTATAAATCGACCACATCAAATCGGGCACTCCGACCCACATTGTGCAATGAAAGGTAACATAATATTTGTTTGAGATTTATAACTGTATAGATTTATTTCACCGATCGATTCGACTCAAGTAATTAAAATTGCACGTACAGTTATTTTTTAAAGCTATGTCTTGAAAGGTCAGAAGTATACGCAAGATTGATGAACGAAACTGATCAATGTGTACTGTTAGATTTATTGTAAAATGTTGCTGGAACAAATGGTTATTTATTTATTAAATGTTAATAGAAAAAAATCCTATTCAATTATAAAAAAATTATATAAAAAATAATATTCTATCAATTCAATAGAAAAATATTCACTCTCCGTGTCGTGACGGATGAAGAATACAAGTTTCACCACCCATCTCCTCCCAACGGTGCTGTAAAAGTCAGTTAGGGGATATTGCACACAGATAATATCACTGTGAGAGACGGAAACCTCGAAAATAAACCCTGTGCCAACACGTTTGGTCAGCGTGGCACAGTAGACCATAATCCCTTCAAAGTGGAGGGGGCCCGTGCCCAATAGTGAGACGTAAATGGGCTGGAGAGGAGAAAAATATTGTTCACTACTTCTACTTCGTACGCGTGGAATATAAAATCAAACCAAATTATACAAAAAAGCAATCCTCTTGAACCACTCTATCTATTCATAAAGATTGCATCAAAATCCGTTGCGTACTTTTGAAGATATAAGCTCATATAGGTAGGTACATACGTACAAAAATAACGATTTTGTATTATAATAAGTAACGATAATGTTGTTGCTAGAACAAATGATTATTTAATGAATGTTAAAAGAAAAATATAGTAATACATATTAATAATCGTCAGACTTTTTCAATTTGATCTTTGTTAAGCTATTGCATAGCTTCAATCGCGGGCCTCGAGCGTGGAGACTAAATACACAAATTTAAAATTCGAAATTTAAATTCTGTAACAAAGATAGTATATTTCCTTCCACAACAAAATCCCACATCTATCCTTTTATAAAAACTAACACATACTTTATTATATTCTAAGTAATATAACAGTGAAGTATAATTAACTTATAAAGTAAACAGTGCAACGTCGTTTATGTCATGGGAAAGAATTCTGTGGGAAAGTACTGGGAAATTGTTACTAGTAACGCAATGTTTATGAAAAATATTATATGTATTTATGTTTGTCACAATACATTGATTTCGTGGCACATATTATGCTTATTTAAAGTTAGCTATGTGTTATGAACAGTAAAGGGCATCACAAACCACTTTGGGAGGGAATATGGTCTACTGTGCCGCTCTGATCAGGCGTGTTGGCGCAGGGTTTATTTTCGAGTTTTCCGTCTCTCACTTTTCGTTATCTGTGTAAAATATCCCTTAGCTGACTTTTACAGCACCCTTGGGAGGAGATGGGGTTGTGACACCTGTATTCTTAATCCGTCACCACACGGAGAATACATCCCTTATGGGTATGAAATTTGTTTATATTCTATTCGCAGATCTACTAAAAATACACATAAAATTTCATAAAGATCTATATAGCCATAATAATGGCGACTGGGACATTAATTTTAATGTATGAGATACAATATTCATTAAAAATACTTCTATAAAGAGCTAGAGAAATTGATTCCTTCCTTTCAGTGGCGTAGCGTGCCTTGGTGGGCCCCGTATAAAAATTTATTTGGGGGCACTTATGAAGGGTAAATTTTCTCACAAAAGAAAAACGCTTACGCACGACGGGAGCCCCCTTGGCCCGGGGGCCCCGTATAATTGATACGGCTGATACGGCTGTAGCTACGCCCCTGCTTCCTTTTATCTATTATAAGATTTTTTTTTTACATACTTAAGATTCCTTTAACATCTGACAATGGAAATTTAATGCGTTATGAAAAGAAAATTACCATAAATTTTGTACGCTAGCAAAAAGTACCATACATCGTATAAAATGCTCATACATCGCCATTAAGAACGGTACTTACAGTTTAAAAAATAAACAACAGTTACTTTATTATAACACAGCTGATTTAAATACGGCATCCGTATACATCAATTCACTATACGTAAATATACAATTTAATTTAGTCACGGTATTTATCAAAGATAATTTAATCGACAAAGGCAATTTTCATGAGCTAAGAACCATAACATTTTGTGTCTTTCTGAAATTATGCACAGTGTTTGTATAATGTAAATAAATTATGAATATTCGAAGTTTGGCATAATATTTAGGCACAAGTATTTTCCTGTTGAGGCTGTCAACATTAATGGTCTTATTCATAATGACTTATCGGAGGTTTAAAAGTTCGCTAAAATCGGTTCGCGAAAATTGTCAAAACTTGTTATTCATAATAGTCTTTTTACGCTAAAACGTTTATTATCTCTCCGATAAAATCTCCGTTAAAACCACCAATAAGTCATTTTGAATAAGACCATAAGTGTTGAAATTATTTTTATTTATTTCATTTTAAATATAATACGCATCACGATAATATAATGTTGCAATTAATCTAAATAAACTTACTAACTTACTTCTGATATATTGAGTAATTAGCTGATGCCCGCGGCTCTGTCCGCGTGGAGTTTAGAAAATTTTCCCCGTTTTTGCAACAGTTTTCACTACTGCTTCGCTTCTACTAGTCGTAGCGTGATGTTATATAACCTATAGCCTTTCTCGATAAATTCCCTATTTAACACTGAAAGAATTTTTCAAATCGGCCCAGTGGTTCCTGAGATTAGCGCATTCAAACAAACAACAATCAAACAAACCCTTCTGCTTTATATTATTAGTATAGATATACTAGCTGCTGCCCGCAACTTCGTACGCTTGGAATTTAGAAAACAAATTAATAAATTGTAAAAAAAAATTGGTCAAGTGCGTTCCGAAGGGTTCCGTACCATTATCTATGCAACATAAGGCAACGTTATTAGTATCGAGCAAGAAACGGTAAAAAAATCATGTTTGTTGTATGGGAGCCCCCTTAAATATTTATTTTATTTTATTTTTAGTATTTGTTTGTTGTTATAGCGGCAATAGAAATACATCATCTGTGAAAATTTCAACTGTCTAGCTATCACCGTTCTTGAGATACAGCCTGGTGACAGACGGACGGACGGACGGACGGAGGGACGGACAGCGATGTCTCAAGTAATAGGGTCCCGTTTTTACCCTTTGGGTACGGAACCCTAAAAACCATCCTTGTGAACCATTCTATCTATTAAAAAGAACCCTGTCAAGAGCGAGATAAACTCGCATACTCAGGGTTTCACTTAGGGAAAAACATAAATAACTACAATAAAATATACGGTTAATTTCGCTTAAACCACTTCACCAACTTAATTTTGTAGTTGAAATATAGGGCCTACATTTCAGCTTCTTCATCGATGTGATGACAAATCACAAATTTTTGGATTCTTCCCCATATCAGCTATATAGACTTGGTCTATGCCAAATTTCAAGTCTTTAGGGCAACTAGTGAACTGTAGGTTTTGATTCCATAATATAAGTCGAAAATTCTTAAAATGGTCGTAATTCGGTTATATCTTCAAATGCGTAAATGTAAAATTGTGTAAGCAGACATTAGTATAGAATGCAGGGGCGTAGCATGCCTTGGTGGGGCCCGGTATAAAAATTTATTTAGGGGCCCATAAGAAGGATAAAGATTACTAACAAAAGAAAAATAAAGTGTGCATAAAATCGATAGAAATATTTATTCATCATACGTCACTTATTCCAAAATTTTTACAAACTATTCAAATTAAATATACACTCTCCTTGCCTTTTTCAGCAAAACGATTTATTTAATCATTTATAGCTGATGATTTTCTTTATTTTTTTGGCTTTTGTTTTTCTAAAATTACTTTTTTACTTTTGTCATTTCTGAAATAATATTTTTTTTTAATTTTTATTATGCTCGTCGGGCGGGGGGGGGGGGCTTGGCCTGGGGGCCCCGTATAATTGATACGGCTGATACGGCGGTAGCTACGCCCCTGATAGAATAGTATAGATATTTATCTATGTATAGATAATATTAGTGAATTAGTAACCACATTGAGCTTTTAGTTACTATAAACTTGCCTACTCTTTTTTTCTTTTTCTTGGACAACTAGGTTTGTGTATTGCCATATTCCATAGTTTTTATACTTGCCTACTTATTGGTTCATTTATTTATTGCAAAAATATCTTTGCAACAAGAATACATTACCTATGCATTAAAAAGGTCAATTGCATCAAATAAATCTGTTACCTATTCTTATTATAATCCTAAACAATTGCACATTAACGTTACGTTACTGGTATCTTAATAAAAAGAATTTATAATTAAAATTGAATTAAGAGAAAAAATAAATAAGTAGGTATCATTATAATTAGGTACATACGCAAAGTAAACAAGATATAATTAACAAAATATAAAATCCGACTGCAAGAAGACGAAAACAAACAATTTTATTACTCATAATTTTATTAAACTTATAAATGTGATTTATAAATGTTTTTTTCTGATTTTCTTTATTTCTCTGCATTTTACTAGTCAATACTCGGTAGGTTTCATTAACTTATTTTTTATATTTGTTATCTCATAACTTTTAAATGGGCCAAGCGCTTTTAATGATTCTTTTTTTATTTGAAAGCTGTTGGTTCCCATTTGGCACCAGGTCAGGATCCGATTGTTATCCCCTGAGAAATCGAGGAAAATCCTCAAATTGCAAAGGCACATGAAGTCGGTTCAACTTTTTTTTTTAAATACTTAGATAATTAGTATAGATTTGGCGACTGTAGCTATTTTATCGGTCGAAACTCATCACTACAATCACACTTACTTTTTTGTTTGTTTGAACGCAATAATCTCATGAACCACTGGTCTGATTTGGAAATTTTGTTTTGTTACATAGTAAGGATATTTTCTTTCGAATTACCAACTGCATAAAAATGTATCTATTAATAATTTCGAAATGTCAAGAGATTTAGTAAGGAACTGGTGATAACTTTGAACTATAGAGAAGTTCGATTGGTCGCTTGTTTGTATTAACAACTGTAAAACTAAAATAAAACTAAATAAGTTTATAAACGGTGAAAACTGCAGTTCTTATTAATTTACCATAAATAACTTAAACTACTAAACAACTTCTCCGTGTGGTGACGGATTAAGAATACAATTAGTGTCACCACCCCATCTCCTTCAAAGGGTGCTGTAAAAGTCAGATAAGGGATATTGCGCACAGATAAACCCTCTGTGAGAGACGGAAATCTCGAAAATAAACTCTGTGCCAATACGCCTGGTCAGCGCGGCACAGTAGACCATAATCCCTCCCATAGTGGAGGAGGCCCGTGCCTAACAGTGGGACGTAAATGGGCTGGAGAGAGAGAGAGAGAGAGAGAGAGAGAGAAATAACTTAAATAAGTAAGAGTAGTCAATAAACACGATAATTATTGAAGCTGTTATTAAAATTATTCACGTAATTATAATCGTATTAAACAATTTATTTAATTACACGGTTAGGCGGTATTCCCATCAAATGAACATGTGAAGGAATTCTTAGTTATCGCATTAAAAATCAAAGTCTATTACCAATCCATTCATTCATTCATTTAATATGACACGCTCATTTACATTCGGTCGCTTTATATCATAGTTAATCCACGTTTTTTTTTGGCAATGGAAATAACAGTAAAGCCTAAGATTGGCATCGGTGTAATTAAGTCTATGGTTTGTAAAAAATCGCATAATTACAATGCTGGCTTCCGGTGGAATTACTAAGTAAGGCTTTGTTAAAGAATTATGCAGTAAAAAGTTTTAAAGTACTATGCCGTTCAAATGAGAATAAGATTAACCCCGCGTCATGTGACATAATAGCTGTCAATTCAAACAATTTTAGTAGGGTCAGCAAAACAAGATATTTTTTTAATATAATTTACTTATCACCTTATCGTTATCTTTTACTCATTTTCGAGCAATTAGCGAGATAAATGCAATTACAAACAATAGCAAATCGAGACATATACAAAATAAAAACACTAACAAACAAAATGCCGACAAATAACAAAAAAAAAAAATTATTTGACGGGGAACAAGCAAATAGATAACAGCATAAAAAAAGGGTAAAAACGGGACCCTATTACTGAGGCTTCGCTGTACGTCCGTCCGTCCGTCCGTCCGTCCGTCCGTCCGTCCGTCCGTCTGTCACCAGGCTGTATCTCAAGAACGGTGATAGCTAGAGAGTTGAAATTTTCACAGATGATGTATTTCTATTGCCGCTATAACAACAAATACTAAAAATAAAATAAAATAAATATTTAAGGGGGGCTCCCATACAACAAACATGATTTTTTTACCGTTTCTTGCTCGATACTAATAACGTTGCCTTATGTTGCATAGATAATGGTACGGAACCCTTCGTGCGCGAGTCCAACTCGCACTTGGCCAATTTTATTATTATTAATGTTAGAAGTATTATCCCTCAAAAATTTTAGATATTTTTGGACTTAGAATAACTGAGATAAGACAAAACATAAAAAATAATTTATTGTTTCGCAAATAAAGTTTCGTTGCTGTCAGTACTTTTCAAATCACTTTGACAGATAGCCAATCCTATTCTCATTTGAAACGTATAGTAGATAATAGTACTTAAAACTATTATTTCTATGGATTCTTAATGTTTGTGTATGTGTAATTCTTAAAAGTTTTCAAATTTTTACTTCTGTTGCAGGTTAGGGAAAACTAATAATAGTATTTTTATAAGGCGCATCGCGGCAGAAAAGTTATCACAGAAAATCGTCTATATGAAAACAGACCACATGATACTTTTTGTTGTTTTGGCAACTTTGGTAGCTCGTGTAATGGCTTTCATCGGCCTGGAGTGATTTAGCAGGATATAAATAGGGAGTCACAACAGTATATAATAATAATAATTTTAGTAGTTATATAATAATTCTATGGGAGTGATGAGTTACAAACGTAGAAGTTTATATCCGAGTGATTAGACAAATTTTACGATCAATGATGCTTAACTTAAACAACTTTTTATCTTTAAATAATAAAATAATTAAAAATAGTTTAAAAAAACTAAAAAACACGCTTTATTTATTCGAATTATTGTATTGTCATCGGTCTTTGACAGGTGTGCAAAATTTGAATAGAATCTGACCGTTTAAAGTGGCTCAAAATAGCGTCCAAAGGAGTCGGTTACAAACATACAAACAAACAAACATACAAACAAACATACAAGTGAAGCTAATATAAAGCGTGTAAAAAAACATTATGTATAAGAAATGCTTGTTTCGCATTAAAAGCTCGTCGATTTTGGTATACTATTTCAAAAAATAAGTTACTTATAAGGAGAATACAAAAATATTACTTCAGTGTTACAAATGTGTCTTTAAGTGTACCTATGCTTGATATTTTTTCTGGGGAGAACTACTGAAAGACTGAAAGTATTATAATGAAACAGCTTTCAGAATAGCACATTAAGTAGGCTATTTAATAATATCGTTATACAAAAAGTCTAGGAACGGAGCAGTAACTATAGATGCAGGTTAAAGGCCGTATTATGAGCTTTTATTTACAGGCAGTTTACACCGTGAATTGAACTGTCTGGCAAATTCGTATTATGAACAAAATTATTAGCCAGTCAGTTCGCTAAACCAGTCATACATTAATATGTTTAAGGAGAAGGTACAACTAAAAGTTAAAGTACTAACTAAAATTTTTCAACTAAAATAAATAATAAATAAATAAATATTCATGGACATTTCACACAAGGAAACAATTTCCTCTGGTCCCAAGCTAAGCTTATATGCTTGTGTTATGGGTACCAGAATACGGATAGAATACATATATGTACTAATTTTTTTTTGTAAATACATACTTATAATAACTAAACACCCAGACGCAACTAAAAGTTTTATTTTTGCAATAATACCTAATTTAGCCATGCAGTTTACGTCTGCCTGGAACTTGAATGATTTTAAAAAGCTCATAATACGTCGGCCAGGTAATCTCAAAAGGTGTATTCACAACCCTTTAGTTTTAAATCGGTCTTTAAGTACTATAAAATCGGGTCTCGTCCGCTACAAAACTTCATGCAGGTAAACTTTTTGTTTTTGTACTTTTTGTGCATGATTTTATGTAGTCGTGTTTTTATTTTATTTTTATCATATTTGTATCGAATTGACTAAAGGGTTAAGAGTCTACAGTCCTGTTGAGGGAAACAATGATGCCAGTGTAGTCTCCCGTTGAAGTCGATTAAAAATATAACCTTCTTATTAATGAAATGCATTTGGTAGCGTTTAAGCAAGTGCAAATAGCGATTGGACCGCTCTGTACTTAATTTGTTAATTCAATAAATTTTAAATTTAATTTCACTTACATATTTTAAATACAAGTGTTGTAGTTTAATTATTTTCATAATTTATTTTGCTAAGTTCATATTTCCAATTGGGAGTCATAGTCACTAAGGGACCTTAAGAGGATACCAAAATAGCTTCGTGCATTTTTCTACGTACGAAGTTTTCATTTTTAGGGTTCCGTACCCAAAGGGTAAAAACGGGACCCTATTACTGAGACTTCGCTGTCCGTCCGTCCGTCCGTCCGTCCGTCCGTCCGTCCGTCCGTCCGTCCGTCCGTCCGTCCGTCCGTCCGTCTGTCACCAGGCTGTATCTCAAGAACGGTGATAGCTAGAGAGTTGAAATTTTCACAGATGATGTATTTCTATTGCCGCTATAACAACAAATACTAAAAATAAAATAAAATAAATATTTAAGGGGGGCTCCCATACAACAAACATGATTTTTAGGGTTCCGTACCCAGTATCTCAAGAACGGTGATAGCTAGACAGTTGAAATTTTCACAGATGATGTATTTCTATTGCCGCTATAACAAGAAATACTAAAAATAAAATAAAATAAATATTTAATGGGGGCTCCCATACAACAAACATGATTTTTAGGGTTCCGTACCCAGTATCTCAAGAACGGTGATAGCTAGACAGTTGAAATTTTCACAGATGATGTATTTCTATTGCCGCTATAACAACAAATACTAAAAATAAAATAAAATAAATATTTAAGGGGGGCTCCCATACAACAAACATGATTTTTTTACCGTTTCTTGCTCGATACTAATAACGTTGCCTTATGTTGCATAGATAATGGTACGGAACCCTTCGTGCGCGAGTCCGACTCGCACTTGACCAATTTTTTCTTTAGATTGAATGGCTAAAGCTCTATTTTTTAAGTATATGTTTTTTCAATATATAATCTAGGATCTCATAAACTCAGAAACGCGATTGAAAAAAGTTTTCTCGATAGAAAATCTTAGCGAAATAACCTCTCTTATATTTTTTTTTCGGTCTATTATTGCGTATTAACTAATGAAATAACTTTCAAAACATAAGTAACTATTATATATAGAAACACGTAAACCGGAATTAAAATATATTTATTAGATTTTGAGTAAACAAAAAAAATATCCCTAATTCTTCATTTTCTATACCTACTAGCTGTGTTAAAAGGTACATGTCGACGATAATATTGATGTAGGCCCTTAAAAAATAGTTTCTAGTATTTAATTTACTTACTTCAAAAATTTTTCTTTGTAATTTTTTTAACTTTTAGTCCTGACGACACCATATCAAGGAATATTTTTTTCCAATTATGATATACAAAATATTTTAATTTCTATTAAAGGTCTAAGTTTTAAGGTATGGTGTTTTAGCCACCATGTAATATATTTGCAACTCACCGCGCTCCGTGGTTCTCCGGGCACTAATAGCACTGTGGACGGGAACGCGGGTTGTAATACCGCGTCAGGCGCTATGCAATGCGCACGCGAGGAGCAATGACTTGGACGATCGCACTTGACCTTGTGGTGAACGAGTATACGCGAAACATCAACCCGTACTCGTTTTATACTAGCTTTCTTATAAGACACACTGCACTAAAAGTCAGCGGATGTTGGAGCTTATGGACATCCATACTTCTATACTATAATATTATAAAGCTGAAGAGTTAATAAATTAAATTATGGTGGAAAAAGTGATTACCGCAAGCGGGACCGCTGAAGGGTTTGTTTGTTTGAACGCGCAAATCTCAGGAACCACTGGTCCGATTTGAAAAATTCTTTCAGTGTTGGATAGCACATTTATTGAGAATTTATTGGCTATAGGCTATATAACATCACGCTACGACTGGGAGGAGCGAAGTAGTTGTAAAAAATATATCGAAAACGGGAAAAAAATTGTAAACTCCACGCGTACGGAGTTGCGGGCAACAGCTATAGTAAAGAATCTGTGTGAATGAGGATATGAAAGAAAGAGGAGTTAACAAAGATATGGCGTCTGACAGAAGACTATGGCAGGAAAAGACATGTTGCGTTGACCACAACAAGGGCTGGAAAATGATGGACATTTATACTTTATTGATTCGCCCAAACATATCATAGATTTATCCTTGGATTCATATAGCTGTGGATGTAGAACTCCCACAAAGAGATTAGGTATGTCCGTCTTCCGTGTGGTGATGGATCAAAAATACAAGTGTCACCACCCCTTTTCTTCCCAAGGGTGCTGTAAAAGTAAGCTAAGTGGTATTGCATTCAGATAACGTCGCCTGTGAGAGACGGAAATCTCGAAAATAAACCCTGTGTCAGTGTGGCACATTAGACCATGATACCCCCCAAAGTGACGGAGGCTCGTGCCCAAAATTAGGGCGTAAATGGGCTAAATAGAGAAAGAAAAGATAAATACTTTGCCATTGTAATTTATATCATGATTATTTTTGATTGTCGAGAAAAACTCTGTGATTGGCGTTTCAAATAAAGTAGCCGTGTGTATCACATAGAGCTTTTGCTACCCAGTTAACATAGAGCTTTTGAACCTAGCGACTTCTTCAACTATTAAGATAAAAGGGATGGCCGGTTAGTATCTAGTATAACTGGTTACTTACCTACTGATGGATGCACATACAACTAAGGTATAAAGGTAAGTTGATACTAATTAATAATATGTCTGTGTGTGTTTGTAAATTTGTCCGGTGACGGATTAATAATAAAAGTGTCTTTCTTGGTGTCTACTCCTTTTCCATTCCAGAAAGCTGTAAAAACCAGCTTGGGAATATTGTACACAGAGAACATCCTCTATGAGAGAACGAAGAAAATAAACCCTATGCCTGGTCAAGTACCACAGTAGATACTAATTCCTCTCAAAGTGAAGGAGGCCAGTGTTCCAACAATACCGTGGACCAACGTGCAACAGTTCCTGAGATTAGCGCGTTCAAACAAACAGACTCTTCAGCTTTATAATATTAGTATAGAAGTATAGATACGTTTTTAATAGTTAAATACGTATCTATCAATTTTTTTTTTTTTTTCTTTTATGGCAAGGGTTAGGCAAATGACTACGCTAAGCTTTCGTACAACCTATCCCCAAAAACGGGGACCCTTTTTGGGGATAGGTTGTACTAAAGCTTCCCGCCAAGCCTCCGGTACACAGCCTGAAGAAAAAGATATCCGATACAGGCGCGTAAGTATTGGAGACAATTCTGCTGCACATTTTATAAGTACTATTGCTGGAATGCCATCGGGACCACTGGCTTTCCGAGCATCGAGCGACTGTAGTTCTACACGTACATCTCGCTGCCTGATTTTAATATCAGGCATTGAGGAACCACAGTGAGAAAGTATTGGTGGCGCAGTGTTACGGTCGTCGATTCGGGAGTTAGCCGCAAAGAGACCTGCCAGGAGATTAGCTTTCTCCTGCGGCTTATAGGCCAGCGAACCGTCAGGACATTTGAGCGGTGGCAGCGAAGGTTGGCAGAAGTTGCTCTGGACGGCTTTTGCTAGACGCCAGAAGTCACGTGAGCCCGTAGGATGCGCTATCAGATCCAGTCCCACTTGGATAGTGCGTTGAGCATCCGCCCTGGCGTACGCCCTCTTACAGGACTTGGAAGCTTTATTGTAAGCTGCTTTCAGAGATCAATCAAATTTCACAAATCAAATTTCAGAGATCAATGTATTAATAACGGAATCTTTGAAAGAGATTTTCACCCCACTTGCAATAGTCAGATTGATCTCAAATTTTGCACACATGTAGACCGATGACACTGCATGTTTTTTAGTTATTGTTGTACTAAGCAAGTTATGTTATTACCATTGTTAAAAAAGTGTACTCTCTCTCTTTCTCTCTCACTCTCCAGCCCATTAACGTCCCACTGTTGAGCACGGGCCTCCTCCACTTTGGGAGGGATTATGGTTTACTGTACCGCGCTGACCAGGCGTGTTGGCGCAGTGTAATTTCAAGATTTTCGTCTGTTACAGTAGACGTTAACTGCTTACATTGTCCCTTAGCTGGCTCTTACAGCACCCTGGGAAAGAAATGGGGTGGTGACACTTGTATTCTTAATCTATCATCACACGGACAAAAAATACTAACAAATCAAAATACAACAACAACAAGTAAGTAACAGTACTGCAAGTACTTTATTTTGTTACATTTCCAGAAACTAGAAAAACATATTGAATAGCAAAACAGTTAAAATAGTTTACGGTGACGTTTTTACTTCACGTTTAAATCATGTTTGAAGATTCTGTACTTTTTATTTTTAGGTCAAATGAAGGTCAAGTCAATATAACATGACAGATCGTTGACGACAAAATTTGGTATAAAACTTTGATCCTCTGAAAGATATGCTGTAAAAACTAGTCGAACGGCCATTTTTAAATAATCAATGTACGATTACTGAAAGATTGTTAATATCGTTTTTCTCGTTATTCTCCAGCCTACTAATGTCCCACAGTTGGGCACAGGCCTCCTCCAGTTTGGGAAGGGCACTTACTGCGCCGCGCTGACCACGCGTGTGTTCATAGGGTTTGTTATCGAGTTTTCCATCTCTCACGGATAGTGTTATCTGTGTACAAGTACAATATCCCTTAGCTGGCTTTTACAACACCCTGGAAAGGAATTGGGGTGGTGACACTCGAAAATAAACCCTGTGCCAACACGCCTGGTCAGCGCGGCACAGTAGACCATAGGCCCTCCAAAGAGGAGGAAGCCCGTGCCCAACAGTGGGACGTAAATGGGCTGGCGAGGAGGTCTCGCTAAATCTGTTATTGCTTTTGACGCCCTCACATTACCATTTTCGTAAGTATCAAAGAGTATTATATTACTGCTCATGGTGCAGTGGCAGCGTTACAAACTGTTATTCACAACGTTCAAATCAGCGTTAGGTCCTCGTGACCCAACATTTGCTGAAATGGGTGCCTATTTGCTGTGGTGACACAAAATATCATAATTAAAATATAAGCTTTTATTTTTAAGTATATTGTGTAAACACAGTACTTAAATAAAACATTTTTCTTTCTTTCTTTCTTTCAACTCCCGTACAGACGAGAGTTGTAGGCTGGGTTGTACTATCGTGATGTTACAAGCACAGAAATGTAGCTAATTTTGTGACTACCTGACTTTGCGAAAAAAAGCTACGAAATATATTTTAAAGCTGTTGCTCGCAACTTTGTACGTGTGGAATTTAAAGACGATATTCTAACAAAAAAACCATGTTCTTGCAAAACTCTATCTATTAAAAAAGAACTGCATCAAATCTGTTGCGTAGTTTTGAAGATATAAGCTGATTTAGGGACATACATACCAAAATAACGACTATGTTTTATAATAAGTAAATATTTATTTGCATTGTATTGTGCATGATAACTGATTTAATAAGTAAGCTTGTTTAATTCTTTGATGAAATAACATTGAAAATATATTTTATAGCAGATTGATACATTATAGCTGAAAGTGGATAGTTAAAATCGTCATAATAGCTTCGATTTGAATCATTTTCAACTTTTTATTTACTTTTCTGAAATGTGTAAAAAGTTTGGTGCAGAATTTCCGTATTTACTATTGGATATTTTCGTCCAAATTTAGCTATTTTTAAAGTAAAGTAAAAAACTCTATTTGGAGCCAGTAGGTGGCGCTCTCATCAGTACAAATTTGATTCTATTGTCATGAAAAGTTAATTAATGGTAATAAAAAAAAATTAATTTCACGCTCAAAAAAATAAAATATCATATTTTAGCACTTTTTACCCCAACTCGTGGTGTAGTTGATAAAACAATTAACTGTTGTTCCCGAGTTCGATTCACGCTCAGGAAAGTTACGGCCCTAAAGTAAACACCATGAATGAAATATATTAAATACGCCTCTGGCCTGGTGACAGACGTACGTACAGCGAAGTTCAGTAATATGGTAGTTTTATCTTTTGGTAAGGAGTCTTAAAAATCAGATCGTAGCACATGGCGTTCTTTAGTCTCTGCCTACCACCATGGGAACGGAAAAGGGCGTGATGTTATGATGATGATGGTGTTATCACTTTGTTAACTTTAGCTACAGCGGCTACATTTACAGCTCAAGCTGACCATATTTATAGAATCCCACAAATCCAGTCTACCGTCCGCCGTCTAGTTAAGTGACTTGTCATGTCCTAGTGTAATTTATGCGTATGTCGAATGTCACATCATTTTGATCACTTTAATATAACAGTACAGCCAAGAAGATACTGTCAAGTTAATGTCCAATATGTACAGTCGCGGTCAAGAAAGCTAACCATTGTAAAAGTAATTTTTAAAATACTAAATACTTCTCTTATTATTAACATAATATAGCCCCCCAAGAGATTACTCAAGGCGATCAACGCCCACGTAACGTATGCGCTATTTTCGCACGCGTGATGTTGAGGACTCGGCGTGTAATCTTGAAGACACGTAAGTTAACTTACTTACTTCTACACTAATAATGTTTCATTATGACGTATAGCCTGTATCAGAGACACATAGATACATATTATTATATCACGCATAAATATAATTATGTATAATTTAAGACGCTTACAAACAGAGTGAGTGATATAGCCATAGACACACTATCTGGTCAATCTGTGGTTGTTAACAAATATTTAGCTATTATACTATGTAATAATTAGCTAAAGATATTGTCTAACATTTGCGCGAATCATTTCTATACTAATACTAGCTGACCCGGCAAACGTTTAATTTAATTTAATTTAATTAACACTTTAATGCTATTACATGCATAGGCGGGCTTAATGCCTAAGGCATTTTCTACCAGCCAACCATAGGGTGGTGCAGAATTAAAGGAGGCGGGTGTCAATACAGAGCTAAGGAGAAAAAAAAAATTACAATAGTTAATAGGAAAATGAAAGTTACAGTTTTTATTTATTATAAAATGGATAGGGGTATAGACATAGATATATTGAAGTAATGATTTACAGGATACATACATACAAATATACACATTACAATGTTACTTAATAAATACCACACGTACATAAACATACATAACACATTATTAAACCAAATATGACAATAACAAATGAAAAATTAACAAGTCAGTAGCCTCAAAGGATCAGTTATAGACGAAGTTATGCGTGAGAATGGGATGATAAACGTCTATAATACTCTCGCAACTTACGCTTGAAGGTGTTACGGCTTTTGCACATCCTGATTTCCAACGGAAGAGCGTTCCATAATATAATGGGCTGGACAAAGAAAGAAGAGTGGACAAGTTTCGAGCTATGAGAGGGACAACTAAGTAAAAGGTTATGACATGATCGAAGATTTCTGTCATGAGTCAAGCATAGATATTGAAAATGTGAAGAGAGATACGAAGGAGTGTTAGGAGAGTGTAGAATAGTGAAGAGAGTGGTCAGCGCACGCATTTCGCGCCGCTGTCGTATAGGTAGCCATGCTAGCTTATTGCGGAAATGTGACACATGGTCATATTTACGGAGATTAAAAACGAATCGAATGCAATTGTTGAGAAGTCGGTCAAGTTTATTGAGCAGATCTGCATTCAGGTCGAGATAGCAAATATCACTATAATCAATAACAGGCAGAACCAATGATTGCACAAGCGCTGCTTTGGTTTTGATGGGAAGAAAATTCTTGAGACGATAGAGAGGTCTTAAAATACCAGTTACTTTTGCGCTGATATTGTACACTTGTGGTCGCCAACTTAAAGTGCTGTCAAGGTACATACCCAAGTCCTTAGCCGTGTCACTGAGTGGTATTATAATATCGTTGTAGACGATCGGTGGTAGTGTACTTTAATTAATTTTATGTGCCATTCGAGGACTAGTGATGATCATGGCTTGGCATTTTTCTGGATTGACACAAAGACCGAAACGTTCAGACCAGTTTTTTATGGCTATAAGATCAGCGTTAACCTCTGTTATCGCAGCAGGTAAATTCTCGGCAGCTGTCTGGGAGTAGAGCTGCAGATCATCAGCATAGAGATGATACGCACACCGAAGAGTCATAGTCAGAAAATTTATGAAGAGAGAAAAGAGTAAGGGAGAGAGAATGCCGCCCTGAGGGACGCCAGAGCGAAGATAACACCATTCAGATGAAGAATCATCAAGGTGTATAGATTGCTGACGTCCGTGCAGGTAAGAAGAAAATCAACTAAGTGCATCATCTGAGATCCCAAGATAGGAAAGAATAGCAAGGAGGATGTCGTAAGAGACTGTGTTAAACGCATTCGAAAAATCTACAAGAACCAGCACTGTGGACTTAGTCTCTTGTATACCAGCCCTAATATCTCCAGTCACCTTGAGCATAGCAGTGACAGTGCTATGTCCGGGTCTAAATCCAGATTGGAGCGAATTCAAGAGGTTGTTGTCACAAATGTATTCCAACAGTTGTTTTTGAACACAAGATTCGAGAATTTTAGATAGAAACGGAAGAATAGATATGGGACGAAAGTGCTTGGGGAGGGAAGGATTAGATATTTGTTGATACGTTGTACAAACGTTGATTTGCCATACTAAAAAAAAAAAAGTTAGAAAAATAGATGTTGGCCGATTCTCAGACCTACTGAATATGTATGCAAAATTTGAGAAGAATCAGTCAAGCCGTTTCGGAGGAGTACGGTAACTAACACTGTGACACGTGAATTTTATATATTAGACTAGCTGTCCCGGCAAACGTTGTTTTGCCATAATAAAAAAAAAAAGTTTGAAAAATAGATGTTGGCCGATTCTCAGACCTACTGAATATGTATGCAAAATTTGAGAAGAATCGGTCAAGCTGTTTCGGAGGAGTACGGTAACTAACACTGTGACACGTGAATTTTATATATTAGATATAAGATAAGCTAAGAATTATAAAGCTGAAGCGTTTGTTTGTTTGTTTGAACGCGCTTTTCTTGGGAACCTCTGGTCCTATTTGAAAAATTCTTTTAGTGTTAGATAGTCCATTTAGCGAGAAAGGCTATAGGCTATTTAACATCACGCTGCGACTAATAGGAGAGAAGCAGTAGTGAAAAATGTTACAAAAACCGGGAACATTTTCTAAATTCTAAGTGTAGGAAGACGCGGGCAGCAGCTAGTATTTAAATAAAAGTGCTTTTTACGGATTTAGACGCGTATATTCGATATAGACTTTAGAATGCAAAGTCTCCGAAACATCAGGTCTTTAAAACAAATACTTATAATTACGCGTCTAAATCTTCGATCACTAATATAGTGATCGAAGGTCTAAATCCGTAAAAAGTAGTTTTATTAAAATTAGCCAAAGAGTTTGTTTGTTTGTTTGAACGCGGTAACCTTAGGAACTACCTACTGGTCTGATTTGGAAAATTCTTTCAGTGTTGGTTAGTACATTTATTGAGAAAGGCTATATAAAATTACGCTACGAATAATAGGAGCGAAGCAAGTTGCAATATATAAAGAATGTTGCAAAAATGGAGAAAATTATCTGAATTCCACGCACACGAAGTCGCGGACAGTGCCTCAAGTCCCGTATTTCAATGGTCTCACAATGGCATCACAACGACACAAATTAACAATAGATTACCAAACTTGATAAAATTCGCTACTGAGCAATCAATTATTGCATTTTTTGCAATAACACTAAATAACTAATTGTTTAGTTGCTAATTTTATCATGTTTGGTAGTCTATTGTTAATTTTTTGAGGTTATAATGTGTCGTTGTGATGCCATTGTGAGACCATCGTAATACGGGACTTGAGGCCCAGCAGTTTGTATCTCATAATGCTCTAATGCTCTAACTACAGGATGTGATCTCGGAACATTGCGCTGCATGATTCTTTAGCGCATCTCAAGTGATATTGTTTTGTAAGTAGTTAATGTGCCCTGACTGTACCTACCTAGTTAGCTAGGAAACTTATCTTGATATAGAATACTGGAAAAACTTGATTGTGAGCTCGCAACCATGCTGAGCTATAATTAATGTAATACCAATGACAAATAGGGCGTGTCACAATTAATTCTTTGAGTAAGATTATATTTATGCATAGAAAACTAAAATATTGAGATTATTTATGTAGACAAGCTTAGAATTTAGAAAATTTTCTTCGTTTTTGCAACAATTTTAACTAATGCTTCGCTCCTATAGGTCGTAATGTATGTAGGTACAAAGATGATGTAATCTTTTAGATTAATCATGTTTTGAATAATCATTCAAAACATGATTAATCTATGAATGGTGTTGATTGATGGAATGATGATGAAAGGAGATGATTTATTTCATCTTTATTATTAAATTAAATTTTAATGGAAAAAGTGATCACCGCAAGCGGGATTACTTTTTCCACTACAATTTAATTTTACATTATTGTATATTTGGATATTTTTATAATTATACTAGCTGACCCGGCAAACGTTGTTTTGCCATACCAAAAAAAAAGTTTTGAAAAATAGATGTTAGCCGATTCTCAGGCCTACAGAATGTGCGTACAAAATTTCATAAGAATCGGTCTAGCCGTTTCGGAGGAGTACGGTAACTAACACTGTGACACGTGAATTTTATATATTAGATTAATTTTTATTTTTTTTGATAGATTTTAAATAAATGTGTATCGATCATATGTGTCGATGATATGTGTCGATGTTTTCAAAGTCAAACCATCGACTCAATATGAAATCATCTATGTTATCTTATACATAGATTTACAACATTTAACAGATTACTTTCTTTATTATATTATCCGTGGTAAAAGCAAAGCATAGCAAGTCAATTGCAAAATTAATAAATCATCTTTATTAAGTAAAAATAAGTGCATAATACACAAAATAATTTAGGATTTTTTAAAATAAGTTCAACCGACTTCATGCGCCTTTGAAATTTAAGTTTTCTTCGATTTCTCAGGAGATACTCGTACCATTAGACCCTGATCAAGTGCCGATGGGACCAAAAGAGAACCACCAGCCTTTAAATAAAAAAAAAATCATTAAAATAGCTTTGCCCAGTTAAAAGTTATAAGGTAACAAACATAAAAAAAACATACAGACGAATTGAGAACCTCCTCCTTTTTTGAAGTCGGTTAATTAAAGATGTGTATTTCGTTCGTCGTACTAAATAGCGCTGTAGAAAATTTTCTATACTACTGTATAGTCTCTGCCTACTCACATGGAAAAAAGGTTTGATGGTATGTTGATGATTTGTATACACCTCAACACCACAATAAGGTGTGCATTGCAAGAATTATGATTAGGTATATCATAAATAAAATATCCAACATTATCGATGATTATATGCTTACCATATTATTAAACTCTTTGATGCTTGCGATTGCCACTACGACGTTGATTTTCATACCACGCCATCTAGTAAATTATAATTAAATAACAATAGATCTAAGAAACTGATAGATGGCAGCTCTTGCAATGATAACAAAGAATAGAGATGTGCAATCATAAAATTTGTCACGATTAAAAATTAGTAAATTGTTCTTAAGGGCCTACATCAATATCATCGCCGACACGTACATATTAACACAGCCAGTAGGCACAGAAAATGAAGAATTAGGGATACTTTTCCTATTTACTCAAAATGTACTAAATATATTTTAATTCTGATTTACGTGTTTCTATATATAATAGTTACTTATGTTTTGAAAGTTATTTCATTAGTTAATACGCGATAATAGACCGACAAATGAAAAAAATAAAAAATACGAGAGGTTGTTTCGCTAAGATTTTCTATCGAGAAAACTTTTTTCAATCGCGTTTCTGAGTTTATGCGATCCTAGATTATATATTGAAAAAACATATACTTAAAAATTAGAGCTCTAGCCATTCAATCTAAAGAAAAAATGAAAACTTCGTACGTAGAAAAATGCACGAAGCTATTTTGGTATCCTCTTAACGTGCCTTTTAGCCGAGTATATAAAATCGATATTGTGTTAATTAATATCTTACACTACTCGACTCGATTAACGACAGTCAGATTTTGAGGTTATAATTAATTTATTCATAACAAAAACAAACTTTTTAAAGTGTTATTGTGATAATTGTAATTATAGTTTGTGTTAAAATGTCTAGTAAACCTAATTCTAAACGTACAATTTACGTTGGTGGACTTGCAGAGGAAGTAGATGAGAAAGTAATAAACGCCGCATTTGTTCCGTTTGGTGATTTAGTCGATGTTCAAATACCTTTAGATTATGAGACTGATAAACATAGAGGATTTGCATTTATTGAATTTGAAAATGCTGAAGATGCAGCAGCGGCTATTGATAACATGGTTTGTATAGTTTTTTTGTAACTTTTCAGTTATCTTTCGAAATATCTAGCCAAGAAGTAGAATACTCTTTAGTAATGTTTTTTGGTTATTTTATACCTTGTCATATTAGCGGTTTAAGCCCTAATAACTTCCCTATAAATTATAAAAACTATTCCGGTAAAAATACATCCCAGTAGTTTTTTTTCACCTATATATCTTCTTATTCCCAACAAAAATGCTTTTTCAAACACTCCATCAACTCAAATTTTAATTATTCAAATTTTAAATTTTGTGTTATTCTGTTTGTATTATTAACACTACTTCGACGAAGCAAGCAGCAGAAGCAATTTTGCCAAGGCTATAACTATAATCTGTGTTTCTCCCACAAGTCCATACTGCTCCAATTGTTGATAACCTCTCTGGAGTGCATCCTGTCACATTCAATGGCGAGCCAGTGTCTATTAATAATAAAAACAGGTAGGTAGGCAGCAATAATATCCAAAATTAAGAAAAATAAACAATTCAAAAAAACATTCAGTTCCTAATTCAAATACTTTTTTTCTATTCCAGAATGATTCAGAATTATTTGGGCGTACAATAAGAGTAAATATAGCAGCTCCTCAAAGAATTAAAGAAGGTTCTACTCGACCAGTGTGGTCTGAAGATACTTGGTTACAGAAGCATGCAGGGGAAACATTACCGAATAACAAAAGTGATGATGTACAGACTAAAGAAGATACAGAGACTGCTAAAGTAAGTATGTATTGTACTTACTCTTTAGGGTGTTCATAGAAAAAAGATCCCCTATAGGGATCACTTTGGAGTCCAAACTGTTTATCAATGTTTACTCTGTGACCACTGAACGTATCAGCTTGTAATTCATACCATAAACACAGTTTTACCATATGTAGTGTCTAATGCTATGATACTGGGTCGGCTCTAAGCTTTTTACATATCTACGTGTGTGTGAAAATGTATCTATGTGATTGTAAAAATGTATGTGTCTATGATACAGGCCGTACATAATTAGAAATTATTATTCTATGAAGTACGATTTAGCCAGGCTAAAGTTACTTGTCCTCAATTTTAAACGTCAACCCACCATCTGGTGGTCATGTCACCATGATATCTATGACAATAAATATGTAGATTCTAAAAATATATAGAACTACACACACATTGACGGGGCTCGTGGTTCATGTAACATACTGCTGTTGCACAATGTCGCTCGGGATAATAATTTGTGTGATCTTTACAAATGTCATACAAATGTCTGTTCTGCTTCTGGGTGTTTCTATGTATAATAACATACTTATTTACAAAAGAAAAGTATATGTATTCTATCCGTATTCTGGTACCCATAACACAAGCACTTGCTTGGGACCAGAGGACGTTGAGTGAAATGTCCATTAATATTAAAAGAAAAAAACATAGTTTCTTACTGCAAAGTATACAATCAACCTATTAGTTCTATGTGCTTTAAATATATGTATATGAACAAATCAATCATTTTTTAGTGTTTTTGACTTAGGCTAAGAATTAGGAAATCAAAACCTACAGGTATTAGTTTGCTATCCATAATTTTATGTTGAACATTGACAGATATAAATCATTGTCTTGTATATTATTATTTGGAAAGAATAATAAATTAATTTTATCTGTGTGGTGACAGATTAATGGTCTTATTCATAATGACTTATCGGAGGTTTAAATATTGTCAAAAATTGTTATTCATAATAGTCTTTTTACGATAAAATGTTTATTATCTCTCTGATAAAGTTATTGTTATTATCTTATAGTCTTATTCATAATGACTTATCAGTCATTATGAATAAGACCATAAGAATATAAGTGTCACCACCCCTTTTTCTTCTCAGGGAGCTGTAAGAGCCGGTTGCGGCCTTGCATAGATAACATCTACTGTGAACGACAGAAAACTCACAATTAAAACCTATGCCAATAATCCCTCCCAAAGTGGAGGAGATACGTGCCCAACAGTGGGACGGTATATTAAAGAAAGACCATTTTAAATTACAGTTACCAGCAAAACCCACAGAAAAGAGGAATCCACAAGTATATTTTGACATCAGTGTGGGAAAACAATCACTTGGAAGAGTCATCATGATGTTGAGAGCTGATATAGTCCCAAGAACAGCGGAAAACTTCAGAGCATTATGTACACATGAAAAAGGATTTGGTTATCAGGGTAGCTGTTTTCATAGGATTATACCGGATTTTGTATCCTTTTTAATATAATGACACTATAGCTTGTCCCCGAGTAAGTACACTTTTAAAATAATTAACCGTCTATGCGTAAATCTTTAGCAGTTTTATATAATTTTGTAAATTAATTAAAGTTAACTATTTTTACGGATTCATACCACCAGCGCAACGAGATATGCGCGTACAAACTCACTCACGCAAACAAATAACCAATAACCTACAGCATGGTGCTATGCTCGCCAGAATCATAGAACAATGCAATAAGAATCAAATAATGACTAACTGTAAAATGGCGAATTTTTTATCTTGTTTGTTTTTGAAGACATGTTTATTTTACTTTACGTTATATTATACAAACCAGTGATTCCCAATTCCACGCGTACGAGTTCGCGGGCAATAGCACGATATTTCTGGTCGGTTCGAATAATCGGTAATAACCGGGATAAAAAAATTACGGTTGGCCAACACTATTGACAAAAATGTGGCAGCATTATTTTCAAGTTTGACATTAGTAACTGTCAAATAACATTTCAAATTCTGGGATGGATAATAATTTGAGATGAAACGGATAGTAGTTTGGCCGGATACCGGATACCGGATATTCGGCGAGCTACTAGGCCGGAGCGCCGAATATTGGCGCGGTGAACGAGATCGGGAATATTCAGGCGCATTCGGGTCGCACGTAAGCGGAGATCGGGTCGACTCGGGGGCGTTCGAGTATTATCGCGCGTGTCAGTTTGTGTTTGTTTCTCAGTTCGTTTGTTGTTTATTTCATTGTTTATCACTTGTCGTCGTGATTTTATGTTTGAATTCTGATAGATTAACAACAAATGTCATCATTAAAAACACGATCGCCAATATGGCAATACATATTTTGATTTAAACAGTGACGATAACAAGTACGCGGTATTAATTTATGAATTTTTGCAATTGACTTGCTATGCTTTTACTAAATAAACTAAATTATAGTGGAAAAAATGATAACCATGAGCGGGACTTGAACCCACGACCTCGGAATACCGTTACGTTGCTATCCCATCTGAGCTATCATGGTTCCCGCATATGTTTACCAAATCCTCCACTACAACCTTCTCAATGTGAGTTAAACATCGTGCGATGTTTTCTGTACAACGCCATCTATTGAGCGGTTTGCAGATAGCTCAGATGGGAGAGCAACGGAACGGTATTCCGAGGTCGTGGGTTCAAGTACGCGGTATGTTTATTGTGTCAGGTTAAAATTTCTCGAGGTGGTGAAGGAAAAAAGGCGTATTAAACTAATAATTAATAAAACAAACATTTTTGATGTGCGATTATAAAAATAAACGGTGTCCATAACCTATTGGAGTATGATTTGCCTTGTGTAAAATACTGAGTTTTTTAAAATTTGACTATCCGGTATCCGGCCGGATAGTGTATCCCTAGCCGTTATCCGGCCGGATAGTGAAAACAAGGCCGAATAGGCCGGATGGCCTGTTTTCACCGGATAGTTACCGGATATCCGTTTCATCTTTAATAATAATGTAAACTATTAGCTAAAGTTTGCTATTCCGCTGCGATAAAATCTAAACTAAAATAAAACCAAATATGGTATAATTTATTTAGGTTTATTTAGCTATATTTATTTTATCTTTTCCTACTATTACTTTTTCTGTTTTATTTGAAATTATGTATATGATTATGTGTAATATATATCTGTATTCTGGACACGAGCTAAGTTTAGTTTATATTCTTTGAAATGTCCGTAAATATTAAAAAATAAATATGCCCACAGTAGTCAGAGGCAGTACTAAAACCATAGAAATACCATAGATGGCGTTGATCTCAAGTTAGCAGTACTTGATTGCAACGCCATCTACGTGTTTTTGTCGAACTAGTGCCAAAAATAAGAGTTACCTTACAATAGTATTAAAATATTCACTACGCAAAAGAGGTTCCGAATTTTTTACATTTTATTTTACCTAAAAACACTAACGCCTGCAATACTGTTTCGCTTTATATAAAACAAAATTGGATTCGGTAGCTTAGAAGTAAAAAGGAAGTCTTCGCCCTTCAGTCTGTCACTAGGAATCCTGGCTACATCGTGAAACACACAAACATACACAATTTCAATCAATTCATGTGATGTAATTCTTTCCCTAACTCTTGTACTAGATGTGTCAAGGTGGTGATTTTACAAATCACAATGGCACAGGAGGGAAATCGATATATGGTCGTAAGTTTGAAGATGAAAACTTCACGCTAAGACATACGGGGCCGGGTATACTTAGTATGGCTAACTCAGGGCCTAATACAAATGGTTCACAGTTCTTCTTATGTACTGCTAAGTAAGTATTTTATATATGCGCCAATGTTGACATGGCAGTTCTTTCTCTCTCTACAACTCGTTAAGAGGGCACGATACCAAATTGTCCTTCGTACAAATGCAACGTGAAACAAAACTCCTATGTTATGCTTGAAACCAGGCATTCTTTTGGTCATCACTAATGACTACGTGAAGTTAGAAATTAACTTGCATTATAATTTAATACGATTTTTGATGTTGTAAGTTTTTGCAAAATTTTTACGTTGTACAACCCTAATCAGCTGTTTTTATGAACTCTATTTGACCTAATAGTGATCATGTCCCGTAATAGAGATTAACGTAAAATGCCTAACTGTTCATTGCCTCTGTGAGGAAAATTGTTTAAAAATTTTCCATGATGGTGAAAAAATTTTTGTTGGATGTTGATGGAAGGAAAGCGAGAAGAATACAAAAAATGAGCGAGTTTTGTGAGGGGTAATATTACCGAAAAAGGAATAAATAATTGCATGACGAACGTGAATTGAAATAAAGTTAAGTTTCAATAACAAGTAAAAAGTGACGAGGGGAGGGAAGATATTGACAAATTAACGATGATATAATTTTGCATAAAATTATATTAGGTAAAAAAGTCACACAAGCGACTGTCCACTCTAAATTATTTAATCACTTTTGACGAATCGTGATTGGTTAGAACTCGGGGATTTACCGTGTGTTGCGATTGTGATGTAACGGTACTGGATTAAAAGTATTAAAAGTACTACTTTTTTACATATGTACCTAACTCAAAACCAAAATAAAAAAATAAATATTCATGGACATTTCACACAACGTCCTCTGGTCCCAAGCTAAGCTTATATGCTTGTGTTATGGGTACCAGAATACGGATATAATACATAAACTACTTTTCTTTTGTAAATACATACTTATAATACAATAGTAAACACCCAGACGCAGTAGGTACAAACATTTGTATGACAATTAAAAACATCACACAAATGATTGTCCTGACCGGGAATCGAACCCGAGACCTCATGATCGGCAGTCCGTTATATGAACCACTACACCACGAGGCCCGTCTAAAAAATATGATGTGTTTAGTTTGTGAAACATCGACAGTGCTGCCTAGAATTTAAATAAGATCAACGATAAGTTCTTTTCATACAGTAACTGCGCCCACAAATTGGGCGTTAGTTTAATAATCAGGGTTGTATAAGAAAAGAAATTTAAAAATAATATTTTTTTTGTAAGAAATTTTAATTGTTTTTAGGGTTCCGTACCCAAAGGGTAAAAACGGGACCCTATTACTGAGACTTCGCTGTCCGTCCGTCCGTCCGTCCGTCCGTCCGTCCGTCCGTCCGTCCGTCCGTCTGTCACCAGGCTGTATCTCAAGAACGGTGATAGCTAGAGAGTTGAAATTTTCACAGATGATGTATTTCTATTGCCGCTATAACAACAAATACTAAAAATAAAATAAAATAAATATTTAAGGGGGGCTCCCATACAACAAACATGATTTTTTTACCGTTTCTTGCTCGATACTAATAACGTTTCCTTATATTGCATAGATAATGGTACGGAACCCTTCGTGCGCGAGTCCGACTCGCACTTGACCAATTATTTCTAATTGATTTATTAAAATTTAATTGTCATCGTACAAATATACATGGCTTAAATATATATATATATAGTCCTCCTCATCGATTTCGATGACGGCGACCTGAGCTATAAAAGGAGATAACAGTACTATAATACATTGAGTCAGTATTACTGATTCCTAGCATGAGCTCTGATGTGGCTCGCTAGGCCAAACTTTGTTTTAAACACTTTATCGCACAGCTGGCAATAAAGTTGCCCTGCGGCGTTAAGGGCGTATGTATAAGAGGGCTTAGGCCTTTTCTTGCGGATTTGACGATTTGTGTCAAGTGTAGCGAGTCGATGATCCTCGTACGTTTTAACTCCTTTGTGGATGGTGGATCGCCATAAAGACCTTTTTGAGGCAAGCTCCTCCCATGAGTCAGTTTTAATATTGCATGCCTTCAGATGCCTTTTGAATACATCCTTGTAACGCAAATGTTGACCACCGTGTTTCCGCTTCCCCTCTGCCATCTCGGAGTAAAAGACAGCTTTAGGTATACGGTGATCAGTCATGCGGTGGACGTGTCCGCACCATCTAAGCTGTCGCTGCATAAGCAGGGCCTCCATGCCATGCATCCCAGAGCGACGGAGAACCTCAGTATTAGGGACTCGGTCCTGCCATTTGATCTTCATAATCGCTCTCAGACATCTCAGGTGGAACGTGTCAAGTTTCTTAATGTCTGGTTTGTAAAGGCACCATGTTTCTGAACCATATAAAAGAACGGGTATTATTAGGGCCCGATAAACGCCAATCTTTGTTTCTAATTTCAAGTCATGCGATCTCCAGACACGACCAGAAAGTCTTCCGAAATTGGCAGCGGCTTTAGCGATGCGACAAGGTATTTCGGCAGCCAATGTATTATCGTGCCTTATGTTACTTCCGAGATATTTAAAATGCGTCACTTCCTCCAGTGGCTTCCCATCCAGATATAGAGTCGCTCTATCAGCTTCGTATCCCCTTGGTGGCTGCTTGAGAAGTTGGGTCTTGGATGCATTGATAACAAGGCCGAATCGTTGACATGATTCGTGTAATGCATCAACATAACTCTGAAGGTGTTGCATGCAGTCAGACATGAGGCATACATCGTCAGCATACAACATCTCCAAAATTGATACATTCTTCACCTTGGTCTTGGCTCTAAACCTAGAGATGTCGAACACACCCTTATCTGACCTGACCCTAATTTGAATTTGGTTGCTACAATATTGCAGTGCGTCTCTCATAACAGCTGCGAAGTACATGGCAAAAAGTGTGGGTGCCATGACGCATCCCTGCTTGACCCCACTAGAAATCCGGATCTCCTCGGAGAGTTCACCTTCGTGTTGGACTTGGGCTATCATATTATTATGGAATTGACGAATCAGATTGATAAACTTCTTCGGACACCCAAACTTCCGGTGAACAAGCCATAGGGCCTCACGTGGAATTCTATCAAACGCTTTTTCCAAATCAACAAAGCACATGTATAAAGGTCGACAATGTTCGAGACTTTTCTCCTGAAGCTGCCTTAAAACCGAGATTGCATCGACCGTGCCTCTGCCAGGCCGGAAGCCGCATTGACTCTCAGGTAAGTGTGCCTCTGCTACATCACTTAATCGGATGTTAATTATATGGGCAAGAACCTTCCCAGCACTAGAGAGGAGTGATATGCCTCGGTACGAGCTGCAATCGGACACATCTCCCTTCCCTTTGTACAGCTTACAGATCACTGCATCTCTCCAGCCCTTTGGGACCTGTTCATTTTCCCATACCCTTAAGACCAGTTGATAGAGCCTTTTAGCGATGTTGTTGCCACTATATTTATAAACTTCGCCTGGAAGTTGGTCAGCGCCAGGTGTTTTGAAGTTTCTGAGACGCTTAATTGCATTCACAAATTCTCCATAGGTTGGTGGGTCGTCTAAATTTTGATATACTGGTTGGTCCTTCAAGGATTCAATATAAGAAAGATCTAAATTGAGCGTAGTTGGATTGAGGACGTCATTGAAATGCTCCGCCCAACGTTTTGTTACGGCGATTTTGTCCGTAATTCGATATTGTCTATCTTTGGAGTACATTGGAGCAGCTTTGCGTACTCGTGGTCCAAAAATAGTTTGAATACCCTCAAAAAACCGTCCAGTTTGGTGAGTATCAGCGTAGTACTGTAATTCAGCAGCTTTCTGCTTCCACCACCTGTCCTCCAGTTCTCGAATCCTCGCTCTTAGCTTCAGTTGAGCATCCTTTTTGTAGTGTGCAGCCTTCGTCTTAGCACTGAGCTCTTGCCTATACCTCACCACCAGTGCTCCGATGTCACTGTCCGAAGCATCAAACCAATCTTGGTTTTTCTTTTGCTTTTTACCAATAATATTTAAGGCACAAGCACGGAGATGTTTAGACAGTGTTTCCCACTCACCATCCATAGAGGCAGAGTCAGTCGTCAGTGATGCACAGTCAGAAAACCTTTCGTCGAGTGTTTTGCCCAGTTCCGGAGATGTGATAAGCCTCGAGAAAGCTAGTTTAGGTGGAATATCATGAGGTGCACGCCGTGGAGTTTTTAGCACGAGATGCATCTTTGATCGAATAAGGCGGTGGTCAGTCCACCCCATTGCGCCGCGCATTGCTCTTGTTATAACAACATCGCGAACGTCTTTTCGGCGGACAATGACGTAATCTAAAAGATGCCAGTGCCTAGATCTCGGATGCATCCACGAGGTTTTGTATTTGTCTGCAAGCCGGAAAAATGTGTTAGTGATGCTTAGATCGAGTTCAGCGCACAGCGATAACAATCTGAGCCCATTATCGTTACATTTTCCGACACCATGTTTGCCGAGAACTCCATCCCAGAGTTGATGGTCAGTACCGACACGCGCATTAAAATCTCCCATAAGGATAATTTTATCATGCCTTGGGACACCTTCAAGGATTTGACGTAGGTTTTGGTAAAATGTCTCCTTGTCCTCGTCCGGTGACGGTAGTGTTGGAGCGTAGGCACTAATAAGATGGACATATTTGTTATGCGCAATTGGAAGGCGTAAAGATATGAGACGATCATTGATACCCTTTGGCAGTTCACTGAGATGTTTAGCCAGACCATTGCGAACAGCAAAGCCCACCCCACTACCCGCTCTATCAGCCGCGGGACGTCCGCTCCAATAATATGTATAGCCGCCGAGATGTTCTTGCAGCTCTCCACTATCACTCATATGAGTTTCACTGAGAGCGGCTATATCGATCCCGTATCGACCCAGTTCTCGTGCTATAAGGGCCGTTTTTCTTTCTGGACATAGGTTTCGTTCATTATCTAATAGGGTTCGCACATTCCAAGTGGCAATGCAGAGTCGTTTGAGCTTTAGACTTAATCGTTTATGTTTCTGTATCTTCTGACCGCGTGTAGTCGATGTCCAGGTCCCCGCGGTTAGGCACCTAGATGATGTTTGAGTCGGACTATGTTTAGGCCACCTTTTCTAGGCCCCTCCTCTGTGCAGAGGAAAGCAGAGCGATCCTAAATAGGGCTGCTTTGTCACCAGTCGTGCTGCCCACCCCAGAGTCCCGACTCAATCGACTCCGGGATCGACCACTCTCTCCTGGCCGCCTACGTGCAGGGTGCTAACTAAGGCCTCGGCACATCGATACCTTAACCTCACCGTCAACACCCCATCGCCGCAGGACTTTTTTTTCGTCCGGTACGAATAGCTAGGGTCATCTGCGCGTGAACTTATTTATAGTGGACAAGCGGTTGCGCGGATGCAGATCCACTCTCTCGTCCCTCCCTCTGTGATCCAATGGACCGGGTATCCGGTACAATCGGCAGAGATAAGGATGCAGCGAAAGACCGCAAGTCACAACATAGATCCTGACAAGCGCCCTTAAGGTGTTTCGCACTACCTTGCTGCCTTGGTAGTCAATAAAAAAGTATCATAACAAGGCAGACTTTGTGTTTATTATTGGGGATCATCCAATAACTACTCTACAGATTTAAGTACGAGTAGCCCCTTCCCAAGGTTTAGCCCACTAACGTGGTTTACCGGGGTGTGGCCGCTGTGACTACAGCTTCTTGGAGCCACTAGGGAAGAGATTGTGAAGGTTTATTTTTACGGAACACTCCACTACACCCATGGCTTAAATAATGTAGCATTGAAAGCATACTATAGTATTTCCGTTTCACGTTGTATATGGGTATTGTAGTCCCCCGTTTTCTTCGTGGATATTGTCTCCAGAGGAACCATTTTTTTCTCAGTGTCCAGGTCTTATAATAATATATCTATGCTTCTATCAAAACATAATAACTAAAAGAAACAATATAACCATCCAAAAATCCCGTTTTTTTTGGTTTTCTTTAGATAAAGTTGCAGCGTCTATCACACAAATTTGGTAGGTTTTACCAAAAAAGGTGATAGAAGCATAGATATACTCTTCATCTAGATTATAGTCATCAGTTCATCTATATATAAATCGGTATAATTTTTACGAATAAAACAGGGGACTACAAAAAGTCTTTTTTCAAAGATTTTGTAGGTAATATCTCCTTCAGCTATATTTGTCCCTTTCAGCGCGGCGCTCGGGAATGGGGATAGCAATACCTAAAGCAAATACCTAAATTAGGAGTACAGTACCCTCTTAATGTGTGGGACGTTACTGATCTTTAGAGAGAGTATGAATATTTAGTCTATAAGCACTCGGAATTATTAGAGAATTTTTTTTATATGTAAAATATGATCATCCGAAATATGTAATAAGCTTAGCTTAGGACCAGAGGAGAAAATAGTCTTGATTATTTATTGATTTATTTTCTTTATATTGCAGAACAGAATGGTTGGATAACAAACACGTGGTGTTTGGTCATGTAATCTCAGGGTTGGATGTGCTCAAGAAGGTTGAAAAATACGGTACTAAGGGAGGCTCTGTTACTTCTAAAGTTACAATCACTAATTGTGGAGAATTACAATAATAGTTGATTATTGTGTGTGTTTTATTAATATAACAAATAAATAAATAATATATTAGAACTAGAAGCGTTTACCGCGTAAAATACGCGGCGTAAAATAATCGAAAAATGTTATATAAAACCGGTTTTAAGAACGAATGAATGAATTAGGTACAATAGGCTGTCTATCACAAATATTACAACCTCTTACAGACAACCGTGAAATGGAGTCGATTTAATGTAAGCGAGGGTATATTGTGGTGTACCTAGAAACCTACGAACAAACTTTTATAATAAAACAAGGTGTTATAATATACTTTTTAATATTTTTCTTGGAGAGAGTGGTTCAATATGATGCCCTTTTTAATTAACACGCTTTTATAAGTTCGGTATGTATCTATCAATGTATTAATCTATGTAACGGAGTCTTTGAAAGCGATTTTCACCCACTTGCAATAGTCGGATTGATTTGAAATTTCGCACACATATCAAGGACCGATGAAAATGCAATAAGTAGATTTTTATATAATTTATTAAAGTTTGGTATATATTAGCAGGGAAGGGACTAAATAACTATAAACGCGCTTGAAATTGCGGGCATTAGCTAGTTTGCTAAATTAATTAAATAAATGTTAGCCGGGATCTCATACTATTACTACGAAGAAAATCTTAAACAAAGTATCTCATACAATGTTTTAGTAGTTAAAGTTACTCGTGAGCAATAAAATGTTCCAACAAAATAAACTGTTGTCGCAGCAGGTGTTGATAAAGTAACATTGTCACTTTAGTGCATCGCTATCTTAGAGCTTTAAAATTACAGGGGCAGTTAAACTCATTGTTTGCTTTGGCAAATACTAACTGATATCTCCAACTTCGTACGCGTGGAATTTGTGTTTATAGATCTTTATTACTCAGAGAACAATTACAGTTCACTTAAAAGAGTATTATACATTTTACAAAATATTAAAATTGTGGAGCATTAGTTCGATAAAAACACATTCAAATACTCGAAAAAGAAAAAAAAACAGATGTGGTGTCGTGAGACACCAGGTAGGAACGAAGTTCCTTCGGCTAATGTAGAATCGACACAATTTGCAAAAAAAGAAAGAGAAAGGTATTATACACTACTCGCTTGTGTATACGACTGCCGCGCCTGCGCACGTCTTATTTAATGGTTTTATTCCACGGACTTTTTTCCACGGCCTTTTTTCCACGGAATTTTTCTTACGGTTTTACTATCACATTTTTTTCAGTTCGGTCGCGCAGCAAAATCCTAACCAAAACCCTATCTCCTCCAAGCCTGCCGTAAGGAACTTCGTTCCAAAAACATCTTAAAATCTAGGTGCCATAATAAAATTAAGTCTAATTCAAAATATATAAAATATAATACGGTGCTGTAAATACTATATTCTAAACTAGAGTATAACAAATAAGGTGAGTAAACTAACAAATTATGTAAAACAGCCATCATCTTGAACCACTCTGTCTATTAAAAAACTACATCAAAATCTTTTGCGTAGTTTGGAAGATAATTATGAGCTCACATAGGGACTTATATAAAAAAATATTGATTTGTAATAAGTAAAGACACTGCCGCATCGAAAACGAAAACGTCACTTTATTGGATGCCACGTAAGTCCAAAATCGCCTCACGCACACTTATACACGACAGTGTCCGTACATAATGAGTATGATCATTGTTCTCGTACCCTTTTCAGCAGGGGTCGCCTTATAGTGTTAGGTTACTGCTGTTGGATTAACGCTCTAAGTTCGATGTAGTTGTCTACTTGGGATATAACGTCAATGTATCTGGAATTAAAGTCATGAGTGTTTGGTTTTATAGTGCTGGATAGACTAAGAATATGTTACATAAAACATTACTTCAATCACTCCTGAGATTGGCAAACAACGTCCCTTTTCCGGACCAACATAGAAAACTAGTGTAAGGTAAATACTAAAATGTACCTTGTATGGTACCTTGCTGGTCCTATATTTTGATATCTAACGTCAAATTAGTACCTAATAGGTAGCGAATAAACCGGTCAAGTGCGAGTTGGACTCGCACACAAAAGGTTTTTCGTACCTACCGTCATTATCATATTAATGGTACCTATATGTCCGTGTGGTGACGGATTAAGAATACAAGTGTCACCACCCCATCTCCTACCCAGGGTGCTGTAGAAGTCAGCTAAGGGATATTGTATACAGATAACATCCTCTGTGAGAGACGGAAAACTCGAAAATAAACCCTGTGCCAACACGCCTGGTCAGCGCGGCACAGTAGACCATAATCCCTCCCAATGTGGAGAAGGCCCGTGCCCAACAGTGGGACGTTAATGGGCTGGAGAAGAAGAAGAAAAAGATATGGATAGGAAGATGGTGATGGGTGTTTTTTGCTATGGAATCAATTGTTATACACAAACTGAAATTTTCAGCTCTCAAGCTACCAGCGTTCCAGAGATGACGGGATCCCTAACAATGGGATAAGGGCAGGATAGTGATGATTATGAGTGAGAATTTCTTGTTGTAACATCGACTGATACAAACAAATCGAAACTTTCAGCTCTCTAGCTACCACTGTTCCTGAGATACGGCGTGGTGAAAAACGGACTGTCGGACAGCGGCCCCAGTGATAGGGTCCCGTTTTACCACTTCATTACCTTTTCGTTACCTTGATCAGCGCGACATATGTTTTTTTTTTAATCGTGTCGAGTCCTAATTCTTTCTGCCTGATGGTAAACGGTAATTGACTTTTGGAAGGTAAGCTGCACCAACTATTTATGCAACCCTTATTTTTTTTTTATGTGCCTATAGACAGTTTAAGCCTCGGGGAACACAGACATCGGCAAATTATTCCAGTGGAGAACCGTGTATTCTTTTGTAGACCAAACACCGTCCCAATAGGGAGGCCAGTGTCCAACAGTGGGTTATTTTGGAGCTGAGAATTAGCAGAAAACAGGCTGCTGCTCCTACAGTAGTACAAAAGTAATAAACTTACTATTTATACCTTTAAATGAAAGCTTGTAAAACACTTAAAAAGTTGCCACTTGCCAACATTGTGAACCATTCCTATCCAAGTTAATTTATTATGCATATACCCACAGAAGTACCATAGTACAAGTATGCCTATGGCATATAGGTACCTTTAAAAAGTTTAACTTAAACCAATGTTGCTTTCATAATTTTATGATGTCTTCACAACTTAAGATGGAATGTTTGATGTCTCTCGTTATGCAGGTCTTCATAAATTTCAGAAAGTTAGCAAAAACTTCTTAACTTTTTGCGACTGACTTCTGAATATTATTACGACATTAATAGACCGAAATTCGAGAGGCGAATCCTTTGACTTATTTTTTTAGCGATGAAATGTATTGGATAAGGTAGTTTATGTACGTATTTGTAAAAATTAAAATTAAATAAACAGGGCAATTTTTGCACCAGACTTTAAGATCAAGTTGCTGAAAAACGGCCAACGGGGCAGAGTTGCGGGTATTTTTACATTGATGTTATGTACAAAGACAACCTTATCCAATACATTTCAAGGCTGGGAAAATAAGTTAAAGGATTCGTCCCTCGGGTCTTGGTCTATAAAGACTCATATTTATGTAAGAAAAAATTTCTTCAGACTGTGTTGATTGCGAGGCGACAAATTATTTACTTGATAGAACTTTTGAAAGCTTTTGAATATGTGAATATGAAATTTTAAACTTATCAGGTAATTTGCCAAGAAAACTTCTTGAAAGTTATTATTTGACAGTAAATCAGAGTGATTTGCTTTGGCATTAAAAATACGAATACTAATCTTAAAAAATTCGAAATATTTATGTTTTAAGAGTTTTTCATATCTTCATAACATGTACCTACCTCTCTCTCTCCAGCCCATTCACGTCCCACTGTTGGGCACGGTTTGTTCATGTGTCATTGTGATGCCATTGTGATACCGGACTCGGGGCCCTGGCGTGTTGGCGTAGGGTTTGATTTCGAATTCTTTCACAGATTTTCTTTTTTTCGAATATTAATAATAATAATAATAAATATTCATGGACATTTCACCCAGCGTCCTCTGGTCCCAAACTAAGCTTGCTTGCTAATTAATGCTTGTGTTATGGGTACCAGAATACGGATAGAATACATATACTACTTTTCTTTTGTAAATACATACTTATAATACATAGAAACACCCAGACGTAAAAAAACCGACGAAAAAATTAAAATTGATAGTGTCGATAACACAATTCGGCAATGTTAACAGAACTTTTTTATTAGAAAATCTATATAATATTAGACTAACGATTATAATGAATAAAAAGGTGCACATTGAAATAGCTAATTAATCAAAATACGCCATTGTTGTTTTAATGTTTTAGTTAAGTTTAGAATCATATAGAATTATTGGTACCGGTGTTTCACTAAGCAACTACGAATATTTTACACTTGTATAGTTATACATATATCTGTATATCTGTATCTATTACATAGTAGATCACAATAACACCATGTCAAAGACGAGAAAACTGAATTTAATATTTTCTTTCTTTGAGCTCATTATTCATCTTTACATATTATAAAACATACGTCGTTATTTTTGTATGTATGTCCCTATGTGAGCTTAAACCTTTTAAAGGCACGCAACGGATTTTGATACCGTTTTGTTTAATAGATAGAGTGGTTCAAGAGGATGGTTTTCTATATAATTTGTTAGGGTTTGATTTTTAGATTCGACGTGTACGAAGTCGCGGGGAAAAGCTAGCAAATATTATAAAGTAGTCTGTAGTAGCACTTGCGAATCATTAATAACAAGTTTCAAGGAAAAGCTCAGAGTTAAAATGATAAATTAATTGTTGAAGAAAGTGCCACGTATAAGTAAAATTAAATAAAATTTTGAGCGTCGACATACATAGGTATATTATTCTCAGATGTTATTAAATGTGGTATCTGTTTATTTTATTAATTTGTATATAATATTTCTGTAATCTTTTTTGTATTCTGGTTTCTAGTTACTTGTTATTGCAGCGGTTTATATGATACATCACCATCAAAATTTTTAACTATATAGCTATTACCGTTTATGAGATACAGCCTTTTGCCAGATGTACTGACGGGGGATAGTGGATTATCACTATTATCAGTAAGTCTTCTTCTTCGTCACTTCCTCATGTCTGAGGGTCGTGACCACCCTGGTCAAAACTGTGCACCAACTCCCTCCAGGCGTCGCGGCTTTCAGCGTGTCTGTTAGCAGCAGGGATGCCGGTGTTCGTGGCCTGTTTGACGGTATCAGACCATCTCATCGGTGATCTGCCTCGACTCCTCTTGCCTTCCACGTGACCTACGACTATCAGTATTTTTTTTTTTTTCCGAAGTACTTGAGGAGTCTGCATAGCGATGGTCGATAGACGAGTTCTGATATTTAGCTCGCTAGATACATTAGTACGTCGGACCGTTCAAGGAATCCTTAACATTCGGCGCCAACACCACATTTCGAATGCATCTATTCTTGAGCTTTGTAAGTCCAGGTTTCGGAGGCGTACAGAAATATGGAGAAGACAAGGGTGCGCATAAGGTTCATCTTTGTATTCCTTTTAATACTTCGGTTTCTCCAGATCTTCTCCAGCCGTTCTACTGCCGAATTCGCAATTTGAGCCCTCCTCATGACTTCCCTCTCACAGTCACCGTCATTTGTTATTAGTGATCCTAGGTAAATGAACTCCTGGACCTCATCCAGGTCCCGCAAGTCATATGTTCGTGGTAATATTCCAGATCTGTCGACAAACATCAACTTGGTTTTCGCGCGCTTAATGTGAAGTCCGTAACCTCTGCTGACATCTTCCACTCTCATAAGAAGTTCGCCTATTTCTTGTTCTGAGGCTCCTATGATAGTGGTGTCATCAGCGAATCTGAGGTTATTAATTCGGTGGCCCCCAACTCGAACTTCCCAATCTTCAAGTAAAATCCTCATAATATGTTCTCCTATGAGATTAAATAGCTGTGGGGAGAGGATGGATTATCAGTAATAGGGTACCGTTTTTTTGGTAAGTATAAGCCTTAGAAGTAAGATGAAATAAAAATAATTTTATTCAAAGGTTTACACAATGCACAGTAATAAAAAAATATTATTAGATTTTTTATTTGCCAACAAATGTAGAGACGAACATGTAAAGGTATTTTCGTTTTCTACTCAACATTTTCCAACAGTTGTGTGATTTGTTTATTCAAATCGACGCTCTTTAAATATTCTGTTGCGATAATAATATATTTTATTCTTTTCAACTCAAATTCCATAACTTTGATTGCACTGTGAAGAGCTATATTCAGATATTTATTTATTACGTAAATATGCATTAGTCTAAACTTAATTTATAATAGTTAGTTCTCTATAACATTGTCACAGTGTTTGATCTCGTATATAATTTAAAATTCTGTATAAACAATCGAAACAAAATCAACTTTTATTGACTGCAAGATGTTTCGTGGCTTTTTCCTCTGCTTGGTACAATTAACTACATTAATTTACACACGAGATTATTCTACGGATAATATAATTAATGAGAATTTACGAAGAAGAAATGTAATACCATTGAATTATATTAATAATCCTTATGGAAATGGAAGACGTTTATATAATGAAGAAAATGTATATTATAGGAAAACGAAAAATATTCGTCAGAATTTACCTATTGATAGGAGATTTGAGGTATTTATTAGTTTTATTTAGTTGCTATAAATCTCATTAACATAAAGCAGGGGAGTTTTTAATGCGATTGGATAGCCTTAGTGTTGTCCGTGTGGTGACGGATTAAGAATACAAATGTCACCACCCCAATTCTTCCCCAAGGTGCTATAACAACCAGCTAGGGAATATTATAAGCAGTTAACATCAACTGTGAGAGATTGAAAATTCGGAAATATAATAATATACCTTACGCCAACACGCCCGATCAGCGCGGTATAGTATGTCGACCAAAAGCCCTCCCAAAGTGGAGGAGGCACATGTCCAGCAGTGGGACAGTAATGGGCTGGAGAGAGTCTTGCATAGTAGTTGTCTGTGTGGTGACGGATTAACAATACAAGTACCACTATCCTCCCTAAGGAGCCGGTAAGGGTAGCCCCAAGTAAGAGCCACCTAAGGGATTTTATAAACGGTTATGGCCTAGTTAGTGCGGCCTACTCTTCTCTAGGCCTCTCTCGAAGTCCTTTTACCTAAAAAAAATGAATTAGTAGATATAATTATTCAACATAATTGCCATTAAATCCATGGGGATTTAATGGCAATTATGTTGAGATAAATGGAGATTATTGAAAGTTTATGAAAGGATTGTTTTAACTTTTTACACGAGGCGCAAGCCTTTAATTAACTTTATTACAGCTGTCAGAGCTGCAAGGAAGAGACGCTAAGTTACCTGATAACCTCGACGCGTTAGAAGAACTACAAAACTGATTAAGATGGATACCTGTTGCGTACGGTACGTTAACAAGCTTATTTTTTAGTGTCCAGTGTCAATTTCAAGTTTTTAGCTACCACTGTTCATAAAATATTGCCTGGTGATCTAGTGACAGACGGATGGATAGCGAACACTCCGTAATTGGATTTCCATTTTATCTCTTAGTATGGAGCCTTTTGAAGGAAAATAAATTGATTTGTTCTAATATAGAAACTAGCTGTTTTTCGTACGAGTGGAATTTAAAAATCAAGCAATAACCAATTATACAAAAAAGCCTTCCTCTAAAACCACTCTATCTATTAAAAAACCGCATCAAAATCCGTTCCGTTGGTTTGAAGATATAAGCTCACATAGGGACATACATACAAAAATAACGACTTTGTTTTATAATAAGTAAAGATATTCTCTTTGCAGATCAACAGCCTAATATGGTGTACGTAGGAATATAATAGAAACGAAGCGGATGTTTAATAAAGATACAACTAAAATCTGTTGCGTGTTTTTGAAGATTTAAGCTTACACAAGTACATAATATACAAAAATATTTTTGTATATAAGTAAAATTGCCGCCCACTGCTGGACACAGGTAGGTCTCTTCCAATTCGTCGTTAAAAATAAAGCCTTTATCTACGAAGCTCTCATTCACGTTTGTTTCGTTACCTTGAAACTCCTAAGAATCCACGAGATAAAAAATGAACACTTAAACAATGTAATTTAAAGGCATTTTTATGAAGTAAAACAACAATAAGATACTGAAACTTAAGTGTTATCGCGACTACTTATTTTGTAAAAATAAAAAGAGATTGATACCAATTCTAAGTGCACAACTTAACTGAAAATGAAAACAAGGATTGCGTATTTTGATTATTTGGCTATTTTGTTGTGCACATTATTATTAATTAAAATCTTTCTATGATATACAGATTTTCTACTAAAAAAGTTCAGTCAACATTGCCGAGTTGTGTTATTACTATCAATTTTCATTATTTAGTTAAGTCGTGCACGTAGAATCGGTGCCACTGTTTGCAATTCTGTTTATATATATATCTCTCTCTCTCCAGCCCATTTACGTCCCACTGTTGGGCACAGGCCTCCTCAACTTTGGAGGGTTTGTGGTCTCCTGTGCCGCGCTGACCAGGCGTATTGGCACAGGGTTTATTTCGAGTTTTCCGTCTCTCACCGAGAGGGTGTTATTTGTGTGCAATATCTCTTAGCTGACTTTTACAGCACCCTTGGGAGGAGATGGGGTGGTGACACTTGTATTCTTAATCCGTCACCACACGGACACATAAATAAAATACATAAATAAAACTAAATCATAACAATCTTTTGTTATTATCCATCCATCCCTCCATCAACCTATCTCCGTCCACTGCTGGACGTAGGCATCCTCCATCGAACGCCACAATGCGTGTTAATAAGCACACACATCACAGCTTGGTTATTATATGCTTATTTATATACCAGCTAACCCGGCAAACGTTGTTTGGAGGGGTTTGAAAAACAACTGTACTAAAGAGCAGTACCAATTACTTGCTAAGCGATATTCGCACTTGACATCAGTCGATACATACAATTATCAAACGCGGGAATCGAATACGTGACCGTAAGACCTCGAATGTTACTTATTCTACGTACAACCAGGTTGCAGAATGAACTTCCTGCTGTGGTTTTTACACAAGACTATTATAGCTTGGGGCTCTTCAAAAAGGGCGTTTACCGATTCCTATAGGGTCGGCAACGCGTGAGTGATACCTGTGTCCACGACGATAGGCTACCGTAATCGCTTACCATCAGGCGAGCCGTATAGTTGTTTGTCACACTTGTAGTATTAAAAAATATGTTTTCACGCTATTTGAGCATTTTTCCAAACATTCTTGTAAAGTTGCTGTTAAAATCTAATCAACATTGGACTATGTACTGAACTCACTCAACTTAAGGGCCTACATCAATATTATCGTCGACATGTACCTATTAACACAGCTAATAAGTATAGAAAATGAAGAATTAGGGATATTTTTTTTGTTTACTCAAAATCTACTAAATATATTTTAATTCTGGTTTACGTGTTTCTATATATAATAGTTACTTATGTTTTGAAAGTTATTTCATTAGTTAATACGCGATAATAGACCGACAATTAAAAAAAAAATAAAAAATGAGAGCGGTTGTTTCGCTAAGATTTTCTATCGAGAAAACTTTTATCAATCGCGTTTCTGAGTTTATGCGATCCTAGAATAAATATTGAAAAAACATATACTTAAAAATTAGAGCTCTAGCCATTCAATATAAAGAAAAAATGAAAACTTCGTACGTAGAAAAATGCACGAAGCTATTTTGGTATCCTCTTAATGCTTAATACTTAGTTATTAAGGGAAACACATGGGCTTTAATTAATTTTCAACGTGTTAACTTTAGGGATAGGCTGTTAATGGCACCCGCAAATAAATTTAAACATACGCACAACCTAAGTAATGTAAAGGTTTGTTGTAATACATTTATTATTATTTATATAAACTTACCTTATAAAAACTACTTTTTACGGTTATAGACGCGTATGTGTTTCTCCGTGTGGAGACGGATCAAGAATACAAGTACCCCATCTCCTCCCCATGGGTGCTGTAAAAGTCAGCTGGTTATATTATAAAATCCTCTGTGAGAGACGGAAAACTCGTAAATAAACCCTGGGCCAATACGCCTGGCCAGCATGGCACAGTAGACCATAATTCCTCACAAAGTAGCGGAGGCCCGTGCCTAACAGTGGGACGTAAATGGGTTGGAAAAAGAGAGAGACGCGTGTATTTATTTTAATGTTTAGCCCGACGTTTCGGAGAATATGCAGTCACTATGGTCACGGGTAAGACTCATACATATCCGTATTTAAAAAGTACTCTTATTTAAACAAATGAGTCGCGCAAGTGTTAAAGAACATTAACTTACTATATAGTTTTGTTTTATTAAAAACATGTTACGGTTCAATTTTTGTATGTTCTTTAGGCCCTACACTAGAAGTAGTACTACTACTACTCTCCCCGACCGATTTCGGTCATGGCGTCCTCTTTGACTCCTTGCTTATTTACTGTCGTTGATGTACTCGGATGTGGCTGACATAGCCAATTTTATTATTAAGTGTACGCGCACAATGCAGACAGATGAGCACACCATTGCAGTAATTTTAAGTTATAGCACAAGGTGGACGTGCCTTTAAAGCATCGCGTCGAGCATCCAGTTCGGAACAGCGAGTTACCTCAAAATTTTTGATTTTGTCCTTTATCAGAGACCTCCATTCCCCTCTGCAAGCGGCTGCTTGGCCCCACTCTAGAGGTATAATGTCGCGCTTCGTCACTAGAAATACCTGTGTTTCAGAACCCAGCGTTTACCTAAGTTGTGTAATGCTAAACTTAATTCTAAAAATTTAATTACAAATTGCTGTTATAGCTTCGCCAGCAGTAAACAATCTGTGACAATTTCAACGCCCTAACTATGACGGTTCGATGAAGCCTAAGTACTAATTATAAAACTTTGGGAAGGATTATGGTCTACTAATCCGCGCTGGCCGAGTGAGTTTAGTTTCCGATAGCTAGCTTTTACAGCACCTTGGGGAGGAATCGGGTGGTGACACTTGTATTCTCAATCCATCATCACACAGACTTAAATAAAAAGAGAAATAAAGTCTTTAATCATTCATATTTACATGACATTTTTACACACAAACTCTTGAAAAAAATATACTCAAATTTTATTACTTTCATTTTCCTTGTTTGCGGCATGTTGTTTTTATACGTACCTACTCTATTTATTTTAACCTTTTAAATTCGTATCACGTAAACTTTGCACGTGATTATACCGGAAGATAATGAGGTATACATACATACTGCTTTCAACTCTCGTTAACGATATAGCGAGTTTAGTAATATCCTTTTTTTTAGAAGTGATCAGGTTAGTATCAATTCTATTTAATGTAATGTAGTTTGATACACTGAACCTAACCTAACATTTTCAATTACATCCCAATTTTCTTTGCACCGCACACGCTATCATGAAATGATATAAAGATGTTCAGATAAAGATGTAGGTACATAATAATATATATACATAAAGATGTTTATAAGGAGATCAGATAGTGGCGTATTTTGGTGATGCGCTTCATGCAAACAGACAAATCCAGTCTCCAGTCAATCTTTTTGCCCCTAACCCCTCGAAATGAAACAAAGAATTGGAAAATATCTCTGAAAACAAATCCTTCCTATACCTATGTATATAGCAAAGCGCTGTGCAAGTGTTAACAAACCTAACCCAACACGCAGTTGACAAAATGTGGTCGCTATAGTTTTATCACGAGTTATATGCATCGTGCATTTACAAGCTAATATTGCCCGCAACTTCGTACATGTGGAATTTAGCAAAACTTAACAAATTATACAAAAAAGCCATGCTCTTAAACCACTCTATCTATTAAAAAAAATTACATCAAAATTCGTTGCATACTTTTAAAGATATAAGCTCATAATATAGGGACATACAAAAATAACGACTTTGTTTTAAAATAAGTAAAGATGAAGAATAAAAAAATGAAATCAATTTTAATGTAATTTTAATGAAAGAATTACGTAAATAAGTAAACATTTATGTTTAAAACTGGAACATTACTAATTCGTACGTTGTTAACTTGACCACCATCTGTAAAAAATATGGATCTTAGAATCAAGAAGAATTGAGAACACGCTCGCACTCTACTGTAGTAGCCGATCACATCAAAAACAAAATTCATCTACTCGCTGAAATAATAAATAAATATTCATGGACATTTCTTACACAACGTCCTCGGGTCCCAAGCTAAGCTTGTGTTATACTTGTGTTTGTTAGCTTGTGTTGTGTTGTACTTGTGTTGTGTTTGTGTTGTGTTGTGTTGTTATGCTTGTGTTATAGGTACCAGAATACGGATAGAATACATAAACTACTTTTCTTTTGTAAATACATAATATAATACATAGAAACACCCAGTCAAACGTTTGTATGACAATTATAAATATCACACAAATGACGGGAATCGAACCTGCGATCTCGACCTCGAAATCCGTCAAAAGTGGGTTTTATTTAAATTACGAATCCCGTACAGAATATCATATCGAGGAACTTACTATAAGTATCACTTGACGAGTAATATTGAACAACTTCCATCCAGTTAGGCATATCTTTGAATAGTATATCTGAGTCATCAATCTTCGCATCTGTATAAGAGACAAATAGCTATCAATTACAGAACATCAGGCGTTATTGGAACGTTGTAGATAATTAGCTTAACAATCACTATTTTATATTACGACTGTTAATTATATTTTGGAAATATTTTGTCTTAACAATGAGATTTATATTTTATAAAAAAAAAACTGTCGTTGCATCATTTAAGAATTTAAGACGTAATGAAGATGGTCTCCACTGCTCAAGGTTTTTAAGTTTGTCGCAAATGGACAGAGTCTGTAGGTCCACACGACAATGATAAATACAATTGTTCCCAGGTTGCTGTAAAAGCCAGCTAAGAGATATTGTGCAGGCATAATTTTCTCTGTGAGAGACGTAAATCTCGAAAAAATACTATTTGCCAACATACCTGGTCAGTGTGGCATTGTAGACCATAATCCTGCGTAAAATGGCGGAGGTGCGTGCTCGACTGTGGGACTGGATAACTTACAGCAAAAAACTCATAAGTACACTATTTGTAAATCAGATTTGAAGGAGACCTCTTGCCCAATAGTTAGTATATTAATAGGTTGAGATGTCAGAATGGAAGCTTAGTTTAGGACCACAGTATGTTTTGTAAATTATCCATGAATAAAATCTATTTATAAACTGAACTAGCTGTTGCCCGCAACTACGTATGCGTGGAAATTAGAAAACAAGCATTAACAAATTAAGTAATCTTCAATCACTGTATTTATTGAAAAAGAACCGCATCAATAATCTTGATGATATAAGCTCAGATAGGGACATTCATAAAAAAAATAACGACTTTGTTTTATAATAAGTAAAGATTCAAGTAAACTAGGTTAAGGGCCTACATCAATATCATCGCCGACACGTACATATTAACACAGCCAGTAGGCACAGAAATGAAGAATTAGGGATACTTTTTCTATTTACTCAAAATCTACTAAATATATTTTAATTCTGATCCACGTGTTTCTATACATAATAGTTACCTATGTTTTTAAAGTTACTTCATTAGTTAATACGCGATAATAGACCGACAAATGAAAAAAATAAAAAATTAGAGAGGTTGTTTCGCCAAGATTTTCTATCGAGAAAACTTTTTTCAATCGCGTTTCTGAGTTCATGCGATCCTAGATCATATATTGAAAAAACATATACTTAAAAATTAGAGCTCTAGCCATTCAATCTAAAGAAACAATGAAAACTTCGTACATAGATAAATGCACGAAGCTATTTTGGTATCCTCTTAAGAAAATAAACTTACATCGGCATTATATGCTGATGGAGGAAAACTGTGTAGCGCATTCAATGGTTGCCGGCTTAGTTCGTGTATTTTTGTAGCTAAATGTGAAATGAGTCCCAACTTTAGTATAAAAAAACAGCAAGACGAAGCCAGGTATGCTGTATTTGACGTGTTGTATCTGAAAATAAATTTAATAGATAGCACATAAAGATTTTTTAAAGTGCGGTGTTCCGTCATCTGAAGGATTTTTATATACCACACAGAGTATATAGGTATGGCTACATCACTCACTCGGCTTGAAGACAAATAAATGTCTACGTGTGCGTGAAATACGTTCTATGTGTGTCTATGATTACACGCCACATGTTAAGTTGATCCATAGACTAATAAAACAGGTCTTCTCTTCCCAATCGAATACTTGTTTTATTGCTTGTAAAACTGACGTTTCTAGTTTGCGAAAACTACTATGTAACTATAGACCAACCATATTATAGTATAACAATATCTTAATAGACCATGAAGAAGGTGTAGAAACGCTAAAGCTACGTGTCTCCAATATTTAACGCGAATACACTATCTGGTTATTCAATGCTTATACCTCCATAAGCATTTTCATATTTTACAGCTTAAACTGAGGCAAATCTCCGTGATTTTCATATAATTTTACACGAGAATAACTATATCCTTGTGTAAAAAAATATGAAGATCAGTATCGGTTAGTAATTTAGTAGGTAATTACATAAACAGCTAAACAATTAACGGAAATCTCGAACAATTACGATGTAATTAGTCATACATTTTGTTTTCATACATAAAATTACTATCAGTAAACTTTTTATGTCACTATAGGTATATATGTTAGGAAATCTTTGCGCTTAATTTATTAATCCTTTATGACTCCTTAATATATTATTATTTTAAGCATACGTACCTATTTTTATGTAAACACTTGGTATAATCAGTTGTTCCAATATAAAAATCACTTCTAGTACTAATTAAATTGCTGAAAATTGTATTTAAAAGATAATTTTATAATCTAGTTACTAAACTACATAAATAAATAAATAAAAACGTGAAATATTTAATACTTTTAGAGTTTAAATAAAACTACTTTTTACGGATTTAGACGCGTATATTTGTTTTAAATTTTGGCCCGACGTTTCGGAGACTTTGCAGTGACCATGGTCACGGGTGAGACAAATATACGCGTCTAAATCCGTAAAAAGTAGTTTTATTTAAGCAGATGAGTCGCGCAAGTGTTAGAAAATATTACTTTTAGAGTGCCGAGCAAAAATTCAAATTAAGTCGAGGAAGGCTACCAAAGTAAGTGGTCCTGCATGCTAGACTAGTGGAAAACCATTATAGTGTGTAGTTAAAAAATCCTCATCTTATTCTCTTTAAGAAAACAAAATAAAGCAGTACTGTACTATTCGTGGTTGATACAAGCACAGATAATAAATATGACGGAGCGACAATTAAAATAAATGAATAAACGAGACAGCTACAGAGCTAATAATCAGTATCGTTTGAGACGTTAGACAGGGCGAATCTCTGCCCGACTAGTTGCTCACTCACAGTAGTGATAAAGAGTTTATACCGGTCATAATCGCGAGTGTATAATTATAAAGTGTGTATTTGTGAGAAAGTGTAAAGTGACGATTGAGAGGCGATGTTTTGTATGAACATCATTATCTTGGTGGTAGAGGCGCAGGTTATAGGGGATTTTGTTGGAGACCTGCTGTGGAACCCTTTTATGTGTGAAAGAGAATGACAGATTGATGTATGAACATTTAAAAGACAGTGTCTACAATTTGTAGACTCATTATAAGCCATAGCAATTCCATTCTCAATTATGTTACTCCGACATCAGAAGTGTGGGATGAAAAACCCGAGAAACAGCTAACTTAAAAGTGTAAAACGCTTAATTGCTAAAATTAAAAGTAAAGATATCATGCAGTCAAAAGTAAAGATATCGTGCAATTGTGCCCTCGTAATAATTAATAGTAGGTTATGCGTATAACAGCGTCCCTACTGATGATTAAAAGTAGTTAAAAGCGTGTCTCCACAAGTGAGTAAAAATTATTATTAATAAATACTTTTAATAGTCGTCATAGTGAGCAAAGAAGGTGATATTTATAGCAGCAACTTGTGACTATGGAACCACATCATCATACTTGGTAAGCAGTATCATTCTTCTAAGAGTAAATAAAAAATAAAAATAAAAACATTTGCAATACGTACCTACTGAGCCGTGGTGCAATAAAATACCAAAATTCGACTAAAATTTCATATTGTTATGACATCTCGTACGCCTAGTTCATGTTCGCATTAAGAAAATAAAACGTCACGTAACAAACCTAACTTTATTGTAAAATTGCTCAATACACAGATTTAAAATACACTTTTAATATTGCTTTGATTATTATTTTCAAAGAAAGATTGATAAAAACAAGCCACAAGTACTCACCCCGTGTTATAACTGCGTAATTAAAATTTATTCACAATGCTTTTTGACTTCACTTATCTCTTTCCATAAAACTACTCAATTTGTTTAAAATATTATCACAAAACAGTTAATTGATGGATCACCACATATTCAGTACACTCGTTATAAAAAAACAATGTTCTCTGGTTCTCTTTTAACACTGAATAAGTTTCACAATAACACCACGTAATTTTATCGCTTAGATGCGCTTCGTTCGCAATCAACGTTTTCACTACCGGTTGCTACACTACCGAAATGAAATTTATAATAATATGATTTTGTTGAACTACCGTCATCAATTTTGACTTGGTAGAAAAGTTAACAATTGTGATAAAATCCATGGATTTTGTATTTGACAATTACACACACATTGTAAAATGATAAACAAAGTTGAGAATTTCATTTTGATAACAAAGACATTTCCGTAACTAGAATATAGTACAGCAGTTTTAATCAATTTAAAAATATAGTGCGGTTTTCAATCTTTATAGATAACGTTTTGATTTATTTTAATTTTATCATCGAGATATTGTTCGATTAAGAGTCGAGTCGATTTGTAATAACAAATTATCTGTTTGAAACAAAACAAAAATTGTTTAAACATTAGGTACATTATATTTTAACCCTTGTCTTTTTGAAAGTGATTTATATCGGCTGATTAAAATTATAGTTCTAAATTTCATAACAATTTATGATCTACTGTCAATTATTACAAAAATAAAAATAGTTTTAAAATAAAAAAGTTGTGTGGCACTCGGGGACTGCCGCGGTAAAGCTATTGCATAGCATTGTTTATCGACTTATGCAATTATAATTATTTATTTATTTTATTTGTCTGTCTGTCTGTCCGTTTGTCTGTCGGTCCGTCCGTCCGTCGGTCCGTCCGTCCGTTGGCCCGTCCGTCCATCCGCCTGTCGGTCCGTCCGTTCGTCGGTCCGGCCATCCGTCGGTCCGGCCGTGCGTCCGTCCGTCGGAGTGTCAGGTTATTTTTCGTTACGGAATTTCTGGATTCGGTCTCCATGCTCAAGGCCCGCGATAGAAGCTATGCAATAGCTTAATAAGAAACTAAAAGAAAGTGATTTCCGGTTCGTGATTAATATTTTCACCTCTAAACAATTAATGAAGTCTTTGACGTGTTGACTATTTTTACTGATAGCAATTTTATCAATTATATTACTCCGACAAATATAATAAAAAAAAGTTACAAGGGTAAGTCCCTATAGCTCGGTGGCTAAGAGCAATAGAACGGTATTCCGAAGATCCTGGGTTCGAATCCGACTCATAATAAGTACTTTTCTGTTTTATTTGATTTTTAAAAAAGAATACATATAAAATACACATTTTTGCTGTTTTTCTATAGTTTTTAAGTCTAAATTTGTCACACAGTAGGTATGTTAATAGAATAAGTTATATACTTACATAGTGAAAAAAAATATTTGTTTGAATATATACAACAGATTTTTGATATAGGATAGAAAAATCATATGACTTATACTGTCGTCTATGATAAACACCAATTGTGATATGTTCGTATAGTGGGCTTGTAAAGTAGACCAGCTGGGTAATGTATGTGTTATCTAAAATATTAATTTTTAATGTTAACTAACTGTTGCCTGCAACTTCGTCAATATGGAATTAAGAAAATAAAAAATCTTAACAAATTATACCAAAAATCAAACTAGTTGTGCTACTGGTAACAAACAAGCATATGGCTCGCCTGATGGTAAGCGATTAGCCAATAGACGTTTGCAACACCAGAGATATCACTCGCGCGTTGCTGACTGTAGGAACCTTTTGACGCCCTTTCTGAAGAGGTCCATGTTGTAGTTTTGTAGGAAATCTATCTACTTACATTTGTCTCTTTTTGTTTAATTAATTCATTATAATGCTTAAATCTACTGCTGAGGTAGATACAATTAATCATAATAAAAACATCAGCTAAACTCCACAGGAAATCTGATAGCATATTGAGAACCTGAAAAAATATTTATTACTAGCTTCTGTTATATAATGATACTAGCTGTGCCCCGCGGTGTCTCCCGCGGTAAAAGAACAAACAATATATTCGTTTTTACTATCCCACGGGAACATTGCTTTCTTTTGGGATAAAAACTATAATTTATTTTGATGTATGAGATACATTATTGTAAAATTTCATTAAAATTAATTCTGTAGCTTTTGCGTGAAAAAGTAACAAAGATCTTCACAAACTTTCACATCTATACAAGTAATAAATCTGTAGAAATTTATAACATTACTAGCTGACCCGGCAAACGTAGTTTTGCCATACTAAAAAAAAAGAAAAAAAGGTTTGAAAAATAGATGTTGGCCGATTCTCAGACATACTGAATATGCATGTAAAATTTGAGAAGAATCGGTCAAGCCGTTTCGGAGGAGTACGGTAACTAACACTGTGACACGTGAATTTTATATATTAGATTAGGATTAGGATAGCCTATAGCACTCTCGGGGACTGTGACTTCATATTAGTGAAAAATAATTAAGGATCTGACCACTACTTTCGGAGATAACCCCTTACATACAATATGTATGTACCTCTTTATTAGTGCATAGATATCCCTATCGTCATACACAAGTGCAAAAGAAAATCGGATAATCAGCTGGCGAAGACATTGAAAGGAATTTTTCATCATTTCAGTTGTTTATGAGCTTACATTTAGTTGAAACAAACAATCAAATATTCTCAGTTGACAGTTGTACCGATTATACGTTAAACTTAACTATAATTGAAAATTGATAGTGTTAATAACACAATTCGGCAATGTGAACTGAACTTTTTTATTAGAAAATCAGTGTATTACAGACTGACGATTTTAATTAATAAAAATGTGCACAACGAAATAGCCAATTAATTAAAATACACCATGGTTGTTTTCATTTTTACTTAAGTTTAGTTGTTCACGTAGAATTGGTACCAATGTTTGTATAGAAGTAATATAAGAATACTTACGAGAATAATACCTCCGAATACGCAATTGTAAGCGATGTAATCAAAAAACCACGAGCAAAGAGTCGTAAGGTACGACTTCACATCCATTTCACCTTTTACTTCATACAAACAGTTTCCTATTATTTGCCATGTAAATAAATAATAGAGAGCGCGTTCCACTGAAAAAAAAAACATACTGTTTTCATGGGCTTTGTCCGTCCTCTGGTCCTAAACTAAGCTTATTGCTTCTGTTATGGGTACCAGAATTTAGATATAATACATTGTTTGCTTATACAAAAAATACAGAGGTATTTACGTCCCACTGTTGGGCACGGGCCTCCTCCACTTTGGGAGGGATTATGGTATACTTTGCCGCGCTAACCAGGCGTGTTGGCACAGGGCTTATTTTCGAGGTTTCCAACTCGCACAGAGGATGTTATCTGTTTACAATATCCCTTAGCTGACTTTTACAGCACCCTTGGGAGGAGATGGGGTGGTGACACTTGTATTCTTAATCCGTCACCAGACAGAGAGAAAATACCTAGAAGTAGTTTAATAATTATGAATTAGTTCACTATATTGACAGGCCTCGTGGTAGAGTTGTTCATGTAACAACCTTAACGAGGTCTCGGGTCGATTCCCGCTCGGGAAGATCATTTGTGTGATATTTATATTTGTCATACAAATGTTTGTACTGCGTCTGGGTGTTTTCTATATGTTATATGTGACAAATATCACACGAATAGTTGTCATGTGCAGGAATTGAACCAGTCACCTCGTGAATGGCAGTTATGCAAAGCACTGCACCTTTAAGTTTGAAAGTTAACAAAAATTTTATAAAAATCTTACCAATACTTAGAAACAGTATTGCTGGACATAAAATTTTAACAAATTGCAATGTTTTCTTGTGGTTATATGGAGGTAATTGTATTTCAATCATCTCTATTTGTGTTACCAGCGTATCCCATTTAAGTCCATACCTCATTAGAAAAAGTATTGTCATGTAGTTGCTAGCGGATATTATAACTACAGCTGAAAATTAAGAAAAATTTTTTTTATTAATTATGTACTCTTAACTTCTACAACGGATTAGAAAAGAAATATCATAGAGTGAATAGTTTAAACTGAACTAAAACCAAAATGAGTAGAGTAGGCAAAGACTATAGAGCGCCATTTGCTACGGTCTAAAGACACTTCTTTGGCTTCATTTTCATTCACACTTACATAATAAAGCTAAGACTTTAAGAGGGTACTGTACTCCTCATTTAGGTATTTGCCTTAGGTATTGCTATCCCTATTTCCGAGCGCCGCGCTGAAAGGGACAAATATAGATGAAGCGGATTTTACCTACAAATTCTTTGAAAAAAGACGTTTCGTTCTTCCGTTTTTTTTTCGCAAAAGTTATTTTAGCTTTTAATCGTTTTTGCGTTATATTATAGATAAAGAGTATATCTATGCTTCTATCACTTTATTTTGTGGTAAAACGTTACCAAATTTGTGTGATAGACGCTGCAACTTTATCTAGAGAAAACCGAAAAAAGTGGGTTTTTCGGATGGTCATATTTCTTTTAGTTATTATGTTTTGAAAAAAAGAAAGTAATACAAGGATAGATATACTCTTTATCTATAATATACCGCAAAAACTATTAAAATCGGTTTAACTTTCGCGAAGAAAAAACGGAAGTACGATACTCATACTTTTGTATGGAGCATAATTTGGTATCGTGCCGTCTTAAGCGTTCATTTAATGGTTTTAAACCGCCGAGAAAACAGACTTAACAGCATAATATTTAAATAAAACCACTTTTTACGGATTTAGACGCGTGTATTTGTTTTTAAATTTTAGCCCGACGTTTCGGAAACTTTGCAGTCACCATGGTCAGGGGTGAGGCCTCACCCGTGACATGGAAATGCATGGAAATACACGTGTCTAAATCCGTAAAAAGTGGTTTTATTTAAACAAATGAGTCGCGCAAGTGTTAGAAAATATTAACATAATATTTCATTAAAACGGGTAAGCACGAGTTGAACTCGCACATGAAAGGTTCTTTACCGTTATTATCGCAATACCGATCCCAAATAACACTAAATTTTTAGATCCCTAGCTATCACCGTTCCACAGATAAAGCTTGGTGACAGATGGAAGGACGGACAGCAAAGTGTCAGTAATAAGGTCCCGTTTTAACTTTTGGCACGGAACCCTAAAAATTACATTATCTTTAGCTGACAATTATCTACCACTATAGCTTATGCCAGAATTAGAAATGTTATTTGACGTTTACTGTGTTTCTAAGTATAAGTCACGCAAATTGGTAATGCGCTGGAACCTTGTCAAATTAACGCCCTTGTGACGTCATCAGCAAAGAAAAATTACAGCTAACAAAATGTAATGTTCTCATCTATACGTCACTATGACGTCACCAACATGGCCGTCAGGCGCATTACCAATTTGTGTGGCTTATAATTGCGCTTTTAAAATAGTTATGTCCTCCAACCGTAATTAAACGAAAAATTATACGTAAATCTTTATCAGATTTGTATAATTTTATAAATTAATTAAAATTAACCATATTAAATAAGTTTAAGTTCCTATTATTCATTTTTGTGCAATTTTTAAACTATTTATAATTTTTCAAACTCACTTATGTGAGCGGTTATCTAATTATTTTCCTAGAATGCAGCATAGTGCCATCCTCGTCAGAATCATAGAACAATGCATCGAGAATCAAAAGTTGACTATCCAAAAAATGGCGAATTTTTTACTTTGTTTGTTTTTAAAGACACGTTTATTTTACTCTACATTATAAAAAATAACGCCGTAATTCCCAATTCCATGTGCAGATTACACAGGCAATTCTATTACGACATATTTCTTTTCGATTCAAATAATCGGTATTAATTGGTATAAAAAAAATGGTCAAGTGCGAGTCGGACTCGCGCACGAAGGGTTCCGTACCATTATCTATGCAACATAAGGCACGTTATTAATAAATGAGCAAACAACACACACAATACTTAATTAATCACGTTTGTTGTATGAGAGCAAGAAACGGTAAAAAATTCATGTTTGTTGTATGGGAGCCCCCCTTAAATATTTATTTTATTTTATTTTTAGTATTTTTGCTATAGCGGCAATAGAAATACATCATCTGTGAAAATTTCAACTCTCTAGCTATCACCGTTCTTGAGATACAGCCTGGTGACAGACGGACGGACGGACGGACAGCGAAGTCTCAGTAATAGGGTCCCGTTTTTACCCTTTGGGTACGGAACCCTAAAAATTACGGTTGGCCAACACTTATGCAAAAAACGTGGCAGCATTATTTTCAAGTTTGACATTAGCAACTGTCAAATCACATTTACAATTCTGGGACGGATAATAAGTTACTTACCGAACTTTGAAAATGTCAAATAATCGTGTTGTTCAAATACTTCAAAAAAGTGATATATGATTAAACTTATTATCATTCCCTTAATTATCCCAAATGCAATATATATAATTGAATACCAAGTTCTAAAACTGCCTCTGAAAAGTCAATAAATATTGAAAAAAATTAAAGGTTCATTCTTCGTAAATTTTTTTTTATTATAAGATACTAGCGGCCCGTCGCAGCTTCGCACGGGTGGATATAATATTATTTTTACAGCCTATCTTATTAAGGGTAAATGTAGCTTTTCAATGGTGAATAAATTTTTGAAATCAGCACATTAGTTTTAGAGTTTATTCGTTACGTACAAAAATACAAATCTTTCCTCTATCTATTCTATTAGTATAGATGTACTTTGTCTGGAAAATGAGATAAGGTTTTGTAGATTCCTTAAAAAACAAATTCCTTTTCCACATTTTTCTTAATATTCAAATCAAACTTCCACATGGATTTATATGTATTAAATTGATCTTGATTTCTCCGTGTGTTGACGGATTAAGAATACAATTGTTATCAACCCCTTTCCTTCCCAGGGTGCTGTAAAAGCCAGCTAAGGAATTATATACAGATACAGACAACATTTTTTGTGGGATACAGAAAACTCAAAAACGAATCCTCTGGCAACACGCCAAGTCAGCGCGGCACAGTAGACCATAATCCCTTCTAAAGTGGAGAAGGTCCGTCCCCAACAGTGGGATGGTAATGATTGATCTTAGAGAAAACTGGAGTACGATATCGACTAAATGGGTACCTTGTCATCTCACTATTTTCCTTCCAAAGTCCACTAATAGGCATTACGCCTATACATCTGCATACAATTAGAACATGTCTTACAAATTTATAAAACACTTTCCTTTTGTCGTTATCATCTTTCTGAGGCTTCACTATCAAAAGAGCCATTACAGTAAATTCTATTAATACCTGTAAAGATAATTTTTTTATCTTTACTTAATATGAAACAAACTCGTTATTTTTGTATATTGTATCCCTATGTGAGCTTATATCTTCAAAACTACGAAACGCATCTTAATACGGTTTTTTTAATAGATAGAGTGGTCCAAGAGAACGGTTTTTCTGAATAATTTGTTAAAGTTTCATGTTTATTGGGAGAGGGGGATGGGTCTCAATAACTATAAACGCGATTAAAACCACGGGCATTAGCTATGTATAGCAATAATTTTAAAAATATAGTATTTTCAGTTTCATTTCGTGTTTTTTAGGTTTAATAGTGTAGTCTATAACTTTTATCTACACAAATTTTACTAAGCCGTACTGTTTGTTTGTTTGAACGCCCTAATCTCAGGAACTACTAGTCCGATTTGAATTTTCTTACAGTTTTGGATAGCACATTTATTGAGCAAGGCTATATAGGCTATATAATATCACGCTGCGGCTAATGTGAGCGAAGCAACAGTAAACAATGTTGTCAAACCAGGGAAAATGCAACAGCAACAGCTAGTGTATGCTAATTTGGAAAATGTAGAAAACTGGAATATTCTCTTACAATACCACGAGATAAGTTTAGTTTTTCAAAGAAAATTTGTACAAAAAGCACAAAAAACCGTGTAGTGACGGATAACGAATACAAGTATCACCACCTCTTCTCCTTCCTACTGTACCGTAAAAGCCAGTTATGGGATATAACAGATAACATCCTCTGTGCGTTATGCTCGAAAATGAACCCTATGCCAATATAAAATAAATAAATATTCATGGACATTTCACACAACGTCCTCTGGTCCCAAGCTAAGCTTATTATGCTTGTGTTAAGAGTACCGGAATACGGACAGGCAACATATACTACTTTCCTTTTGTAAATACATACTTATAATACATATTAAACACCTAGAAGCAGTACAAACATTTGTATGAAAATTATAAATATCACATAAATGATTGTTCCGAGCGGGAATCGAACCCGCCTGAATATGCCTGGATTTCTTTGTCAGCGCGGCACAGTAAACTATAATCCCTCTCAAAGTGAAAGAGACCCGTGCCCAACAGAGGGACGTTAGTGGGCTGGAGAGAGAGAGAAATACAAACAACTTCAGTAGTTACGTAACTTACATTAAAATTAACAACAATTTCTTTACTTGATTACTTAACTCATTCTTCTTTTTTTGTCTTAAGAATTATATCACTTCTATTAATACGATCTATTATTACAATTTACAATTATTACTACAAAGTATAAACTTGTGTACTATTTTACAACTAAGTACATTAGTACGTATCTATAGTATTGGTAAATTGTATATTTTGTTTAGTTCTAATGCTTGATATACAGGCTGATTTGTAAAATATTGTAAGTGGGCCATTTTTATGCCATACGCGCCATTTTTTACACGCTTTATATTAGCTTCACTTGTATGTTTGTTTGTATGTTTGTAACCGACTCCTTTGGACGCTATTTTGACCCACTTTAAACGGTCAGATTCTATTAAAATTTTGCACACCTGTCAAAGACCGATGACAATGCAATAATTCGATTTAAATATCCGATTATCCTGGTTAGATTCGCCAGGATTCATTAATCTCTTTCCGGATCCTTTGCATGAGAGTAAGAGAGAGGGCTAGTACGCGAACTACGCATGCGCGCATTTCCAGAGAAACTCTTTTTTCTATTTTTTAGTTGGGTTTTCTATATAAAGCGTGTGTTTTAGTTTTTTTAAACTATTATTTATTATTAACGCGTTAACTAGACAGTTTTGGAAGATAAGCTAACACTGTGTAACGAGAATTTAATGTTTAGACATACATACTAATATTACAATTTTTTTATTGTTGTATTTGAATTATTGTTTGTTTGCAATGAAAAGACTATGAAACTGCTGGAATGATTTAAAAAATTCTTATACCATCATGTATCTACACTATTCCTGTTGTACATAGAATATAGAATATACACAGTTAAACATATTTTGCTGTCAAAAAGGGTAGGAATCCATGCCTAAATAGAAACAATGTAACACAAAGTAAGTAACAAAAATCAGCATATAATACAGTATCTTCTATAAATAACGTTATCTATTACCCAGGAACTGTTCTACAAAATATAATGAACCCTGCTGTCAATAGTCATAATTTAACTAACAGAACATAGAACAAAAGTAAATATACAGTGTGATTTTATAGTCACTGTCCAAATTTTTTCTAGGTATTATGTATCATTCATACAACCCATTTATGAAAAAAAATAGGTAGGTAAAATTTTCACAATGAAATAATTTTTCCGAAAAATATATCAAATAATTTAAATTGAATATGGTCACTAAATCTATGAATTGCATAAAGAAAGATGTGCGGTGTGCGGGGGGAAAATAGGTACTCGTACCTACGCTTTCACGACTGAGCGAGCCGTCGTCGCCCGCACATCAAAGGATTTAGTTGTCCTGCGAGTGCAAACAAACGTGACGTGTTTCCTGCGCTTGCGCCTGTGCAACTTTTCGCTATGTATTCACATCGGGAGTTTTATGAAATGGTGCGTTGTTAGTGTGCAAATAGCACGTGCCTTTGACGAATTAAGAAACGACAGTGCAGTGCTTAATAAAATAAAAGACAATGTGTGTAAACGTGCGAGACTCTCTTTAGAGAATAATGGTTTACATTTCGAACATTTATTAAAATACTCGTAATGTGTCGGTTAGCGAATTTTGATTAGATTTTTAATTAATTGTACATGAGTTGATTAATGATTTTAAATACGCCTAAATGCAAAAGTGGAGCCGGTACTTTTTTGTTATTATGTACCTAGGTACCCAGATAAGTACCTAACTACAGATTATAATATTGTAATCACAGTGTAACAGTATAACTCTTGCAATTTAATGTTCCTAAGTCCGTAAGAGTATGAAGAAAAAAATTGCGACCTAATGTCATCAATGAATCTTTCCAAGGGCGGCCGCCTAACACGCACCCACTATGCGCAGTGACTACAAATCTTGCTTTTTTGTAGACAACTTTGCGACGCTGTTTTTTAATATTTTAGTACTGAATGACACTGAAAGAAAAAATACGTGTTTATTTATTTTTTCTAAATATTATAATATTAATATTTGGCTAGTGATAAAAAAGTCACCCTGTATAGTTATTACAGTCGGTGTATACGCGAACGATCATCAAAACATTTATTTAAAAATTGTGTGCTTAATATTAACCTTTAGCCAGCACTTTCGTTCTTTTACCAATCAACCTGTATAATAATCGTTAAATAAATCATACAATTTGATATATTGACATGTTTGTTGTCATAACAACAGAATAAATCTATTCAACATGTGTTACTGACATACACACATAATATTGATATACACTACTTAGTTTTATGAATAGGTAATATAAACCATGAAAGTAAACAGGGCTGACTTTTGGGTAGGGTTTTTAAATTTTCGTTTTATGGTGGAGGGTTTTGGGGTTTTAGCTAAAAATGCTCTAAACTTATTGGAAATTGTAAAAAATGGGTACCTAGTTTTTGGTAGAATTTTCTGCCCTTCTGGCTTCGCACGCCCATGCTGTATAGTCATATAATAATAGTATACTAACGGTTTGACAGCAACTTAAATCGGCAATACACTGATCGCAATATACTGTTTTACATTACTCTACATAGAGAACAATAAAAAGAGTAAAAAAAAAAATTATATTAGTATACAAACGTTTTAAATCCATGTTCTATTATTTATTTTACATAATTACATAGGTACTTAATATAAAACAAAAAAAAAGGAGGGGCTTAAAATTAGGTATCAAAAAATTCGTCCGCATCGCAGTCATTGGGAAACGTGGTCACGTGAAACGTCGACCAGTCTCTTAGAAAGATCTTTATAAAGAGACTGTGCACTCAGGCCCCACGATCCAAGCGTCTCGACCCCGAACGGCTCAAACAAGTAATCCGCAAAAAGATTACTATATTTGCGCCGCTTAAGGGCCTTCGCTGATGCAGCAGCAGCGCCGGCACCTACGGAAGTACTTGGTAAATGTGATGGCGCAAGGGTGTCGACGCAGGTGGCGTCCCACACCAAAGGCCTACCCAATTTCAAAGGCAACAACGTCATGCCGTCTGGTCTTTTACCGTCCGTGCGTACCAAATCATGAGGTTCAAACTTTGTTTTGTAATTGACGTGTATAGAGTTGCATACATTTTAATTGCATAAATAACACTGTATTAACACAAAATATTTTTGCACAAGTATAGAACTTTTCTGTTATCAGCAGCATCTAATTTATTTATTTTTATTTATTTATTTATCTTTATGCATATATAAAAATAAAAATATAAAAATATACAATGGCGGACTTAATGCCTTGGGCATTCTCTAACAGTCAACCATGGGTGATGCAGAGAGGATTTGAGGGAGGCACATTAAAAAATGCGAGACACAATTTAAAATAGGAAATAATAAATACATACCTACATAAATACAGAGTAAAATTAAAAAAACGAGTAATAGATAAATTATACTACAATTACTACATACACATAATTTAAACATATTCGGGGCCACGCGAAAGATATACAATACATATACTCAACAAATATATACAAAAGAATACAATATTATACATAATACAAACCATAATAATATAACTACACAAACACACACACACACACAATTATAAACACACTAAATTCCAAAATATACACACTATATCATACCATATTAGGTCATATAAAAGATATAACATTTAAAAGATGTTGTCGAACTTTTAGTTTGAAATTAGAGCGATTATTGCACAATCTGATATAGGGAGGGAGTGAGTTCCAGAGTGTTATAGACTGAATAAAGAAAGAAGAATGAATGTATCCAGAAGAGTGTGAAGGACAGAGAAGAAGTCGGTTGTCAGATGACCGAAGATTTAGAGAGTGGCTAGCGCCTAAGTATTGAAAGAAAGATTTCAGGTATTCAGGTGAAGTAGGAGACATCATAACAGAGAAAAGCAAAGTTAATGCACGCATACTACGGCGCTGACGAATGGGCAAGAATTTAAGTTGGGAACGACAAGCAGAAATGTGATCATACTTACGAAGGTTGAAAATAAATTGCAGTTGTTAAGAAGACGGTCGAGTTTAGAATTTAGTGCTTGCCTAATTTCCAGTCTCTATGTTAAGTTAATGGAAAGTAATTACTAGGGTTAGGTTCGCGTCAAAAATCATCCTTACTAATTTATAAGTGCGAAATCCGGATGATAATAACACAATAATAATTTTGACGAGTTTAAGTGTTAATGTGTGGAATGAAACGATAGCGCGATTTAAAAAACCTATTTCTAAATTTCACGCGTACTAAGTCGCGGGCAACAGCTAGTTATCTATAAAAGAAAGAAATGAGTCTTTATTTATATGAACAAAAACACCAATCGAATTCAGAATATCCTTTCTTCTAAGTCGGTTAATGAGGAACCGACAGACAAACTTACATTCCTAGCTGTAGTACCTACTTATACACGTTGACATAACTATTTGTCAAAGCTTCACAAAATGACTTACTAATTGGTTAATGATTACATTAAATTAATATTAAAGCTCGTTACTTCGATAAAGGCGTGGCACACGTATGCTAAACTATTGTCATCCATCATTTGGTACGCAACCCTACTGCTTTCTATTGCCTATGCTAAAAACACGCTCGAAATTTAAATATTTTTTTATTATTGCATTGTCATCATGTCATCAGTCCATAATATGTGTGAAGAATTTTAGATCAATCCGACTGCTGCAAATGGTTGAAAATTATTTCAAAGATTCCGCTACATAGTTTAATACATTGATAAATATAATATTATAAAGCTCTCTCTATTATTCCTGTTGGAGCAAAGCATTAGGTGAAAAAACCTTAGAAAAACGAGGAAAATTTTCTAAATTCCACGCGTACGGAGTCGCGGGCAACAGCAGTAGATAAATACGTACGAAACTAATAAAAGCGTCGTAATTTTTTTTTTTATTTTTTTTTTCACACAACGTCCTCTGGTCCAAGCTAAGCTTTTATGCTTGTTTTATGGGTACCCGAATACGGATATAATACATACTACTTTTCTTTTGTAAATACATACTTATAATACATAGTAAACACCCAGATGCAGTACAAACATTTGTATGAAAATCACACAAATGATTGTCCTGACCGGGAATCGAACCCGAGACCTCGTGATCGGTAGTCCGTTATATGAACCACTCCACCACGAGGCTCGTCTTTGAATTAAAAAGGAATTACAATGAACTCTAATAGCTAGAACCATCCTATATGCATGTGTATGATTTAATTGTAGACTAGTTCCAACGAAATTACTGTGAGATGCAGACGAGATAGTCTTATTACCCCAAGCTAAGTAGTTAGCACGCAAATTAGTTTAGTGTGCTACGTTAATAGAGTACTAGCTATTGCCTGCGACTTCGTATCACTACATATAAACTATGGTCTTATTCATAATGACTTATCAGAGGTTTAAATGGAGATTTTATCGGAGAAATAATAAACGTTTTAGCGTAAAAAGACTATTATGAAGAACAATTTTTGACAAGTTTCGCGAACCGATTTTAGCGAACTTTTAAACCTCCGATAAGTCATTATGAATAAGACCGATAATATATAGTATTACTAGCTGCGCCTCGCGGTGTTGCACCTGCAGTAAAAAGGATAAAAATCAAGCAGTAAAGGGTGGTTTGATATTTGACACTTATCGTCACATTTTGGACAATTCACACAATATCTTAATAAATTGTAGCCTATGTGTAATACTGATATATAAGTTACATTATTGTAAAGTTTCATTAAAAGCCATTCAGTAATTTTTCGTGAAAGAGTAACAAACATCCAAACATCTATACTTACAAACATTTACAATATTAGTAGGATATCAAAACAAAGTCGATTTATGACCCTATATGAGTTTATATCTTCCAAATTACGCATCGGATATTTATTCGTTTTTTTTTAATAGGTAGAGTTGTTCAAGAAGATGATGGCTTTTTTGTATAAACACACACTTAAACTAACTTTACCACGCCAATATACTAATGTTATAAATCGGAAGAGTTTGTTTGTTTGAACGCGCTAATCTCAGGAACTACGGGTCCGATTTGAAAAATTCTTTCAGTACTGGATTAGTACATTTATCGAGGAAGGCTATAGGCTATATAACATCACGCTGTGACTAATAGGAGCGAAGAAAAAGTGAAAAATGTTGCAAAAACGGGAAAATAAATCTAAATTCAACGGGTACGGAGTCGCGGGCAACAGCTAGTATATACTATAAGTAGACTAGACTATAGCTTGCTATTAGAAAAAAAAACTGTCCAAGTGGTGACGGATTAAGAATACAAGTTCGATCATCCCGTCTTCTCCCCAAAGTGCTGTTAAAGACAGCTAAGGATTATTGTTCACAGAAACATCCTCTGTGAGAGACGGAAAACTCGCAAACCTGTGCCAACACGATAGGCCAGCGTGGCACATTAGACCGTAATCTCTCCCAAAGTGGAGAAGGCCCGTGTCCAACAATGATATTCTAATAGAGAGAAAGATAAGCATGCAAGTAGATGCGTTATTATCATTCTTAACTGACAATTTAAGAAAAGGAAAGCTCTTATTTTTGAGAGATTTCTCTGTAATAAAGTTGAATTTGTGTCAAAAAGCTGGTTACAGCGATAAGGCGACTTTTTGAAGGATTTCATTATGATACAAATTATATTATTAAGACGCACATTTACATATTTCTCTGAATTATGACGAAAGGTTAATCTCAATTGAAATTCCATGATAGCGCAGATGGAATAGCAACGATGCGGTATTCCAAGGTCGTGTGCTCAAATTCCGCTTGTACGAATTTTTCTGCTATAATAACCATAAATAAGGCTGTGGTTGCTTAATAAACTAAATTATAGTGGAAAAACATGATCAACATGAGCGGGACTTGAACCCACGACCTAGAATACCCTTCTGTCACTCTACCGACTGGGCTATTACGGTTCCTGCGTATGTTTACGAAATCTTCCTTCTTCTTAACCTGTGGTTGCTATTGTTACGTACCTATACAGGCCAAATCTGTGCCCCAGGTTCAAATTTAGATATCGATTGTATAGGATAGTCCTTTATAGAATTCTAGTGTTAAAATCATTGATTTTTGGATGATTTTCCTTAATTTTTTAGGAGATAACCATCAGATCCTGACCTTGTGCTAATAGAACCACAAGGGAACCACCTGCTTTTTCAGTTGAACGTTATGAGGTAACACACGTAAAAAGGTACAGACGAATTCAGAACCTCCTCCGTTTTTTTTGAAGTCAGTTAAAAAATAAATGTAGTAGGTATGACATCTTATTTATATTCCAAATTCGCGTTGAAAATTAATCATAAGGATAAGATAACTCGTGTATGAAGTAATCATATAGCGACGTATGTGTGAATTTGTAAAGTACTCGTACCTACTCGCGTCAAAATTATATTACAACAATTTATCTTTTGTTTTCATCGTATGAATTAAGAACGATGTCAAAGTTATAAAACGGTTCTTGGTTGGGTTGTGTTTGCAAACATTTGTAATACTTGAAATAGATGTATCCTAGCTGCTCCTCACGGCTTTGTTCGCTCGGAATTTAGAATATTTTCATCATTTTTGCAATATTTTTCACTGATGCTTCGCTCCTATTGGTCGCACCGTGATGTTATTTAGCCTATAGCCTTCCACGATAAGTGTACTATATAACACTAACAACCGTTTTTACAAACGTTACTGTGAGGTCTCATAGTAGGCATGGACGCGCAGGGGTAGCAAAATCATTTCATAAACAATACTTATGAGGTGAAGCGCGTTTGTTAAACTGAACGCATAGCTAAGTTTTGTCTATTAATACAAAGGCTCGATGAACGGAACGCACTGAAAAGTGTTACCCTTTGCACAGTGCATCAACACTTAAGTACTTACTTAAGTAAATATTGTTTGTGAATACGGGTGTAAGGATTTTCATATCAGACCAGTAGTTCCTGAGATAAGCGCCTTCAAACAAACTAACTCTTCAGCTTTATAATATTTAGTATAGATACATATTCATATTTGTTTATTATTAAAACAAAAAGTCCAGTGTGTTTTCAAATAATAATTGGTTTACTAATTTTTGGAATTGACTTGCTATGCTTTTACTTAATAAATCAAATTATCGTAGAAAAAAAATTGGTCAAGTGCGAGTCGTACTCGCGCACGAAGGGTTCCGTACCAATATCTATGCAACATAAGGCAACGTTATTAGTATCGAGCAAGAAACGGTAAAAAAATCATGTTTGTTGTATGGGAGCCCCCCTTAAATATTTATTTTATCTTATTTTTAGTATTTGTTGTTATAGCAGCAATAGAAATACATCATCCGTGAAAATTTCAACTGTCTAGCTATCACCGTTCTTGAGATACAGCCTGGTGACAGACGGACGGACGGACGGACGGATAGCGAAGTCTCAGTAATAGGGTCCCGTTTCTACCCTTTGGGTACGGAACCCTAAAAAATGATCACCATGAGTTGGACTTGAACGTACGACTTCGTTAGACGGTTCCGTTGCTCTCCCAACTGACCTACCATGAGACCAGTACATGATAACCAAATTTTCGACTACAATATTTCTCTATGTGAGTTAAACATCGCTCGAAGTATCTGTACAACGCCATCTATAGAGCGTGTGGGAACACGTTTTTGCATTAAATCTTTTTGCTCATAATACTTAAACCTTTGTAGTGAAAACGTTTCGGACTTGACATGTCTTAATTCAAATTTTCAATTTGAAATGTAAAATGTCAACTTAAATAGCTTTGTAATTTTTAGGCACAGAAGTACCAGAAGGTGGGTTGGCGTTTAAAATTGAGGACAAGTAAAGTTAGCCTGGGCTAAATTGAATTCAATTCATGGTTTAAAATGATATGGAACAATAATATAATAAGTGACATACCGTGATGACAGTAATTTTTGCCTAATTTTTGAAATCTGCTAACGTCACTTCTGAACACACTGATACATGTATGGCATTTAAAATCAAGACCTGTTTTAATACACCATATTTACATTAATTTATTAATATTTTGCGATATCGATGCGATGCGATGCGACTCGCTATGCTATTACTAAATAAACTAAATTATAATGGAAGAAATGATAACCATAAGCGGGACTTGAACCCGCGACCTCGGAATGCCGTTCCGTTCGAAAACGGAACGGCATTCCGTGGTCGCGGGTTCAAGTCCCGCTTATGGTTATCATTTTTTCCATTATAATTTAGTTTATTTACACCATATTTAATTGACACCATTGTCAGTTTGAAGTGTGAACGCCGCCACGAACAAAAAAAAATAAAAATAACGAAATGCGCAGTCTTTGGGTGTTCTAGTGTATCAGAATAATTAAAAAATGCCACAACATAACACAACTTCACAAGTAATTTCAACTCAAATAATTCATTTCCGCATAAAAACACAATTTATTAATTTAATGACAATCATGTTTTGACGGACGTCAATAATGTTGCCCCTGGCAACCGGGCAACTTCACGTTATACTTCACACACAGTTTTTTTGACCTCAGGCCGGGTCATTGATTTAGCCGTAGACCCACTGTCTTGTATGTCTATGTTTTTAGGATTATTCATGATGGAGAAATCAAGTAATACAGTCTGATTGTACCTATTAATATTCCCTTAAGATGTCAGTGTTCCTAAGCAATGTTGTAGTGTTATTTATACTTTTTATACCAGTTAATTTACTATTATACCTGTGCTGCTTAAGAGGATACCAAAATAGCTTCGTGCATTTTTCTATGTACGAAGTTTTCATTGTTTCTTTAGATTGAATGGCTAGAGCTCTAATTTTTAAGTATATGTTTTTTCAATATATGATCTAGGATCGCATGAACTCAGAAACGCGATTGAAAAAAGTTTTCTCGATAGAAAATCTTGGCGAAACAACCTCTCTAATTTTTTATTTTTTTCATTTGTCGGTCTATTATCGCGTATTAACTAATGAAATAACTTTAAAAACATAAGTAACTATTATGTATAGAAACACGTGGATCAGAATTAAAATATATTTAGTAGATTTTGAGTAAATAGAAAAAGTATCCCTAATTCTTCATTTTCTGTGCCTACTGGCTTTGTTAATATGTACGTGTCGGCGATGATATACGATAATATTGATGTAGGCCCTTAAACTGTGAAACTGTAAAATACAATTATTATAACCAGTGCCTGATTTAATTTATTTCAACCATAGGAAATCCCTACACGCTCCGCCTATACAATGGTGACCCCGACGTTGCACCTACAAGCGGTTTGCACGAACTCGATTTATTAAGTAAAACCATAGCAAGTCAATTGCAAAAGTTAATAAATTATTATTATTATTTTTTTAATAAATATTCATGGATATTTCATACAACGTCCTCTGGTCTCAAGCTAAGCTAATTACGCTTGTGTTATGGGTACCAGAATACAGATATAATACATATACTACTTTTCTTTTGTAAATACATACTTGTAATATATAGAAACACACAGACGAAGAACAAACATTTGTATAACATTTATAAACATCACACAAATGATTGTCCCATGCGGGAATAGAACCCAAGGCCTCGTGAACGGCAGTCCGTTACATAAACCACTAGACCACGAAGTTCGTCAAATTTAGGGATAGGTATGTCAAATACTTTAGTAGCAATTAGGATACGAGGAGATTAGAAGAACCCCAAGTGTTCAATGCCTGTAGGCGTGAATATAATTAAATTAATTAATTTTGGAGCTTAATATGGCAGCCAGTAATGCATCTGACATGCTCTAGTTGGTAAATGCATGATATTCGGAGCAAATGAGATGTGGTATATCGTCGCGCGTCGTGACCCAATTTAAAATATTATAGTAATGAAGTTTACCATTAAATTCGTCTGTTTATGATGATTGTGGATAGGTGAAACAAATGTTGTAATTTGATGATATCCTTATACGACATATTATGTCGGTACGATGAATAATCTTATGTTATACCTATATAAAATTCACGTGTCACAGTGTTAGTTACCGTACTCCTTCGAAACGGCTTGACCGATTTTTATGAAATTTTGCATATATTATATATATATATTTATATATATATATACTCAGTAGGTCTGAGAATCGGACAACATCTATTTTCCAAACAACTCCCCCCCCCCAACTGACCACCATGACACCCATTTGTATGGCAAAACAACGTTTGCCAGTTCAGCTAGTATTATCATAATAACTATATGAAACTTTTCCTGTACAAGTTCAGCTCGTAAGTACTTCACCGTTTTTTAAAGAAGCAAGTAGAAACTTCTTAGAAATGTCGTCATCATTGTAAAACATTCTCGCTCCAGTTCATTCATTATGCATACCTTTTAATTCAAGATGTTTCAAAAGTTTGACTGAAGTGAATTTGCCCATCATAATTTTATGATGACTTTTCAACTTATGATTCAAACTTTCATTTCTTCATGCAATTTTTCTTGAATATATTAGAAATTACTTAAATAAAATTTTTGTAACCTTTCTTCATTATCTTTACTTATTAACCGACTTCAAAAAAGGAGGAAGCACAATTCGTCTGGTTTTTTTATTATTTTTTAAGCTATTGCATAGCTTCTATGCGGGCCTTGAGCGTGGAGACCGAATCCAGAAATTCCGTAACGAAAATAGCGTCACAGAAGTACCAGAAGGTGGGTTGGCGTTTAAAATTGAGGACAAGTAAAGTTAGCCTGGGCTAACTTGAATTCATGGTTTAAAATGATATGGAACTATAATATAAGTGACATACCGTGATGACAGTAATTTTTGCCTAATTTTTGCAATCTGCAAACGTCACTTTTGAACACACTGATACAAGTATGGGATTTAAAATCAAGATCTGTTTTAATACACCATATTTAATTGACACCATTGTCAGTTTGTAGTGTGAACGCCGCTACGAACAAAAAAATAAAAATAATGAAATTCGCAGTCTTTGGGTGTTCTAGTGTATTAGAATAATTAAAAAATGCCACAACATAAGATTTCACAAGTAATTTTAACTCAAATAATACAAAAAAACACAATTTATAAATTTAATGACAATCGTGTTTTGACGGACGTCAATAATGTTGCCCCAGGCAACCGGGCAACTTCACGTTGTACTTCACACACACATAAATATTTTTTTGACCTCAAAAAACCTTTAGACAAAATGTGCGATTGATACCCCTGGTATTATTACAGACGTCTACAGGGTACGGTATGTGCTTAGAGGTTTAAAAAAAATTACCTGTTTTGGTATAAGTAGTAAATAAACTCCGTGCAGTGACGGATTAAGAATACAAGTATCACCACCCTATCTCCTCCCATGGGTGCTGTAAAAGTCAGCTAAGGGATATTATTTGCAGTTAACATCAACTGTGAGAGAAGGAAAACTTGAACCCTGTGCCAATACGCCTGGTCAGCGCGGCATAGTAGACTAATAGTCCTCCCAAATTGGAGGAGGCCCCTGCCCAGCTGTGGAACGTTAATGGGCTGGAGAGAGAGTAAATGACGATGAGATAATATAATAATGAGAAAATTATAATATAATGAGAGTAAATGAGACGGGCTTCGTGGCGTAGTGGTTCATGTAACGGACTGCCGTTCACAAAGTCGCGGGTTCGATTCCCGCTTGGGACAATCATTTGTGTGATATTCGTAAATGTCATACAAATGTTTGTACTACGTCTGGGTGTTTTCTATGTATTATAAGTATGTACTTACAAAAGAAAAGTAGTTTATGTATTATATCCGTATTCTGGTACCCATAACACAAGCATAATAAGCTTAGCTTGGGACCAGAGGACGTTGTGTAAAATGTCCATGAATATTTATAATATTTTTATCTATAAAATAGATAGGAAATACCCAAACACAGTATGTATTTGTACGAATTATACTCTGCTATATAACATCAAACGATAGCAAGTACAATATAATTTCACAAACAGATGTTCTGAAATATTGCCAACATTGCAAAACTAACTCACCCCATTCCATTAATTATGCATACCTTCGATTTTCAAATCTGTGAACTCAGTGAATATTTCCATCCTAATTTCATAACGATTTTAACCGCTTAACTGTAAAGTATTACAGCTTGGCGTGGCCTAACAGTGGCACGATATTGGACTGATAAGAAAGAGGTAGAAAGATATAAAAATCAAGAGCGAGGCAAACTCGCACACTTAGGGTTTCGTACATACTAGACATATAAACATAAGTAACTGAATTCACATTATCAGTTAATCAAACTCAAAACAACTCACCAACTTAATTTTGTAGTTGAAATATAGGGAATCGCCCACATTTCAGCTACTTCATAAGTTGGTATTAGTATAAACTCTTTTTTCTTGTGATGTGATGACAAATTATAAGTTTTTGGATTTTTCCCTATATCAGCACTATATAGAGTTGATCTATGCCAAATATCAAGGCTCTAGGGCAACGGGAAGTAACCTGTGAATTTTGATTCCCTAGCTTAAGTCAAAAATTCTTAAAAATGCTCGTAATTCGGTTATATCTTTTAAATGCGTAGAGGTAAAAGGTTGATTGAATTTTTTGTAGCAAGGGACCGCATAGATCTACATATCGTATGAGTTTCAAGTTGATACCTTCATCTATTGCTGAGTAAAATAAGTTTGACAGACAGACAGACACCGGAGTGATCCTATAAGGGTTTGTACGAAACCCTAAAAAGGTAGAACTCTGTAATCTATACTAATATTATAAAGCTGAAGAGTTTGTTTGTTTGAATGCGCTAATCTCAGGAGCAGTGGTTCCTGAGATTAGCGCGTTCAAATCGGACCAGTGGGTCCGATTAGAAAAATTCTTTCTATGTTGGATAGTACATTTATCGAGGAAGACTATAGGCTATATAACATCACGCTCTGACCAACAGGAGCGAAGCAGTAGTGAAAAATGTTGCAAAAAACAGGGAATTTTCTCAAAATTCCACGCGTACGAAGTCGCGGGCAACAGCTAGTATAGTAATAAATGTATGCTAAATAATTACGTACCTATAGAATTGCAAATAAGACGGGGGTAACCACGTTTTCTTCGTTTTAATTAACACATCTGAATATTCGTACGCCACACGAATTAAGATGAAGACTGTCTCACCACATACTCTATTTGCAATATTATCACAGTCTTACAAGAATATAACTTAAAACAGAGGCATTTATAGGCCAGAGGTTTCAAAGATACAGTCAGGTGTCAGACGGACTGTCCGTGTGGGGACGGATTAAGAATACAAGTGTTACCACCCCATTTCCTACCCAGGGTGCTGTAAAAGCCAGCTAAGGGATATTGTACACAGATAACATCCTCTGTGAGAGACGGAAAACTCGAAAATAAACCCTGTGCCAACACGCCTGGTCAGCACGGCACAGTAGACTATTATCCCTCACAAAGTGGAGGAGGCCTGTGCCCAGCAGTGGGACTGACGGCAGGAGGAGGACAGACGGACAGCGAAGTTTCCCTAATAGGGCCTCGTTTTACCTTTTGGTACGAATCCTAAAAAATATATACCAAACGATACATATGTGTAGGTATACTACGCAATCAAAAGTAAAAGTAGGTAATTATAAGTTTTAGACATTAAAGATTTTATTTTGTGGTCTAGAAAATAATTGCTAGCTACTTGGCTATACATAATGAGTATTTAAAACAGGTTATAAAAGACCTCAATATTAAATGTGTACTCATAATTCAGTGATTGTTAGGGTTGTGTACCAAACAAAAGGCAAAATTGATTATTGAGACATCGCTGTCCATCATTCTCTTATGCTCTGGTAGTATCCCTGGAACGGTGATAGCTAGAGATACAAACTGAGATGATATGATGATGATATGAGATACAACACCGCCTCGCCTCGAAAGGCGGCAGGACGCACTTCGACAAGGTTGGCAACAGTCGGCTGGGACAACTATCGGGATCATTTCTGTCGATACCACCCTACACATGTCGGCAATTTCGTGCGTCAGGTCCAGATACTTGGTCTTCTTAACAGATACTTATTATTATTCTGCCTTATCCCGTTATCTTGTAACATGTACTTGAACGGTTTTCAGGGAAAATAAGAAAAGAATTCATGGAAATGTTTTTATCATTGATGAAAACCATTTAAGCTGTACGCTTGCTTGCTTTTTGTAGAATTGTACCTCAGTAATGCGCCTTATACGAGGTTGATACGACATATGGTTTTTTTTTTTAACTGGATATACTAGGTAACATTTTTAAGCTCTGTACCAAAAATCAAATAAATACAAGCAATAGTTTAGACGCAAAGTAGGATAAAAGTTTTAGTACTATAAGAACACGATGTATCTTTCGTTACAGCTGATAAGTTTATAGGCAAAGGTCGTCTACCTTACATTCTTACAACGATAAATTACGGTACATTTTACGATGCAAGTTGCCATTATTCACTATTCAAATCACTTGCACTTTTATTACGAAAGTGACCAAAATAACAAAAAAGATGCGCTTGAAAGAGATAGAAAGTTACTATTGTACCTTAAATTATTTACACAGGGTGGTTGGAGTTAAACGCTATTTAGTTTGTTTGAAAAAAAAATCTCATTTATTTTTATACTATATGGAATTAACTATACAGCAATAGTATACGTAGTCTAATTTAATGCCCCTATGTTGTATCAACTCCGTATATTTTCGTAGTTATACGAAAATAATATTATTAAGTCAGCTTAAAAATATTATTTAGAAACAAACATACTATTCAGATAGTATGTTTGTTTCTACGCTGTAATCTCAGGAACGGCTCTGATTCAATATAAAAAAAAATCGATTTCCGGCTCGAAGGACCAACAATACAGATATAATGTTGCCTAAACGTACTCGTAATACCCCACTACAGAAACAACGGATTGAGTTCTGGGTTACATACTTATACTAAAATCTAACTTATTCGTTCAGATTTTCATATATTTACTTACCGCGATATAATTTTGTAGAGATTTTTCTAAAATGTCTTTTTTGTATTCCTCACAAAAGTTTGAAAAAGTTTGATGTGAATGAAATCTTTTACAATTCAAAGAGAGAAAAATATTCCAAATTCTTCAAAAAGCTTTTATGGTCATGCCATCTACTTATTTCAAGTTTAAATATATGCATTAAGGCAAGCACAGATTGTCGGTTTCATTTTCGACGTATCTGCACGTAATGTTAATGGCATTATCTAGATATAATAATATTATTTGTTTTAATGTGATTCTAAATTTTCTACATCTAAATCAGTAGTTTTGCCGAAAACGACAGAAAAACAGAGTTGCATATTAATATATAATTAGCGGATGTACTTCGAATTAATATAATTTATTAGACGCATGATACCTGTTTTATGTGCCAATAGTACGAGAGCCCACGACCAAAACCATGTCTCATAGCAATACGGCAAAAACCCTATAAAATCGTTAGATTGTATGATTCTGAACCCGACTAGGTGTGTAGTAACGGTCGAAAGTGTAGCAACTGCGTGGGAGGCCATTTCTGCTGTGTCAAAAAAAAAAGACAGTCGGTATTATAGCAATACGTCTGATAGTGAAAATGTACATAGATTTTATAATTGTATTACGAAAAAGTTTGTTTTCAGACATTTTGCGCGTAGCATATAGCCTGAGCGCATTTTTGAAAATGTCAACAAATTTAGCCGACCTGTATCATAGCAATACGGATAATTTTTTTTTTCAACTTTTCGTCTTGCTGCCATGATTACCAAAAACCTGTTTTCAGACACTTTAAGTGTAGCATATACTCCCAAAAACAAAAATAACGTAATAATAATTAATTAATATAATTCGAATAATTTAATTAATATTATTATTATTTTTTATTAAATTTTTTTCGTTTTCGATGTTTCACGTTTATACGAGACATTGGGATCCACTCTGGCAAAATCTTTACCTGCTTTCCATGCAATGACCGGCTGCGATTATAATCCCGCGTTATATCGCAAGGGTAAAAAAAGACCATTGACGATGCTGAAAAATTCAAAACGCTATCAAGAAGCTTTCGGTGATTTGGGCAGCTATACTTCTGATAGTGACAAGGTATTCCCCGTTTTGGAAGAATTCACGTGCAGATTGTACAACGAAAAAGAAATTAATAACGTCGATTTAGCTCGACTCAACATTTTTTCGAAGATATATAAAATTAAAAAAGACGAGGCTTCGACAACTCTGAATCTCCAGTTATCCAATTACGACGCCTGCAATCTGCCACCATGCAAAACGGAATTGGAGAAACATTTATTACGAACAAAATATATTGCACAAGTCTGGAGCAACGCTCATACCAAAACGCCAACCGAACTGAACCCTGCAGATTGCGGATGGTATGAAGACGAGGGACGATTTCAGTTTTCGTGGTTCTACTGACTACCTGAGTTGAGCAACGTTATTTTGGACGACAAATCATCATCCACAACAGGTACAGTTTACATGGCTTTTGCTGTTAATTTCATAAATAAGTTCGTGATTTTCACTAACGATGTTTATTTTGCAGAAGAGGACGTTGAAGATCTCCCGAGCGACGTCGAGAGTGATTTCGAAGACGACGATTCCGAATCCGACAGCCATTGAATACGAGAATATTTTGTAACTTTGAATAAACCGTTTTTTTTTTCAACTTCATCCCAGTTTCCTTTTGTGCGATTTATTTCAGTCCTTCAACTTCAATGTTACGGTTTCGGGTAAATTCTTTGTTAATTATCATCTAATAAATTCAGGGTCGCAACGTATTCATTGGTTTGTAACAGAAAATTCAAGATGCCTCAATACGATTTTTAAATGATATCTGAGTATCGAAAAGTTGTCTGATAGAGAAGGTGCTACACTTAATTTGTCTGATATAAATGTTTTGCACATGTGGACAACTTATTTTATCATGTCCAACAATTTTCAGACATATTGCTATGATACCGATCGGTAAAATTTGTTAACATTTTCAAAACGGTCTCAAAATTTAATGCGTTCACATTTCTGTCTGAAAATTGTTTTGTTCGCATCAAATAACCAAAATTTACTAATAAAAAAGATTTTCAGACGTATTGCTATGAGACATTTTTTTTGTCTCATTTTTAATTTTTCTAAGTGATTTTACGGGTTTGCGCTACACCACTAACGTCTGAAAAATATGTTTCCGGTATCTCAGAACTATCATACAACTACAGTCTGCAAATCAGACATATTGCTATGATGCAGTTCGGTAAAATTCTTTGACAATTTTGAAAATTCGGTCAGATCAAACGCTACGCGGAAAATGTCTGATATTGGTATTTTCGAGTTCAGGATAATCGTATCTATCGATTTGATGCGGTTTTGGCCGTATTGCTATGAGACAAAAATTTTGGTCGTGGGCTCTCGTACTACAACGTTTTGGTCGAATTGTATCGATCGTGGTCATAGGTGAACTGGTGAGCGACAGAGGCATTTTACTCCGTGGCGCGCGGGTTTCGGCTACTACCCGCACTTGGTCTTCACAATTATTTTGTTCGTATTCTCGGTACTTTACACTACACTAACTACATCTGTCCTACTACAGGCCACATTTTTATGGAAACATGTGCACTTGCTGATAACAGGGTTCCAAGATGTTGATAACCAGTATTCATCCTCGCGGTTTAAGGGCTTTTGTCATTCTGATATACGTATAAAGTCGCGAGAAACAGTTATTTGTTAAATAAATGTAGTAACACTAGCATGGCTAAATCGTACTTCATAGAATGACGTTTCATATGACGTATAGCCTGTATCGTAAAATATATACGATACACGTAGACACACATAGATCCATTTTAACGCACATATAATTAGAAATGCAAGTGGCTTCAAGTCGACTGAGTGATGTATGCTGCATCTGGTTAATTTTTGGGTTCATTATTTTCGGAGCTTATTCGTATGAAACAAACAAATAAAGATTCAATATATACAATAACAGTTTTAAATTTAAGAATTTTTAAATTATGTTTCTTAATACAAGTAGGTACCTAAACGTTTTCATGTGCACCGTATAAATTTGAATGCATTTAGCAAGCGATGAATCAAACTTATGACTGCCGTAAATCTCACAACATGACGAACGGATGTACAATCATATCCCGCAATTTTCCCCTTTTATACTGAAGTAGGATATCAGCAGGAAGCAATTTTCCTGCTATTATTATGTGGAAATGCGTAAAGACATGTTCCTGGAAGCAAAATTTTCAATACTGTGGGCATCAAGTAGATAGTTTAAACGTAAACTTAAGTTAGTTCTGTGGTCATCTGTGGTGTCTGTGTGGTAAAAAAAGACGACGGGGCTAACGAATTGACAGGTCTCCTGATCGAGTGTTTCATGTAATTGACTGCCGTTCACGAGGTCGCGGGTTCGATTCCCGCACGGGACAATTATTTGTATGATATTTATTAATGTCATACAAATGTTTGTACTGCTTCTAGGTGTTTAATATGTATTATAAGTATGTATTTACAAAAGGAAAGTAGTATATGTTGCCTGTCCGTATTCCGGTACTCTTAACACAAGCATAATAAGCTTAGCTTGGGACCAGAAGACGTTGTGTGAACTGTCCAAGAATATTTATGTTTATTTGTTTATATTGATACATTGCCACCACCCCATTTCTTCCCAAGGGTGCAGTAAATAAATAAATATTCAGGACATTTCACACAACGATCTCTGGTCCCAAAGTAAGCTATATTTCTATGCTTGTATTATGGGTACCAGATACGGATAGACTACATAATATACTACTTTTCTTTTGTAAATACATACTTATAATACATAGAAAACACCCAGATGCAGTACAAACATTTGTATGACATGGATATCACACAAATGATTGTCCCAAGCGGGAATCGAACCCGCGACCTCGTGATCGGCAGTCCATTACATAAACCACTCCCCCACGAAGCCGGTCCAAAAGTCGTAAAGGCCATCTAAGGAATTTTATATTGGCATCGAGGTTACCATATTGTGGATGGTCACCAATGTTGATGCGGCGTCGAGGTCACCATTGTAGGTGAAGCGTCGGGGTCACCATTGTAGGTGAAGCGTCGGGGTCACCATTGTAGGTGCAGCGTCGGGGTCACCATTGTGGAAGGAGCGTGTGTGTAGGGATTTCAATCCTAGTGTAATAAATTAAAAGCGGCACTGGTTATAATAATAAAGTTATATTTCACTTTTCACAGGTGCATCACAAGTGTATTAACTAAATAACTGATAGGTATAAAAGTACAATAAACTCTAAAACATTCCTTAGGGATACTGAAGTCCTAAGGGAATATAAATCGGTACAATCAGACTGATCTCTCTATCCGGAAATAAATCATGAAAATTACTAAGCTAATAAGTTGACAATAAATATTTATAAAATTAAAAAAAATTATATACGCGTCTAAATCCGTAAAAAGTAGTTTTATTTAATCCTTGTTAAATTCTCGCGAAGTTTTCAAACTGTGTAAAATGTTGTGGTTAAAGGCTAAAATTATGCCACGTTTTTAGGGTTCCGTACCCAAAGGGTAAAAACGGGACCCTATTACTGAGACTTCGCTGTCCGTCCGTCCGTCTGTCACCAGGCTGTATCTCAAGAACGGTGATAGCTAGAGAGTTGAAATTTTCACAGATGATGTATTTCTATTGCCGCTATAACAACAAATACTAAAAATAAAATAAAATAAATATTTAAGGGGGGCTCCCATACAACAAACATGATTTTTTTTACCGTTTCTTGCTCGATAATAATAACGTTGCCTTATGTTGCATAGATAATGGTACGGAACCCTTCGTGCGCGAGTCCGACTCGCACTTGACCAATTTTTTTTAATAGATAGAGTGGTCGGGGAGGTTTTTTTTGGTACACGCACTAAGACGCGGGCAAAATCTAGTTTAATCTTATAACTTCTTAAAACTACGCCAATTTTTTCACAGCATTGAGTATAGCGATTGAAGACTATAGTTTTTTGGTTATATTATGATGATGATACAATCCTTTTGTCCCTCGCCAAGGACATAGGGCTCTAAGGCGTTTTTATTTTGCCCGATGCATGGAGACAGCCTCCAAGTCTACCCAGCTTACGCTAGTTGCTACAGCCTTCTTCACCATTTTGCCTCCAGATGGTGCGTGGGGGACCTAGTTTCCTTTTGGCGGAAGGTTCCCATGTTAGACCTTGGCTGTTGTTTGGTTTTAACCTCCTATAGCTTTGCATTGGATGTAGTCCGTGGCCAGTAGATGTTCAGAATTCTTCGCAAATATTTGTTTGGTAATATTATTCATGATGTTATTAGTAGATACATAAAACCCAAGAAAATTAACATAAAAATTGTCAAGGTTAGGTTGGTATAACTTTTCTGCTATAAAAAGATTCTAGACATTAACAAATAAAAAAATACAAAAATATCATTTCTAAATGAACGCAGGAAATTGTGACAACTGTCTTCAATATTTTGCAAACCTTCCTTTAATCTCCGGTTAGAGGGAAGTCAATCTTACGATACTCAATCGAGACGCTATAAGTCTCTTTACCGTAATATGTTCTTATATGTGAAACCATAGATATAATGGAGATGCTTTTTGTAACTTTATTTCTCAAAATAACTCCTCTGTAAAATTAGAGCAGTTCAAAAGAACGAAAGAGAAGAAGTGAAATTTGTTAGGGTTTGTTGTCTGAATTCCTTACGTTTAAGGAGTAGTGAACTTCTTTGCTTATTATAAAACAAAGTAGTTATTTTTGTATGTATGTCCCTATGTGAGCTTATATCTTCAAACCTACGCAACGGACTTTGATGAGGTTTTTTTGAATAGATAGTATGGTTCAGAAGGATGGCCTTTTTGTATAATTTTATAAGGTTTGTCGTCTTAATTTCTTACGTACATGGAGTTACAAGCAACAGCTAGTAATAAACATTAGGAAAAAATTGATTTGAACACTTAAAAGTTTCCCCTTAAAATAAACGACAGAAATATTCGTATTTGCGAACTTATAGGAAATTTTCTCACATTTGTTAGACTTTAGGACTTTAGTAGGGTCATATGTACTTTTACCTTAGACAATGAGACATTTATATTCCACAATTTCAAAGTTAGATCAAGTAAATTAGAATGGAAATGGAAGAGTTATATCTCGTCAGACTTGCACTATCTTTTCTAGTATTATGATGATATCTGTGAGCTGTTATCCATATTACAAATAACACTAGCATTAAGCTTTTTTTAGGAACATGCATACTTATAATATCGAAAAATGTTCCCAGACTTAGCTTAATGCTTAATTTTGCATTTACAAAAAAGTACCTATAATGTAGTATTTCTTTGAAAAATTATTTTTCAGCTGGATAGTACATTTATGGAGGAAGGCGTTAGGCTTTATAACATCATGCTGCGGCTGATAGAAGCGAAGCATAAGTGAAAAATGTTGCAAAAACAGGGAAAAATTTTTAAATTCCACTTGTACGGAGTCGCGGGCAACACCTATTCTAGTCTGCGTATAATTTTATTTGTTATATATTATTCTCATCAAGGTTACAAAAGATCAAATTGTAATCACGTGAACATTTTGCCACATTTCTCTTCTGACCGATTCAACTGAAGGCTTTGTAAGATTAAATACACATTTACGTAAAATAATTCAGAAAACTTGTGTTGTTTTGGCTGTTATCCAGAAAAAACAACTTACTGAAAACAAATAATACATAGTCCGGAATTCTTAAACGATCAATCTGTGACTGTTATGGTAATTGCTATAATATTTCTTTACATGGCAAATTTCGGGCTTCGTGTGGGACTCCCAGCTTAAAGGGAGCCAGATTACCCACTTAACCCTACGCTGTGCCTCCTCTCGCTTATCAGACCGTAATTTAATAAAACCTGACCATGACAATATTTTTCAGGTGTCGACGGTTAATCTTCTAACATATAAAATTCTCGTATCACAGTGTTAATATTACCATACTCCTCCGAAACGGCTTGACTGATTCTTATGAAATTTTATATGCATATTCAGTAGGTCTCAGAACCGGCTACTATCTATTTTTCATACCCCTAAGTGATAAGGGTTGTCCACCCCGGAAATGGTATGGTGGTATTGCAAAACAACGTTTGCTGGATCAGTTAGTATATAGATTCTTCTCAGTCGGACACTCTTTTGCAGAGTGGTCGTGGTTATGGACTGTTTAGCGACTTAGTCGTTGCCTTCACAATTTGTCTCCATCTGTCTCTGTTAGAGGCATTTCGCGAGCATTCTGCAGCAGGGCACTGCGTGACTGATTTTATGAGGTCTAGCCATCTTGTAGGGGATCGTCCACGTGACCGCTTTCCCTCTACGCGACCTTGTAATTACAACCAATCATTCCATTGAAGTAACTTTCCGAGTGATGTGTCCGAAAAACTTTCAATATACAAGGTGTCAAAAAATTAACTTGTCATATTTTTAGGAGTTGTTTTGAATAATATATCATGAATAATCGCGGTGAAAAAGTTAAGAAAAACGTTACCGTTTTGAAGATTTGTAATGATTTACATTACGCGTAAATGTTATGCGCACTGTACCACAATATACTCGCTGTGCGGGGTCGGTCGGCGCAAGCGACTGCCGACGAGTGAGACTGAACGGCATAGTACCTACATTATTTTGTAGGTAAGATACGCATAAAAATATTTGATGAAATCCTTTTATTTCGTGAAAAAATGAAATTGCTCAAAAATTTTTATTTTATTTTTAGTGTGTTTATTTTTCGATACCAACTATCCTCACAAAATTTGACAAGTTGATTTATTTACACCTTATATAGATACTAAATATTAAATCAATGTATTAATCAGAGGAAGTGTTCTGTTGCCGTATAACATGTCGACACACATTACTTGCACGTTCTGCATCTAATGAAGCCTACGTAATCACAAGGGGCGTTTCAACATTAATATGATGGAAAACATATTGATTAAGGTCAAATAAATACCAAGTTATTTACTATGTAAACAGGTTATATTTCCTTTATCCTTAATTATATACTAATATTATAAAGCTGAACAGTTTGTTTTAGACCAAGATCCAGTGGTGAAAATTTTTTACTCAGCAACGGCTGAAGGCATCAACTTAAAACTCATACGATATGTAGATCTATGCGGTCCCTTGCTGCAAAAAATACAATCAACCTTTTACATCGTACAACATTCTAGCCCGACGTTTCGAAGACTTTTCAGTGACTATGGTCACGGGTGGGACCAGTCCTACGGTCTGAAATGTCTGAATCCGTAAAATCTTGCTAATATTAATTAATTTACAAAAATATATAAATCTGCTAAAGATTTACGTATGGTTTTTCGTTTAATTACGGTTGGAGGACATAACTATTTTAAAAATGCAAACATTACCTAGTAATACAGTAAACGTCAAAAAAGATTTTTAATTCTAGGACAAGCTATAGCATCATTGTAAAAATACCCGTAACTCTCTCCCGTCGGCTGTTTTTTCAGCAATTTGACGCTAAAGTCTGGTAAAAATATCACTAACTTTTGTACGATACGCCTGCTAGATTAGACTAATTAAGTTTCAAATTAGTCTAGTTTAGTTACTGTTGTACAAGTAGAATTGTTACCAATGTTTGTCTAAATTTGAATAATGATTAATAAACATTTAAACTCTTTAATTGTTTACATAAACGAGTGGTTTTCAAAAGATTTAATGTAAACTAATTGTTTAATGAAATACTTTGCAGTTCAAAAAGGTTTTGCGTCCAAACAAACTTAATAAATCCTTTGTGCTTCCAACTAGTTTAACTTTGATATTTTAATTAGTCTCCCAGTTTCTCGCTCCATTTACATGTTATATTCATTTTTTTTCCAAAACCTTTATTATCTAGTATATTAGACGAGCCTGGTGGTCGAGTGGTTCATATAAGGGGTTGGCGATTACGAGGTCGCGGCTTCGATTCCGACAATCTATCTCTATCTCCAGCCCATTTACGTCCCACTGTTGGGCACGGGCCTCCTCCACTTTGAGAGGGATTATGGTCTACTGTACCGCGCTGACCAGGCGTGTCGGGACAGGGTTTATTTTCGAGTTTTCTGTCTCTCAGAGAAGATGTTATCTGTGTGCAATATCCTTTAGCTGACTTTTACAGCACCCTAGGGAGGAGATGGGGTGGTGACACTTGTATTCTTAATCCGTCACCACACGGATAGACCGACAATCACTTGTGTGATATTCATAAATTTTAATGTCATACAAATGTCTGTACTGTGGGTGTTTTCTATGTATTATAAGTATGTACTCGTATTTATAAAAGAAAATTAATATGTGTATTCTATCCGTATTCTGGTACCCATAACACAAGCATATTTATTTTATCTTAAGATCAGAGGACGTTGTGTGAAATGTCCACGAATATTTGTTTATATTTTTTATTAATCTATGTAACAGAATCTTTCAAAGTAAATTTCACCCACTTGCAGTATTCAGTTTGATCTGAAATTTTGCACACATATTAAAGATCAATGACAATCCAATATAAAATTTAATATTATTCAGGATTCTCAAGCGTGATTTTGTTTTTTAACTAATAGAAGCCTGACTTCTATTGGAAACGAAAAACCGGTCAAGTACGACTTGTGCTCGCACACAAGGTTCTGTGCCGTTTTTATCGTAATATATTCGTCATATTATCGATCCTAAACGGGATAAGAGCAGAAGAATGATGATGATGTTAGATTTTCAGCTCGCTAGCTATTATAATTCTGGAGATACAGCCTGGTGACAGACGGACGTACGGACAGCAAAGTCTCATTAGTAGGTCTCATTTTACGTTCTTGCACGAAACTTTAACGAATTTCCACTCTTATAGAGCGAGTCGATGATAACAAAATAATTTGTTAATTCTGTCTTAAAAATTCTTCAAAATATGTGATAGTAGTTAATAATCGTCCATTTTTGTACGTCGCAACTGATTTTGAAGTCTTTCCAAATAATCTTGCGTGTCTTCTAGCCTATCTATCTCATGGAATGATATCTAAAATGAAATTTTTATCTACATTTTATGTAAAAGCAAGTCTAAAAAATAATACAGAAACTTCTTAATTTTAGCTTTAAGGAGTATCTTTTATTTTCACAGCCCATCAACGTCCGACTGTTGGACATGGGTCACTTTGGAAGGAGTCTTTTGTGCCGCGCTGATCAGACGTATTGTCATAGGGTTTATTTTCGAGTTTTACGTCTCTGACAGATGATGCTATCTACGTACAATATTCCTTAGCTGGCGTTTACAGCACCCTCGGAAATGGGCTGATGATACGTGTATTCTCAATCAGTCATCACACAAAGAATAATGCGTATACGATACCTCATTTCTCCGGTCAATATCTAATATATTCCGAATGTTTTTAGTTCTCCTATAATGCAGAGTGTTATCAAAATCTCTGCGTCCGTTGTAGTTGTAATTATCAATCTAATTTGACGGTTTTACATTTCGTTTTGCTAAATATCCAAAAATTATGTTATTAGAATTAATTCTCTCTTGTGTAAAAATATTTGTAAATAAATGTACAATACAAATTACAAAACTCAACATTTTTGTAAATATAATAAGCCTGAGCTTTAAGATGCAGAAAATATATATTTGTTGGTAGTATGATAATATTAGACTGTTACACTCGAACTGTAGGCTACCATTCACGGCAAGACTGCAAGCAGGACAGCTGCTTAAATACATTATGCAAAAAAGTAAATTTTGCTTTCTAAAAGTAATGTATATAAATAAATAAATAAATAAATATTCATGGACATTTCACACAACGTCCTCTGGTCCCAAGCTCAGCTTATATGCTTGTGTTATGGGTATCAGAATAAGAATAGAATACATATACTACTTTTCTTTTGTAAATACATACTTATAATACATAGAAACACTCAGACGCAGTACAAACATTTGTATGACAATTAGGAAAATCACACAAGTGATTTTCCCGAGCGGGAATCGAACCCGCGACCTCTTGATCGGCAGTCCGTTATATAAACCACTCAACCACGAGGCTCGTCATACATGTAATGTTCTTTCAATGCAGAATTGATATAAAATCAAGAGTAGTAATTTATAAATAACTAATAGCACGGAATGCAGTACGCATTCCGTGTGGTGGCGGATTAAGAATACAAGTGTCAACACCGCATTTCCACAGTTACACAGATAACAGCCTCTGTAGGAGATGGAAAACTCATTAGCAAACCTTATGCCGACACGCCCGGTCAGCGCGGCATCTTCTTCTTCTCCAGCCCAATTATGTCCCACCGCTGGGCGCGGGTCTCCTCCACTTTGGGAGGGACTATGGTCTACTGTGCCGCGCTGACCAGGCGTGTTGGCACAGGGTTTAATTTCGAATTTTCTGTCTCTCACAGAAGATGTTATCTGTGTGCAATATCCCTTAGCTGACTTTTATAGCACCCTTGGGAGGAGATGGGGTGGTGACACTTGTATTCGTAATCCGTCACCACAGCGCGGCATAGTAGACCATAATCCCTTCCAATATAAAGGAGTTCTGTGCCCAGCTGTGGGACGTGACATTAATGGGCTAGAGAGGGATAGAGAATAATGGACTAACCAGACGCTATATAGTGTTGTATCCAGAGACATAGCTTAGGGGCTTTAGTGTTTTTTTTTCTCAGAACCTACGAAACGAAATGATGTATTGAAATCTCTCCCCGAAACAGAATCCTGGCTTTGCATAAGCGCTCCTATACGATGGACTGCTGGCAGGACAGGGAATGGTCAACTTAATGTTTATATTATTTATTGTAGTTCATAAAATTCAGAGTATATATCGTTTATGCGAAGAAAAGTGCAATAGCAATTGCTATCAATGTCGACCGTAAATTTTGTTTAGCAGTAAAATTTTATGATACAGTAACTATTTGTTGCATATTCAGAATATTGCAATAAATATGTTTCATATGCATTAGCTAGATAGGTATGCAATTTAATATCTACCATATAGATATGCAATATATCTATACAAGTTTGTTCATTTGTTTGAACGTGGTAATCTCAAGAACCGCTGGTCCGATTTGAAAAATTCTTTCCGTGTTGGATAGTACATTTATAGAGCAAGGATAGAAAAATAGTATAGGTATGTATTCTATCCACAACACAAGCATATAAGCTTAGCTTGGAACCAGAGAACGTTGTGTTAATGTGTATAAAAAGAAAAAAAAACACTAATAATTTGTTATGATTTTTAGAATTAACTATAGTATTCTACCTCAATAGTTATAAATAGATAATGCAAACACATTGAAACAATGTCAACAGAACGTGTAATTATGTCTGAATCAGTTGTCGTTGGAATTCTAGGTGCCTACAGTTAGTTAACACGAAACATACATATTATTATACATGCAACAATTCAATATAATTTTATATACACTTTATATACACAGATATAACAGATGGTGGGTTGACGTTTAAAATTAGGAACAAGTAACTTTGGCCTGAATAAATCGTACTTTATATATTAATGATGTTTCATATGACTATATCATGTATCATAGACACACACGGACACATTTTCACGCACGGATAGATATTAAAATGGCTTCAAGCCGACTGAGTGATGTAGCGATATACACTACATTTGGTAAATCTCTGATAAAAGCTATACATATATTTGTGTTGTACATGTTTTACTCATTATACACAAAATTTTCTGAAATACTAATACTACGTTTATGGAAATAAAACAATGTATATAACAGGCAAATAACAGCAAATTTTAACATTAACCAAACACAACCCTATTGTGAAAGAATCTCATTGTTAATTATAACAATTAGGCCGCTGCATTGTTCAGGAAACAATGTAAAGTCAGATATTATACATATTTTATATTTAATTAAACGTATCGCTCGTGTTTATGATATAAATATTATGTTTATTCAAATATTACATATAATACTAGGTGTTGCTTGCAACTTCATACGCATGGAGCTTAAAGTCCAAACCGTAACAAATTATACACAAAAGCCATTCTCTTGAATCACTCTATTTATTAAAAAAAACCGTTGCGTAGTTTTGAATATATAAGCTCATATCGGGATAAATACAAGAATAACGACTTGTTTCATTTTAAGTAAAGAAGATATTCACTAATATTATTGGTCAGTTTTTGTTTTTTATGTGTGCCTAACAGGGTGGCCCCATTGCTCCTATATACCCAGGGCTCAACCCGGTAGGGAGATTATTAAGTTCCCCAATCGCGTGTTCCTATCACATTCGGCGCAGCAGGTGGCACTTCCTCGTTTGGACCCTACTATTGGGTGTACCAGTTGGTAGATGACATCAGATGTACTCAGATATTTGTGTTTATTAAAAATAGTGATGCTGTTCTAAATAACAACAAAATTGGAACACAACAATCCACTCCATGCATTCTATAAAACGCACACACTAAGATACGACACTGTCTTTACACTCTAAGTATGAGTATTACATCGTGCTTTTGTAACTTTTCCAGAGAAGCTCCTTTGACAATACCAACTCCTGTAGCTTAATACGCAAAGACAAGACCACAAAGACTGTAGCAAAATTATTTTCATGTAAAAAAAATACTGTAATCTGTATTTATCTCCAAGAGGCATTTGCGAACAACGCTGTAAACATAAGAGATAAGATTTAGGAAATCCGCGACGGAAAGTGACAACGCTCTACCTTTATTTATGTAATTATAAGCTTAATTTTTGTAAATTATTATGAAATGATACAAGAGAAAGTTGAACAAAGTCTTAAAATTCATTTTTTTTCACCTGCACTAGTAGAAATGAATGGTCCCTGAGCTGGCGGATTAAGAATAAAAGAATAAATAAAATAAATAAATATTAATGAACATTTCACAGAACATCCTCTGGTCCATAGCTAAGCTTATATGCTTGTGTTATGGGTACCGTAATACGTATAGAATTTATAACTTTGAAAATACATACTTATAATACATACAAAACAACCAGACCCTGTACAGAAATTTGTATGACAATTAGAAAAATCACACAAATGATTGTCCCGAGCGGAAATCGAACCCGCGACCTCGTGAACGACAGTCCGTTACCACTAGACCACGAGGCCCGTCTATATGCAAGTGTAATCCTATTCCTTCCCAGGGTGCTGTAAAAGCCCGCTAAGGGATATTGTACACAGATTACACCCTCAGTGAGAGATGGAAATCTCTATAAAAAAATCCTATACAAAATTGCCCGGTCAGCGCGGTATAGTAGAGCATAAACCCCTCCCAAAGTGGAGAAGATTGTGCCAAAATTATTATCAAAGATCAAGAAGATCAAGCAATATTATTATATTTATTATCTTTCATATTTATTATTTATTTTTAACTAGCTGTTACCCGCAACTTCGTACGCGTGAAATTTAGAAATTAAACCTTAACAATCAGAAGTTTACTATGACAATCGATAGATGGCGTTGTACCGTTTTTTTAAATCGCGCTATAGTTTCGTTCAACACATTAACAGTTAAGCTCGTCAAAATTTCTATAGTGTCATCAACTCGATCTCGCATTTATAAATTGGTAAGGATTATTTATCCTTATTATCTTTCATTGCAATATCTACATTCTACATAAATTCTGAAGCAAAGAAATATTTTTTAAATCTTCAATGAATATTTTACTTCTTTGCAACTTCCACGCGTACTGTTCAAGTATGTGAAGATTTCATACATGTATTATACATTAGCACAACTCTTTCAACAGCATAAGCGCACTCGGCTCCGCATATTAACGAGAAAAGTATTGAAGAACGGCTATGCACATAAAATCTTGAATACTAATGTGCAAATGGCACAGAATATAGCAAATGGGTACTAGGCATTTTAATAGAATGGAATATCTAGAGTTCCAAATGTTATCTGACGTTTACTGTGTTGCTAAGTAATTACACTTTTAAAATTGTTATGCCCTCCAACCGTAATTGAACGAAAAATTATAGGTAAATCTCTAGCAGATTTATATAATTTTGTAAATTAATTACAGTCAACTATTTTTACGGATTCATACGACCAGTGCAACCCTGTGTACCTATTACTTTATTTTTGAGATATGCGCCGTCAAACTCACTCACGCGAACAAATAACTAATAACCTTACTAGAGTTCAGCATGGTGCTATGCTCGCCAGAATTATAGAACAGTGCAACGAGAATAAAATAATGACTAACCGTAAAATGGCGAATTATTAACCTTGTTTGTTTTTGAAGACATGTTTATTTTACTTTATGTTATATTATACAAAGCAGTGATTCCCAATTCCACCCGTACGACTTCACAGGCAATAGCTAGTACGACATTTCTGGTCAGTTCGAATAATCGGTAATAACCGGGATAAAAAAATTACGGTTGGCTAACACTATTGCCAAAAATGTGGCAGCATTATTTTCAAGTGTGACATTAGCAACTGTCATAACATTTCGAATTCTGGGACGGATAATACCTCCTACTAATATTATAAATTTGAAAGTTTGTGAGTGTTTGGGTGTTAGTTACTCTTTCACGCAAAAACTTTACAAAGAATAACACATAGGCTATAATTTATAAAGATATTGTGTGAATTGTCCAAAATGTGACGATAAGTGTCAAGTAAGTAGGAATTCCACGGGTACCAAGACGCGGGCAACAGCTAGTAATAATATAAAGCTGAAGAGTTTGTTTATTTGATCGCGCTAATCTCAAGTACACTGGTCCGATAAAAAAAAATTCTTTCAGTGTCGGACTTGTTAGGGTTCGTATAATTGATATACTAAATCGAATATTTAGCATTCGATATCGGTCTTTTTAAGTTTGGCAACATTACATTGGTACCAATTCAAGGTACACAACTAAACTTAACTTAACTAAAAAATGAAAATTGGTATTGTCAATATAGCTATTACTTGCTATTTCGTTGCGCACATTTATATTAATTAAAATCGTTAGTCTATAATACACAGTTTTAATAATAAGAAACTTCAGTAAACATTGCCGAATTGTGTTAATGACGCTATCAGTTTTAATTTTTTAGTTAAGTTAAGTTTAGTTGTGCTCTCAGAATCGGCACCAATGTCTCAAAGAGTTTTGGCGGGAGGTTGTCGGGAGAATGAGGAGATGCGATGTTTGATGACACAGTCTTATTTTGGTTTAAGAAAAGAAAAAGATTATAAATAGATTTCTAAAAAGATTGAGTTGATAATTGAAATTGTGTCCTTAATCCGAAATAAACAAATGGAGAGATAATATTATAGAAGTAGTCTAACACTTGGTATTTGTGAAAATTGTCAAACACTGAAATAAATGGTTGCAATGGTAAAGACGTATCATTCTCTAGAACCCGAAGGAAAGCTGATTTAACAGATAGTGAGGGATAGTATAGGTTAGGAAGGCTATAGGCGTTAGTAAAAATGTAGCAAAATCAGGGGTTTTTTTTAATTCCACGCATACGAAGCCCCGTGTATTATAAAAAATTCTTCTGTCGCGATGTTTCTTACCAAACTTCTAAACGGATGATTCTACGATCGACTTCAAAAGACAGTGTTTATGATTTTGTTTGTATGTTTTTTTAACACGTTTATTAGCTCGGTACGTATCTATAAATGTATTAAAGGATGTAATGGAATCTTTGAAACTGGTTTTCAACCATTTGCATTTAAATTAATCCGACTGATTGATTTAAAATTGTGCAAGTTTCGCTTTCGGCATATCGGATAGGTCTGGCATTTCTCTACATCCATTTTTTATAATCCTTACGTCATAAGAGGTGCGGGTTCTAGTATTAATCTATATGTAACGTTTTATCTCTTGGTACGATACCCTAAAAATTGAAAAATTTCTACAAAAGGCATATTATTCTATGATTGGAGTTAGGTAATTGTTTAAGGGCCATTACGAACAATTCTCAAAGATCGTATAACGCTATTTTAGTGCCTCGATTATGAGCAGCTTTTAAGACGAATTGGTGAACTTAGAATCAATTAAAAGTTCCGTACATTTAAGTTGTTGACGTCTCCCTTAATACCACGTTTTTACTGATCTTTTAGAAGTTAGCAAATAAAATTTATTTAGATTTTACAACTTGAGACGTAGTTTGTATTACATATTAAATAAATAAATTAATATTTTAGGACATTTCACACAACGTCCTCTGGTCCCAAGCTAAGCTTATATTGCTTGTGTTATGGGTACCAGAATACGGATATAATACATATACTACTTTTCTTTTGTAAATACATACTTATAATACATAGTAAACACCCAGACGCAGTACAAACATTTTTATGACAAATAAAAACATCACACAAATAAATGATTGTCCTGACCGGGAATCGAACCCGAGACCTCATGATCGGCAGTCCGTTATATGAGCCACTCCACCACGAGGCCCGTCAATATATTATAATGAACTAGCTAATGCCAGCGGTTTCACTTGCGTTTATAGTTACTTAACAAATTATACAAAAAAGCCGTCCTCTTGAAACACTCTATCTATTAAAAAAATCGTATCAAAATCCGTTGGGTAGTTTTGAAGATAAAAGGTCGCATCGGGACATACATACAAAAATAACGACTTGTTGAAAGATTGTGCATTTCGATTTCTAGCAGACCGTTCCCTTTATGTACCTAAGAGTTTTTGAAGTTTTATTTAAAAAGAAGAATTTTATTTAACAATGACGAGAGGAAATTTTTACTACGCGGGAGCAACGTCAACATCCCTATAAAACCGACACCATTACGTTAGAAACATAGGAGATGTGCGCGCGATCAATTTGAAATTAGTTGCAAATGATAACACGAACTATGGTATAATTTATTAACTTCTTGCGTTCTTACATAAGTACTCACACTTTTTCAATGAATAAAGCCTATAAAGAAAACTACAAGATTTATTATAAAATAAATCTGTAATCCATTTACAGAATACTCAGAACTTTTCAATGTTGGTTATAAATTTAGTCGATTCTAGTACTTTTGGTACATAAATATCACTTAGAAGAAAAAAATGTTGTAAGCCTTACATTCCTAAATGTGTTTTTCTTTCGCACTTGACTTTTTTAAGAGGATACCAAAATAGCTACGTGCATTTTTCTACGTACGAAGTTTTCATTGTTTCTTTAGATTGAATGGCTAGAGCTCTAATTTTTAAGTATATGTTTTTTCAATATATGATCTAGGATCGCATAATCTCAGAAACGCGATTGAAAAAAGTTTTCTCGATAGAAAATCTTAGCGAAACAACCTCTCTCATTTTTTATTTTTTTCATTTGTCGGTCTATTATCGCGTATTAACTAATGAAATAACTTTAAAAACATAAGTAACTATTATATGTATAGAAACACGTAAATCAGAATTAAAATATATTTAGTAGATTTTGAGTAAACAAAAATAATATCCCTAATTCTTCATTTTCTATACCTACTAGCTGTGTTAATATGTACATGTCGACGATAATATTGATGTAGGCCCTTAACACGCTTTTATAAGTTCGGTATGTATCTATCAATGTATTAATCTATGTGACGGAATCTTTCAACGCGATTTTCACCCACTTGCGGTAGTCGGATTGATTTGAAATTTTGCATACATATTGTTACGAATACACAAAGCACAAAGGAGCTAGCGTCAACTAGTAAAACCACTTAAAGAACCGAACAGAGTGAAACCCCTTTTCAATACTAGATGGCGTTAGAGGAACTACCGTACATGCGCGAACTTTCCAGAAACAGTCGTTCCGGGCGGTCACGTTCGCGCACAGTCGGGAACATTCTGCAATGGTCTGGAACTCGTCTCGGCCCATATAAATAGCGGCAGGGAGGCGAGCCCGGGCAGTTCAGTTTGAGCTACGATCGAGGCGACTTCGAGAGCGAAAACAAGTGATCAAGAGTGATACCAGTGAAACCTACGACTTGGCTACGATCTAGGACAGTTGTTAGTGCTTAGTGTTTGGACCTAGTGCTTAGTGTGTAACTAGTGCTAGTGAATAAAGTCTTCAAAAAGAGTCAGCAGGTCTTTCTCTCCAAATCCTTCGAACCCTAACACGTAACAATATCAAAGTCCGATAACAATGCAATTTTTTAAAAAGATATTCAGGATTCTCAAGCGTGTTTTTTAGTTTTTTAATTAAGCAAATTATTATTTAGACATGGAGTTACCTTCCTATCAGATAAATAAATAAAATGTGCTGTTAACTTTATTATAATAATATTTCCTGTCACCAAGTTAGTGTTTTATTTTCTCCTATTTGTGAACAAATCGAATACTTTCTAAGATTACGTTACTGACAACTGAATTTCGTCCATTTCCATAGGTATATAGGATGGAAATGGCTTTCTGCTGATAAATGATTTGGAAGCTAGAAAAAGTTATGATGTTACAAGAGGTGAAATGGTTCGAATTTGTTTGGAATATAAGGTAATTCTGTATAGTCAAAACAGCAATGTTAACAGTTATGTAATCAACGTATTGTCGAATTGAAATAGCTGAATTTATCTAAAATAAAAGTTAGTAATAGAGGAGGTTGTTGCTGTGGTGGCAGATCTATACTTATACAAGTAATATTTTAAAATTGAAAAGTTTGTTTGTTTGAACGCGCTAATCTCAGAAACCGCAGGTCTGATTTGCAAAATTTTTTTAGTATTGGATTATTATAAATTCTTTATATTCATAAATTCTTTTAGTACATTTAACGAGGAGGGCTATAGGCTATAATATAAGATCACGCTGTGTCCAATAGAAGCAAAGCATCAGTAAAAATGTTGCAAAAAAGGGGGACATTCTCTACATTACATTCGTAAGATGTCACGGGAAACAGCTAATTGAGAATAATAATGAACTAATTAAATAGTTTTGAGAGGCAAAAAGCGCGAAAATAATCCCTGTGGTAACTCACCTGTTCAGCTTGGTATAGCAGACCAAAATACCGTCCCAAAGGAGGTAGGAGTTCTGTGCCTAATATTAGCCCCGTAATGGCCTTACAATATAAATAATAAAATAAATAAGATATCAATAAGAGAAGAATAGAGAAAATCTCTGTTAAAATCAAGTTGCACTAAATAAAGTCAAGTAATATATGAAGTAAAGCATACTAGTTATCTCTTTCAGCAATATCTAATATTATTACTGAGCCTTAGTTTAGTTTTAATAAAATTCACTTAAGTCTTTGCTTGTTGTATAAATTTCTCCACAAACACCGACGCTTAGCTTGTACGACACTGATATTACTCTAACATTTTTAATATATAATGTAGCTTACTTTATTGTTTTGGTGTTCTAGTGAAGATTTAATATACATATTATTATGTATATTAAGTTTGATAAACTAAATAATAGTGGAAAAAATGATCACCATGAGCGGAACCCACGACCGCGGAATACCGTTTCATAGCTCTCCCATCTGAGCTATCGCGGTTCGTGTATTGTTTTACGTGGTTCTTTCATGTCCTCTTTCACACAGTCCATCCATCTTTTCTTAGGTCTTCCTCTAGACCTTTTTCCTTTTTTAAATAACGAGATAAGGACTTTTTAGATCTCTAGGTATCGCAATTCTAGCGATACGAACGGATGGACGGATAGCGAATTCTCAGTAGTTCCCTAAAAATTTAGTTTTTATTATTTTTGTACTTGAGTTTGCTCTGCGTAACATTCTTAAAGGTTCAGAAAGGTCTAATCAATCAATTTTATAGAACCTTTACTTATAGGCGATCTCTAAAAAGGGTTCTCCATTCTCCTATTCTTATTTGTGCTTTACCATAAAGGTGTACAAAACAGCAGGAACGTAATCAACTACATTCACTTCAGATCTGTGATTTGATAAAAGTACAAATTGGAAGAATGCGTACAATTCCAATTTCCTAAATGAGATTTTCTCCATGGAATTTTGTATTTGCTGAACTGTGACCGTATTTTTAAAATGTTATTTAAAATTTGCGTTATTTTTAATTTAATGGCGACTTTAAAGGCAAGTTTAGTCAGATAGAAAAAAGGTCAATGAGTTTGGTTGATGAATTTATTGATAGAGGCTTTGTTTTTTTTCTCGTTATTTTGTCACTCATAACTGTATAATTGCCATAACTATATCATTTATATTATATATCAATTGGTATATGATGCAATTTCCCGGACACCGTAGGTCGGCGTACGCGCGTAATTTTCCACCGACCGTCAGCGCTGGTCGGCTATACTATACTCTGTGCCGTCGGTCTAACACTGTTTTCAGCCATAGACTTGCCCATAGACTTGTATCTATATACAGCAGGTCAGTGCTGACGATCGGTATACCTCAGTTTTCTGCCCAAGCTTTAACAACAACACAAATAACCTACTATCTTTAATCACTCTTTCTATTAAAACCGCATCAAATGTAGTTTTAAAAATTTAAGCTCACACATAAACAGACAAAAATTACGACTTTCTTAAATAATAAGTAAAGATGTACGCAAACTTGTTTGTTTTTAATTTTAGTCTAATCTTAGTAATACATAGATCAGTGTGTATAATAGTGTAAGCTATACCATTTACAAGGGATTACGATACCGCTAGTCAATTTGCGAAATCCATATTGATTTTATATAACGGGATATGTTACGGCTTCTAGTCAGGCACCAAATTTATCCTTTCATTATCGAAATCCGTTTCTTTTCTCACTTATATAATGGAATAATATCGATAATAGCCTAACTATTATCGTCCAAATCAAGATCGTTAAGGGCCTACATCAATATCATCGTATATCATCGCCGACACGTACATATTAACACAGCCAGTAGGCACAGAAAATGAAGAATTAGGGATACTTTTCCTATTTACTCAAAATCTACTAAATATATTTTAATTCTGATCCACGTGTTTCTATACATAATAGTTACCTATGTTTTTAAAGTTATTTCATTAGTTAATACGCGATAATAGACCGACAAATGAAAAAAATAAAAAATTTGAGAGGTTGTTTCGCCAAGATTTTCTATCGAGAAAACTTTTTTCAATCGCGTTTCTGAGTTCATGCGATCCTAGATCATATATTGAAAAAACATATACTTAAAAATTAGAGCTCTATTAGCCATTCAATCTAAAGAAACAATGAAAACTTCGTACATAGAAAAATGCACGAAGCTATTTTGGTATCCTCTTAAGGATATAAGGTGAACTAATAGTCTGAATTTCTTGTTTATTACAAAACTAGGTGTTGCCCGCAACTTCGTACGCGTAGAATTCAGAAAAGAAAATACCTTAACATGGATAAAAATCATCCTCTTGAACTATTATACCTACTAAAGAAACCGCATCAAAATACGTTGCGTAGTTTTGAAGATATAAGCTCACAAAGGGACATATATACAAAAATAAAGACTTTGTTTTATAATAAAATAGCTGTTGCCCGCGACTCCGTCCGCGTGGAATTTGGAAATTTTTTTTTGCAATAAAAGGTAGCCAGTAAAAGTAGTCCTTTCTCAGGGTCTAAAGATTGTCTGTGCCAAATTTCATCAATATCAATTGTTTTACAGCCTAAAGCCTTCCGCAGTAAATGTACTATCCAACACAAAAAAATCAGATCAGACCAGCGGTTTCCCAGATTAGCGCGTTCAAACAAACAAAAAACCTCTTTAGCTTTAAAATATTATAAGTATAGAGGTATAGAATATAGATTCAAATAGTGATATTGGCAACATAGTTAATAGACCATAATTACGTTTGAATAAATAGTAAACATCGATTCAACATATATGATTGTAACATGAAACAATTGGTTAGAAATTACTGCATTAGTCATGTATCAAAGCCTCATTTTGTTTGTTAAATAGAGTGGCTTTACAAAATTAAATTTGTTTACAAAGTTAAATGTACAATAATGTTACAATAAGTGGCTGTTATTAACAATTTAAACTAATTTGAAGTCATTAAACTATAGTTATCATGATCACAGAGTAATTTCAAATAATGGTACCAATTTTACGTGCATCTAAACTAAACTTAACTAAAAATTGAAAGTCGATAGTGTCAATATATTTATTATTTGATATTTTGTTGTACATGTTTACCTTAATTAAATTCATTAGTCTATAATAGTGCAGCATACTAATGTGTTTGCAGACTGTTGGGACTCCCCGATGATGTGGAAGTGGATGCAGCTTCTGCATTCAATAAATTGATTTAATACATATTGTATAATTAATTAACATTAGTTTTTAAGCAAAAATTGTTACTAACATTATAATTAAGGACTATGTCTGAAATAAACGAATAAAAAAAATACAAAAAATAATACACAGTTTTTATAAAAAAAAGGTCAGCTAACATTGCTGAATTGTGCTATTGACATTATCAATTTTCATTTTTTTAGTTAGGAATAGATTTGTGCAGGTAGAATCGGTATCACTATCAGGAATTCTAAATAGAAGTGGTTTTTATCATGTAGCTGTTGATCCCTCGTTTATAGATGCAATGTATCGGATCAGATTATTACAAATTATAAGAGAATTAGTTACGACAGACAGATGTTTTTACGTAGAGTCAGTAATGATAGTGTGATGAATGTAGTGTGTGTCGGTAATGATCCAGATACAGAAAACAATCTTGCTTACATATCTAACGCGAACTGTTTGCAGTACTGCCTTTTTAAACTTGTGTTTATAAATGATTTGAAGAAATTTCTTACACCTGCGGTAGGAATATAATTTTATATCAACCTTTGTAAAAAATCAATTATTAAATACAATAAATAATGGTGTTAATTTCGAAGAAGAATGAAGCTTCCAGAAAGCCTGATGTAAGAGATTTTTTATCTGTATTATAGTTTTCAATATCAATACGTATTATTTTTAGAAAGTAGCTCAGCCTGAAAAGTTTTTACCGTGCACTCCGTGCTGTGCAAGACGCATTTTAATCGACGATGTGGCAACACTAGACTTATTTAAACACTTATGGTCTTATTCATAATGACTTCTCGGAGGTTTAAAAGTTCGCTAAAATCGCGGTCGATTCGGTTCGCGAAAATTGTCAAAACTTGTTATTCATGATAGTCTTTTTATGCTAAAACGTTTATTATCTCTCCGATAAAATCTCCGTTTAAACCTCCGATAAGTCATTATGAATAAGACCGTTAATAAATCAAATTATAATGAAAGAAAATGATCACAGTGAGCGGGACTTAAATCCACGACCTCGGAATATCATTCAGTTGCTCTCCCAACTGAGCTACCATGGGACCAGCACATGGTAACCAAATTTTCCACTACAATATTTTTTCAATGTGAGTTAAACATCGTGCGATGTTTTTGTACAACGCCATCTATCGAGCGGTTTGCACAAACTTGATATATCGAGCATGGCATTTAAAAGCTGTTTTTAAATTTTTACAAAATAAATATATTTTTATAGTATCCATACATCAGCCTTCTCCATACATTGCTGGACATAGGCCTCCCCTATAAAACTTCTTGGGACATTTGACGCTATCGTCAGTCTACCTTGTAGGGCTGCGCTGCCCCAAGCAATTAAAAACCAATGCATATTTATATATAATGGTTGTAGTTAAAAAAGAAAACAAATCAAATACAATATAAAAAATATATAAGCATACATTTTTTTTTACTAGCTAATGCCCGCGACTTCGTACGCGTGGAATTTAGAAACCAAATCTTAACAAATTATACAAAATCGCCATCCTCTTGAACCACTCTATCTATAAAAAAGCCGTATCAAAATCCGTTGCATAGTTTTAAAGTTATAAGCTACATACAAAAATAACGACTTTGTTTTATATTATGTAAAGATTTTTCAATTGTTTAGGTGGAAAATATAATTATTATATTCTTTCCTTTCAGGCATACATATCTACAATAAACACAATATTTTCGATTGCTAGATATTTTGGAGTTTCTAATGGTGATGTTAGTATATCATTATATTGGGCACTAATAATATTTGCAATGCTTCTTGCATTAGAAGTTCGAGCTATTTGGAAGTTAATTAGACTCTTATGTGGATGGGCTTCTAATGTTACAGACAATCGTACGTAATTTTCTTTTCTATTTAAATCTTTTTGAACTCTTTATACAATCTATACTTACTTTGTACTTACTAATATTATACAGCTGAAGAGTCTGTTTGAACGCGCTAATCTCAAGAACCACTGGTCCGATTTGAAAAATTCTTTCGGTGTTAGATATCAGTGTTTATCGAGAAAGGTTATAGGCTATATAACATCACGCTGCGACTAATAGTAACGAAACATCAGTGAAAAATGTTGCAAAAAAGGGGATTATTTTTAAGTTCCATCTTACGTAGTCGCGGGCGGTGTTAGTCCCAGCGTGTTGTTATAATAGCCACTAGTGTACCTGTATAGCTTATCCCAGAGTTCCAAATGTTATCTGACGTTTACTGTGTTGCTAGGTAATTGCACTCTTAAAATAGTTATGTCCTCCAACCGTAATTCAACGAAAAAATATAGGTAAATCTAATGATAATTATCACTTACACTTAATGATGACCAACTTCAAAGAATCTTCAAAAATCCCCAGTATCATAGAATAAACAATCATTGAGAATCAAACAATGACTATCCGCATAATGGCGAATTTTTAACTTTGTTTGTTTGATAGACATTTTTATTTTACTCTATATTTTAATAAACAAGGCAGCGGTTTCCAATTCCATGCGCACGACTTCAGAGGCAATAGCTAGTACGACATATTTCTGTTCGATTTAAATAATCGGTATTAATCGGTATAAAAAAAATTACGGTTGGCCAACACTGTTCCAAAAAATGTGGCAGCATTATTTTTAAGTTTGACATTAGCAAGTGTCAAATCACATTTACAATTCTGGGATGGATTATAGTTCCTGTTATTAGCGCGTTCAAACAAACAAACTCTTCAGTTTTATAATGTTAGTAAAGATCTTTTGGTCACGTTCAAAATAAAAAACTAGTTCAAATAAGCCAATTGTAACGTTTTCAGGAGGTTTGGTAGCACGATTATCAGGTTCAATATTCTACGGGAACGCACTGTTATCCCTTTATTTATCATCAAAGTTCGTGCATCATTGGCGAACTCTATCTTTGTTTTGGTTAAATATAGAGAACTTATCTGGATTATTCTTCGCACCAGATGTCAAAATAAGGAAAAGAGTAATTTTCGTAACGTGTTTAGTTGGCATAATGGCATTAAGTAAGTATATCGGACTTATTTAATCAGATACAATGCTGAATTTTGTATTTTTTTTATATAAACGCATCAACGTTAGTGAATTGTTTTTTCTCTTCCGTGGTGGAAGCCGCCAGCTTTGCTGGAAATTGAGTAATGCATTTTTATTGTTTTAAGTAATATCGCATGAATAGTTCTGATAGATTCAGTTTTTATACGTACGCCCGAAAGCCCATATGCTCGGTGCCTTGGGTGCGTAATCTATTGAGTTAAAACAATCCTGTTAGAGACTCAATAAAAGAAAAAAAAATCGTGTGGTGACTGGAAAAAATACAAGTGTCACCACTCCTTTGCTTCTAAAAGTGATGTAAAAGCGAGCTAAGGGACATTGTCCACAGATAACATCCTCTGATAGAGATGGAAAACTCGAGAATAAACCCTGTGCCAACACGTTTGCTCAGTGCGGCGCAGTAGACCATGATCCCTCCTAAAGTGGAAGAGGATCGTGCCTAACGGTGGGGCGTTAATGGACTGGAGAAAGACAGAAAGGCAAAAGAAAAAGTTAAAAGAAACAATAAGAAATAGCCGTGCGTAGCACTTACAACCGTCGGGCATGTATGACCAGATGTATACCTAAGTATCGATGAAGCCAAGGAAGTAGCTATGTTTGGATCGTAGCAGATGGCGCTCTATCGTCTCTGCCTACCCCCATGGGAAAAAGGCGATATGATAAGAAATATTGTTAAGAAACTGCTGATACCTTTCAGTGGAACATATATTGAGTATGATGTCAGCCACAGGCTTAGATTGTCCTGTTGAAGAATATTTCCAAAAATATATTCTAACATCACATGGATTTGTTGTAGCACCTAGTAAGTATATTTTATTTTTGTTAAATCACCAATAAATTAGCTTTTTTCGTATCTATGTAACTAACGGCATTTCGGCAAAATTTTGCACACTTTTTAGGGACCACAAAGTCACAAGAAAAAAGGTTAAGTTTTTTGTTAGTTACGATTAAATTAGCTTTCTTTCTCTCTCCCTCTCTCTCCAGACACGAACCTCCTCCACTTTGGAAGGTATTACGGTATACTATGCCGCACCGACCAGGCGTGTTGGCACAGAGTTCATTTTCGAGTTTTCCATTTATCACAGAGGAAGTTATCTGTGTACAATATTCCATAGATGGCTTTTACAATACCCTGGGAAGGAAAAGGGGTGGTGACACTTGTATTCTTAATCCGTTTCCACACGGACAGGAGCTTAATTTAGCTATTAGACTACAAATGAAAGAGGTATACAATTAAGGTGTCTTTCCAATAAATTATTGCGTTTTCAGTCGAGTACAACTTATGGACTGCAATACCTATATTCATACTAAGCAAGCTGGCTACTGCTTTATGGAATTTTCAAGATCTTATTATAATAGTTATAAGTATGGGGCTTGCTTCTCGTTATCATAGGCTTAATCTGTATGTGCATCAAGTTGTGAAGATTGAGAAACGATTGAAGGATAGTGAAAAGGTGGGTGGTACCTGTAGTGACGGATTAAGAATACAAGTGTCATCATTTCTTTCTCAGGGCAGCTAAGACACAATATAAGCAGTTAATGTCTACTGTGAGAGATGGAAAATCATATCATCATAGTACTTCCTAATACGGAGAAAGTGCCTATTTACAAAAGAAAAAGTAGTATATATATTCTATCCTTATTCTGGTACCCATAACACAAGCATATATGCTTAGCTTGGGACCAGAGGACGTTGTGTGAAATGTCCATGAATAATTATTTATTTATTTATAATTATCACTACTACAACCGTGCGTCTGAGCGTTTTCTATGTATTATAAGTATGTATTTACAAAAAAAGTACATACATAACATGTAGTAGGTATCCATATCTGGTACCCATACCATAAGCATAGAAATATAGCTTACTTTGGGACCAAAGAACGTTGTGTCCATAATGTCCATAATATTAAATAAAAAGGCGTCCGATTGTTTGACCAAAAGTCATTTGGCAAAACTACACTTGACAAACAACGTATCACAAAACAGTGAACTCGCCTATTCATCATTTTACTACTGATCATTTTACAAATGTTTAATTTCGCCAAATGATCAACACTTAAATTTACATTTAATAAATGATTATTTTAGAAAACCAACATTTGGCAACTGAGTTATCAGATAAATCTACTATTGGTCTAAAAATTTAGTATTCTTGTTAAAATGACCATGTTTTGCATATTTTTTTGCAAAGCCACTGCTATGGATTTTTCTAAAAAGAAAATACTATAAGTATTAATTGATATATTATATTAAATATAGATAAATAGAATAAAAAAAAAAGATATTTTTGTTATTTGAAAATTATTACATACTTATTAACCCGTATGTCTTTGGAGATATATCTCTTTTATTAGATTGGGTTAGGTTAGGTTAGAACTTATAACCCCAAACGCACGAGCCAAGCGAGCAAAGCGAGCGTGCCGCGGCAGCGGCCGGTGAGTGCCAGAAGCGACTTTAGGGCATTTCTCCCATTAATAATGATGCATGATGATATTGATACATTTAAAACAACATAATTTACGAAACATATTATTTGGTGAAATGAAAAAAAGGTCAAATGACATTTGAATACTTAACACATTTGTCAAGTGTAGTGTTTGCTAATAGATTATTTGCTAAATAAGTTTTTGTAAGGTGATACTTTTGTCAAGTGTATTGTTTGGCAAATTATCATTTGGTGAAACGTTGTTTGTCAAATGATCATTTGTCAAACATTTTTTGGTCAATCATTAGGGAACTAAATAAAAAGTAATTTATTTTTCTTATGTATTACAGCTTAGAACAGATTTCTACCTAAGAGTACATAGATGGCGTCGTCTGAGAGAGGCGTATGTTCGTCACGCAATGCTTGTTCGTACAGTGGATCAAAAACTAGGAGCATTAGTCTTACTGTCTACCATCAATAACTTATATTTCATATGTTTACAATTATTTCTTGGTATTCAGTGAGTATAAATTTTGTACATTATATAACTCATTTTTCAAATTATGGAGTTGTAATGGTAATATATTATTAATACTTCTCTACCACACCACGAGTCATTGAAAATATCTATAAGCTGAAGAGTTTGTTTGTTTGTTGGAACGAGCTAATACCAGAAACTACTGGTTCGAATTGAAAAATTCTATCAGTGTTGTATAGCACATTTATCGAGGAAACCTTTAAGCTATATAAAATCACGCTACGGCTAATAGGAGCGAAGTATAAGTGAAAAATGTTTTAAAAATGGGGATAATTTTCTAAATTCTAACTTAATTTATAAATTTTTGCAATTGATTCGCTATGTTTTTACGTAATAAATCAAATTAGAGAGAAAAAAAATGATCACCATGAGAGGGACTTGAACCCACGACCTCGGAATACCGTTACGTTGCTCTCCCAACTCAGTATAACATAACCAAATTTTCAACTACAATATTTCTCAAAGTGAGTTAAACATCGCGCGATGTTTTGTTCAACGTCATAAAATTCTAACTTTTTCAAAGTTCTAGAAGGGGGCATGTGTTATTAAAGCCATACCTCCTAAACTGTATTATTATTTTCCAGCAATGATAACAGTGGTATAATCGACCGTGGTTACTATCTGTTATCACTTGGTTGGTTAATGTTCAGAGCATGCAGCGTGGTACTTGCTGCTGGAGATGTACATCTGCATTCACATAGAGCTTCTAAAATGTTGCCGTATAGTCCTAGTGCTACGTATAATATTGAGGTTGTATATAAATCTGGCTAATGCTGTTTCACACGTATTTATAGTTACAGCTTTGGTATAAGATCCTGAAATTTCTGTACTTCTATACAAGTACTAAAAATCTCTTTTCCTAGTCAAAAGTTATTAGGTAACAAACATAAAAAAAACAGACGAATTGAAAACCTTCTCCTTTTTTGAAGTCGCTTAATAAAGTGAAGACTTGATTGTTTTATTTAAAATGAATAAGCTCCAGAACTACTGCATCGATTAAAAAAATTCTTATACCGTCGACATGCTACATAATTCCCGTTGAACAAAGACTATAATTATTTTAAAAAAAATATAGATCGTATCCGTGATACATATTTACAAAAATTCTCTAGAATGAAACAGCCACTTAACACTTGTAACCGTCGAGCATGTATGATCAGATGTATGAGTGTGGATAAAGCCAATAAAGTATGTTTGGATCGTAGCAGATGGCGCCTCTCCCATTGGAAAAAGTCATGATGTTATAATGATTATAATGGAACATCAACTTTGTTAGTCAGCCAGAGTTGTTCAAGAGGATAGATTTCTTGTGTAATTTGATAAGGATTGGTTCCCAAATTCCACGCGGTAACAGCTACTTTATGTTAATTAAATATTAATTGCAGGTCAAAAGATTACAATATCAATTAAAGCATGACAACGTAGCCCTGTCTGGTATGGGTCTATTTTCACTAAGAAGGGACCTACTTTTAGAGGTATGAATACAATTTACTGATTCCTAGCATAAGTTTTTAGGAATCACTTAGTAACTTAAACCTCAAAAAATTAAGAGGATACCAAAATAGCTTCGTGCATTTTACTACGTACGAAGTTTTCATTGTTTCTTTAGATTGAATGGCTAGAGCTCTAATTTTTAAGTATATGTTTTTTCAATATATGATCTAGGATCGCATAAACTCAGAAACGCGATTGAAAAAAGTTTTCTCGATAGAAATTCTTAGCGAATCAACCTCTCTAATTTTTTATTTTTTTCATTTGTCGGTCTATTATCGCGTATTAACTAATGAAATAACTTTAAAAACATAAGTTACTATTATATATAGAAACACGTAAATCAGAATTAAAATATATTTAGTAGATTTTGAGTAAACAAAAATAATATCCCTAATTCTTTTATACCTAGTAGGTATAGAAAGTAGGCTGTGTTAATATGTACATGTCGACGATAATATTGATGTAGGCCCTTAAGTTAGAAATTTACGTAAAAACTACTTCAGTAGGCAGTATTCTACAGAACCTAGGTAAAAACTACCTAAATATGCTATTTTTTTTGCGGTACCTACCTACGGGAACTAAAAGTCTATAGGTATTATTTTTCTATTAATATTGATTTGAAATAACTTTGTTTTCCTGACTATTAAATTAATAAATAAAACTACTTATGTACGCTATTTTTACATCAAACCCACTTAAAACTACAAAGTATGCTATTTTTAGAGGAAATCTAACTCAAAAACTGTCTAAGTTTGTTATCTTTTATATTATTATAACGTATTTATGCACTTTCAGGTGGCTGCAACAATAATAAAATACGAGTTGGTATTGATACAGTATGATACATGAACAAATAATAAATAAACACATTACTCCAGTAAATAATTTATGGTTTAAATTATTATTTAATAAAAAATATATAGGCAAATGAAAACCACATATTTTATCGTACCGAGATTATCAGCTTAATTGCCGTTTGGTACTTTTTTTTGTAATACCTAATGGTCTTATTCATAGTGACTTATTCAGATAGGTTTAAACGGAGATTTTATCGGAGAGATAAAAAACGTTTTATCGTAAAAAGGCTATTATGAATAACAAGTTTTGACAATTTTCGCGAACTTTTAAACCTCCGATAAGTCATTATGAATACGAACATAAGTGTTTAATTAACAAAATATTTGGTGGGATCTAATGTTAAAATTGGTAATTTAGTTTTAGGTAATTAATAGAATCGGTCAAGTGCGAGTTGGACTCGTACACGAAGGGGTCCGGAATGTTATTATCATAATGAAAAACGGGATAAAGGGACGGCAAATGGTGATGATGAGTAATTTTTGTTATGGCAATAACTGGTATTTTTAGCTCTCCAGCTATCACCGTTTCAGAGATACAGCCTGGTAGCAGACAGACGGATGGACTGGCAACGGAGTCCCAATAATTGGGACACTATTAATGAGACTTCGTTGTCCATCCGTCAGTCTGCCAAGATGCCTTAAAAGAAATTTTGAAACTACTTAAAAATATTGACTAGACATATGGTCTTCGTCATCTTTTATTTGTATAATTTATATTATTTGAGTTGTTTTCCTATGTCTATCTGTGGAAGCTTCAAAAGGCTTATTTAGATAATATTATAATCTAGCTATATTTTAGTGTACAACCTGCTTGCTTTCCAAAATAAATAAATAAATAACGACTTATCGTAAGTTTAAACGAAGATTTTATCGGAGAGATAATAAAGGTTTTAGCGTAAAAAGACTATTATAAATAACAAGTTTTGACAATTTTCGCGAACCGATTTTAGCGAACTTTTATACCTCCGATAAATCATTATGAATAAGACTAATAGAAACTAACAAAAATATAATACTTATATTACCGCTTGTAACAATATTAAAATTATTATATTATGAAAAATTAAAACAAGTAATAAAAGGGTATACCCTTTTATTACTTGTTTTAATTTTTCAACTCTATAACTTAGAAAATTCATTAAAATTAAGTTTGTATAATTTTGAATTATGTTTCAATCGTTAAAAGTTTCTTAATTTAATTAAAATTAATTATGTACAAAGTTTTTGTAAGCAATAAACAATATCAAACGTTGAGGTTACAAAAATATTCAGAAACAAATTTGTGGCGTCAAAAGCTATTCTTGGACTATTTGTTTAGAACTTAAAGCTAGAAAGTTAAGTTTATAATCGAGTATTTAAAAAAAACCAACCGACTTCATTGTGCCTTTGAAGTTTGAGGGTTTTCAGGGATTTCTCAGGAGATAATAATCAAATCCTGACCTGATGCCAATGGGACCACTCGGAAACCACTAGCTTTCAAATAAAAAAAAGAATCATTAAAACCGCTACGTTCAGTTAAAATTTATGAGGTAACAAACATAATAAAAATAAAAAACAACATACAGACGAATTCAGAACCTCCTTCTTTTTTTGAAATCGGGTAAAAACAAAACGTTAAAATAAAACTACTTTGTATAGACTACAACGGTCCGTATAGTGACGGATTATGTATCCAAGTGTCACCAGCAGTGGTATTCAGTAAGAAAAAGTGAAGTGAATTTTCGGTGAATCTTGATCACGTGACAGCGCTCCTCCAATAAAAATAGAGTAGCGCTGTCAGGTGATCAAGATTCACCGAAAATTCACTTCACTTTTTCTTACTGAATACCACTGCAGCCCATTTCCTTCCCAGGGTTCTGTAAAAGTCAGTTAAGCTATATTCTACACATTTAACATCCTCCATAAGAGAAGGGAAACTCAAAAATAAACCCTATGTCAACATGCCTGGTCCTCTACGGTTCGTTTACTTTTTAGTCACCATGCTTCATGGTCACGGGTGGGACTGAGCTGTGAGGTGTCCTCTGTAATCAGTTGTTGAAATTCCTTCACTAATTAATCGAAAGGGACTTTGTAATCCCGGTGTTCCTTGACACCTCTCAATTTTTAGGGTTTCGTACAAATCCTTATAGGATCACTCCGGTGTCTGTCTGTCTGTCTGTCCGTCTGTCAAAATTTTTTTACTCAGCAATGGCTGAAGTTAATATTTTCTAACACTTGCGCGACTCATCTGTTTAAATAAAACTACTTTTTACGGATTTAGACGCGTATATTTGAGACCCACCTCGCCGCATTCGTCCGCAGTCGAGGACGAAAACGGCGAGGTGGGTGAAGGAGGGGCGCGCTGCCGCCGCGCGTCACCTCAGGCCCCGATAGACATGAACTCGCGCGCCTACTGTACTTATGTTTATATGTCTAGTAGGTACGAAACCCTAAGTGTGCGAGTTCGCCTCGCTCTCGACAGGTTTTTATTGTTACGGGGCTTACGTACATCTGATATTACAATTTTATATTGACCATCCATCCGTCCATACATCAACCTTTCTTTCCTTGTTCCACTTCTGGACATGGGCCTCCCTCCTAGGCATTGTTGCCGGCTGCCCTACGATGCGTCGCAGTCGACCCGTAAGAACAAAGAGAGAATTTACCTTATAGTGTAGCTGTTACATCCTGTACAGACAAATTCTTTGCCATAATCCTATTAACTGAATCCTTAATGTTTGGTTCGAATTCTATTGATACAAATTCTTTGTTAAATAAATCAGATCAAGGTATATGGCAGGTTTAAATAAGGATTACATTCTTAAATGTGTTTGTGAATATTATTCGAAGTCAGAATCATTCCTGTCCTTATCCTTATAACCATAGGTCACTGCAACATGTAATTTTTTTCCATACACTTCTTTTTTCTGTAAATACATAAGTACTTATAATACATAGAAAACAACCAGACGCGGTACAAATATTTGTGTTACATTTGTAAAAAGTAGTCTATCCGCAACCCATAACAAGCTTAAGGGTACATAAAAAAACACTCAGAAATTAGAATATTAGAAGCGGATCGCTTCTTGTAATACAAGATTAGAGCTGGTTGCGCGACCGGATCGTGAGACTTCCAAACGTCATCCTAATAATAATTATATTTGTGCCTTACTTTTCCATTCATGTGACACCACACATCCTTCTCATCAATCGCGTGCCCATTATCATGGATCAGTCTTTCGTCCATTGTTAAGGTAGCCCTAGGATCCTAGCAGCAAATCGGTACAATTTACAAAATGTGTCACCGTGTGTCAGCCTGAAACATTTTTCATAGCAGATTTAAGTTGAAACTCATACGAATTTTCACATTTTCATGACCCTTATGTCATTTTGTGCAGGTTATGTACCCCCTTTAAATTAATTTTTGCCAAGACAATGTTTAAACAGCAAGCCTGTTTGTACAATATCTCGGCAAAGATTAATTTATTTTAATGAATTTGTAGACTTTAATTAACATTTGGTATTTGAGTATAGGCAGATATATATTTCATATTTTGAATATAGGTATAATAAGAAAAATATAATATTTGTCCTTGAGTACTATCAACTTCTTTAAAAAAATTAACTCTGTGGCTATCATCGTACCTGAGATAAAGCTTGGTGGATAAGGTCCAGTTTTACATAATAAATTAAATTATGGTGGAACAAGTGATTGCCGCAAGTGGGACTAAAGAATACTAGGTGGTTGGTCGAGATGTTGCAAAGCAATCTTGATAGATGGCGTTGTACGTAGAAATACGATATAAACTCAATCGAGTGACGATTGTGGTGGTAAATTTGAATGCTACAAGCACGACCGCAACAAGCTCAGTTGGAAAGAGCTTCGAAATGGCATTCCGAGGTCGTGGGTTCCCGCTTGCGGCAATCACTTTTTCCACCATAATTTTAATTTATTAAGTAAATAGCATAGCATGCAAATTACTTTAAGGTCCCGTTTTATTTTTTGCGACCCTAAAAAACTCTGACATCCCGGAAGTAGATTACCTTTCGGAAAAGCTTATTGGTACCAAAATTTACGCGAATTAGCTTTTTAAGAAAAAATGTTAACAGTTATCAAAAAATTTCCCTTATTACTGATGTTACGACCTCGTACGACATAAACTCATGCGAATCTCTTTGATGTAGTGAAATGTCATACAACAAAGGAACCCCAGATTTATATATATTTAACATTGTAAAATACAATACGAATGGTAGAATTAACTCTCTTAAATGTAGCGGACATCCGGGATGTTAGAAAGAGCTTTCTTGGTCACGCGCCAAAAGGTAAAACAGGAACCTATTACTGAAACTTCGTTGTACATCCGTCTGTCATATAAGGTGTCTTCTACAATCAGTTGTTACCGGGCTTACCTACATTTGATTTTATTTTACATTGCCCAAAAAACATAGTAAGTGTTAGAGAATATTATGTTAGAGCATACTTTGTGATGTGTTTATTATTTATCGCAAAATGTTATTAATTACATAGAATTTTAGACATTCTGTTTTTTTAAGTGATAATTAAATGAATGATGAAGATGCGGAAATAACTTTTTTTTGTTAATCAGCCTTAACCTAAGTATACAATCTTTTTATGAAAATGTACTCTAAATTTTGCTTTGAAATAGATCTACAGATTGATTATCACAATAGCGACAGTAGAATTGGCACTTAACGGTAGCACTAATAGAGTTATTGGCTCCATTAAACAATCTAGTACAAGACTAGATACTTAGTTCAATGCGATACAAAGAGATGTCTAAGAGCGTTAATTCAACAGGAGTTGGTACTTTCAGGTGACATTGTTTTCCACAGGACTACAAGAAAGGACTTTTCTTCTGAGGATTCTTTCTGGGTCCGCTTTTTGTGTAATCAAATTGATAAATCTCCGTATCTATCCGTATATATATCACCGATAAGTTCCGTGGGGTGACGGATTAAAAATACAAGTGTCACCAACCCATCTCCTCCCAAGGGTGCTGTAAAAGTCAGCTAAGGGATATTGCGCACAGATAACACCCTCTGTGAGAAAACTTGAAAATAAACCCTGTGCCAATACGCTTGATGCGGCACAGTCGACCATAATCCCTCCCAAAGTGGAGGAGGCCCGTGTCCAACAGTGGGATGTAAATGGGCTGGAGAGAAATTGATAAATAATTTTACTACATATAAAAAAACTTAGTTAGTTTAGAAAAAAAAACTTTCAATAGCAGTGTTTTCAACAATCTCTATTCCCTTTCACGTGTGCCACCGTTTTTGTAACATTTTTCACTACTGCTTCTCCCCTAGGTATTAGTCGCAGCGTGATGTTATATAGCCCATAGCCTTCCTCTACAAATGTACTATCCAATACTGAAATAATTTTTCAAATCGCACCAGTGGTCCCTGAAATTAGCGCGTTCAAACAAACAAACAAACTCTTTAGCTTTCTTTATGATATTAGTATAGATTGCAGAGTATATGAATGCTGGCTTTCTGAACTACAAAATTATTTTCTCCCAATAGTTGAGGGGAAATCAATCACATTTGAACAATGATTAGTTTTCGTAAATTTCCCCAAAACTAGGGAAAACAAATTGCTTTTTGCCGACAAATAAATCGAGTGCCATAGAAGGAAAAATATGAATGTGATTTTACATATCGGTGTGAGACAAAGGGTTGCAATATTCTTGATAAATCGAGTATATTTATATTTTATGAGATCATACGATCTCATAAAATATAAAGTCATGAAAATATTTACCTGCGGATGAATGGAAATTTTCGTACCTCGAAGCTATTTGCTTCAGAAAGGTGTTCTTCGTAATTTATTTTGGATAAGTTAACACACGTGATTTTAGGTCAAAATATAGGCATGTTAAAACATTATTATTCTCCTCATGATTATCCTGCCCTTATCCCGCAATTTCGGGTCGGAGCAACATGTTGCATAGTTACGATTGGTATTTGGCCGCTTTGTACGACCAGTGGCCTGCCTGACGTCATGCCACCTCGGTTATAATTATGTACATCCACGGACAGTGCTTGAAATGAAACTATAGATCATAAATTAGTACATTTATTTAATATCCTTCTTTTTATTATACCACTGAGGTGGCGAACAACGGTACGGCCCGCCTGGTGGAAAGTGGTTACTGTAGCCTATAGACGCCTGTAACACCAGGGGTATCACTCTTCTTCTTCTCCAGCCCATTTACGTCCCACTGTTGGGCACGGCCCTCCTTCACTTTGGGAGGTATTATGGTCTACTGTGCCGCGCTGACCAGGCGTGTTGGCACAGGGTTTATTTTCAAGATTTCCGTCTCTCACAGAATATGTTATCTGTGTGCAATATCCCTTAGCTGACTTTTACAGCACCCTTGGGAGGAAATGGGGTGATGACACTTGTATTCTTAATCCATCACCATACGGAGTATTTATTATTACCTAATCTTTACTTATTATAAAACAAAGTCGATATTTTTGTATGTAAGTCCCTATGCGAGCTTATATATTCCAAAATACACAATGTATTTTGATGCGATTTTATTAAATGATAGAGTGGTTCAAGAGAATGGCTTTTTTTGAATAATTTGCTAAGGTTTAGATTCTAATCTACGCGCACGAAGTGGAGGGCATCAACTAGTTAATCATGCAGCATTTAGTAGTTAAAATGTTTATTAGTCTCAAATGTAGTACAAACAATAAATATTTTGTAACTTAGAGGTACACAGATTCATTTTAAAACTTACAGTATCTAATTTCCAAACTAAGCAAAAGCCTGTATTTTGGAAGTCAGTGCTCAATCGTAAAAACATTTTGTAACATTACAAAGGCAATATTGGTAAGTAACAAACATTTTAGATTTGGTTTTTAGGATAAAATTTTAGATGTTAGGATTGTTATGAAAGAATTAACTTACAATTAATAATACATTTATTTGTTAGTATTTTTTATAAGTTTAATGGAACTACTTATTAATTATAATTTGATTTTAAGATTCTAATGTATGTTATGTTAGTAGTTATTCATATCACGTAATTTTTAAGTTTCACCAAAATCGTCGTCTCTCAATTGCAAAAGCACCAATTCGTAAGTAACTATGGTACCTGCAACCTGTAATATAAAGAAAAATTTATAAGGATTTTAAGTGGAACTCGTGGTCTAGTGGTTTATATAATGGACTGCCGTTGACGAGGTCGCGGGTTCGATTCCCGCACGAAAATCATTTGTGTCATATTTATCATACAAATGTTTGTAGGTACTGCGTCTGATTATTTTCTATGCATTCTAAGTATGTATTATTATAAGAATAGTAGTTTATACGAGGGGAGGTCCAAAAGTTCGTGGAATGAAAGGGTTTTAGTAAAAATGAAACAGTAAATTTATTTTTCCTTTTCAATATAATCACCCTTAAGCTGAATACATTTATTAGATCTATGAATTAATTTTTCTAAACCATCGTAAAAATATTTTTTATCTTTTCCCTCAAAATGAGCCAAAATTGCCTCCTTTACCTCATTGTCGTCGGAAAATTTCCTTCCCCTTAAGTCTTTTTTTAAATTGGGGAACAAATAAAAATCACTTGGGGCCAGATCTGGACTATAGGGTGGGTGGACTAGTGATTCGAAGCCATGCGTGTGTAGAGCAGCCATTGCAACTTTGCTCTTGTGAACCGGCGCGTTGTCTTGCAAGAGCAACACGCCCTTGGTCAATTTTCCCCGACGTTTTTCTTTGATGGCATCCTTTAATTTTTCTAGTATTGTTGCGTAGTATTCTCCGGTTATGGTCCTGCCCTTTTCTTTATAATCAATCAGTATTATCCCCTCACAATCCCAAAAAACAGTAGCCATCAACTTTCCAGCCGACTCCGACACTTTGAATTTCTTTGGCGGTGGTGTCCCCTTTTTATGCCATTGCATGGACTCTTGTTTGGACTCAGGCTCAAAGTGATGAACCCATGTTTCATCGCCGGTAACAATTCGCTCCAAAATCGGTCCAGGATCGTCGCCACACAACTCCAAAAAATGTTTTGACGCTTCGACGCGCTGCTGTTTTTGAAGCGGCGTGAGCATTCTCGGTACCCATCTTGCACTGACTTTTGTCATACCCAGGTGGTCATGTAGGATTCGCAAAATGGTGGTATCTGATACTCCAACTAATGCAGATAACTGTTTTTTCTTCAAACGGGTGTCCTCCAGTACAATTTTTTCCACTTTTTCGACGATGTCTGATGTGGTGGCCTCAACTGGCCTTCCTGAGCGGGGGTCGTCTTCAATCGACTCCCGACCATGTTTAAAAAGACCATGCCACTTGTAAATCATTGATTTACTAGGGCACTGTTCCCCGTAAACAGTTTCCATTTCATTCAAAATGGTCTGAGCGTTCTTTCCTTGCTTGGTAAGGAATTTAATGACCGCACGGTGTTCAATTTTCTCCATAGTTTCAGTTTTCTTCCGGATTGACGTGTTTAGCAGGCGAGTGTTCGTAAACGAATGACGCAATAGGGCTGAAACTCCATTTATATACTAATTATGAGTCCCCAATTAGTATGACACTAAGCGAGCGCCCCTATCCCCACTCCATCCCCTCCATTCCACGAACTTTTGGACCTCCCCTCGTATATGTAGTATATCCGTGTTGTGGTACCCTAACACCAGCAAATAAGCGTAGGCACCAAAGGACGTTGTGTGAAATGTGGATTGCTGCATGAATAATGAATATTTTATTTTATTGTAAACTAGCTGTTGCCCGCGACTCCGTCTGCGTGGATTTTTTTTTTTTTTAACTTTTTATTCCATAAATTTATTTTATTTATTTATCTAAAATATTACAATCTAGCCTGCTAAGGCTAATAAATAATTTTTATCTAACTTAAATTGCTAAATAGAGTTTTTTATAAGAATGTGTCCATTAACACCTATCTTAATGTCTCTCCTAACGAGAGAATAGCTGGCCAGATGCTGTCCCAGTACGCTGACGATTTATGTATACTCAACGCAGCTGAAAAGCCTGATCACGCAACACGCCGAGCGGAGTGGGCTGCTTTTACTATAATTAACTATTATAAAAAATGGGGTCTTAAATGCAACGTAGACAAAACTGAGTGCATCATGTTCTCACACAAAAGACCAAGACTTGCGAACCCAAATACGGGCTATAGAAGCTACGTTCAAATAGGTAACGAACAAATTCCGTTCAAACAAGAAATAAAATACCTTGGAGTCTGGTTAGACAAAAGGCTGTCAATGAACAAACATGCTAAGGAAAATATCGAAAAGGCCAAAAGAGTCAAGGGTGCGCTAAACTGAATCATCGGCTTCCGATCTAAGCTCAGTGTCGAAGTGAAGCTACTTGTTATTCAAGTATGCTTGGTACCAGTACTAGACTAAGGAGTTATACAACTATTACCCAGGTACAGCAAAACAAATCTGCTCAAACTTGAGAGGCAATATAAACTGGCACTGAAAAGTGCTTTACAACTACCCAGACGCTATGACACCGATTTACTCTGGAAATTACTACAACAGGACCCGTGGCACATTCGGGCGCACGATCTCCATGGCGACATGATAGAACGTCTCAAAAGTCTGTCCATAGAGGGGCTCACAGATCAAGGCCCGTCTTACACTCGCTATGGTCAACACAATCCTTTTCTTTTTTCAACCAGAGTAGGGGTAATTGAATATTTCAATAAAAAGGAAAGGACAAGCCGCTCTTCAAGCGAATGGCTCCCTCCCGTCAGCGTAGGCTTTGACTATAGAGACACTAATTAGATAATTAGCGGTTTTCCGCAGGGGCTAATCCCCTTTGTTCGGTTGTTGTCCTCAATTTAATCTGTATACTAGTAATCTGAGGAAACAATTAGGATAGTTTTCAAAAGCTCCCACTAGGCGGACACAATGAAATACACTGTAATATGAAATGAAATTTAAGTGAAATGTAAAAATAAACTAGAGAATAAATAAAACAACTAAACTAAACTTAATGTCTCTATTATGGTAAAGACACTTTGTTATTGTGTTCTTTGTTACTAGCACTACATATCACTAATAGTCACTATCACTATAAATTTCAAGTTTTTTAAGCCGATCATCAAAAGATTTTAGCACCGTGAGGATTCTGTCAAGTTTTTCATTGGTATTTTTTTCTAACTCAGTTTCAACCTGGGGCACAGATTTGGATTTTTGTGCATAGGTTATGTTGGCAACAACGGGGTTATTGTTTGTGACTAGCTTTTGTTCACTTGTTGCTGTTGAAATAGAAATTGTCCGAGCTGGAATGGTTTTCGCTTTTAGGGACTTATTTTTAATATTTTGTAGTTCTTTAGCTACGACACATCCTCTATAGCTAGCTGGATGTGGTTCTCCGCAGTGGACACACTTTGGTTTTACGTCTGGTGGTTTTGTACAGTCTCTGGTTAGATGTTTTCCAGTACATTTGACACATCTTGGTTCCTTTGAACAATATTTTTGTGTATGGCCGTAGACTTGACATTTTTTGCACTGAGGAATCAACTTGGCTGTTCTCAGTGGTTTTATGTCTACTTTGCATCCTAAAATAGACTTTATATTATAAATTTTGCTTATATCTTCTTCTTTGTCAAATGAAAGTATAAAGATGTTTAGAGGTTCCTTTTTTCTCCAGCTCAGCTTGTTAACAGCCTCCTGGATTTTGTACCCATTAGCTTTGAGGTCCTCGACTATATTATTTGGCAAACACGTAAAGTGTAGGTTTTTTGCCATTACCCTTATAGGTCGGTTTTTCTTGTTTTCATGAATGCCACTGGTAGGTAGTTGTTTTCTATCAACATCTTTGAGATGATCCGGTAAGAGTCTTCGTTGTCTGTGTTTATTTTAACACATTCGCCGCTCATAATTTTTGTAAGAAAAGCGTTTCTGGTAAGTTTTGTCGTCAGAAGATCATAAAACTGCTGATAGTTCTTAATGCTCTCGACTATTATAGGTGGAGGCTGTGCACCTTTCTTCTCCTTTTTTGATTCCACCTTTTTTGATTGAGGGTTACACTCAGCATCTGACAGGGTCGGTGACAGGTTTAACATCCGTTTTTTCCTACTATTTTGACGGACCCACTCAGTTTCTTTTGCCAATTCCTCTTCATCCGTCTCTTAACGAACTTGTTGAGAGGAAGTTTGGGTTTCAATGTGACGCTTATCTGTCTCACACGTTTGCTCCTACGACTGCTTTATCTGTAGTTTGATGCTACTTATTTATTTTTTAAGGTCGTTTACTAGGCTTTGCAACGTTTCTCGTGCTGCCTTTTCTTCTGTATAATACCGGTACAGTAATTTTTCTTGCTCGGTTTTTAATTTTACGCTAAAAACTTTAGCCATATTGTAATCTTTAGAAAATTACGCCTTGACACTTTTTATAAATAAACGTGATTCATTATTTGCAAGTAGGTCATCGCGTTGCATTCGCGGCCGGCATGGCGCAACAGCAGGAACTGCAGCGTCAGCGCGATTCACAAATACGTATTATGCGAGCGACACTAACACAACTGTCTTTAACGGAAGTCGAATGATCACTCTGAATGTGAATCGCGTGGAATTTGAAAATTTTTTATCGCAATAAAAGGTAGCCTATGTTCTTTCTCAGCGTCTAAAGATTATCTGTGCCAAATTTCATCAAAATCGGTTAAGCGGCTTAAGCAGGAAAGCGTCACAGACAGACAGAGTTACTTTCGCATTTATAATATTAGTAGGGATTGTGATGAAAAACTTACTGATAGTACAAGTCCTCTTGTGATATAGAAGAAGTTCAACCCACTAAAAGCCACAGTGTCTCCATGTATTTGATCCACAAATCGTTGTACCTAGCGAATTCAAAACTTTTTAATTTTTTGAATTAAAAAATAGTTAAATTGTGTACTTAAGTACCTAAGGCTGAAAATATCTTTAAAGGAGATTCTCACACTGTTATTCATGTATATCCCTTAGGCTTTTACGGCACCCTGTACAAAAAATTGGGTGGTGACACTTTATAAACAAAATATTCTATTGGTATCCTTACTTAATATAAAACATAGTCGTTATTTTTGTATGTATGTCCCTAAGTGAGCTTATATCTTCAAAACGACGCAATGGATTTTTATGCGGTTTTCTTTAATTGATAGAGTGGTTCGTTTTGTATAAATTTGTTTGGTTTTAAAATTTTACGCATACGAAGTTCGAACAATTATGTGTATATTAATTTTGCAATTGACTTGCTATGCTTTAATTTATTAAGTATATCAACAATGTTATAAAAAAAATCTAAATATCGGTATACTTTGATCTTGAGGCCATGAAAATTCTATGATAAGTCTATAGAAAAATCTAAGAGCAAAAACTGTTACGAAAAATAAAGTTATGTAACAGGAAAAAAGTACCAAACAAATAGTTTTTACTTGTTATTTATAACAACCAAAGTAATAAAATATCAACTCTTCGAATAAGAAGCAAAAATCATGTAAGTATATCTATACAAACTAGCTGTTGCCCGCGACTCCGTCCGCGTGGAATTTAGAAAATTTGCCCCGTTTTTGCAACCTTTTCACTACTGCTTCGCTTCTACTGGTCGTAGCGTGATCTTATATAATGCCTAAAGCCTTCCTCGATAAATGCGCTATCTAACGCTGAAAGAATTTTTCTAATCGGCCCAGTGGTTCCTGAGATTAGCGCATTCAAACAAACATACAAACTCTTCAGCTTTATAATAGAATAGAATAGAATACTCTTTATTGCTCACCATAAAGTTATACAGAAGTTTAAGGATTACAAGAAGATAGCAAGTACAATAGGCGGTCTTATCGCAGTTTGCGATCTCTTCCAGACAACCTTTGGGTGGCTACTTGTGGTGCACATCCTAACAACAACTGATACACTTACAATAATATAATACATAATATAAATAATACAATAATATAATACAATAACTAACGGTTGAACGGTTGGATCAAGGGCCTGGTGCAGAAGGCGGCACTCCTCGGCACGGCACGCATTGTGAGGAGGTTCCTTTCTCTGGGGCCCTAACCACCGGTGGCTTGGTTCCTGTACCCGACACCGACGGGCCTCCGCGTAGTTTTATATTTTTAAATGTATTTTTATTTTGTAATTTTATATTTAAAAATGTAATTTTATAATGAGTTTAAATAAAGAATAGTTAAATACAATAATATAATACATAAACAATACACATACTAATACATACACATTTAAATAAAGGTATACATACATACACAAATAAAAGTCTATAAATGCATAATATATACAAGAAAACAAAGTATCCAAATAATTATCACTATTAAATAGGTAGAAGTGACATATTATGAAATATATATTTATAATATCTGACCCGGCAAACGTTGTTTTGCCATACTAAAAAAAAAATTAAAAAAAGGTTTGAAAAATAGATGTTGGCCGATTCTCAGACCTACTGAATATGTACACAAAATTTCAGGAAAATCGGTCGAGCCGTTTCGGAGGAGTACGGTAACTAACACTGTGACACGTGAATTTTATATATAAGATTAGTATAGATATTATAAAGCTGAAGACTTTGTTTGTTTGTTTGAACGCGCTAATCTCCGAATATATCTCCGAATCTGGCTCCGAACTGAAAAAGTCTTTTTGTGTTCGGTTCGCCATTTATCGAGAAGGGCTATAGGCTATATAACATCATGTTTTGACCATTAGGGGCGAAGCTTCAGTGAAAAATGTTGCATATAAGGGAAAATTTTCTAAATTCCATAGGGCAAGAAGTTGCGGGCAACACCTATTTTTTAAATCAAGGTAAGTTTGTAATAGTCTAGTAGACTTCGATAGAAATCGTAAAATTATATTAAGCCTAACCAAGTTACTAAAATTTGTTTAGGATCATAAATATTACTAAGTACCTATATGTAAGATTATAGAAAATTAGGACTTATCTTCTTTTTAGAATCTTATTAGGGGTTAGGATAGGAGATATTGCAGCTTTAAACACACTTTAAAACTAGTTGTTGTGTGTTACGCGTGGAATTTAAAAATCCAACCATAACGAATTATACAAAAAAAACACATCTTGAACACTATGTCATTTAAAAAAAACCGCATCAAAATCGGTTGCGCAGTTTTAACGATATCAGCTCATATAGCTCGTGTGCAAGTCTAACTCTTCCTCTTTCTCCAGCCCATTACGTTCCACTGTTGGGCACGGGCCTCCTCCGCTTTGGGAGGGATTATGGTCTACTGTGCAGCGCTGACCAGGCGTGTTGGCACAGGGTTCATTTTCAAGTTTTCAGTTTCTCAGAGAGGATGTTATCTGTGTGCAATATCCCTTAGCTGACTTTACAGTACCTTTGGAGGAGATGGCGTGGTGACACTTATATTCTTAATCCGTCACCACACGGAGGTCCAACCCTTATTTTACCAGTATTTTCATTTACCTCTTTATTATAAGCACTGGCTGGAATCCTATAAAGTGCTGCAGCTGGAGTAAGAGAAGCCACATTCACATCAGCTGCTATTATAGACACGGTAAGAAATCTCAATACCAGAAATAATAGCGAATATGTTATATATATTGGATATGCAGATACACCTACGAATCTGAAATATTTAAATTATTGAAACCTATTTTTTTTTAAAACAGCTGCCTTCTAAAATCGTCTACTCATAGCTGTACATTATTCTATTCATTTCTCTCGTAGCTTACAGCAAATATTCATAAATATTCATGGATATTTCACACAACGTCCTCTGGTCACAAGCTAAGCTTATTATGCTTATGTTATGGGTACCAGAATACGGATATAATAACATAAATTATTTTTCTGTTGTAAATACATGCTTATAATAGATAGTAAACACCAAGACTTAGTAGAAACATTTGTATGACAATATATATATCACACAAATAAAATTGTCCCGTGCGGGAATCGAATGGAGTCTACATGAATTACGAGTATTAGACCACGAGACCCGTTGATTGATATAGGCAGAAATGTGTGGTGATTTGCATTCAAAGTTTGGTTTTCGTAGTTAATACTCACCCTTCAGAAATATGTAAACATTTCTTTGCAATTATTTCCTTAAAATGTATTCCATTCCTATAAAACGAAAATCTTCTTGGTCTTGACATCATTGTAATTAAATGTTTTATTTAATTACAATGGTGTCAAGACCAAGAAGATTTGTTAAATGTTATTTCATTATATAATAAGTTATGCGTAGTCAGCTATGATTGTCCATATGTTGACAGATTACGAATACAAATGTCACCACCCCATCTCCTCCCAAGGGTGCTGCAAAAGTCAGCTAAGGGATATTGCACACAGATAACACCCTCTGTGAGAGACGGAAAAGTCGAAAATAAACCCAGTGCCAACACGCCTGGTCAGTGCGGCACAGTAGATCATAACCTCTCCCAAAGTGGAGGAGGCCTGAGCCCAACAGTGGGACGTAAATGGGCTGGAGAGAGAGAGAGTCTTGTTCTTGTTTAATGGGTAGTCAGATATGATTGTCCATATACATTGACGGGCTTCGTGGTGGAGTGGTTTATGTAATGGACTGCCGATCACTAGGTCGCGGGTTCGATTCCCGCTTGGGACAATCATTTGTGTGATATCCATAAATGTCATACAAATGTTTGTACTGCGTCTGGATGTTTTCTATGTATTATAAGTATGTATTTACAAAAGAAAAGTAGTATATGTATTCTATCCGTATTCTGGTACCCATAATACAAGCATATGATGACAGATTAAGAATACAAGTGGCACCACCCCTTTTCGTTCTCAGGGTGCTGTAAAAGCCAGCTTAAGAATATTGTACTTAGATAACATCCTCTGTGAGAAATGGGAAGCTGCAAAATAAACTCTGCATCAACACGCTTGGTCAGTGCGGCACAGTAGACCGTGATCCCTCCCAAAGTGGAGGAGCCCGTGCCCAGCCGTGGTACGTTCATGGGCTGGAGAGATAGAGTCAGATATAAAAAAATACTTACGTCAAAATATTAAATAGTTGTAAACAGATGAAAAATAGATTATTAGCAAAAGAAACAAAAATTAAACCACTAAATACTTCATCAAATAACTTGACTAGACGAGTCGCACGAGTATAATCTTCTCGAAGACGAGCCCACTTTGATACTGATAGGAAATTCTGCAAACAGTTTCAAATAAGTATTACACGTCAGCTTATTTTTTCAGCTTATACACGTCACAAAAGACAAATTTATTTTTGTTAAAAAAATTAGTCTTTTGTTACATACGATTCTTATTATTAGCACCATACGAAAGAAACCATATCTGTCTGATAATAGAGTAAGAATGTAGGAGTCACCAACCCATTTCCTATTTTTAATTGTAACCGAATACTATAATATTAACGTTTTGAGAGCAATAAAATAAATAAATTGAATTGAAGTTGCTGTGGGAGCGAAAATTCTTGCGTGTTATTCTCTATAGAATTCGCTTCTAGAATAGACGCCTAGCTTCAGAGTTTTTAAAAGAGCTAGTTAATCTTGCCGACTTAAAATCAAAATATTTGTCTTTAACTTTGACTAAGGAGTAATGAACAGATTATAACATGCTCGGCGAGAGATTGAAATATCGCAATTAGACCCTTAGCTAACACACTTGTCTATGTGGTATAAGTAGAATAAGCTAAATAGCTTCCTGAAGTGACAGAGGCTCAAGTCCAGCAATGGGACGTGAGAAGTTCAATTCTGTTGATAACCGGTAAATGTGTAAAATATTGTTTGTAAAATATTATTGCAATTACAGGCTCTGTATATGTGCATAAAGCAAAGAAGTAAAGCTTATAAAAGGCAAATATAAATTGAATATTCATACCATATCAACAGCCCAGACAATTTTCTTATTGATTTCTTTTAAAATAGATGAAAGATATAAACTCGCGCAGATGATAATCACATCGGAATAATTCCAGTTCAAAGTGACAATTATATTAAGAAACTGAAAATAAAACAAATTTTACATATCTGCGTTAGAATATAAAGAATTATTAATTTAGAAAACTATTATATAAAAACAAAGTGTGGACAGTACCTATAATTTAAATTAATATTACATATATACATAATCTAGGCATCAAAGTACTCCACCCCATCTCTGTCGACCGGAAGTGTGCCCAGAAAACTATCTATTTTGAAAACTATTAATTTTGAATTCAACTCCTACAAGGCAAGAGCACAATCATTTGTAACCATGTGAAACAACCAATTAAGTTCATAGGCTTAAGAAGCTTTGTCGGAAGAAAACAAACGATAGGTACCACGTCTACTACGGACGGACCCTCGTGGTCGGGTGGTTCAGGTAACGGACTGCCGTTCACGAGGTCGCGGGTTCGATTCCCGCTCGGGACAATTGTTTGTGTGATATTTACAATTGTCATAGAAATGTCTGTCCTGCGTCTGGATGTTTACTATGTATTATAAGTATGTATTTACAAAAGAAAAGTAGTTTATGTATTTTATATTCGTATTCTGGTACCCATAACACAAGCATAATAAGCTTAGCTTGGGACATGCAGAGCATGTTGTGTGAAATGTCCATGAATATTTATTTATTTATTTATTACTACTTAATTTAACTATATCTAAGTTAAATCAGTCAATTTAAGTAGTAGTTAACTATAGTTAAATTAAGCATCAAGGTCATAGCTGATTAGAGCCACCCGGCACCCACTCCGCACCGCCTCGCCTCGTGCGGTTAGTATTCTTTATATGGATTTGTATGGGTATGCGCTCACTACATCAACTCCGTAGCGTCTCCGGATCGCCTCTGTCGTGACCACTCCACGCGCGGACAGCGGGTGGACCACTCGGTGACAACTCGCTGTGAGCATGCATGCCTCGCGCTGACTGCGCATCGCCAACGCGCGGGTGGCCAACCCTCCCTTGATACCCAGCCTTTCTTTAAAACAAGTCGGACGTATCGTTTATGCTTTCAAAATGAATAAAGAAAAACTAATATGCCAATTGTTGACAGACTACACGAAAATTCCTGACTAAACGGTCTCCAGTTGTAGACCACGCGGCGTCCACCAGCGGCCGGCGCGGGGTCCACTGGTTGACCGCGCGACGATTATTGGTGATAACACGGTATCAACCCGTGGACCACCTGTCGACAACGAGTGGACGCCGTGTGACGAGGCGTGGGTGCCGGGTGGCTCTAATGAGCTATGAACTTTAGACTTGATATTACCAATAAATAGCTATTTATTATGGGATATTTAACATGAGTATATATTAATCAGCGTTACTTACCTGTATCATAACTGCCATAGGAATATTAAAAGGCACATCCAAGCTATACAACCAAGGAAATGACTCCCTTACAACTTCTTCATAAATACTAATTTCATAATTTAAGCAATTTAACACCTTTGATATTTGCGATAATATTGAGAGCAGATGTTCCACTAAAATAACGAAATAAGTAAGATTTATAAAAGGTCGCGGGTTCGATTCCTACACAGGACAACATAATATATGTGTGATATTTATAAATTCTGGGTATTCTCTACATATTATAAGTATGTATTTACGGGGGAAAAGCAATTATAGTCTATCCGTATTCTGGTATCAGTAATACAAGCATGTGGGCTAAGCTTGTAAGAAAAAGGTGTAACAAAAAGGAGGAAGAAACAAAATCATGCAAGAAGCAGCATCTTACTGTATGTTGCCCCTTAATTGGTCCCATAGTAATGCCAATTCATAAGTAATTTATTAGTTTTGCAATTGACATGCTATGCTCTTACTTAATAAATTTTTAAAATTTATTAAGTATAAGCTAATAAATTACTTTAGTAATAACAGCCGCGTCATTATTTTCAGCCCAATTGTATTCTGTAAAGAATACTATGTGGTTGGTCGAGATTGTTGCAAAACATTCTTGATAGATGGGGTTGCACGTCAAAATACGCTGTAAACACAATTGAGAGACGATTGTGGTGATTTAATTTGGTTACTGTGAACACGACCGCAATAAGCTCAGTTGGCAGAGCTACGGAACGGTGTTCCGAGGTCGTGGGTTCAAGTCCCGCTTGCGGTAATCAACTTTTTCCACCACAATTTGATTTATTATGCCAATTCTTGTCGTGTAATAACTTTGAGGCTCTCTCTCTCTCTTTCTCTCCAGCCTATTAACGTTCCGATGTTAAGAACGAGCCTCCTCCACTTTGGGAAGAATTCGGGCCTACTATGCCTCGCTAACCAGGCATGTTGGCACAGGTTTTATTTTCGAGTTTACGATCTCTTACAGAGGATGTTATGTGTGTACAATATTCTTAAGCTGCTTTTACAGCACCCCGGGATAGAAAAGGAGTGTTGACATTTTGTATTCTTAATCCTACACGGAACTCTTTTTATTAGTTACAGAATGTTTAAAAAAACTCAACACATAGATATACTTACATAGAGCCAACAGCAAAGAAGTTAAACAAACTATTCTTACTCGTTTAATCAAATCTAAATGGATATATTCGTCTAAATTACAATTGTAAATAGCTTTAACTAAATTAGGCCACTTGGTTGCGATTCGAAAGAAAACAATTGTTGTGTACCAAGTAGAGAAGTAAAAAGAAATAGTGCCTGTGAACAAAACACTGTTAATTAATAATTTATTTTGTTTCAAAATTAAAAAACAATCTTTGAAATCCTGAATATTATTTTATTATTACATTGTCATCGGTTTTTAATATGTGTGCAAAATTTCGGATCAATCCGACTACTGCAAGTGGGTGAAAATGACTATATAGATTCCGTTACATAAGCAATTTATTAATTTTGCATTTGACATGCTATGCTTTTACTTAATAAATCAAATTATGGCGGAAAAGGTGATTACCGCAAGCGTGACTTGAACCCACGACCTCGGAATACCGGTAATCACTTTTTCCACCATAATTTGATTTATTCCGTTACATAGTTTAATACATTGATAGATAAGTGCCGAATTAATTTAAGCGTGTTAAAAAGATGTTGCAATTGTTATAGTTTACTCACAGTTACTCGCGACCTTGTACGCGATACTCCAATTTACACAAACAAATCTTATTCTTAAACCACTCTGTTTTGAAAACTATATTAAAAGCGTTTGAGTAATTTTGAAGATTTAAGCCCACATAAGGACATACAATAATGAAGACTTTACTTTATAATGTCTCTCTTTAGCCTATTTATGTCCCACTGTTGGGCACGGGCCTCCTCCACTTTGGAAGTGATTATAGTCTACCGTGCCGCGCTGACCAGGCGTGTTGGCACAGGGTTTATTTTCGAGTTTTCCGTCTCTCACAGAGGATGTTATCTGTGTGCAATATCCCTTGGGAGGAGATGGGGTAGTGAAACTTGTACTCTTAATCCGTCACCACACGGAGGATGCTTAATAATAAGTAAAGAGAAATAAATGAAACTAGAACCCTAGCAAATCTGATAGAAAATATAAGCTGTGGTTCCTGAGATTAGCACGTTCAAACAAACAAACTCTACAGCTTTTTATATTAGTTTAAATAAAAGAAAGAAATAACTCACTTACCAAGAGTTGAAACAGAAATGGGTGATGTAAACAGCTTGTACCAACACAGACTCATGGCTATAGTTTGAGATATCGCTATAGCTACTGAGTATGAGAACTTCCAAGAATAAGTAGCGAATCTGAAATTATAACATTAAACTTATTCAGAGGTCGGAATTAGGTAGAGTTATTTATGTACTTGCATCGAAATGTTGATATTAATGTGGAACTTCCCGGGATTTCTAATGGACAATCCCGTGTGGCAAACAATATTACGAATAAATAAAATCCTCAGAAATAAATAAATAAATAATTAACATACAATTTTTATTAGTTTACATTAATTCACAATACAAGTTATTGATAGTCTTAAGCAAATTCTCATACGCATATTTCGCCTTTTTATAAATACGAGCGAATACCTTTCTTACCACCTTCTTATACTTGAATCAGTCGCTAACAAATTTTTATTTGAAAAATAATGGGATTTTTTTCTGCTCTTTAAAATTAATTTCGGTGGCATATCCACTTTATTCTTTCGCTGTATGAAATCAATATCAGTACATGAATAACTCTACCTAATTCAGACCTATGCTTATTACAAAAATAGCGCACTATTTATTTTAGACTTAGCGAACAAAAAGGTTCACAAAAATCGCTCAAAACGTTTCCAAAAGTTCGATAATTGACTATGATATATATTCATGGATATTTCACACATCGTCTTCTTTGGGACCAGAAGACGATGTGTGAAATATCCATGAATATAAGCTTAGGTATATGCTTATGTTATGGGTACCAGAATACGGATATTATACATAAACTACTTTTCTTTTGTAAATACATACTTATAATACTAGAATACACCCAGACGCAGTACAAACATTTGTATGACAATTATAAATATTATTACACAAATGATTATCCCGTGCGGGAACTAAACCCACGACCTCGTGAACGGCAGTCCGTTACATGAACCACTAGACTAAAAGGGCCCTAAAATTTTTTTTAATGGGCCTCGTGAAATTTCAGTATTGAAACAATGAAGAATGAAAAATAGTTGTTATTATGAAAACTACGTTATTAATATCAAACCATACCTGATTTTGGTAACATCTGTACCTAAACTGCCAGAGACTGGATTCAAACCTAAAAATTGTCCACAAGCAAGTAGATACAACATTGCTTTCTGAAAAAATCTGAATTGTGTTTCTTTGTTACACGCTTTATTCTCATTTTGTTCAGCATAATCTTCTTCTTTGAAATTAATATCGGATTCTTTTTCATCAGGAATCCAGTTTTTGAAGTCTGTTTTCAAATAAGAGCTGAAATATAGGAGTAATTACTAGGAAGGTAGAACACTATACAATTCAATTTACAGGATAAACTGTGAACTTGTTCGTGTAGACTAAGATAACAATTTTACGCGCAAACCTAAACTAAATTAACTAAAAAATGAATTTTGATAATGTCGACAATCCGGCAACGTAAACAGAACTTTCTTAAATTACGCATGCGCAGTAACGTCGATGATGTAAGGTTTTTTCGTTACCTACGGAATTTAAATTTCGAATTTTGTGGAGTTAGTCTCCACGCTCAAGGCTATGCAAGCTATGCAATAGCTTAAAAAAAAACTGTTTATCATAGACTAAAGATTTTAATTATTATAAATGTGCACAACAAAATAGCTAGTTATTTTTAATACAGCAATAGTTGTTTTCAAATTTAGTTAAAAGTGTCACCACACAAAGGTGATTTAAGAGCCACCTTAGGGATAATAAAATAGATGAAAGATAAAACATCAGATAACATCCCAAGTAAGAGATGGAAGCCTGAAACGAACCCCCTGCTAACATAGCTTATCAGTCAGTCCTAGTAGATCATATGCGGAGGCTCATATTTAGTAGTGCTGCATTATCTGGCTGATTAGAAACTATGAACTTACTCATGTATGTTTTCATTAGTTTTCAAACTAATGACATCCAATTCCTTTGAATAATCTGCAAATAGATTCAAGTACTATGTCATGTTTTTATAAAACAAAAATAGTTTACGTAGTATATCCGTATTGTATTCCTCCCAAAGTAAAGGAGCCCCGTGCCCAGCTGTTGGACGTTATTGGGCTGGAAAGAGAGGGAGAGAAGCAGCAGTTTATCCCAACTTTTAAAGCTCGAAGACTAAAGTGTGTAAGGACGTCGAGTTGTATCTCATAAACGGTGATAAGCAGTCGAAATTTTCACAGATGATAAAATAAAATATATATTTAAGACAGGACGATACCAAATTATGCTCCATACAAAAGTATGGGTATCGTACTTCCGTTTTTTCTTTGCGAAAGTTAAACCGATTTTAATAGTTTTTGCGTTATATTATAGATAAAGAGTATATCTATGGTTCTATCACTTTCTTTTTTTTTTCAAAACATAATAATTAAAAGAAATATGACGATCCGAAAAACCAACTTTTTTCGGTTTTCTTTAGATAAAGTTGCAGCGTTTATCACATAAATTTGGTAAAGTTTTACCACAAAAGAAAGTGATAGAAGCATAGATATACTCTTTATCTATAATATAACGCAAAAACTATTAAAATCGGTTTAACTTTCGCGAAAAGAAAACGGAACTACGAAAAGTCTTTTTTCAAAGAATTTTTAGGTAAAATCCACTTCATCTATATTTGTCCCTTTCAGCGCGGCGCTCGGAAATAGGTATAGCAATACCTAAGGCAAATACCTAAATGAGGAGTACACTATCCTCTTAAGGATCTACAATAAACAATTATTTATACGTAACAGAGTCCTATTTACAAATTTAACCATACCTGAGGTCTTTCTAATACTTAGGTCATTTATTTTCATTTTATTATTTTACGTTAAAATGCTTGATGACACTAAAACTTCTATTACTAAAACAAATTGTTGTGTATTTAAGTTGTTGATTGATGTGTTTTCGTGTTAAACTATTCTATCAATTATGTATGGAAAACAATAGAATAATATAATGAGATTTTAGATTGATTGAAAGGTCGGATAAACAAAAGCTTGATTAATATGATACGAGTTTGTAGTTTTAGAGATTGATTCAGATTATGATAAAAATCAAAATCAAAATCAAAAATCATTTATTCACGTAGGCATATTCCCTTTTTTGCCAAAAAAAAAAGCTCCTATGATATATCCAAAAATTTTTTTTTATAAATATATATGATATTGGTTGTGGTTTAGATTTCCATTCTAATTATTTTCTAATTTGGCAATGGAATTCTTTCTACGAAAGTATTTATTTCTATCATCATGCAACGATTTAATCACACTTCCTTTACTTCAATACCACTCATACATTTGGTCATACATGCACGATGTTTGTAAGTACAGTGTAGTGTACTTGGCCCTTTTGAAGAATATCGCCTATGACAACAGCATCTTTTTTTCAGCATTTCCACTTACCTGCGCCTCTAGTATCATTCATCCTCTCCACATCTCGTATTAGCCTGACTGTTCCCACCTTAGTCTCTATATGTTCTTACAAACCACAGCGTTATCTTATTACATTTCATAACATATCTTTTAAAATTACTGTACACATGTTTCTTAAAGAGCGCGTTTCCACAGCTTTAATTCTACTTTCGAGCTCCATTTGCCATACTTAGAACTCCTTTCCATAAATTTAAGCGGTTTTATTAAAACTTTCGCTACTTGCACAAGTAGCCTTATTACAGGTCATTTTTTATTTTATTTTGGATTATTAAGAATATACTTCGAAACCATCGTCATTGAAATCATCAAAGCAGCAGCAATTGTTTCAAACAATTGGATTACTAAAGCTATGCTACACTCAAAAGGAATTATTCATACAAAGGCTTTCAATCTAGATTCTGTTTTTGTAATGGCTATAAACTTCTTTTAGAGTCGTGCCACACGTGCGTTAACGCTTCGACCGCGATGCTTGAGCAATGATACCATTCCATAGTCTTTAAATTAAACAAAGTCTCCTAGCTATCGTTTCTCTACTCACGACTTGCTTAAAAACTACTCTACATGTTTTATTCGGTTTTCATTGAACAGTTATTGACAGGGAACAGTGATACGAAACCTGTAGGTAATATTTATGATGTATGGGGTTTTCGAGTAATTAATTTAGTAAAGTATATATTGTTGGTCAAGGTTGTTTACAAAATTATTGAGTTGTAATGATAAGACTTAGTATTCTTTAATATGTTTATTCTATTTTGCATCGGCTTTCCAATACCAAAGGTAGTAGACTCAGTTCGTTAAAATCATTACGTTGCAAAAACGCAGCGATCCGATAGAGTTCGTGTGGTATATCTCTAATGCGAAATCTTTATCTAGGCACAGACTGAAAATAAACGAAGTCAATCGTGCGTAAATCAAGTTTGGACATTGTACAATGGTTAGTCATTAAACTTTCAACACCAGCTGCCGACTTCATAAGTAGCCACAACTTTTGTGTTCCATGACAGTCCTTGATGTCTGTAATGATACTGACTTCCAGACATGATTACAATATGATAAAAAACTATTTGTTTTTAGTATGGTTGCAGGCATCGGTCTTGACTTAATGGTAAACCTCGACGATCATATTATGTATTCTATTATATAAAATTCTCATGTCACAATGTTCGTTCCCATACTCCTCCGAAACAGCTTGACCGATTTTTATGAAATTTTATATGCACATTCAGTAGATCTGAGAATCGGCTACTATCTATTTTTCATACCCCAAAGTTATAAGGATTGTCCACACCTGACATTTGTTTGGCAAAATAACGTTTACCGGGTCAGCTAGTCTTACTATAAAATAAAGCCTTTATTTCTGTATGGCCCTATGTGATGTGTGATGACAGGCCTGGTGGTGGAGTGGTTCATGTAACGGACTGCCGCTCACGAGGTCACGGGTGCGATGCCTGCTCAGATAGTTTTTAAAATAAATGAAAATGGAGCTAATATAATATATCATATCGGTATAGCTAATATTTACTGAGGTATTTATAGTTGTTTTATATTTTTTGTGGAGACTTATTTACTTATACTTATTCATACATAAGTATAAGTACAGAAGTCTGCGCAAAAAAATGTATTAGACAATTATATTACTTGGATGTGAACATAAGTCATAACTTATGTTTACATCGAAGTAATATAATAAATATTTTGATTTTTTTACAGTTTATTACACTGCAGTAAAATTATTTCTTCTTTTATATGGATTTTTTATCAAAATGTAGTAAGTATTGAATATATTATTTATTTTTAAATTATATTTTAACTTCTAAGATTGCTTGTGATGTTGAAAATTTGTTTTGTAACTGTGATCATAGGTAATCATATGAGAGATATATTTCTTCTAACAGCAACTGAAATTTTTTAAAGGCTTTTCCTAGCAGTTTTTCAATTTTACGCCAGACGCTTATTTTCCTACAACTAGACGTAACTCGTAAGTGAGATAAATAAACAGTCCATTACACACACTTTGTAATAACACTATCGATTGTTGATTCCACAGAACGTTACTTAAAAAAAAAGTCCATGGTATGATGATAGTGCAGAGTATAAGTCCAATCGATAAAATTGGGACATATTGGTATCAATTCTAAGTGCATAACGAAACTTAACTAAAAATGAAAAGAACTATGACGTATTTTGATTCATTGGATGTTTCGTTAAGCACATTTTTATTATTTACTAATAAAAATGTGCATAACGAAACATCATCGTTAGTCTATAATATGCAGATTTTAATTTTGTCGCTTGAATATAAATAATTCAAATTTTTACTTATAATTTTTTCCTGGAGAATATAAAATGCAGACCGATTCTGAGACTTAAATATATCAGGTAGATTTCAGAATGTGTAGGTACATTTTACACAGAAGTTTATCAAAATCGGTTATGCCGTTACAGAGGAGATTTGTATACAGAGAACGTTGTTTATAAGATAATATGCTTAGTTCAAAAACACGCTTGAAAATCATGAATATTATATATCATACTAGCTGACCCGGCAAACGTTGTTTTGCCATACAAATGTCAGTTGGTTTGAAAAATAGATGTTGTCCGATTCTCAGACCTACTCAATATGCATGTAAAGGGCAAAGCCAACTTAACTCTTGCTAAAGTGGTGTTTACAGGTGGCCTACCTGTAAACACCACTTTAGCAAGAAAAGATAAAATACATAAATTTTGTTATTTAATCATATGAATTTTACGTATATTTAAACACCCGTCACTGAAACAATTTATGTTTCGTATAAAAAAAGTATTTTTGTTTGAAAATCCTTACAAAAGTCGCGTAGCAAAATATTGTCAGTGCTGAAAACTTTATCCTGAGTTTTCTATCTTTATAAAATATTTTTATATACGCATAAAATATGCATTTCGTAATTAATAATGTGGTTAAAAACATGTTTAAAAGAAAAAAGTAAATCAAATGCATAACAATTAATGTAATGTCAAACAGTCAACTTCACTTGTCGCAAGTGAGGGTACTTGTACATGTGCATACAGTGTTTCTCTTATTTTCTGATAGGAGTATATATGTTCTGTGTTTCTGATTTACTACGGCCTGGCTTTGTTATATGAACTTGATTATGATTTACACGTTTGACTGAACGTATATATTTACTCGGAAGGTATATTTTGTTTATGTTTTAATAAACAACAATTGTAATGGCCGAAATGCTATCCAACAATATTGTTATAATTGCATAGTTGCGACACGAACCATAGGTTGTGGTGCCTACATTACGGCAGTGCTCATGTTATAGGTAAGATATGAACTCAACATAACACCTCCTACGACAATCCTGGATGATATTTTGATCATATATGAAAGTGATGAAAATATAGATATTTGACATAAAAAAACTGCTTATATCATGTTTATCCCATATGTATAATTAAATAAAAGATGATGAAAACACATTTCTTACCATGTTTTACTTAACAAGCATAAAAATAAATGAATACTTGATTTTCCTTGCTACCAGGCACATTATTAAACCTAAAACTGTTTTTCTATTTTCTACTTATTTTGAAGTAATGGCGGCATTTTAAATATGTTTTTCAGATATCTGATATATTTAAGATTTTGAAATGCATAACAAATATATCAGTATTTGCTGTCCATGAGTGGCCCCAGACCCTAAGGAGATTGGGCATTCCCCTTTCATAAAAATCTGTCAAGCCGTTTCGGAGGAGTACGATAAATAACACTGTAACACGAGAATTTTATATATTACTAGCTGACCCGGCAAACGTTGTTTTGCCATACTAAAAAAAAAAGGTTTGAAAAATAGATGTTGGCCGATTCTCAGACCTACTGAATGTGCATGTAAAATTTCATAAAAATCGGTCAAGCCGTTTCGGAGGAGTACGGTAACTAGCACTGTGACACGTGAATTTTATATATTACATTTATGATTATGTGTGCAAAATTTCAGATCAATCCTACTACAAGTGGGTGAATATGACTTACAAAGATTCCGTTACGTAGATATGCATGCATAGAACTAAAAAAAAGTGTTTTAATAATAATATTTTTATTTCAGTAGTTCAAATGTTATCTGTGTTTGTAATTTCCCTTCAAGTTAATGCATTCCATGTAGCAGTGGCCAGGCGAATTCTAGGACATAAATGTAACAAAGTATGTGATGACTTACCTGAAGATGACAAAGAACCAGTGTGTATGATACTAAGTGTGTATAAAAAAGGCTACCAGTTCTTTCTTAACATGTGCCACGCAAGAAAGACAATTTGTAAAGAAAATTTAAGTTAGTAGTATTAACGGACATTACACACAACGTCCTCCGATCCCAAGCTAAGCTTTACATATAAGCTTAGCTTGGGATCGGAGGACGTTGTGTGCTTGTGTTATGGGTACCAGAATACGGATCTTCTTCTTCTTCTCCAGCCCATTTAAGTCCCACTTTGGGCACGGGCCTCCTTCACTTTGGGAGGGATTATGGTCTACTGTGCCGCACTGACCAGGTATGTTGGCACAGGGTTTATTTTCGAGTTTTCCGTCTCTCAGGGAAGATGTTATCAGTGTGCAATATACCTCAGCTGACTTTTACATCACCCTTGGGAGGAGATAGGGTGATGACACTTGTATTCTTAATCCGTCACCACATGGAGGATATTAGAATACGGATATACTACATAAACTACCTTTCTTTTGGAAATAAATATTTAAAATACATAGAAAATACCCAGACATAGTACAAACATTTGTATGACAATTGGGATTGTTCATAATTTTTGACCTACTGTTTTTATATTCTTTTCAGAAAATATAGACTATTTTAAGCAACTAATTTCAATATTATTGAAATATTCACTATACAGAATTTTAAAAAATTCTTGAAGATATTACTTTAAATGTTATGACGTCATCATTTTACGCAATCTGTGTATATAGGTACTTTTCTTGATAGACATAATACATATTGCACTTTATCTTTTCAAAGTTGATAAGTTGATATAATAGACCAATTTCAACTCCACTTCAGAGTAGTATATCCCTAAAAACGCCTTAATATTTTAAGTCCTTCAATTCAAGGGCAAATAGAGATCATTTGCTTTTTTGGAAAAATAATCGTTAATATAGCTAATTTTCCGAAACAAACTAATGTATCATGATCAGAAACTCTATTCCCCGAAATGGTTTTCGAACTAAGAGTTTTAAAAAAATATGAACAATGCCCATTATACATATCACACAAATAATTTCCCCGTGCGGAAATCGGATCCAAGACCTCGTTAACGGTGGTCCGTTAAGTGAACCACTCGACTATGAGACCCGTCACAAGTAATGATTCAGTTATTACAAGCTAGGACAGATTGACATGATTGTAGGAACCCAAACTAAGAAAAGTTTTATAAAATTTAAAAATTCTTCGTCTTCCCAGTCTATTAAATTCCCACTGTTGGACACAAACCGCCTCTAAGTTGGGAGAGTTTTTCGTGTGCTATGTGTGTGCTGCACTGACCAGACGTGATGGCTTAGAACTTAGTTTTTGAGATTACCTTTGATCTTACCTACCCTGGGTTTGATTTTACCTACCCTGGGGAGGAGATACGGTGGTGATACTTATATTCTTAGTCCTCGAATACCGATTTATAAAAATGATATTATGAATAAAAAATACAACCAGAATATATTGTGTTACATCCGTATTCTGGTACCCATAACTTAAGGAATAAGCTTAGCATGGGACCAGAGGATGTTGTATGAAATGTCCACAAATATTTATCATACCAACAACATTAGTGGTTAAAAATTCAGAAATGTGAAATATTTTAGGTGTTATTAGGTATTTTATTAAATAACAATTTGTTTGTTTTTACAGATTTCCAGATAGTACATCCGCAAAGATGCGTAAAAAGCAATCAACACTTTCTACCGATCGTTTAAATTTATTGTCTAGTGGTTCATGTAAAAGACTGCCGTTTACGACTTCGTGGGTTCGATTCCCGCACGGGACCATCGTTTGTGCGATGTTTATATATGTTTATAAATGTTTGTTCTGCGTTTGGGTGTTTCCATGTATGTATTTACCATAAGTATGTATGTATGTATTACCATAAGTATGTATTTACAAAAGAAAAGCAGTATATGTAGTATATTCGTGTTCTTGTACCCTTAACACAAGCATCAAGCTTAGCTTGGGACGAGAGGACGTTGTGTGAAATGTCCGTGAATATTTATTTATTTATCGAAGTTACTAAACAATAAATATTTTGTTGTAAAATAATATTATGTAACACTTTTTTGACGGTCACGGAACATTTATTAATTTGACATTTATGTACGACGTAAGTGTCATACAACTAGTTAAGATCTAAAAAAACAAAATATCCTAGTACACTTGTACTGTCCTATTGTACTTTCTAGTCAGAGGCGTATTTTGAAAATTAGCGCTTCGGGCCATTTGATTTGACGCTCTGGGTCAATTTAATTGTTCGCCCTATAAATTAAGAAAAATAGGGCAAAATTTTTACCTTGAAGGGTTTCATCGCCCTACTCAGGCTGACCGCCCCAGGCCATGACCCTTTGGCCCTAGGGTAAATACACCTCTGTTTCTAGTCGGACATTCTACTCCAACTTTCTACTAATGTTACAAACACGAAAGTTTATAAGAATGTTTGAGACAATTTCATACAAAAACTCTATCTCTTCAGCCCGCCCCACTGTTGAGAACGGGCCTCTTTCAATTTTAGAGGGATTTTGGTCTACTGTACCGCGCTGACCAGGCGTGTTGACTGTTAAGGTTAGGTATCTTTTCATAAGGAATACCTATGTATGGTCAATAAAAACTAGTGGACTGTATTATAGGTTTAATGGTGGTTTTACAAACAGTAATTTCAAATAAAATTGTGTCGAGGGCAGTTTCGCTGCACGCGTATAGTTCAGAAGGAATATCAAAGGAATGTGTGTTGACCAGTGGCCGCGCGGTTCGCGGTCGTCGCTTGTACCTCCCCTCCCGCGTCGACCTCTCGCGCCGATGCATGGAAGGTTTGCACCGACATTGACAAAGGGTTTATTTTCGAGCTTTCCGTCTCTCACAAAGCTTTTTATTGTACAATATTCCTTAGCTGGCTTTTACAGCACTCTGCGAAAGAAAAGAGGTGGTGACACTTATATTCTTAATTCATCACTGCACTGTAAAGCGGTTCTAACTGCAAGCAATTCAAAATCTTCAAAATTCATCCATCCATCCTGTAACGTTGCACTCCTTCAAGAGAGAAAGAGGCAAGTCACAATTGTTAATTTGTAAGGTACTATTAAGACCCTAACAAGTAACAAAAAAAAATACAAGAATTAAGATAATATTTAGAGTTTATATTAAAAAAGGAAAACACACTTTAAATAAGAAAAAGGAAAGGTAAACGTAAATTAATCTATTTGGGGTTAAAAAAAATTAATCTAGTTGGGATTCTGGTATGGCGGTTGAGCAATAATTCGTTAGGTCTTCAACTCAGTTCGTCAACCTCATCAATAGTGGCAACGGCAGCAGGCGGTATTAGTCAATGATAGCAGTAACGGCAAAGGCTCCCCAAGAGCAAGGTGGTGGCAGTCAGCTATATTATTGAGATTCAATCCACTCCGAAAGTAAGTCCAAGACCTTAAGTGTAGTTAGGCCTGGAGAGTTCAAGTATTGCAGAGTTTAAAGATTAAGTCACTGACCTTTCTAGAATGATTCACAATCCACTATTCACAGGAAATCTTAGAATCCGGACAGTCAACCGTGCTCTCTCAATTCCTCCAGCCGAATGCCTTTTAGTATCCACAGGAAAACTTAGAATCCGAACAGTCTACCGTTCTCTCTCAATTCCTCTAGCTGAATGAATCTTCTCAAGATCCATGAAAGTTTTCGAATTTCAATTTTTAAATTTAAATCTTTAGTTCCATACCAGAATTCTACAATTCAAATTTTAAGAGAAGGACAAAAAAAATATAAGGTTAACAAATGTCATACAACCTCTATCGTTTTAAGAATAAATAAATTAATAAAAAAAAGTAAAAGATTTGTGACATGACATTTGTCACTCACAATAATATAAACATTAAAATTTTACACATTAAGCCATCAAACAAGAACAACAACAATTTTACACATTTTTAAGACCAAAATAGTATAAAAGAAACACAAAGAAAGGTAATAAGATACATAAGAAATACTTAAATTATACTACAGAATCTATATACAAAATTTCAAAGAAAAAGTAGAAAATACAATAAGTATAACAAACATTACATTTCCCCAACAACCCCTGAAAAATTTACAACTCATTGGAAATTTTGAGGCTATGGAATAGTACCTTGCTCTATCACACACGTCTTTCGTTTCTACAATCACTCACCTTCTAGCATACTTAGGGGATATGGTTCACATTCAATGACGCATACTCCACAAGGACATATTCATTAACATTAACGTAGGCTTATTTATATAGGTGTCGTCACCCGCACCGTTTTAAAACCCCTAAAGAACAAAATATTTACAAGATATTAAGACTTATTTACCCTTAAGAAGTCCTTGAGACAAGGAAATTTAAGAAAGATAGACGTCTATTAGAATTAAGAGTTTAAGATTCTCCAAGGCAACGTTGTGCATTAAGGAGATTTAAGAGTTAAGAAGGTAATAATCCAACTACATAAGGTAATTACCCAAGTTATTATAGAAAATAAATTTAAAAAAAAAGGAATAAAATAATGAAGCCTAAAGGGTTTGGTTATAATTGAATATAGATACAATATAAAATAAAATAGTTTTACATTTCTTGAAAAAAGATACAGAGAAAAATTATAAAAACATTAAAGTTTATAAATATCGAAATATGTAAAAGTTCGTTTAATACAAAGCTAAGTTAAATAATTAAAGGAATTGAGAAAGTAGAACCATCCTTTTTAGTCAAGTATCATAGATTTTAGTTTAATTATAGTCTTAGTTACGCATTTTGTTGATTGTCAAAAATCAAAAATCAAAAAAAATAAAATATTTTCGACAACTACAAAGATGAAAATAATGTGATGAAGGTTCAAAAATGTTATGAATGTCTTAGACTTCAGTTCCCAGGATGTGCCCGAAAACCTGCATGTGCGTCTACTACAGGATATTGTCCTGCAGCACGCCGTAGAGTATTTCAAACCCCAACTTGTCAGTGACCAAGAATGGTTTTAAGAACACTGCCAAGAGAAGAATGAATGTAGATTGCCGTGAGCAATCCGTGAGTAGTGTAACAGTGTGTGGTGTGCGGTGTAATTTGTAGGAGTACTGTATAGTGTACTACGTTCAGAGTTAAGGATTGAAGAATGTAAGTAGTGTCTAATAAAAATTGAAAGAGCCTAATAATGAGTTGAGAGAGCCTAATGAAATATCAAAAATAATTACCTATTTGTGCAAATATTAATTTAGAATTTAAAGAATAAATTTAAGAGTGAATTTAAGAATTTAGAAGGTTCTTTTAGTTGGGCGCCAAACTGTAACGTTGCACTCCTTCAAGAGAGAAAGAGGCAAGTCACAATTGTTAATTTGTAAGGTACTATTAAGACCCTAACAAGTAACAAAAAAAAATACAAGAATTAAGATAATATTTAGAGTTTATATTAAAAAAGGAAAACACACTTTAAATAAAAAAAAGGAAAGGTAAACGTAAATTAATCTATTTGGGGTTAAAAAAAAATAATCTAGTTGGGATTCTGGTATGGCGGTTGAGCAATAATTCGTTAGGTCTTCAACTCAGTTCGTCAACCTCATCAATAGTGGCAACGGCAGCAGGCGGTATTAGTCAATGATAGCAGTAACGGCAAAGGCTCCCCAAGAGCAAGGTGGTGGCAGTCAGCTATATTATTGAGATTCAATCCACTCCGAAAGTAAGTCCAAGACCTTAAGTGTAGTTAGGCCTGGAGAGTTCAAGTATTGCAGAGTTTAAAGATTAAGTCACTGACCTTTCTAGAATGATTCACAATCCACTATTCACAGGAAATCTTAGAATCCGGACAGTCAACCGTGCTCTCTCAATTCCTCCAGCCGAATGCCTTTTAGTATCCACAGGAAAACTTAGAATCCGAACAGTCTACCGTTCTCTCTCAATTCCTCTAGCTGAATGAATCTTCTCAAGATCCATGAAAGTTTTCGAATTTCAATTTTTAAATTTAAATCTTTAGTTCCATACCAGAATTCTACAATTCAAATTTTAATGCCTCCTCTACACTACTCGCGAAGTTGAACGATGTTAGACGAATACGATAGTGTAGAGAGGCACTTCGGCTTACTTCGTCCAACTTCACTTCGCCTCGGGCGACTTCCATTTGTTGTCGGTTTTTGCGCCCGAGTCAAAGGGCCCGAAGTTGCACGAAGTGCGTTCACGAAGTACCTCTCTACACTACTCGGCCAACTTCAGAGTACTCATTCAGACGTAGAGTGTGCCGGTGCGAGATTTATAATAAGTTTAGTGCGCGTGACACAATTATGAGCAATATACAGTGGTCACAGGAGCAAATTATGTTGCTCTTGGAAACTCTGCAAACAGAAACAATTATTTGGGACCCCAATGACATTCTTCACACATTCTTTTTCTTTTTTTTTTTTTTTGTTTTCTTCGTGTGATAAATATGCACGTAGTTATAATATGCGAGCGTGCACATTGCAACGGCAGCTGCTACTTGAGCGTCCATTACAAGCGTGCGCAGGCTATCGGCACCACAGAGCGAATGAGCTCATCACGAAGTTGAACGAGTGTGTAGTGTCGCACTTCGGACTTTAGCCAAAGTTTCTAGAGTACTTCGCCGAGGAACTTCGCGAGTAGTGTAGAGGAGGCATAAGAGAAGGACAAAAAAAATATAAGGTTAACAAATGTCATACAACCTCTATCGTTTCAAGAATAAATAAATTAATAAAAAAAAGTAAAAGATTTGTGACATGACATTTGTCACTCACAATAATATAAACATTAAAATTTTACACATTAAGCCATCAAACAAGAACAACAACAATTTTACACATTTTTAAGACCAAAATAGTATAAAAGAAACACAAAGAAAGGTAATAAGATACATAAGAAATACTTAAATTATACTACAGAATCTATATACAAAATTTCAAAGAAAAAGTAGAAAATACAATAAGTATAACAAACATTACAATCCATCAACCTTTCTCCATCCACTCTTAGACATAGGCCTCCCCCATAGAACGCGCGGTCCTGTGCGAACTGCATCCAGTAGTCCCATTTGACGACATCGTCAGTCCACCTTGTTGGACGCCGCCCCACGCTGGACCGTTGATTTTCAAAATAACAAAACACAAATCATTTGTTACAATTCTCATGTTTCTACACAATATTATCATAATTTGTGTATATATTTTTTTCATACCAGCAGATTCCCTTCGAAATGTATGAGGACGTGACTATATTTTAAAATACGTACCCCCAAGATTTCGTATCGCACAAAACAATATTGGAACAGCCAAACAGCCAATAATTTTGTGACTGGCATGTGGGAAAAATACTATATCAATATCAATAAGATTGAAAACAAAATACTTTAACTTATTTTTATTTATTTAAAACTTCAGCACAATTATTGTACATAGGCGGTCTTAATGCTAATAGCATTATCTACCAGTCAACCTTGGGTGATGCAGAGACATTTGTAGTAGGTGTTTTACTAACCTAAAGGAAACATGCAATTATTATATTATTATATTTAGTAAAATATATAATCTAATTTAAAAAATTCTCGTGTCACAGTGTTAATTACCATACTCCTCCGAAACGAAATGATCGATTTTTATCCATTAGGTCTGAGAATCGGACAACATCTATTTTTAATCCCCCTAAGTGATAAGGGTTGTCCACCCTTAACATTCTTATGGCAAAACAACGTTTCCCAAATCAGCTAGTTTAGTATAAAATGCAGGCACAATATACTACATTTAAATACACTCAATATCATTAAATACAATAAACTACACATAATTTTAATATATATATCCACACATAAATAAATACAAATGCAATAATATCCTTAAGATTTACTTTATTTTATTTATCAAAATTTTGGGGTAGGTATCGACTATTATCTATAGTCTATACCCCATTTTGATAGCGGTATAGGGCTAGGCTATTTCAATATTACGAGTATAATTGGCATCGTTATTTTTTTTCCAAGACTTCTAACTCCGAGAATAGTTCAGGGTATAAGCTTTCTGATCTACTAGTTTAGGGTTTCGCACCAAAGGGTAACATGTGATTCTGTTACGGACACTCCGCTACCCCTTCTTCCTTGAGTAGGTATGTCACCAGGCTATTCAAATTCAAATATTTTTATTGTGGATCATAGGTACAAAATGTTGTTATACAAAGTAAATTGATCAGCCATGTCCCGCTTCATGGGCATGGCTATCTCAGTTTTTTTTAATTTTTACTAATAATGTATTTCTGTTGCCGCTATTCCTAACAAAATGTATAGCGGTACACTTACACTACACTTAATTCCAAGTTCCACGTATGGGAAATCACAGGATGTAAGAAGCTAGCTGAGTTCCATATATCTCATAGTTGTGAAAATACAAATATTTGTACTAATTCTACGTGCACAATTAAACTTAACTAAAAAAGGAAAATTGATAGTGTCGATAAAGTTAGGTTAAATTTTTGACGCATCAGAATTGACCATAATATCTACTGGTTCTTAGATCTTACACTATACTTGTACGGGTTGTATATGAAATATACACCAAACGTTAAACAATTATACAAAAAAAACCATCCTCTTAAACTACCATCAAAATCCGTTGCGTAGTTTTGAAGATATAAGCTTACACAAGGACATACATCCAAAAATATTGACTTTGTTTTATGATGACGGGCTTCGTGGTCTAGTGGCTTAAGTAACGGACTGCCGTTCACGAGGTGGCGTTTTCGATTCGCGCTCGGGACAATCATTTGTGTAATGTTTATAAATATAATACAAATGATTGTACTGCGTCTGGGTGTTTCTATGTATTACAAGTATGTAATTACAAAAGAAAAGTAGTATATGTATTCTATCCGCATTCTGGTACCCATAATACAAGCATATAAGCTTAGCTTGGGACCAGAGGACGTTGTGTGAAATGTCAGTGAAAATAAAAAATAAAAAAAATAAAAAATAAGTAAAGATAAGCCACTCGTAGCAACAATTTAATTACATAAATGATTAATCGTTTAGTTACAATTCCTCTTCCTGTAGGTACTGTGACGTCATCACCGGTTCCTCCATATGACGCACTTGAGAAGGGTCGATGGTGTATACTTGTTTCAATGAAGGAAATATTTATGTTATCATTAGCAACTTGGCAACAAGCCACCTAGTATGACCTTGAGATACTGTTGCCATCTGTGTTGAGGGTTCCTTATCAAAAGATAAAACGGGACCCTTATACTGAGACAGGAGACTTCGCTTTAAGGACTGCTATATCTCAGAAATATTCACCGCGTGGTGACGGATTAAGTATACAAGTGTCACCACCCCATTTATTTCCAAGGGTGCTGTAAAGGCCAGCTAAGGGATATTGTAGTGGAATAAAATCAACTGTTTGAGACGGAAAACTCACGCCTTTTTCCCATGGGGGTAGGCAGAGACTATAGAGCGCCATCTGCTACGATCCAAACATACTTCCTTGGCTTCATCCACACTCATACATCTGGTCATACATGCCCAACGGTTGTAAGTGCTACGCACTTGCCCCTTTTAGAGTATGCCGGCGATAGCTTTACACTTAAATAATTACGTAACCAACATCGTTTATTAGCTAATCAAAATGCGAAACTTAACATAAATACTCGTACTTACGTCAAAACATTATACAACTGCAAACATCTATACTAATCTATACTAATATTATAAAGCGAAAGAGTTTGTTTGTTTGTTTGATTGATTGTTTGTTTGTTTAAACGCGGTAATCTCAGGAACCGCTGGTCCGATTTGAAAAATTCTTTCAGTGTTGGATAGTACATTTATCGAGGAAGGCTATAGGCTATATAACATCACGCTGCAACGAATAGAAGCGAAGCATCAGTGTAAAATGTTGCAAGAAACGGGGAAAAAAGTCACGCGCGCGAGCTTTAAATGAAAACGCTGCCTTATCCATGTGAGTTACAACAAAGTAATGTATGGAGAAATTGTTTGTTACCTATAGATCTTTAAAAAAGTCCGCGAGGCCATATGTCTATCTTTTAAGGAAAACCCGCTGTACCCATAAGAACGTCAACAAAATTATCAAATTCAATAGGATGTTTTCAAAAGCTATTTATGTGTATATAGTAACATTTTTTATCAAATTAAATACCTTAGTTAGCTTACGCATTTAATATAGATAATAACTGCTCTTTACAGCATGCAATTTAAATGAATATCTTCGGAGATATGACGAAAAAAGAATTACGCGTGATAAAATAAAGTTAAACTGTTCGCTGAGCAACGAGAACGTTTCCCCGGTCATCTATCTATACTCCATTGTTTCGATGTATGGTTGGATGTATGAATGTAAGGATGTTTGTTGTTCTTTCACGTAAAGACGGATGGATTTTCGTGAAACTTTGCAATAATATAGCTTACATATCAGATTAACACATATGCAATAATTTATAAAGATACCACGTGTCACGGCGTCTTAGTGTGTGTAAAAGTCAGTATTGTACAGGTTGTTACGCTGCTCAATCCCCGACGGATCAGTATTGAGTTGGTCTTTATAGGCGCCGGCGTCATCGTCGGCGTATGGTCGTTACGCTGCTCAAATCCCGACGTATTGGTGCTGAGTTGGTTTTTATAGGCGTCGGCGTCGGCTTCGAAGTCGTCGTCGGCGCCGGCTTCGCCGACGCCTCCGTCGTATGGTCGTTACGCTGCTCAAATCCCGACGTATTGGTGCTGAGTTGGTTTTTATAGGCGTTGGCATCTACAGCGACGCAGGCGACGACGTCGGCGACGGCGTCGGCTTCGGCGTCGTCGTTGGCGCCGGCTTCGCCGACGCCTCCGTCGTATGGTCGTTACGCTGCTCAAATTCCGACGTATTGGTGCTGAGTTGGTTTTTATAGGCGTTGGCATCTACAGCGACGCAGGCGACGACGTCGGCGTCGGCGTCGGCGTCAGCGGCGGCTTCGGCGTCGTCGTCGGCGTCGGCTTCGGCGTCGGCGTCGTCGTCGGCGTCGGCTTCGGCGTCGGCGTCGGCTTCGGCGTCGGCGTCGTCGTCGGCGCCGGCTTCGCCGACGCCTCCGGCGTATGGACGTTACGTTGCTCAAACCCCGACGTATCGGTGCTGAGTTAGTTTTATAGGTGTTGGCATCGACAGTGGCGTCGGCGTCGGCGTCGGCGTATGGTCAATAGGCTCAAAAACTTCTAGACCGTTTTTTAAAATTCATTCACCATTTGAAAGCTACATTATCTGCGCTTAAAATAGGCTAGATTTTATTTTGGAAAAATTAGGGTTCCGTAAAATATTTGGATTTTTCTGAAAAAAATCAACTAAAAGAGTTAACTATTTTGCTTACGCTGCTTAAACTTTAAAAGATAAAGATAGAACAACAAAATATTCTAATTTTTCATTTATTTATGAGATTTATTTATTTCAAACCAACAGCTTCTCAATCAATATGAATAAAAAAGAAATATTCATCAGCAAGCGAATTATATGTCCTCACGGATAAAAAAATTAAGAGCCATGTTTATGGTATTATAAGGGTGGGTGTTTACTATGTATTATAAGTATGTATTTACAAAAGAAAAGTAAATTATGTATTCTATCCGTATTCTGGTACCCATAACACAAGCATATAAAGCTTACCTTGGGACTATAGGACATTGTGTGGAAAATTCTTATTTATATACGCTTTAATATAATGAAGTATTTTTATTTATTCATTTTGGACCATGCCAAATTTCAAGTCTCTAGGATAGTGGGAAGTAACCTGTAAATTTTGATTCCCTAGCGAAAGTGGAAAATACTCAAAAATGGCTGTAGTTCGGTTATATCTTCTGAATGCGTAGATCTAAATTATTGATTGTATCTTTTGCAGCAAGGGACCGCATAGATCTACATTTGGTATAAGTTTCAAATTAACAACTTCAGCCGTGGCTGAGTAAAAAAAAGATTAACGAGTGGATAGACAGACAGACGGACACCGTATTGAGAGTATAAGGGTTTGTACAAAGACCTAAAAAGGCATTATGAAGCTCTGAGATATCATTTACTAAAATGACATTGGGCCATGTGTGTTACTTCTTTAGAACTGTGCAAGAAAAGAGAACCACACTGACGATTTACTAATTAGCTGTAAAATGGCGTTATTGTTAGTTCATTTAATTTTTCGTTTCTTAATTCCACGCGTACGAAGTCGCGGGCACTGCTAGTATTAAAAATAAATTGCTTGCAAATGAAACTAAAATTAGACCACTGAAAATTTCATCAAATGACCGGACGAGCCGAGTCGCTCGGGTATAATCTTCTCGAAGTTGTACCCATTTAGAAGGCGGTATATAATCCTGAAAACATATCTACATCTAGGCTTTAAAATATTGCCCGCAACTTCGTATGCGCGGAATTTAGTAAATTTTCCCCGTTTTTACAACATTTCTTGCTGATGCTCCTATTGACTGGAGTGTGATGTTATATAGCCTTAAGACGGTACGATACCAAATTATACTCCATACAAAAGTATGGGTATCGTACTTCCGTTTTTTCTTCGCGAAAGTTAAACCGATTTTAATAGTTTTTACGTTATGTTATAGATAAACAGTATATCTATGCTTCTATCCCTTTTTTTTTTTCAAAACATAATAACTAAAAGAAATATGACGATCCGAAAAACCCACTTTTTTCGGTTTTCTTTAGATAAAGTTGCAGCGTCTATCACACAAATTTGGTAAAGGTAAAAATATCAATAACATTTTTATTATTTTTTAAAATAAAATTATGTTTTCATAATTCCCGAACAGGGCCGACAGCGTCCGTCAAAGCGTTGCCGCGGGAAACGAAGTTAGGCGAGCGTGAGTGTGCGTGAACTGCGACACAAGTTTCGGATCAGATCAGATTTTGGCCCAAACCGAAACTGCCACCGATACTTGATTTTTGGCCGAAACTGGCCGAAACCCAAAACCGAAACCGAATTTGCGGTCGGACACTATTTGTTATTTAATAATTTAATTTTATTGATTTAAACACATGGAAGCGCTTTAAGCCAAGTTCGAAATAAAGAAACTGGTGATATCGGTTACATGTCTAGTAAATAGAACATCCTTTAAAAAAAATTTGATGTCTGAATAACATGAATACTGCGATGTCAGCATACAATAATTGTATTATAGTCAATACCAGATCTATGAGTAGTTAAAAGTGGTCTACTTACCAAGAGTTTTAATAGAAATTGGTGATACCAATAGTCTGTGCCAACAGAAGAATATTACTAGGCTTTGAGATCCTATTATATATATATTTCGACGGGCCTCGTGGTGGAGTGGTTCATATAACGGACTGCCGATCATGAGGTCTCGGGTTCGATTCCCGGTCAGGACAATCATTTGTGTGATGTTTATAATTGTTATACAAATGTTTGTACTGCGTCTGGGTGTTTATTATATATTTTAAGTATATATTTACAAAAGAAAAGTAGTATATGTATTATATCCGTATTCTGGTACCCATAACACAAGCATATAAGCTTAGCTTGGGACCAGAGGACGTTGTGTGAAATGTCCATGAATATTTTTTTTTTTTATTATAAGCAAAAAATATATAAGTTTTTACAAACTATGTGCAAATCTGGAAAGATACCGTGTTAATAACTAAGTATAATATATCGTCCTAATAAAGGATTTCGCTTTGCTTTATTTCTATATAATAGTTATACCTACTTATTTAATGGTTTTCTACTAATTTTATCATATTCTATGGTATGTTCTGTCTATATGACTTTTACGTCAACGTACGTAAGTCTTGTACGTGAGTTTTATAATATTATATTAAATTTAACCTCATAACTTGTGTCTTGATCATACCAAGGCTCATACAAGTGCAATAAATAGTAGCGTTTTTGCATTCACCATACCTTTTATTTGACAAATCCCTGTTCAACATTTCCGAAACAGGATTTAGCCCCAAAATATTGCCAAAGGTTAGCAAAATCTTCATAGTATTTTGAAACAACTGAATTTGTGTATCTTCATTACTCATTTTGTGAGCGACAATTACTTCCGTTTCCTTTTTATCGACAGTCTTTCTTTTAAAATGTTTTTGGAAATATCCACTGAAACATAAACCATGACATTTTATTTGATATATAGGCACTAATAACAGCCAAGTATTTGTAAACTTACTTAGGAATATTTTGAAGCAACGTAAAATTCATATTTTCCAATTCCTTTGAAATATCTGCAAATTAATTTGTTTTATAATATCAATTACTTAAGGAACGCTGTAATAGGCCTCATCTTGTCAGAATTTATGTAACTATGTAGATACTAATTACTACATCGTTTTGAATTTTGAACTTTGCTGTAATTATAATTCTTCTTCTATTTACGACTTGCAATATAGTCTCACTTTCTATTAAAATTAATAAAATATAACTTTTTTTTCAGTTCTTCAAAAACCCGACTTATGTGTCAGGTTTTTCAGTTTGTGTCTTTAAAGTTAAGTATTCAATTTTCATTATACAATTTTAACTTGATTGTTTAGGTGGATTCATGAAACTCAACTTTGAAACGGTTTCCATTGCAATGCAAAAGTTAACATTGTAATGTCATTTTAATTTAATAACGTTACTTACTGTAAAATTAAGTCGTTATTTTTTAATGTATGTCCCCTCTGTGAGCCTTTTAAACAACACAATGGATTTTAATGCGATTTTTTTAACAAATAGAGTGGTTCAAGAGGATGGTTTGATTGTGTAATTGTTTGGGTTTGGTTTTTAAAATCAAAGCGTATTAATTAAATTATGGTGGAAAACCACCATAACTTAATTTATTAAGTAAAAGCATAGCATGTCAATTGCAAAATTAATAAATTACTTTACTAGTCAAAGGGTATTAGCTAATTTGTAGTAATAATGGTTAAAAGTAAAAGCAAAAAGCAATACCTAAAGGTTTTTTAACACTCGTGTATTCTTCCATTTTCTATACAAGTGTACACTTAATGCCATTAAAAAATTTTCTTCGCCATTGGAAAAAATAACTAAATATTTCATCGTTCATGTTAAAATGATTGACATGTTGTTGTGTTTACATATTCTACTCAGTATTTATAAAAATAACTTACTAAATAAGTACTAGAATATATAATAGAATTCCCCGTGTGGTGATGGATTAAGAATACAAGTATCACCACCCCATGTCGTCCCCAGGTTCTGTAAAAGCCAGCGAAAAGATATTGTACACAAATAACTTCTCTCAGAAAACTCAAAAATGAACCCTATGCCAATACGCCTACTCGGCGCGGCATACAAGACGATAATCCCTTCCAAAGTGGAGGGGGCCCGTGCCCAACAGTGGGACGTAAATGGGCTGGACGTAGAGATAGAATTATGCATTCTCTATAATATAAAATGTAAACCAGTATATTTTAAGAAGCTAATTAAAATATTTCCGTGCGTAAATTGTTGCGAGTCGTATTTAAAAGTAATTTCCTTTGAATCAAGTAGATTTGTCGTAAAGTCGGACGGGATATGAATTTCAGCATTTCGTTGCTTCATACCGAATTTAATTTAAAATATATCACGGCCGACAGAATTTGTATGAACTGTTAACTAATATATTAAGCGCCTGAATATTTTAAATTAAAATATTTATAAATCTATACTAATATTATAAAGCGAAAGAGTTTGTTTGTTTGTTTGATTGATTGTTTGTTTGTTTAAACGCGGTAATCACAGGAACCGCTGGTCCGATTTGAAAAATTCTTTCAGTGTTGGATAGTACATTTATCGAGGAAGGCTATAGGCTATATAACATCACGCTGCAACGAATAGAAGCGAAGCATCAGTGTAAAATGTTGCAAGAAACGGGGAAAAAAGTCACGCGCGCGAGCTTTAAATGAAAACGCTGCCTTATCCATGTGAGTTACAACAAAGTAATGTATGGAGAAATTGTTTGTTACCTATAGATCTTTAAAAAAGTCCGCGAGGCCATATGTCTATCTTTTAAGGAAAACCCGCTGTACCCATAAGAACGTCAACAAAATTATCAAATTCAATAGGATGTTTTCAAAAGCTATTTATGTGTATATAGTAACATTTTTTATCAAATTAAATACCTTAGTTAGCTTACGCATTTAATATAGATAATAACTGCTCTTTACAGCATGCAATTTAAATGAATATCTTCGGAGATATGACGAAAAAAGAATTACGCGTGATAAAATAAAGTTAAACTGTTCGCTGAGCAACGAGAACGTTTCCCCGGTCATCTATCTATACTCCATTGTTTCGATGTATGGTTGGATGTATGAATGTAAGGATGTTTGTTGTTCTTTCACGTAAAGACGAATGGATTTTCGTGAAACTTTGCAATAATATAGCTTACATATCAGATTAACACATATGCAATAATTTATAAAGATACCACGTGTCACGGCGTCTTAGTGTGTGTAAAAGTCAGTATTGTACAGGTTGTTACGCTGCTCAATCCCCGACGGATCAGTATTGAGTTGGTCTTTATAGGCGCCGGCGTCATCGTCGGCGTATGGTCGTTACGCTGCTCAAATCCCGACGTATTGGTGCTGAGTTGGTTTTTATAGGCGTCGGCGTCGGCTTCGAAGTCGTCGTCGGCGCCGGCTTCGCCGACGCCTCCGTCGTATGGTCGTTACGCTGCTCAAATCCCGACGTATTGGTGCTGAGTTGGTTTTTATAGGCGTTGGCATCTACAGCGACGCAGGCGACGACGTCGGCGACGGCGTCGGCTTCGGCGTCGTCGTTGGCGCCGGCTTCGCCGACGCCTCCGTCGTATGGTCGTTACGCTGCTCAAATTCCGACATATTGGTGCTGAGTTGGTTTTTATAGGCGTTGGCATCTACAGCGACGCAGGCGACGACGTCGGCGTCGGCGTCGGCGTCAGCGGCGGCTTCGGCGTCGTCGTCGGCGTCGGCTTCGGCGTCGGCGTCGTCGTCGGCGTCGGCTTCGGCGTCGGCGTCGGCTTCGGCGTCGGCGTCGTCGTCGGCGCCGGCTTCGCCGACGCCTCCGGCGTATGGACGTTACGTTGCTCAAACCCCGACGTATCGGTGCTGAGTTAGTTTTATAGGTGTTGGCATCGACAGTGGCGTCGGCGTCGGCGTCGGCGTATGGTCAATAGGCTCAAAAACTTCTAGACCGTTTTTTAAAATTCATTCACCATTTGAAAGCTACATTATCTGCGCTTAAAATAGGCTAGATTTTATTTTGGAAAAATTAGGGTTCCGTAAAATATTTGGATTTTTCTGAAAAAAATCAACTAAAAGAGTTAACTATTTTGCTTACGCTGCTTAAACTTTAAAAGATAAAGATAGAACAACAAAATATTCTAATTTTTCATTTATTTATGAGATTTATTTATTTCAAACCAACAGCTTCTCAATCAATATGAATAAAAAAGAAATATTCATCAGCAAGCGAATTATATGTCCTCACGGATAAAAAAATTAAGAGCCATGTTTATGGTATTATAAGGGTGGGTGTTTACTATGTATTATAAGTATGTATTTACAAAAGAAAAGTAAATTATGTATTCTATCCGTATTCTGGTACCCATAACACAAGCATATAAAGCTTACCTTGGGACTATAGGACATTGTGTGGAAAATTCTTATTTATATACGCTTTAATATAATGAAGTATTTTTATTTATTCATTTTGGACCATGCCAAATTTCAAGTCTCTAGGATAGTGGGAAGTAACCTGTAAATTTTGATTCCCTAGCGAAAGTGGAAAATACTCAAAAATGGCTGTAGTTCGGTTATATCTTCTGAATGCGTAGATCTAAATTATTGATTGTATCTTTTGCAGCAAGGGACCGCATAGATCTACATTTGGTATAAGTTTCAAATTAACAACTTCAGCCGTGGCTGAGTAAAAAAAAGATTAACGAGTGGATAGACAGACAGACGGACACCGTATTGAGAGTATAAGGGTTTGTACAAAGACCTAAAAAGGCATTATGAAGCTCTGAGATATCATTTACTAAAATGACATTGGGCCATGTGTGTTACTTCTTTAGAACTGTGCAAGAAAAGAGAACCACACTGACGATTTACTAATTAGCTGTAAAATGGCGTTATTGTTAGTTCATTTAATTTTTCGTTTCTTAATTCCACGCGTACGAAGTCGCGGGCACTGCTAGTCTTATATATAAAATTCACGTGTCACAGTGTTAGTTACCGTACTCCTCTGAAACGGCTTGACCGATTCTTCTCAAATTTTACATACATATTCAGTAGGTCTGAGAATCGGCCAACATCTATTTTTTAAACCTTTTTGGTTTTTTTTTTGGTATTGCAAAAAAACGTTTGCCGGGTCAGCTAGTAAAATATAAAAAATAATTATGGGCATTTCACACAACGTCTTCTGGTCCAAAACAAAGCTATATTTATTGATTTTAAACTTACGCGATTTGAACTCATAATTTGTTGATATTACCGGAACTAAATCACGTTAATAACTGTTAAACATTTTTAATTCATACAAATGTTTGTACTGCGTCTGGGTGTTTACTATGTATTATAAGTATGTATTTACAAAAGAAAAGTAGTATATGTATTATATGTATTATATCCGTATTCTGGTACCCATAACACAAGCATATAAAGCTTAGCTTGGGACCAGAGGACGTTGTGTGAAATGTCCATAAAAAAAAAAAAAAAAAAACCTCGTCCCGTGACAACGATCGATGCAACTCGGTCGAAACGTCGGGAGCAGAGGTATTGAGCCTTTTTAACAGTTATTAACGGGATTTTAGTCCCGGTAATATTAAAAAAAAAGCTATATTTTTATGTTTATTTAAGTATAAAATTATCTCAAACAGATGCTTAACTATTATATTCAAACAGTACTAGATATTATGGATTCTGTCCCAACGTTTCGGAGACTTGTTGTTTTTAACCACCATGAAGTTATTAAACATAATTATTTAAGGTGTAAGTTTCATACAAGTACCTAACCTTAATTATTTTCTACGAGAAATCTAGCTTCAGTAGCTTCACACGGGTTGTACGAGTATATACTAATAATATAAAGCTGAACCGTTTGTTTGCTTGTTTGAACGCGCTAATCTTAGGAACTACTGGTTCGAATTGAAATATTTGTTTTTTGTTGGATAGTCCATTAATTGAGGAAGGCTTTAGACTATATAATATCATATTGCGACCAATAGAAGCAAAGCATCACTGAAAAATGTGGCACATAGAACATTTTCTATGTATTATAACTATTAATTTACAAAAAAAAGTACTATATATATTCTATCTGTATTCTGGTACCCATAACAAAAGCATATAAGCTTAGCTTGGGACCAGAGGACGCTGTGTGAAATGTCCGTGAATATTTATTTATTATTATTTTCTAAATTACACGCAAACTAGGTAGCGGGCAATAACTATAGTGTTCTATAATGGTTAAAGAACTTTACATAATTTGTGGTCCTCATTACTATTCACCGTTGTTCATTTGGGTCACAACAGGGTTTATATACCACATTTCATTTAATTCACGTCCCTTCAAGTCTATTATAGCGCTTTGTACAACGGTCTATCCTGTTAAGCTGTGAAAATTATTAAAAATATAAAATAAATATTCATGGACATTTCACACAACGTCCTCTGGTCCCAAACTAAGCGTGGGACGGATTTCTAGTCTCTTTATAATAAATATATATGTATATTGCTCTAGACGTAAATAAAAAACTAGCTGTTGCCCGCGACTCCGTACGCTTGCAATTTAGAAATTTTGTCCCTTTTTGCAATATTTTCACGGAAGATTCGCTTCTATTGGTCGCAGCGTGATTTTATGTAGCCGAAAGCCTTCCTCGATAAAATGTACTATCAAAAAGTGAAAAAAAAACCCTAAATTCTATTTCTCGTAAGCCTCAAGGAGAAATGGTTTATTTAGAGAGGGAAAGGGAAGGTCGTATTATATCCTCTCATTTAACACAATTACGTTTAATGATTGTCATTCCGATATCCCATATGCCTTAATTACCGTACTAAGCAGCTAATTAAGTTCATTGGGTAAATACGTATAGCTTGAAGACACAGACGATTGAAGGTAAATCTTTGATCTCTTAAGCAAACATGATGAAGAGTAGATAATACATTATTGTAATAAATACATATTAGTAAAATGTTAATAAATATAATATTAATGGACATTCCACACAACGTCTTCTGACCCCAAAGTAAGCTATATTTCTATGCTTGTGTTATGTCAAATACAAAAATACTAAATATATTATTACTAGCTGTTGCCCGCGACTTCGTCCACGTGGAGTTTAGAAAATTTTACCCGTTTTTGCAACATTTTTCACTAATGCTTTGCTTCTACTGGTTGTAGCGTGATGTTAAATAGCCTAAAGCCTTCCTCGATAAATGCCTTATCTAACACTGAAATAATTTTTCAAATCGGCAAAGTAGTTCCTGAGATTAGCGCGTTCAAACAAACAAACAAACAATCAAACTCGTATAGATACCTACTTGCTTTTTGTAAATACATACATAGAAGACATTCAGACGCAGTATAAACATTTGTATGACATTTATAAATATCACACAAATGATTGTCCCGTGGGGCTATCGAACCCGTCAGAACGGCAGTTTGTTACATGAACCACTACACCACGAAGCCGTAAATAAATAACTTAGTTCAAAATCTAAATTTATTTACTACATTAATTCCTGAATATTATTTTACATATTTTACATTATTGTATTGGCATCAGTCCTTATTATGTGTGCAAAACTTTAGATCAATCAGTGGGTGAAAATTCCTTTTAAACATTCCGTTACTTAGATTAATATATTGATGGATACGTACCAGGTTAATTTAACGAAGGCAAATATATTTTGATAATATTGTACGGAACCATTTTTATGCGTGTTCAACTCATATTTTGATAGTTCTTTTTTATTTTTTATTTCGACGGGCTTCGTGGTCTTTTGGTTCATGTAACGGACTGCCGTTCACGAGGTCGTGGGTTCGATTCCCGCTCGGGACTATAATTTGTGTGATGTTTATAAAATGTTATACAAATGTTTGTTCTGCATCTGGGTGTATCTATGTGTTAAAAGTATGTGTTTACAAAAGTGGTTTATGTATTCTATCCATATTCTGGTACCCATAACACAAGCATATAAGCTTAGCTTGGGACTAGAGGACGTTTTGCGAAATGTCCATTAATATTTATTATTTATTTATTATTATTGAAACATGTTCTGATTTTTTATTTTATTTACATAAGCTGTCTACTTGTTTGTTGTACATTAATGAGTAAATGTCATTTTAAGTGTATGAATAAATAATGTTATGTTTTGATAATCACAACATGTAGTTTAACATAAATGTAAACAAAAATAAGGCATTACAATCAAGTGAATATTTGAAATGTTGGTGTCAAACTCTATTGCGTTTATGAAGAGTTTTGGGTATACTCGTTATTATACCTGAAGTTATTATTCTTTTTTATTAAAAATAATTTAACACTATCATCATACCGTCACGCATTTTATAAGGAGTAGGCAGAGACGCCTTTTATTAACTTATTACAAAACAAAGTCGTTATTTCTGTATTTTCTTAACTGAACTTAAATACATATCTAAAACTATGCAACAAGTTTTAATGCGGTTTATTTGATAGATAGAGTGGTTCAATAGGATGGTTTACGTGTATAATTTGTTAAGATTTAATTTTTAAATTCTAAGCGTACGACGTCGAGGGCAAAAGCTAGCAATAAGTACTACCTAGTAATAAATGGTATCTATTCTATACTCTAATGTGTAAGCTTATTTGACTTTGTTTATTCTTTTAAACTGGTTATACATTAAATACATATATTTTTAATAATACAAATAATTTAACTCGTTTCCCTGTTTTATTATTGGTAAAATATTAATCAACATATAGCTGTTAATTGCAGAGATAATAATACAAATAAATTTCGTCAAAAAATGCCAAAAATTTATCCTACACAAAAGAAGAATCCATGCGAACTTCATGCATGTTTGAGACATGTAATGCGTCTTTGTCGTTGGGTTGGATATTTCCCAGTCACAGGACTTGATCAGCTCTCTGTTGAAGGTATCAGGTAAGATATTAGTACCAATTCTACGTGTAAAACTAAACTTAACTAAAAAATGAAAACAACTTTGGCGTATTTTAGCCAATTGGGCTATTTCGGTGTTCATATTTTTATTAATTAAAGTCGTTAGTCTATATTAGTCTATATTATTTTTATTTTAATCATATCATATTAGTTATTAAGTTATCCGTGTGGTGACGAATTAAGAATACAAGTGTCACCACCCCCTTCTCCTCCCAAGGGTGCTGTGAAAGTCAGCTAAGGGATTTTGCAGACAGATAACATCCTCAGACTGTGCGAGACGGAAAACTCGAAAATAAACCCTGTGCCAACACGCCTGGTCAGCGCGTCACAGTAGACCATATTCCCTCCCAAAGTGGAGGAGGCCCGTGCCACACAGTGGGACGTAAATGGGCTGGAGAAGAAGAAGAAATCTATATTAGACAGATTTTCTAATAAAAAAGTTCAGTTAACATTGCCGAATTACGTTATTGACACAATCAATCAATCATTCAATTCAAATTTCAATTTTAGTTAAGTTTAGTTTAGTTCTGCGCGTAGAATCGGTACCATTATTTTATATTGATTAATACAATATATTTTATTCCATATAGTGACGGGTTAAGAATATAAGTGTCACCACCCTATTTTTTAGCCAGGGTGTAAGGGATATTATCAGCAGTTAATATCTACTGTCCTTTTGCGTTGTTCTTTGTCCAACAAATCGGAGGTTAGAAACATGACTCGCAAACGCCGTAATGGAGGACGTGCTAAGCATGGTCATGGCCACGTCAAGGCCTTGAGGTGCACTAACTGGGCTAGTTTTGATGCGTACCAAAGGACAAGGCAATCAAAAAGTTCGTAATCAGGAATATTTTAGAAGCGGACGCCGTCAGAGATATTAACGAAGCCTCAGTATATGCCTCATTCCAGCTGCCCAAGTTGTATGCTAAGTTGCACTACTGCGTTTCGTGCGCTATCCATAGCAAAGTAGTGCGCAACAGATCAAAGAAGGACAGAAGGATCCGTACACCACCCAAGAGTAACTTCCCCAGGGACATGCAACGCCCACAGAATTTACAGAGGAAGTGAATTAAACAACATTAAAATATTTAAAAAAAAAACTGTGAGAGGCGGAAAACTCGAGTCTAAATACTATGCTAACACGCTAAGTCAGGGTGGTGTCTTTATCTATCTCTCCAGCCATCAACGTCCCACTGGTGGACACGGGCCTGCTTCCCTTTGTAAGGGCCTTTGGCCTACTTTGCCGCGCCAACTTGGCGTGTTGGGATAGGGTAAACCCTATCCCAACACGCCAAGTTGCTATGCTAATTAACAAGTTGCTATGCTAATTAACTGCTAGAGACGGAAAACTCGAAACTAAAGTTTCGAGTTTTCCGTCTCTAGCAGTTGATTTTAGCTGCTTGTAAATATCCCTTAGCTGACTCCTACAGCACCCTAGGGAAGAAATGAGGTAGTGAAACTTGTATTCTTATTCCATCAAAAAATATTTAAAATGTTCGAGTTTTTTTCTTCTTCTGAGTCAATACAGGTTGTTTTAAAGACTTTTAAATAATTATTTTAAATTAATAAGTAATTTCTTGCACAAATATAGGGACTTTATTAAATTGCTGTGAAGAGATCGTTTATTGTTCTTCTCTGACAATATGTTGTTTCAGGTACAATTTCAAGTCAATATACAGTGTGTATAACATTGCTACAATTCTAGGTCAGATTTTTGTATGCTGTTTGATAATGGTCTGGTTTTTTGAGAACGAAATTACGTTGTCAACTTTTTGTAAGTATTCTCTCTCTGTGTAAGCCATTAAGAGGGCACGATACCAAATTATGCTTTATACAAAAATATGGGTATCGTACCTACTTCCCTTCTTTCTTCGCGAAAGTTAAACCGATTTAAATTTATTCTACGCTATATTATAGATGAAGAGTTGATCTATGCTTCTGTCTTTCTGTTTTTGAATACATAATAACTAAAAGAAATATGACCATCGAAAATCCCGTTTTTTCGGTTTTCTTTAGGTTAAGTTGCAGCGTCTATCACACATAATATTTGGTAACGTTTTATAAAAAAAAAAGTGATGCAAGCATAGATATACTCTTCATCTATTGTATAGCATAAAAACAATCAAAATCGGTTTAACTTTCGCGAAGAAAAAAGAGGACTACCAAACGTGTTTTTTTCAATGAATTTGTAGGTAAAATCTGCTTCAGCTATATTTGTCCCTTTCAGCACGGTGCTCGGGAATAGGGATAGCAATACCTAAGGCAAATACTTAAATTAGGAGTACAGTACCCTCTTAACGCCCCACTGTTGGGCACGCGCCTTATCCACTTTGGAAGGGTCACACAGACGGTATGTCACACTAACCAGGCGTGTTGGCATAGAGTTCATTTTCGAGTTTTCGTCACTTACAATATCCTTTGGCCGGCTTTTAGAGCACTATGGAGAGGAAATGAGGTGATGACACTTATATTTTTAATCCGTCACTACCTACATGAAAAGTTTTTGAGTAACTATTATGAAAATAATTTAATATTCATGGTGTATTTTTATAACAGTTCAAAAATATTTTCTTTCAATTCTATCTTAATTATAGTCTCTGCAGACCCTAATGAAAAAAGGCATTATGGCATGTATGTGCATGAAAAGATATTGAGTAGAATTCTGATAGGTCAAAAATCTAACCTGACTTTACTAAAATGATAACAATGGTGTATTTTGATAATTGTCTAATTCATTGAAGCTACACATTAATTCAAAATAATTAAAATCGTTAATTTACGAGACAATGGTGCCTATTCTATGTGCAGAACTAAACTTAACTTAACTAAAAAATTAAAACAGCTATTGCTGTATCTTAAATATTTGGCTATTTTGTTGTGCACATTTATATTAATCATAATCGTTAGTCTATACTATACAGTTTTTATAAGAAGAAAGTTTAGTTAACATTACGGAATTGTGTTATTGACGCTATTAATTTTCATTTTTTAGTTAAGTTAAGTTTAGTTGTGCTTGTAGAATCGGTACCACTGTTTTTATAATAAGAAACTTCGATTAACTTTGCCAAATTGGCATTGTACATATTTTTTAAAAACTCTTAATTCGAAAACCATTTCGGGGAATAGAGGTTCTGATCAAGATCCATTAGTTTTTTCGGAAAATTTGCTATATTAACGATTATTTTTCCAAAAAAGCAAATGATCTCTATTTGCCCTTGAAATGAAGGTCTTAAAATATTAAGGCGTTCTGAGGGATATACTACTCTGTGGTTGAGTTGAAATTGGTACAATGATGACGTCACAACGTTTAAAATAATATCTTTAAGTATTTTTTTTAAATTCTTTATAGTGAATATTTCAATAATATTGAAATAAGTTGCTTCAAATAGGCACTGTGAGGCATAATCAAACATAAATAAATAAATTATTTAATTAATTTAATAAATCAAAATACGATGTAAACTCAATCGAGTGATGAGTGTGGTGGTCTAATTTGGTTACTGTTAGCACGACCGCAACAAGCTCAGTTGTTCGAGGTCGTGGGTTCAAGTCCCGCTTGCGGTGATCAACTTTTTCCAACACAATTTAATTTTATAAGTAAAAGCATAGTATGTCAATTGCAAAATTAATAAATTACTTTAGAAATTAATTAATTGTTGTCAAACTATATGTCGTATACGCTTTTTATGTTTCTAGCTGTCATAGTATTCTATGTAACGGGACTTATTTCGGCATTACTTTTAATAAAATTAGCACAACAATGGCCGAAGTTAATAGCAAAAGCTAAAGAAGTTGAACAAAGCTTAAACATTAACCCAAAGAGTGTAGCAACAAAATCCACTATTATTGCCTACATTTATATATGCTTGGCTATAGGTATGTATTTAATTATATTTTTAGGGTTCCGCATATAGGGATAAGACGGGACCTTTTTACTTTTCTTCTTATTTCCGACCAAATGTCTGTTACCAGGCTATATTTCTGGAACTGTAAACGGCTTATTATTCAGCCCTTATCCTGTTATTTTATGGTTGGGAGGGGGAATATGATGAATATATTAACATTATGATATTAACAGTATGGAACGTACTTGTAGTATTTGACCGTTTTTGAAAGCTTTAAACTAAAATTGACTTTTAAAAAATGGTCAAGTACCGGTAATACAGTGAGCGTTTTTTCAAATTTAAAGCTACATGTATATTTTTTTTAAAGAATTTAGTAAATTTTCCCCGTTTTTAGGGTTCCGTACCCAAAGGGTAAAAACGGGACCCTATTACTGAGACTTCGCTGTCCGTCCGTCCGTCCGTCCGTTCGTCCGTCCGTCCGTCCGTCCGTCCGTCTGTCACCAGGCTGTATCTCAAGAACGGTGATAGCTAGAGAGTTGAAATTTTCACAGATGATGTATTTCTATTGCCGCTATAACAACAAATAGTAAAAATAAAATAAAATAAATATTTAAGGGGGGCTCCTATACAACAAACATGATTTTTTTACCGTTTCTTGCTCGATACTAATAACGTTGCCTTATGTTGCATAGATAATGGTACGGAACCCTTCGTGCGCGAGTCCGACTCGCACTTGACCAATTTTTACTATATTGGCTTAACCCTTCCTCGATAAATTTTCTATTCAAAATTAAAGGAATTTTTTAAATCAGGCAACTTTGACGTGACGCTTCCTGAGGTACAAACAAACAAGCAAACAAACTCCTTAGCATTATAATATCAGTATAGATTTTTTCACACAATGATAAAAACGCTTACTTTATAAAGTTTTTTAAATTTATCTATAAATAACAAAATTATTAAAAAAGGCTTGTGAGAAAATATATATTTTAATATTTTCAACAGTGGAACACCTCCTTCATGTGAAGTTTACGGTTAAGTTTATCGAAGAATGTATCCAAGAAGATGGTCGAAACAACAACATAATAGACGACTATTTCAAATATACAATGCCATACTTTTTTAGTTATATATCTTATAATATTTATATAGGGATGATTGCGAAGGTAAGCTGGATATCATAACAGAATCAAATAAGTTTACTCTACCATACCTTCCTAAGTTTCGTGGGTTTCGTCTCTCGAAAAAGTGCGAGTCACTTGAACTCTACACTTTTAGGGTTTACCCTGTCCGACCGTCTGTCATCAAGCTTTAACTCATGAACCGTGATAGCTACACAGTTCCTTAAGAGGGTACGACACCAAACTATGCTTCATACAAAAATATGGGCATCGTAGTCCCCTGTATTCTACGTGGATATTGCCTCTAGAAGAACGAATTTTTTTCACAGTATCTAGTTCTTAAATATCTATGATTCTTTTTTTTCTCAAAACATAATAACTATAAGAAATATGGCCATCCCAAAGATGGTAAAAATCTATCTATATTTTCAATGTAAAATTAAAATCGAATGTGGGTAAACCCTGTTATAAGTGATAGTAGAGGACACTTTACAGCTCAGTCTCACGCGTGACCATTGTGACTGTAAAGTTTCCGAAACGTCGGGTCAAAATTTAAAACAAACTCACGCGTCTTAATCCGTAAACGATAGATTTATTTGTCTTGATGATTGATGATGATTCACTTAGGTGACTTATTATGTCAGTATGACATTATGACGAAGAACATATTAGCTGGTATAATATAATGTTACGGATCCCTTCGTGCGTAAGTTCGACTCATACTTAGTAGTTTTTTTTTAACTTATACTTAATGTTTCAGATAATATCCACACAAGCTACGTTCATTTGGAATTTCGCAGACGTAATGACGATTTGTTTTAGTGTTTATATCACGTCATACCTCCAAGACCTTAACAAGATTATTTATTCTAAACAGACACACGTAAGTTTAAATATACCTACAGAAATTGAATGGAATAGGTTCGATAATAATCTACGTTTTTAATTTATTCAGTCACAACATGACACAAATTGCAGTTCTCTAACACTTATGCGACTCATTTGTTCAAATAAAACCATTTTTTACGGATTTCGAACATCGTCGGCCTAAAATTTAAAACAAATACACGCGTCTAAATCCGTTACAAGTTGTTTTATTTTAATAAATCGAAGTATTTATATAATTTATTTGCTTGCTTCCTTTCTAGCCTATTAACGTCGTGCTATTGGGCACAGACCCTCCTCCACTTTGGGAGGAATTATGATCCACTATGCCGTGCATATATCCTCCGTGTGGTGACCGATTAAGAATACAAGTGTCACCACCCCATTTCTTCCCAAGGGTGCCGTAAAAGTCAGCTAAAGGATATTGCATACAGATAACATCCTCTGTGAGAGAAGGAAAGCTCGAAAATAAATCCCGTGCCAACACTCCTGGTTGGCGCGGCACAGTAGACCATAATTCCTCCAAATTGTAGGAGCCCCGTGCCCAACAGTGGGCCGTAAATGGGCTGTAGAGAGGATGCCGTGGTGATTAGGCATGTTGACTAGGCTTAGTTTAGAGTTTTCTATCTCTACCATAGAATGTTATCTGCTTAAATTATGCCTTAGCTGGGTTTTACAGCAATTTAGGTAGAAAATGCGGTGTTGACGCTTGTATTATTAATACGTCACAACAAGAAATTAAATATAAATTTTTACCGCACTGCGTAGAAATAGTTATTTTAATTATTCAATCTTGCTATTGGAGTAAATTTATAAATACTTTTAACATGCTTTTATTCGTATAGTAGCTATCTGTAGTAACCGAATTTATGAAAGTGTTTATCCGTATTTGCAGTAGTCGGATTGGCCTGAAATTTTAAATATTAAGGACCGATGACAATGCAGTAATTTAAAAAATATTTCGGATTTTCAAGCACGTTTTTTTATTTGCCGTTGCAGAATGGTTTACCATGGAGTCTAATACGTCAATATTACTCGAAAGTAATATTATTAATCAAAGATATTGATAGACAATTGAGTTCGTTTATCCTCGTGTCGTTATTTACGGATTTGTTCTTCGTTTGTGTACAACTGTTCAAATCTTTGCAGTAAGTGCTACTTTTAATTACGTAGGTCAAATCAAGGTCCCTCAAATCCTAATGTTGTTTAATAGCTGTCGCCCGCAAATACGTATGCATAAAATTTTAAATATACACCAAAACTGAATAAATAATACAATAAGGCATCCTCTTGAGCCCAGTGGCGGATTTGCAGTCTCGGCCACCCTAGGCCCCAAGCCATCAGGCGCCCTTTTCTTAATATCCAACACCATATAGACATACAAAAATACTTCATTGCTAACTTTTATCTAAACATATTTAGAAATTTAGGAGAAAAAATTCAATTTTATTTCGCAAGAATATGGTACATAAGTTGTTACAACACTTACAACTAGTTATTTGCTCTAACATACTCTGCCAACTTGGCATACTTGGTTATGATAACATTGATAACCTTGTTTAACAAACAAACAAGCAAGCAAGCAAGCAAACATATAATTGAAACTAATAAAAGCGTGTTAAAAACAAAGAAGAGTATTTGAGGATGCGGCATAGATTGAACCATGCAGTGTAATCCGCCCGCCATACGTTATAATAAGCTTTTTGATACGATTGGGGCCGCCCTCAAATCTGGCCGCCCTAGGCCTGGGCCTATCGGGTTTTAGGGTAAATCCGCCACTGCTTGAACCACTCTATTCATTAAAAAAACTGCATCAGAATCCTATGCGTAGTATCGAAAATATATGCTCACAGGGATCCTTACTTATATATAAAAGTGAAAGTGAGTTTGTTTGTTTGTGACGTTTTCACGCAAAATCTACCGAATGGAATTGCACGAAAATTGGTGTAGAGATAATTTATAGTCCTGGAATTAAAATAGGCTACATTATTATTTCGCTAAAAATTATGTACAAGATAATAAACGCAAATGTTTGTGAAATACCTATAGTATAAGATACTAGTTCTGCCGTATTGTTATTTTACAGTTGTCATAGCAACTCATAGAATACGTCGACTTGTAGGTTTTTTTTTTATTTGGCCAAGAAGGTTTTAATCCCAGCCTGACACATGTTTTAACGTGGTAGCCAAGGATGCTACACGGAGATAGAAGCTTAACCAGAGGATGTTCTACGACATGTTCATGAATATTTATTTGATCATTTAAATTTTAACATAATTTTAAATATATTGCAGTCAAAATAACGCCACTTTTAACATATGTGATGAAAATGAACGGAAAAAGTGAGTATTTTTTACTTACCGATTATCGATGACTAACGAAAGGCATACCTACACGGCGGAGGTAAGTATAAATGCTGGAAAAGAACTCTTAGGACGCCCGAGAAAGACGTAATGATATTATATACTTATGTCATCGGTGATCTTTTGAAATGACCAAGTACAATACAATACAATACGTTACAGTTTATCGCACACCAATATTACAGAAATCTTTACAATTTATAGAGAAATAAATAGTAATGCACAATCGGCGGTCTAATCGCTGTCAGCGATCTCGAGAAAACCTGCATGGAAATGTCCATTGGACAGATTTTGTTTAGAGTGCAAGACGTAGCACTTACAATCGTCCAACATGTATGACCAGATGTATAAGTATAAATGAAACTAAAGAAGTGTGTTTGGATCGTAGCAGATAAAACTTGATAGTCGCTGCCTATCCCCGCTGGTACAGGTCATGACAGTGTGTTAAATAAGAATTATTAGCAAACAAAATAATTTCGTAGTACATTTTACCGACAAACTATCTTCTTCTTCTTCAGCCCATTAATGTCCCACTGTTGGGCACGGGCCTCCTCCACATTGGGAGGGATTATGGTCTACTATGCCGCGCTGAACAGGCGTGTTGGCAGAGGGTTTATTTTCGAGGTTTCCGTCTTTCACAGAGCATGTTATCTGTGTAATATCCCTTAACTGGGTTACAGCACTCTGGGGAGGAAATGGGGTGGTGACACTTGTATTCTTAATCCGTCACCATACGGCCAATAATGATGATGACAACAATGATGATTAAACTATCACGTGTATAGATATGTGCTTTGTTAAAGTCAACTACATAACTATAATACCTGTGCGACACCTTTTATTTAGCTTACTAGCTGTTGTTTTCCAAGTCCTCGTCTTTTTTCACATTTTTTACTAATGCTTCGCTGTTATTAGTCGCAGCGTGATGTTGTATAGCTTATAGCCTTCCTCAATAAATGTACTAATCAACACTGAAAGAATTTTTTAAATCAGACCATAGGTTTCTGAGATTAGCGCGTTCAAATAAACAAACTCTTTCATAATATCAGTATGAAATGTATCTATGTATTGTTTCTTTTTCAGTATGTTTTCTTCACCTGATTATCTTCTATACTACTTATATTCGTTCTTATTTTTATTACTGAGAGCTCTGTCAGTATCTTTGTTTGCTGCTAACGTACATGCGTCTGCACAACAACCAATTATTGCGCTGTATGAAGTTTCAGCTGCTGATTATGATATGGAGGTAATATCTAATAACTGCATATAATTGTGAAAGCTTTTATAAATGTCTGTACTCCTCTCCTCCTCTCCAGCCCGTTTACGTCCCACTGTGGGGTTACGGGCCTCCTCCACGTTGGAGGAATTATGGTCTACTGTGCCGCGCTGACTAGGCGTGTCGGTACAGGGTTTATTTTCGAGATTTCCGTCTCTCACAGAAGATTTTCTCTGTGTCCAATATCCCTTAGCTGACTTTTACAGCACCCTTGGGAGGAGATGGAGTGGTGACACTTGTATTCTTAATCCGTCACCACACGGACATGTGTCGGACAAATGTCTGTTCTAAAGGAAATAAAATATTCATTTATTAGTTTGGTTTAGATTAGTAACATTTATATAGCATGGGGTTAAAAGGGGCCAAATTTCTATATGTTCAATTTTAGACTTTAATTTGACATACCTACGTAAACCTTCCTTGATTTGGCACATCGTAATAATCGTGTTGGCACAGGGTTTAATTTTTTTCTTACAGAGGTTGTTGTCTATGTAAAATATTCCTTAGGTGGCTTTTACAGCATCCTGGGATGAAAAGTGGACTCTTGTATCTTAATCCGTCACCACACGGACTATGTGAATAGTTTACCTTTATGAAATAATCTAATAAAATAATTTTAGTTACACAGATTCCAATCACAACTTCGTTTCACTGAGGTCGCATTAACTGGAAAGTTTTTCACCATCACTCGTAACATGGTTATGCAAGTAAGTATAATTATCAACAAATAGCTTTATCAACCGTGCGTGTGGTGACGGATTAAGAATACAAGTATCACCACCTTACCAAGGGTGCTGTAAAATTCAGTTAAGGGATATTGCACACAGATAACATCCTCTGTGAGAGACGGAAAACTCGAAAATAAACTTTGTGCCAACACGCCTGGTCAGCGCGGCACAGTAGACCATAATGCTTCTAAAGTGGAGGAGGCCTGTGCCCAACAGTGAGACGTAAATGGGCTGGAATGAGAGAGCTTTATTAATTTTATGCCCTCGTCTCCGTAGCTATGCGTCTGAATATCGATTGTCCAAGTCTACACCTATTAATTAAAAGATAGTGGACTGATACCCAAAGTTTTAAGTCTCTTTTTACATAGATATTGGTTTGAAAACTTATGTAACAAAAGGTTTATATAAGTCTATATTCAACAAGAGCGAGAAATCAGTAATCATTTGCTTCGTTCAAAAACTGAATAACTCGTTTGAAAATCCAGCATAGATAATCGATTGTATCATCATCGATCTTTAATGTAGATATGCGCGAAATTTCAAATAAATCCGACTATTGCAAGTGAATTAAAACTATTTTCAGAGATCCCGTTACTTGGATACATAAATTAATAGAAGGATGGGATAGATGGATGAAGTAACTAACAAAGTAAAAGCTAGCTCAGTGCTAAGCATTTCCGTACTCTGTTTATAGCTATGTAGTGTATTTAGTGGACAGAAAAAGAAATATAATCAAATGCTTTTTTTGTATAATTTCAGGTAATTGGCACAATAATAACATACGAGTTGATTCTACTTCAAATAATAATAGACCCTGAAAAGATTACGTGGCCAATATACATCGTGTATAACACATCTATAGTAACTACTGTTAACTAAATTATATATTGTACGCGTGGAACTTAGAAAATTTCCCCCGTTTTTCGCAACATTTGTAACTAATGCTTTGCTCCTATTGGTCGCAGCGTAACGCTATATAGCCTATAGCCTTCCTCGTTAAATGTACTATCCAACACTAAAATAATTTTTTAAATTAGACCAACGATCCCTGAGAAAAGCGCGTTCAAACAAACAAACAAACTCTTTCGCTTTATAATATTAGTATAGAATAAACTATGAATTGTATGTTTATTTTAGTTATAAGCTAATAAACGATTGTACAAAATTTCATTCTAGTTTATTTCAAATGTTTCTAAGGATATAAGGATATGGAGATAATAAATAATAATAATAATAAATATTCATGGACATATCACACATCATCCTCTGGTCCCAAGCTAAGCTTTATGTGCTTGTGTTATGGGTACCAGAATACGGATATAATACATAAACTACTTTTCTTTTGTAAATACATACTTATAATACATAGTAAACACCCAGACGCAGTACAAACATTTGTATAACAATTGAAAACATCACACAAATGATTGTCCTGACCGGGAATCGAACCCGAGACCTCGGAAACGGCAGTCCGTTATATGAACCAATAGACCACGAGGCCCGTCAACGATAAGGTAACGATAAGATAAGGATTAAGAGCAAACCATGAGGCTTCGAAAATTGAAAATTGGGTAGGTACCTACTCCTTACTAATTTATATGTGAAAGCGAGCTGATGAAACCAAAAACTATTGGCGAGCTTAAGTGTTAATGTGTGTAACGAAACCATATCGCGATTTAAAAAAACTGTACAACGCCATCTATCGAGTAGAGTAGTAAGCTTCTATTTGTTAAGGTTTGATTTCTTAATTTTACGTGTACGAAGTCACGGGCAACAGCTAGTTGTAAATATAGCAATATTTATGAAAAAGAAATTATTGCTGTAAGGGAATTATTCAAGGAGAAACTAGGGCACTACGTTTGTATGGAAAAACTGCCCTTGTGATTTCTTCTTTATGTCATTTCGTTGTCCGTCCGTCTGTCCCCACAGGAAAGCTCAGGAACGGTAATAGAGAGAGAACTCTTCGTGCGCGAATCCAAAGTTTTTCGAATCAAAAAACGGGTTTTTTATAAATTATTAGTAACCACATCTGCATTATGTTATCCATAAATCAAGCGATAAATTCTTCAAAATATATATATTACGTGGCAAACGTAGTTTTGCCATACCAAAAAAAAAAAGATTTCAAAAATAGATGTTGGCCGATTCTCAGACCTAGAGGATATGTACCTACACAAAATTTCATAAAAATCGGTCAAGCCGTTTCGGAGGAGTACGGTAACTAACACTGTGACACGTGAATTTTATATATTAGATATATATTTTCACTTGCTGTTGCGATTTCGGGCATGTGGAATTTTAAAAATTTTACCCGTTTTAGCAACATTTTACATATGTCGTAGCGTGATGTTATATAGCCTTTAACCTTCCTCGCTAAATGCACTATCCAACACTGAAAGAATTTTTCAAATCGGCCCAGTGGTTCCTGAGATTAGTGCGTTCAAACAAACAAACAAACAAACAAACAAACTCTTCAGCTTTATATATTAGTATAGAAGTATAGACTATAGAGTTTAAATATTAAGCTGTAGTGTTGAATACGCGAAATAACTGAGCACAATAATATTAGAATATTATCTAAAGTAAGGACTTAAATTAGGAAGATAGTTACACAGTACAGTACTCTCAAAGACCACAATAGAAACTATGTTGCATGTTTGAATTACTTTGAACCACAGATCACTTTCAATTGATATAGCATTACGAGATTTTTTCTAACGGCTAGCCGCACCATTGGTACCAATTCTATGTGCACAACTAAACTTAACTAAAGTAATATGAACATTGATAGTTCTCCTTTTCAAAGCGGAGGAGGCCCGTGCCCAACAGTGTGACGTTAATGGGCTAGAGAGGAGAGGAAACGCACCAGCGCAGCGTTGAAGGAAATGGCGTGTTGTGGAGTACAGAATGATGCATTTTTATTGCTCACTAGCTGTTGCCCGCGACTCCGTCCACGTGGAATTTAGAAAATTTTCCCATTTCATCCCACTACTGCTTCGCTTCTACTGGTCGTAGCGTGATGTTAAATAGCCTAAAGCCTTCCTCGATAAATGCCCTATCTAACACTGAAAGAATTTTATAAATCGGGCCTGTGGTTCCTGAGATTAGCACGTTCAAACAAACAAACAAACTCTTCAGCTGTATAATATTATAGTAAACTAGCAGTGCCTGCGACTTCGTACGCGTGGAATTTAGAAACGAAAAATTAAATGAACTAACAATAACGCCATTTTACAGATAATAAATAAATCGTCCGTTTGGTTTTCTTTTTTTGCACAATTCTAAAGAAGTAACACACATGGCCCCGATGTCATTTTAGTAAATGATATCTCAGAGTTTTACCTTTTTAAGTCTTCGTACAAACCCTTATAGTCTCACTACGGTGTCCGTCTGTCTGTCTATCCGCCCGTTAAACGTTTTTTTACTCGCCAACGGCTGAAGGTATCAATTTGAAACTTATACCAAAATGTAGATCTATGCGGTCCCTTGCTGCAAAAGATACAATCAATCATTCAGAAGATATAACCGTATTACAGCCATTTTTGAGTATTTTCAACTTTCGCTAGGGAATCAAAATTTACAGGTTACTTCCCACTACCTCAGAGACATGAAATTTGGCATGATCAAGCCTACATAGTGCTGATAAAAATCCAAAAAACTTATAATTTATTACCACATCACATAAAAGATTTGCTAAAAACTAACGCCGACGCCGTCGCCTATAAAAACCAACTCAGCGCCGATACGTCCGGATTTGAGCAGCGTAACGACCATACGCCAACGCCGAGGCCGTCGCCTATAAAAACCAACTCAACACCGATACGTCGGGATTTGATCAGCGTAACGACCATACGCCGATGCCGATGCCGATGCCGATGCCGATGCCGATGCCGATGCCAACGCCGACGCCGACGCCGACGCCGATACCGATGCCATTGCCGATGCCGACGCCGACGCCGACGCGTATAAAAACTATTTATTTTGCCGCGCGTAATTCTTTTTTCGTCATATCTCCTAAGGTATTTATTTAAATTGTATGCTGTAAAAAGCAGTTATAATCTATATTAAATGCGTAAGCTAACTAAGGTATTTAATTTGATAAAAAATTTTACCAAATACACATAAATAGCTTTTGAAAACACCCTATTGAGTTTGATAATTTTTTTGACGTTCTTATGGGTACAGCAGGTTTTCCTTAAAAGATAGACATATGGCCTCGCGGACTTTTTGAAAGATCTATAAGTAACAAACAATTTCTCCATACATTACTTTGTTGTAACTCTTAAGGATAAGGCAGCGTTTTCATTTAAAGCTTGCGCGCGTGACTATTTTCCCCGTTTCTTGCAACATTTTACACTGATGCTTCGCTTCTATTCGTTGCAGCGTGATGTTATATAGCCTATAGCCTTCCTCAATAAATGTACTATCCAACACTGAAAGAATTTTTCAAATCGGATCAGCGGATCTTGATATTACCGCGCTTAAACAAAAAAACAAACAAACAAACTCTTTCGCTTTATAATATATACTAGCTGACTCGGCAAACGTTGTTTTGCCATACAAATGACAGGGGTAGACAAATAATTTGCAATAAATTAAAATTGCGACTATAATTTGAGATTTAAACTATCCTATCTCTCAAGTTGGATCGAACTGCACATGGTGTGCGAATTTTATTATAATCGGTTAAGTGGTTTAGGTGTCCATTGAGGACAAACATTGTGACACGAGATTTATATATATTAAGATAGATATAGTAATAGTAAATATAGTAAATAGTAATATAGTAATAGATAGATAAGTTCACGCCCAGTAATCATAGCTATGCGAGAATAGGCACGTCCACACTGAGCGAGCAGCCTCGCGACGCATTTGCCGCACGAAGCAGCTCGGTTATAATAAGAGTATAGATCCAATTCCTCTGTAGTAATGCGTGCAAAATTTTTCTCCACTCCATCATTTATCAATTCTTGGTACAGTTCGTTCCCATTATATAATAATCTGTTTTTGTATAAAGTCTGGATTCAATATCGTCTTCGTTTAAGTTTTTGTTGTCTTCTCTTTTTTATAATCCTTTTTATAAGGATAAAAGCAATAGCTGCCACCGCAGCACGTACGTGTGGTGCCATGATGTTTTAATTCTCAACTGAACGAACGAACGTAATGGCTCTGGTTTGCGTTTGCCGCGCGCGGCAGTCTCGCGATGATACCGAGGCTGCCGCACTCGTTTGGGGATAAGGTGTGTCCAAACATTGAGCGGCAATCGAGCGTGACTGCCGCGCGCGGCCCGTTGCGCTATCATTGGACGACAGCCACGCGGACTACCTGCCGCGCACGATGAAGGCTAAGCGTATGCTGAGACGCAGGCGACGTAGGTCCACGCAGGGCAGGGTGGCGCAAATTTTGTAATGCTTGAGCGTACCGTGTGCTACGTACGTTGCAACGCAGGTACATGCGTCGCAGACATGTGTCTGCTCTGCTCTGCGCCCCGTTGTAGTGGATAAAAACATTTAGGCTAAGCGGATGCTGGGACGCGGGTAACGCAGGTACAGGCAGGGCGGTGCAGATTTTGTAATGCTTATGCGTACCGTGTGCTGCGTACGTTGCGACGCAGGTGCATGCGACGCAGACACGTGTCTGCCTGCGTCTCAGCATACGCTTAGCCTGATCGTGCGCGGCAGGTAGTTAGAAGCGTTCACGCGTGGCTGTCGTCCAATCATAGCGCGGCGGGCCACGTGCGACAGCCGCGGCGCGCCGTGTTCTAGCTGCCTCAAAGAATAGACGTGTTCTTGTTGAAAATGAGTTCAGAGTCAGATTCCGATAATGAAATCTATGAGTTATTGTTACTTTACAGTTTGTTAAAACGTAAAAAAACTATTTGGCAGAGTTATTATCTGAAAAAACGGTCTTTTTTAATAGTCTGGATGAATTGTGTCATATATACATGATTCACACCAAACTAATTCAATTAGAAGTTCATTGCAACAAAGTGGATAAAAACATATTATATAAAAACACGTCTGAACTCGTACGCGTCTCGCTGTAATCTGTGTCGGCTATGTACCAGCACTACAACGGGGCACGGAGCAGAACAGACTCGTGTCTGCGTCGAATGCAACCTGCGTCGCAACGTACGTAGCACATGGTACGCTCAAGCATTACAAAATCTGCGCCGCCCTGCCCTGCGTGGACCTGGGTCGTCTGCGTCTCAGCATACGCTTAGCCTAAATCAGCTTCGTCCTAACTAGAGCGCGGCAGAAATGTGTCCTGCAAACGCCGCGTGTTATGCCGCACTCTTGCCGCTCAATGTTTGGACACACCTATAGTTTCCTCGCGCGGCAATGCTGCTCGCTCTTTGTGGACGCGCCTAATAGCGTTTACTTTTGGTGGGCGTTGATTGCCTTGTTTGCGGAATCCATTGCGGGTGATGTGTACTTTGAACAGACTGAATGTAATACGTATATTGCTTAAATTTGTAACATGTGGTTTCATATGTGCTGAGTGGAGCTTTTAGTTGACTAGCGGTCATGTACATCTAAGTAATTTCTATGACTGTGACATAAAACGAGGCCAATTCTGTGTATAAAAACCTTACCAAACTTAACTAACAAAATAAAAGTCAAAGTCAAAGTCAAAATTTTTTTATTTCAAGTTGGCATGTTTTACAAGCTCTTTTGAAACGTCAGAAACTAGGTGTCTGTTCCAAACGCGAATCCTATGGAGAAGAACAGACAAGACCCTCAATGGATTTTATTTTGTCATTTCAGTTGGTAATTATTATTTTTTCAATAATATTATACATAGTTGTATCAGGGGTGTGAGAATGATGCCGATCAGTACAATCACGACTAACTTAAACTAACTTAATAATAAAAATAAAAAGCCTTGTTGGAGCAAATCGACCAGTCCCAGCAGAAGGCACCCGTTCACGAGTATAACGCACACATCAGCCCCGCACAGCTCGACCATTTTGTAGGGAACCGTGCGACCCGACGTGCAACGCTACCAACTTCGAGACATTTGAGTGAGCATGGCGAGAAGACGAAGAAGAGAAAACACAAAAACAACTGTAGTGTATTTTAGTTGTAGACGTTTAGTCGTGATTTAGTGGTTCGGGTAACGAATTGCCATTCACGAGGTCGCGGGTTCGATTCCCGCTCGGGACAATCATTTGTGTGATATTTACAATCGACATACAAGTTTTTGCCCTGCGTCTGGGTATTTACTATGTATTATAAGTATGTATTTACAAAAGAAAAGTATTTTCTGACAATTGCGCGACTCATCTGTTTAAATAAAACTACTTTTTACGGATTTAGACGCGTATATTTGTTTTAAATTTTGGCCCGACGTTTCGGAGACTTTGCCGTCACCATGGTCACGGGTGAGACTGAGCTGTAATGTGTCTTCTACGATCAGTTATTACAGGGTTTACCCACATTCGATTTTAATTTTACATGGACCATAAAGATAGACTTTTACTATAAACTTTATCATAATACATTGTGCTCAGACTACATAAAATCAATAACATTATTTTAGTTTCTAAAATACATTAACAAATTGTAACAATATAAAGAAAATTTTTAAATTATATAAGGTAAAACATATATAATTTTATCATAGACTAAAGTTTTAATTATAATAGAGGTAGTATACAATATTGCAAGCGAAACTAAGTTTATATACTTAAATACAATATTATTTACATAATAATAAGAAATTTTAAAAATTTTGTTTATATTAAAAATTGCCGGTCTAAAGTGAAGTTAAGGGGATTTTAAGTCTTGTTGTCTGCAAAATGTGCTAACTTACATTACACATTTATTTACAAACGTTAGCACATTTTGCAGACCCATAACACAAGCATAACAAGCTTAGTTTGGGACCAGAGGACGTGTGTGAAATGTCCATGTCCTTGAATTTTGATTTAATAGCCTTGAAAAAGAACTCCTGCAACTAAGGAATGTGCAACGTGAGATAAGGTATAGGAGCCGTTTGTGAGAAAATATATACTTTACCATAAATACTGTGTAGCTTTCTCTGCTGGCATAATTTTCACTATACCTAGACTAGAACTGAACTTTGTAATTCAGTCTAGAAAATTTTGTATGATTTACCAAACTTTTAAAATAATAAAGATAGAACCTTGTATTATACTGTACTGTACTTGTGAACTTATATCATGGTCTGATAACACAAGATCTCCTATTCCCAACTGTGGACCCTATTACTGAGACTTTTTTGTCCGTCCATTTGTAACCAGGCTGTATCTCTGAAATTAGAGCTAGAGAGCTACACAGCTTGTGCAATTGTGCATATATCAGTTAATGCTACAATAACAAATACTCATTATCAATATGCTCCCGCTCTTGTTTCATTATTTGTGGACCTTAATAAACAAATAAAAAAAATCTAAAAATTTACATTCATGCACATTTCACACAACGACTTTTGAAATATAATAATAATAATAATAAATATTCATGGACTTTTCACACAACGTCCTCTGGTCCCAAGCTAAGCTTATTATGCTTGTGTTATGGGTACCAGAATACGGATATAATACATACACTACTTTTCTTTTGTAAATACATACTTATAATACATAGTAAACACCCAGACGCAGGACAAACATTTGTATGAGAATTATAAATGTCACACAAATGATTGTCCCGAGCGGGCATCGAACCCGCGACCTCGTGAATGGCAGTCCGTTATCTGAACCACTAGACCACGAGACCCGTCAAAAAATAAGTGAAGATGAATTTATATTTATTTTACATAATACACAAATTTTAACACACTCTATGACCAGTGTGTGTTACCGGTGATGACTTTACGGAACTGAGACGTTGTGTCTGAATTATCGGCGTCATAACTAAGCTGTAGCTCAGAGTCCCGCTGCGTGCTATGGAAAGGGCTATATCTACACGATGTTTCCCTACGTAATAGGATCGGGAAAACAGAGATCCGTAGAAGGTATGTAACATAGCCCGAAGAGTTACTACGCTGAAGTGGCAATGGTCAGGCCACATTGTTTGACGATCCGACGACTTAGGAAAGGAAGGTCCTCCAGTGGCAACCACGTATCGGACGACCTAGTAGTGTCAAAGGTGCAGGAAGCCATTGGATACAGATAGCGCAAAACCGCACAGTGTGGCGTTCTATGGGGGAGGCCAATGCCTCTCCCATACGCCACAATGTGCGGTTAATATAAGCATACATAGCGGACATAGAAGGACATTGGTCCAGCGGTGGACGGAGATGTGTTAGCAATTATTTTCGCATAGATTAAAAAGTTTTTCTCGCTAATTTTCGCGTAGATCTAAGTTCATTGAATCTAAAATAATCACATATTAAAGAAAACAATGTAAAGTCATAAAGAAAAAAAATCTTTTTCGTTTCTAAAATGCGATTATAACAGTTTCAAATTGTAATTAGCAAAGTTTCTTGAAACCTTAAGTTACTTAGCGTAACGAATTTGTCACATAATTTGTGTGAACTTTTACATTATTAGCCACTTTGTTTTTTTAATTATTTTTATTCTTAAAGTTCACTAGCTGTTGACCGCAACTTTGTACCTGCGTATGAAATTTAGAAAACATGTTTGACAAATTAACCTCCTGAACCATTTATTTTGTATAATTTGTTAAAAAAAACCACAACAATATCTAGGTAATGTATTGCGGTACGTTTAAATGCAGACATTACAGCGATTTGGTGAGAAAAAAATATGAAACCTGTCGATATTGGTAATTGGCAATAAAAACCTAGCTTAAAATTATATTTACAACTTAAGTAGGAACTTATATGATTGCAGAAATCTACAAACGAAAAACAAAGAATGATTTTTCCAATTGATTTTGGCAAACTTGTAGTTGGCATCTACCCAAACATTGTAGTCTTGGATTTCAGTCCCTTTATTAAATTTGTAATATTTGACTTAACCTTACATTACTATCAAGGTTATTCTTATTCTGTCTTGTTTTCCATAAGCGCTTTATTTTATAGTTATACCTAGTGATGAAACTATAATAAAACAAGTATTGACTAACAACATAATTATAATATTTATTTTACTTTCGTTATACGTGACATTTCTATCGACAGTTAACTGTTTTCCAACAACATAATTGTGACAAATTGTGAGTCTATTTAACAAATGTCAAGTTTCTGTTTTTCATATGTGATATTTTGTTTATTTATATGAAGAATAAACACTCCTTTAATATTCGATCTAGCCATATTCAAACATTGAATAAGTTTGTGATATTTATATGAATGTAGTAGGTACACTAAAATACACGTTAAGTAAGACTTAGTTTTTATTTTTATTAAGTTATAGAAATTAATTAAACATGCTTCTTATGTCTAGTTTTAGAACTAAAATTATGTTAGATCGCTTTAACTCTTAAAAAAATCATACGGATTATTAAATTTTTTAGATTTCACAAAAGAAAATGCCTAGTAAATCAATTTCACGTACCTCAGATGTTAAAAGACTTAAATTGTCGAAGTCTCATTTAAATGGCATACACTCAACTATAAGACGAACTCTCTTATCCAGTAGAGTTATGGGTCTTCTGCCTTTAGCTGGATTGAACAGAGAAAACAGTGATAAGTTGAGGTGAGTCAAAGTTTATCATCTACAACGTCTTTAAAAAAATCGGATGTGACGACAAATTTACGACAAATATAATTGCCCTGTTTGTGGACATGTCCCGTAATAAATTATCACAAAAACTAATTACTACAACTAATACTAATAAACTACTAAAACTATTATATTGTATGTATTCGTATGTATGTGTATATAATAGGTACATATTTATTTATATGTATTCATTTTATGTCATTTATTATTCATACAATCAATCTCTCACAATTTCACACTCTTAATCACACTACCACACTGATTTCTCACCACCAAATCCATACGGTTGTCTGGAAGAAATCGCCGAGTGCGATAAGACCGCCACTTGTACATCTATACTAGTGTTCCTGTTTGTCTCAATATGTAATCCTTGTGTGTACACTATAGAGTGAAATAAATAAATAAATAATCCATTTTTAATTTTTAGTACGCCATATTATAGAATAAGAGTAGTTTTTTGGTAGAGCCAAAAATACATAGAAAAACTCTTGTGTGATAGACACTGCAAGAACATCTAAAGAAAACCGAAAAATAGGGATTTTTGGATGATCATATTAACTACTTTTAGTTATTATGTTTTGAAAGGAAGAAAGTAATGGAAGCACAGATAATGGTCTTCATCTATAGAATGGCGTAAAAAAAAATTCACGAAGAAAACCGCGTACTACGATACCCTTATTTTTGTATGGAGCATAGTTTGGTGTCTAACTTAATTCCTTTCCGATGTTATGCAGTCGGGTTTTTTGATTTTTAAATTGTTATTTAATTATTCTACATTTTTACATAATTATGCTACAGTTTTATTTTTTGCAGGTTCACTTTTAAGTCTCCATATACAATATTTTACGGCTGCACTCTGTTGGGTCAAATTTGTATGTGCATTGCATCATGCTACTATCTTGCTCAAAATGGCCTGAAACTTTCTCATTTTAGTAAGTATATACTAGACTGAATATCGTTAAAAGTATGTCTTTAGAGTAAGACAGTTGCAGGGTATAATAAGACAAGGTTATTCTCAAATTAAATGTTAGCACACCGTCGGGCATGTTTGACCAGATGCATGAGTATGCATGAAACTAAGGAGGTATGTTTGGATCATAGCAGAGGCGCTCTATAGTCTCTGTCTACACCCATGGGAAAAAGTGTAATGTTATGATGATGATGATCGATTGATTTGAAATTCTGCAATCATATTAAAAACCTCTGACAACGCAGTAAAAAAAATATCCAGAATTTTGCGACTCTTATTTAAATAAATAAATATTCACGGACATTTCACACAATGTCCTCTGGTCCCAAGCAAAGCTTATATGCTTGTGTTATGGGTACCAGAATACGGATAGAATACATATACTACTTTTTATTGTAAATACATACTTATAATACATAGAAACACCCAGACGCAGAACAAACATTAGTATGACATTTATAAAAATCACACAAATGATTGTCCGAGGTGGGAATCGAACCCGCGACCTCATTATCGGCAGTCCGTTATACGAACCACTAGACCACGAAGCCCGTCAAATTTATTTTATTTTGAAACGAAGTAATTTTTTTTAACAGCTAATTCTCTGTTCTTCACATCAAGTCTAATATCGCTGCTGGTGTTAATGAACATAGGACGCCATTGGCCATCATTAGTGTATACTGTTGAAAGTATAGAAAAGTCACTACCACCATTTAATAGGAACGTCTGTGCAATCACTACTATTACAATGATATTAACATTGATTGCAGCTGCTGGTATGTTTGTATTTTTACTTAAATTTTTAAGCTATTGCATAGCTTCTATCGCAGCCAGCGTGGAGACCGAATCCAGAAATTCCGTAACGAAAATAACCTGACATTGACAGACAGACCGGACGGACGGACAGACAGGTCACCATCGGTTACTCAAAAAGTGTAACTTGAATTAATATCAAAGAAAAAATACAAAGGAAAAAAAATACAATTTCATAAGTTGATAATGCTATGCAATAGCTTTACCGCGGCAGTCCCGAGTGCCACACGTCTTTTTTTTTATTACTAAGTTGGCGACCAAGCATACGGCCCACTTGATGGTAAGCGATTACCGTAGCCTATAAACGTCTGCAACACCAGAGGTATCACTCGCGCGTCACCGACCCTGTAGAAATCTTTTACACCTTTCTTGAAGAACCCCATACTGTAGTCCAATGGGAAAACCTCGGCAGGCAATTCATTCCACAACTTTATTGTACGTGGTATAAAATTCCGATGGTGTGATGTGATGAATGATTTAATTTTAAGTGAATTCCAATAACAGAGCAGATTTTCAGTCCTTAAGCTTTATTGTTCCCTATTATTGAGACTTTACTATACGTCCGTCTACTTGTCACGAGGTTCTATCTCTGGAAACTTTTTCAAATATGACCAGTGGTTCCTGAGAATAGCGCGTTTGCACAAATGTTGGTTACGCTTCAAAAATTCTTGGTTACGCTTTGTCGGATTGATTTTATTATTCCCTTCCCAATACACATTGCTAAAATGGCATATTTTAATTTAATCAAGTGTTATGATAAATTGCACAATGCTGACAGCTCTACAAATTTAATATCGGAGAGAATTACGTAAATCTCTAAAGAAAGATTGTATCAGTGATTTTATTAATTTATCTCGTTGTTAAGCTTTCAATTTCAATGGTTTTGTTTTGTTTTGTTTTGTGAAATTCAATTCGCGACATTTTATATTATAAATGATTGTCCGTGTGGTGACGGATTAAGAATAACCAAGTGTCACCACCCCATTTCCTCCTCGGGGTGCTGTAAAAGTCAGTTAAGGAATATTACACAGATAACATCCACTATGAGAGACAGAAATCTGGAAAATAAGCCCTATGCTAACACGCCTGGTCAGCGCGGCACAGTAGACCATAATCCCTTCCGAAGTGGAGGAAGCCCGTGCTTAACAGTGGGACGTGAATGGGTTGGAGGTAGAGATGGAATAATCTAAAAATCATTGCTCATTTGACAATAATTTAATAATTTTTAGTACTAAAGCAAATTACTATCAAAATAAAATAGTATTTTTTTTTGTTTACGAAACTATAATCATTTACATTGTAGAAATTTCCAACGACATTCATGACAGCCTCGACATTAAAAAAAAACAATTTTTAGTTGATAATGGTAGCTTTTGTAGATACGTGCGTTTTTATAGTGTTTGATGGAGTTTCTTGTCTGTTCTTCTCCATAGGAAGGATTCATTTTGGAACAGACTCCTAGATTCTGACGTTTTATATGAGATTTTAATTATACTTACTTAAAAAAAAATGACTTTGACTTTGATAATTTTTATTATTTGGCTATTTCGTTGTGCACATTTTTATTATGTTATGTCAATAATATACAGATTTTCTAATAAAAAAGTAATTAAAAGTTCAGTTAACATTGGCAATTTGATTATTGACACTATCAATTTTCATTTTTTAGTTAAGTAAAGTTTAGTAGTACACGTAGAATCGGTACCAATTTTATGCTGCAGACTGGTAAAATAAAGATATTAAATTACTTACAGTGGAGCACATTTTTTCGATACTTTACGGTTTAAAAGTAGCACGTTTGTGCAATTCAAATACTGTTGCTGAGAACTACTTCAAGTTTAACATGCCATGGGTATTTGATTACACACCGTTTACTCTATGGAAGGGCTTGATTGGCGAGGTAAGAATTTTTTTAAGCTATTGCATAGCTTCTATCGCGGGCCTTGAACGTGGAGAATAAATCCACAAAATTCGAAATTTAAATTCCGTAGGTAACGAAAAAACCTTACATTATCGGCGTTACTGCGCATGCGTAATCCCCTCTTCGCCCCGCAATTTATTTCATACTGTTGATACCAAGGGTAAACGCCTTCCTCAAATTAAACAACGTATTAAAATTTGAATTGAAAAAAGTTATTTTGAATCGACAACATTATATCCTAAATGTTCAGATAACAGCGTATTTTAGATTTTAATAACGTAAATGTCGATGATGATCGACGATGTCAATACTAAAATTGTATACCAGACAATTTTCTTAATTCAATCTAATGAGTTTATAATTTAGCTGGTTTTAACAATTGACATAATATAGGACAAAAGCGCGAGAAAATTTAAATTTCGAATAATTAACCCTCTAAAAATTTTTTTTTTAGTTCATCGTATTACAAGCAACATTTATATGGACTTTTAATGATTTATTTACAATGGTCATTAGTATTCATTTGACGGAACATTTTCTTGTACATAATCAGCTTCTAGAAAAAGCAGTCACTCAAGTATGTAATAGTTTAACCAATTGTATGTATATAAGTTTATTACATCATAACTTTTGACTGGGTAAACCGATCTTGATGACGTTTGCCATGTGGCCTTTTTTAAAATTCTTTATCGTCCATTTAGAGCAGTAGTTCCAATTAGTTTTTGCTGCATACCTCTTCAAAAAAGACCTCAAAACTGCGTACCCCTCATTGTGAAGCAATCACTCACGTACCTACCTCTTGATGCAACTTCACGTATCCCTGGGAGTACTCATACCACTTATTGGGAAACACTTCTTTAACGCATCCTTGTAGGAGAATTGCATAAGTCTTATTTTATATCTTTTATTTTAAATTATTGGCTTAAAAACTATTTTTAATGTTTTAAGCATTTCTTTATTTTGCTATATTTTCAAGGATCACTTTACTTGTGGAGAATTTAGAACACAATATCTGAAAATAGTCAAGTTGGTAAAACTGATAAATTGTCGGTTCGGCATTTACATTGTGACGGCATTCAGCAGCAATCTCTATTGGATCTGTACACAATTATTTTACAGTTTAAGGTAAAGGAGTTTTTATATATAAAATCTATCTAATATATAAAATTCACGTGTCACAGTGTTAATTACCGTACTCCTCCGAAACGGCTTGACCGATTTTTATGAAATTTTGCATGCGTATTCAGTAGGTCTGAGAATCGGCCAACATCTATTTTTCAAACCAATATTTTTTTTTAGTACCTATGGCAAAACAACGTTTGCCGGGTCAGCTAGTACTAATATAAAAGCACTTTTTACGGATTTAGACGCGTATATTTGTTTTAAAGTTTGGCCCGATGTTTCGTAAAAAGTGGTTTTATTTGAATACTAGCTGTTGCCCTCGACTCCGTCCGCGTAGAATTTAGGAAATTTTCCCCGTTTTGCAACATTTTTAACTACTGCTTGAGTGAGAGTATTATAAACGTAAGAGTAAACAAATATAATCAGAATGAACGAACTGCTAAGCTATCAGGAGTTACACGTGTTATTGTGAGTCAACCATAAAATATAGATATGTGCTGTTTCGGGATATTTTTTAGACAATTTCAAGTAGAATATTTCCGTCATACATGATTTCTATGTAACTTTAACCATTAAGGCTGCACATGCGACGGAAGCTTAAAAAATGGAGCACTTTACTGATTGCATTTTTGGCATCAGTATCGATCACTAATCACCCCCTGATAGTTATTTTGAAAATATATTTCATGTACAGAATTGACCTCTCTACAGATTTATTAAGGTATAGATATGAGTCGCGCAAGTGTTAGAAAATACTATACTAATATTAAAAAGCTGAAGTGTTTGTTTGTTTGAACGCGCTAATCTCAGGAACCACTGGTCCGATTTGAAAAATTCTTTCAGTGTTGGATAGTACATTTAACTAGGAAGGCTATAGGTTATATGACATCACGCTGCGATCAATAGGAGCGTAGCAGTAGTGAAAAATGTTGCAAAAACGGGGAAAAGTTTTCAAAATTCCACGCGTACGGATTTGCAGGCAACAGCTAGTAGGCTATATAACATGACGCTGTGACCGTTAGGAGCGATGCATCAGTAAATAATGTTGCAAAAACCGGGAGAATTTTTAAAATTCCACGAGTACGAAGTCACGGGCAACAGCTAGTTAAGAACTAAAGTTATAATTATTGACAGTTGCTGTTTAATTTTTTTAAGGGTTCAGTAATAAAAGAACCCTATTACTAGACTTAGAAGTCCGTCTGTCCCTCTGTCACTCATGTATCTCTGGAATTGTAAAAGCCATAGAACTAAACATTTTCCAATTTGTGTATTAGTTGATTGTACAGCACTAAATACTTATCATTCTCCTTCCCTTATCCCATTCTTTGGGGTCCGTTAACTGATGTTATTTGGGGTCGTTTGTGACGTATATAAATAAATATTCATGGACATTACACACAACGTCGTCTGCTCCCAAGCTAATCTTATATGCTTGTGTTATGGGTACCAGAATACGGATAGAATACATCATCATCATCATAACATCACGCCTTTTTCCCATGGGGGTAGGCAGAGACTATAGAGCGCCATCTGCTACGATCAAACATACTTCCTTGGCTTCATCCACACTCATACATCTGGTCATACATGTCCGACGATTATAAGTGCTACGCACTTGCCCCCTTTGGAGTATGCCGGCAATGACATGGGAGTATATTTTTCTCGGGCGTCCTCTCCCAGCATTTCCACTTACCTCCACCGTGTATATGCAATAGAATAGATTACAAAGTAGTTAATGTCATACACTACTTTTCTTTTGTAAATACATACTTATAATACATAGAAAACATCCAGACGCAGTACAAACACTTGTATGACAATTATAAATATCACACAAATGATTGTCCCGAGCAGAAATCGAACCCGCGATCTCGTGAATGGCAGTCTGTTACATGAACCACTATACCACGATGCCCGTCAAAACTACCGTAAATCGTCTAAGTTTACCGCCTATGTTTGAGTTATATTTTTGTTTTATTTTCAGTCAAAGGCAAACTGGTCATTTCATTGGATGTAGAGGTTCAAAGTAAGTAAGATTTTTATTATTATTAGTCCGTGTGGTGACGACAGTCCGTGTGGTGACGGATTAAGAATACAAATGTCACCACCAAATTTCTTTCCCAGGGTGTGAGAGCTGTGAGTGTGTGCTTTAAGATCTGGAAAACTCGAAACTAAACCCAGTGCCAACACGCCTGGTCAGCGCGGCACAGTAGACCGTGGTCCCTCTCAAAGTGGAGGCGACCCGTGCCCAGCAGTGGGACGTAAATGCGCTGGAGAGAAGGGAGGAGAAAGCTTTTTACCAGACAGAGACACAGCAGTGAAAATTATTCTACTATCACTGAGAAGATTTTGTGTACAATTTCCCTTATCTGACTTTTACCACCCTGGGGAGGAGATAGGGTGGTAATACTTGTATTTTTAATCCGTCAGCACACGGAATGTGCAGCTATAGACTGTCAATCTTTATCTGTCGAACATAAATCATTTTATGAACAAAATTTAAGCATTTTATTTTTTTGCTGGCAAGGGTTTAAGGGGACAGCAGCCTCAGTTTAGGTATTTGCCTTAGATATTGCTATCCCTATGCCTGAACGCCACGCTTAAAAGCACAAATATATTTGATCAGATTTTACCTACCAATTCTTTGAAAAAAATCACGGTATCGTCAACGTATATATAGTTCTATTATATTCTTTTTTGTAAACCTTTTTAAATTTGTGTGACAGACGCTGCATGCTCATCTAAAGAAAACCGAAAAAACGGGATTCTTAGATGGTCATATTTCTTTTAGCTATTATGTTTTGAAAAAAAAAAAGGTAATAGAAGCATTGATATACATATAAGAAATTCGTTCCTCTAGAGGCAATACACATGCACAAAGAAAAAAGGGGACTACGCTGCCCATATTTTTGTATGAAGCATATAATTTGTTTTGATAATATGTTGTCGTGCCCTCTATAAATTCAATTTCCTTTATTGTTTCAGAAGCGCTCTCCACAGTGCAGAACATTATATATATTTCACATATTCTTTCTCATTTCTCGTAGCTAGAACTTTGTTAGTTTTGTTATTAGCTGCGAGAATACATTCTAACAGCATAACCCCGCTGTATTTACTGTATGATTTACCTAGCCACAAGTTTAACATCGAAGTAAGTATCATATAAGTTGTCTAGAAGAGATCGCGGATAGCGATAAGACCGCCCTTTGTACATAATATTAATAGAATAGAATAGAATACACTTTATTGTACACCATAAATTACATGTCACTTAAAACTAATGTAACAATAAAACATGTACAATTGGCGGTCTTATCGCATATTGCGATCTCTTCCAGACAACCTTTAGATGGACTCAGTTTATTTGGAAAGGGGTATTAGTGGTGTACTTGCTATGTATAAATTCCAAGTAAGAAGAAAAATCTTATATTACGCATAATCAATACATACTACAGATATACATACACATATAGAGATATAGATCCATAAACGTACATAAACCTATACATAATTCTAAATAGATTATAATACTTAAATATATACATAAACATAATGATGAGAAGTTTGGATTGAATTTTACGTGGTTTGTAGCAGTAGATAATGTTCATTGATACGTTTATTAAACGAAACAAAAGATTGCGCATTTTTAATGGATTTTGGTAATGCGTTCCATAGCAGAGCTGCCTCTATAGTAAAAGATTTGTTAAAGAATCTAGTAGAGTGCAGTGTCAAGGCTAATCGCAAATTTTCCGATGATCTTAAGGTTCTCAAATGTGTGTCATGGAGAAACTTAAAACGTTTTTTGAGATAGGTAGGGCTTGTGGGGTTAAAGAGAATCTTATAGAGTAAACTGAGAATGTGAGTATTCCTTCGAAGTCGGATGGGTAACCACTTGAGCTTATTACGGAATTCAGATACATGATCATATTTGCGTAGCCCAAATATGAATCGGATAGCTAAGTTTTGGAGACGCTCAAGTTTGTTTAACTGGTCCTCGGTAAGATCGAGATAGCTGGCATCAGCATAGTCTAGAATTGGAAGGAGAGTAGATTGCGCTTATGCAATTTCAGTCGTGGTAGGTAGAAAATTTTGTAGCCGTCTCAGAGAACCAATAGACGCATATATCTTGCGGCTGATATATTCCAGTTGCGCATTCCAGGAAAGAGTCTTATCAATGTAGATGCCTAGGTTCTTTACACATTCACTTATGGGAATTGCAACGTCATTAAACATAATTTCTGGCAATGTAGTAAAATCTAGTTTACACAATAGGCGTGAACTACCAATTATAATCGCCTGCGTCTTTCTTGGGTTGACAGTCAATCCATACCGTTCAGCCCACTGATGTATACGAGCTAGATCTAGGTTAGTAGTATTTATAATTAATTTGTTTTGTAATTGCATTGTTTTTATTTGGTGTGCAATAAAGTTTATTGTATTGTATAGTAAGTCTCAAAAACACAAAGAAGTCAGAACTGTTGTTTGTAGAATATATCATACCAACCCATCCGTCCGTCTGTCTGTCTGTCACCAGGCTGTATCTCAGGAACTGTAATGTCTAGCTCTAGGGAGTTGAAAATTTCTCAGTCTGTATATACCAGTTGATGCTATAGCAAACAAAAACATCATCGTCGTCATCCTCCTGCCCTTATCACTATATATAAGGTAGCTACTGTTATTTAGGGTTATCTAGGGTCGTTAACAGTACGGACCCTTCGTGTTTGAGTTCAACACGCACTTGATCTGTTAATTTAACTAATATTTTTTCAGGTAGAAAGGTATATATCACAAATAAAAAGCCTTAAAATAGCTATGAGTGGTATGGAGTTCTTTCATGTTACTAGAACAATGATTTTGACTGTGAGTATTATCCAAACTTTTATTTAATTTACCTGTTATCCGTAATCTTGACGGGCCTCGTGGTCTAGTGGTTCATATAACGAACTGCCGTTCACGAGGTCTCGGGTTCAATTCCTGGTCAGGACAATCATTTGTCAGATGTTTTTAATTGTCATACAAATGTTTGTACTGCGTCTGGGTGTTTACTATGTAAAAGTAGTTTATGTATTATATCCGTATTCTGGTATCTATAATACAAGCATATAAGCTTAGCTTGGGACCAGAGGACGTTGTGTGAAATGTCCATGAATATTTATTTATTTATTTATAAAAAAAAAACTTGCAATTTCAATTTTGTCACAATGAACAGTCACAAACACCAATAAAGCGAATTTTATCAAGTTTGGTAGTCTACTCTAGTATAAATGACGCCATTATGGCGCCACAATGGCGTCAGTGACTGATCATTGTGACAACATTGTAATAACAGACTTGAGCTCCTGGATAGCAGATAGACTCTGCCGTTTTCTTCGTAAATATTGCCTTTAGAACAACGATATTTTCTCACAGTATTTATGTCTTATGTACGAGTATCTATGCTTGTATTAGGTACTATCTATTTTCCAAAATACGATAACTAAAACAAATTTAAAGTAATTTATTGATTTTGCAATTGACATACTATGCCTTACTTAACAAATCAAATTATAGTGGAAAAAATTGACTGCCGCAAGCGGGACGGAAAACTCGAAAGTCTCGGGAAGTCCCGCTTGCGGGGTAACTCCCAACGGCCCCGGTGAACCGCCCCGGTACCGGGGCCGTTGGGAAGAAAAAGTTGCAACGGCCCCGGTGAAGCCGGGCCCGTCGTTCACCGGGGCCGTTGGCACAAATCATTTCCCAACGGCCCCGGTGCGTTTCTAGCTTGACTGTTTTCTGTAATGAGCTTGTTTAACTGCTGTTATGGCACCATTCAGGCGGAGAGCATTCAAACACGGGTCGTACTAGCCGTTCGAGGCGAAGTTTGTAGCTTGTTGCGGATGGGACAAAGCAAGTCCTCAAAGGCTCCGCTGTGTGTTTAGCTTGACTGTATTCTATAATAGACACGTTAACGTCGTATTGTGACATCACCATAGCTAAATAGTCAAGTTCACACCGGACGATCGTTATATAACGCAGGGATCTCGTGCGGCAAGAGCGTAACCCTATTGTACAGGGCGCCGCAATACACCGAACGGTGTGGACTAGGCTATCCAGACACGTCTTCTTTTCGTAGGTATCTTCTTTGTTATTATGTAAACATACTTCCTCATCTGTTTAAATAAAACTACTTTTTACGGATTTAGACGCGTATATTTGTTTTAAATTTTGGCCCGACGTTTCGGAGACTTTGCAGTCACCATGGTCACGGGTGAGAGTCTCACCCGTGACCGACAGGGTTTACCCGAATGTGGGTAAACCCTGTAATAACTGATCGTAGAAGACACATTACAGCTCAGTCTCACCCGTGACCATGGTGACTGCAAAGTCTCCGAAACGTCGGGCCAAAATTTAAAACAAATATACGCGTCTAAATCCGTAAAAAGTATTTTTATTTAAACAGATGAGTCGCGCAAGTGTTAGAAAATATTATACTTCCTCATCTTTATAAATTATGTTCAAACAAATTATTAATATAATGTTAAAGTATTTATGACATTACGTTTTATAGAATAAAAGAGTAAAAAACGTGCAACTGTTTTATTAACATACAGATTAATAATAAAAAGACTTACCAAGTCAAAAATAACCCGCCGGCAAGTTGCGCTTTGCGCTGCTCTACCATACCTGCCCCAAGAACAGTTTGTAAACGGCTGGTTTTACATCGCCGACCAAAGCTCTGACGATAAAAGAAGCAAGCTTTTTCGAAAATATATGCTTACACAATGGATTCGCGATGATTTTATTCCCATATGGTGCCAGCATGGGGAACGTCATAAAACTACTAATTTGCTAGAATCTTGGCACCATAAACGTAACAAAATGGTCAAAAAAAAAATCCAAATATTGTTGAATTGCTCAAAAATCTTCAGAAGGAGGCTTCTTTTTATGAAGTGATGATACAGAAGTTAGAAGTTGAACCGCATGGAGCCCATCAAAATCGTTCACAAAAGTCTATAGATTGGGACCACTTCATAAAAGAAAAAACTGATGATCTTATGAATGGCCTAATTACAACGGGTCATTTCCTGGAAATACTTCGATAAGATAGACCAACACATAATCATTACCATAACCTGATCGCAACATGTCTTTTTATTTCATGCTTTTCATTTAGAAATTATATAGGTATAATGTGTATTTATTTTATTGGTTTTTGGTCACCGGCATAATTTTAAGACATTTTAACACACTCTTTCTTATTTTAAACATTCGCATAATATCATCATCATCTTATATATAAAACTAGCTGACCCGGCAAACGTTGTTTTGCCATACAAATATAAGTGGGGGGAGGCTTTTGAAAAATAGATGTTGGCCGATTCTCAGACCTACTGAATACGCATATAAAATTTCATAAGAATCGGTCAAGCCGTTTCGGAGGAGTACGGTAACTAACACTGTGACACGTGAATTTTATATATTAGATTCACGTGTCACAGTGTTAGTTACCGTACTCCTCCGAAACTGCTTGACCGATTTTTATGAAATTTTGCATACATATTCAGTAGGTCTGAGAATCGGCCAACATCTATTTTTCAAATCCCCCACCCTCCCTGACATTTACATGGCAAAACAACGTTTGCCGGGTCATTTAGCCACATTTTTACTATGTTTTACTTAACAAGCATAAAAATAAATTAATACTTGATAATTCCTTGCTGCCAGGCACATTGTTTAACCTAGAACTGTTTATTATTTTCTACTTATTTTAAATATATTCTTCTAATATTATATATTTAAGACTGAAATGCATAACAATATATATAATTTTTTGCTGTCCATGAGTGGCTTAAGGCCGTAAGGAGCGTGGGTATTTCCCTTTGCTTAAGAATAATAAGTTAATAAAAAGAAAATTTATTTTAATAAATAATAATATATTCTTATTTATAAAATAATTAATAAATAAGAATAAGTGTTTGCGTGAAGATGTTGTGATGTTGTGTATTTTGGATTATTTATATACGTATCTATTTTACAAATTCTCAGATACATAGTTTTATTTTTTATTATTAATCTGTATGTTATTAAAACAGTTGCACGTTTTTTACTCTTCTATTCTATAAAACGTAATGTCATAAATACTTTAACATTAAATTAATAACTTCTTTGAACATAATTTATAAAGATAAGGAAGTATGTTTACATTATAACAAAGAAGATACCTTCGAAAAGAGACGTGTCTGGATAACCTAGTCCACACCGTTCGGTGTATTGCGGCGCCCTGTACAATAGGGTTACGCTCTTGCCGCACGAGATCCCTGCGTTATATAACGATCGTCCGGTGTGAACTTGACTATTTAGCTATGGTGATGTCACAATACGACGTTAACGTATCTATTATAGAATACAGTCAAGCTAAACACACAGCGGAGCCTTTGAGGACTTGCTTTGTCCCATCCGCAACAAGCTACAAACTTCGCCTCGAACGGCTAGTACGACCCGTGTTTGAATGCTCTCCGCCTGAATGGTGCCATAACAGCAGTTAAACAAGCTCATTACAGAAAACAGTCAAGCTAGAAACGCACCGGGGCCGTTGGGAAATGATTTGTGCCAACGGCCCCGGTAAACGACGGGCCCGGCTTCACCGGGGCCGTTGCAACTTTTTCTTCCCAACGGCCCCGGTACCGGGGCGGTTCACCGGGGCCGTTGGCACTCACCCCGCTTGCGGCAGTCAATTTTTTCCAACATAATTTGATTTGTCAAAACAAATATAACCAACCAAAATCCCATTTTTTACGGTTGTTTTAAAATGAATTTGCAGCGTTTGTTTTGTAAATTTTTTTGTGTGCATCATATATTTTTAAATTTGTTATTGTGTTTTATTTTCAGCTACTAGGTACCATCGTGACTTATGAATTGGTACTTTTACAATTTAGTGAATAATTATTACTAGTAGCAGAAGAACAGTAAGAAACTAAAAAACTATAAAGAAAAAATAGTTACATTTTTAATTGTCATAATTTCAAAACTTATAAAATTATAATAAATAAAAAACTTTTGACTATTTGTCTTCTTTTCACCCCTTTTTACTAAACAACATACCTATTCCTAATTTAAAATTTCTCTATCATACAGATTATGAAATTTCTGTGTATTTTCTGTAACTGTTTCAATGTTTATTGTACAATAAAGAATAAATGAAATTAATATAGGAAGATGTGTGTGTATGTATTATTACTTCCCTACGTGTCGTATTATCTCTTAAATAGGATATAAACTTAGGTGTTCTTGTAAATGAAACGTTGCTGTCATGTCTGGAAACAAAGATATTACTATTTGTATTGTAAAACCGCAAGGTTTGTCTTATATGAAAATGTAGAAACGCTTAAAGATAGTTTTGTCAAAAGCGATATTTGTATTATTAGTATTATGTTGCAGCTGCTGTCAACAGTAACTATTGTTAAAATTAATAAGTTTATCAAAAATTAGCTGTTACACGCAACTTCGTACGCGTAGAGTTAAGAAATCAAATCTTAACAAAATATCTTGAACCTTTCTATCATTACAAAAAAAAAACATGTGGCACTCGGGTACTGCCGCGGTAAAGCTATTGCATAGTATTTTTTATCAACTTATGCAATTATAAAATTATTTATTTATTTTATTTATGCAAGAATCTAAATACCATAAACTAAAATAAGATTAATAATCCTTATTTATTGATGCTTACATCTGTCCATTGTTTATGGTAATTATGATAAAAAAAAGATTGTCAATCAAATGTCAATGAAATAAAAACTAACTCCAAAACTGACATGAGTCACCAGCACGAACAGCGAAACGGCCGTGTGTAGTAGTTTTTAGTTACGCTATCTTTGTTACGGAATTTAAATTTTGAATTTTGTGCATTTAGTCTCCACGCTCAAGGCCCGCGATAGAAGCTATGCAATAGCTTAAAAACCGAATCAAAATCCCTTTCGTAGTTTGGAATATATAAACTCATATAGGGGCATAGATACAAAAATAACGACTTCTTTTTATATTATGTAAAGATGTGTAAGTGACACGGACAAATCGTGTTAAAAACTAGCCTATATTACTTCTCAGACTCTACATTAACTGTGTTCCTACAGTGCAACTCTTAAACATGGACCTAAAAATGTATGTATATCTTTCTCTCTCCAGCACATTTACGTCTAACTGTTAGGCGGACACTTTAGGAGGGATTATGGTCTACTGTGCCGCGCTGACCAGGCGTATTGGCACAGGGCTTATTTTCGAGTTTTCCGCCTGGGGAATGGGGTGGTGACACTTGTATTCTTAATCCGTCACCACACGGAGTGATGTATGCATATAGTCCTCAAATGTCCTCAATTAAGTTTCAAGAATCAACACACACTATGATAAAAGGTGTGCATACTATAAACTTAAGTAGCGCAATGCGAACGACTTAAAACCTCACACAGAACATAAGAAATGTTCTATCCGTCTAGATTTTATATATTAATTCCAAAGTCACATTAGAACAGCCAGCCTGACCAGACGCTATATAACTTAGAGAATTCTAAAACAATTGAGTGTAAATGAGGCGTAAATCGTGAGATGAAAGTTAAATTCAGCTATTAGAAAAGTTTGGTCGTGTGAATAGAATAGATTAGTCCATATTATTATTAATATTATGTGTTATCTCTGCGACAGATAAATCTTTAACTTTAAGTTAATAAATTAAATTATAGCGGAAAAAGTGATCACCGCAAGCGGGACTTGAACCCACGACCGTTCCTTCGCTCTATTGACTGAGCTATTGCGGCCGTGCCAACAGTAACCAATTTCTCCACTACAATGTTACTCGAATGAGTCTACATCGCATTTTGATGTACAACGCTCTAAGTTAATTTATTAAGTAAAAGCATAGCAAGTCAATTGCAAAATTAATAAATTTCTTTAACATTAAGATTTAAAATAAAAGTAAAATCTATCAGTCATATTAAAAGTGCTATTGTAGTTGTTAAGTGTTGTATTTATTTATTACTTATTTATTCATACTTTATTGAACACTATTACATTAAATTTACATAAAAAATAAAATTTTTATAATAAACAGAATAATAATAATTTTACAATAGAAACAGAGACAAGTTAGTTGCATCATCATAGTCGATTTCGTACTCAGAGCGACGTACTTGTCACCGTAATTGATTAAAGAAATGTAACTACCCATATTATTTTGCTACTGTGAACATGTACTATTTTGTATTTTATCTAAATTAGCGAATTGCATGCTCACTAATGTTAAACACGTGTAGTGACCAGTTTTCCTATAAAGTAAGTAGGAGTATACTAAGTATTCTTTAAAAGATAAAAATAAAGGTCACTACCTTGTTTACCTCGCCTCATGAAGATAGCAGAGGGCCATTTACCTGTCACATAAATAGCAAGATAGGAACAAAAGCGGTCATTGTAAAATTAGTTGAATATCAATATAAATTACCTGCACTTATTTCTCCAGTAATATAGGGAGCCAACCTAAGGTTGACTATAACAACATCATGATTCTCATTCTGTGGAAATGGGATTAATGTTAAAGAAAAACAAAGTAGTCTTAGTAGAACAGGGTGAGGCCCTCAACAGTTTAATATTAATTTAAATACACATACAATTAGGGTATTAGGGTAGGTAAGTCCGGGTGACGCTGAAGGAAATCCGCTATGTCAGCGCGGTGGTACCACGCGTTGGACGGCCACGCCTTCCCGACCGGAGGCCTAACCAATTATCAAGGACTCCTTGACTCGAAACTAATACTACCCCCATAGGGAAAATATTAAAATAAAATATGAATAGGGAACCTGGGCTAAAATCACTGCAGTGATACAAATGAAAAACGAATCTCTCGTTAGAATTGGTGAGGAAATAATAATTCGAAACAACTAAAATCAACAGCCCGCATCAAGGTTCCAAATCAAGTATCTATCTTCATTAACAATACATATTAACATAATACACTAAACTCTAACATTAAACACCAACATTAAATATAAGACATAACGACACCCTCCCTGAAACAAAGAAAAAACTACCTTGTAGAAATCATTTTCATAAAACACAAACGGCCATTTTGTCGGACCTACAAGAACTATTGAGACTTACCACCATCCCAGCATTATGCAATTAGGTATCGGTGCTCGACGCCTGTGACTACGGCCTCAATTTTTTTAAGAACTAGTTCTCAATTTTGTTCGATGCCATTTCGCCCTCGAAAACGCTTTCTCCAAAAAACTAAACTCATCGTTCCTCTTACTCGGCCCAAAAAACTACCACGCCTCGACCAATCAGAAGCCATTCCTTGAAACTTCATTCTTATGAAATTTGATTGCCGTTGAGAGCGAGAGCGAGCTATAGTAGGTTTCTGCTATCAGAAAGAGACGGAGAAGGGAACCGACAATTTATCGTTCACTACTAATTATGGGAAATGATACCAGCATTACACACCTTAAATACTACTACTGTAGGTGGTAGGATTTGCTACGTTACAGTGTTAAAATTGTTTGGCGATTGTAAGCGATTTTTTGTAATCTTTTATGAGAATAAATGATCTAAACATAAACATAAAAAATAAGAACTTGTGCTGCGGGTGGCTCTTAAAGCGATTTCTTCCAGGCAATCTCTGGTTGAATCTAGTATTATAGGACGGGTTGTTAGTGTCTGGTGCACTTAAATAAATAATATTTTAACACAAATACATACATATATTTACATAAAAATACATAAACTACACAATATTAAATCATACTTAAACACTAAAATGGTCTTATTTATAATGACTTATCGGAGGTTTAAAAGTTCGCTAAAATAGGTTCGCGAAAATTTTCAAAATTTGTTATTCATAATAGCCTTTTTACGCTAAAACGTTTATATAAACCGATAAGTCAATATGAATACTTAAGACCGTAAATATATTATAAACATAATTAGACTCAACTATCGTAGGAAGTAGTCTTGTCTGTGTGGTGACAGATTAACAATACAAGTATCACCACCCCATTTCCTCTTGTAAGTGCTGTAAAAGCCAGCTAAGGGATATAACAAGCAGTTAATATTAATTGCGAGACACGGAAGACTTGAAACTAAAGGCTATCCCAACACCTGGCCAGCGCCACATAGTAGCCTCAGCAAGTGGGATTGGAACCCACGACTTCGGACTACCGTTCCGTGGTCATTGTTTCAAGTCCGCTATAATTTTATACAAATACTAGCTGTCCCGGCAAACGTTGTTTTGCCATACAAATGTCTGTGGGGCCTCCCCCCAATGACATTGGTTTGAAAAATAGACGCTGTCCGATTCTCTGACCTACTGAATATGCATATAAAATTTCATAAAAATCGGTCAAGCCGTTTCGGAGGAGTAGGTACGGTAACTAACACTGACACGTGAATTTTATATATAAGATTACAGAGTTGAGGAGTTTGTTTGTTTGTTTATTTGATCTTACAAACCGATGCCGCGCTGGGCCAGTTTCTTTCAGTGTTGGATAGTAAATTTGTCAAGGAAGGCTATAGGCTACATAACATCACGCTGCGTCCAACAGAGCGGAGTGGAGCATCAATGAAAAATCTTTCAAAACCGCACGAAGTTGCGGGCATCAGCAGGTTTATTATGTAACAGCATAGCAAGTCAATTGCAAAATGAATAAATTACTATTGATTAATCGTTGAAACAAAATTTATAAAGATTTTTTTATTTTGGACAGATCTCGTTTGACCTAAATAAGTCATGCAAATGAATGAAACTGAGACGTTAATTAAAATATCAAAGTCAAAACAAACTGGAAGCACAAAGGAACTATTAAGTTTGAATATGAAATCTTTTAAACTTAAAAATAAAATAAAACACTCACTACTGCAAAGCATACTACAATGCTTTGCACTAGTGAGTGTTTTATTTTAGTTAACTATTCTGTATAATTTATGAATGCTATTTCTCTCGGTATTATCTTGTTTTTGGAAATAGAAGCTTGAACTAGGTACCTATTTAAATCAATTTTAATGGCCCCGAAATTTCCGGCGTACTCATGGAAACTGTTAGAGCCGCTTCTAAAATTCAGATTATTTGTGCTCTAGCTGTGTCGGCGTGGAATAGTGATTTGGGTAGTATTTTCATTTGGGCTCTGCTCTTATTGGTCGTAGCATGATGTTAAATAGCCAACAATCTTTCTTGGTAAATGAACTATTCACCACAACAAGAATTTTTTATCGCCAGCGATTACGCACGCATAAAGAACCCAAACATTAACAAATTAAACCAAATAACCATTCTCGTGAACCACTCCATCTATTAAAAAAACCACATCAAAATTAGTTGCGTAGTTTTGAAAATATAAGCTTACATAGGGAGCATGCTCGTTTAAAGATTTAATAATCAAAATGGTTCAAAATTTACCCGTGAACGAATTTGCTTTTAATTTTTCGCGTAATAAAGTTAACCAACATATAAAACGACGTTGACACTGCAAATCGTAAATAAAATTTTAAGTTTACAATACTGTCGATTTATTCTGATTGCATTGTTATGTTCAAGAGCGCTCAAGGATACGCCATTCCATTTATATGCAAGAATTGAGAGCAATCACAATGAATTCAAGTGGAGCTCATTAAAAACTGCAGACTCTTAGGTATATGATCTTCGTCTATGAATACATAATATTAAATCCCAACCTCATTATCGGTGTGCTGATGTATTATGAATACCAATGTCACAACCATATTTCCTTCCCAAGGATCTTTAGGATCCAGTTAAGAGACATTATTTTCACAATCTGTGTGGCGACAGATTAAGAATACACGTGTCATGAACCTATTTCTTTCCAAGGGTGCTGTAAGAGTCAGCTAAGGGATACTATAAGCAGTTAACAGACTACAAAGTTTCGTGCCCAACAATGGGACGTCAATGGCTGGAAAGACAGAGAGAGATAACTCGAAACTAATCCCAATGTGGTCCACCCTAAAAACTTATTGTGTATATGTGAACCCAAATCTTTAAAACTACGTAACTAAAATAGATGCAGTTTTTTTTACCAGATAGAGTTGTTCAAGAGAAATGTTTTTATGTGAAATTTGTTAAGGTTTCGTTTCTTGCAAGAAACTTATTTTACTAGTTAGTAAAACTTATTTAAGTAGCTGTTGAGCTACTAAAATAATAAAATATAGGACTAACATTATTAAATATTTCAACGTGTGTTTAACCAGTGTTTAGTTTTACTACAGTTCTTAGTTATAGTTCTCAAATTCGAAGCTGTTTTACCCGACATAGGCACATATTATATTATTATTTTAATAGGCACAGGTGTTAATCTTTAGGCTTATATACCTAATTGCCCATATAGACTGGAATGACCCTTTATAATCTAAATGTAGGGCAAATGCTTCTTTTCGTAATAAGTAATGAAGTAAAACATAAAGAGAGATTGTATTTTTCTTACATTATATAACACTAGCTGTGTACTGCGGTGTGACCCGCGGTAAAAAGGATAAAAATCTGTTCGTTTTCTTACTACCCCACGGGAACATTGAATTATTTCGGGATAAAAAGTAGCTTCAATGTTATTCTGATGTTTAAGCTACATTATTGTAAAGTTTCATTAAAATCCATTCAATAGTTTTTACGTGAAAGAGTAACAATCATCCATACTCACAAATTTTCACATTTATAATATTAGTAGGATGTTTTAACTGTTTTAATTGAAATTCAGTTTTTAACACGCTTTTATAAGTTCGGTATGTATCTATCAATGTATTAATCTGTGTAACGGAATCTTTGAAAGCGATTTTCAGCCACTTGCAGTAGACGGATTGATCTGAAATTTTGCAAACCTAACAAGGACCGATGACAATGCAATAATTTAAAAGAATAATCCCAATTCCTTGATCAGAATTGCTAGAATAGCATGTTGAAGTATCACTATGACCACACTTGTATTTTTAATTATACAAGTAATAGTTTAATTTTATATGAGTAGACTCACCGAGATTATTGTGTTCATATACAATCAGATAATTTCACATAAAAACACTTTGTTTATAGAATCAGGTAAAAATATCATAATTGTTTACTTGTGTTTACTACGATTGTGACAACATGTGACACCAGAAACTTATGTCTCTGACAACATAAACTGTCAAAGAATTGAGTGTTGATGACAATGCAATCATTTAAAAAATATTCAGGATATTTAGCGTGTTTTTAATACTAAGTAGATTTAATAATCTACTATTTAATAATCTAGCTAAACTCTAATGAGTTTAGCTCTTGTTTTTTGAGGTAAATTTGGAACGAAATTATACCATCGCCACAAATACTTACGAGTACACATATTCTCTCTTTCTCTCTCTCTCTCTCTCTCCAGCTCATTTACGTCACACTGTTGGGCACGGGCCACATCCACTTTGGAAGGGATTATGGTTCACTGCACCGCGCTGACCAAGCGTTGGCACAGGTTTTTCTATCCGACTTTTCCGTCTCTTACAAAGGATCTTACCAATGCATTATATTCCATAGCTGGCTTTTACAGCCTCCTAAAAAAAAAGAGAGGTGCTGACATTTGTATTCTCAATCCATTATCATGCCGGCAACATACAGTATACTAAGACTTCGTAGTCACAAAAGACATGATTTAATCAAGAAATCTTAGCGTTCAGTGAAACTAAGATGAAAAATGAACGTTGATATTTTTGATTGGACTGTAAACCTTGTCATTGTTGAAAATTCATTTGTTACAATAAAAACATCTGTTTCAAAGATTAGACCTTATAGCAGAATATTAGGCACCGATTTTTTGACATATTTTTAATTAAAAGTTCTTGGTAAATAAGCGGACGGTCCTTTTTTTCTTTTGATTAATTTTCGGCCTGTTCTAAAATGCAAAGCGGATACCTGTTAGTGATATTTTGCTGCTTTGCTAATTATCCGTGCTTTCGTTTGTCATATATAGTCTGTCTGTCTGGCTAGGCAGAACAGAGATAGGTAGGAACTTGAAATTTAAGATGTTGTGAGTGTAACTGGATGATACAGTTAGCCGACATCATTATAATGGTATGATTCTTGGTTATGTTATGAGACGAGAGGAAAGTAATGTCGTTAGTTCTGAGTATAAATGTGGAAGGAAAAAAGTCTGGAGGAAGACCTAAGAAAAGATGGATGGGCTGTGTGAAAGAGGACATGAAAGAAAGAGTTGACACAGACATGACGGCTAATAGAAGACTATGGAAGAAAAAGACATGTTGCGCCGACCCCAAATAATGGGATAAGGGCAGGAGGATGATTACGATGATGAATATTCTCTTTCTCTTTCGCTCTCTCCGGCCCATTAAAGTCTGTTCGGCACGGGCCTCCTCCACTTTGGGAGGGATTTTAGTCTACTATGCCGCTCTAACCTAGCGTGTTGGCTTAGTTGGTTTTATTTTTAGGAGTTTTCCGTCTCATAGAGAGGATTTTATCTGTGTGTACAATATCCCTTAGCTAGCTTTTACCGTACCCTGTGGAAAAGATAATTATTGGTAGTTAATAACAAATTCGATTGTCACACAGGACAATTATTTGTGTCATCGATATCACACAATATTTGTTTGGACGTTGCCTGTGTCTATGCGAATTGTAAAAAAATACTCTTATTTATTCCCCAACGTGCCATTGAAGTTAAACTTCAAAAATGCTGAAATTCGATTACCTTTTCTAGCTATTTTCTTTTCAAGCAACAAAATCAAAATAATGTGATTAAAAATTAAATTAAGTTCTTTCATGTTTTAAGAAATAATTTTGGTTTTTAATTTATTTTTAAATGTATATTTATTTTAAGAACTTCCTGATCCTGGTTACTCTTTCATGCAAAAATATAGAATAGATTTTAATGAAACTTAACAAGAATGCATCAAAATAACATATAGGCTATTTTTTATCCCGAAGAATGCAATGTTCCTATATAATGCAATATATAATGCAATGTTGATAATAAAAAATGAACAGATTTTTTATCGTTTTCCTTTTGCTTGCTTCCTACTTGCTGTGTACTGTGTACACAGTACACAGCAAGTAATGCTATATTTTGAACTGTATGTCCTGCTAGTTGGCGTTGACGAAAAAACCCAAAAGGTATCACGTCGCATGGTACCTGCGCATATACCCGTGGAGGGTTGATGTCAGGCAGACGGCAGCCGTTCGTAAAAATCAGCATAAACCTATTGTAAGACGTGTTGCGTCAGTCCAAATAACGGGATAAAGGAAGGAGAATGAATTATGAGGCATTGTTTTTACAATTTACAATCTTTTTTTAGAAAGAACAAGCGAGGCTCGAAAAATCTATACCTATATTATAAATCAGAAGAGTTTGTTTGTTTGAACCATTGAGATTAATAAACCATTGGTTTAAACGCCCTAATTTCAGGAATCAATGCGGCACCGGTGGTCGATTTAAAAATTAATTTCAATGTGGGATAGTGCATTTTTATGAAGAAACGCTATAGGCTATATAGCATCACGGTGCGATATCAAAATTCCACGAAAACGAAGCTGGGAACAGCTATTGTCTTATAAAGTTTAAAATTGTTGTAATTATATTAATTCAAATTACGTTTAGAAACACCAACGTATCTCGCTTGATTATCTAGTCAGAAGAAAAGTTTTAATTGAGTTTTTCTGTTGAATTAATAGTAGCAGGCTCTGTTACCTTCGTACTAAAGTAAAAACGTTCGTAAAGTTAATTATTGATTAGTTACAGTCTGCCTACCCCCATGTCAAAATAGCTATGTATGTATAAGACGACATCTCAAATAATTTCTAGAGCAAAATAATATAAATAATTTATGCTTATTATTTTTATTATTGTTGTATTCCCGCAACGACATCACAAGCCACGACGACGTCCAGTTTCCTACATTTGGTCCTTCGAGCCGGATCAAATGTAGGAAACTGGACGTCGTCTTGGTTTGTGATGTCGTTGCGGGAATACAAATATAAACTCTGGATGATAATTGTTACTTGTTCCATGTTTGTTGACCATAAGTTTCGAAATTATAAATTAAAATAATGAAATAATAAAGTACGTGTGTTATGTTGGCTCACTCTCGCCACACACTGTCGAACACACACCGATAAGCACAGATGCCGCGTGCGAGCGAGAGAAGACATCTGTGCAGGCGTTAACAATTGTATAATTTATTTAATGTCGTTATTTTTGTTTAAGTGTCCATATGTAAGCTTATATAGCTTCAAAATTACGCAACGGTTTTGTTGCGGTCTTTTTTACTACATAGAGAATTTCAAGAGGATGGCTTTTTATATAATTTGTTAAGGTTTGGACTTTAACCATCACGAAGTTGCGAGCAACATCTCCTCTCCAGTCCATTAAAGTCCCACTGCTGGACACGGGCCTCCTCCTGGTAGGGATTATGGTCAACTGTGCCACGCTGAGCATGCGTGTTGGAACAGGGTTTAGTTTCAAGTTTTTCGTCTCTCACAGTAGACGTTAACTGTTTATAATTGTCCCTTAGCTGGTTTTTACAGCACCTTGGGAAAGAAATGGGGTGGTGACATATGTATTCTTAATCCGTCACCGCATGGACCATAGCGGCTACAGCTACCATACGGGCACCAGCAAATAGTAAATAAAAAAAAATCCTAATGCAGAATGATAAGAAAGACTATTCCCTAAATAGGTATATGAAAATGAAAGGACGACAGACCAGAAAAATAAACTTTTATTTAATAATTACAGTCAAGCGCTAATGAAAATTGATATAAGTACAAAGAAATTTGGTCGTAGGAGAATTTCGCTATTCATGTCAGGTATGCTTTGTGTATACCCGTTCACAAGAACCCTTTCGTAATTTTTATAAATTACCAAGATATCCAGGTCACTGCGGGGTATGTTCTCTTAATCCATTTTCTTTAAAATTATATGTACCTACTTATTTTTTAAGTTAAAGAAATGAAAAGGAATAAAAATGTAAAAGGTTATGAAACAAAAAGAACATAATATCTTGTAAATCAAATTATATTGGAAAAAATTTTCACCATGAGCGAGACTTGAACCTCGGAATACTGCTCCGTTGCCTTTTAAAAGTTGCAGATCCTATGGTAGCTCAGTTGGAAGAGCAACGGAGCGGTATTCTGAAATTGTGGGTTCAAGTCCCGCTCATGGTGATCATTTTTCCACTGTAAATTGATTTATTAAGTAAAAGCATAGCAAGTCAATTGGCATTGTTCATATTTTTTTTAAACTCTTAAGTCAAAAACCATTTCGGAGAATAGAGTTTCTGATCATGATTCATCAGTTTTTTTTCGGAAAATTGCTATATTAACGATTATTTTTCTAAAAAAGCAAATGATCTCCATTTGCCCTTGAAATGAAGGACTTAAATTATTAAGGCGTTCTGAGGGATATACTACTCTGTGGTGGAGTTGAAATTGGTCTATTATATCAACTTGGCAACTATGCAAAGATAGATCTTTGCGAAGAGAATGCAATAGATTGCATTCTGTCTTAAGTCTATCAGGAAAGTCAACACACAGATTGCGTACAACGATGACGTCACAACATCAATCAATCAATCAATCAATAATTTATTTTGTAAATGTAGGTACATTATGATGTTACAGTTGTTATGCTTATCCGCTACATTTTACCACTGGAGGTGGTGTACAAAATTAGAATAAAATATTAAAATTACAATTAAAATTATTATTAGGTTACAATTCATTAAGAAAAAAATTTAAAAACAAATACTGGTAGGTATACAATACTATTGTCACGTTTCATGTCAGAAATTAAATACAGCACACACAGTTGTCCTATATCTATCCATGTCCTTTAACTGAAGTCAATAATTACAAATTTAAATACATATTATGATATTAGTTCATTGTTACGTGTTACAATTACAGGGCATAAGTATTTGTATCATGTTTAATTATTAATTTGAGCTAGGTTAAGTGACATGCATTATCTACACTTGATAGTACCCATTTATTTTATATTTTTTCTCTAAAATAGTCTTTGATACTGTAATAAGTCTTATCAAGAAGTAATGCTTTTAATTGTTTCTTAAATAAAATGTTAGACTCCAGTTTGCACAGTTCCGCTGGGAGTTTATTGTAGATTATTGCCGTCATACAGACTATACTTTTGTTTAGTATCGTTGTATTATTGGGTATAATTTTAATTTTTTATGCATTGCGAGATTCTTGCAACCTAGTGAACAATAGCGGGTTATTTCTCACAAACATAGCCACTTCCAAAATATAAATACTTGGCATGGTAAGGAGGTTAAGTTTTTTGAATACAGGCTCACAACTTTCAGTGCTTTTAAGCCTAAGGATGGCTCTAACACATTTCTTTTGTGCTCGGAATATGTGCTCCCAGTTAGTTGAGTTTCCCCACAAAATGATTCCATACCGCAATAGTGATTCCGTGTATGCATGATGAACATTTAAAATAATATCTTTAAGTAATTTTTTTAAATTCTATATAGTGAATATTTCAATATTATTGAAATTAGTTGCATAAAATAGTCTATATTTTCTAAAAAAATATAAAAACAGCAGGTCAAAAATTATGAACAATGCCAATTGCAAAAATTAATCCCAATATATTGTGTTGCGCCGAACGGGACTCTAAGTAATGGAATAAGGGCAGGGCAAATGAATGATAAGAATACGTTAACTTAAAATCATTTTTTTATTTAAATCTAGTTCGCGTCTGTCGGATGGATGTTAAAATCGTTTGTATGGGAGGAATTTAAAATCGTTAATGTTTTTTCGACATGAGACGAGAGGAAAGTAATGTCGTTAGGAGAGTACTGAGTATAAATGTGGAAGGAAAAAAGTCTAGAAGAAGACTTAAGAAAAGATGGATGGACTGTGTGAAAGAGGACATGAAAGAAAGAAGGGTTGACACAGACATGACGGCTAATAGAAGACTATGGAAGAAAAAGACATGTTGCGCCGACTCCAAATAATGGGATAAGGGCAGGAGGATGATAATGTTTTTTCGAATTAAAAAGTATCCTATGTCCTTGTAAGACTCTAGACTATCTGTTTTTTATTATTTTAAGTTGTATTTGACATTACAGTTGTCGTAACATTAGGTAATATAGACCAAGTAGAATTCGTAGCAGGCTTCGTTGGCGAAGTAAACTGGACCATAACTAGTTCATAAGTTATTATAGTACCAGCCACCTGGAATAAAAGTTATATCTAAGTCACTAAGCAATTTCTGATATATATATATACTACAAAAAAATATAATTCTAACTATTATCTCTCCCTCCTTCTCTTCAGCCCATTAAGGTCCCATTGTAGGGCTCAGTTCTCATCTACTTTAGGAGGGTTTTTGATGTCAGCATGGCATAGTAGTGCCATGCTGACCAGGCGTGCTGGAACAGGGTTTTTTTAACACGCTTTTATAAGTTCGGTATGTATCTATCAATGTATTAATATATGTAACGGAATCTTTGAACGCGATTTTCACCCACTTGCAATAGTACGATTGATTTGAAATTTTGCATACATATTAAGGACCGATGACAACGCAATTATTTAAAAATATATTCGGAATTTTCAAGCGTGTTTTATAGTTTTTGAACTAAGGAAATTATTTAAAAAATCCATCTCTCACAGGGAATGTCATCTGCGTACATATATGGGATATTGCTGACTAGCTTTGAGAAAATGGGGTGGTGACACTTGTGGCCTTCATCCGTCACCACACGGACAAGTTGGGCTATCTCTTAATGCAATAAAAATAGTAAAACTTTGAAAATAAAGAAAATAAAGAAAATATTAGTACAAGAAATTAGTATGCTTACAGTCAAAAGTAAGCCTCGTGTCACATAGAAGAATTGAAGACCACTTAGTGCCACTTTATCTCCATTTACTTGATCTAGAAACCTTTGTACCTAAAAATATTAAATGAAAAATAGTTTAAATTCAAATCAATCCATTCGTTTACCATTCATGCGGTATACTTTTTCCTTTCCTAGCCTATGAACAACCGCCTGTTTATATGCCGCTATGCCGCTCTGATCAGGCGCTTAAAATCTCATGCAAAGAATGTTCTCTCTTTCCAGCCCATTCACGTCCCAGTATTGGGCACGGGCCTCCTCCACTTTGGAAGGGTTCATGGTCTACTATGCCACGCTGACCAGACTTGTTTGTATAGGATTTATTTTCGAATTTTCCGTCGCTCACAGAGGATATTATCTTTGGAATAGCCCTTAGCTGGCTTTTACAGCACCTTGGGAAAGAAATGGGGTAGTGATACTTATGTTCTTTATCCGTCACCACACGGACAGAGGATGTTATTTGCCTACAATATTCACTTTCAGCACCGTGGGGAGGAAGCGGTCATGAATCAACTGAACGATGTGTATTCCAAATATCTCACTAAGGGCCTCTTTCACCATTCTCAAGTAAAGCGCCAAGTAGACTAATCGCTAGTTAAAGTCACCAGTAACTACACGTGCAACGTTCACGACGTTCGAGTAGCAGTAATCTTAAGATAAAAAAATTGAAATTGACAGAAGATACTCGTAACTATTACTTGACAATTAACGCTAAACGATAAGTAACTAATCAACGCTTTACTTGAAGATGGTGAACGAGGCCCTTACTCTTCCAAATATATGAGGTAAAAATTTACGATAACTACTGTTATTACTATTTAAAAGAAGATGGTGAATCGCATACTTTGCATTATATTTCTATAGCTTTATATTTTATTTATCCTATAAGCTATAAGCACCAGGAAACTTCGCTTAAGTTAGATTAATCACTGATTATAAGGCTATTCTTTAATATAATTTTAAATAATCCAATTACATATTTTAACAGTAGTAGAGAGTTTAGTTTTTTCTCCGTGTGGTGACGGATTAAGAATACAAGTGTCACCAGCCCATCTCCTCCCAAGGGTGCTGTAAAAGTCAGCTAAGGGATATTGCACACAGATAACATCCGCTGTGAGAGACGGAAAACTTGAAAAGAAACCCTGTGCCAACACGCCTGGTCAGAGAGGCACAGTAGACTATAATCCCTCCCAAAGTGGAGGAGGCCCGTGCCCAATAGTGGGACGTAAATGGGCTGGAGAGAGAGAGAGTTTAGATTGTTGATTACCTCAATACAATATACAGGTGATGGTACATCATACAATACAGGAGCTGGCACATACGATGCAGTATTTACTTGTGAAGCTATTAACGATACCGTTATTGAACGCAGCAATAAGTATATCAAAGAATACATAAAGTATGCGGACGCTTCGTGACCACCGAGTAGACCACTGAGGACAAAAATGCTCGTGTAAATGCATTTTATTAAAATGAGGTTTGAGTCCTGACAATATTTTGTACTATTTGGTGAAAGCATACTCTCCATGGTCCGTGTGGTGACGGATTAAAAAACATGTGTCACCACCCCATTTCTTTTCCAGGGTGTTCTAATAGCCAGCTTAGGGACAATATAAGCAATTAATGTCTACTGTGAGAGATGGAAAACTCTAAACTAAACTCTGTTTCAACACACCTGGTCACCGCGGCACAGGAGCGCGGCTAGAGAGGGCCTCTCCACCTGATGTTAACTGAGATTGTAAACATATACAGTCAAAGAGAAAAGACAAATAGAGTCTTAATGCACTTGTCACCCTTATTACATTCCAGCTTATCTGGCCTCGCACGACTGGCTACCTAGACCCCCCCCCCTTGTAGTTCTCTTATCGAAGGAGTAAGCAGACAGGAAGAGAAATAATTTTTATGGAAGAATAGCCGTGAAATCTATTACAGCCATTGCAAACAAGGTCAAAAAGAAGGGATTTCATAAATTCGTTAGACGCATAATTAATTAAATAAATAATTACTTCCGATATTTAGCATCATTTTATTATCTATACTTACACTAACCTAATAATTAACAATATTTACACGTTTACACAAAAGCGACTAGGCATGCGCTTGACATACACATGCAAACACAACTGGTTTTGTATGAGTATGTCAAATGTGCATACTTATACACACAAACAATCTTTCATACCTCACGAATTCAATTGCATACCGTAGATCAAACATGTGAATAAAATTCGATGTATAAAATAATTATGTACTCCTAGCATAGCGTAGTGTAAATATGTTTTTACCTTTCTATGTATAATTTATTATTATTTTAATATACCCTCACATTGGTTTTTAATTTTATAATTGTTTCTAATGTTAATCAATAATCAACATTTTGTAACTTTTTAATTTATGTTTCTTTCATAATAATCATAATATACATAATTATATAATATTAGTACACTCTGAGGAGAGGACTGGTATCTTAAACACAGACTACTCTGTAGTCTAGTTAGGATGCCGGTAAGTTTACAATAACTATATAATTTGTAATACATGCATGATAATATGTAATCAATATACCATAGTTTATAAGCTGCCTTTGTAAAATATGATAAATAAATTCTATTCTATTCTATTCTATATTCAACTTGTACCTAGGTAAATAGTATTGTAAATTTATGCATACTTACTTTGTTACTTTACCGCTACATGATTCTTCGGTACCTTTTAAACCATCGCTGGAAATAAATTTATAAAATTTTACATCATAACATTGAAATTTGGTCTTATTCATAATGACGCTTTTCGCTAAAATTGTCGAAAATTGTTATTCATAATAGTCTTTTTACGATAAAATGTTTAATATCTCTCCGATAAGTCATTATGTATAAGACCATTGACCAAACTAAACATTCCGTACCACATAAAAATAATCAACTTTATATGTTTATATTAAAAACTTAATTAATCGACTCAGTAATGAAAAAATAATACTCACTCAATAATATTAAAAAGCTGTAGACATACAAAGAATAAATTGTTTGCAAAGGAAATGAAGACAACTCCACTGATGACGTCATCGACTTTTTGAACAGTTTGTGTGGCTCTACAATAATCTTCTCTTGTAGCTCTCCAAAAAACTGCTGGTAGGTACTTAAAAAGACATATTGATAAGATAGTATAAAAATTTCGTAGAAAAAAATTGGCTTGTCATCCATCAACCTTTCTCCATCCACTGCTGAATATTGATCTCTCCATAGAACGACACAACGCACGATCCTGGGATAACTGCATCCAGCGGCCCCCGCCATATTTGAGGAAATCGTCAGTCCACCTTGTTGGGGGTCGCTTCACGCTGCGTCGAGAGCGGTACGTGGTCGCCACTCAAGAACCTTTCGTCCCCAACGTTCATCAGATCGTAGAGCGATGTGGCCTGCCCATTGTCAGTTCAGCTTGCTGTGTATAAGTTACAAACCTATCATAAAAGCAAATTGTCCACATTAACTTACTCATTTTTAGGGTTCCGTACCCAAAGGGTAAAAACGGGACCCTATTACTGAGACTTCGCTGTCCGTCCGTCCGTCCGTCCGTCCGTCTGTCACCAGGCTGTATCTCAAGAACGGTGATAGCTAGAGAGTTGAAATTTTCACAGATGATGTATTTCTATTGCCGCTATAACAACAAATACTAAAAATAAAATAAAATAAATATTTAAGGGGGGCTCCCATACAACAAACATGATTTTTTTACCGTTTCTTGCTCGATACTAATAACGTTGCCTTATGTTGCATAGATAATGGTACGTAACCCATCGTGCGCGAGTCCGACTCGCACTTGACCAATATTTTTTCAAGTCGATTAAAAAGACTGTTTTTAAATAGCATTAGTTTAAATACATATTGTTCTTGGCCCTTGATAACTAACGCGTTAATGTTAAGATCATGATTATATTTTAAAGAGTAAAAATCCTGCTTCGAAATTCCATTAGCAAATTGTGTTAAAAAGTATGACTCATAATTTTAAATTAGGTGTAACTTACCTTTCCCTGGGCAGCTAAAATCTTTTTGTTTACTTGCTCTAACCTTGAGGTAAGATAATAACTCATACATATCACAAATATATCAGAAAAATTCCATACACATGTTGCTTGAAAATGGAGGAACTGAAAATATATAAAAACACCGAAGCATAGACATAATACACAGTGAACTTTGAGTATTAAACAACTGGAGCAGGCAATGAAAAAATTATGAGAGCAACGTTAACATTCATAGTGGCACTAATATGGTCAGAATAGACATTTCGATTAACCAACATTCCCATTAAAAAACATACCCACAGAACTTAATTTTGGCATGGATGTTGAGCACATTAGTAGAATTAAACTAATTTTTACGGATTTAGACGCATATATTTGTTTACCCACAGGGTTTACTCATATTCGATTTTAATTTTAATATTACATATAATATCTTTATGGTCAATTAAAATTAAAATTAAAATCTAATGTGGGTAAACCCTGTAATAACTGATCGTAGAAGACACATTACAGCTCAGTCTCACACACACGCAAAGTCTCCGAAACGTCGGGCCAAAATTTAAAACTATTTGTTTTAAATTTTGGCCCGACGTTTCGGAGACTTTGAAGTGTCTAAATCCGTAAACAGTAGTTTTATTTAAACGAATGAGTCGCGCAAGTGTTAGAAAATATTACATCACACACACACACAATTTAATTTTAAAAAAATTTCTAAATACGTAAAAAGAGGTTTTATTTGAACATTATAGAAATAATTTGTCAAAAAATTAACTAACTATTTAACTTATGAGTTAATAGTGATTCGAAGTCAAAGTAGAAATTTGTGTATCACGTCCAGTGGTCGTCTCATAATTGCTTTAAAGTGATTATAGAGTAAGCTTAGTATGTCCAATATCATGCGTGTGCGTGCGTGACGACGCACGTAATGGAATTACGTCAATGTAATTGTATGGGTTACCACGGCACTCAACTGATCTCGGTTGTATATTTGACACAGAAAAGAGTATAAATATACAACTACTCTAGTTCATTTAATACTCAAATATAGCGAAAGAAGTCTACAGAAGGCGAAAATAACTGGAATATTACATATCAGTCTCAGTCTTAAAATATATAGTCTAGACTCGTTATTAAGCAGTAAATGAGCTTAACTCATTGGGGTATAAAAGAAAAGTACTGTAATTCTGTTTATTTACTTCATATTTAGTAAGAATCTACTTGGTAAAGGAAAGCCTATTAATTTTTTTACATCCCTCGCGGGGAAAACATGGTACAATAATTTGGATTCAAGTGTTATTTCGAATGTTTGTTAGTGACTGTATTAACTAGTAGTTGCAGAAACATTCAAAAGGTTTTGTAATAATAATTAATATAACTGAAATATTAAAAACAAGGTCTACCGAAAAGAAACTTACTTACACTACTGTAAACACATTCCTAAGTTATAAATTCTACTTGCATTCAATTAAAAATTATTTTAGTATAGTGAATTTTGATGACATGTGGTGTAGCAATGGGATGTTGTACACAGATAACATCAACTATGAGAGACTCACAATTCGAAATAAAATCCTATGCCAATAATATAATGTTACGTACCTGAACAATGAGGCCCAATACAAGGGAGTAAGGTAACGTAGGGAAAACCCATGGGTAGAAATGTGTAACGAATTTCTCATGTGTAATTTTACTCGACGTATTACAGTCAGCAGTATTAGCGACGGCATACAATAGTGACAAGATGTGTTCCACTTAAAGAAAATAAAAATTGGTCAAGTGCGAGTCGGACTCGCGCACGAAGGGTTCCGTACCATTATCTATGCAACATAAGGCAACGTTATTAGTATCGAGCAAGAAACGGTAAAAAATCATGTTTGTTGTATGGGAGCCCCCCTTAAATTTTTATTTTCTTTTATTTTTAGTATTTGTTGTTATAGCGGCAATAGAAATACACCCTTATATCTTTATTTTATTTTTAGTATTTCTATATATAATACATCATCTGTGAAAATTTCAACTGTCTAGCTATCACCGTTCTTGAGATACAGCCTGGAGACAGACGGACGGACGGACGGACGGACGGACGGACAGCGAAGTCTCAGTAATAGGGTCCCGTTTTTACCCTTTGGGTACGGAACCCTAAAAATAAAGACTTGAAAAGATACCTTCCAGTAATCCATAAGTTTATACGCTTAATTAGCGAATAAATATTTAATTGAAATAAAAATAGCTAAAGCTTATCAAGTGAAGCATTTTAGCGCACCAGGGATACCGTATCTACTAGACTCAATAAAAGCACCATTAATTGCTGAAAGCCATAGTTTATGGGCTTGTCTCTCCCAAATTTAATGAAGATAATAGGATGCGCTTGCAAATTTTGATTACATTATTCATGTAGCAAAGTCGGTAGATTTTCAGAAGACTTTTTTTCTGAAATTTACCTTTTAACGACAAGAAGTTTGAGGAGTTGCTAAGAAAATAATGTTTGACAGACAGATAGAAGCGATTCTGTTAGGGTTGCTAGCAATATGTATGAAGGTGTTTAATACAATAAAATTCTCATTCATATTTGCGAGTACATACATAATGCCAATGATAAAATAACAGCACACGTGATATTGCATTTTCTATTCAAAGTGACGTCTGTGCACGGATTAATCTCTTCAATCCTGGCAATGTGCCTTACTAGTTCTGGCCAACGGCGAGCTGCTTTGTAAAACATTACCATCGTTATAAATGCCATGCCATAAAATATAGATGGGGCTGAAATTAAATTAATAAGTTGCTATATTATCCTTGGTAAGATCGATATTCCTCTACGCAGTAAATTACGGAATAAGAAGGTTCACGGAATAACTGGTGTCACTGACCTAGCCCAATGGGTTATTATGGCTACTGTAGTTTTGAACATTGTACTGTCAAATTTACAGAGATAAGCCCAATAGTATCATCGTTCGACCATGTTTTCAGTCAGTACTCGTAGATACAAAATCCAGTTTTCAAGGAATTATTTTTAAAAAGTCATAAGTACTTCTTCCAAGAGTAGGGACATTAGCAGTTTAGTTGACCGCCGCCCCGTCTGTGTTTGAAAAGTCTCTTTGTTTACAGTTTAATACAAAAACAATAAGAACTTACAAGTTTCGTCCAAAGTCACTTTAGAATGAGCTAGTTTATTCAAACAAAGCACCATCATAAATATTTGTCCAATTAGGGAGAGCATCGAATAAAAACATTTCCACGACGTCCTTACAAACCTAAAAGCAGTATAATTTTCGTGGATACTTTTAAAATTACTTGATCCTAAAAAATTTTCGAAAGAAATGCTGATTGGCAAAACAGCAGAATGTAATTTGGGCTCTGGTAACCGAACGAGAGACCAAATCCCAATAAGTTTGTTCTGATACATAAACAAGTAGGTAGGTACATACAAGAATAGTAAATTTTAAGGATGGTTGGTGTATTAGTGAGGCTTTGAAGTAGTTGAATAGTACCTAATAGAAATTGTACAGTACCTAATATTATTTTCATTTTTTGGACTATGTCTAAAATATTATGTATGTCTTAAACATTATAATCAAGAATTGCAACATAAATTTATTTTTAACGTTGAAGTATGGTAGAAATTTACTAATATTGAATTTTAAAGTTTTTGGCAGATCATGCAAAAATTCACTAACGATGAGCAGAGAACTGCGGTTACACAATTACCGTGCTAGGGTCGGTAACGAACCAAATGCAACGGTAAAGGTAGATCATCTAGTGTTGTTTTTGTTGCAAATTTTTGCTAATGGTTTTCAATATTGAATTCAATACTCGTTCACGTTATAAATATTGCGATATCTTTTTTATAAAATTCTAGGCTATCGAATGTTTAACCATTCGGTTTTGACAATGAAAATATCAGTTTTGAGAAAACTGTCTGTATATTGAAAATTATTCTACATTATTTTTACATTCCAATTTAGTTATGCTTGTTTATTTATAACTAACTTTACCTAACTCTTTACTTCACTTAACTATCTTTACTTAACTCTAACTTTTCTAGATAGTATTTAATAAATTATACAATAGCTTTGCGGTATTGGCCGCCTTATTTAGTCTAAATATTGAAATTGTATATAAATTACTAAGTGAATTTTAGATAACTCGGTATTGCAGCCTAACAGCTTCATCAGTTTCACTTTATCAGTTTATCAATATCTTACAGTATGGTAGAGTATACTAGAGCACGTTGATTATACTAATGGTAACTAATGATACTGGGCATAGCTCAAAATTTTAATTTAAATAATAGCGGATTTGGGAGATTTTTCTTGGGTTGGACTTTATATCCATTGACTATTAAATTATAACGTCACCACACAAACCACGGTCTAAAACAGTTGTTATTCCTCTTACTTGACATTATTAGCATCATTACTAGATACTCCAACTACAGGAATTAATGAAAACAGCTGTCCTGAAATAATAGTTGGTCTTAATGCCTGTTGAAATGTCGTAATTGCATTTTGTGATTTCGAGATGTTTGTGTGGACTTTTCTTTCTGAAATCAATATTAAATTATTTATTTTTTCTTTAATATTTTTTTAACCGTTACCGATGAATATGTTATAACAGAATATTATAACTAACAGGATTATTTGCAAACCACAGTACTCATTGTGCAGAATAAGTCTCTGAAATGGAGAGGCTGCTAATTAAATTTTCCTTTTCAGTAATGTGACTAGTTTACTCAAATGTTATTCAAAAATTTAAAACAATACACGTTTATATCAGTAAAAGTCGTATCATAGCTGAAAAAAAAATATTATAGTTAATAGAAAATTTCGGGATAACAGAATTTCAAATAGGAGAAGAAAAAACTTACTCATTATGGGAATCCAAAAGGATGAGCTCTTTTTAAAATACCTTTGTCGCATTTCTAACTTCTTCCAATAAATGTTGTGCGCTGAGTGACTGTTGAATGTTAACTAAGTAATAGTGCTTGTATTTATTCAACTTTTATGACTAAAGCTTTTAGGGTTCCACAAATAGAATTGCTACTAAATATAATAAATATATAATAAATATTCAGGACATTTAACACAACGTCCTCTGGTCCCAAAGTAAGCTATATTTCTATGCTTGTATTATGGGTACCAGATACGGATAGACTACATATACTACTTTTCTTTTGTAAATACATACTTATAATACATAGAAAACACCCAGACGCAGTACAAACATTTATATGACATTTATGGATATCATACAAATGATTGTCCCAAGCGGGAATCGAACCCGCGACCTCGTGATCGGCAGTCCATTACATAAACCACTCCACCACGAAGCCCGTCAATAACACGATAATAACACGATAGGCTTCATATTTCAGGAATAGTGAAACCAGTAACTCTGAGGATCCATCTCCGCACAGAAAAATATTTTTTATGATCAAAGTCATAGTCAAATTTTTTATTTCATATTGGCATGTTTTACAACCTCTTTTGATACGTCAGAAACTAGGTGTCTGTTCCACACGCGAATCCTGTGGAGAAGAACAGACAAGAATGGATTGGATGGATTTTTTTTTCAATAATATTTATTGATTGTCCCGAGCGGAAATCGAACCCGCGACTTCGTGAACGGGAGTCTGTTACATGAACCACTCGACCACGAAGCCTGCAAAGAGTGTGCTTTATACCTATTTTAGTGGGTATACGGAACATTCTATTATATAAATCAGTCGCGCAATAACTATTGACGTGAACTGTTTTTCATTCAATAATATAGTTAGAAAGTAAAATTGTAGCGTGTATGGGTCGCAAGTTTTTTGTAAAAATAGTGATAGATTATAGCCTTTGTTTCAATTTTGTGATTACTTTAAATTACACCGATAGGTATTTTGTATGTCGTGTTCAATTTAGTAAACTAATTGGATTGTTTTGAATTTTATAGTTCTATAGGGTTATATAGGTTCTACTAGGTCTTTTTTATTTTTTGTTGCCCGACAATCTAAGAAGGATTATGTTTTTTATATGTATTGTCTATGTTCCTACGTATTTTTTTTTGTTAGTTCGTATGTTCCAAATAGATGAATAGATTTCAATAAATTGGGTATTGATCGATTCGTCTTAATATTCCAAATGATTGCCCAAGAGTTTTGAAAAAAAATCGCGTATGAACGTCTGAACGGCTTTTGGAGGAAAAAAGTAACATGAAGGTAAAGAGAATCAAACCTATCGAAAATCAAAATAAGGACCGTTAAACGGGGGTAATAAAGAAAAACAAAAGATTGGATTTTTAGCATCAATTATAATTATTACTTATGCGTTTTTTTTTTCTTGAACTAATGATTTCTACCAGTGTAATTTTATGTCAACATATTACATGTATAAATAAGATAGGATGCGTAGCAACTATGTATACAAATACATATTAATATATTGAAATTACTTCTCTTAGAATCAATTACTGGAACAACTAGAGAAGGGTCGGAACTACCACAAGTTAATTATAAATTTCTACAATCATTAATATGCGTGGAGCTATCTATAATCAATGGAAATACACGATAAACTTTAAACAATTAAATAGTAAACGGTCAAATGGCCATTTATTTACAGCTTTTTTAAAAATAATAAATAATAATAAATAAATAAATATTCAAAGACATTTCACACAACGTCCTCTGGTCCCAAGCTAAGCTTATATGCTTGTGTTATTGGTACCAGAATACGGATAGAATACATATACTACTTTTCTTTTGTAAATACATAATTATAATACATAGCGAAAAGCGAAAGAAAAAAAGCGGTCAAGTAAGAGTTGCATTGGGACATCAAGAAATCCGTACTATTACTATCATAATATCTATAGTAATAGTATAAAGCTGTAAAAATTGTTTGTTTGTTTGAACGCGCTAATCTCGCAGAACCGCAGGTACGATTTGTGAAATTTTCTCACTGCTGGAAAGTACATTTATCGAGAAATGAAAAAAATCCACGCGTACGAAGTCGCGGGTAACTGAACAGCTAGTGTAAACATAAAAAACGGTATGATAGATGTCAGAAAATATTATTGAATGATTTGTTTACTTAACATGATAGAAAACATGTCAATATATTAAATGACATCGTTATTATTGATGCATAATCTATGAAACTATTGTTCAGCTCTACATTATATCTAGTAAGGAAATATACAAAGCATACACTTATTAAAAGAATACAAAAGAAATACGCTGTCAACAAATATTTTGTAAGCCATCTGGATGTGTTCTTCCCTGACCACAGGTTATTTCTTTGTTTTTTTGATATATGGGTATAAATAATATCCAGGATTTTCAAGCGTGTATTTAGATGTATTAGTGTATTAAACCAAACCAAATATTTATAAAATATTTGATACTTTGTTAAATGGGAAGAAAATTGCAACATGCAAATGCTCTTTAAGCTTTCGGACTACAGCATGGGGCTTTTCAAAAAGGGCGTTAAACTATTCCTACAGGGTCGGCAAGGTGCAAGTGATACCTCTGGTGTTGCAAACGTCCATAGGCTATGGTAATCGCTTACCATCCGGCGAGCCGTATGCTTGATTGTCAGCCTTGTAGTATGAAAAAAAAAATCGATTATAAGAACAACTAAGATGACGTTATAAACGTCATGCATGTAGGTACTAGTAAATGGAGTCAAGAAGAAAGTGTTCCATCAAGTAGGACATGTACCTATTAATAAATAAATATTTATGGACATTTCACACAACGTCCTCTGGTCCCAAGCTAAGCTTATTATGCTTGTGTTATGGGTACTAGAATACGAATAGAATATATAAAATACTTTTCTTTTGTAAATACATACTTAATATACATAGTAAACACCCAGACGCAGAAGAAACATTTGTATGACATTTATAAACATCACACAAATGAATGTCCGAGGCGGGAACCGAACCCGAGACCTCTTGATCGGCAGTCCGTTACCAGAACCACTACACCACGAGGCCCGTCAAAGGTTTAGTTTCGTGTTTCCCGTCTCGCACCGTAGACGATGACTGCTAATATTTTCCCTTAGCTGACCTGGGAGAGAAATGGAGTGGTGACACTTGTATTCTTAATCCGTCACCACACAGACCCTAGCTAGCCCTACAGCTATATAGTCTCTATCAATTTATTTAACGTTCATAAATACTTCGTTTTTCGTAAAACAGGTTGGCATCTAATTCCGGTCGATCACGTTCGAAAGGAAGTTTAATTACCGATTTCCATTTCAACTTAGAGGAAATAATCTTTATGCGACAAAAACAGGCATAAAATGTCGAAAGTCACCACTGAGTTTATTTTCGAGTTTTCCGTTTCTCACTCTCTCTTATCTGTGTACAATATTCCTTAGTTGATTCTTATAGCACCCTGGGAAGGAATAGGGGTGGTGACACTTGTATTCTTAATCCGTCACCACACGGACAGTTACGGTTAGCTTAAAAGGCTTAAAGTACACCATATGTAATAACTAAATATTACAATAATATAATGTATCAAGATTAACGTCAGTTGTAGTAAATTTATTGTTAATAAATATACTAACAACAGAATGATATCAAAATAATTTATTATTCATGTCCGCATTATATTGTATAACGAAGGTTCGTAGGGACTGGCCATAAAATATATACAGTAGTTATAAAATGTGTTATCAAAACATATTCTAGGCAAGTAGTCTTGTAATGTCAAATAACAGCGTTCTACCTCAGAATATTTACAAAGTCCAATTTGACGGCCCTTGTGATCTAGTGGTTCATGTAAAGGACTGCCGTCACGAGGTCGCAGGTTCGATTCCCACACGTGCAATCATTTGTATGATATTTATAATCGTCATATAAATGTTTGTACTGGGTCTTGGTGTTCTCTATGTATTATAAGTAATTATTTACAAAAAATTGGTCAAGTGCGAGTCGGACTCGCGTACGAAGGGTTCCATACCATTATCTATGCAACATAAGGCAACGTTATTAGTATCGAGCAAGAAACGGTAAAAAAATCATGTTTGTTGTATGGGGGCCCCCCTTAAATATTTATTTTATTTTATTTTTAGTATTTGTTGTTATAGCGGCAATAGAAATACATCATCTGTGAAAATTTCAACTGTCTAGCTATCACCGTTCTTGAGATACAGCCTGGTGACAGACGGACGGACGGACGGACGGACGGACGGACAGCGAAGTCTCAGTAATAGGGTCCCGTTTTTACCCTTTGGGTACGGAACCCTAAAAACAAAGTAGTATATTATTATTATGTATTCTATCCGTATTCTGTTACCCATAACACAAGCGTCACCTTAGCTTGGGACCAGAGGAAACTGTGTGAAATAATTAAAATGAAAGAGGACGGTTTTTGTTTATTTGTTGAGGTTTGGTTTTAAAATTTCACACTTAAGAAGTTGAGGGAAACATCAAGTTAGATTTTACAGTTACAAACGCAAAAAACGTTAACAGTAATTGTAAGTAAATAATATGATTCTGAAATAAACACTTGCGATTATTTAATCACAAAGAATTTTATACATGAATTTATTGTCTACACGGTTATGTATGACAAAAACACACACAATAACATGCTACCCAACGGAAATCCGGTACGCTGAGTGACAATATTCTTCTATTATTGTGTGATGTTGCGTTATAAGGCGATAATTTTCTTTTATGTGGGAATCAATAAGAATAAAATGTATATTATTATATTAAGGGCCTACATCAATATTATTGTATATCATCGCCGACACGTACATATTAACACAGCCAGTAGGCACAGAAAATGAAGAATTAGGGATACTTTTCCTATTTACTCAAAATCTACTAAATATATTTTAATTCTGATTTACGTGTTTCTATATATAATAGTTACTTATGTTTTTAAAGTTATTTCATTAGTTAATAAGCGATAATAGACCGACAAATGATGTGATGTGTATTGCAGGCTTTAGGAATCGTTTACGCTTAGAATATTAAATGTGTTAATTACACAAAATGAAATTAAATGTTTTGAGAACAAATACAAACCTCTACCTCTGCATAAGCACCACAAAATATTAAATGTTTGCATTTATTTAACAGGTGGAAATAATACTTTCAGTAACATGACACTAAGAAAGTGTTATCTACGTGTAAGCCTATCAAAAAATCGAGCTTTTACCAGGCTTACACAGTGATAAGGGTTCACCATATAAAAGGCAGAGTACCGGAGTTTATTTTGTTGGATTTAAGATAAGTATATGAGAAGAAAGAAATACTAATGAATATTTTATATAACATCTTTCACTTACAAACTAGTAAGTAAATAAAATTTAAACTAATGGGTATTTAAAAAAAAACGTTGGACCGTTGGAATTTGAGGGTTTTCCTCGATTTCTTAGGAGATAACAGAAGTAGTGTCCGATCGTCGCATTGGCACACCATAAGAAATGCCGGTGCGGCATACGCTGCGTGAGTACGTCATGGCTAGTAACGTGTCAACACCTGTCGTGTGAGTTCCGTTTATGACATAATTATGCCCTCTTGTGTTTCCAAGTGTAAAAATGCTTCTGGTTCTATTAAAAAGCATGAGGAGATCACATTTCATCGGTAAATAACGAATAATGACTTATATATTAATAAAATAAAAATTATTTTAATTAGAATCGCCCACGTATGAATCGGGCGAACCCAATCTGTGTTGCCACTTTTTGGTTAAGCATTCTCCCTTGTTTATAATTTGTGCACAACCTATCGTTGCCATCTATTCACTAACTTTAATGTAGTTTTAATATTTAACCCTTGAATAGGTATGTATTAAACATATTAACGTAAATATTTTGACAACCTTTATGTTAAATTTTATAGATCATAGATGACTTTTGTATTTTTTCTGTATGTTTTTTGTTAAGTATCGAATACTACTAGGTATATATTAAAATAAAACTCTATAAAAATCCATTACGTAATTTTGAAGATCACACACTCACAAAGAACATACATACAAAATAATAACATTATTAATTTTATAAAAAGTAAAGAAAAAGTTTTTACTCATTTTCCCCAAAATTGAGAATTAGTAAGTAGGAAATGACTCGAGAGCTAGCAACACTGCGCGTAGGTGAAGGGAGGTGCGCGCGCCCGCGCGGGGCTCGATTGGGAGCCACAACGATGCATTCAAATATTGCCGAGCGCTCCTTCTGTATATTCTGTGGAGATAACCATCAGATCCTGCCCTAGTGCTAATGACACCACATGGAAAGCACCAATTTTTAAATAAAAAAAGAATCATTAAATAAAAGAAACACGAATTGTGAACCTCCTCCTTTTTTGAAGTCGGTTAAAAATATAAAATTCAATATTGAATTACGGATTAGAAATAAATTGTTTTGAAATACAGAAATAGGTAGGCATATGCAGTAGCCTTGACATTGAAATCTCACACCGGAAGCAATTTCTTTCTTTTAGTAGCTTCTAAAAGGAAGTAGCTTTTTTAACCAAAGCTTTTGAAGTATATTCTTTATATGCTCCATAACATCGGTTTTTTGTCGAGAATTTTATCTGTAACAATAGGTATTATCCCCTTAAAGTCTCTTAACTTAAACGAACAAAGCATTGAGATGTAATAATCATCTAATAAGTAGATACTTAGCCGATAATGGTATCGATTCTACTCGCAGAACTAAACTATAATTTAATAAATGTATTGGTACTAATAAATACAATTCGGTGATTATCAGCTAAAGTAGATATAGTCAAATATTGCAATAAAACTTGCATATCATCATCAAAACATCAAAGCTCCTTCTTGTGGAGATAGGCAGAGATTATAGCGCGCCTTCTGTTACGATTCAAACATCCCTTGCTTCATTTACCCTCATTCATCTGGTCATACATGTACGACGGTTGTAATTTTATTGGGATTATTCATAATTTTTGACCTGCTGTATTTATATTTTTTTAGAAAATATAGACTACTTTAAGCAACTAATTTCAATATTCACTACCTATATAGAATTAAAAAAAAAAAACTTAATAATATTATTTTAAATGTTGTGACGTCATAATTGTACGCAATCTGTGTAATGCCTTTTCCTGATAGACTTAAGACAGATTGCAATACATCTTTTCAAAGTTGCTAAGTTGATATCATAGACCAATTTCAACTCCACCACAGACTAGTGAAGAAAAGAATACGAAGAAGAAATTTAAAGAAATTTTATTTTAATTTTTTCCCTAAGTTTCAAGGGCAAATAGAGATCATTTGCTTTTTTGGAAAAATAATCGTTAATATAGCAAATTTTTCGAAAAAAACTGATGGATCATCAGAAACTGTAATCCCCGAAATGCTTTTCGAAAAGAGTTTTAAAAATATGAACAATGCCAATTGCTATGTACATGAAATGAATATGTGCATCGTAATAAAGCTTTTACCCTGCTGCTAAAGCTATTAGCCTTTAATTTATACACAATACATACGCAAGAAAAACCATATTTCTGACAATCGATATTAGCAAAGGAACTGAAAATTTTATAACCTTGACTGGCTAGCTCGTGACTTCGTACACGTGGGATTTAGAATATTTTCCCCATATTCGCAACATTTTTCACTGATGTTTCGCTCCTTTTAGATGCAGCGTGATGTTATATAGCCTAAAGCCTTCCTCAATAAATGTACTATTACATTAAAATAATTTTTCAATTCGAACCAGCTCCTGAGATAAGCGCGTTTACAAACAAACAAACTCTTCAGCTTTATAATATTAGTATAGTTATAACGTCCAAAATATAATTCCGTATGTTTTCACATTGCTACAGATTGGCAATGTTCCAAACAACATACAATGGTTGATTTGTAATCATCAATCATTAGGAACAACTCAAGTATAAGTAAATCAGTTTGCTTCCGAGATCTTTAAGAGGGTACTGTACTCCTCATTTAGGTATTTGCCTTAGGTATTGCTATCCCTATTTCCGAGCGCCGCGCTGAAAGGGACAAATATAGATGAAACGGATTTTACCTACAAATTCTTTGAAAGACAAAGAAAGAGAAAGACAAAAGACGTTTCGTACTTCCGTTTTCTTTTCGCGAAACTTAAACCGATTTTAGCGTTATATTATAGATAAAGAGTATATCTATGCTTCTATCACTTTTTTTTGTGGTAAAACTTTACCAAATTTGTCTGATAGACGCTGAAACTTTATCTAAAGAAAACCGAAAAAAGTAGGTTTTTCGGATCGTCATATTTCTTTTAGTTATTATGTTTTGAAAAAAAGAAAGTGGTATAGGCATAGATATACTCTTTATCTATAATATAACGCAAAAACTATTAAAATCGGTGTAACTTTCGCGAAGAAAAACGGAAGTACGATACCCATACTTTTGTATGGAGCATACTTTGGTATCGTACCGTCTTAACAGATCAGAATCAATAGCGTGCTGGAACACAATGTTTTGTAAATGTATGCACCATGATAGGAGTATTATTGTATTTGTGATTTAATTTCATCTATATAATATTAGCCGATGCCCGCTATTTCGTATGCGTGGAGTATAGAAACCAAACTTTAACAAACAAGCCTTGCTGGGACTGGTCGACTTGCTCCAACAAGGCTATTTTATTATTAATTTAGTTTTAGTTAGCCTTGATTGTAGGTACTAATCAGCATCATTCTCACACTCCTGATACAACTATTATATTTAAGGAAAAAAAAAAATTAAAGAAATGAAGAGAAATGGATTTTTCTTTCTATTCTTGTCTTATGTCTACTTGTCTGTTCTTCTCCATAGGATTCGCGTTTGGAACAGACACCTAGTTTCTGACGTTTCAAAATAGCTTGTAAAACATGCGAACTTGAAATAAAAAATTTTGACTTTGACTTTGGATCCTCTAAAATCACTCTACATATTAAAACAACCGCATCAAAATTCATTAGGTAGTTTTGAAGATATAAGCTCGCTTAGGGATATACATACAAAAATAACGACTTTGCTTTTATAATGTAAAAAATATTAAGTTGAAGAGTATGTTTGTTTTTTTGAACGCTGAGATTACTCAAGAAGCTCTCGTCCGGTTTGAAAATTATTTTCTGCGTTGGATAGTGCATTTATCCAGGTAGGCTTTAGGCTGTATAACATCACACTGTGACCAATAGGAACGCAGCATTAGTGATAAATCTTGCAAAAATGGGGAAAATTTTCTTAATTCCACACGTAAGAAGTAGCGGAACAGCTGGTAGTTAGATATGCCCTAGTAGGCTATATAAGCTTGGCAATTACTGATAGGTAGAAGCTTTGGAGTGTTAGATTTAGTCAGAGCGCAAGGCTATTAGCAAATTCTATAGAAGAGTGACTTGATCGCTTGATCGGGAACGTAGCGATTTGAGTGAGGGGGGCAAGGAGTAACTAAGTTTCTGGCAACAGGACGCCTAAAGAAGATAGGAGTGTTGATTTTGTTAATTCTGCTACGTATCTAATCCATAGCCAAGATTCAATCGTTCCAGAGACACAGCCTGAAGTCTTAGTAGTAGGATCCCATTTTACCTTTTGCTACGGAACTTTAAAAACAAGGCATATGTTCGAATTAGCGCACTATTTTCCACAGAATTGCCGCTGCTCAGACAATCTTGACGTGTAAGTACATAAGAAGTTATACTTCTTTGTTTATCCTTCCCGGCACTATACAACTGTACCCACCTTCATAGAGTCTCAAAGTGCGTTAGTGTAAAAAAATATTCTCATCAACTTACTCAAACTTGGTCAAACGACATATCATTGAAAAATCTTCTTTGATTTAATAAACTAAATTGCAAAAATTAATAAATTATTGTAGAAATCTTTATATATTTCAAGATGTATTATGCACATCTCGCTCTCTCCAGCTCATTAGTTAACGTCCCACCACAGTCCCACTGTTGGGCACGGGTCTCATCCTCTTTGGGAGGGATTATAATCTACTGTGCCGCACTGACCAGACGTGTTCGCTCAAGGTTTATTTTGGTAACGGATTAAGAATACAAGTGTCAATATTTTTTTTTATCTAACTTACAAACTAGAATTAGGGGTTTTTGACCATATGAACATGTCAACAAGTGTCAATTATGCATTATTTTACACAAATCTTAAAACATTAAAATGTTTATTATAAACTAGCAGTGCCCGCGACTTCGTACGCGTGGAATTTAGAAACGAAAAATTAAATGATCTAACAATAACGCCATTTTACAGCTAAGTAATAAATCCGATGCCGATGCCAATGCCGAAATGCCGATGCCAACGCCGACGCCTATAAAAACCAACTCAGCACCGATACGTCGGGATTTGTAGCAGCGTAACGACCATACGCCGACGCCAACGCCGAAGCCGACGCCAGCGCCTATAAAAACAAACTCAACACCGATACGTCGTGATTTGAGCAGTGTAACGATCATACGCCAACCCCGACGCCGATGCCGCCGCCTATAAAAACCAACTCAACACCGATACGTCGGGATTTGAGCAGCGTAACGACCATACGCCGACGCCTACAAAAACCAACTCAGCATCGATACGTCGGGATTTGAGCAGCGTAACGACCGCACGCCGACGACGACGCCGATGAAAATCCATCCAGCAGTCTTTACGTGAAAGAACCACAAACATCCTTACATTCATACATCCAACATTAACCAAACATCAAAACATTGGAGTATGGATAGAATACCGAGGAAACGTTCGCGTTGCTCAGCCAACAGCCTAAGTATTTTATTTTGCCGCGCGTAATTCTTTTTTCGTCATATCTCCTAAGATATTCATTTAAATTGTATGCTGTATAATCTGCAGTTATAATCTATATTAAATGCGTAAGTTAGTAAATGTTACCTACTAAATACACATAAATAGCTTTTGAAAACACGTAATTCTTTCATGGATCAATGGTATACGATTTTATAATAAACTCCCTATTGATGTAAGAGAATTTAATAATTCTAATTTAAAAAATTCATTAATACTAAATTATGTAAAAAGGCGTATTATAAAATTTCTGATTATATTAAAGATGATAAAGCTTGGGAGTAAGTTGCTCTGGAGCAATACACATTCTATATTGTAAAGTTTTATTAGCATTGTAAGTCTATTTGACATTTAATTAAAAAAATATTGATTTGATTAAAATCTCTGCTGAGTTTCTTACCGCGCCGGTTCTTCTCAGCAGATTGCGTCCTGAACCAGTGGTAGGGAAAAAAAAATTTGGACATGTCATAAGCACATAATTTTTCTGAAAAATTGTGTCTACTTGATTAAATGATTTTTCATTTCATTTCATACATCGGGATTTGAGCAGCGTAACGACCATACGCCGACGCTGACACCGATGCCGATGGCGACGCCGACGCCTATAAACACCAACTCAGCACTGATACGTCGGGATTTGAGTAGCGTAACGACCATACGCCGACGACGACGCCGACGACGCCGACGACGACGCCGACGACGACGCCGACGCCTATAAAGACCAACTCAACACCGATACGTCGGGGATTGGGCAGCGTAACGACCTGTAAGCTATATTATTGGAAAGTTTCATGAAAATCCATCCAGCAGTCTTTACGTGAAAGAACCACAAACATCCTTACATTCATACATCCAACATTAACCAAACATCAAAACATTGGAGTATAGATAGAATACAGAGGAAACGTTCGCGTTGCTCAGCCAACAGCTTAAATATTTTATTTTGCCGCGCGTAATTCTTTTTTCGTCATATCTCCTAAGATATTCATTTAAATTGTATGCTGTATAATCTGCAGTTATTATCTATATTAAATGCGTAAGTTAACTAAGGTATTTAATTTGATTAAAAATGTTACTAAATACACATAAATAGCTTTTGAAAACACCCTATTGAATTTGATAATTTTTTGACGTTCTTATGGGTACAGCAGGTTTTCCTTAAAAGATAGACATATGGCCTCGGGGATTTTTAGAAAGATCTATAGGTAATAAACAATTTCTTCATACATTACTTTGTTGTAACTCACATGGATAAGGCAGCGTTTTCATTTAAAGCTTGCGCGCGTGACTATTTTCCCGTTTCTTGCAACATTTTACACTCATGCTTCGCTTCTATTCGTTGCAGCGTGATGTTATATAGCCTATAGCCTTCCTCGATAAATGTACTATACAATACTGAAAGAATTTTTCAAATCGGACCAGCGGATCCTGTGATTACCTCGTTTAAACAAACAAACAAACTCTTTCGCTTTATAATATTAGCATAGAAGTATAGATTTAGTTGATTTAGAAACGTTAAATACGTAAATCGCACCTAGAAGACAGATTTATTGCGAGCTTTACTTTCGTAAATGTAGGTAGCCCTGTTTCTAAACATTGTGGCTATGTCAGTTACAGGGTTATACTATAAATAAACTGTTATTATTCTATGGAGAAACTTTGTAATTAGAAATTGTTAAATACAAATACTGGTGTCAAATACAAAACTTAATTATATTTTTTTCTTTTCTATTGGGCTAATTATGGAGACTATAATAAACAAAATAAATGTAAATAAAATAATTTTCAATGGGTAAAGGTTTCATTTGTGTGTTTCAATTTTTAAGCCAACAGCTACCAATTTTGTTTTAGACATAATAATAAAAATTACAAAAGGCAAAAAGAACAAATAATATAAATATCGAATCTAATCCAAGAACTCGTGCACAGCAGTCTGTAACATGAATCATTAGACCACACGGCCTGTTGAATCTATATTAATATTATAAAGAGGAATGATTTGACTGTTTATTTGTTTGTTTCCTCTGAAACTACTTGATCGATTTAAAAATGTGTCCGTTTAGTTTTTTTGAAGTGAAAACTTCTTTAGCGGCGTTGAGCACTTTTTCTGTAATGGGTATAAAATCTTAAACTCGCGTCAGGACACGTGACCTGATCGAAAAAGCGTAAGACGGATGGAGAGTAGACAGCTATCCCCTCTCTACGGCGCGGCGAAAATGTATGCCTGGGCCTACTGTTTCTTTAATAGATAGAGTGGTTCAAGAGGATGGCTTTTGTACCTATAATATAACAAGGTTTTTGAAGTGAATACTTCTTTAGGCGCGTTGGGCGTTTTTGGAGGGAAAAAACTTCTTTTTAGTTCGCGTCACCGACATGCTAATCTGTGCATCCCTGCTATGCTATCGGTCGGTCGCAAGTTAATAAGTTAATAGTTTTCACTTCTATCGGCAGTCCCCATGACTGCCTGCATTTTTTTTAACTGTTTACGGTGGCAGACGAGCTTACGGTCCACCTGATGGTAAGTAGCATCCGTTGATCATGGACTCAGCAACACCAAGGTACAGCCAAGCCGCCGCCTACCGTGAGAATATTAGTCCTCTTAAACCTCGTTTGAAAATGGCCATGTATTGGGGAAACACCGCAGCAAGAAGATCATTCCAGATCTTGCAGGTACGTGGTAGAAATGATCTCTGGTGACTGAATAATAACAAAAATGTCCCCGTATTCCTACCGACACTGTAGAAGCCAAATAAGAGATATTGGTGCTTATTCTATGTGCAGAACTAAACTTAACTTAACTAAAAAATGAAAATTGATAGCGTCAATAAGACAATGCGGCAATTTTAACAGAACTTTTTATTATAAAAACTGTTTATTACAGACTGACGATTTTAATTAATATAAATTTGTACAACAAAATAGCCAAACATTTAAGATACGGCAATAGTTGTTTTCATTTTTTAGTTAAGTTAAGTTTAGTTCTGCACATAGAATAGACACCATTGTAGATAATGTCCTCTGAAAGAGACAGAAAACTTGAAAATAAACCTTTTGTCAACATGCGTGGTCAGGACTGTATAGTAAAACATAATCCCCCCCAAATTAAAGGAGGTCTCTGCCCAGCAGTAGAAAGTTAACCGGCTCGAGATAGAGAATTTCAAGGTACGAAAAAACAGAAATCTTCATCAATAACTTTGCCTGTGCGAATTTGTGGGCTTTTCTAGTAATTTATATTAATCAAATCTACTATATAAAAATAAGTCGGATTTTCCTTCCTGACGCTATAACTCCAGAACACATGAACCGATTTCCACGGTTTTGCATTCGTTGGAAAGGTCTCGGGCTCCGTGAGGTTTATAGATCATTTTTTAAATTTTTTTTTTTACCTTTTTTTTGTATGGCAAAACAACGTTTGCCGGGCCAACTAGTCACAGTATAAATTTAATTTCAATATTGTAATGAATTCCAAAAACAACCACCGATACTGAATTACTAATTAATAAGACTATTTGTATTGCATGTAAATGAAGCTATAGTTAATATTTACTAGACGACATAATTTAATTATTAAAGTAAAGTAAAATATTCTTTATTGCACACCATAATGATTTACAAAGCTTACATAACAGACATGTCATAGGTACAAAGGGCGGTCTTATCGCGAGCTGCGATCTCTCCCAGACAAACATAAGATGGATTTGACCGAGGCAGAATAAGTGACTTTTGGTGTACTAAAAATAAGTGAAAATACTATTAATTAGAAAGCTTATTACTTTACGTTAACACTTTTCCGTGTACCGTATCAAAATGAAAACTTGGCCCTATTACTGAGAAGTACCTATTTGTCCGTCTGTCAAAAAACCTTAATAAAATAAATATTAAAAGGGACTTCTAAACAGCAAACGCTTTCAGTGTAACTTGATGATACACTTAGACGACGTGATTATGGTACAGAACCATAAAACGTAACGATAGGTTATTGTTACGTTCAACCTGGGATTTATAATTTATTAGTTTTGTGGAAGCGTGACAAACTCTTCAGGCCAAGACGAACGAACTTAAAATCTGCGTTTCACAGCGTTAACAAATTTATAATAATACAACAAACTTACCCTGTTTTTGTCTTCAACACAATCTTCACTGTGTCAAGCCCTAGCTATAGCTTCATTAACACTAACTACGATAAATTGGCCAAAATAACGCAGAATGCTAATCAAACTATACTTAACTTTATACAGGCAGACACGAACTCTTGAAGTCCACAAAAGACCACTCCTTTGGCGCGACTCAAGCCGTGAACCTTCACCAATCGTCTTAATGCAATTATACTATCACAATTATAGTTATCAAACAGTTCAATTTACATTAAATAGTATTAAGTATGGAGACACAAAATTCACTAGTTTTTATAACGCATTTATGTCATACAAAAATGGCGAACATTACATTTCGCGGTGACATTTCAAGGTTTTGTTTCAATTGTAATTATCGATTCACACAACAAGGATAATTAGTTTTATCAACAATTAATTCTAGTGACAATTTTAACTCGCGAAACAGTTGCAAGAAAAACGCTTCAAATCTCATTCAAATCGCGACGTGATTTGCAAACAAGATGTGTTTTACTACTAACAACGCGCGCTCGGTAACCGCGTCGCGCGCGCGGGCAACGAGCCACGAGGACAGATGCACCGGTCAGTTCCCAACGTCATCGATAGTGAAGTTACCATCTCCTAGGGATGCGCGCGCGCATACTTGATACTATAGGTTAAGTTTGGTACATAACATCTACCCGCCTCGGCCAGGACTACCTGGCCGCTAATTCACTGGCAGTCGCGACAAGGTTGATACAGCTCTCTTCAAAATTGAACCGTCCACCCGGACCTCAGCAAAACGGGGCACTCCATCTGCTCCAAAGACGAGGTTGAGAATGCGCCCCCTGCGCCAACACAGTGGCGGTGAGTTAGCGTCCTTAACCAGAACGAGGTCACCAACATGAGGTGGATCAGTCTTGTCAGTCCACTTAACGCGCTGCTGGAGAATGTGCAAATATTCTAAATTCCAACGTTTCCAAAAGCTCTGAGTGAGTTGATGGACCAATTCAAACCGCGAGAGACGATTAGGTCTCACATCAACAAAGGGATATTCCGGCAGGGCGTTCAGTGGCTGCCCAATCAAAAAATGGCCCGGCGTGAGGGCTTCCAAGTCGTTAGGATCTGAAGAGATCGGGCACAACGGGCGTGAATTCAAAACGGCCTCGATTTTGCAAAACACAGTTGCGAGCTCTTCAAAGGTCAATACAGACTCGCCAATTACCCGTCGCAAATGTGTCTTAGCAACCTTTACTACGCTTTCAAATATTCCTCCCCAGTGGGGACATGACACGGGACTGAACCTCCAAGTTATTCTACGTGTAGCTAGTCTAGACGCAATTTCAGTCTCGTTAGCCGACAAAAAATCATACATCGCTTTTAAATAGTTGTTTGTGCCTTTGAAGTTGGTACCGCAATCCGACCGAATCAAGGACGGTAGTCCTCGTCGTGACACGAATCTATCTAACGTCGCAACAAATGCCTCTGTCGAGAGGGCTGAGACGAGTTCCAAATGTACCGCCTTGGTGGACAGACAGACAAAGACGCACAAATAAGCCTTGACAGTTTTACTGTTCCTGAGGGTCGAGGTTTTAACAAAAAAGGGGCCTGCAAAGTCCGTACCAACTCCAGCAAAGGGCCTTATCTCAGTGACCCGATCCGAAGGAAGGTCACCCATGATAGGTTGCATGGTAGGGGCCTTGAGCCTATAGCAAGGCATACAACGAAAGACCACACTACGGATCGTCCGACGGGCCGATAAAATCCAAAATTCCCGTTGCAAAATGGCCAATAAGGCATTACAGCCGGCGTGGGAGTTCTTGATGTGACGATCAGTCACCAACAGGTTCACCAAGTGGCCACTCTTTGGCAATAAGAGGGGGTGACGAGATCCATAAGGGAGGTTTGCGTTCCTAAGACGCCCTCCGACACGCAAAAGACCCTCACCATCCAAAAAGGGGTTCAGCTTACAAATGGCTCCAGATAGCTTGGATTTGCCTTTCCTCAAGATGTCAATCTCGTCTTCAAAATGTGCCTCTTGCACAGAACGAACCCAGTGAAGAAGAGCATCTTGGAGCTCTTGTGGCGATAAGAAGGCCTCCAAACATTTGTTCTGTGGATGTCTACAATTTCTCATGAAGCGCTTGATCCAAGCGGTGACACTCAACAATTTGTCCAATGAACTGTAACGATTAAGTAAGAAATCGGGGTCGAACGGACGGTCCTGCCGTTCGAGCGCAAGCGTTCGCAACCCAGGCAGTGCGACAATGTCTAAGGCCGGAGTTCGCGGCCAATTAGATTCTGATCTGGTCAACCACTCAGGTCCCCACCACAGAGAGTGCTCAACTAAAAGGGGGGCCATACATCCCCGTGACGCACAATCAGCAGGGTTGACCTCGCCAGGCACATGCCTCCAAACCAACGGGGTCTCCGATTTCTGTATCTGAGAGACACGATTTGCTACAAACACCTCTAAGGTGTGAACTGACGTCTTCAGCCAACATAGCACAATTTGACTGTCAGTCCATGCATATATCGTGGAAACGTCAATTGACGTGCACAAGGTGGACATGACGTGATTCAAAAGGCGAACAAGAAGGGCCGCCCCTGACAACTCTAACTTAGGGATTGTCAAGGCAGTTCGAAGAGGCGCGACCTTGCTCTTCGCCATGACCAACAACACTTTCACCTGACCATCTGTGGTCACGGTGCGCAAGTATACGGCTGCTGCGTACCCACGTTCCGAAGCGTCCGAGAAACCATGAAGGGACGCGGTGTGCTTCCCTGGCGGAAGCAGAGCACGGGGTAACGATATCCTATTGATGGCAGGCAATGAGGAAGCAAATAGGAGCCAGTCCTTCAAAACAGCTTCGCGAAGTGGCTCGTCCCATCCAAGACCTGCAGTCCAAAGTTTCTGCAGGAAGCATTTGGCCCAGAATATGACCGGGCATATCCAGCCATTGGGATCAAAGGTTCTCGCGACAGTCGACAGAACCAGTCGTTTCGTCCAAGTGTGATGCGAATCCAAATTGACATTAAATGTAAAGATGTCCTGGACTGGTCTGTACTGGATTCCAAGCACTGACATCATGGTAGGGTTGTCACGGTTCTCAAATAGGTGAGGATCCTGCTGGTGGTCATCCGGTAGCCCTTCCAAGAGCGCAGGTAAGTTGGAGATCCATTTACGCAACTCATATCCTGCGGAGGCTAGAATGCCAATCAACTCGTCACGCAAGAGCAGGGCCTCTCTCTCCGTGGCCGCGCCAGTGCACACATCGTCAACATATAGGTCCTCCTTCAAAATGGCGGCTGCGCGAGGAAACGACATACGCTCTCGATCCGCGAGCTCCCAAAGCGAACGTATAGCCAAAAAGGGGCTAGACCTCAGCCCGTATGTGTTCGTGTTGAGCTCGTAGACAAGCATGGGATCTTGCTGGTTTTCTCGCCACAATATCAGCTGGTATCGGCGATCATCCGGGTGAATTACCGTTTGCCTGAACATCATCTTGATGTCGGCCACAAAAACAAATTGATGACGTCGAAACCGCGTGATGACGTCACAAAGGTCCTTCAGCAATTTGGGACCAGGATGCAGACACTGGTTCAAGGACACTCCTGAAGAAGTCTGCGCAGAACCATCAAATACTGTGCGTAACTTACCACTGGATGGTTTTATTACAGCATGATGCGGGAGAAAGAAGTGCTCCGTCGAACGCCAATCCAATTTTGACACAGACATGTGTCCCAAATCCTCATACTCCCGCATGAAGTCAATATACTTCTCCTTGAGTAGTGGGTCCCTGCTCATACGGCGCTCCATCGCCAACAAACGCTTCTCTGCAATAGGCCGCGAGACGCCAAGTGGCGGACGTACGGCGAGAAATGGCAATCTTGTCATGATCCGGCCAGAACGGAGATAACTGGTGTTGGTCTTGTAGAACTGCTCACACTCTTCATGCTCCGGATCAGAGCGGGGAGCTTGTGGTGGCTCCTCCACTTCCCAGAATCTCTGCACGGCGTCAGAAAGGGCGGACCCCACCATCAAGGCCGTTCCAAGTTCGGCAGGGGGGGGAGTCCTCAATACAGGCCCCATCAGTGCGAACCCAAATATGGTCCGGAGGGCTACCAAGCCACCTGGCTGCAAAACACGATCCTTGCCGAGTAATATTTTACCCAAAACATCGGCACCAAGCAACAAATCGACCGTGCCAGGCAGGTCAAATTTAGGGTCAGCCAAATTCAAATCCGCGGTCAATTTTACCGCATCCGCAGACAAACGAACTTGCGGGTGATTGCCCAAGATATTCTCCATCACAATAGCCGACGATTCCAACGTCGGACGTGGAGAATTTGAGGGGGAGAACTCAAACCAAACGCGGCCCTCTACCGTGGCCACGGGGGCGTTCCCGACACCCCTTATTACATCTGAATATTTTTCAATAGTCTGGCCAGTCTGCCCTACCAACCAAGACGAGGCTATGCACCCCTGTGAGCCTGTGTCCAATATCGCTCGGACTACAACTGAGGCGCCCGTCCGTCCCCAGACCCTGACATGGGCCGTGGGCAAGAGGACGGTCTCAAAGGGGGGCGGTGCATAGCGGGGGCAGACGCCAACATCCTAATGCTGGCGTGGCGGCGACTGAGCGCCGTTGTCCCGAGACGGCAAATCAAAGTGCGGGTAGTGCCTAAACTCGGCCTCCTCTCGGTGACGACTGCCACGAGCCATAGACGGCGGTTCGTAGCGCCTGGAGCGTCCGTACCGAGGGTTGCGCGTCTCCAAACGGGGACGTTCCGCCAGAGGGGGGGACGGTAGTGGTACAGGACGTGCGTCACGGTAATCGTGGTACACTACCGGAGGTGATCTCGCTTGATCACGTGGAAGCGGGGAGGGCGAGCGGGACACAAAGGTGCGGGATTGAACCCGGGGCCCGCTTTCATACCCGCCCGTGGGGCTGCGCGCCGAACCAACTCGGCGATCGATGGCAGCACAGTCTGCGCGGCGTGGGGGTGATGAGCCGGACTCCAAATTGCGGGACTGGTCCCGGTGTCCACTGGCATACCCGCCCGAAGGCGACCCCGCGTGGTCGCGACGGCCATTCGCGTTGGCGCACAGGATTTTCAAATGGTGCCCTCCGCAAATAGGACACGGGTGAGTGTCGGGGCAGGCGCGCTGGTAATGGTCCCCTAGGCAAGAGAAACACCAGCCGCGGGCCTGGGCAATCCGCCTACGAGCGGCCACGTGCAGGACCGCGAAGTCTGGGCACCGCACCGTTTGGTGTCCCTGCGACTTGCAAAACCGGCAGTCCGGTGGCGCAGCTTGAGCGACAGCGAAGCGGGCGGCCGTACCTCCTCTTGGTGCAGGTTGGGCATTGCGCCGTTGGTTGGTGGGTCTGGGGCGTGATGCTTCCACCGGCGTGTCGGCGATCATGACGTCACCCATGCGACACTCGTCCTCCAGGAACGTCAGGAGCTGGTCAAAGGTAGGGAGAGCAGATGCCTCATCCCTAGTGTGCCCCTGTTCAAAACGTGCCCTCAAAGACACCGGCAATCGCTTGAGTACGATACGCACCAGTAGGTAAGACCACTTGGCAACCGGCAGTCCTAAGCGGTTGAGCGAATTGGTGGCTATTAGGAGGGGGTTCAGCAGCTCGGTCCTCAACTGGGCAGCATTGCTCACGACGGGAAGGTTCAAAATCTGGTCAACGTGGGTATCTGCCAGACAGCGCTGGTTGTGATAGCGCTTGGTGAGCAACGCCCGCGCGATCCCATAGCTCCCGTCACATATTGGGAGGTGCTGTACTAAGCCCCTCGCCTCTCCATCAAGCACGGAGAGTAAATAGGCCAGTTTCTGAGACGGACCCAAATCGTCCCTCGAGTCCACAAGGCTCTCAAACAAACCAATGAATCCCATCCACATGTCTAGTCGACCATCAAAACGTGGAAGATCCAAGTTGGGTAACCTGGTCAAAAGGCCCACGGGAGTCTTCAAGGGGGCCCGGTGAGCCGGTACTCCGGCGCGCGAGGCTAAAATCTCCCGCGCGCGCTGGGCGATGTCGTCGGCAAGGTCCATAATTTGGACGTAGTCCTCGTGGACTTTGTCCCGTCGCTCCTGGGGAAACGACTCCAGGGGCACATCATCCAGATGCAAGATGAAGCGCTGGTAAAGCGCCTCCACCTCCTGAAGTCGTGTAGGGCATTTCTCATGCCTGTCCAACAATGCCTCGATTCGGTTCTCCCTTTTCACCAAGGCGGCAGCTGACGTGAACCATCTCAAATGAGTCGCAATCCCGGAATATGTCTCGCGGACAACATTATACGCGGCGGTAGACATCTTCAAAGCACAAACGGCACGTAACAAACAATCTTATAATAACAAAAAAAAAAAAAAAAACAAATATCTTTCACAAACAAACAATATTACAATAGCGAAAAAACAAAATATCTTTCAATGAGACAAGCCGCTATTACTCCAAACAAATATCAAATCTTAAATATTTTAAATCAAACAAACAAACAATTCCTTGCCAATGTGCAATTAATTTAATACTTAAATTATTTATTTTTAAGGTAACCAACAAAACAAACAAACGCATAAAATAAATGTTGTATTATACAAACGCACAACGCCACAATTTAACTATAACGTTGTTCAATATTAGACAATAATTAAATAATAATTTATATTAAATAATAACCTGAGCAACAAATACGATTAGCAATAGCACAAATAATTATCAAACCCTTTAAAATCTAATTGCCAATTCAAGTACTCAAATTAATTATTTAAAACTATACCAACAATTTAGATTAAACAAACAAACAACTAAATTAATCAAATTAAATTAATTAAATTAATTAAATCAATTTTCACAAATAATGAGGGTATAGTTTGTTCAACATGGAACATTCGAGAAACGGAGTTTAAACCACGCTCTGCTACCAAAAATATGTTACGTTCAACCTGGGATTTATAATTTATTAGTTTTGTGGAAGCGTGACAAACTCTTCAGGCCAAGACGAACGAACTTAAAATCTGCGTTTCACAGCGTTAACAAATTTATAATAATACAACAAACTTACCCTGTTTTTGTCTTCAACACAATCTTCACTGTGTCAAGCCCTAGCTATAGCTTCATTAACACTAACTACGATAAATTGGCCAAAATAACGCAGAATGCTAATCAAACTATACTTAACTTTATACAGGCAGACACGAACTCTTGAAGTCCACAAAAGACCACTCCTTTGGCGCGACTCAAGCCGTGAACCTTCACCAATCGTCTTAATGCAATTATACTATCACAATTATAGTTATCAAACAGTTCAATTTACATTAAATAGTATTAAGTATGGAGACACAAAATTCACTAGTTTTTATAACGCATTTATGTCATACAAAAATGGCGAACATTACATTTCGCGGTGACATTTCAAGGTTTTGTTTCAATTGTAATTATCGATTCACACAACAAGGATAATTAGTTTTATCAACAATTAATTCTAGTGACAATTTTAACTCGCGAAACAGTTGCAAGAAAAACGCTTCAAATCTCATTCAAATCGCGACGTGATTTGCAAACAAGATGTGTTTTACTACTAACAACGCGCGCTCGGTAACCGCGTCGCGCGCGCGGGCAACGAGCCACGAGGACAGATGCACCGGTCAGTTCCCAACGTCATCGATAGTGAAGTTACCATCTCCTAGGGATGCGCGCGCGCATACTTGATACTATAGGTTAAGTTTGGTACATAACAGTTATACTGACATAAAATCGATAAACAAATTGGTTAATATTCAATCAAATGATGCTGATTAATTTGATTTTAATGATAAAAGTTATCTAAAACAAAAATACGTACCTAATGTATTTTAAGAATAACACAAAAGCTATTTTCTTCCGGAAATTCTAAGGCTTTTGTATGTGTCAATCAAGTTTATAAATAGAAAATGTTATGGAAATTCTGTTAAAATATTTGACACTGGTACCGATTCTACGCACACAGCTAAAGTTAACTGAAAAAATGAGAATTTGATAATGTCAATAACACAATTCGACAATGTTGACTAAACTTTTCTATCATAAAATCTGTGTTTTATAGACTTACAATTAATTGTAATTAATATAAATGTAATAACGTATAAACGAAATTGGCAATTAACCAAAATACTCGTTACTTACCGTGGGGTGCCGGCATAGAATATTGCACCTCCACCATCGCTCTTCCCATGGGTGTCGTAAAAGGCGACTAAGGGAGCACCAGGAGAACGGGCAGCATCGTTCTACCGAGTAACACAACATCTACTGCGATCGCCAACACGCCTGCCAAGCGTGGCGATTATGGCAATGACCCCCCAAATGATGCGAGACAAAACGCAACGGCCCCGAGTAACGTGACCCCGCTATACCGGGCTTTTGTACAGGGTGCTAAGGATCTCCGGTCGAGATCAAGCCACCAAACAAACTGTTGGGGACGGAAGGTCCTCAAGGTGAACTGACGATATCGTCAAATATGCGGGGACTGCAAGATGCAGTTAGCGCAGGACCGAACGTTGTGGCGTTCTATGGGAGAGGCTTATGTCCAACAGAGGACTGAGAAAGGTTGATGGATGGAATGTATAAACGAAATAGGCAATTAACCACAATACTCCATAGTGGTTTTCATTTTAGTTAAATAAGGTTAAATTTTTGACGCCTTAGAATTGGCCTCATTCCTTAACGCTACTGGTGATTCATTTTATTTTCTTAATAAAGTTATGAGACAATCATAATGATATATTGCATATGTTATTTAGGTTTTTCTCTCCTGTTCGGCCATGTCATACCTTCATTGTTAAAACCACAGCTTATTAAAACTATTATTAAAGTGTTTAAACAATAATTTATGAATTATCTTTTATTCGCAATTTCGGCGAACTTTAATTTTTAACTCACTTCAAAAAAGGAAGGGGTTCTTAATTCGTCTGTATGTTTGTTACCTCATCACATTTAACTGGGCGAAGCGATTTTAATGATTCTTTTTTATTTAAAAGCTGGTGGTTCCCGTATGGTCCCATTGGCACCAGGATCTGATTATCTCCTGAGAAATCGAGGAAAACCCTCAAATTTCAAAGGCACATGAAAAGCACTCAATTATTGTAATATAGCATTCAGGAAGGCTGTAGTTTCTTACTAGTAAAAAGTTTTAGGATTGGACAATTACTTTCGGAGATATACATATAACAAACTCTATCTCTTTAATAATGGTATAGAAAACTATTGTGCAAATTTTATAAATAATGCACTAGATGTTTTTCTCTTTAACCTATTAACGTACCACTGTTGGGCACAGGCCTCCTCCACATTGGGAGGGATTATGGTCTACTGTGCCACGCTGACCAGGCGTGTTGGCACAAGTTTATCTTTGAGTATTCCGTCTCTAACAAAGAATGTTATCTGTGTAACCTCTGCTGGCTTTTACAGGACCCTGGGAAGTAAAGTGAGTGGTGACACTTGTAATTTTAAGAGGGTACTGTACTACTGTTGCTATCTCTATTCCCGAGCGCTGCGCTGAAGGGGACAAATATAGCTGAAGTAAATTATACCTACAAATTTTTTGAAAAAAAGACGTTTCGTAGTCCTCTTTTTTTACACGAAAGTTAAATCGATTTTGATTGTTTTTACGCTATATTATAGATGAAGAGTATATCTGTGCTTGTATCACTTTCTTTTTTGGTAAAACCTTACCAAATTTGTGTAGTAGACGCCGCAACTGTATCTAAAGAAAACCGAAAAAAAACAGGATTTTCGGATGGTCATATTTCTTTTAATTATTACGTTTTGAAAAAAAGAAAGCGACAAAAGCATAGACATACTCTTCATCTATTATATAGCGTAAAAACAATTAAAATCGGTTTATATTTCGCGATGAAAACAGGGGACTACGATACCCATATTTTTGTATGAAGCATAATTTGGTATCGTGCCCTCTTAATCCCTCACCACGGGAAAGATGATAATGATGACCAGTCGTTAATACGTTTTAAAATTACATAATAAATGTCGTATGCACAATATAATTTCGAGTGTGATCGATCCAATTAAGTTGATAATTAGTGCCACACGTACAAATCCAATTAGGTCAAACAGAATTATATTGTTTACAATGGTACCGATTCGACTGCCATAACTTAACTAAAAAAATCAAATTGATAATGTCAATAACACATTAATATATCGAATAAGACCATTAATATATCCATAAATGTCATACAAATGTTTGTACTGTGTCTAGGTGTTTTCTATGTATTATAAGTATGTATTTACAAAAGAAAAGTAGTATAAGTAGTATATCCGTATTCTGGTACCCATAACACAAGCATATAAGCTTAGCTTGGGACCAGTGAACGTTGTGTGAAATGTCCATGAATATTTATTTATTATTATTATTTATTTATTATTACCTATGACATTTAGAAATTTTTCCCTTTTTTTGCAACATTTTTCACTGATGCTTCGCTCCTATTAGTCGCAGCGTGATTTTATATAACATATAGCCTTCGTCATTATTCGTCGTATATTTCAACTACAAAATTAAGTTGGTGAGTTGTTTTGAGTTTAATTAACTGATTATTTGAATGCAGTTACTTATGTTTATATGTCTAGTAGGTACGAAACCCTAAGTGTGCGAGTTTACCTCGCTCTTGACAGGTTTTTATTTTATAGATAGAATGGTTCAAGAGGATGGATTCTGTTTAGTCTAATTCGTGTTGGTTTATTGTATATCGGGAGAGGGAGGGCTCAATATCCATTAACGCGGATGAAACTGCGGCCATTAGCTAGTGTTATTATATTATGACTAACTAGAGCCTCAGAGAAAAAATATTAGCAATTTCTCGAGTCACGGGCATCAACTGCTATGCAATAAGTTAGTTTTCTTCTCTTCTTCTCCAGCCCATTTACGTCCCACTGTTGGGCACAGGCCTTCTCCAATTTGGGAGGGATTATGGTCTACTGTGCCACGCTGACCAGGCGTGTTGGCACAGGGTTTATTTTTGAGTTTTCCGTCTCTCACAGAGTATGTTATCTGTGTGTAATATCCCTTTGCTGACTTTTACAGCACCCTTGGGAGGAGATGGGGTGGTGACACTTGTATTTAGTTTTCGTAATTAATTAGTTTTCAAAATACATCTATTACGTAATTACTCATTCATAAAACATCATAACTTATTTAATAATCCGACTTATAAATGCAAAAATTTTTGGTGTCAAATTTCTTAATCATATTGAAAATTTATTCTTTGGTAACAGGTAAATTTCTTGCGAAGGACGAGATATGAATTACGACGTTCCGTTACTTCGCACCGAATTTAATTTAAAATATATTATCTAAAGATTTTGTGATCAATGACTTATGTAAGTGAATATTTATTTGCAGTGTAATATTCAATATTTGAATATGCAATACCATTATTTGCTTTATTTAACCTGTGTTGGAAAAGGGGATGTAAAATGCGTACTTGTGCAACTCATATTGTCAAACTATTATAAACCTACAAATTTAGAAAATTTAACCAGTTTTTGCAACATTTTTCATCGTTGCTTCGCCACTATCGGTCGCAGCGAGATTTTATATAGCCAATAGTCTTTCTTGATAAATGTAGGTACTATCCGACACTGAAAGAACTTTTCACATCAGACCAGCGGCCGTATTATGAGCTCTTATTCCCAGGCCGTTTACGCCGTGAATGGAACTGCCCGGCAAATTCGTAATATGAACATAACTCGCAGCCATCCAGTTCGCTAAAACAGTCATAGATTAATATGTTTATAGAGAAGGTATAACTAAAAGTTTAAGTACTAACTAAAATTTTTTAACTATGGATCTTGCATGATTTTTAAAAAGCTCATAATACGCCCGCAGTGGTTCCTAAGATTAGCGCGTTAGGGCCCACAAACAAACTTTATAATAGTAGTATAGATTTACGGTCTTATTCATAATGACTTATCGGAGGTTGAAACGGTGATTTTATCGGAACGATAATAAACGTTTTAGCGTAAAAAGACTATTATAAATAACAAGTTTTAAAAACTTTCGGGAACCGATTTTAGCGAACTTTTAAACCTCCTTTTAAGTCATTATGAAAAAAGGCATCACAGTCACTAAACAAAATACTTACGTCTAAGCCTGTAAAGAGTTGTTTTTATTTTAATACATAATATAAACGTTAAACGTACGAGTTATTTTTATTTTTTTTCTGTTTTCGAGGCAATATTTCGGCGATATATATCTGACGGGCTTCGTGGTCTAGTGGTTTATATAACGGACTGCCGTTCACGAGGTCGCGGGTTCGATTTCCGCCTCGGACATTTTGTGTGATGTTTATAAATGTCATACAAATGTTTGTTCTGCGTCTGGGTGTTTACTATGTATAATAAGTATGTATTTACAAAAGAAAAGTAGTTTATGTATTCTATCCGTATCTATAATAATGGTACCTATAACACAAGCGCATAATAAGCTTAGCTTGGGACCAGAGGACGTTGTGTGATATGTCCTTATTTAACAAAAAAATACTTACTAATTTATAAATGCACAAAAACTGCACAAAAATTTTGACCTGTTTTAGTGTTACTGTGTGTAATCAAACCATAATGCCATTTAAAAAAATTGTACAACGCCATCTATCGAGTGACATAGTAACTTTCTGTTTGTTAAGCTTTTATTTCTAAATTTCACGCATACGAAGTCGCGGGCGACAGCCGCGGGCAATTATGTATATAGGTATCCATAGGTAAGTACACATAATACACAGGCATGTAAATGAGGAGAAGGTGAAAGGTGAAGAAGGCTAGAGTTGACCGTAATGTCAGTGTAACAAATGAGGAAAATTAATAATAGCATAGCCCAAGACCACGCTTTCTAGCGTTCTATGGGGAAGGCCTGTTTCCAGCAGTGGACGGAGAAAGGCTGATGGATGGATGGAAATAAAAATATCCGATCTTTTTATGTGACATTTAATTAAATGATATCATTTGCTTTGGCACTAGTTCCAATTTATAATATTTATAAATAAATTTTTTACATCTAATTAATAAATAAAATCACATTAAAAGTCTTTGGAGAAAGTAAATTCTTATACATCATTTACAATTAAAATATAATTACTACTTAATATGAACAAACAATGGTACCGATTCTCTGTACATAACTAAACTAAACTAAAATGTAAATTGATAGTGTCAATAACAGAATTCGGCAATGTTAACAGAACTTTTTTTATCAGAAAATCTGTATATAATGGACTAACAATTCTAATTATCGTCAAGGTCGCGGGAAATCATTGGATGCAAGCAGCACAAGACCGCGCGTTGTGGTGTTTTATATGGGAGGCCTATGTCCAGCAGTAGACGGAGAGAGGCTGATGGATGGATGGAAGATTTTAATTAATAAAAATTTACACAACAAATAATTAATACAAATTTGCACAACAAATTAGCCATTTAAGAGGATACCAAAATAGCTTCGTGCATTTTTCTACGTACGAAGTTTTCATTTTTCCTTTAGATTGAATGGCTAGAGCTCTAATTTTTAAGTATATATTTTTTCAATATATAATCTAGGATCCCATAAACTCAGAAACGCGATTGAAAAAAGTTTTCTCGATAGAAAATCTTAGCGAAACAACCTCCCTCATTTTTTATTTTTTTCATTTGTCGGTCTATTATCGCGTATTAACTAATGAAATAACTTTAAAAACATAAGTAACTATTATATATAGAAACACGTAAACCGGAATTAAAATATATTTAGTAGATTTTGAGTAAACAAAAAAATATCCCTAATTCTTCATTTTCTATACCTACTAGCTGTGTTAATAGGTACATGTCGACGATAATATTGATGTAGGTCCTTAATCAAAATACAGCATTTACGTATTGAAATTTACGTTTGAGTTTGAAATATTATGTTACCGGTTAACACTCACTGTTTTGGGATCGATGATGTCAACCCAGGTTTCGAGCATATCCGATGCTCATCTTCAGGATGAGTGCGCAGCGGCGTCTGCGACCTTCCGGCGTGCACACCTTACATAATATTTCTAAAATACATCATAGTTGTTTTCATTCTAGTTGAGTTTAGTTGTGCACGTAGAATTGGTACCATTATAATCTATACTAAACAAAGCTTATTTTTGACACAAATATTAAATTTTGACAGAAATCTATTATATAAAATCTCTATACAAAATCTTAGGGCAATTCCGCTAATTTTAAAATGTGGAGTTAGTATACCTTTTTGTTAAAAAATCTGATAAAATGATTTCACCTTAGTGTTTTATTTATAATATTAATTTGCCAATTTTAATTTTTGAAATCCTTACAAATATTATTTAACTAAAGTGTAATTCAGAATCAAAATATATAAAGTTATGACAAAACAAGAAGATAAAACATGACTACTTACCTACTACATTCTTATTCATATAGCAAAGAATCCTTGAGCACTATTTATATTGGCCAGGTATTATCTTAGGATAGCGTTCTGTAGAAACAGACAAAAGTATCAATAAAATGTAAGAATTTGGTAAAAACTTGCAACCTAATTTTGTTGTGAAACTGATCTAGGTTTTGTGTTCTAGTTTGTGATCTGCAACAGATGCTTCAGGGTGTTGTGTTTTTGTGACTTTTTGTCGGAGAATTAGGAAGTACTCTCATACTCATAACTCTCTTTAATACGGGTCAAAGAAAACCAAAACTTCAAAAGATTTTTTTTACCAATCTATTTTAAATAATCTACTTAGTTCAAAAACTATAAAACACGCTTGAAAATCCTAAATATTTATTTATATTATTGCATTATTCCTAAATATTTATTTATATTATTGCACTATCAGCAGTCCTTGTTAGGTGTACAAAATTTTACATCAATCCGACAACTGCAAGTGAGTGAAAATCACTTTCAAAGATTCCGTTACATAGATTAATACATTGATAGATGCATACCGAATATATACATATATGCGTGTTAATTAGCAGAGTTGCCCTGCAGATCTACACAACTCATTTACTAATATCTAACATTAAACTGCCCTAAGGGTGGGTCCATTAATACTGTTTCAGTAGTGTCTTGTTGTGCTGTTGCCGTTGGTGGCATTCCTGAGGGTCTTAATGATATGGCTAGAGGTAGCGCTGATCTGGCACAAAGTTGAGAAGCTCCTCGTGTGGAGCCTACAGAATGATATCGAGTGCAGCGACCACGTCTGAAGGAGAAATAAACTGTTAATTTTGCATTTCAAACTTCCTTATTCACCGATTTCAAAAAAGGAAGAGGTTCTCAATTCGTCTCTATGTTATTTTTAATTGTTTTTTTTTTATGTTTGTTACCTTATAACTTTTAACAGGGCGGGGCGATTTTAATGACTATTTTTTATTTGACAGCTGGTGTTTTCTGTGTTGTCCCATTGATACCTGGTCAGGATATGATGGTCGTCTCCTGAGAAATTGAGGAAAACCCTAAAATTTCAAAGGCACATGAATTCTGTTCAACTATTAAAAAAAAAATACTCAAATATTTTTTTTTATTAGTTGTACCTACATTGTTACATGGAGTAAAATACCTAGAACAGATTATTCGTTTTTAGAAATATTTCTATAGCATAGGTACATACAATTCAGCGGTTGGAGTATAAAAAAGTTAACATTATTTTTACCAGACTTTAGCATCTGATATCTGAGAAATACAATAACCCATAGGTTGAAGTAGCGGGTAATAAAAAAATGATATTAAATTTATGGAAAACCATTGTCAAACGTATATTTAGCGACTTTAGAAGATTTTGAACTACTTTATATCATTTTGTCTAACATCATATCGTTATTAATAAAAATAAAAATCTAATATATAAAATTCTCCTGTCACGGTGTTTGTAATTATACTTCTCCAAAACAGCTCAACCGATTTTCTTGAAATTTTGTGTACATATCCGTTAGGTCTGAGAATCGGACTACATCTATTTTTCATTCCCCTGCATTTGTATGGCAAAACAACGTATGCCGGTCAGCTAGTAATATATAAAAACTTACCTAGTGCAGTGGCACCTTAACAACCTAAGGAATGCAGCCCTGAAAGTCCTGTTGAATACTGTGTAGATGATAGGGTTGATGGTAGATGAGACGTATCCCAACCAGAGACAGACATCTACTATGTGTTCTGTAAAAATACCATAATATTAATAAAAAGAAGAAGAAAACCGTATAGGTGTGAGGTAAACATTCACACTGAGGGTTTCGTACTAACTAAAGTGAAAATATATTTATTTTTTGCATAAATCAAACTTTAAACTATTTCAAGAACTGCGTTTTGTAGTACCTATTATACAAAACGAATTAAAAAAGAACTTCGTTACTTATTGTAAAACAAGATCATTAAGACTGCATTACGGATTACCATCAGGTGGAATATAGTCAAGCATCAACATTTATTATGGAGAAAAAAAATAAAAAAAATTATTGTTCTCTAACGACGGACGAGCCTCGTGGTTCAGTGGTTCATGTAACGGACGGATCAAGAGGTCGCGGGTTCGATTCCCGCTCGGGACAATCAGTTGTGTTATTTTTCTAATTGTCATATAATGTTTGTACTGCGTCTGGGTGTTTCTATGTATTATAAGTATGTATTTACAAAAGAAATGTAGTTTATGTATTATATCCGTATTCTGGTACCCATAACACAAGCATATAAGCTTAGCTTGGGACCAGAGAACGTGTGAAATGCCCATGAATATTTATTTATTTATAACATTTGCGCGACTAATTTTTTAATAAAACTACTTTTTACGGATTTTGACGCGTGTAATTGTTTTAAATATTAGCCAAACGTTTCGGAGACTATTCAGTCACCATGGTCCCGGGTGAGACTCTGTTTTATAATAACAAAAAAACAATTGTTGAAATAAAAAGAAAAAAAATAGAAATTATAATTTAGTCTTCCCTAAATAAAAGAAGCACCGTGGTTGTAATACTTAACTAGCTCTATAACTGTAAGAGTAACAAAACTCAAACAAAGATCTATACTAACATGTCAGCCGTACGTGATAAAGTAGTAATTATCCACGTTTATGTAGGCAATATCTACTACCGAGAAATAAGAACATACATAGTGAATGGGAAAAGTTATTTACATTAAATGTTGCTGTTGCGTATTATAGATTAGATTCTTATTCCACAAGAATATTAATCTTTAAAAATTGCTATCAATAGCAAGCAATAAATAACCGACAGGCTTCGTGGTCAAGTAGTTCATGTAACGGGCGACAAAGTCGCGGGTTCGTTTCCCGCTCGGGACATTCATTTGTATCTTTGTTATTATCATACAAATGCTTGGACTGGGTCTGGGTGTTTTCTATATAATATTATAAGTATGTATTTACAGAACAGTACAAAAGAAAAGTAGTATATGTATTCTATTCGTGTCCCATAACTCAAGCGTATACCTAAGCTTAGCTTGGGACTAGAGGACGTTGCATGAAATGTCCTATTATATTTGAAAAAAACTTACAACAAAAATTGAGAAACCTATAGGGATATTTAGTTCGATGATTTATTAGACATCAATACTGGTCAAGCAATTTAACAAACGTTTCTGAAATAATGCAGACTAAAATTAAAAAAATACGACGAGTATTGTGTAATTTTTGGTTGTAGTTGAATTTACCAAGGTTCTTGTTTCTTTTGAATTACCTTAAAAAGAAGAAATGTCATCACTCAGCGCCATAAAAACCTACATAATAAAAAAATATAGAGAAAAATATAAAAACCTACATATAAAAAGAAACATCATTGATTTACCTGGAACTATACAAGCAGGACATGCTGCAAACAGTATATTTAGTAAGAAGAACGGCGCCCAACATAGCACGAAGGTAAAAAATACTAGTCCTAAAACTTTTGTTGCCTTTTGCTCATTTGCCACTGCGTTGGCTGAGAGAGCTCTATCCTTTTTACGATTAGCTAAAAATCTGAAACATAATAATATAATATTAGCAATGTTGGCTAAAAGTATCAAATATTGCAGTAAATATTTTAGGTTAGTTCATAGCTTCTTTACTTTTAATCTCCCTCTCCAGCTCATTTCCGACCCACTGTTGGCCATGGGCTTCCTCCACTTTGGAGGGTTTGGATTATGGTCTACTGTGCCGCGCTGTCCAGGCATGTTGGCACGGGGTTTATTTTCGAGATTTTCGCTGACTTTTACAGCACCCTTGGGAGGAGATGGGGTGGTGACTCTTGTATTATTAATCCGTCACCACACTTTTAAGCCAACAAAATTTTATTGCAAGCAGACAACATATGTCTGGTTGATTGGCTGTTTGTAAATACAAAATGTTAATGATTTGCAGATGCAACTGCAAATATTACTGCAAAGTAACTCATTCACATTCATCAGCATTTTCTGTCCATTTTTGACCATAGAATTTGGCCTTATAACGTCTGCAATCAAAGTTTCTCCACGTTTATGCAAAAACTCATAGTTGTCACTTTTTATCTCCTTTTTTACTGTATATCCCAAATTATTCCCCAAAAATAATCAAGATGGAATTAGAAGTAGGGACATTTACGAAATTTAATTCATATTATTTTAAAAATCTTACTTACCTAAGCGACAGTGGGTTTGGAGAAGCGAGTGTAAATTTCAAAGGTCTAAGTCTTGCTCGCCTAGTTTCTGCAGCTATGCTAGGTGGCGTCTGTGTGGCAACATCACGACCTCGTCTTGAACCAGAACCAGAGCCACCACATCCATTCATGTAGCTTAATTGAGGATGTGACACGCTCATACCAACTTTGTTGCGTTGCGTTCTATGTAAAGATATTATGTCACAAAATAAACTCGGCATCATTCAGAAACAAAAAAAATGACCAGAAATTAGGATTCATGAGTATTACTTAAGGTACCTAAGAATATTTGTATATAAGCTACTTGTGATCATTTTAAACAACAATACATTCAACAACTTAAAGAACCAAGACGCTCTGCAACATTGACAGGAGCATCGAGACGTGACTATTCAACACCCGCTGTTGCCTATTATCCGATATTTCAGGAAACCCTTGTTGACTTTTACAAACCCACCACTGCCAGATAAAATAGATTACCTACTGGTATTAGCTCTCTCTCCAGCCCATTTACGTTCCGTTGTTGGGCACGGGCCTCCTCCACTTTGGGAGGGATTATGGTCAACTGGGCCGCGCTGACCAGGCGTGTTGGCACAGGGTTTATTTTCTAGTTTTCCGTCTCTCTCTGGTAATACAGTACCTAATTAATTCATCACCATATTGACAACAAGTATTTGCAGGCGTAGTTGTTTGCATTTGTATTAAGTAATCGTAATAAAACGAATCTGTTTCACTGTTATGTTTGTAAAACCAAAAAGTCAATTATAACTTTTGTCGGACCTGAGATTCAAATGAAGCTGTGTAGTGATGCTAACAAGGCATAATCAAGTTTTTGGATGACTTCCCATATTGAGGTAAAAAGTGGGTTTACATTTTGTAAATACGGTGTTATTACTTTACTTGTTTCTTCCTAAACTAAATATTCAAGGAAATTTTACACAACGTTCTCTGTTTCCAAGGTAAGCTTACTTGCTTTTGTTTTCAGAACTGGAATTACGGATATACCTAGATCTATGTAATGGAATATTTAATTTTTAACGTGATTTTCTTTTTGTTAAAACGCTGAATAATTACGGAATTTTGGTTTAATTCAACCATGTAGTATAAATTTGCCATACTCTTTATTTTCAACAAATATTTTAATGATATGCGTTTGGTATCTATATTGATACTAGCTGACGCGGCAAACGTTGTTTTGCCATACTAAAAAAAAAGGTTTGAAAAATAGATGTTGTCCGATTCTCAGACCTACTGAATACGCATGTAAAATTTCTTAAAAATCGGTCAAGCCGTTTCAGAGGAGTACGGTAACTAACACTGTGACACGTGAATTTTATATATAAGAAGATATTAAAGCTGAAGAGTTTATTTGTTTGTTTGAACGCGCTAATCTAACTATTGGTGCTAATTCAAAAAATTTTTAGCGTTGGATAGTCCATTTATCTGGGAAGGCTATAGGCTAGATATATTTAAAAACAATTAACATCTCAGTTACAATTAGGTAATTATTAAAAATATTTTTGCTGCAATAACTTTAATAATTAATTAACTCTTTTAAATTCAAGAATATTTAACAAAATATTTATTTAATAAACTCTAATACACATAATACATTAATTAAAAATTACTTTAAAAAAAATATTTTTTATAATTATTTCAAAATTATATAACATCATGCTGCTACCAATTGGCGCAAAGTATTAGTGAAAAGTGTTGCAAAAACGGGGAAAATTTTATAAAATCTACGTCTACAAATTCTCAGGCAACATCTATCAGTTTTTTTTTTATTTTTTTATCTCTCTCTGCCCTACCGGGCCATGGTGGTGCCTTAAGCCTTACCACGACCCGGCAAGGGTGAACATCTATCAGTTGATAAACTAAAACCTAAATTTAGGTAATGAAATAAACATACCTATGTAACTAAAAATACTCCTGTAAAAGATATATTTTTCCAAAATTACCTGGGGGTATTTGTTATCCTCCAAGTTAACTGTCTTGTCACTGTCCTATTTGGAGACAAATCTGGAGAGCTTCTTACACCAGTCCTTCTTATCCCTTGAGTAAGACCATTATCAAATCCTCCGCATTGCCTATGATAGAAAATAGCATATTACAAAAAAAAATACGTTTATTTGCCTGCAAAGATGGTGACTGCAAAGTCTCCGAAACGTCAGGCCAAAATTTAAAACAAATATACGCGTCTAAATCCGTAAAAAGTAGTTTTATTTAAACAGATGAGTCGCGCAAGTGTTAGGAAATATTACGGCCAAGTTATTTGAAAAACTGTTTATTAATTTTAATAATAATACAAATATTTTATGTGTGAATTTAACTACATACCAGATGTCAAACTATCAAAACAATATATACCAAAAAGCAATAAAACAGTAAAATTTTCAATAAACCAAGTTTATTGGTATCATATAAATCAAACAACCAAATATAGTCCTATAACAAGCTGGGGCCAATGTTGGTCAAATAATTACATTATGCTTTTAGTGTCGATTATATTACTAACTGCCGCACTCAGAGACATTTAATGGTTACTTAAGGAAAGTTAAGGAGCTCTTTAGTATTGATTTAAAAAAGTAAAAGTTAAGTTAAACCTTTTTTAAATCAATACTAAAGAGCTCCTTAAGTAACCATTAAATGTTAATGGTTACTTAGGGAACTCTTTAGTATTGATTTAAAAAAGGTTTAACTTAACTTTTACTTTTTTAAATCAATACTAAAGAGCTCCTTAACTTTCCTTAAGTAACCATTAAATGTCTCTGAGTGCGGCAGTTACTCTGTTTTATGTACCAATATTTATGACCAATATTGGAAGTGTTTACGACTGCATTTGTTATGATCTTGTTTACAATAATTTCATGTAAGCACTTTATATTGTATTAGGTTTGTTACGAGCAATATCGATTGTCACACGGCTGTTAATATTTGTGTCTTGAAATTAATGAAATAGATATTAGGCTCGTTAATTTTTATGTGAGATTTATATATTGATTATTTAAGAAATCGAGAAGTCATAAAATACGTTCTGAAGTGTGTTGTCTGGAAAAAGGGATTGAACACCAATCCCAAAATGTCAAACCGAAATGTCGAAAATATCCTACATAATTTTTTCTCAAACAATCAAACTTAAAACATCTACCAAAAATCCATAGGCGACTGACATTGTTTTTGAATGACCGATGCAATTTGTTTATTCTACAGGTAATCACTTAAAGACATCAAGACTAAGACGGGACTTTAGTACTGACAAATTCACAATTTAGCTTTTTGTTTCAAGTATTACAATCTCGACGGCTGCGCTAAAAGGGACAAAATAAATTTGTGTGACCAGATTTTTCTTTCAAAAAAGACGTTACGTACTCCGTTGCTTTCCTTGTGAAAAATAATCCGATTTGAAAAGAAATAACGCATGCTATAGAGGATATATCTATTATTATCTAAATTGTCTTGGGAGAATCTTTCCGAATTTGTTTGATAGACGCTGCAAATTAATCATAAGGCAACCGTAAAAAGGGTTTTAAAAGAAGAAGCTAAGGATGATGTCCATATTTTTGTATTGTGCAATGCTTGCTGTCGTACTCCCTTAATATTAAAAACAATTTATTCAAATCTGTTTAAAGAAAATATATTAAGTAGAATGATTTTGTAGCTTAAGTGTGGCTTAAGCATCATATAATAAATATTGATAAGTTTTATAATAACAGATAGGTATCATAGATACCTGTTACTAACAGCAAATGGAAATTAAGTACTTATTCTCGTAACACCTTTCAGCGATCTTTACTAAAGCCCGGTTTCCACTGCGAAAGGGTAATGTGCGGAAAATGGTTAGGCGGAACGGACTCCTTTTTAATTAAATAGGTTTGAGTTTCCACCAACGAAGAGTTGGTGCTCCCTAGAACTGAGCGAGCTCATTTCTACTCTTTCTACACGCTCGGCTCTTTCCGTCCGACTATTTGTTGGTGGAAATACAAGTATGCAGTTTGCGTTTGCGAGTTTAACGAAGTCATTAATGGGTCCGTTCCGCTCGCGGTGGAAACCGGGCTTAAGCATTAAGAGGGCACGATACCAAATTATGCTCCATACAAAAATATGGGTATCGTACTTTCCTTTTTTCCCGCGAAAGTTCAACCGATTTTAATTGTTTCTACGCTATATTATAGATGAAGAGTATATCTATGCTTCTATCACTTTCTTTTTTTCAATACATAATAACTAAAAGAAATATGACCATCCGAAAATCCCGTTTTTTTCGGTTTTCTTTAGGTAAAGTTGCAGCGTCTATCACACATATTTGGTAACGTTTTACCAAAAAAGAAAGTGATACAAGCATAGATATACTCTTCATCTATAATGAAGCGTAGAAACAATTAAAATCGGTTTAACTTTCGCGGGAAAAAAGGAAAGTACGATACCCATATTTTTGTATGGAGCATGATTTGGTATCGTGCCCTCTTAATGCTTAGTAAAGATCGCTGAAAGGTGTTACGAGAATAAGTACTTAATTTCCATTTGCTGTTTACATTTCGCGAAGAATAAGGGGACTACGAAACGTCTTTTATTCAAAGAATTTGTAGGTAAAATCTGTTTCAGCTATATTTGTCCCTTTCAGCACTGTGCTTGGGAATAGGGATAGCAATGCCAAAGGTAAATACCTAAATTAGGAGTACAGTACCCTCTTAATATTTCTGTTATCGGCAAACATTATGAAGTTTAATTAAGTAGGTATCTTGTGAGTACTTGTGTTGGGTTAATTAATTATTAATAACAGTAATAAAATGCGTAAGCATAAATTATTTTACCTAGATAACTCTTTAATTAATTTTCAAACATTTGACCTCGCTATATATCTACTATATAAAAATAAGTCGAGTTTTCCTTCCTGACGCTATAACTCCAAAACGCACGAACCGATTTCCACGGTTTTGCATTCGTTGGAAAGGTCTCGGGCTCCGTGAGGTTTATAGTTAATTTTTTTTTTAATTTAATTTTTTTTACTTTTTTTTGGTATGGCAAAACAACGTTTGCCGGGCCAGCTAGTAGACTATAGATATGGTTTATTGATGGTAAAATCTTTGTTCAAGTAAATAAATCTTTTATGATAATGTGTTTTTGATATACAAAAAGCTAAAACAGAAAAGTGATGAAAGCTATCGAATTGATTTAAAAAGTCACTTTTAACCTGTGCTTTTAACATGAAAAATTTTTCACGAATATATCTAATATTTTCTCAGTAGTTTATTAAAGAAAAGAGAAAAGTTTTAAATACCATCACTAATATTGTATACAAACTTATTGGCAAAACCTAAGCTCATTCGATATCGATCTTACCCAGTGACTTGGAATATTAAATAGGCCGACTCACTCCCGTCAGATTTAAGCTCGTACGATAAAAAACCTTTGAACACTTAATCTCATGAGAACGAGAACAATTTTAATCTGTTAAATTTTAATCGTGTATCACAAATCTAGCGTTAGATAAATGTTTCAGTAGCGTAATTACAGCCGTATTACAAATCTAAATAATCAAATTAGCATTAAAATGGTATTGGCATTCCTATTGAAGGTTTCAACAATAATGACTGATGGACTGGCGTAGTCGGGTTTTAGTTTCCATGAAGGTTTTCAATTTTGCGTTTCATTTTTTAGTTAGAACTAGCTGTGCCCCGCGGTGTTACCCGCGGTAAAAAGGATATTAATAAGTTCATTTTCTATTCCATTGTCCATTGGAAAGTTTCATGAAAATTCATCCAGTAGTCTTTACATGAAAGTACAATAAACATCCTCACATATCCAAACATTGGAGTACGGATAGAAGACCGAGGAAACGTTCGCGTTGCTCAGCCAACAGTTTCAAGTATTTTATTTTATTGCGCGTAATTTTTTTTCGTCATATCTTCTAAGATATTCATTTAAATTGCATACTGTAAAGAGCAGTTATCTAATATATAAAATTCACGTGTCACAGTGTTAGTTACCGTACTCCTCCGAAACGGCTTGACCGATTCTTCTCAAATTTTACATACATATTCAGTAGGTCTGAGAATCGGCCAACATCTATTTTTCAAACTTTTTTTTTTAGTATGGCAAAACAACGTTTGTCGGGTCAGCTAGTAATCTATATTAATTGCGTAAGCTAACTAAGCTATTTTATTTAATGAAAAATATTACCATATACACATAAATAGCTTTTGAAAACACCCTATTGAATTAGATAATGTTTAGACATTATTAAGGGTACAGCGGGTTTCACTTAAAAGATAGACATATGCCCTCGCGGACTTTTTTGAAGAACTATAGGTAACAAACAATTCCTCCATACATTAGTTTGTTGTACCTCACATAGATAAGGCAGCGTTTTAATTTATAACTCGCGCGCGTCTGAGTTTCTCGGCAAATTTAATCATATCTCAATCAATATACAGCAAACCCCAACAAATTACGCAAAAAAGCCATCCTGTTGAACCATTCTATCTATTAAAAAAACCGCATCAAGATCTGTTGCGTATTTTTGAAGACATAAGCTCACATAGGGACATACATACAAAAATTACGACTTTGTTTTATAAGAAATATAAGGAGTAAGGATGACTAACTAAAATGTGCTAATTTTGACGGAAATATTGTCGAATCTCAATTTTTTACGTATTTCGCATCCAAAATATAATCGAGTACATTATGTAGGTATTGTGTTCTAAGCATGGCGTTATAATTATGATATGGACTGCCTTTCAAATAAATTCCCGCAACTCGACCCCCCCCCCCTTATTTCCCTTCTGTATATTATAGCTTGAGTTGGGAAATGACTTCACTCCACTTGATGTTAAGCGAAAGTGTAATCTAGACGTGAGGACGGCTCAATTAATATGCATCTATTTTCCACCGAATAGTTACACTATTACAACGCTATTTAGACTTTCTATTTTAGATTACATTTGATAGACCATGTAGGCATGGTCTATCAAATTTCCATAAAATTTTATCTAGTTACCTTCTATGTGTCCCACCAGGAGCTGGTGTCGCTGCCAATCTTGCTTGTCTCTTCAACAACTGCACTGTTAATGCAAAAGAAACCACCATTGTTAGCATTGGAATGTAGAATGCTACTAAAGAGCCGAAGATCCAGAACAATCGATTGTTGATCACACATAGTTCTGGTGTTGGCATTATGTTTGTGCGATTTATTAATCCTGAGAAAGAAAATATTGCGTTAGATGTTAGTATATAAATTAGTTGTTATCCGCAACATCGTACACGTAAAATTTAGGGACCAAATCCTAACTTATTACGCAAAAACCGTACTCTGAAACCACTCTATCTATTAAAAAAACAGCATCAAAATCCGTTGCGTAGTTTTAAACATTTAAGCTCACATAAGGACATAAATAACTACTTTGTTTTATAATAAGTAAAGATGATATTGGCGTTCCTAGTGAAGGCCTCAACAATAATGAATAAGCACTGGCATAGTCAGGATTTAGTTCCTAGGAAGGTTTTCAATTCTACTTTTCATTAATGGTTAGTCATCATTAGCCAAAAAGTACTGATTTTGACGAGAATAATACTGTACAATTTAATTTTTTTGGTATAATTTTAAGCATTTTGATTCAATTCCCAAGTATGAAATTCTCATTTTTATAAGTGCTTATACCTACTTACCTAAAACAGTAATGGAACTGGATACAAACATACTGAGTAGCCAGACAAGAGCTATCTTAATAACAACGACCCTCTTGGTAGAATGGTGACGACTCTTCAACGGATTGCGGATTCCTAAGTACCTGTCAACAGAAAAGAAATCTGAAATTAAAAATGTAATAAGTCGCTATAATTGTTGTGGTGACGGATTTAGAATATAAGTGTCCTTTTTACTTTTTTCTAAAGTGCTGTAAGAGCCAGCTAATGGCCAATATAGCAGTTAACGTTTAATGTGAGAGATGGAAACTCGAAACTAAGCCCTGTGCCAACACGCCTGGTCAGCGCGGCACAGTAAACCATAGTTCCTCCCAAAGTGGAAGAGGTCCGTGGCCGTGTTGAGCGGAGAGTGAAAGTCGCTATGTGCATTCTATAGAGATAGAAGGTTAGTGCATAATTGAAACCCAAATCAATAGTTTTTAGAAATTTATTTGTGTGTTGGTACATTTGTACGTGCATAACGCAAAACAAACTGCATATTTGAATATTTCAAATGCAGATTTATGTTGACGAAGATGAAGACCACCGAAAAGATAGATGCTGTGTGAGAGACGATATTAAAGACAAAGGAGTTGATGAGAGTATGACGGCTGATAGGAGAGGCTGGAAAGAAAAAGGGTGCTGGGCCGACCCCGAGTTGCTTGCGATAAGGGAAGGAAAAAGAAGAAGAAGATTAATGCCTGTCTGTATATTAAATAAATATTTTTATATATTTTTATAGCTATAGTTTTATAGGTGGATACATTTTTGTAATGACATGACTTTCTAAGAGCTTACTCAATAACCTATGCATCATAATGTAACAAAAAACAGAAATAAGTTTATATAATAAATTCAACTAGCGGATTACATAATTCTAAGTTCTCAATATTTCGTACACGTATCGTTAGATAAGTTGAGTGTGCAACCAACCGCATAGTTGCCGCAGTAAGTAGGTAAATATTTTTCACTGACATATTTAACTAGTTACCTAGTTTCTGATGTTAATGTTTTGGTTCCAGCAAAAGGTTTTCAACTAGTCAGTATCTTTTCTTTACATTTTTCCTCCGATTTCTCGAAAATCCCCGGTCTGACAGTAGTAGGTAAATCCTAAAGTCGTAACTCGTAAAATTAAGAAAATGATGACAAAAGCCTGGAGAAAATGAGGGAATTCTTGTTTGCACACTTAAAAATAATTGCCTTGAAAGCCAATGACTTCGTACCCCTGGAACTTGGGACCGCTACACTATATACCAAATTTTATTACAATTGGTTCAGTAGTTTAGGCCTGAACTAGCCACAAACAGAGCTTTTATAACAATAGGTAGTAAGGATTAAAGCTTTCGTGTAGAACGCAGTTGATAGCAACAGCTTAATTCTACATTATGTTGAACACAAATTCTAATCCCGGGATAATATAAAGTCCTCTTAATCTCTCTGATATCAGTCTGGTATTTATAAACGTAGTATAGTATAATACACAATAAGAATATGGTATTTTCCATCAATTTCAATATAACTAGGTAGGAGAACTCTCACTATTCTAAAACTTTATTTCAAATACAATAAAATATTTTAAATCAACCTCATGCAACAAAGAAAAATTGGTCAAGTGCGAGTGGGACTCGCGCACGAAGGGTTCCGTACCATTATCTATGCAACATAAGGCAACGTTATTAGTATCGAGCAAGAAACGGTAAAAAAAATCAGTTTTTTGTATGGGAGCCCCCCTTAAATATTTATTTAATTTTATTTTTAGTATTTGTTGTTATAGCGGCAATAGAAATACATCATCTGTGAAAATTTCAACTCTCTAGCTATAGTATAGATACAGCCTGGTGACAGACGGACAGACGGACGGACGGACGGACGGACGGACGGACAGCGAAGTCTCAGTAATAGGGTTTCCGTTTTTACCCTTTGGGTACGGAACCCTAAAAACCAGAAAAAGCTGTACCCAACGTTTAACTGCGTTTCTATCTATCTATTAATTTATGTATCCATGTGACGGAATTTACAATCATAATTTTCATCCCTTCCAAATGCCATGTCGGTTCATAGTAGCTCGGTTAGAAGTGTATAAGCACAAGTTTTTAGCATTTTTATAGAACTTATGACAAAGCAAGTATGTATTTAAAAAGCATATCCGGAATGTTTCAGAAGGAATAAATACAAAGTCTTAGAACATTAATAATCACCTTCTTTTGAGGATTGAAATCGATTTTATAATCCTATTATGATTTTACCCATAAACTACTACTCTTAATACTTTTTATAGAAAAATTTTAACATACAGATGTAGGAGAATATGTTGCCAACATTTTTCACGCAATCTTTGCATGCAAACATTAATGATATATCCCAGGGGAGTCCAACTGAATTTAATGATGTAGTAGCCACAAAATATTATTTATGAACATCATATGTGATTTACGACGATACTAGATAACATTATTTACTCAAGATTTTTGTTATTATAATGTAGGTATACTTCTATATAAATTATAGTCAGTCTATGCCATAATAGTAAAATATAGGTTATATAGGTTTGTATAAAGTTATCTATACTATATATTTTCTAACACTTGCGCGACTCATCTGTTTAAATAAAACTACTTTTTACGGATTTAGTAAAGAAGAAGAAGAAGTAAGCAAAGTCTCCGAAACGTCGGGCCAAAATTTAAAACAAATATACGCGTCTAAATCCGTAAAAAGTAGTTTTATCTATACTAGTATTAAAAAGCTGAAGAGTTTGTTTGTTTGTTTGAACGCGCTAATCTCAGGAACTTCTGGACCGATTTGAAAAATTCTTTCAGTGTTGGATAGTCCATTTAGCGAGGAAGGCTATATAACATCACGCTGCGACTAATAGGAGAGAAGTATTAGTGAAAACTGTTGCCTAAACGGTGAAAAATGTTCTAAATTCCACGCGTACGAAGTCGCAGAAAACAGTTAGTATTATGATAACTAGCCAAATATATTTATCACTATGAAAATATCCGAAACAGTTAATCTAAAGATAATAATGTAAGTCATAATTTCTTCCCGACCATCTGTTATGTGAGTCATATTTATTTGAAAAACATTTCCTGCTGAAATACAAAGCAGCTTATGTTTTTGACACAATATGATAATCAAATATTACTGAAAATAAAAGTTGTTAATTTTTCGTTGATTGAGTTAGTGAAATGATCTCTAAAAAGCTCCCGAAACGTCACATTTTAAATTCAATCAAATGAATATGTAGATAAAGTATAATAAAGTATAATAAAGTCTCTAATTTCTTTACTATTTGCCTAATCGGAGATACATGATCAAATATTTGCGTTTGTAAATGAACGTAACAATGAATGATGATGGCTGAAAAAGAAGAGACAGATAAACGAAAAAGATGAATGTCAGTCCATCCATGTGTGAGATGATATTAGAAAGATCATATGAGAACAAAAAGTTAATTATAGTGTCACAGCTGACGATAAGAGCTCGAAAGAACAAATGTGAAGCGCTGTCCCAAATAATTTGATGTGCAGGAAGATAGAGAAAAATGTTTGCAAATAGATGCAACTAAATACCTTGTGCTAAATTATTTGTCTCATTTTTCGGGTCATCTAATGGCCATTTTCAATATTTTATCCACCCCCAAATCTTGCTGTCAAAGTCAGGCTAACCTATAATTTTGTTCTTACTTGGATTTCAATACGCTACTGATGACAGCATTCTCTATTGAAAATTTTACAGGAGATAAAAATATCTGATCTCTATAATATATTGAAGGGCCTCGTGGTGGAGTGGTTCATGTAACGGATTGCCGTTCACTAGGTCGCGGGTTCGATTCCCGCTTGGGACATTCATTTGTGAGATATTCATAAATATCATACAAATGTTTGTACTACGTCTGGGTAATTACTAGGTATTATAAGTATGTATTTACAAAAAGAAAAGTAGTTTATGTAGTATATCCGTATTCTTGTACCCATAACACAAGTGTATAAGCTTAGTTTGGGATCAGAGGACGTTGTGTAATATGTCCATGAATATTTCTTTATTTACCTTACTTTTTTATGGGTAAGGTTAGGCAAATGACTACACTCCACCTGATGTTAAGTGTAGCGTGATCCAAATGTGAGAACAGCTAGTACCGTCAGTGTAAAAGCACTAGCCCCCCTCATCTTGCATCACGCCTCGCTTGAAAGACCCTATGTTATAAGACGAAGGGAATACGTGCGTAGGCAGCGGAAACTTAACTAAACTTACTTTTAAACTGAATTAAAAAGCTATCCGTAATCGTAGATTGGTTATTGAAAATGGCCGAAAGAGGTTTTCCAACCGAATGGACGATACAGAACTGTGTAACATACGTACCTGCCAATACTAATGAAACACATGTGCATGATGCTAGCCGAACATGCCAATACATCACAGGTGACGTATACGTTGCACCACACCACACCCAACGGCCAATAACCTGGACGAAATAATACAGGAATGAAAAAAAATACATAATATCCAACATAAATTTAATATATTACGTTGAATACACAAACAACCACCGTGGTGTCTATTCTAGATTCTATCCATTATACGGTTGCCTGGAAGAAATCACATTAGTGATAAGGCCGCCCTTTGTACAATAGCTTTTAAGACTGTTTTTTTTTGTTTTTAAATTCTGTGTAAAATTGATGTTTGTATAAATAAAGAGTTATCTATCTATCTAATATACGTTTTTTATATTTCCAAATATTTTTGAAGCCCCAACTCCACGCGAGGCGCATAAAACGTGATGCGAGTTTACTCGCTTCTACTATCTGCTGCTACTAACAACTTTTTCGAAAAAGGAATGTGATTATTTTAGATTTCTTTTTATTATTTGTAATGATACCAACCCTACAAGCACCCCCTCGCCGGGTCATGGTAAAGTTCAAGGCACCATCATGGCCCGGCAGGGTAGAGAAGAGAGGAAAAAAAAACCCTACATGCACAACTCAACTTACTTAAAAGTTAGTATGAGCTAGTTATGCTTATGTATCTAAATTTAAATAAATGCCGTATTAATAAAGCTTCAAAACATCGATATAGAATACTTATTACGGTAACGCATAAGTGTAACAAATTTTCTCAACTGAAAAGATGCAATAATTTAAAGGAATTTTAATATTCTTTCTTACATAGAACCTTTATATAAAATGGCAGTCATTTAGTCTGCATTTGTTACATTGGTAGTAACAGCTATGAGTAAGAACGTGCGCATTCATTTTTTCAACTTATTCTCACAAAGACTTTGTGAAAATAGGTACAATTTGTTCCAACATATTCATGAGTATAAAAAACGGACCCTTTTTGTACGAAAGGGGAGAGAGTACAAAATTATAGACATCGTTGAGGTTCATTTAATATATACTTACCAAGGAATTTCTTTAGGAGAGAGCGTAATAGAAAATGTTTTCGTTGTGGTCTGCAATTTTTCTTGCGTTATTTTAAAATGAAATCCAGTACTATCACATACATTTAGTACTATCCATCCATCAGCCTTTCTTCGGCCACCGCATCTGTTCGTGTTCGGGCAGCGCACTGTGCCGCGTGCATCCAATAGTATGGTTATAATGAATTTGGTAATTGCTGACGCATAATTTTTTTTTTTTACATTTAAAGTCTTAATAAGTTCTATAATACAGTTCAAAACTAGCCTCAAAGCTTCTTCTCTCCAGCACATCAACATCCCATTGCAGCACTCTTGGCCACTTGTCTCTTTGGCAGGGGTTATGGTCTACTACGCCGCGCTGACCAGGCGTGGTGGCACAGGGTTTATTTTCGAGCTTTTTGTCTCTCACAGAAGATGTTATCTGTGTTATCCCTTAGCTGCCTTTTAAGGCATTCGGGGAAGGAAAAGGTTTGATGACACTAAACTTGTGCTCTTAATTCGTCACCACATGGACAGAAGCACTGAAAGCATGTCAAAGTCTTTTTGGCGGGCTTCGTGGTCTAGTGGTTCATATAACGGACTGCCGTTCATGACATCGCTGGTTCGATTCCCGCCTCGGACATTCATTTAAGTGATGTTTATAAATGTCATACAAATGTTTGTTCTGCGTCTGGGTGTTTATTATGTATAATAAGTATGTATTTACAAAAGAAAAGTAGTTTATGTATTCTATCCGTATTCTGGTACCCATAACACAAGCATAATAAGCTTAGCTTGGGACCAGAGGACGTTGTGTGAAATGTCCATAAATATATTATATTTTTTTTAGGTGTTTGCTAATGAAAACTTTAGCTTTACTACAGTATTTAGAAATAAACTCACCTAAAAAACCAGGTATCGCTCCCATTGGCATCACAAACAGACTGACCAGTAGATCGGCAATCGCCAACGATAGAAGAAAGTAGTTTGTTACATTCTGCAGTCTCTTGTCTAAGCATACAGCTAAACACACAAGTATATTACCAACTCCACCAGCTAATATAAATACTATTACAAATAGAAAACTCCAATCATATGTTGCTTTATCATTCAAAAACGAATCAGTCAAATTTCTAAAATCGTAATTACATTGAAAAGTTTCTATTACATCTAAATTTGCGCTGTTATTATTAATATCAATGTATAACGTCCGATTGTCTTTCTCACTAAAGCATAATAAATTGTTTAAATCACAGAAATCAATACTTGGAAGTTTGAGCCATAAATTTTTGAGAGCACTTTCAAAAATAATTGTGACTAAACTCAGCCTGAGAGTAGGGTTACATAGAGTATCGTTGCCACTTGCTTTGGTGATGTTGCATAAAAAGCAAGTATATGATGTCTCATTCTGAATATCTATATTTAATTCACACGTATAGTTAAGGCTTTGTCCTTGACTACCGCAATCAAGTCCTGTAAAACTTTCGCCGCACCCTTTTCCACGAATTAGTTGACATTGGAATTCTTGTAACGCTGCATCGACTAAAGTGAAGTTAGTCATATCTATGACCATACTAGGTCACCTTTATAGGCATGTTGCCGCCACTTTCCATTACAGAGTGATCTGAAACAAAACGTAAGAATTAATAGGGCTTGTTATTCATGGTTTGTTAATGTTAAAACTGGTATCATAGATATTGGCACAGTTAACAAATAAAATTATGGTGGAAAAAATTGACTGCCGCGAGCGGGACTTGAACCTACGACCTCGTAAAGCAATCTTGATAGATGGCGTTGTACGTAAAAATATATAAACTCAGTCGAGTGACAAATGTGGTGGTTAAATTGAATGTTGCTAGCACGACCGCAATAAGCTCAGTTGGAAAGAGCTTCGGAACGGTATTCCGAGGTCGTGGGTTCAAGTTCCGCTTACGGCAGTCAATTCTTTCCATCATAATTTGATTTGTTAAGTAAGGCATAGCAAGTCAATTGCAAAATCAATAAATTACTTCCTTGGCACAGTTATTTAAATGACAGTGATTTTTTTTTTTAATATTATACATCTGAACACTTCAACGGTCCGTATGGTGACAGATTAATAATACAAGTGTCAACACCCAATTTCTTCTCCAGGCTGCTGAAAAAGCCAGCTTAGAGATGTACACAGATAACATCTTCTGTGAGAGACGAAAAAATCGAAAACAAACCTTTTGCCAACACGCCTGGTTAGCGTGGCATTTTAGACCATAACCCCACCCAAATTAGAGGAGACCTATGCCCAACAGCAGGACGATAATGGGTTGGCCAGAGAAAGAGAGAACATTTTGATAATTTTTCCACAGAATTTTAAAATATGTAATTAATTATTTACTATCACACTACTGTAATGCATAGGTCTAAGGTTAAACTTGCGGTACCAGTAATTTATTTTCTCAAAAAATTATCAACAGTAATCTCCAATCTCGTTTTACCACAAAAGAAAGTGATAGAAGTATAGATATCTATAATATAACGGAAAAACTATTAAAATCGACTTAACTTTCGCGAAAAAAATACGGAAGTACGAAACGTCTTTTTTCATAGAATTTGTAGGTAAAATCCGCTTCATCTATATTTGTCCCTTTCAGCGCGGCGCTCGGAAATAGGGATAGCAATACCTAAGGCAAATACCTAAATGAGGAGTACAGTACCCTCTTAAATATTAATAAAAACTATCTTTATATCCGTAACAACTCATAGTTTAGATATTTGATATTTATCTTTTACGTATATTGAAACAAAAAGAGTAGCGAAAGTTTTGGATGACTCTATAAGAATCCCAAGACACTTATTTCTCTTACAAAGTATTATCTAAAGTGTTATTGTTAATAATAGTATCTCTTTGTCAAAGTTTCTTTGTACGCTTTATTATTTAGTATTTCGTCCAAACTGTACCAAAGTTTGTGTTTATCAAGTAAATCTATTTATAGGGCGTTTGTTAAATATTTTATGTTTTCTTACGGACTATTTTGATAGCTTAGCTTAGCTTGATCTTTTTCTTCTGAGTTTAATCTCTGCCGTTTCCCAAAGGCCTTCTTCACCCAATCTGATCTATTTATTCCAGATTGTTGAACCAGGTTTGTTCCAGAGTAGAGTTTACTTTCGAATTTTCCTTCTTTGTCAGAACCGGTTTCCTGCTATTGTCCATTGGCTGGCTTTTATAGCTTCTTTGGAAGAAATGAAGTGATTACATTTGTATTCGTATTCCATCACCAAATCAACACATTTCCAAAATGGACGTATATTTTAGCTATTCTTCGTTTACTAAGCTTTACTTTGACTTGTTTTTACATCGACATTCGAAGAATAATATTTAATTTAACATTAATTGTGTGCGAACAATTATCTAGGTTATAGTTTCATTACTGAAACTAATTAAAAGTAAATATTGTTCATTGTCATTTTAATTAAAACGGCTACAATTACGATGTAAGGTTTATGACTTCTATATTGTTGTTTCAATAAACAAAAGATATTTAATGCGAAATAAACTTTGTACATAAATTGAATAACATTTAGGTTTAAAAAGTTTCCTAACATCTATAATCCTTATCCTTAATCCTTAATCCTTGATCCTTGATCCTTGATCCTTGATCCTTGATCCTTGATCCTTGATCCTTGATCCTTGATCCTTGATCCTTGATCCTTGATCCTTGATCCTTGATCCTTGATCCTTGATCCTTGATCCTTGATCCTTGATCCTTGATCCTTGATCCTTGATCCTTGATCCTTGATCCTTGATCCTTGATCCTTGATCCTTGATCCTTGATCCTTGATCCTTGATCCTTGATCCTTAATCCTTAATCCTTAACCCTTATCCCTTATCCTTAATCCTTAATAATTTATAAATGCAAAAACGAGTTGATGACACTGTAAAAATTTTGACGAGCATAAGTGTTAATGTGTCGACCGAAACTATAGCGCGATTTAATATACGGTACAACGCCATCTAGCGAATGTCATAGTAAACTTCTGTTTGTTAAGGTTTCATTTCTAAATTTCACGCGTACGAAGTCGCGGGCAACAGCTAGTAATGTTATAAAACTTTAGAGTTTGTTTGTTTATATGTTTGTTTGAACGCGCTAATCTCTAGAACTACCGGTTCAATTTGAAAAATTCTGTTTGTGTTGGATAATTTATTTATCAAGGAAGGCTATATAACATCACGCTGCGACCAAGAGGTGTGAGGCATTAATGAAAAATGTTGAAATTTGGCGGAAATATTCTAAATTCCACGCATATGAAGTCGCGGGCAACAGCTAGTATATAACGATATACTTACCTATAAAAAAAAACTTTCTCATCTACACTAATAATATAATGAGGAGAGTTTTGATTGTTTGTTTGTTTGTTTGTTAGAAACAAATAGACTCCGAAAGTACTGGACTGATTAAAAAAATACATTATTATAATGATTAGGAAGCTACACAATCAAGGATGAACATAGGTTATATATTTTTTATTTGTCAAAAAGTTGCGATGCCAGTAGTGTCTACAAATGTATGTAGTACTTGTGATAACTTCTTCTAAAAACAAGAACTAAGAAACAAACTACGGTAAAACACATATTCGGAAGTTATTGCACTATATCAGAATTGCACTGAAATTTGCAATGCGAGGTTATCTTGAAGTTATTCAAACTCGTATGTTACTACTTTCAATCTTTCATGAAAAGTTTCGTTTGAGCAATCATCTTGTACTTGTTGTAAGATGATAGCTTTTCTTTAGAGTTGTGTAGTCCTTGCAGGGATTTTACAAAACAAAAAAAGTAAAAAAAAATCATCTATTTCGCTACAATGTCAAAAATATCTGCTTTTTGTTTATTTGCCTAACGTGCGGGTTACGTATGCCCGTTCCCATTATAATGCAACAGCCAGGTGTTCATCGATGTGGCAAATACAAAAATGCTAATGGCAATACCAAGAAGACACCACAGCCGGTCGTTAAGGACGCCCGCTCTTCGTCTAGCTTCACTATTGGTCGATCGCCGATTAATTAGGTCAATAAGTTAGTTAGTTAGAATTTTTTTTTTAATGTAATTTAAGTATTAAAAATGTAGAGTTAGTTCTGGATATTCCATAATTCATAAATAATACTTTTAGTTGTAAAAATAACAGATAGATATAACCGGACACGTGCTGAACCCGTAAAACATCTTTTATATCTCATGTTGTAATAACGGAACGGAGTTAGATAATAAAATATTATATATGTTTGTAAATATGCCAGCTGTGAACGTAATTTTATATGTATATCAGTTTCTATATAAAACTATGGGATGACTTTAACGGTTTTAATGTCCAGCGGTATAGGTAATCTCGATTTGAAACTTATTAAGAGGGTAATGTACTCCTCATTTAGGTATTGCTATCCCTATTTCCGAGCGCCGCGCTGAAAGGGACAAATATAGATGAAGCGGATTTTACCTACAAATTCTATGAAAAAAAGACGTTTCGTACTTCTGTTTTTTTTTCGCGAAGGTTAAACCGATTTTAATAGTTTTTGCGTTATATTATAGATAAAGAGTATGTCTATGCTTCTATCACTTTCTTTTGTGGTAAAACTTTACCAAATTTGTGTGATAGACGCTGCAAATTTATCTAAAGAAAACCGAAAAAAGTAGGTTTTTCCGATCGTCATATTTCTTTTAATTATAATGTTTTGAAAAAAAGAAAGTGATAGAAACATAGATATACTCTTTATCTATAATATAACGCAAAAACTATTAAAATCGGTCTAACTTTCGCGAAGAAAAAACGGAATTACGATACCCATACTTTTGTATGGAGCATAATTTGGTATCGTACCGCCTTAACACACTTTTAAAGACAGACATACCTATTAATACAAACGTGTATTATACCTACTAGTTTGTATTAATATGTCTATCTGTATTATTTAGGAATGTATTAAAGCCATTTTCAGTAAGCAATCTATGGTTACGGATAAATTGATTTATCCTTGTATAATAGTGAGATATTTCTATCTCCGGTTAAATTTTCAATTGAGAATGCTGTCATGCTAGTAAGGACAAAAGTTTAGATTAGTCTGACTTTACTAGCAAGAATAGTGGATAGATACAGTATTGAAAACGGCAGATGTTCTGTGTAACTGAATCTTTCAAAGAGATTTGCTTATACTTGCAATAGCTGAATAGCCAGATTGGTTTGAAATACATACCTCATAGACCGTGAACAATGCATTACTTTCAAAAGAATCTATTAATTTTGTAAATACTCTCTTTGTCTGTTTCTCTCTCTTGCTCTCCAGAAAAAGTGGAAGTATTTGTAAAAAATAATCTTTTTTTCACGAACACAGGTTTTTTTTTATACTTCTAACGGGTGACGAACAAGCATACGGCCCGCATGATGGTAAGCAGTTACCGTAGCCTATGGACGTTTGCAACACCGGGAGTGTCGCTCTCGCATCGCCGACCCTGTAGGAACCTTTTCACGCCCTTTTTGAAGAGTCCCATGCTGTAATCTTGTGGGAAAACCACGGCAGGAAGTTCATTCCACAATCTGATCATGCGCGGGATGAAGTTTCGCTGAAACCATACAGTACGCAATGGAATCGGTTCTAAAGTGTGAGAATGAACTCGCTGCCGATGGCGAGAGGTGCGATTATAAAAAGAAGCCGTGGGCACCATTTCAAATAATTCCTCAGAACAGATCCCATTATACAGACGATAAAACACGCAAAGGGAGGCCAAGTCTCTCCTCAGACTTAACGGTTTGATATTACTTGTCACATCGGGATCGTCAACAATTCTCGCAGCGCGTCTTTGGATCGAGTCAAATGGCCCAAGCACCAGCTTGGGTCATTTGACTCGATCCAAATAATACGACTGTCTGTATGTTTTTGCGTTGACCACAACGCAAAAACATACAAACAGTCGTATATGCGTGGTACTAAACTAACAGTTAAAATAATCCTCAAACAAAATCTTCCATATACCTTAGGGATATCTCAAATAACGTTCGAAGTTCCAGCTATATCAGATCTCATATTTTAGATTATGTGATAACTTTTTGCAATAAATAAGCCTTCAATTGCGGAATAAATAACAAGTATCGATACCTATTACGGTCACCGGATCATCACTTTGTTATCTTAACTAGGACAATAAAAAGGTAGGACGATGTGATTTGAATAATAATATGAAGAAATTGCTTTCTACATTATACAGTTTGTTCTAACAGTTTAGTTCAGTTTGTTATAACAGTTTGTTCTTAAGAACAAACTGTTATAGACGATATAAATTGTCTTCCTTTTGAACAATTATATACAGCTTAGCTTTGTTTATTAGAAAATGTATAATATAATATTATAAATAGGCCCGTGTAGTGACGGATTAAAAAATACTAGTCTCACCACCCCATATGCTCTTGCTGTAAAAGCCACCTAAGGGATATTGCACGCAGATAACGTCCTCACCCCCCAGCCAACACGCTTGGTCAGCGCGACACAGTAGAGACTATAATCCCTCCCAAAGTGGAGGAGGCCTGTGCCCAACAGTGGGACCAGCGAGAGGGAGATTGTCCCGAGGTGGAATCGAACCCGGGACCTCATGAAAGGCAGTCCGTTACATGAACCACTAGCCCACAAAGCCAGTCAAATCATAGAAAAATGTAGTGTAAAGAACTTGCTTAGTATGTAGATGCTCTTTAGAACAAAACTGCATCATCTCATAGGCTGGAGCATTTAAAATCTACTTTGTAGCTCTAGATATTCCTTCCTCGATAATATGCGGAGTTAAGTGCTCTTATGCCTTTGAAACAGCTTTGCAAATGTATTATACGAACATTAAGCCTTCACATATTTGAAGAATAGCTATGTATGTAGATGGAAGAGGCGTAAAAGTGTATTGTTTGAAGAAGTTTGAATTTGTTCCGCTTTAGATTATAAATGGGTTTCACATTAAGCTTACTGAATCTCTAAGTAAGAGATTAATAAAGTAATTTATTAATTTTGCAATTGACATGCTATGCTTTTTACTTAATAAATCAAATTATGGTGGAAAAAGTGACTGCCGCAAGCGGGACTTGAACCCACGACCTCGGAATACCGTTCCGAAGCTCATCCAACTGAGCTTATTATTATTATATTATATTTTTATTATATACACGACCGCAATAAACTCAGTTGGAAGAGCTTCGGAGCGGTATTCCGAGGTCGTGGGTTCAAGTCCCGCTTGCGGCAGTCACTTTTTCCACCATAATTTGATTTATTAAGTAAAAAGCATAGCATGTCAATTGCAAAATTAATAAATTACTTTATTAATCTCTTACTTAGAGATTCAGTAAGCTTAATGTGAAACCCATTTATAATCTAAAGCGGAACAAATTCAAACTTCTTCAAACAATACACTTTTACGCCTCTTCCATCTACATACATAGCTATTCTTCAAATATGTGAAGGCTTAATGTTCGTATAATACATTTGCAAAGCTGTTTCAAAGGCATAAGAGCACTTAACTCCGCATATTATCGAGGAAGGAATATCTAGAGCTACAAAGTAGATTTTAAATGCTCCAGCCTATGAGATGATGCAGTTTTGTTCTAAAGAGCATCTACATACTAAGCAAGTTCTTTACACTACATTTTTCTATGATTTGACTGGCTTTGTGGGCTAGTGGTTCATGTAACGGACTGCCTTTCATGAGGTCCCGGGTTCGATTCCACCTCGGGACAATCTCCCTCTCGCTGGTCCCACTGTTGGACACAGGCCTCCTCCACTTTGGGAGGGATTATAGTCTCTACTGTGTCGCGCTGACCAAGCGTGTTGGCTGGGGGGTGAGGACGTTATCTGCGTGCAATATCCCTTAGGTGGCTTTTACAGCAAGAGCATATGGGGTGGTGAGACTAGTATTTTTTAATCCGTCACTACACGGGCCTATTTATAATATTATATTATACATTTTCTAATAAACAAAGCTAAGCTGTATATAATTGTTCAAAAGGAAGACAATTTATATCGTCTATAACAGTTTGTTCTTAAGAACAAACTGTTATAACAAACTGAACTAAACTGTTAGAACAAACTGTATAATGTAGAAAGCAATTTCTTCATATTATTATTCAAATCACATCGTCCTACCTTTTTATTGTCCTAGTTAAGATAACAAAGTGATGATCCGGTGACCGTAATAGGTATCGATACTTGTTATTTATTCCGCAATTGAAGGCTTATTTATTGCAAAAAGTTATCACATAATCTAAAATATGAGATCTGATATAGCTGGAACTTCGAACGTTATTTGAGATATCCCTAAGGTATATGGAAGATTTTGTTTGAGGATTATTTTAACTGTTAGTTTAGTACCACGCATATACGACTGTTTGTATGTTTTTGCGTTGTGGTCAACGCAAAAACATACAGACAGTCGTATTATTTGGATCGAGTCAAATGACCCAAGCTGGTGCTTGGGCCATTTGACTCGATCCAAAGACGCGCTGCGAGAATTGTTGACGATCCCGATGTGACAAGTAATATCAAACCGTTAAGTCTGAGGAGAGACTTGGCCTCCCTTTGCGTGTTTTATCGTCTGTATAATGGGATCTGTTCTGAGGAATTATTTGAAATGGTGCCCACGGCTTCTTTTTATAATCGCACCTCTCGCCATCGGCAGCGAGTTCATTCTCACACTTTAGAACCGATTCCATTGCGTACTGTATGGTTTCAGCGAAACTTCATCCCGCGCATGATCAGATTGTGGAATGAACTTCCTGCCGTGGTTTTCCCACAAGATTACAGCATGGGACTCTTCAAAAAGGGCGTGAAAAGGTTCCTACAGGGTCGGCGATGCGAGAGCGACACTCCCGGTGTTGCAAACGTCCATAGGCTACGGTAACTGCTTACCATCATGCGGGCCGTATGCTTGTTCGTCACCCGTTAGAAGTATAAAAAAAAACCTGTGTTCGTGAAAAAAAGATTATTTTTTACAAATACTTCCACTTTTTCTGGAGAGCAAGAGAGAGAAACAGACAAAGAGAGTATTTACAAAATTAATAGATTCTTTTGAAAGTAATGCATTGTTCACGGTCTATGAGGTATGTATTTCAAACCAATCTGGCTATTCAGCTATTGCAAGTATAAGCAAATCTCTTTGAAAGATTCAGTTACACAGAACATCTGCCGTTTTCAATACTGTATCTATCCACTATTCTTGCTAGTAAAGTCAGACTAATCTAAACTTTTGTCCTTACTAGCATGACAGCATTCTCAATTGAAAATTTAACCGGAGATAGAAATATCTCACTATTATACAAGGATAAATCAATTTATCCGTAACCATAGATTGCTTACTGAAAATGGCTTTAATACATTCCTAAATAATACAGATAGACATATTAATACAAACTAGTAGGTATAATACACGTTTGTATTAATAGGTATGTCTGTCTTTAAAAGTGTGTTAAGGCGGTACGATACCAAATTATGCTCCATACAAAAGTATGGGTATCGTAATTCCGTTTTTTCTTCGCGAAAGTTAGACCGATTTTAATAGTTTTTGCGTTATATTATAGATAAAGAGTATATCTATGTTTCTATCACTTTCTTTTTTTCAAAACATTATAATTAAAAGAAATATGACGATCGGAAAAACCTACTTTTTTCGGTTTTCTTTAGATAAATTTGCAGCGTCTATCACACAAATTTGGTAAAGTTTTACCACAAAAGAAAGTGATAGAAGCATAGACATACTCTTTATCTATAATATAACGCAAAAACTATTAAAATCGGTTTAACCTTCGCGAAAAAAAAACAGAAGTACGAAACGTCTTTTTTTCATAGAATTTGTAGGTAAAATCCGCTTCATCTATATTTGTCCCTTTCAGCGCGGCGCTCGGAAATAGGGATAGCAATACCTAAATGAGGAGTACATTACCCTCTTAATAAGTTTCAAATCGAGATTACCTATACCGCTGGACATTAAAACCGTTAAAGTCATCCCATAGTTTTATATAGAAACTGATATACATATAAAATTACGTTCACAGCTGGCATATTTACAAACATATATAATATTTTATTATCTAACTCCGTTCCGTTATTACAACATGAGATATAAAAGATGTTTTACGGGTTCAGCACGTGTCCGGTTATATCTATCTGTTATTTTTACAACTAAAAGTATTATTTATGAATTATGGAATATCCAGAACTAACTCTACATTTTTAATACTTAAATTACATTAAAAAAAAAATTCTAACTAACTAACTTATTGACCTAATTAATCGGCGATCGACCAATAGTGAAGCTAGACGAAGAGCGGGCGTCCTTAACGACCGGCTGTGGTGTCTTCTTGGTATTGCCATTAGCATTTTTGTATTTGCCACATCGATGAACACCTGGCTGTTGCATTATAATGGGAACGGGCATACGTAACCCGCACGTTAGGCAAATAAACAAAAAGCAGATATTTTTGACATTGTAGCGAAATAGATGATTTTTTTTTACTTTTTTTGTTTTGTAAAATCCCTGCAAGGACTACACAACTCTAAAGAAAAGCTATCATCTTACAACAAGTACAAGATGATTGCTCAAACGAAACTTTTCATGAAAGATTGTAAGTAGTAACATACGAGTTTGAATAACTTCAAGATAACCTCGCATTGCAAATTTCAGTGCAGTTCTGATATAGTGCAATAACTTCCGAATATGGTGTTTTACCGTAGTTTGTTTCTTAGTTCTTGTTTTTAGAAGAAGTTGTCACAAGTACTATATACATTTGTAGACACTACTGGCATCGCAACTTTTTGACAAATAAAAAATATATTATAACCTATGTTCACCCTTGATTGTGTAGCTTCCTAATCATTATAATAATGTATTTTTTTAATCAGTCCAGTACTTTCGGAGTCTATTTGTTTCTAACAAACAAACAAACAAACAATCAAAACTCTCCTCATTATATTATTAGTGTAGATGAGAAAGTTTTTTTTTATAGGTAAGTATATCGTTATATACTAGCTGTTGCCCGCGACTTCATATGCGTGGAATTTAGAATATTTCCGCCAAATTTCAACATTTTTCATTAATGCCTCACACCTCTTGGTCGCAGCGTGATGTTATATAGCCTTCCTTGATAAATAAATTATCCAACACAAACAGAATTTTTCAAATTGAACCGGTAGCTCTAGAGATTAACGCGTTCAAACAAACATATAAACAAACAAACTCTAAAATTTTATAATATTACTAGCTGTTGCCCGCGACTTCGTACGCGTGAAATTTAGAAATGAAACCTTAACAAACAGAAGTTTACTATGACATTCGCTAGATGGCGTTGTACCGTATATTAAATCGCGCTATAGTTTCGGTCGACACATTAACACTTATGCTCGTCAAAATTTTTACAGTGTCATCAACTCGTTTTTGCATTTATAAATTATTAAGGATTAAGGATAAGGGATAAGGGTTAAGGATTAAGGATCAAGGATCAAGGATCAAGGATCAAGGATCAAGGATCAAGGATCAAGGATCAAGGATCAAGGATCAAGGATCAAGGATCAAGGATCAAGGATCAAGGATCAAGGATCAAGGATCAAGGATCAAGGATCAAGGATCAAGGATCAAGGGTCAAGGATCAAGGGTCAAGGGTCAAGGGTCAAGGGTCATTGGTCAAGGGTCAAGGGTCAAGGGTCAAGGGTCAAGGGTCAAGGGTCAAGGATCAAGGGTCAAGGGTCAAGGATCAAGGATCAAGGATCAAGGATCAAGGATCAAGGATTAAGGATAAGGATTATAGATGTTAGGAAACTTTTTAAACCTAAATGTTATTCAATTTATGTACAAAGTTTATTTCGCATTAAATATCTTTTGTTTATTGAAACAACAATATAGAAGTCATAAACCTTACATCGTAATTGTAGCCATTTTAATTAAAATGACAATGAACAATATTTACTTTTAATTAGTTTCAGTAATGAAACTATAACCTAGATAATTGTTCGCACACAATTAATGTTAAATTAAATATTATTCTTCGAATGTCGATGTAAAAACAAGTCAAAGTAAAGCTTAGTAAACGAAGAATAGCTAAAATATACGTCCATTTTGGAAATGTGTTGATTTGGTGATGGAATACGAATACAAATGTAATCACCTCATTTCTTCCAAAGAAGCTATAAAAGCCAGCCAATGGACAATAGCAGGAAACCGGTTCTGACAAAGAAGGAAAATTCGAAAGTAAACTCTACTCTGGAACAACCTGGTTCAACAATCTGGAATAAATAGATCAGATTGGGTGGAGAAGGCCTTTGGGAAACGGCAGAGATTAAACTCAGAAGAAAAAGATCAAGCTAAGCTAAGCTATCAAAATAGTCCGTGAGAAAACATAAAATATTTAACAAACGCCCTATAAATAGATTTACTTGATAAACACAAACTTTGGAACAGTTTGGACGAAATACTAAATAATAAAGCGTACAAAGAAACTTTGACAAAGAGATACTATTATTAACAATAACACTTTAGATAATACTTTGTAAGAGAAATAAGTGTCTTGGGATTCTTATAGAGTCATCCAAAACTTTCGCTACTCTTTTTGTTTCAATATACGTAAAAGATAAATATCAAATATCTAAACTATGAGTTGTTACGGATATAAAGATAGTTTTTATTAATATTTAAGAGGGTACTGTACTCCTCATTTAGGTATTTGCCTTAGGTATTGCTATCCCTATTTCCGAGCGCCGTGCTGAAAGGGACAAATATAGATGAAGCGGATTTTACCTACAAATTCTATGAAAAAAGACGTTTCGTACTTCCGTATTTTTTTCGCGAAAGTTAAGTCGATTTTAATAGTTTTTCCGTTATATTATAGATATCTATACTTCTATCACTTTCTTTTGTGGTAAAACTTTACCAAATTTGTGTGATAGACGCTGCAACTTTATCTAAAGAAAACCGAAAAACATGGGTTTTTCGGATCGTCATATTTCTTTTAGTTATTATGTTTTGAAAAAAAGAAAGTGATAGAAGCATAGATATACTCTTTATCTATAATATAACGCAAAAACTATTAAAATCGGTTTAACTTTCGCGAAGAAAAAACGGAAGTACGATACCCATAGTTTTGTATGGAGCATAATTTGATATCGTACCGTCTTAAGATAGTTATCTTTCCAAAGGAACAAAATCAAATGAACTAAGATTTAAGGGACAAACATAAAGTGCATTTAGAATGCCCCAAGGCACAATTTTGGGCTCTAATTTATTCATAATTTTATGTACTGACAAAGTTATACCTGTTTGATAATTGTTGCGCTGTTTTCCCCTTAGGCTCCGCTTTTAGATTTAAACTTCGTCTTTAACCGCTAGTTCATTTCTAGGAAAATTAAATACAATACCAAAATTCTCTGTCTATTAAGATACTAACTTGTCGTAATGTAATATTCATCGTTACAAATACAGACAGTTCAAACAAGTTAAAGTTAAGTTACACTAGTTAAAATACGAAAACTTTAGTTAGACTTATGTTAAAATATATATAGTAAATATGTTTCAAAACCAGGTCATAACTATTACATAGTTTGTCAAAAAGAAATTGCAATAAGGCCACCTATACCTAACTACAGATTTTTGTTCTAAGTTTAAATTAAATTTACTTAAAACAAAAACAAATAATAATAAAAATCAAACATATATCACTTCAAATTAAACTACATTCAGAAATAGTTATTATCTATAACCGATGAACAGTTAAATAAACTTGAGCGTCTTCAAAATGATTGCATCAGGTTCATATTTGAATTACGCAAATATGACCATGTTTCAGAGTTTCGCAAAAAGCATACGCTTTCGCCGGAATGCTCACATTCTCTTTTTACTTTACAATGCACTGTTTATCTCTAGCTCCCCATTTTATCTCAAAGATCGTTTTGATTTCCTACACAAGTTTAACACTAGGTACTTAAGATAATAAGAAATCTAAAATTAAAAATGTCCAAACACTCGACTAATTTTATGGCCAAATCTTTTTCAGTGCAAGCTGTCCGATTGTGGAACGAATTGCCACTATCTATAAAACGAGCTAAAAGCTCAAAATCGTTTAAAAAACTTGTGAAGGATCATTATTTGTTTATCAGTTCTTAACTATTATTAAAATATTTAACCTTAATTTTGGTTTGTGTCACAGTAAATAAATATTACGCCATTTTTAGTTATGTACATGTGTACTTGTTTATGTATGTATATGATATCGGTATATAAGTAGTTTATGTATGGTATAGTTGAAGTAATATTTATTTATTTATATTATTATTATATATTTTTTTCTTATTTTCATTAATCTACTTGTACACTGCAGCCCCACTTTATTTTAGTCCCTAACTTTTCTTTCCATCCCATGGTTGCCTGGAAGAGATCACTCTATGTGATAAGGCCGCCATTTGTACTTAGTTTTAAGCCTAATTTCTGTCTTCTGTTTCTTGTAAATATGTACAATAAAGAGTTAATCTATCTATCTATCTATAGGTACATGGAATCCTTCATGTGAGAGCCGAACTCTTAATTTGGTCGATTTAAAAAAAAAAATATATAACACTTCCGGAACTCATTTATTCCTATAATTTTTTGTCCAGATTGAGACAAATTCTTCTAAATATATCAATTCTTGTAAATGTGTTCAATAAAGAGTTAATCTATCTATCTATATTAAAACAGGTACAAAAAGTGTGCTTTAGCCCCTATCATATTAAATAATATTCTGAACTAAAACAGAAAATTATGCAACTTCAGTTTAATTTCACAACTTCTAACGAACATAACTAAATAACTGAAAATCTCAAACAGAAGCTTGCTTATCCTCGAGTTAGCACTTGTTAAGACTAAGAAAGGCTTTTGTGGTTGCTTTGAACTTTAAACTGAGTAATTAAGATAATATACGAAAGCATTTGTGTGGTGGAATAGTCAAAGATACTGTGTTTCATGAGGTTTTAGCTGTTACAAAGACTGGAGTAAAATTTAATTGTATGTACCTACTAGATAATCGTGGTTTCATCCGCGTTTATAGTTAGCGCCGGTCTACACGATGTGTTGCGTCAGCGTTGCGTCTTGGCAACGTAGATAAATAATGCACGGCTTGTCCACGTGCAGTAACTTGAGTCGGTGCTGCGCATCGTGTGATGTGAACACTATGATTCTATGGTAATTGACAAAGTGACGACTCAAAACGCAAAACGCTGATGCAATGTACCGTGTGGACAGACGTTGCTGTAGCAGTCCTTAGTTTTTAGCGTTATGTTATAGGATCTATGGATTATTCCAATTATACGCTAGGTATACATCTGTAAAGTTTAACTAAAATCCATACAGCAGTTTTGCGTAAAGAGTACAAAAGACATCGTAGAAGGTAGGATTGGTAGGATATATATTCCATCTTCAGTTTCATGTATTTTTATGAGTAGGTACCTACCTAATAATCTAACCCAAGATATTATGATAATCAAACAGTGTCATTACCCACTACGTCAACAGAGCCTTAGAAATTAGTTGCGATAAGTTGCATTTTTAGAGTTCCGTATGCAAATAACCCTTATCATCATCATCATCATAACATCACACCTTTTTCCCATGGGGGTAGGCAGAGACTATAGAGTGCCATCTGCTACGATCCAAACATACTTCCTCGGCTTCCTCCACACTCATACATCTGGTCATACATGCCCGACGGTTGTAAGTGCTACGCACTTACCCCTTTTGGAGTATGCCGGCGATGACATCGGAGTATAGCAATTAACCCTTATTAAACACTTATTTGTTAGTCTATTTGTTTATGTCACAAAATATACTATTAATAGAAGCAAATAATAAAACATGATGTTTTTCAGTACAGAAGAATCAATAAACGTTATTATTCTTATATTTTTCTATAACAATATATTTTACAACTTTTAAAAAGTGTAGTTATCGGCTATATAAAGTTATACAAAAAAATCTAGAAATTCTAAGCTTGAAAGTATCATTAAAATGTGCTTCAGTAAGTCTGGCGCCCTAATAACCTTGGAATATGTGAGGCGACTTCTTACTGTAATAGACGTCACTCATATATTATGAAAAGTTTCCAGTAGGAATTTTAATAATTTAGAGGACCATAGTTATATTATTATGAACTAGTTGTAATGTAGACTAGCTAGCTATATGAACTTCAAATTCCACGCGTACGAAAGTCTGGCTGGCTGCCTGGGACAATTTTAAGTCACCGTTTTTGGTAATTGAAAACCTAACTATGTCCTTTCTCGGGCTGTATACTGTAAGCGGTATTATTTATAGATAGAAAGTATTAATATAATTAACATTTACGGATAGTTCACACTAGTACTTCTGTTCTGAAGCTAAGCTTATTGCGTGTGTTATGGGTAGGTACCTAAAACTAGGTAAGCATATAATTATGTATATAGGTACTTTCTTTTTGTTAATATGAATAGTAAACATCCAGATAGCATTAACTGTATTGCAATAAAAAACCACAAATAATAACTGTTCTGTGCGGGATTGATTCTGTCACCGTGTGAACAGAAACTGACTGCTAACTTAATAATAATATTAACACTTGGCTTTAGCCCGTGTTCTCCTTAGAAACCGGCAAAAGCCGCGATACAAAAAGTATATAAAAACATAAAATAATAATTTAGTTTATTCAGACGTAACCTAATCACGAAGCACTTTTTATATTTCTGAGGACGCTACATTACATTTAATTTATTGGTTGCGGTCATTGTCCATAACCTTGTTGGTAACCATCGTAGCTGCCTAACTGACACTAACTACTGAACCACGAGACCATACAGCGTTATAATTATTAAACTTGATTGGATTGGAGTTGGACATTTACAAGATAATAATTATTATGAGGTTAGAAATTGAGGATGAACATTCGAATATTTAACTCAACTTATCTAAAAAGTTGTGACAGGCAATATTGATAATAGGGAAAGTCAAAGTCAATTAAATTTTATTTTATTTATTGTATGTATTTTTCCCCATAACCGATTTACGATAACTGTGGTAAGTAATATAAAATGTATAATGTGTGTGAAATACATCTGTCCCAAAACATTAATAATTACACATGTTTATTGGCGATATAATATAGGCTTTCAAAATAGACACATTTTTTTTTTAATAATATGAGATTAGCGGTGATGAGCACGCAACGCAAACACTAACAGCAGGCACACTAGTGATGATGAAAGAGGTACGAGAGGAATGCTCATACTCATAACGTATAAATGTTATGAGTATGAGCAGTGCTCTCGTACCTTTTTCAGTGAGGATTGATTATCTCTACTTTCCATGGCAATTCCAGTTGCATTAATTCTGCCTTTCCATTTTGCTTCTGGAATTTTTTTTTTCTTCTTTTTTTTCCATTCTTCCCTCATTCAAAGCCCTAATGTGCAGTCTTGGGCTACTTATATCCACTTGTATATAAGTCAAATACATAGTACCCTTCTTTTACATATCAAGTCATATAAACTTGATATGTTAAGCACGTCATGCTCTATTTAGAATCAACTTGTTTATTAAGACCGGTCATGTACATAATACTCGTATGCAGAAATGCAGCTCCAAGGACATGTGATATAGAGCAAGGTATTATTATACGGCAAGACTGTGGCCGTGGCGTTGTTTTAAATGTTCCTTTGGTTTATATCTACAAGACAACGTTAGTCTAAGGGGACAACGAATAAACTAGAACGATGAGCTTACGTGCCACTAGTGTGCCCACGGGATGGACAGTAGAGGGCAACATTTTAACCAAAATTAGGCCAAATTTTAAGTATATGTATTGAGTAAACATGAAAAAAACGCGTGGAAATTAGAAAATTTTACCCGATTTTGCAACATTTTTCACTGATGCCTTCCTTTTATTGGTCGCAGTGTAATGTTATGTAGCTTATAGCCTTCCTCGATAAATATTCTATCCAACGCTGAAAGAATTGTTCAAATCGGAACAGTGGTTCCTGAGTCCAGTCCACTACTGACTATAGGGCTATCCCAATTTGCACCACAACTCACGGTACTCTGCTTTCCGCTTCTAGTCCCACCGTGCGATCTGCTTTAGGTCTTCATCTACCTAGCAAGGAGGCGTCCTACTTTACCCTTGGCGAGTTGTCCACTCTAGAACTCGTTTCCTCCATCAGCCGTCGGATTAACTAGCTGCTGTGCAAGCTATGTCGGCAATCTATGTTCTTTGAATTTGAGCACAGCACATTCCATAGTTTCATGCTCCTTCGATATAATTTAATATAAAGGTAAATAATAAATAAAAGTATCAGTTGGCATTTTGTACCACAAATCAACCGTTCTGTATCACACTTACGGGGGTGGGAAATCCCAATAGACTGACTTACAGTCTAAACCTTGCGACCCCGTTAATTCAGGTAACGTTGCCACCACTGAAAGAGGCAAACACCCTCTTTATTTACCCTTATGAGAATTAGGGTCCACGTACGACCCGAGATGTTTAGTCACATACATTTATATGATGTCAATATTTATTTGGTTTTTAGGATTCCGTACCCAAAGATAAAACGGTACCCTATTACTTCTCCGTCCATCCATCCGTCTGTAACCAGGCTGTATCTATAGAACTATGATAGCTAGAGAGCTAAAAATGACACAGCTTTTATACATCACTTGATGCTACAACATTATAATCATCATCATCATCACTTTACTGCCATTTTTCCAATATTTAGGGTCCCGTTATTTGGATGCCGTCATGTGCGAGTCCATCTAGTACTTCACCGATATTTGTTAAATATTTTAAGACATTTTGTTGCGAAGCCGACGTGGATGGCTAGTTACGTTAAAAACAAATCATTTGGATAAACATTTAAATGAAATGTTTAATAAATCTACGGGAAAATTCTTCCAAAACGTTTTACGCAACAATAAAAGCAATTTACCTTATATTGTCTGTTTGTTAAATGAACAAGGAATTCCTGAATAGTCGTTAAAGTTGAATCTGAGTTACTTTAAATCTTTGATCAATATATTTACGGGGAAATAAAATACCTATTCATTTATGGACATATGGACATTTCACACGCCGCCTTAAAGTAAGCTATATTTCTATGCTTGTGTTATGGGTACCAGAATACGGATAGAATACATATACTACTTGTTTTTTGTAAATATATACTTTTAATGATAATATATGTTATATGTATATGTTCCGGAACCAGTACTTCATAGTGCCCATGTCGCGTTGTATTGGGATCGATCTATCATCACTGACAGGACTATTGTTGCCAATAAGCCTGACATTGTGGTGATAGATCGATAGGCGCGCCGCGTGACGATTGTCGATGTCACCATCCCACATGACGAGAATCTCGTGAAAGCTGAAAAGGAAAAACAAGTTAAATACGTGGACTTAGCTCACGAGATTGTCGAGATGTGGGATGTGGGCTCGGCGATCGTCGTGCTGATAGTTATATCAGTCAACAGTCTTATAACAAAGAGCCTAGACAAACACCTGGAAAAGCTTGCGTTGGGTGGCTGGATCAAGGGTCTGATGCAGAAGGCAGTTTTTCTTGCCACGGCACGTATTGTGAGGAGGTTCCTGTCTCTGGAGCCCTAACCACCGGTAACTTGGACCTTGTTCCCGATGCCAGTGGAGCTCTGTTTTTTATATTTTTAAAAGGTTATTGTGTGAATGTGTATTTATTTATTTTATTTGTTATTATATTGTTTTGTTAACTGTTTGTTTTTTAATCGGTATTCATTAGGTCTGAGAATCGGCCAACATCTGTTTTTCAAAAGCCTCCCCCCCACCACTGACATTTGTACGGCAAAACAACGTTTGCCCGGTCAGCTAGTAATATATAGAAACACCCAGACGCAGTACAAACATTTGTATGACAATAATAAATATCACGCAAATGATTGTCCCGAGCGGGAGTCGAACCCGTAACCTCTTGAGGCAGTTCGGCACTCCGTTGTCTGGACCACTCGACCATGATGCCCGTCAAAGTCACCCAATGCTGTGGATTTAAAGAAATTGTAGTATATTAATTACTCTTCTTTCTTCGTCCAGCCTATTATTCTGTGGAATTCTCTCCCTCCGGAAATCAGGATGAGCGTTAGTCATAAGGCCTTCAAAAGCTCAAAAATAGCATTGCTCCACTCGTCCCTTGGTTTTTGTAGCTACTGCTGTCACAACTCTGCCATTATTTATCATATTTATGTATTTATTATGTTATATATTTATGTATGCTTAGTATATTCTTCTATGAGTATGTGTATTTAATCATATTCGTACTCACGTTACTTACTTGCAATCTTTGTGTATGTATATTTTTCATTTTATATCAAAAATTTATTCAACGTGACTTCTATGGACACTATTTCGTTCGATATTTTCTTTTTACTTTGTGTCTTATTTTTTCGGTTTTTACACACCTGCCTCTTGTATTTCTGTACTACCCTATGGTTGACTGGCAGAAAATGCCTTAGGCATTAAGTCCGCCTTTGCATAAATGTATGTGCATGAAGTGTAAAAATAAATAAATAAATAAAATAATTAGGACTTTTAACATTATATGAATATAGCTGTCATCGGCAAAATCCAATATACATATGCACACTTCAAATTCAGATAAAATGGTCTTCACGCTAACACAATCATATTATTGGAAATATTTTATGGATCAGATAATAATAGAGTGGGAACAAAAGATAAGTAGGTGGTTAGGTTAACTCAATACTTCGAAGTTTTTGTTTTATCTACCTAAAGGGCATCACAAACGCATATTAATACATATTTTATAGCGAAAAAGAGCTCTCTTTTCACCTCGTCTTTTTTCTATAGGTATGCATCTGTCTCTTTCTCGGCACATAAATATATAATAATATGCCGTTTTTACTGTACTTAAAACTATCTAACACCAAATTCAGTGTGTGTATAGTTTCCTTACAGCATCCAACAGAAGTAAATAGGTCATAAGTAAGTTCTCAGTTAAGATGGTATTCCAATATATAGAACACGCAACGTGCGAACGAGACTTGCGTTGCTTAGCGAAGATAAAAACATATTAATATCAAGTAAGAATAAAACACATTTATTATGTCGATCACATCGCTCTCGCAACGTTAAACCGTGCGACCTTGTTAAACCGTGCGACCGTGAATGGGAATTTCACGACCAAATTCAATTGGACGGTATTTTTAGTACAAAATCAGAGCGGGTCGCGCGACTCGGCCGCAGAATATGGAAGGCCACCTTTACAGTTTTACTAGCTGTCCCGGCAAACGTTGTTTTGCAATACTAAAAAAAATAGTTTGAAAAATAGATGTTGGCCGATTCTCAGACCTACTGAATGTGCCTACTGAATGTGCATGTAAAATTTCATAAAAATCGGTCAAGCTGTTTCGGAGGAGTACGGTAACTAACACTGTGACACGTGAATTTTATATATAAGATTAAATGTATAACAGAAGATATTTAAAAACAAAAACTGTTAAGGCTGTCAAAAATTATAAAGAATTTTCTGGAAATATAATATTTATTATCGATTCTTACATCTCCTTTGTCTTGTTTGTACAAATAAAAAACTTTTGACGTTTGTCAAAGTACAAAGCGATAAATATATTATTTGATTTATCAGCATTAGATTTTTTATACAACGTGTTTCAGAAAGGTGTAGTCATATTTGACCATCGTTACACATGGCCGGTGACTAGGCACTAGGCATGAATGAAATTACAAATACTAGTTATATTATGACTTTTATGTGTTCATACAAATTGAATTTATTTATTAAATTAATCGATCTTGTTTAATTACAACACAACTATGAGGTCATCTTTTATCGTAAGGTTCAATCGCATTCAATAAACCGTAAACATATCATAATTGATGCGCTCCTGGTAGTTATCTAATATTAGGCTATAAACAACAAAAAACTTACCAACTGTATTTTTCTATGTGTAACTGTAATATTTATAATATTTAAGGCCTATCCAATGCAACCTTAAAATATGACTACACCTTTCTGCAACACGTTGTATATTACAAGATTTTGGGATTTTTTTTACCGACTTCCAAGGTTCTCAATTCGTCAGTATGTTCTTTTTTTGTTTTCATGAGTGTACCTAATCAAATTTGTAATAGAATTTTTTTAAAGCGTTACTATCGCCTATTTTTCATATTAATTTATTTAACCGATGAAATATTAAATAGAAAACATCAGAAATGAATATCGTCAGCGGAAAGGCAAAATTACTCAGGCGCCAAAACTGCATAGTTGGCAAATGAATTTTAAAGTTACATTTTTTTTAAATTCGATATACGAATATAATAATTTTTAATTTTAATAAAATAATTTTTTTATGTATAATATTTTGTATTTAGTATGTTATACTGAATATAAAATATTATACGTTTAAAAAAGAAATTAAAAAACATCGTATAAAATTCGTTTCCCAACAATGCAGTTTTGGCGCTTCAGTTATTTTGCCTTACCGTTGACGAATTATCTTCATACAAAACGATATAGTCTTGTTTTAGAATCGAAATCAGAACCTTGTGTAGTTTGACTAATCATATGCCACAAGTCCCAAAACTTATAAATTTTTATCTCATTATTTTCATATTTTATTAGTTACGTACGCACCTATATATATGCACCATAAATATATTATTCAATGTAATAGAATCTTTGAAAGTGATTTTTACCCAATTGCAGTAGTCGGATTGATCTAAAATTTTACAAAGATAATATGGATCGATAAAACTGCAATATTTAAAACGAGTATTCAGGATTTTAAGACGTGTTTCTTAGCTTTAAAATTAAGCAATTTATTATCTAGTAAAACCGCATGTAGAAAACGTTTACAATTAAATATTTACAAAGTAAATGTTTATTACTATCCTCGTAAACATAAAAAAGAGTTCAATTAAAGTAATAAAATGGTGAGTGCTCCCATTTTAGAAGAAATTTATGACAGAGATGATTAAGTTGAGCTTTAGGTTCTAGCTAATCATTGTATTACAAAGTAACATTTACATAAGTTTACAGTTTAACTACACTTTACATTAAGCTAATTAATTAAAATTGTAACCGATCCCGTACTCAATATTTATGTATCTACTTAAATTATGAATAAGATGGGTACTTCAGTTTATACAACGTGTTGTAGAAAGGTGTAGTCATATTTTAATGTTGCATTAGATAGGCCTTAAATTTTATAAATATTACAGTTATACATAGAAAAATACAGTTGGTAAGTCTTTTGTTGTTTATAGCCTACTAATTAATAACTACCAGGAGCGCATCAATTATGAGATTTTCGCGGTTTATTGAATGCGATTGAACCTTACGATAAAATATGACCTTATAGTAGTGTTGTAATTAAACATAATCGATGAATTTAATAAATTATTGACATTTGTATGAACACATAAAAGTCATAATATAACTAGTATTTGTAATTACATCCATGCCTAGTGCCTAGTCACCGGTCATGTGTAACAATAGTCAAATATGACTACACCTTTCTGCGACACGTCGATACTTAAGTGAAATGAATTTCACAATTCCAATGAATAAATAAATAAGTGAAATGTATAAGCATATAGAATAGAATAGAATACCTACTCTTTATTGCACACTATAAAGTTATACAGAAGTTTAAGGATTACAAGAACATAGTAAGTACAATAGGCGGTCTTATCGCAGTTTGTGATCTCTTCCAGACAACCTTTGGGTGGATATGATTGCTTTGGAGAGGGCTACTTGTGCTGCACATCCTAACAACTACAGATATACTTACATGCTTACATGAAATGTATGAGCATATTATTATGTTCTGATCACTAAATTGACTATGTCTCTTTTTGGGTTCATTATGGTCAGGCCATGGTCTGTATGAAAAACTTGATATATTTAAGTAAAATAAAAGATACACGTATACGTAGGTACGTAATAAAAATACGTTGATATAAGACAGACCAGTTAAAGCCTTAAGTCTAGCTCTAGACGATAGAGTATTACCTAAGAGATGGCAATTTATTTTATATCAAATCAAATTAAATTTAATTTATTGTGGTCATAGGTAAAAGAAGTACAAAAATAAAAAATACAGTATCACTATGTCCTGCTTAAAGAGCATATAATATTTTAAAAAAAGACGTGTGTCACTCGGGGACAGCCGCTGTAAAGCTATTGCATAGTATTTTTTATCAACTTATGCAATTATAATTATTTATTTATTTTATTTATGCAAGAATCTAAATACCACAAACTAAAATAACATTAATAATCCTTAATTAATGATGCTTACATCTGTCCATTGTTTATGGTAATTATGATAAAATAGCGATAGACGCCAAAACTGACATGAGTCACCAACGCGAACAGTGTGTAGTACTTTTTAGTTACGCTATCTTTGTTACGGAATTTAAATTTAGAATTTTGAGCATTTAGTCTCCACGCTCAAGGCCCGCGATAGAAGCTATGCAATAGCTTAATAAAGATATACGTATTAATATTATTATTAACATTACTAAACTATTAATTAATAATCGCTCGCTCATTTAAAGTATTCTTGAATAGTATAATACGCCTTGTCATATAAAAATGTTAGTAAATTTTTCTTAAAACTTTTTATGTTAATATTATATTATATATTATAGCTAGACCGGAAAATGAGAGAAAAAGCAAAGAATAAATGGAAAAAAGAAGAATCATACAAAAGAGAATGAAGTAGGACAGCCGGCAGAGTGTTTTTGGGGTCTAGTAAGAATGACTTAATATTATAAAGCTGAAGAGTTTGTTTTTGTATTGAACGCGCTAACCTCAGGATCCGCTGGTTCGATTTGAAAAATTCTTTCAGTGTTCGATAGTAAGTACATTTTTCTTTTCATTCAAGAAAGGCTATCATCACACTGGGACCAATAGTAGCGAAGCATTAGTGAAAAATGTTGCAAAATAAGGAAAAATTTCCTAAATTCCATGCGACCGAAGTCGTGGTCAACAGCTAGTTAGATCATCATACATTATCAAACATACCATGAATTTAGTAAATTGAATTATTATGGAAAAAGTGATTACCGCAAGCGGGACTTGAACCCACGACCTCGGAATACCGTTCCGTAGCTCTTCCAACTGAGCTTATTGCGGACGTGCTTTTCATATTCAATTATGCCACCACATTCGTCACTCGATTAAGTTTATATATTTTTACGTACAACGCCATCTATCAAGATTGCTTTGCAACAATCTCGTAACAAACCACAATAATTCAATTTATTAAGTAAAAGCATAGCATCTCAATTGCAAAATTAATGAATTACTATACCATGAATTGATAACCTCCTCTTCCATTTTTACAAGTCAGAAAAACCAAGAAATGGCGTGGCGTGTCGTATGTCTAGATCGCAAAGCTTAAAACTTGCTGCACACTTAATACGCCGTGGTCTTTGAACTCAGATATGAGTGACGGAATACTTTATTACAAGCATAAAAGGATTATGTTACCCTTTGTGTGAATATTACGTAAGTGTCGGATATATTAACTAGAAGGTCTTCTCATCTTGATAATGCTCAAGCATAAGAACGTAGGTAACTAAATACCTATATTTTTCTCTTTAAAATGTACTTTGAAATTCACAGTGGAAATGTGGTGAAACATATATATATTAAATTAAAATAGTATTACATTACGTTTGTATGTTATATTTTCTTTCTGTCCTTGTCCGATTTTAACTTTCATATCAACCCTACTAAAGTCCATCTACTTTACTTTTCTTTGGTCTTCTTAACCTACTCAAATGCATTCCATTCATTCGCATTAATTATGACCAATACAAAAAAGTCGATTCTGTGTCACTTTTTTTTAACAGTCCAAATCGAAACTACTTATGCTACATATAAGATATCCAGATTATTGTCTTCGGTCTCAGTGGATTGAATGTCCTGAACCGGTGCGGTGGTAGGGAAAAAAATATGGTCATATTCTAAGAGCCCATTATTTTTTGGCAAAAAAAATTGTGCCTACATGATTTAATCATTTTTCTTTTTGTTTTTTCGGTGGGTATCAAATCTAAACTTGTATTTCTAATAACTTTGTACGTCGGAATTTATTCAATACCAATAATGCAGTATATGAAAAAAATGCTATATACTTTTAAATACCCAATTCAAAAACAACTCGTTTAACTTCGTCGTACAACTAAATTTTATTACATCAACTAAATTCAATGAGATTTTTTCTCCAGTAATGTTCTGACTAATTTGCTCAAATCTTTGATACGGTCAATAAAACTCCCACCTCATTTTACAACACTCCTGAGAAATAACCCTTTGTTTTATTTAACTTAATGACATGAATCGGGAGTGGCTTCCCTCTTTTTATTGCGACCGTCTATTTCATTTATAAAAGTTTAGTCATGCATGAAATTGTGGCTCTCAGTCGTATCTTGATTCGTAGCAGTATCGTGTTCATCGATAAGATAAATGCAATAAGCTGGTTATTTTCTTTCTAAAATAAAGATTTTATATATTTTTATATATATAAAACATATTTATCTATTTTTATATACATTCTTTTTTTCCGTGACGGATTAAGAATACAAGTGTCACCACCCCATCTCCTCCCAAGGGTGCTGTAAAAGTCAGCTAAGGGATATTGCACACAGATAACATCTTCTGTTCTTCTTCTGTCCCCAACAAGGTGGACCGACGATATTGTCAAATTCGCCGGGGGCCGCTGGATGCAGTCAGCGCAAGACCACGCGTTGTGGCGTTCTACGGGGGAGGCCTATGTCCAGCAGTGGACTGAGAAAGGTAGATGAATGGATAGAACATCTTCTGTGAGAGACGGAAAACTCGAAAAGAACACTGTGCCAACACGCCTGGTCAGCGCGGCATAGTAGACCATAATCCCTCCCAAAGTGGAGGAAGCCCGTGCCCAACAGTGGGACGTAAATGGGCTGGAGAAGAAGGAGAAGAAGATATATTTTTACACTACGAGTATTCTCATATACTGGAAAGGAATATCTATTATAATAATTGTTTAAATAAACAGTCTACATTATTGTCTTTTTGCCATTAAACTATTCATCCATCCATCGGTGTTTTTCCGCTGCTGAATCTAGACCTCTTTTATAACCATAACGTGCGTCACTCGCATTTAGTAGCTCCTAGCGATTTTTTTATATCGTTGCTCCACCGTATTGCGTGCGCCCTTACACTGCTAGCCTGCTCATTGCCACTAGAGTACGCTATCTCTTCGGAATATGCAGTATGCCACGTACACCAATTCTTACAAGTGAAACACATAAACATAACATAAACAAATTGTGTTAAGAGTCAAGAGGGGTTGATTCCCAAGGGCGCCACAGCAACATAATAACGTAGAAATTCCGAGTTCAATCTACAATCAAAACAAAAAGTAAGGAAATACCTTTACTAGTTATTCGTCCCCAACCTAAGTTGGTAAATTTTTAGGGTACTGACCTATCCTCAAAATTTGTCTAGTGCCATTCTATTACTGCAAAAAGTACTAGCGTGGCTATAATTAGAGTTTGAACCAAAAAACACTTTATAGGATCACTTCGGTGTCAGTCTGTATGTCTATCTGCTGGTCAAACTTTGAAAACCTTATTGTATGGTTGTGTCCCTTTCAAAGATTCCGAAATATTTATTAATTACATACATGCGTAGATAGAAAGCTAATAAAACCGTGTTATTTATATACACTCATCTACATAACTTCACGCCTTTTTCCCATGGGGGTAGGCAGACTGGCAGAGAGTATAGAACGCCATCTTTATGATCTAAACCTACATATACAAATAATACCTTAAAGTTCCGTCTTACTCCATGGTCATGGAAGCTGAAAGGTTTGCAAAACTTCAGGTAAAAAATAAACTCCAAATAAATGAGATAGAGAACTCGATACCTATTTTAATATCATTAATGTAACCATTTCAATAAAAGATCAATTCGGTAATGTAATGACTTGACAGTATTGCTAATATTGGAATTAGGGACCCTTCTAAGGTTTTGGTTAATAACTTTGATTTCGAAGACATTGAAAGCAATTTAAATGTATTTTTTCAATCAAACGTTAAATTGAATGAATTTGTGGTTTTATTTGATAAATTATACAATCTTTGAAAGCTCTTTTCGATATTGGCGTTTGAATTGATTAAGTAGGTATTATTTTATTTCAGCTATATGTAAAAATTATTAAATTATTTCGCAATAATGAAACAATTAGATAAAGAGTAAACGTATGAATCTAATCACTATTATGGACGCAAACATAATACTTAATTAATTAAATGTTTCCAATTAAAAAGTTTAAAATTATTCTTTCGCTATTATATAAAATATTATTTAATCCTATTACTCCTTAATATCTTAAAACTCGTTTTGTGTTCCGACAGGACAAACATTTAAATAATCTAAGAACATCTGAAAGTCTGAGATTAAAAAATGTTCCGAAGCATAGTACTAATTTTTATAGCAAATCCTTTACTGTGCAAGCTATTTTACTTTGGAACAAACTACCTATAAAAATTAGACAAGCACAGTCTCTTTCTAATTTTAAGCTTAAACTATCAAATTATTATTTATCGTTATAATAGTGTTAATAAAGTATATATAAATCTGAGTATTTTTGTAGAGTGTCTATATATTATATTCTGTAGTAGTTTTTACTTATTAGTGTATTATGTATATGTATGTTTATTGTTTATGTATATGTATGTTTATTGTTTAATTTATTCTTATATTCAATTTAAATATCTGGGCGACCGAGCTTCGCTCGGGTGGTGTGGCCAAAAAGAAAAAAAAGCAATAAAATGACATTTTCTAAAAATGATTCCTAGCGATCTACGATTTATCGCCCCCGAAACCCCCTATACAGGGTGTCCCAGAACTCAACGTCAAGCCGAAACGGGGTGACAGGATAGATCATAACCATCACGAGAAAAATCAGAAAAAAAATCTATCCCATGCAGTTTGAAAATTATGGGCATTTTAAGAAAAACCTAGAAATTTGGTCTAACTGTACCATTTTTCGGTTATTGTGGTTAATTTTTATTATTTTTGGTCATTTAAACTTTGGAACCGTAACCCTAAATAACATCTCGAGAATCACAGTCTAAAATAATGACACAATTACCCCAAGTTTCCTAGAATTTAGACTATTTGTTAAACTATGAATTTAAAATTTTCAAACTTTGTCGACTTTGAAACACCCTCCTTTAAAAAAAATGTACTAGAGTGCCTTGGCAAGTGCCATTAAGAGTTGGCGCATTTAATCAGGATTGTAAAATGGTACAATACTTGTAAGTTTCGTACTAAAAAAAACGAGTAAAAAATAAAAACCTCAAGTAACCCGATTTTTGCTAACCCATTTTACTCAGGAAAAATGTTTTTTATTCGCACAAGCCCTTGGTAGGTTCTTTATTTTACGGCAAAATGATGAGAGAGATGGATAGTGGACATGTTTGCCATGAGCGAGCGAGACAGATAGTGACGCCACGCAGTGAGACGGAGATGCATCGTTTAAACGAGTGCGAATGAAACAGATACAGACGCCATACCAAGCAAATAGCTACGCTGCCAGTCTGACACCAGTTAGTACATTTCGCTCATTCGTCTACTGCGCACCTTTCCGTATTCGCTTGTGTTAATTTAGTACTGACAACTTTGGCTTTTCTTTTTGGACTTGGATTTTTGTGAATTGGACTTGTTGATTACATACCGGCAACTTTGGCTTCTCTCTTTTGGAATTGGACTTTTGTGTTGACATCCTTCTCATCACTATGCCTACGCGCTACACTTCACAAGAATATGCGAACATGCATCTCATTTATGGGGAATGCAGATGCAACGCAAGTGCCGCCGCTAGACTTTATCGTGAAAGATATCCAAATTTAGAGCGCTATCCGGATCACCGCGTGTTTGTTAATGTGCACCATTCACTCACAGAGGACGGCCATTTCCCGAATCAAATACGGGCTGGAGGTAGACCTCGCTTTCCTTACGAAGAAGAAGTGTTGGAAGAGGTCGCAGATGACCCAAGTATTTCCGTTCGTGGAATTGAAGAAAGAACGGGAATACCCAAAAGCACAGCACATCGTATTTTACAAAGAGCTGAAATGCATCCATTTCACGTACAACGAGTTCAAAGTCTTCTCCCTCGAGATTATCCTGAAAGGATTTCATTTTGTAGAACAATGCTACAGAGGCATAATGAAAATCCCCAATTCATCCAAAAAATTCTCTGGTCAGATGAATCTACATTTAAAAAAGATGGCTACATAAACTTACACAATTTTCATGAGTGGCATGTGGAGAATCCACATTTAATGCGAGAAGACCGATCCCAATATCGCTTTAAAGTTAACCTGTGGACAGGAATTTTAAACGGCAAAATAGTTGGGCCTTTTGAGCTGCCTGAGAATTTGAATGGCACGAATTACCTAAATTTTTTACGAGAAAATTTACCAAGTTTGTTAGAGGACGTACCACTAACAGATCGTTGCCACATGTGGTATCAACAAGATGGCTGCCCAGCGCATTACGCAGTGCAAGTAAGAGATTTCCTTGACCAAGAATATCCGGGAAGGTGGATTGGACGTTCAGGCACTATCTCGTGGCCAGCCCGTTCCCCAGATTTAAATCCCCTGGATTTTTTTTATTGGGGCGTTCTCAAAGAAAAAGTTTATTCTAAGCCCATTGAGAGCGTAGCCGAGCTGCGTGAACGAATTTCTCAAGCTGCTGAGGACATCAACTCTCGAGGATATGCCCGGCTAATAAGTAGATCTTTTTTAAGAAGATGTAGGGCGTGTGTTGAAGCTGATGGTAAACAATTTGAACATTTGTTTTAATAAAAAATGTTATTTTCAAATCTGACTTTTATTCCAATAAACCTAAACAAAACAAGGTCAACATTTTTCATTATTTTATTAGTATTTTGTTGCTTTGGTAAAAGTGGCGTCACTATCTGTCTCGCTCGCTCATGGCAAACATGTCCACTATCCATATCTCTCATCATTTTACCGTAAAATAAAGAACCTACCAAGGGCTTGTGCGAATAAAAAACATTTTAACTGAGTAAAATGGGTTAGCAAAAATCGGGTTACTTGAGGTTTTTATTTTTTACTCGTTTTTTTTAGTACGAAACTTACAAGTATTGTACCATTTTACAATCCTGATTAAATGCGCCAACTCTTAATGGCACTTGCCAAGGCACTCTAGTACATTTTTTTTAAAGGAGGGTGTTTCAAAGTCGACAAAGTTTGAAAATTTTAAATTCATAGTTTAACAAATAGTCTAAATTCTAGGAAACTTGGGGTAATTGTGTCATTATTTTAGACTGTGATTCTCGAGATGTTATTTAGGGTTACGGTTCCAAAGTTTAAATGACCAAAAATAATAAAAATTAACCACAATAACCGAAAAATGGTACAGTTAGACCAAATTTCTAGGTTTTTCTTAAAATGCCCATAATTTCCAAACTGCATGGGATAGATTTTTTTTCTGATTTTTCTCGTGATGGTTATGATCTATCCTGTCACCCCGTTTCGGCTTGACGTTGAGTTCTGGGACACCCTGTATACTAAATTTTATGAAAATCATTGGAGCCGATTCCGAGATTCCAATTATATATATATATATACAAGAATTGCTCGTTTAAAGTAATAAGATATATATGACGTTGAATACACCAACAACCACCGCGATGTCTATTCTAGATTGTATCCGTTATACGGTTGCCTGGAAGAAATCACATTAGTGATAAGGCCGCCCTTTGTACAATAGCTTTTAGGACTGTATTTTTTTTTGTTTTTAAATTCTGTGTGAAATTGGTGTTTGTGCAAATAAAGAGTTATCTATCTATCTATCTAAAATTTATAATCTAACTTCCATATCATATTCGAAAAAATGACGTCTGATCCACTACTATAATAAAAGTATTAAGCTTACTTTGGGACATAGTAATAAATAGGTATAACATAAATATAAATATTCATGGACATGTCACACAACCTCCTCTGGTCCCAAGCTAAGCTTATATGCTTGTGTTATGGGTACCAGAATACGGATAGAATACATATACTACCTATCTTTTGTAAATACATATTCATAATACATAGAAATACGGTACGCAGTACAATATTTATAATAATAATAATAATATTTTATTTTTTTCTAAAATGATTACAATTTTTGCTTACATAACTCTGGATCCCGTGCTAGTAGAAACTGTATTACAGGATCCAGTCTTCTCACTAATTAACATTTTATAATAAACTAGCTGGCCCGGCAAACGTTGTTTTGCCATACCAAAAAAAAAGTTTAAAAAAAAAACTTAAAAAAAAGAACTATAAACCTCACGGAGCCCGAGACCTTTCCAACGAATGCAAAACCGTGGAAATCGGTCTGTGCGTTCTGGAGTTATAGCGTCAGGAAGGAAAACCCGCAGCGGCGTGCACTGGAATGTAACTGAGGGTAGGCAGTCACAAAAACTTTTTCTTTTATAGATTTTTAGCATAGCCACGCGACGGATCTCTAAGTCGGAAACCATGCCAACAGAACAAATTTAAATCTGAATATCCCGAATCAGTCCACACTGTACTAGAATTACTAAACAATAACTACGTACGTACATACATACGTACATGTACGTATGTACATACATTTCATAACTTTTAACATGAAATTTTCGAGTTAAATTACCTACCTTTTTGCTGGCTTAGTTGTCCTTTAGACACAATTTGAATCTTTTCAAATGAAAATTGTGAGAACTTCTTATTTTTAATTTTTAACAAACACACACTATCAACACACATTTCACAATCAAATAACATTATAAAATCAACAAACGAAAATCCATACAATTATTAAATTATAGAAACTCAATATTAAACAGTTCAATGAATCACACGAAAAAATAAAATGGCCTCCGTCGAACCAAAATATTTCTGCTATTTAAATAAATAAAACCTTACTAAACAAAAATGCATACGTGATTTATTAGAATTCCGACTATTATATTTATTCGGATTATAATAGGTAACGAACGAACGCCGAATACTCGCGGAAACATCCGATCGCCAAAGCATACGGCAGGAGTTCCGGTTCAAGGCGTCTTCAATATGCAAGCCTGTGTGCGTTTGCGAACTGTGCACGGACACCAAAATTTCTACACACATATGAACTCATGGCAGGCGGGCGGCGCTGAGCTTGCTAGCTACGCTAATATTATTCCTTCGCCAAACGCCTGGCAAAAAGCAATTTGCAAGCACATTTTGGTGCTATTTATGAATTATTAGGCGTTTTTAAGTTATACCTAATATTTTGTTTAATTAATAGTAAATAAATTAATAAAGTCATCTAAAACATACGAACGTTTTATTAAAATATCTGTGAATGGCAAGTAAAGCAACGCTTTTGTGCCTTAATAGAGTGCACGCCCATGAAAACCCGACTTATTTTTATATAGTAGACTATGAGTAAGCGAAGTTACACTATTTGAATTTAAACAGGTAATACATACACCATTTATTGCAATAGGTGTACAAATAAATTAAAGAATACATTAATGAATAAAAGGCATGCATGTTAGTAAGTAAATGTAGTTAACAAAAGATCATGTACAACATATAAATTAGCTTGTTTGTTTGTGTGTGTGTGTGTGTGTGCGTATGTGTGTGTAATTATTTGTATGACAATTATAAATATCACACAAATTATTGTTCCGAGCGGGAATCGAACCCGCGACCTCGTGAACGTCAGTCCGTTACCTGAAACACTAGACCACGAGGTCCGTCAATATTATAAGTATTAAGCTTAATTTGGGACAATGTAATAGAGAATGTGTGAAATACCAGTCACCAGCGCGAACAGCGAAACGGCGTTACTGCGCATACTACGCATACGCATTGGCGCCTAAGTGTAAGGTTTTTTACGCTATTTCCGTTACCTACGGAATTTAAATTTCGAATTTTGTGGATTCGGTCTCCACGCTCAAGGCCCGCGATAGAAGCTATGCAATAGCTTAATAAATAAAATAAAAAACATAATAATATTATAAATAACATATTACAAATAAAAACATATTATAAATAACTAGATTTCTCACAGCGCGCTGTTAGACTTTAAATCGATATAAAGTTTTTACGATCCATTTTCATTTATTTTCACAAAGAAAACTGTTCCGTTTTCGGCGAAAACAAAATGCTATCACGTGACGTCACTCGAACAAAAAAGAAATCTATGAAATGAAAATATTAAGATAATTGGAATTCAATGAATCGATGACAAAGACTCGTTTCGAATTGAATATAAGAATTCACGTTTTTATAAATATTTGTGATGTGCTTTGTTAAAACGGTCGGAAGAGATACGTGTTTCTTAAATTAATGGTTATAACGTCTTCTCATGAATTTCTAACGTCTGATGCTAGTTCCACAGTACACTATGGTACCAATTCTATGCGCACAATCAAAATTAACCTAACAAAATGCAAGTTGATAGTTTAAATACGTCTATTATTTGCTATTTCGTTGTACATATTATTATTTATGTTAATTAAAATCCATAGTCCATAATACACAACCCGGCTCTGTGAATGGCAGTCCGTTACAAGAACCACTAGACCACGAAGCCCGTCTATATAACTTACTAGCTGTTGCCCGCGACTTCGTCCGCGTGAAATTTAGAAATCAAACCGTAACCAACAGAAATTTACTATACCACTCGATAGATGGCGTTGTACGTACGTTTTTAAAACGCACTATGGTTACACAAATTAACACCTAAGCTCGCCAAAATTATTGTTGTGTCATCATCCGGATTTCGCATTTATAAATTAGTAAGGACTAGCTGTTGCCCGTGACTTCGTACGCGTGAAATGTAGAAATCAATTTTTAATAAACAGAATTTCACTCTTCTGTTCAATAGATGGCGTTGTACCTTTTTGAAATCGCGCTATCGTTTCCTTCCACACATTAACACTTAAGCTCGTCAAAATTATTATTGTATTATCATCCGGATTTCGAACTTATAAATTTGTAAGGTTAAGGATTTATTTACGGCTTTATTATGCGTAATTGCGTATGTATGTATAATTTGGAAGGTACTTAATATTACAATGGGTTACATAACCTCAATACTGAGACTATACCATGTGTATAAAGAGCTAATGTTGCATGACCACTTATCTTTATACCATTAATCATTTGAAGGCGAACAGTTAATAATGTTACGTGGTAAAAAAAAACAGTTAAGTACGAGATGGACTTGCATACGAACGGTCCCGTACTGTTATTATCATAATACTATCTGATGCCCGCAACTTCGTACGCGTGGAATTTAGAAATTTTTTCCCGTTTTTGCAATATTTTTTTTCATTGATGCTACGCGCTTTTTGATCGTAGCGTGATGTTATATAGCCTTCCTCGATAAATGTACTATCTAACACTGAAAGAATTTCTGAAATCAGATCAGTGATTTCTGAGATTAGCGCGTTCAAATAAACAAAACTCTTCAGCTTTATAATATTAGTATAGATATTAATCATACCGGTCCTAAATAACTCCAAAAAAGGGCAGAATGATGATGATGAGTATTTGTTGTTGTAGAAATAACTGATATACACAAACTGTGAAATTTTCAGCTCTCTAGCTATCATCGTTCCAGAGATAACAGGATCCTAAATAAAAGAATGAAGGCAAGGTGATCTTAATCATTGGATCATGATTATAGAAGCCATTGGAAGCAAGCATCATATATGAATAGAAAGAGAACCCCTCCCCCCTAAAACGCAATAACGCAGGTCACGTTGCGTTTTAAGGGGGAGGCCTATATCCAGTGGACGGAGAAAGGCTGATTGATGGATGAATGATCATGATTATGAGTATTTGTTGTGGTAGCATCAACTGATATAGGTATACAAACTCTCAAAATATTATCTCTTTAGCTATCACCGTTTCAGATTATAGCATGGTGATAGACGGATTCACAGACGACTGCGAAGTTTCAGTAATAGGATCCCGTTTTACCTTTTGGTTCAATACAATTTTACAAAACAAATTCTTATATCCTCTTTGTGAGTCAGAGGGCGTTCACAGTGATTCATCATCGCCATCGCCTTTTAGCTGCACTTTTAATCTTGCTCCAGGTTTATATTCCTAAACCTTTTGGTACGTAACTCTAAAAAAGACAATGAATTTTTAGAACAAGTAAAATGCTATATCATCCCTCCAGTAACATATGTTCCCTTAACGATGTCGCAACATGTCGGTACTAATTTTAAGGTTTTTTGGTAATTTTGTGCCGTGATAAAACGGTTCACATTGTTAGGGAAACATGGAGTTGTTTTTCTCAATATAAACTCCTATACTCATATCATAAAGTTGAAGAGTTTGTTTGTTTAGACGAGGTAACACTAGGTACCGCTGGTCCAAATTGAAAAAATCTTTAAAAGTTGGATAGAACATTTATTGAAAAAGGCTTTAACATCATGCTGCGACCAATAGGAGTGAAGAATCAGTGAAAAATGTTGCAAAAACGGGGAAAGCTATCCATATTCTTCTGTCGCACGCGCTGCGTTAGCTATTTGTTTTCTAAATTCCACGAGTACGAAATCGCGAGCAACAGTTTTTGTATAAATTTAAGCTAAAAATATTTTCGTAACACTTTTTTTTTCTTTTGCCTCCTTTCTCGAACCGGGCTATGATAGGTGCCTTGAGGGAGTTCATGGCTCGGCAAAGGCACTAAGACGTTGATACTGAAAACCCAATGTTTGATTACCACTAGGTGTCTATTATCATTAAATTGTACAGCGCATGCCTTTGTACAATTAATGTTCATAAACTATTAGCTAAATAAGACATGACACAGCTATTCAATATAATATAACCATCATCATTAACCCTTTGAGGATCAAGGGAAATATGTTTCCCATCTTTAAAATACGCAACTGTTTATTAAATTGCTACTTAATTCATATTTTTTTGATTGAATATCATAACAGAAGATATGTAGCTAGCATATAATATACTTCAGCTGGTTTTTACAGCATCCTGGCAAGGAAAAGCGGTGGTGACACTTGAATTCTTTATCTAGTCTTTAATATTACTATGGATTAAAAGATATAGAAGTATTATTTTATTAATTGTTTTACTAAAAAAATATCAAAGTTTACTTCACAGAAATTGTGAAGATCACAACCCCACGTTACAATCAATCAATCAAATCCCTAGTGGTCAAAATGTGATTGCTCAACTAAACTTCGAACAGTTTATAATAATTTCTAAGTTTTTTGAAATAAAATAAACATACATTAGATTAAAAGAGGTGATAACTAAAATTGTCACTCACTACGGTTTTTGTAGAGATGGCAATAAATCAATCCTGTTGATACTTGTGTCAACTACTGCAATTTAAAACATTATTAGATGATGATGCAGTATTTCTCATAGCACAAACAAAGATATACCAGATGGTGGGTTGACGTTTAAATTTGAGGACAAATAACATTAGCCTGACTAAATCGTACTTCATACCTATGGCGTATTAATTGGTTATTTCGTTTAAAATCGTTAGTCTATAATATACAGATTTTCTAACAAAATTTCTGTTAAAATTGCCGAATTGTGTTATTGACACAATCAATTTTAATTTTTTCGTTAAGTTTGGTTGTGTACGTAGAATTGATACCATTATTTTGTAAAAAACCATCTCTGTGCGTGAATCGACCCCGCGACCTTGGGAATAACAGTCCGTTACATAAACCACTAGAAAACGAGGCAGTGGATTAAGAACATAAGAGTGACTACTCCATTTCTTCTCTTAGGTTCTGCAATACCAAAAGTCCGATACCGATACCAAAGTCTTAGTAATAGGGTCCAGTTTTATCTTTTAACACGGATCCCTAAAAACAAATAAAGACTTGTAACAACATACCTAACATACATGTAACAACATCTAACTCAGTACTAATGGGTACTTAATGGTTAAAGCTTAGAGAAACCCTTGAGATTTCTATTGAAATCTAACCCTTATGAAGAATAAAAGCGAATGTCTACGATTAACCTAATTATTCCTGTATCTTATAACAGAACATGTAGTATCATAGACTTTATGAGATTTAAGTAGTCTCATATGATCTTTATACGGTACATGGTTAAAATATAAGAATTAAAAAATCGGTCAAGTACGAGTTGGACTCTCACACAAAGGGTTTCTGTATATTCTCGACCTCAAATATCGAGATAAGGGGAAAGAATGATGATGTAATGTAAGTATTTGTTGTTAAAGCATCACCTTATATAGGTGCATAAGCTGTTATAATTTCAGCTCTCTAGCTATCATCGTTCTTGAGATTTAGCCTGTTGACAGACGGACAGATGGATAGTGACGTCTCAGTAATAGTGGTAATAGGGTCCCTTATTACCTAACTCTAAAAATCAATCAAGTACCACTGAGATTGGCTTACTTATCGTACTTTCTATCTGTTTACGGTAAACTTAAAAAATATCATCATCGCCCTTCCCTTATATTATATTTGTGGTCTGTGCAACATGCCTTTTTCTACCATGCTCTTCTATCAGACGTCTGTATTTACTCTTCTTTCTTTCATATCCTCTTTTACATAATTCATCTATCGTTTCTCCAGCCTTCGTCTGCATTTGAATCCCTCTAAATTTATTCTGGAAAGCTACTAAACGGATTGTCTCGCGAATTTTACTAATAAAAACTTTAGAAACCAAAATCTGGGTTAGATTGCATGATACACAAATAATCTTCTGACACAATTCAAATGTAGATAATAATACAGGTATACTAGCTGTGCCCGGCAGTGTTACCCGCTGTAAAAAGGATAAAAAATGTGCGTTTTTTATTATCCCACAGGAACATTGGATTATTTTGGGATAAAAAGCCTATATATTACTCTGATGTATAAGCTATATTATTGTAAAGTTTCATTAAAATCCATGCACTAGTTTTTGCTTGAAAGAGTAACAAACATCCAAGCGTCCATACTCGCAAACTTTCACATTTTTTATATTAGTAGGATTAGGATTATAATACATCACTTATATCGTAGATTAAAAAGGTTTATAAGTATACAAAACGAGACATACGAGTATCTAGGTTGAGTAGAAGAAATACGAGCGCAATTTTCAATTTAGACATATTATGAATAATGCGCTTCTAGATTATGTATAATAATATCTGTCTGGCGTAAGCTTGAGCTATAAGCTGTATTACGTTACATTTTGAGTACCAAGAAACCTTAAACAAAAAATAAAAACCCGTCATATCTATACTATATATACTATACATTTATCTATATTATAAAGCTGAAGAGTTTGTTTGATTGTTTGAACGCGCTAATCTCAGGAACCAGTGGGTCGATTAGAAATTTTTTTTCAGTATTGGATAGTACATTTATCGAGGAAGGCTATAGACTATATAAAATTACGCTGTGACCAATAGGAGCAAAGCATTAGTGAAAAATGTTGCAAAAACAGGATTTTATTCTAAATTCCACACGTACGGAGTCGCGGGCAACAGCTAGTAATAAATAAATATGAAATAATAAATATTCACGGACATTTCACACAACGTTCTCTGGTCCCAAGCAAAGCTTATTATGCTTGTGTTATGGGTACCAGAATACGGATATAATACATAAACTACTTTTCTTTTGTAAATACATACTTATAATACATAGTAAACACCCAAACGCAAGACAAACATTTGTATGACAATTATTAATATCACACAAATGATTGTCCCGAGCAGGAATCGAACCCGCGACCTCGTGAACGGCAGTCCTGAACCACTGGACCACGAGGCCCGTCGGATAAGAGTTGGAATCACACACGAAGGGTTCCATATTATCTACACTAATATTAAAAAGCTACAAAAAGCAAACAAAAAAAAACAAACATTTCGTTTGTTTTTTTTTTGTTTGTTTGTACGCGCTACTCTCTGGAACCTATAGACCGATTTAAAAAATCTTTCAGCGTTGGTTAGTAAATTTATTGAGGAAGGCTATAAACTATATAACAACACGCTGAGAACAATATGAGCGAAGCAGGAATGAAAAATGTTGCAGAAACCGGGAAAAATTTCTGAATTTTACGCGTACGGAATCGCGGGCAGCAGCTAGTCATAATATATCCGCCATACCGACCCTAAATAACACCAAATAACAAATAATAAAACAATTCGCCACTAAGCAATCGGTTATTTAGTGTTATTGCAAACAAATGCAATAACTGATTGCTTAGTGGCAAATTTTATCAAGTTTAGTAGTCTGTTGTTAATTTTTTGTGATTATAATGTACCATAGACCTAATATTGTGACACAATTCATTTAGTAGACTTGGGGCCCTGAGCACGTTGCGTCGTCAAATATTAAATAAAATAAAATAAAAGTCAATTGAAAAAAATAACTTTTGGAGTACCAAGTTCTTACATCCTGAACTTAGATAGTAATAAACCTAATAGATACAAAAACTTCAACTTTTCATAAAATATAATAATAATAATATAGTCCAGTCATTATAGAATTTCTCCTCGGAATTTGAGATACCCAATATGTAAGTCTGTAAATACTTGTATATTCCCTAAAAGTTGTCTCAAAACCTACATATGGTAGGGTGTACGCAACTATTAAACTTATAATCATTGAATTATCGATAGTCCATCAACTGTATATAGTGCGTTTTCGACCAGTGCCGGTTGACCTGAAGTGATGCTGTGACCGCGCGCTCTCCGTCCTCTATCTCGAAAACGGTTCACCGTATAGAAAATGTTTGTAGACAAAATTTGTAGAGAATTTTGTACAATATTCTACGATATTGAAAATGAATACAAATAGCAAAAACTCATAGGAAATGAGATATTTTTACCTCATTTAAGCTTAAATGACTGGGCCTATATTAGAGTTCGCAGGTTCGTAAATGGCCAAGACTAAGCCAAATATTTGGCAAAGCGCCATACTTTACCTTCCATTAGTTTATTCAGGTAACATGTTTGTGCAAAATCCCCGTGGATAGCATTCGATTCATATTCGAAAATTTCTTAGTCTTATCGGTACAAGGTTCACGAAAAGTACCTACTTTTTATACCTTCATTTTGTATGTTTCTTTGTTGATTTTGTGTTTGTTTGGTCGTTTGTAGATTGTCCGTGTGGTAACCGATTGGAAATTCAAGTTTCACGAACGATCAGGCCAAGAAATTCAGCAAATAGGTAACGTTTTCAGTGTAAGAAAACGTAAAATTAAACTCCATTCAAATACATTGCCATTGTTGCATATGGAGCCCAAAAACCTAATTTTACACATTTATTATAGAGAATGACAATTTTAGGATCAGTTTGTGTTATTGGGTTATAAACTAAATACCTAAATTATATTATATAAGATTTGTATCTTCAATAATAAGTTAATGAACTGCCAAATCAAAGCAATTTTGTTAGATAAGAAATAAATTTTAATGATAAAAAAACTATATTTGTAAGGATACGGTTTACGGATAAAAAACTAATAGGTGTTATTAACTAATAGGTGTTATTAACTACTTAAATCTAAATCTAACTGAAAATGTGTTTAATAAAATGTTTATTTCACAAATAATATTACTAACCATTATTTAGAAATCTAAAAAGTTTTCAAAGAAGTTTTAATATAAGCTTAGCTTGGGACCAGAGGACGTTGTGTGAAATTCCATGAATATTTATTTATTTATTATTTATTTATATAATCTCTCCTCTTCACTCTGGTTTCCTTACGAAATTAATTACACTTTTGTTCTTTAAATCAATTTTATTTCTATAATTTACTCAAAAAACTTTTTATAAACAATCTCACACCTACCTTTTAATTCAGCAAAAGATCTAATCCATTAATTTCTTTATAGGATTTTCAAAACATTATAACTGTCACTTATTAAAAAAAATATACTTCAAATGAAAAAAAAAACTGTTTTATTTAATTTTTTTAAATTTAGAACGTTTATTGTCATAACATATTTAAATTATTTTTTCACAATGAAAGTCTATCGTGCAGTTAATCTCGCGAATTTGAGATATAACATCTGACGTCATAAACGCGTCTACAACATCGGCTCTCTCGCGGAATACTGGCGCGAAATCTTTGCGAACTAGAATTCCTGTTGTCCCGAGGTTGTCCCATATTCTTTTGATCTGTGCTTTGATGCAAGCTATCTAACACTTAGTTTAACTGCTCACGTTACTAAAATATAGCAAAGATAGGTTAAAATTAGAATTTTTGTCTGAGTAACATACATAAGCTGTCTATATTTTTTTTTACTTGTTTATCGACAAAAACAATACCTTTTGTAGAAAGGTCGTATATACCATGTTGACAATTTTACAGGATGAGCAATAAACAAAACTTTAAAGTATTTTAGCTTATAACCAGGGCCCTATTACTGAGTCTTCGCTGTCCGTCCGTATGCCACAAGGCTCTATCTCTGGAACTGTGATAGCCAGAAAGCTGAAAATTTTACTTAATGGTATCTAAAATGTAAGCATATTTTCAAATCTATTTGGCCATTTGAGGGTAAAGGCATAACAAACACAAAAAGTAACTTTTGCATTTTTAATATCTCTCTACAGCCCATTAAGGTCCCGTGCACGGGATTTCTCCACTTTGGGAGGGAGTGTGGTGTATTTTAGAGTTTCCCGTCTCTCAAAGAGAATGCCACCTGTGTACAATATTCCTAAGCTGGCTATTACATCACCCTTCGAAGAAAATGGCGCGGTAACATTTGTAATATTAATCTGTCATTAAACGGACAAGTTAATTACCACACGGACACTTATAATGGACCACACGGACGGACGGTATCTATATGCGCATAATACCTGCCCATATAAATACCCAAGGAGGATTAATGTCAAACAGGCGGCTGATCGTAAAAATCAGCCAAAACCCACTGCAGCATGATCAACAAGTCATGTTGTGCCGACTTCGAATAGGACAAAATAATGATGATTAGTAAAATTAATATAGATAGATAGATAGATTAACTCTTTATTGTACACATTTACAAGAAACAGAAAACAGAAATTAACAGAAATTAAGCTTAAAACTAGGTACAAATGGCGGCCTTATCACATAAAGTGATCTCTTCCAGGCAACCATGGTATGGAAAGAAAAGTTAGGGACTAAAATAAAGTGGGGCATTAATCTACTTGTACACTGCAGTGTACAAGTAGATTAATGTAAAGGAAGAAGAAAAAAAAATATACCTATTAAATTACTGTAGAGTATATGTTCTATAGAGAATTCGTATAAGAACATTATCATACAATAAGTTTAAGATAAGTACTTTTTATAAATTACGCTACGAAAGCTCACACGTGCGTGTGTAATCGGCAAAGGAATTTTCTTTTAAACGTTCAGTTTTATTTTCCTGTTATTTTTACCTTAATGGGATTTTACATACCAATTGGTTTTACCCGATAGTGTTAAAAGAAGATTAATGTTTTTATTGTGTTTTTTCAATGTATAAAAAATTTTCACCAGAGTTAAAAATTGTATTTTTATAAAGTTTTTATAGTATGTTTGTCGATTGAAGAACCCAAAAATAAATAAATATTCATGGACATTTCACACATCGTCCTCTGGTCCCAAGCTAAGCTTATGCTTGTGTTATGGGTACCAAAATACGGATAGAATACATATACTACTTTTTTTGTAAATACATACTTAAAATACATAGAAACACCCAGACGCAGTACAAACATTTGCATGACAATTATAAATATCACACAAATGATTGTCCCGTGCGGGAATCGAACCCGAGACCTCGTGAACGGCAAACCGTTACATGAACCACTATACCACGAAGCCCGTCAACAATAATAAAAGAGTTTTGTCCATAGTTAGTGGTGCTTTTCTCCAATATGTTATCTATGGTCGTCCTTGGTCCTATGTCATGTCTGACGCTTATGGTTTTTACTTACTCACGTGTGACACGAATCCTATAGATAGATGGACCCTTCTATGGGATTCAAATGAGGTATTTCGAAAGACGATTGAAGAATTGCTTCCAATTTTTCACAAAAGTTTGACAAGGACTGCGTCTGGGTGTTTACTGTGTTAAGTATTTATTTACAAAAGAAAAGTAGTATATGTAGTATATCCATATTTGGTACCCATAATACAAGTATCTAAGCTTAGCTTGAGACCAGAGGACGTTGTGTAAAATGTCCATAATATAGAAATAAAAAAAAATTAAAAAAGAAATTATTCATGCGAGCAATCTATTTAATAGTGCTCCAAGAGAACATGATTTTGACCTGTTCCACACCAGTGTGTCCGTGGCGAGGCGGAAGTGGAAGACAAGATAAATATTATTAAAATACAAAATTAATAAAAAAAATTTTGGACTTATACCTACCTACTTCTTTTGGCGCATTAGGGGAAAATAGTAAATATAAATATGTGTGAATATTACTACAAAGAAACATAAATCGACACCATGAAGTTAATTAGTTAAAAACCCTATTTTTAGGGTTCCGTACCCAAAGGGTAAAAACGGGACCCTATTACTGAGACTTCGCTGTCCGTCCGTCCGTCCGTCCGTCCGTCCGTCCGTCCGTCTGTCACCAGGCTGTATCTCAAGAACGGTGATAGCTAGACAGTTGAAATTTTCACAGATGATGTATTTCTATTGCCGCTATAACAACAAATACAAAAAATAAAATAAAAGAAATATTTAAGGGGGGCTCCCATACAACAAACATGATTTTTTTACCGTTTCTTGCTCGATATTAATAACGTTGTTGTATGTTGCATAGATAATGGTACGGAACCCTTCGTGCGCGAGTCCGACTCGCACTTGACCAATTATTTTCTTAATACTTTTTAATCGACTTCAAGTCTAGGAGGTCATTTCTTGCATAAGCATTAGTGTATATATTAAACTAGCTGTTTCCTGCAACATCGTACGCGTGGTATTTAGAAAATTTTCCCCGTTATTGCAACATTTTTCACTGATACTTCGCTCCTATTGGTTGCAGCGTGATGTTATGTAGTCTATAGCCTTTCTCGATAAATGTATAGTACGGGATCCGTAGTACATTTTTCTGTTTGATCATCATTGATCTGTTAGCTACCACAATCGAGATTTTGAAATAGAAAATTATTGGGCGTCTCGTCATAATAAAGCTACTCACGGAAAATCAGCTTGATAGTATCAAGTGAAAAAAATGTACTACGGATCCAGTACTAGTAGTATCCAATACTGAAAAAAATTTTCAAATTGGACCAGTGGTTCCTGAGATTGGCACGTTCAAACAAACTATTCAGCTTTATAATATTATAGTATCTAGATTTATTCTACGTATCCATTGATAGACGTACGTAGGTAATGTCATTACAAATAAAAAACAAATAATGCCTTTTTCGGAACATTTTACAAATGTTAGCACATGAGCGAATATGTGAATGTAAAAGCTCTCAAATAATAGTCGTGTAAAATATTTCCTTGAATCACAGGTGGAAGCAGTTAGCGTAGCAATCTCGTAAATGTCGCTCTCATTCTGGGACAATCTTGAAACAGGGAATATTCGTGTGGTCTCATAATAATCGTGTGCTTTTGTAATTTGCTTTTATTAAGTACTTAGGTAATAGAATTGTTATGGGAGTTTCATTTATAAAAAAAAATATTTTATTTTAAATTTTAACAGTTCACTGGTTTTTAGGTTATTATTACAATCATTTGCAACAAAATTTGTTCAAATAAAACCATTCATTTTAAAAGTACGTTTGAATCGTATAGCAGATGGCCCTTTATAGTATCTGCCTGCCCCTATAGAAAGAAGTCGTTATGATGTCACGATAATGACGGTATTTGTTTTAAATTATGGTGATCCTAACTCAACTAACCTGCTCATAAGCTAATGTGGACTGATTGTAGATACTACAGGGAGAAATAAAAAAAAAATCGGCCGACGTTTCTGACTATTCAATCATCATAGACAAGGGTGGCAAATGTCTCAATCTGGACAAAAAATTATAGGAATAAATGAGTTGCGGAAGTGTTATATATATTTTTTTTTTAAATCGACCAAATTAAGAGTTGGGCTCTCACATGAAGGATTCCATGTACCTATAGATAGATAGATAGATTAACTCTTTATTGTACACATTTACAAGAAACAGAAAACAGAAATTAGGCTTAAAACTAGGTACAAATGGCGGCCTTATCACATAAAGTGTCCCCTTCCAGGCAACCATGGGATGGAAAGAAAAGTTAGGGACTAAAATAAAGTGGGGCTGCAGTGTACAAGTAGATTAATGTAAAGGAAGAAAAAAAAAAGAAAACATAATAATATTATAATAATAAAATAATTAAAAATAGTTTTAAAAAAATAAAAAACACGCTTTATTTAATCGAATTATTGTATTGTCATCGGTCTTTGACAGGTGTGCAAAATTTGAATAGAATCTGACCGTTTAAAGTGGGTCAAAATAGCGTCCAAAGGAGTCGGTTACAAACATACAAACAAACATACAAACAAACATACAAGTGAAGCTAATATAAAGCGTGTAATAAATAAGTAAATATTACTTAAAATACATAAACTACTTATATACCGTTATATATCATATACATACATAAACAAGTAAACATGTACATAACTAAAAATGGCATAATATTTATTTATGTAACACAAACCAAAATTATGGTTAAATAATATAATAATAGTTAAGAACTGATAGATAAGTAATGATCTTTCACAAGTTTTTTAAATGATTTTGAGCTCTTAGCTATATATCATCATATCGGTGATCATATAAATCAGTAATTAATATCCATACGGTCTTATGCGAATCATCAAGATATGCAACAATGTTTCTCATTTACGAGCCTTGTATTAAATTACAGTGCCTCTATTTTCTTGGCGATTTCCCTTGCAATCACGAGGTCAAATTGTAAATCTACTTATTCTTTTTCTTCCTGCCACTATCCCAAATTATTTTAGTTAGCGCAGCAATGGCTTTTCTTCGAAGTTCTCTCTAAATCTACTAATATATAAAGCAAAACAGTCTAGATCTAAATATCAACATGATTTAGTTAAGCGAATCCAATCATAAAGTGAAGCGGCTAAACCACTTTACTCCAAACGCTCTCCAAGGGTACAAACTTGAGATTGCTTCCATTACCAAGTACTTTGGACATTAACGTGTCTTATTGCGAATTATAACTTCGCATCCTACCGTCATCGTGATAATTATGTTAATCCTAGGTAACGCGGTATTAACTGGTACTAAACACTGCAAATAAACTATGCGAGCGAACACGAAAACCAGTAGGTATCCATTCTTGGGTACTGGTACTTACATACAATTAGCTGGATTTTTTTTTAATTCTTGTCGTTATATTTTCAAAATATCACAATTACATACATAAAAATAGTATTTAATCTAAAACCAAAAAAATAGGTTAAAATTAGGCATCAAAAATTCATCCGTATCGCAGTCATTGAGTAACATGCCCAAAAGACTCGCCGCATTGCGACGTTGTATGGCAATGCTTATACGAATTGCCAAATAGAGGCCAGCCCTTTAGTTGGACTCGCACACTTAGGGTTATATAATCATTATTAACATATTCGTCACAATTCCGACCTCTAATAACGGCGGCTGTCCTGGTGTGCAATGGCATGCATATTAAAGACGCTCAAAATGTAACTATGTGAATAGTCTGACCATGTGTAGCCGGCGAATTAGAATAGCACCACTCCCTATCTCCCTGCGAGCATCGTACAAGGCGATTAAGGTGATGTGAAGCAGTGTACTGATCCCTCGTAACTCCTTTATTGTCAGATATGTTTTCCATCCGTCCGTGCGGTGACGGACAACAAGAATACAAGTATCACCTCCCGATGTCTTGCTCGCTTGGGTCCTAACAACCGAGAGAACCACGTCGCATGACATTGGCTGGTCGTAAAAATCAGTCAAATCCCAATGCAAAATGAACAAATAGTAATTTTGCGCCAAACCCGAATAACGGGTTATGGGCAGGAATAAGATGATGTCAATAGGCCTGGTCAATTGGCATAAGAGATTCTATACCATTCCGAAATGCGTGAAATCCGTGCCACGTAATGAAAAAGATTGGTCGATTTATTCAGCAGTGTGTAGTATGAAAATCATTGCATGAAGTTGAGAACTTTGTTCGCTGTCATAATACGCTTTCTGAGATCTGGTTTCATCACGACGTTTTGATCGATTACATCTAACAATCCAATGTTATTTATTACTCTATTTAAATATTTTTGTAGACTCATCACTGAATAAACTATTGCAAGGTCATCGAGGTTTTATAATAAAACCTATCTTATTGGAACTACATCTGTATTTAATTTAAGATATTATAGTGTGCAGTGTAGATACACTGCACACTATATCTTGTCCTATTATTGTTCCACTGTTGGGCATTGATCTTCCTCTACTTGGGGATGAATTACAGTCTACATTCTCCGTGTGGTGACGGATTAAGAATACAAGTGTCACCACCCCATCTCCTCCCAAGTGTGCTGTAAAAGTCAGCTAAGGGATATTGCACACAGATAACATCCTCTGTGAGAGAGGGAAAACCCGAAAATAAACCCTGTGCCAGCACGCCTAGTCAGCACGGCACAGTAAACCATAGCCCCCCAAAGTGGAGGAGGCCCGAGCCCAACAGTGGGACGTAAATGGGCTGAAGAGGAGGATGCAGAGCTGACCAGGCGTGTTGTCACATGATTTGTCATCGAATTTTCAGTTTCTCACAGAAGATGCTATGTGTGTACAATTTCCTTTAGCGGAATTCTGAAGCATCCTCGGAAAAAAGGGGTGGTAACACTTGTATTCATAATCAGTTTAACACGGACAATGCTATTGAACTTGTTTAAATGAGAGGTACACGGTACAGGCAGTTTAGAGTCTACGAAAAGACACAGGACAAATACTTACTTCTTATTGGGAAAACGGGATGATGTGTCGAAAACGTAAAGTGTTATATAAAAGTTCGTAATCTTTAAAGTTATAAGCTTGATTTTGATGCAGAAATTGATGATTAGCTATTTTAACAAAAATGAAGACATTTTCCTGCATGGGTTTCTTCAAAAAAGAGTGATGACGTTCCTGTGTAGTCGGCGACGCGCGAGTATTACCTCCGATGGTACAGATGTTTATAGTCTACGGTAACTGCTTACCATCAAGCGAGCCTAAGGCTAAGCGTATGCTGAGACGCAGGCGACGCAGACACGTGTCTGCTCTGCTCTGCGCCCCGCCCTGTCTCTCTCAGTATACGCTCGAGGCCTATGTCTGTCTCGCCTGCCCTGCGTTGCTATATCTGTGCTGTGCTGTGCTACTCGTACATCGCCTGCGGCAGCGTCCCAGCATACGCCTAGCCTTAAGCCTGTTCGCCATCATAGTGGTATAAAAATTCTTCTCTGCATTATAAATGGCAATAACACTTAACTGAACTTTTATATTTTATTAAACATTGAGCTATTAAGTTTTTATTATGTTTAAATATCACACACTGTGTAAACTATTTAATAATATTGTCATAAAAATTTAAGCCGTAAATTTTATATTGTTTGGTAACTATAAAAGATATCGAAGTTTGATTTTATGTCAAACAATAAACTATTTTTTGTCATATTCTACCAGCTATTACTTTCAGAAGTTATTATAGTCTTAGTAATAAAATATTTTTGTACTATGATGAATGGATAGGTATTTTTAGGGTTCTGTAGATAATAAAAGATAAAACAGGAACTTATTACTGAGATTTCGCTCTCCACCCATCCGCCAAAGTTATATCTCAGAATCGGTGATAGCTGGGTACTAGACAGTTGAAATTTACTCAGCAGATGAATATGCTAATGCAAACAATATTATAATTACCTTTTACGGATTTACACCCGTGTATTTGTAATAAATTTTAGCGTTTCGGAGACTTTATAGTCACCATGGTCAAGGGTAAGACTGAGCTGTAAACTGTACAGTGTCTTCTACGATCAGTTGTTCGTTGTTAAACATCGGGCTATTTAAAACATTACGCGCGTCTAAATCAGTAAAAAGTAGTTTTTTTTTAAACAAATTAGTCACGCAAGTGTTAGAGAATAATATTATGTTTTCGGTGTAATTTGATGGTATCCTTAGAAAATGATTATGAGGTTTTTTTTCATATACTACACGGGTGACAATCAAGCAAACGGCTCGCTTGATTGTAAGCGATTACCGTAGACTATGGATGTTTGCAACACCAGAGGTATCACTCGCGCGCTGCCAACTGTAGGAACTTTTTGACGCTCTTTTTGAAGAGTCCTGTGGGAAAACCACGGCAGGGAGTTCATTCCAAAACCTGATCGTACGTAGGATAAAGTTGCGCTGGAACCGTACAGTACGGGACGGTCGGACGGTTCTAGGTAACGATAATTATGAGGAATAAACTATAATTACGATACAGAATCCTTTGTGTGTTTGCTGTGTGTATTTTATAGCACTCTAATGGAATTTTCCTTTTTTAAGCTTTGCCTTTATTTATTTAATAAAATTGATTTGAAATACTACTAATGGGTTTCAATACAATTATATTCTTTGATGTTGGGCACTTAACCGTATCTTTACTGAAAATGTGCTGAAAATAAAGTAACTTAACGGTAATATAAGATTACTAGCTGCCCAGAGAAGAATCGGTCAAGCCGTTTCGGAGGAGTACGGTAACTAACACTGTGACACGTGAATTTTATATATAAGATATATAAAATTCAGCGGGTCAGCTAGTAAGATATAAATCTTCTGTGCGTATGTTTGTAATTGAACTCCTCCTAAACAGCTGGACCAATTTTGATGAAATTTGTTGTGTGTATTCAAGGGGGTTTGAGGATGGTTTAGATTCAGAATTGGCTGGACCGATTTTGATGAAATTTGTTGTGTGTATTCAAGGGGGTTTGAGGATGGCTTAGATTCACAATTGACTGGACCGATTTTGATGAAATTTTTTGTTGTAGATTTTTACACAGAATTGTATGGCAAAACAACGTTTGCCGGGACAGCTAGTAAGATATATAATATTCACGTGTCACAGTGTTAGGTACCGTACTCCTCCGAAACGGATAGACCGATTTTTATGAAATTTTACATGCATATTCAATAGGTCTGAGAATCGGCCAACATCTATTTTTCAAACCTTTTTTTTTAGTATGGCAAAACAACGTTTGCCGGGACAGCTAGTAATAATATATATAAAGATAGGACTCCATTTTAGGAAGGATTAAAGGTCTACTATGTCGCGTTGATCAAGTGTGTTGTCACACTTGCCACAGGGTTTATTTTCGAGGTTTCCGTCTCTCACAGACCATGTTATCTGTGTGCAATATTTCTTGGTTGTCTTTTACAGGACCCAGGGAAGAAAAAGAGGTGGTGACACACATGTTTTCCGTCAACAGACGGACATAATTACATTTATGACGTAGCTAATTTTTGGCATTGGTGAAAGATATTTAAATTTCAACCCCCCCACGACCTCAGGCTTCAGGCTACACAAAACACATGTTATTCATTACACTTCATTTTAATTGTCATCCTTACATACAATAGGTCACTTTTATATGTAGTATACTTCTATACTACATATAAAAGTGAAAGTGAGTTTGTTTGTTTGTTTGTGACGTTTTCACGCAAAATCTACCGAATAGAATCACACGAAAATTGGTATAGAGATAATTTATAGTCCTCGACGTCAAATAGGCTATTTATTATTACGTTAAAAACCCTGTACGAGATAATAAACGCAAATTTTTGTGAAATACGGTAAAAAATAATAGTTCAGGCATTTTGTTATTTTTACAGTTGTCATAGCAACTCATGGAGTCCGTCGACATATTATAGGTATTATTTTTATTGGCCAAGAAGGTTATAATCCCATACTGACATGCGATCTACGCGGTAGCTCGGAATAAAAACTCTTTCTGTGGTACTTAGTTTCAATTTTTTTTTTAATTGAGATGCTTTCCTAATTAAATTGATTTTATTTGATAAACATAGTATATTATAACGAATGTTGAATGATATAATTTTGCTATGGATTCCAGTATCGATGTTAGTATCTATTAATTTTAGTTCAGAATACAGTTTTTATTTTAAGTTTGATTTCAAATTCGATTCAGCCACTAATGCGTGCGAAGCTGCGGGCAGACGCTAGTTGTGTTATAAAAATTTAATGTGGTTTATTACACTGCCATCTATTGAATTTTAGTGGTATTAGAATGAACTTAAGACTTCTAACCTTGTGTACAGCGCCTGAAAATCAAATTTGTAGAAGAGGTATATACTATACTTCAACATTAATTCTTCATAGGATCCACAGAGGGCATTAATATTTTTTTACGTATACAATAAGAAGGTTGTTCGGTTTTTACTTACGTCTTGTACTAGTGGGATTTTCCTCAAACATTGCGAAATTATGACGCATACAGATTTAAACAGAGGCCTTAGAATAAGTCTGCTACAAAGTGGTAGCAGTTAAAATAATATGCTACGCACTTCAAAATATCCTACAAAAGGGAAGGGAATGAACATAGACTGTGGGCATGAAGTAGAAAAAAAGAATAAAAATACGACACCTATGCATTCTGAAGGCATTGGTATAGATATATTTATAAAATACCATGTCTTTTTATTTATTTTATTATGTTAACACAAAACAACACAAGTATAGTATTCAGTTTACACGGATTTACCATGTCTGTGTCTATGGCTACATCACTCAGTCTAGTCGGCTTCAAGCCACTTACACATATCAATTCTTGCGTGAAAATGTACCTATTTATATATGTTTATGATACAGGCTATACGTCATATATAAAATGTCATTATTTTGTGAAGCATAATTTAGCAAGGCTAAAGTTCCTCAATTTTAAACGTCAACCCGCCATCTGATATATCTCTGATTATTGACTGTAGTTACAAAAAAATATATGGGAATAGCCAGGAGCTAGATTTTCTTTATTCAACATACAAGTGGCTTCATGCTGACTGAGTGATTTATTTTAAGCTATGAACTATTTATCTGGTATACTCATAGTATGTGAATTGCATACAACATAAAACTTATGCAGGGCTGTCAGCATCATGTTTAAACACATCTAACAATAGTTGCACATATTCATCATACTTGATTGTATATGCTAAACGAACGTTGGCTTCTTCTTTCTCCACAAATTCATTTGTCACAATTCCTCGCTTTTCACCTGTGAATAATTTGCTTAGATAAAGAACTAAATAACACGCTTTAAAATTCTGATTATTATTTTACATTATTGCATTGTCATTGGTCAATTTTAGATCAATCCGACTAATGCAAGTGGGTGAAAATCACTTTTAAAGATTCCGTTACATAGATTAATACATTGATAAATACATACCGACCTTATAACAGCGTCTTAAGAATAACAATCTATACTGATGTTATAAAGCTGAAGATATTGTTTGTTTGAATGCGCTATCAGGAATCACTAGACCGATTTAAAAGTTCTTTCAGCGTTGGATAGTTTTATTGAAGAAGGCTATAGGTTATATAACATCACGCTGCGACCAATAGAAGCATAGCATCAGTGAAAGATGTTGCAAAAACGGGCAAAATTTAATAGCTAGTCTTTAATAATTCTTTTTTAGGTATTCCCTATACAGTCTATTAACGTCCTACAGTTGGGCACGGGCCTTCTTCACTTTAGAAGGGATTAACGTCTAAGTCTAAGGGATTAAATGCCGCGCAGACTAGGCGTGTTGGCATAGGGTATTTTCAAGTTTTCTGCCTCTCAAAGAAGATGATATATGCTTATAGTATACCTTAGCTGGCTTTTACAGCAGCCTGGGGAAGACGTGGGATGGCGATACCTATATTCTAAATCACACATCACATCATTTACCACAAAGAGTTATATCATTCTTTGAATATTTGTATTCCGTAATCAGATCTGGTCTGAGGTACATCGCTATAACTGCAGGATCCAACGCTGGCCAACTGGTCTGTTTACTCAAAGATACGTTCTCGAATTTGTTCTGATGCTGCATTATTGACGTATCAATAGCTCCAAGCACATTGATCCTCCAGTCCTGAAACAAAAGATTTTTTTTTAAATATATCATAAAGATAATGTGTGGAAAATACATGTATCTCGGGATTCATAATTCCTCTAAGAAAAATTATATTAATTATACAAAAAACCACACTCTTGAACCACTCTATTAAAAAAACCGCATCAAAATCTGTTGCGTAATTTTGAAGACAGAGAGCTCACATAAGGACTTACATACAAAAATAACGACTTTGTCTTATGTAATGTACTGCTTTTTACGAATTTTAGTACATATTCAAAAAGTTGCCAGGTGTATTCTTTCAACTAGCAATAGAACATAGACAAAGATTTATTTTGCTAAGTGTGCTATTTGATTTCGGTCTGTTATTATATCGAAATTGTAAAAAAGAAATCGAACAGAGCAATATGAAAGAGAATAGATCGAAAGCATTGTAAATTGTATTTTAAGGAATATGTAGATTTAAAAATAACAAGGGAATATTCGAGTCCGAAGAATTAGTATTTTAGTAAGAAATGAAAATACCTATAAAATGTAATATTCTCCAGCCATTGCTGTTCAAATAAAACCTCTTTTTACGGATTTATAAAATTTTTATTTTTTATGAAAAACCAAATTTAATATACGCGTCTAAATCCGTAACAATTTGCTTAGATCAAAAACTAAAAGACAGGCTTGAAAATCCTGAATATTTTTTGAATTGCATTGTCATTGGTCCTTGTTGATTGTGCCAAATTTCAGATCTATCCGACTACAGCAAGTGGGTGAAAATCATTTCAAATATTCCGTTACATAGATTAATACATTGATAGATACGTACCGAACTAATATAAGCGTGTTAATAAAATATTCTGCCTGATTTCATAGACTAAAATTCTCTGATTCTTTTAAAAGATGCACCTACAGAGAATTAAGTACCTAAAGGAGAAAGGTCATTTGAAATACTGATAAAATACTTAAAAGTATTTATGATGGATGTCTTACCTTCGGTATATTCAAGTGTTCTATTACTTGTGAATATGGTATCACAGTTACTTTGTCAGAGGTTGAATTTTGAGCTACAATATGGTAAGCCTCCACATCTACTAGTGCATTGAATTCAGGTGTATTAATTTTTTCAGCTGTGAAATAAACGTGCATAATAATTAGAATAATCCTCCTGCCCTTATCCCGTTGTTTCAGGTCGGCGCGACAGTACTTTATTTCCACTACATATACACCATTTAGATGTAGTATATAGATACTAGAGGTTGCGCACATTTGCCTCGGCGGGTCCTAGAATTCCGACCCGCTGCGGCAAATTTGGCAGATGGCCACGATGACGCAACAGGGTGACCTAATATTCCTCCCGTTAGGTAGAGCTACGGTTAGCCTCCCTCACCGGGTCACGGTAAGGCTCAAGGCACCACCATGACCTGATAGGGCAATAAAAGGAGCGACTGGACAGTAGAATTAAATAAAAACATTACTCCATATTCATCTTGAAGGGAGAGTTGGTTGATTATTAAGAACGGCCGGCTGCCAGACGTCGACCCTCCTTGGATCCTTGCCCTGTGCACAGATGTCATACGACGTGGTTCCCTCGGTCGGTTCTTACGAGTCCCGCGGCGCGGGCAAGTCATGGAGAGATCACACTTTAGTTATTGTCCATTTCTTTTAAATTCGTTCATTCCTATAGGTACTATGTTTTGAAGCCGATTAGGCTTCAAAAAAAGGAGGAATTCAATTTGTCTTTACGCCAAACAGTCGCCTCTCAAACTACAGACACAGACAGTTTCCACTAAGGATATTAATGTGGTGCGAAATCCCATAATTTCGTTTTGTAACGTTTTTAATCATCAGGCCTTTTCGGTCCCTGGCGTTACGTTAATCATAACGCTTTTAAAAAGGGACTGAAATCACAGTATTTTATTAGTCTGGGCACTGTCCGTATGAGCTAGATTGGCGTGATTCTGTCACTTACTTTGTATATGTCCAGCTCCGATATATAAATGCTTTAGTCTTTTTATAAAATCGGGATCTATAGATATTGCTAAAGCCACATTTGTAAGAGATCCAATTGTTATCACTGTCAATTCACCTGAAATCAAAATAGTTGGGTGTTCAGCGAAAGGAGGGCCTTTTTAATCTCTCCCACTCTCTCTCTCTCTCTCTCTCTCTCTTTCTCTCTCTCTTTCTCTCTCTCTCTCTCTCTACAGCCCATTAACGTCGCACTTTTATGCAAAGGCCTCCTCCACTTTGGGAGGGATTATGGTTTACTTTTCCGCGCTAACCAAGCGTGTTGGCAAAGGGTTTATTTTCGAGGTTTTCGTCTCTCACAGAGGATGTTGTCCGTGTACAATAGGTATTCCTTAGATAGTTTTTATAGCACCCTGGGAAGGAAACGGTGTGAAAAAATATCACACGAACAAATAAAACTAAATAATAGGAACAAACTAAATTATAATGAAAAAAATGATAACCATAAGCGGGACTTGAACCCGCGACCTCGGAATGCCGTTCCGTCACTCCCCCAACTGAGCTATTATGGTTCACGCAAATGTTTACCAAATTTTCCACTACAATCATCTCAATGCGAGTTTTAACATCGTGCGATGTTTTTCCGTACAACGCCATCTATTGAGCGGTTTGCACCAACTCCATCAATCGATCAGTTAGTGTTCTTTACAGAACACAATTGGACCGAAGTAATGGCTGTAGATGTATTTCTACATTAATTTATTAAAAAGCATAGCGAGTCAATCGCAAAATATTAATAAATTAATGTAAATAATAGGAATACAATATACCTTCATATTTCTTGGAATATTCAATAAGAGCCGCCACAGCATTATCTGATTTTGCTGGCACTAGATCTGTGTACGTATCACCACTGTCACCTAAACCATCTACACCGTAGTAATTTGTTGTCACTAAAGTTGTGATTATAGACTTCTTAGATCCTCTGTATATTGGCACCTGAAAACACAGCAAGAAGTTAACACAACAACAAACAGACAAAAACACGGTTACGGAACAAATTTTTAAGTGAAATTATTTTTACGAATTTCTACGCATATATTTTGTTTTAAAGCTAACCCGACGTTTCAGAGAAATTTCAGTCACCAGGTTCAAAGGCACAGATTCAAATGAGCTAAAGTGTCTTTTAATCACAGACTTTAAATCTAACCTAACAAAATTGTAATATAATTGTCGTAAAAATATAAATAAAAATCTAAAAAGTCGTTGTCTCTACTTTGAAGATATTGAAGATAGACGCTGTTTATTGGCGAAATAGAAGCCATAAGAATGGTTTTTAGAATTTTTGTGCGTCGTTTGTATGTCTGTATATTTGTACAGGACTCACGATCTAACTACTGCATAGAATTGAATACCGTTTTCAGTGATATGTTGGTAGAAATCCATTTTAACGTATAGGCTACAATTTATCCCGGGATAATATCAAATTTCTTCGAGAAAACGCGTTTTAAATTTCTAATATCCCCTTCCTCCAAAATTACACGCGAACGAAGTCGCAGACAACAGCTAGTTGACGATAAAACTGATCTAATCTTATTCTAATATGTACTTACATCTTGCCTATTTGCAACTTTCAATATTATCTGATTGTTAAGATAAACTTTGTCCTCAATTGTGTTCCCATTACCAGTAGTTAACGCCACCAACTGGGGTCTAAAAATAAATAAAGTGCTATCACAATTATATATTACTAAAATGAATGTAATATTTTGTTAAAATAAATAAATATTTAAGTAATAACATGCTACTAACATAAACTAACATTGCTATGCCTGTCAAAGGCCTAAGTCAAAAGCATTTTTTATGTATTTTACCATCTTGCAAGCACCTTTAGTTTGCAATAAAAATTTGAGTTTGACAGACGCAGCATTTTCTTCAACTTCTCAGACGGATAACGTCTAACTATTGGGAAAGACCTCCTCCATTTCAGGAAGTTTTTAACAGTGTTAACCAGGCACATAGATCACACTCAATAGATTCCGCATGCAAGGCAATCGAGTTATGAGAACTTGGCTTAAATTTTGCTACGACCAATGACAATACATTATTCTATACCTCGCAATCAGAGCCTTCCAGCAACGTTGGTGCGTTTTTTCGTTACAAAAATTTTAATACGGTATCTATAGTGTTTTGATCTGTGACCAGGCTTCTTGGTATTGGGTATAATTACGAGTTTGCCGTCTTTAAATATGACTTACCCATCAAAGTGCTTTTCATAAAGTAATGCAAGGAATATAGCTAAGGCATCGTCTCCACCAGCGTCATTGTCTATTATGAACTTGGATTTACTTTCTTTCTTGCTAAAAAGAAAATCTAAGTTAGCAGTGTTTTCAGTAAAATTATAGAAGTCCAAGTAAATTTCTGTGTAAGTTTTTAATGAAGTGGCTTAAGGCATTAATATAGTCTAGGCGTTTGAAATACTACCCGTTCGAAAAGGATTCTTCTTTTTTCCCTTCTGTAAAATTATAATAGGTAGCCCAATTTACTGCCTATCACACGAACGATCTACAAGTGAGAGTTCTTTCTAAATAATTCTAATAAGTCGATTTGAAGATTACCTTAAACAAACGGATGGACAGACAGAAAGAAAGGCAAAAATATTTTAATTACTTTTGTCATTGTACTTTTACATTATACTTCGTTAAATGCTGTTATTTCGTCTATACGATAGTGCAGTTTTATTTATTTGTATAGATAAGCAGAATAAGTAGGCACTTGAGATGAACTGATAGAAGATATTATACTAGATAAATTACGTATAATATTTTATATTTATATTAACAGTTTGTTGGTAAAGCGTTTTGAACTAATTTTACAAATAGAATGACACACATCCACTGTGTCTGTTACTCATTATTGTAATTCATGAATTATACAAACAAAAACTTCATTAATATTAATTTTTGTTTAAATTATCAAATATTTCTTTACTATATAATTTATATTGCTGTGGTTAGATCACGTTTTTTTTGTATCTATACAACACTTTATCTTTCTATTAGGTAAAGCCTTGTTAGAACAATAAACAAAGAGATTTTATTAATAAATAAATAAATATATTCAGGACATTTCACACAACGTCCTCTGGTCCCAAAGTAAGCTATATTTCTATGCTTCTGTTATGGGTACCAGATACGGATAGACTACATAATACACTACTTTTCTTTTGTAAATACATACTTATAATACATAGAAAACACCCAGACGCAGCACAAATATTTGTATGACATTTATGGACATCACACAAATGATTGTCCCAAGCGGGAATCGAACCCGCGACCTCGTGATCGGCAGTCCATTACATAAACCACTAGACCACGAAGCCCGTCGAAATAAATATTTATGTGCTAATATATTACTAACCAATAAACTTATTGCCTACAAATGCCTATGCCTACAAAAAGCCTAAATTAAAAACACTATTTAAGTACCTATTTTATCACCTTAGTTATCAATATAAAAGTTGAGTTTGAGAAGGTGTAAACAACTTTAAATACAATTTTGAAGAGCTGGCTAAAGAAATAATAAAGCAATCTTACCAATTGACACACACAGCGAGTAACAAATACATAAAGATAAATTTAAACATCATACGAGACGATGTTGTTCACGTCTAGAGATAAACTAATCTAACTCGATCAAGATCATTTTAATAATGTTATGTCTCCATTGTATCTTCGTTGCTGTGTGACGTTACGTAACAAGTAACAAACCGGAATAAAAAAGTTGAATTTGCGCTAACCAGAATGGGACTTTTAATTGTAGCAAGGAATTTATCTAGGGCTTGCAAACTTATTATTGAGAAAAAAATATTTTTTCGTCTTCGATTTTTCGCTTTCTTAAAAACCACTATAACTCTATATTTCTGGGTTCCTTATCCCCCTTTAAGCTGGCTATGCCCACAAGGAGGCGTTATCACATACTTTGGGAAAGACGAAGTTCATGATCTAGGAATTGCAAATAGGGCTGCCACTCCTATAAAACGCGGCTAAAATCCTGAACCGTTATACACATTGTAATATAAAAAATATTGTTTTAGTGTCAAGGGTGGCTTGACACTAAAACAATATTTTTTGCTAAAACATTAATACTACATAACATTATGTGTCTGTATATACAACGCTTGGATAAGGTAAAAGATGATGTGAAAATTCATCATTATAAGATTTTTATAGAATTTTATTAATTATTATTAAAGAATTTATTAAATATAAGAGCTGTTGATACTGGGGCTTCAGCGGACAGACTCAAGAGTAAAATGCTTGATTCTAATAACGGAATGATATACAATAATTGATAAGCCTACATAAAAAAGAATTTTATAACAAAAACAATAATTACATCAGACACATATAATTACCTAATAATTGCTATTAGTTTGACTGTTATTTAAATATTAGTATAATTGTTATTGTATGCAAATAATTATACAAATAGGATATAAGCAAGTATGTGTTGCTTGCGACTTCATATGTGTGGAATATAAAGACCAAACTCTAACAAATTATATAAAAAACATTCGATTGAACCGCTTTGTCAATTAAAAATCCGCATCAAAATCTGTTGCGTAATCTTGAAGACATAGTTACTCACATAGGGACATACAATACATACATACAAAAATAACGACTTTGTTATAAAATAAGTAAAGAAGATACCTGTACTGTAAATATCCGATTAATTAAACATTACGGGTTGCCTAATGATTGACCAATAAATTATTGACAAATGATCATTTGACAAACTTTTCACCAAATGATCATTTGACAAACGATACACTTGACAAAATTATCATCTTACGAAAACTTACTTAGCAAATGATCCATTAGCAAACACTACACTTGACAAATGTGTTAAGTATTCAAATGTCAATGGACCCTTTTTCATTTCACCAAATGATATGTTTCGTAAATTAAGTTGTTTTAAATGTATCATTATCATCATTAATCATTATTAATGGGAGAAAAGCCCTAAAGTCGCTTCTGGCTCCACTTTGGGGTTAAAGTTCTAACCTAACCTAACCCAATCTATTAAAAGAGATATACAATATCTTCAAAGACGAACGGGTTAAGTAGTACTTAATTGTTTTGCAAATAAAGTAAAATTTTTTTTTTCATTCTATCTATATATGATAAAATATATTATCAAATAATACTTATAGTATTTTCTTTTTAGGAAAATCCAGAACAGTGGTTTTGCAAAAAAATATGCAAAAGATGGTCATTTTAACAAGAATGCAAAATTTTTCGACCAATGTTAGATTTATCAAATAACTCAGTTGCCAAATATTAGTTTTGTAAAGTAATCATTTATAAAATGTAAATTTAAGTGTTGTTTCATTTTGCGAAATGATTCGAAACATTTGTAAAATGATCAATAGTAAAATGATCAATAGGCGAATTCATTGTTTTGCCAAACGTTGTTTGTCAAGTGTAATTTTGCCAAATGACTTTTGGTCAAACAATCGGATACCAACATTACGACATACATCGATATTATGTAGGTAAGTGATTTCAAGCCGACTGACTGATGTAGCAATTGACACTACAATTCACTACATCTGGTACCTATATAATATGTAAGTAATATGTACGAGTAAGTAGGTATGTACGAGTGATTACAATAAAGTATTCGATAATCGATTCGTATTGTTACCGACTTTACTAGTGACATAATTTTAAACGTCCGCTATCATTTTGTTGAATATGTAACTTTATTGTGATGTTATCGTCATACTTATGCAAATATGTTTTAGATATGTACGTACCTATGTATTTTATACTAGTTATAGGTTTTAATTGTATTACCTAACTAGTTCATGCCCGCGTATTCCTTCGTTTAGAAGTTATAAAAATGTTTTGTCAATTCGAACCAGCAGTTTCTGAGATTAGCGCGTTCAAACAAACAAATTATTTAGATTTATAATATTGTATTTTTGGGATTTTATTTCTTTTGATACTTGAAAAAAGTTGGGAGTAACTTTTAATTGTCTTATTCATAATGACTTATCGGAGGATTGAACGAAGATTTTATCGGAGAGATAATAAACGTTTTAGCGTAAAAAGTATTTTATGAATAACAAGTTATGACAAAGTAATTTATTAATTTTGCAATTGACATGCTATGCTTTTTACTTAATAAATCACCATAATAGGGATGTTGACAATTTTTTGGAATTGCTTTTATTTTGTAGATACTCGTAGCTCTTACTTGAACACCATGACATTATAATTTAAAAAAAAAATACATCTTTTCAGTATAAAAAAGAGAAAATAAATTTTAAAAATTCCCGCTAATACGCTCCAAGCTGTCAAGTGACGGCGATTACGTCACAAGCCTGATAGTAGGGGTGTTCACTTAGAAAAAAGATCGATGTTTTCATCGATTCATTTAGATTTTATTCTTTTAAAAAATAATAGATCTAACTTCTTTTATAATCAGTATTTAATACTAATTGTTATAAAAATATTTGCACTGTCTTCAAAAAAGTATACATATAATTTCGAACATAATATTACCGTATTCTGGTACCATAACAAAAGCAAGGCCTCCGGGTACTCAATTGTGGTGGGTGGCGCCTCCATCGCTGTCAAAGGCACGATGAAATATCTTGGAGTCGTGCTTGACAGCCGGTTCAACGAGCATTTCCGCGCGCTAGCTCCTAAGATGCTAAGATGCGCGGAAATGCTCGCAAGGCTGCTCCCTAATTGTGGGGGGGCGGGCCACGCAGGTCACGGCTGTTTCGCCAAGTACCTGTGGGAGGTGGTTAGTATTGAGTCGGATCCCGTCTGCCGCAATTGTGGAAGAGGGGCCGTGGATACGGCGGAACACACCCTCGCCGTATGCACGGCCTGGGATACCCAGCGCGCTGCACTCGTCAGTGTGCGGGGTCAGGATTTGTCACTCTCGGTTGTCGTTTCGTCTATGGCCGAGAGCGAACAGTGTTGGGCCGCCGTCGCCTCCTTCGCTAGAGAGGTGATGGCGGCAAAGAAGGAGGCCCTGTGGGAGCGCGAACGCGCTGGCGAAACTTTGCCACCCCGCAGGGCCCCGGGCAGGGGTCGCCGGCGCGCAATAGCTGGCGCCCCCCCTCCGAAGAGGTGGACGCGCGTGGCGGGCTGGTACTCAGAGACCCGCCGCGCCAAACATGATGGGGGGACCTAATGCTCCCCCATCGGGCTGGGCCCCGGTTAGCGGGACCACCCCTCGCCGGGTCATGGTAAAGCTCAAGGCACCATCATGCCCCGGCAGGGCCAAGCGGAGGAGAAAAAGAAAAAAAAAGAAAAAAAAGTATAGCTTTTAGCTAGCTAGTATAGATTTCCATTGATAAATTATTATAAAACAGACAGGAAATTTATGAATTTCCCAAATTGCTCTAAGTGTATTCAAGAAATCAGGGAACAAACAAAAAAGAAAAGGTTACGGCGTTTCGAGAGCTTCAGCTTTTTCTGTTGGTTACAATTTAGTTGAAAATTTGACCGATATATCCACATATCGATACTAAAGATAGATAGATTTCAATTCCGACATCCTTGGCTATCTAGGCTATCTACGTCACCGCGCCCGATTGGTGTTTGCAGTCACATGATAATGTGTACAAAATAATGCAATTTAAATTCATTTTTATAAAATTTTTACAAGATATTAAACTCTCAAAACGATATTTTAGGTATCAAAATACTGTCTTCAATCTTTATAACATAATTTTAAATGAATTTGTTACATGAGTCAACATCCCTATTTGATTTATTAAGTTATGACAATTTTCGCGAACCGATTTTAGGGAACTTTTAAACCTCCGATAAGTCATTATCAATAAGACCGTAAAGGTTTAGTGTTGGTTCACCGTCATAATACACAATAAATAAATACACATACAATAAATATATACACCCTACAAATTATTTATAAAATTTAAATCGCTGTGTATATTTGTGAAGTTAGGCAATTTATAAAATTTTCCTTGTTTTTGCAATAGTTTACACTGATGCTTCCCTCATATTGGTCGCAGCGTGATGTTATATAGCCTAAACCCTTTTTCGATAAATAGACTACAATTTAAACCAGTAGTTCCCGAGATTAGCACGTTCAAATAAACAAAACTTCATAATATTACCTACCACAGAATAACAACACCTAATACGAAATTTGATGTCAATAAATGTTACAATCTTGTAAATGGATAACCATACAATAGATACAAAGAAATTATTTTATTAACAGCAAATAAGCCAGTTAATATTAAACACACTTTGAACGAAACCATGATAAAATCCTCAATAATCTATTAGGAAGTCCATTGCTTGACATTTTTATTATCTAATCATATAGGTAATAACATAATTATATAAACACAAACTAACAAAAATACCCAAACATTAAATATCAAATTATACACAATAAAAAAAAACTTTTACTTACCATTTATCACTCATTATTAGAAATAAACTCGACCGTTACGCTTCAATATGCTAACAGAAATAGATCTGTTATCAAACACAAATGTATTCCTTACATTTACACAATTACTAAATATATTATACATTCAATATACGTAAATGCAAAATAAATTAGAAACACGTACTTGTGTGAACGCGAACAACCGTCCAAGAATTTAGGACATAATGAGACGAAAATAGCAACACGCGTTGTCCTGTATAAAGTACGAAGTTTTTAATTCGAGACTACTTCAATGTACGTACAGGGGCCCAAGTCTGCTAATACAATGTTGTCACAATGATAGTTCAATGATACCAATAAGGCGCCATAGTGGCATCATTTGTGACAAAAAATCAAGTTTGGTGTCATAATAAATAAATAAATAAATATTCAGGATATTTCACACAACGTCCTCTGGTCCCAAAGTAAGCTATATTTCTATGCTTGTATTATGGGTACCAGATACGGATAGACTATATAAACTACTTTTTTTTGTAAATACATACTTATAATACATAATATAATATATAATGGTGTCATAATGGCGAAATTTTATAAAATTTGGTAGACTATAATTTATTAATTTTTGCATTTGACATGCTATGCTTTTTACTTAATAAATCAAATTATGGTGGAAAAAGTGAAAAAAAACGTCCCACTTGCGGCATTTTTCACTTTTTCCACCATAATTTGATTTATTGGTAGACTACTATTAATTTTTGGCTGTTGCTAGTCGTCCGGTTTTACGGACGACTAATATTCAATATTAATTGTCCGGTTATCGGATGAATAAAATATATTAATCGTCCGGTTATCAGATTAATAAAATATTTTAATCGTTTACTTTATTATTTGTACTAATTACGTTTCATATAACTTTAGAAATTAAATAAAAAGAAGGTTTTCGAAAAAAAAAAAAACCCTAACCTAACCTTCACTCGGTTAGCTTCGAGATCTAATAACTCCGCATTTTTTTCTTTTTGCTCCTTAGTCCTCCTTAGTAGTGTAATCTTTAGCTCCGTGGACAGTGTCGAAAAAGATTTTCACTTTTTTCACGAAAAAAATTCTTAGTTATAAATTTAATAATAAAAAAAATAATAATATCCGTATGAACATACTCATTCAAAAAAAAAAGCCGTACAAATAGTCAAATCCACGATTGACGGACGATTTTTTACCGGACGACTAGACACATCGTTAATTTTTTGTCATAATGACGCCATTTGACGGGCTTCGTGGCGTAGTGGTTCATGTACTGGACTGCCGTTCACGAGGTCGTGGGTTCGATTCCCGCCTGGGACAATCATTTGTGTGATATTCATAAATGTCATACAAATGTTTGTACTACGTCTGGGTGTTTTCTATGTATTATAAGTATGTATTTACAAAAGAAAATTAGTTTATGTATTATATCCTTATTCTGGTACCCATAACATAAGCATAATAAGCTTAGCTTGAAGAATAATTATATTTATTTATTATTTATAAATCTAAGCAATCGCAAAACGCGTGTTATTTGGCCTACATTATAATAAAGACTTCATTGCATTTTGCTTTTATGTTTTGTGAATGGCTAGCTTTAGAACACAGCAATACAACTTTGGATAGTGTGTTCCCACTATATGACATAACAGTAATAAAAAACTGAATATTATGTCAAATATTTTATTAACCAATTCATCATAATAATATCTACTAAATTTTACCTAAAATAAATGTACACATTGCTACGTATTAACCATCCTTTCAGTTGTTACGTGTTCCGTAGTTCAGCGGAATAAATATCAATCAAGAGTTTTTTGTACGCATCTACTACACCATGGTAAAATATTCGAGCATTGGGCTCCAAAGATGTGATATTATTGGTGTTAATTCCTCGTTCTGGCCCTGAAAAATAAATAATAAATATACCTAATAAATAAATATTCATGTATATTTCACACAACGTCCTCAGGTCCCCAGCTAAGCTAACCTATATGCTTGTGTTATGGGTACCAGAATACGGATAGAATACAATAAGTACTCTTCTTTTGTAAATACATACTTATAATACATAATAAACACCTAGACGCAGTGCAAACACTTATGACAATTATAAACCTCATGCAAATGATTGTCCTGACCGGGAATCGAAAACGAGACCTCGTGAACGGCAGTCCGTTACATAAACCACTAAGCCACGAAGGCCCGTCATCAATATATTAATATCAATTTTAGATAAAGTTCTATTTCCTTTTATTACAGATTTTGTTTTTTTTTGCATTAAATTCCCACTGTTGGGTACAAGCTGACGGGCCTCCTCCATTTTAAGAAGGCATTTAAATTTATTTTCATTTAAACATTTCTATGAAAATTATAAATATCACACAAATGATAATCCCGAGCGGGAATCGAACCTGCAATGTTGTGAATTCCCTTACATGAACCATTAGATCAACAAGCCCGTCGAAGCCGTATTCTGCAAAAGATTTTAAAATAAAATCAGAAGTAAAATCTTACCACATAAAATAATACTATTACGAGTATTCTTAAATTCTCTAACAACATTTTTGTCTAAAGTTATTGCTGCTACGACTGGGTCTAATAATATCCATGATGTTTGAACAGCAAACGATAGACGTTCGTATTCATTCAGTGCTTTCATGACAGGTGTGTCTATAACACCCAAAACATTTTCTCGCCACTCCTAAAAATCAAAATCATTTTGCTTTTGAACTATGGTCGTTTATCAGTAAGATATTTTTATCTCCTGTCAAATCTATACTCGTACTCATATTATTATAAAGCAGAAGAATTTGTTTTTGTTTGTTTGAACGCGCTAATCTCAAGAACCACTGGTCCGATTTGAACAATTCCTTCAGTGCTGGATAGTACATTTATCGAGGAAGGCCTTAGGCTGTATAATATCACGATGTGGCCAATAGAAGCGGAGTGGCAGTGAAAAATGATGCAAAAAGGGAACAATTTTCTAAATTCTACACATACGGAGCTAGTTTTCGTTATACAGTGCTATCAACAGTTGCTTTTTGAATGATTATAATGCAAGTAAGAACAAAATATAGAATTTTTCTTTTTTTAGTTGCAACATCTAGGATTAGGTAAAATATTGAAAATGGCCGTTAACCATGCATTTTTTTAAGTAGATATTGTAGTGTAGAATCAATGCTATTTTTATCAATGACTGGATGGAGTTCATCGATGATGCGAAAAGCATTGAGACGCTAGAAAAAGGTTTTCATTGAATAATAATATTTAGGTTAATAGGTATTTCCTGTCTATTGTTTATTCCGCACAAAAAACAAAGTTATTCGAGCGAATCCATTTAGCCGGAAGGTCTGTTGTATAAAACTTTGTTTATTGATAACATTGCACATAATTCTAGAAATAATTTGCGTTTCTAACTCAATCTAATTTATACTAAATTGTACCTATTATCCAAAACTCAGTCGTTATGCAACATAAATCTCTCTCTCTCTCTCTCTCTCTCTCTCTCTCCAGCGTTACTCTTTAACGAACCACTATTGGGGTCATTGGGGACGGGCTTCTTTCACTTATAAAGGGATAATGGTCTAGAGTGGCGTGTTGACCAGGCGTGTTGGCACAGGGTCAATTTTTAAAATATTACAAATTTCACAAATTTTGCATCGAAAGTCGAATCGAAAATCCCTCCATCGAGTTATTAACAACCATTAACAAGTTCCCAAGTACGTGAAACTATTTCAGGTTTTCAAGTTCTATTACATTAGGTATTTTTATATTTTATACTACAGAGGTGGCGAACAAGAGTACGGCCCGCCAGGTGGAAAGCGGTTACCGTAGCTTATAGACGTCAGTAACACCAGGGGTATCACTCGCGCGTCGCCGACCTTGCAGAAATCTCTTCACACCTTTTATGAAGAACTCCATGCTGTAGTCCAGAGGGAAAATCTCGGCAGGTAGTTCATTTTAAACTTTATTGTATGTGGGATAAAATTCCGAAGGAATCGTACGGTAGGTACGTGATGGCATTAATTCTAGAGTGTGAGAATGAACTCTCTGCCAATGACGAGAGGTGCGATGATAAAAGGAGGCCGTTGGTACCATTTCGAATAGTTCGTCAGAACATAGCCCATTATACAGGTATTTAGTAATGTGATTTTATTTTATATAATTAAGTCATAGTTTAGGCTCCAGCACTCCAATTTAGAGTGAACTGATGATAAAAATGAAATGTTACATGTGAAAAACTTGTTATAGTGCTTGTTATAACTATTAAACTATTATTAAACATAATACTTACTTTTGATATATTAAGTGAATCATATACTTGAGAAAATGGACATAAAGTTACTTTGTCTACTTTCGCGCTATCAGCAATTATATAGTAAGCCTCTGGGTCCATATCTGCATTAAATTCTGGTGCAGAATGCTCAACACCTAAAAATAAAAAGACAGTTATATCTATCAATTAACAAGCATAATGATCTTTATGTTTTATTTTTGCTTAAATGCTCTGAAAATATCGGGAGTTTAAATTTTGAATGTCATACTGATTTGAAAGAAAAAGCTTCAAGAAATCTGTAATTAACTTCTCTCTCTCCAGCCCATTAATGTCCCACTGTTGGACACGGGTCTCCTCCGCTTGACAAGATTTGTAGTCTACTATGCCGCACTAACCAGGCGTGTTGGCATAGGGTTTATTTTGGTTTTCTCTCACAGAGGATGTTCTCTGTGTACAATGTTCCCTAGCTGGCTTTTACAGTAGGTACTCTGGGCTCCAAGTCTAGTAATTCTGCTATTACAATCATATTACAATGTTGTTATAATGGTCAGTCACCGACGCCATTATGGCGTCATTATGACAAAAAAGTAATAGTAGACTACCAAATTTTATAAAATTCCGCCATTATGGCACCATTATGGTGTCATAATGAGACCAAACTTGATTTTTTGTCACATATGGCGCCATAATGGTGCCATTGAGGTGTCATTGCGACAACATTGTATTAGCACAGACTTGGGGCCCTGGAAAGGAAATGGGTGGTGACACTTGTATTCTTAATGCCACACGAAGACACTTTTTTATAAGTGACTATAAATCGATAAAGATCAAAGTACTTACTATAAATATGTCCTGCACCTACGTATATTTGAGCTAATCTGTCAATAAATTCTGGATCTAATCGCATTGCTAGAGCAATATTTGTCATAGGTCCAATCGCCATCACTATCAATTCACCTGAAATATTTTTAGCATTAATAGTTTAAACATAAAACGCCAAATCACAAATTAATTAGAAAATCCGTAAAAGCAGTAAAGTAAAAGTAAATAATACGAACAGAAAGAATGTCTCAAGCGCGATGGTAGATGGCGTAACACATTTTACAGAAGTCGTAAAGGCAGAAAATATAGTGAGATCTACTTTGCCGCGCTGACCGGGTGTGTTGCGTTTTGGCAAAGGGTTAATTTTCGATTTTTTTCACAGAGGATGTTATATGTGTACAATATTCCTAAGCTGTCTTTTACGGCACCCAGGGAAGAAAAAGGACAATAAATAGAATATTTTTATAACATCAATTGAATTAATTGAATTTAATGTATGGAAAACCTTTATATTTCTTAGAGAGTCTAATTAGACCAACAGCAGCATGTACATTCTGAATCTTAACGGGTTCTGGACGACTGTAACCGAGATCTCCTAAACCATCGTATCCGAAATAATAATCTGATTGTATTCCCCCAATGAGAGCTTTTTTTGCACCTCCATATATTGGTATCTGAAATATTGAGAATGTACTGTTAATTGGATATCGCACTATCAGGCCGTGTAGTGCCAGTGGAGTAGAACAGCACCACCCCATCACAAACACCTTTCCCTGGATACCATACAAGGCTATTAAGGAGGTGTGAAGAAGTGTACTTTTGTAACTTTTTCACCGTCAGATAATTCCGTTCATCTATCTGTCCGTGGGGTGACGGACAAAAATAATACACCTCCACTAGTCTGAACCAGGGGCGTCATAAAAATCAGCCAAAAATCACATGAACAAAAAGTCATGTTGCGCCGAAAAACGGGATAAGCGCAGAGAATGATAATGAGACTATCCAAGTTCATCTAAGTGGATATCTTTGAGACCTAGGCCTGGATGTTTGTCTTTTACCGACTGAATTATTTCACGCATTTTCAGAGATAATTAATAAACATTTTCCCACAGATTACTTGATAAATGATTTGGTTTCTACAACGAACTTGTGTCTTATAAATTACTTACATCAGATCTGCCACATAGATCAAGAATCCTTGCGCTGTTGATGATCACTTGGCTTTCGTTCACATTTCCGTGGGTAGCAGTTAGAGCTACTACTTTAGGCCTGCAGCCAAAAATAACATTTACATGTTAGTTCTTCTTTATCTATGTGTGTAACAGAATCTTTAAACTTGATTAATATAAAATGAAAATCATTTAACATTATGGACACAAATATGAAACAAAATTTTGTTACTGTGATGAGTCAAAATTTTGTTCCCTACCACCGTTTCAGAATATGCAATCTGCTGAGAAAAATATAGCATATTTTTTTGTAGTTTTAAAGTAGGTATTAGTTTAATAACTATTCTAGAGTCCACATAAATGCTTACCCATTGAAATATTTCTCGTATAATAGACTCATGGTAATCGCAAACGCGTCGTCTGCTCCTCCATCATGATCTATTACTAACTTTGGACGTCCATCTTTTGATGTATCAGCTACTGAACTGAAATATTAATTAATACAAAAGTTAAACAGATATTAGTTTGTTATTTAAAAAGTAAATAATCGACCGCCTCTTGGTTCAATAGCAAAGGCATATAATTGAGGCTTCGTTGTCCATCCGTCTGTTCGTCTGGCTGTATCTCTTGGAACGGTGATAGCTATAGAGCTGAAATTTTCACAGTTTATGTATATCATTTGAAGCTGTAGTATAAATACTCATCATCATCATTCTCCTATCCTTATCTTATTGGGGTCCCGTTATTTGGGGTCAGTATGACGAATATAATGTTATTGTGATAAAAGTAACCTTCCCGTGCGTGTTCAACTCATGCTTGACCGGTATTATTTCGCTACAGCATGTCCTGGCTAAGGCCGCCCCCTAATAGACTATATCATGAGACCTTTAAAAATGGCGCTAAGCGGTTCCTACAGTCGGCAACGCGAGAGTGATAGGTGCCTCTGGTGTTGCAAACGTCTATAGGCTACGGTAATCGCTTACCATCAGCCGAGCCGTAAGGTTTGTTGTCACTCTTGTAGTATAAAAAAAATGTTTCTTGTAACTGACTGCCGTTGGGAAGGGAAGGTAATAGCTACATGCGATTTTGTATGTATGGATTACCATACATACGAAATCGCATGTAGCTATTAACTTCATTTATATATATTCATTATTATATATAATATATCATAATTAGCCCTTCCCAACGGCAGTCAGTTAAAAGAAACATTTTTTTAAAGTAAATTATTAAACTCTTTGAACGTTAGTTCAAAGAGTTTAATAATTTACTTAAAAGTAATGTTTATCAAGTTGTTTGAAGGTTGCCACGCCGTTGATGTTTTGACGTCACATTTTGCCAATGTCAAGACAATTGTATTATTTCGAATAACATTGTGGTATTTTACTATCGTAATTTTCTTCGGTTAATTGGTGTAATTTTTTTTACATTGACGCTTATTCTGATTGCGAAATCAAACTAGACTAAAATTAACATAGAAAAGGTCAGTAACGTGATTCGATAGTGCCAAAAATATTTAATATGTTAATTCAAATTATGTTTATTCAAATAAAGAGTATAGAACAAAATAAAGTATTCAAATAAAGTTAGGGACAAACTTATCCCTGTGGTAACAAAAAAATACCATCTTGAAGTGGAAAGGGGTCGAGCCCAATAGTAGTCCTATAACATCATTATCATAACATCACGCCTTTTTTCATAGGGATAGGTCTGTAGAGACTATACAGCGCCGTCTACTACGATCCAAACACCTTCTTGGCTTCATCTACACTCATATATTTGGTCATGCATGCCCGAAGGTCGTGTCTATTAACATATTAGCAATCCAACCTAAATTCACAATAGTTAATTTTTGTCAAGTTTAATACGTAGGTACTACAGAATTGGCGACATTGACTTATTATTATGTGACATAACAATAAAATGAAATAGTTAATGTCGCAGTTAGCCATTGTTATTTTCTTAAAAGTACATACTCACCTATAACGAACGTAAGTAATTATTAGGCTAACTACACGATCTATTGTTTACTCATAAAATGTGGATATGAGAGCAATGAAGGCACATTGTATATTCGTGTACAATATATCCTACACCTGCCGAGGGCGAACACCCCGAAAGCTTTCAGCTCGAACTCCAAAATCGCTTCCAATGCCTAGATGAGTGCGAAACAGCGACCGATATGAACAACAAGTTCGTAGAAACTGTGCACGCGGTTGAGTCGTGGTTGAGTTGAGTCGATTGGGATCTGCCGTGCTCTTAGAACCGGTAAACTCTCAAAATCCGGATATCCCAGACGTCAGCCTGTACGAGATCAGAATGGCTCTCAAGCAGCCTAAGAACAGTAAAGCACCGGGCGATGATGGAATCACTACGGAACTCCTAAAGACGGTGGTAAGCTGGTTCTCTTGGCCCTTCAGAAGCTGTTCGACTCCGTCATCCTGGGGGGCATTGTTCGAGTGTGTGAGAGGTCTGTGCATGGCAGTTCCCTACGGGATAGAATCCGAAATACGGAGATTCGAATTGTTAGCACCCTGAAGTGACAATGGACAGGCCACATCGCTCGTGGGACTGATGATCGTTGTGGAAGAAAAGTTTTAGAGTGGCGACCACAGATCGGACGACGCAACGTAGGGCGGCCCCCAACAAGGTAGAGCTACGATATCGTTAAGGTCGCCATTGGATGCAATCGTCCAACAGTGAACGGAGAAAGCTGGTGTATGGATTGTATATGAATGACACAGAGTGGCAGGATGTGGTGCTGTTAGGGTGAGAGATATGCCCCATACATGTCAGAAAATAGCTGATGGATGATTCCATCAAGCTTAGAACAATTTGGCACCGCCAGAGGAACAGATTTTTGCATAATAAAACCTACTGAAATTCAGACCTTTCAACGGAAAAAAGAAGCTGAAGGAGTGGTGGTCGAAGCTGACTCCTATAGTAAAAAACACTCGGATGAACCTCCCCAACACGGCTGTCATATTTTTTTTCGTTGGTCGTTACTTTGACTTTTGGACCGAAATTGAATATTGTCCTTTGATTTTTGGCCGAAACTTTCGGTCAACCGAAACCGAAACCGAATATTCGGTCAGACACTAATTAATATATATCTATCTATTTCTGGCTCTGTTAATATAATAATATATCGTGGTAGTTAATATAATAATATATCGTATATCATGGTGTCCTTCATTGTAACTTTTTAGGGTTCCGCAGCAAAAGGATAAATTAGACTTGGTAAGAGAAATCTCAATGTGGAATTTTAATTCACTGTTCGTGTTATGGTAGGAAGCATCACATCACTACGGTAAAGGACATCCCTAGTGGTTGCCCGCGGTTAGGCATTCTGTCATGGCGGATCGTGTTGTAACTTAACATGTGCACGTGGTTATCCATAATAAAGATGTAAGAAGATTAACAAGAGTTTCATTACTTATACATGGTGGCAGCGGTAAAAATAAAGAAATGGCGGAAGAAGCAAAAGTTGTGCAATTCCAAAATGTAAAGCAGCCGGAAGAATTTGATTTTGGCAACCCGGAAGGTTGGGAACAATGGAAAAAGAGGTTTCTAAGATTTATGAAAATCAGCGGTAATGAAGTTAAGGAAGATGCAAACAAAGTGGATTTATTGTTATATTTAATGGGAGGACAATCGGAGCAGTTGGCCAAACAGTTAAAAGTTAGTGAAAAAAGCTATGAGGTTATCTTAGAGGGATTTGATAAATATTTTCTGCCCAAAAGAAATATCATATATGAAAGAGTGAAATTTAATTTAAGAAACCAAAATGATAACGAGTCTGTTGATAGTTATGTGTCGGAACTATATAGGTTAGCAGACACATGTGCTTATGGCTCATTAAAAGAAGAGTTGATTAGAGATAAAATTGTGATTGGAATACAGGATAAAAAAGCTAAGGAGAGGATGCAATTTATGGCCGATTTAACATTAGAACAGGCACTAACAGTGGCAAAACAGGCAGAGATGCAGAAGAAGGAGTATATTTCATGCCATGATAAGGAAGAGGAGTATGGTGTTAGAAGAGTGGAGAAACAACCAGTAGGAGGCAATTCAGATGGAGTTAAACCAGGGAGAAAGTGTTGGAGGTGTGGAAAATGGGTAGTTCATTTAAAAGAGCAGTGTCCAGCATTCAGGGCAAAGTGCTACAAATGCCAAAAAGACGGACATTATAGCAGGGTGTGTAAAGACTGGCGCAAAGTTAACTACATGGAAGGAGCGGATCAGTATAAGTTAGATATAGAGGTAGGGTCAGAAAAAGTTAAATTTTTAATAGATACAGGAGCTGATATAGTAGCTTTACCTTGTCATATGTTGAATAGAAATACAAAATTGATGAAGTGTCAGGAAATAATCAGAGGACCAGATGGGGGCCCTCTTAATGTTTTAGGATTAATTTATATAGAATTAAAATATAAAGAAAGAGTATATAAGGGAAAGGCATACATAATAAAAAACTTAAATATCCCTATATTAGGTAGACCGGCTTTGAATAAAATGAATTTAGTTCATATTTATAACATAAACACATCAATTGACTCTTCTAAATGTCAGGCATCAAAACCAGTAGATATAGAAAAAGAATTTCCTAATATTTTTGATGAGTTGGGAGTTTTCAAAGGTGAATTTTCGATCAAACTTGTTGATAATCCAAAATCATATATTCAAAGGGCACCAAGAGTAGTTCCATTGCCATTGTTAGAAAAAGTAAAGTTAGAATTAAATAGGCTTATGAAGATAGGTGTTCTCTCTCCCATAGAGGAGCCAACAGAATTTGTTTCACCAATAGTAGTTGTACCAAAAGGAGACAACGGGGTGAGAATATGTGGTGATTACACACAACTTAATAAAAATATTCTGAGGCCAATATACCCAATACCTAAAGTAGAGACGACTCTAGGAAGGCTCAAAGGAGCTAAATTATTTTCTAAAATTGATGCTACGTCAGGATTTTATCAAATAATTCTGAGTGAGCAGTCACGTAAGCTTACTACAATCCTAACACCATTTGGCAGGTTTATGTATAACAGGTTACCCATGGGATTAAACTGTGCACCTGAATATTTTTCTATGAAATTTTCTAATTTGTTCAGTGATTTGGAAGGAGTTGTTATTCATGTCGATGATTTACTATTATATGCTAAAGATAAAATTACTCATGATGGCTTACTGAGAGAAGTTTTAAGGAGGTTAACAGTAGAAGGTCTTACAATTAATAAGCAGAAATGTCTATTTGGTGTAGATAAAGTAGCGTATTTAGGGCATGTTATTACTCCAGAGGGTATTGCTTTGGATCCAGTTCGGGTGGAAAGCATAAACAAATTTCCAAAACCTAGTAATAAAAAAGAACTCCAGCAATTTTTAGGACTAGTCAATTATGTTGGTCGATTTGTGCCCAATAAAACAAACATTTTGGAGCCATTAAATCAGTTACTTAAAGATGGGGTGCATTTTATTTGGGACATTTATCAAGAGCAGGCATTTAATAACATAAAAAAATTTATCCAAAAGGCTCCCATATTAGGTCACTTTGATCATGAAAAGAAAGTTATAATATCAGCTGATAGCAGTTCATATGGTTTAGGGGCGGTATTGATGCAGGAAGACAGAGAAGGAAAAAGAGAAGTAGTGTCATATGCTAGTAGAACCCTAAATAATTCAGAAAAAAATTATGCACAGATAGAAAAAGAGTGTTTGGCTCTGTCCTGGGCAGTACATAAATTTAGAGATTTTGTTGTAGGATTAGAAGTTAATCTTGAAACTGATCACAAACCTCTTGTACAAATTCTTCAAACCAAACCAATAGATGATTTAACACCAAGACTTTTAAGATTTAGACTTCAGTTAATGAGATATCGTTACATAGTTATTTATGTTCCAGGCAAGAAATTAGTTGTAGCTGATGCATTGTCCAGGGCACCATTAAGACAGACAGAAGTAGAAGTTAAAGACATTTTTATAAATTCTGTAACAGCAGATTACTTAGATAATAAACTAAATAGGATAAAGCAAGAACAAAATAAATGTCATATTTGTTTAATGTTAAGAGAATACACACTGTCTGGTTGGCCTAGACAGTCTCAATTACCAAAAGAAGTACAAAATTACTTTCAGTATAGAAATAATTTCTCAGTGCAAGAAGGAATATTATTATACAATTTAAGATTAGTTATTCCAGCTACTTTACAAAAAGATATTTTAAATGATATTCATAAAGGACATTTGGGTATTACAAAATGTAGAGAAAGAGCCAAACAATCAGTTTGGTGGTTGGGATTGTCATCACAAATTAAAATATTGATAGAAAATTGTCCTGAGTGTGTACAAGAGCGATGCAATTATAGGGAGCCATTAGTTCTAGAAGATATGCCTACAAGAGCATGGCAGAAAGTAGGAATTGATTTGTTTAAATATAATGATTGTTGGTATGTTGTCTTTATTGATTATTATTCTAGATATATTGAAGTATTTCCTTTGAAAGATTTGTCTGAAAATCAAATAATCAAGTATTGTAAAGAAACATTTGCTCGTTTTGGTATTCCCGAAACAGTAAGAACAGATTGTGGCACTCAGTTTAAATCAAAATTTAGAGATTTTTCAATTGAATACAATTTTCAACATTTAACAAGCAGCCCTTATTTTGCTCAAAGTAATGGTTGTGCGGAAGCAGGGGTGAAAATAGCAAAAAATTTATTAAAAAAGAATGTTGATCTTCAATTAGCATTGTTAATATATAGAAATACACCATTGGAAGATGGGTGTAGTCCAAACGAGCTTATGTTTAATAGAAAACTTAGAGATATTTTGCCCATGTTTCCAAAGCAATTAAATGTAAGATCAAACATACATACAGACTTTGTAGAAAAAAGACTTATTTCTAGAGAGCAGATGGCTCATAATTATAATAAGAAGCATAAAACGACTAATTTAAGTGAATTAAATTCTGGTGATTATGTCTGGGTTATAGACCTCAGAAGGTATGGCATAGTAGAAAGAAAGGCAAAGGAACCAAGGTCATATTTTGTTAATGTTAACGGAGTTCTGTATAGAAGAAATAGATGGCACCTGGTTCCAGCACCTTTCTACAGCAATCAAAGAAATAATAATTACAATAATATAGAATTAGATTTTAATAATAATCAAACCCAGGAGGAAGGTAGTGTACCAAATAGAGTTACAAATGAAAATAGTATAGAGGGGCCAGAAATTAATAGAGAAGGAGGAAGTGTCACTGAGGGGGTTGTAGAAAATTTAGTAGAAAATTTGGTGAATCCTCCTGAGGGTGGGTTTAATAATAAGGTGCGGCCAAGTAGATTAAGGCAAAAGCCAAAATGGCTAAATGATTATGTTACTGATTAAATTAAAATTATAAGAGCATAAGAGAGAGGATGTTATGGTAGGAAGCATCACATCACTACGGTAAAGGACATCCCTAGTGGTTGCCCGCGGTTAGGCATTCTGTCATGGCGGATCGTGTTGTAACTTAACATGTGCACGTGGTTATCCATAATAAAGATGTAAGAAGATTAACAAGAGTTTCATTACTTATACAGTTCGTACTTTCGTTGGTCGGTCTGTTGCTATGCTGTATCTCATGAACGGCGATAGCCAGACCGCTACACAAATTTTGTATTTCTGTTGCGGCTATAATAGGCACAGAAAACGAGAATATAATGAATATTTCAGGGGGTTTTCTGACAACACCGATTTTTTTCTGTATTTTCATGACATATCTATGACAATTTCCTACAAAATCATGAGTATAATAATCAATAATAAATTTTACGTGTTGTCCACGCACCTGCGACCACTTGAGAGCATGTATATTATGTAAATGGATGATTTCTGATTATAATATTAATCTATTATCACTTATCGAAACTTATTAAGTGATATATTTCAAGTATTGTATGCACACGAACATTTATCGTAAATAGTTTCGCGTAATTCTGCAAATTCATGCAATACTCGTACGCCCACATTTTATATCCGCAAAATATGTGTTGCACTCGCTTTTAGTCTAAGTTGATTATTGCCATTGGAAGAGTTTTGATCTAAATTTGATCACACAAAATTAATAGTATGGGAAATCTGGAGGAAACCAATGGTCACCTACTAGATTTTGCCCGCAACTTCGTACTTTGGTAAGAACTTTTCACGGAATTAAATGTAGCGATGTCCTTTTTCAAGCCTAGACTTTTATAAAACAAAATTCATATAAAATTGTTTTAATAGTTTAGGTATAAAAGAATGATAGTCAGACAGACAGAGTTAATCTCACATTTATATTAATACTAGATACTATTGTGGCTGTTTTATTTTATACTATCTGCTAAATTAATTTACATTTTATATTAACTTCTTTAGCATATATTGTTTTTAGGGTTCCGTACCCAAAGGGTAAAAACGGGGCCCTATTACTGAGACTTCGCTGTCCGTCCGTCCGTCCGTCCGTCTGTCACCAGGCTGTATCTCAAGAACGGTGATAGCTAGACGGTTGAAATTTTCATAGATGATGTATTTCTATTGCCGCTAATCAACAAATACTAAAAATAAAATAAAATAAATATTTAAGGGAGGCTCCCATACAACAAACATGACTTTTTTACCGTTTCTTGCTCGATACTAATAACGTTGCCTTATGTTGCATAGATAATGGTACGGAACCTTTCGTGCGCGAGTCCGACTCGCACTTGACCAATTTTAATTTTATTGTTAAACAAGTTAACCCAACAAGTAGACTTTCACGCCACGCTTAAATTAAAAATATCAAAAGGTCAAGGATAATCTGACAAAAGATGCGGCACAAACAAGCTCTAGGGCCTACAAGTAATGTTAAATTTTTATGCTTTAAAATAGTAATTTTTATGTAATGGTAAGATTTAATAAAACATCCATAGGTTAATAAAGTCTTCGCTTCCCGTCATTTAAAACAATAAATTCCCATAACTCATAAATTTTTCTTTACTTTTAGATTTTTTTATCGAAGGTGATGTCTAAGGTTCCATAGGTGGCCTTTAAAGGATTTATTTAGATTTTGGTTTTAATCTGAATCCATAAAAATCTGTTTTATTTATATAATTGGTCACCCATATTTTGGAATATTAGCTTATACTTATTATATAAGATAAATAGTTTATCCACATAATAATACAAAATATACTTTACCTTACCAATAAATTGCACAGAATCAAACTAATAATAATCACCATCATTTTACGGGCACTAACACAAAATGTTTTAATTATCTGAATGTTTCAAAAATCCGTAATTAATCTATGGAATATTTTAATATCTAATCATTTACAAGTTTACGTTATAATTATTTACGCATTTGGTTCTATAATTTATTATAAATTGAGCTCCTAAATAAAAAATTGGTTTCTAGGGAATTATTAATTAAATTTAAAGTGATTATTTTCATTAAAACTATTACTTTATTTAATATTTAAAAACTTTATGTAACATTTAACTATCAGAAACGAAAATTTGTTATTAACTTTATAAATGGAAAAACTTGACACTATGATTTAATGAAGCAAGGAGACAACTAAACTGATCAGTGAATCCTTGAAGTCTGATACAGAACAGAATTTTATCTTAGTTTTACTCACAGAATATAATATTCTGTGGTTTTACTTTATATTTTACGAGCAATCTCGGTAATTAGACTTCACGCCATTCACATGACAACATATGGCTCTATTACTATGCACAGAGCAATACAGAAGGAACGCTCGGCAATATTTGAATGTATCGTAGTGTGACTCAAAACGAAGCACGGCGCGCGCGCGCACATCACTTCACCTCCGCGTAATGTTGCTAGCTCTCGAGTCATTTCCTACTAATTCTCACATTTGGGGAAAATGTAATTTTTTTTCTTTACTTATTATAAAGTAAATTTGTTATTTTTTATGTATGTCCTTTGTGAGTTTATATCTTCAAAATTACGTAATGGATTTTCATACAGTTTTATTTTAATAGAAAGTGATTAGAAAAGTAACCAACATAAAAAAAATTAAAACAAATACATACAGACAAATTGAGAACCTCCTCCTTTTTTGAAGCCGGTTAAAAAACATCCATCCAATAAAGAATACCAATTACAAAAACAATATTTTTTCATGAAATCAATACTTTTTTGGACCGAATTTTAAAAGCAAGGTCATCTATGATCTACAAAAATTTGACATAAACGTTGTCGAAATATTTACGTTAGTATATTTAATACACATTTATTCAGGGGTTAAATATTAAGGTCTTTATCTAGGTCTTATTTATACGACTTATCGGAGGTTTAAAAGTTCGCTAAAATGGGTTCGCAAAAATTGTCAAAACTTGTTATTCATATTAGTCTTTTTACGATAAAACGTTTATTATCTCTCCGATAAAATCTCCATTTAAACCTCCGATAAATCATTATGAATAAGACCATCAAACTACATTAAAGTTAGTGAATAGGTGGCAACCTGGCAACGATAGGTTGTACACAAATTATAAACAAGGGAGAATGCTTTAACAAACAGTGGCAATATATTAAGATTGGGTTCTGTGTTATTACCTTATTACGTATTTATGATTTTGTATTCGTATCTTCGACATTGTACGCGTGGAAATTAGATTATTTTTTGCGTTTTGGCAACATTTTTCACTCAAAGCTAGCGTAACTTTATGTAACTTATAGCCTTTCTCGATAAATGTACTATTATACACTGAAAACATTTTTTCAAATCGGATCAACGGTTCCTTAGATTAGCGCGCTTAAACAAACGAGCAAACTTTTCAGTTTTATAATATTAAAAATAATTTTATAACTTACTTGTTATGAAACACGAAGAATAAAACGACAGCAGTCACAATAATTAGTAATATTACTGAAACACCAACAAGCAGTGTTTTCTTCATGTTGTTTTCAAGATTATTCTAGCACCACGACATCCAAAATTACCTGGCAAAAAAAATATTGTTAAAAAAACAAAAAGCGCTAGCAATCCAGGATATTTTTATTTAAGTTATTGCATTGTTATCCTTAATTAATGTGCATTTAATTTCATATCAATCCGACCATTACAAGTTGATGAAATTCACTTTATTATGTAGATTAATAGGTACATGACCCTGTAACAATTTTGCAAATTTACGCAATAAGAATATATTTTGTTTTATTTACGCAAAAATATTGCAAAATTTTTCCCCTAAATAATACAGATGCTAATAATAAAAATTACATTAAATCTTTAAATAAAAAAATATGATGAGTAAAATTATTTTATTTATTTTTTATTTGTTTGTCTGTCTGTAAGTCTGGAAATATTATGAGTACAAACAACGTTCTTCCCAAACGACGGCTAGGATGTATTTAACACAAGAAAAATCTATTTATTTACGTCAATAAAATCTCTAGCTTATAATTTCATAAGATGTTGTGATTATTGTTTTTATGTATGAAACTTGTAATCTGAAATATCTTTATCTTTACTTAATATAAAACAAAGCCGTCATTTTTGTATGTTTGTTCCTATGTGAGCTTATATCTTCAAAACTACGCAACGGATTATGATGCAGTTTTTTTAATAGATAAAGTGGTTCAAGAGGATGGCTTTTTAATCAAATTCAAAAAAAGGAGGAGGTTCTGAATTCAATGTGTTTTTATGTTTTTTTTCTGTTTGTTTCCTCATAACTTTTAACTGGGCAAAGAGATTTTAATGATTCTTTTTTTTTTTAAATCTGGTAACTCCCGTGTGGTCCCTTAACGGGACCAGAGCAAAAGTATATTAAAGATCAGTATTTGTTGTTTTTAATCCGCTAGCTATCACCGTTTTAGAGATTTAGCCTGGTGACAAACGGATGGACAGTGCAGACTCAGCAATAGAAACCCGTTTTACCGTTCAGCACGGCACACTGTAAAAAATTAGTCTGTAGTCTATGCTTCGTGGTTTTTTGTGACAGGTTTTCTAGTCTGTAACGAACCCGTCAGAAAATATACTCTCGTTACATTTCCCTGTCACAACCTTGGACCCAATACCTGAATAAAACTTCAAAAATAAATGAGCAAAGTGGTACTTACGATGCGCGTGCGCTGTCCTAAAATGAACAGCTGATATTATTTAAGTTCAATGAACTATTTGCCGTAGTAAAGCGCACCGCGCATGCGTGTTCATTTTAGTAGCACAGAATATATTTATGACAGAAAGACGAACTCATACATTCATCCCGGGATCATATCTAATTTCTTCGGGTACACCTGCTTTAAGTTTCCTGTAGCCAAGTCACCCAAAACTTCTGGCGAACGAGGTCGCGGGCAACAGCTAGTAATAAATATACCTACGTAGGTATATAACCAATTATAATAAAATATTAAATCTTTACTTATTATAAAACAAAGTCGTAATTTTTGTATGTATGTCCCTATGTGAGCTTATATGTATCTTCAAAAATACTCAAAGGATCTTGATGCGGTTTTTTTTAACAGAAAGAATGGTTCAAGAAGATGGCTTTTTTTGCATAATTTGTTGGAGTTTGCTGTATATTGGATGAGATATGATTAAATGTGCTGAGTATTTCGGACGCGCGCGAACTTTAAATGAAAACTCTGCCTTATCCATCTGTGGTACAACAAAATAATATATGGCGGAATTGTTAATTACCTATAGTTCTCCAAAAAAGTCCGCGAGACCTATCTTTTAAGGAATAACATAAAGAGACATAAAACCCGCTGTACCCATAATACTGTCAAAAATATTATCTAATTCAATACGGTGTTTTCAAATGCTATTTATGTGTATATAGAAATATTTTTTATCAAATTAAATACCTTATATAGCTTAGGCATTTAATATAGATTATAATTGCATTTCACAGTATGCAATTTAAATGAATATGTTAGGAGATATGACGTAAAAAGAATAACGCACGACAAAAAATACTTAAAACTGTTGGCTGAGCAACGCGAACATTTCCTCGGTCATCTATCTATACTCCAATGGCAATGTTTGGATATTGTATGAATGTAAGAATGTTTGTTGTTCTGTCACGTAAAGATATTTTGCAAAAACCGGGAAAATTTCCTAAATTTCACGCGTACGGAGTCACGGGCAACAGCTAGTAAATGTATAAACTATTATTGGGAGAAACCAGCCAAATTTTGTGATAAGAGGTCTATAACACGTTTTATAAAATAATAAATAATAAATATTCATGGACATTTCACACAACGTCCTCTGGTCCCAAGCTAAGCTTATATTGCTTGTGTTATGGGTACCAGAATACGGATATAATACATATACTACCTTTCTTTTGTAAATACATACTTATAATACATAGTAAACACCCAGACGCAGTACAAACATTTGTATGACAATTAAAAACATCACACAAATGATTGTCCTGACCGGGAATCGAACCCGAGACCTCATGATCGGCAGTCCGTTATATGAACCACTCGTGGTGGAGTGGTTCATATAACGGACTGCCGATCATGAGGTCCGTCAAAATTAATGTTTGTTGACTTGACTACATCCTATACGGTAGAACATTCCACAGAATAATAGTTAAATAGTTACTACTAACCCGCTTATTTGCTTTCAGTGTGAATTAAAGCCAATACACAATGTAAAATTTTATAAATATTACTAGCTGACCCGGCAAACGTTGTTTTGCCATACTAAAAAAAAAGGGTTTGAAAAATAGATGTTGGCCGATTCTCAGACCTACTGAATGTGCATGTAAAATTTCATAAAAATCGGTCAAGCCGTTTCGGAGGAGTACGGTAACTAACACTGTGACACGTGAATTTTATATATAAGAAAGATAATTATGCAGTTACTATTTTCCCGCTCTAATTAACTCATCACTTCGTAAGTATTGCACCCATTCTTTTATCACTTTTACACTCTTAATTTATGAAGCACGATATTAAATTGTATGTAATCTATATTTAAATTTAAATATTTAAATAAAAAAAGAAATAACACGTTCACTTGTTTATGGTAACTATATTGCTATGTTAAAACAAATAGAATAAAATATAATATCACTTTATTTGCTGACAGGCTAATGTATAATAATGTATAAATAATAATAATTCTTCTATCACCTCTCTAAAAGATATTACATTTAATATCACTTTAAATTATTATGATTATGTATTGTTTAGATATGCGATAAAATTAGTATATTATGAAATTTGTTATCAGATTAAATGATAAAAACCGACTAAGTATGACTAGAACTGGGGCAGTAAGTGTTCCGTAGCGTTGTTATCATAAACGGGATAAGGGCAAAAAAATGATGATTATGAGTGTTTGTTGTTGTAGCACTAACAAACATACACAAACTGTGAATTTTTTAGGTTTTCAGCTGTCATATTTCCAGGGATATAGCCTGGTTAATAGTGGTAATAGACTAACGAACGAAGGGCGAAGTCTCAGTAACCCCGTTTAAGTATTTGATGTGGTACCCTAAAAACTACTAAATTATCAGTTGGATTAGTAATATTATATAATACTAGCTGACCCAGCAAACGTTGTTTTGCCGTACTAAAAAAAAAAACTTTAAAAAATAGATGTTGGACGATTCTCAGACCTACTGAATATGCATGTACGTAAAAATATATAAACTCAATCGAGTGACAAATGTGGTGGTTAATTTGAATGTTGCAGGCACGACCGCAATAAGCTAAGTTGGAAGAGCTTCGGAACGGTATTCCGAGGTCGTGGGTTCAAGTCCCGCTTGCAGCAGTCACTTTTTCCACCATAATTTGATTTATTAAGTAAAAAGCATAGCATGTCAATTGCAAAATTAATAAATTACTTTATTAAACTACATAAAATTACAGATTATATTACTAATTATATATTCAATTCGACTGCACAAATGTCACAGTGTGGTGTACAGTCGAATCCAATGTTTTAAAATAGGATTTAAATAGTATCATAATATTATATTAAATAATTAATAGTATCATAACATAATATTATATTATCATAATCATTATCATCATAGTCATGTCATCTAAGCGTATCATCAAAATGCACTACAAAGGTTTGTTGTCTGGGATATTTATTGTATTCTGGGTTTTACAGAAACATATCTTTTGTGAAAATTTCTCTATCACCGTTCGCACCTTCTTGAGATACCTCCTGCGTATGCAGGAGGTATCTCAAGAATATCATATATTATCAGTATCATACTGCCTGGTGACAGGACGGTGGGACGGAAAAACGAACGGACGCATAGCGAAGATTTAGTTATTTATGGTACCGTTTTATGTTTTGGTACAGAACCTTATTATGTAACATACTATATCTTTGTAAATTGTAAGTATAATAATAGTTAACTGACTATAAAGATGTTCACTTCGTGAGTTAAGAAAATATAAATTACAGTGAAGTCGCAATAAAAACCTACTTAACCTACTTGAGAGTTACGGTTTTTATTGCGACTTTATTTTAATTATATTATACAGTTACAGTTTAGTAGTTACAGTTTATTATTACGTCAAAGAAGTAGAACTTATTATCGTTTGCAGTTCGTTTTTCATCTTGTCTCTACAGTACTCTACATTAGTTATGTAGCCACACTATTCATCACGTCGGCACTTTATATCACGTCGGTGTCTCCACTGTGGAGGTTTGTAGAGAGGTAGTGAGGTGAAGGTGCGTGTTGTAATATAACTCCACATATATTCATATGACGTTTATTCTCGACCAAGACCAAACTATGACTAACTTATTATTAATCTTACGTTCTACAAGAAAAGTAGCGATCCCGTTTTGTTTAAAGGACGCGCTACTTGAGGTTGTCGAACACATGTCCATAGCAGCAATAAATTCGTAACTAATATTGATAAAAGTGTGAGAACAAAATGTTAGACAAAAAACTAAATTTAAAATTGGTCCTCAAGTGGCTATGCATAAACTAGGGTAATAATATTACAAATTTATTGCAGCTCTTAAGATACTGGAGTGTGGCTACAGTTACATAGGTACAGTGTGTTTTTTGTACATATTGCATTCAGGCGTTAATCATTGTATCGATAATTATACAATTAAATGAAAACGCGCGTAGTAAAGTAGATATGGAATGAATGATGACTGAGTTGAATTAAAAAGTAAATGAAACTGCATATCACGAAGATATATTTTAAATCAGCGCCATCTCTGTGTTTTTTTAAAAACTTTCTTCTAATTCAGCTCTGCATACATAGAGACACATAAATAAATGGACATAACAGTTTAAAATACAATTCTTGCTTTTATTTATCAGTGAGATTGTAAGATAAGAAGTACGTTATAATTTTTACTTCTTAATATTTTAAGTTTTATTTATATTAACACCTAATATAAAAATAATTATCTCAGAGAAATTACGAAGAACGTGTAAGGTTGACACGAAACGTTTCTTTTTAAAATTTCACGGACTATCTGATAGATGTCACTATTTTCAATTCTTTTGGAAATAAAAGAAAAGTTAGAAAATCCGCAGTCGCTAGATGCCGTACCATAACTTAAGTAGCGCGTGTTACGTATTTTCAAGGAATTAAACTAGGGAATAATGGTCTTATTCATAATGACTTATCGAAGGTTTAAAAGTTCGCTACAATAGGTTCTCGAAAATTTTCAAAACTTGTTATTCTTAATAGTCTTTTTACGCTAAAACGTTTATTATCTCTCCGATAAAATATCCGTTTAAACCTTCGATAACTCATTATGAATAAGACCATGAGTGTGTTGCCGCAATAGTTAGTTAGTTAATATTTTACATAAAATAAATAAAAATAAATAAATAAATAGTCCCCTGAAGCGAGTCAGTACCTTCAAAGCTTAGCATGTTTTTTTTATCTTGTTCTCAAATAGACAGCATTTTTGCTATTTCTGTATAATCTTATACATTATGCAAAATTAATATTATTATGTTTTTGTATTTTCTTGTTTAAACGGTTTTCATTATTTAAAATTTTATATGTAGATAACTTAGAAAATCAGAAAAAAAACGATAGAAAAAATATATCTCAGAATTTTGATACCGGCTATGAGGCTATAAGCCGGAATCAAAATTATAATGATTAATTATATACATATCAACGCGTTGCGTCTATTGATTGATAGCCGATAGTTGCAAATTAAAGCCATTGGCATTATAATATAACATTGTATCTGTAATTTATGGCTTACTAGCTGTGCGCCGCGGTGTTACTCGTGGTGAAAAAGAAAAAAATCTGTTCGTTTTTTTATCATCCAACGGGAACACTACATTCTTTTGGGATAAAAAGTAGCCATATTGTAAAGTTTCACTAAAATCCATTCAGTAGTTCTTGCGTGAAAGAGTAACAAACGTCCATACTCACAAACTTTCATAATATTAGTAATTAGAAGGAATAACAGTGTTTTTATAAAGACGGTTAAATTTGATTTCAGTTACGACAACTATATCCTACATTTTTGACGTCGGATTAAGACGGCAAGAGGACACATCACACCTTACAGGCAGTGGCGGATTTGCAGTCTCGGCCGCCCTAGGCCCCAAGCCATTAGCCGCCCTAGGCCCCAGGCCATTAGCCGCCCCTTTCTTAGCATCCACAAAATAGACTACATAATGAAATTACTTCATTGCCATTTTCTTTTATCTAAATAGATTTAGAAATTTGGGAGTAAAATTCAGTTTTACTTCGCAAGAAAATTTTGTTTTGTTGTAAATAAGAATCTTTTTTGTAAATCACCGCCCCTAAATTTGGCCGCCTGGGCTTTAGGGTAAATCCGCCACTGCTTACATGTCCAGGTTTTAAAATGTGATTAAAGTGCCTGAAATTTTTTCGAAACATCGGGTAAATTTAAAACCAACGCAGAAATCAAATATACCTACGTGTCTAGGTACTTTTAAATACGCATCGTTTGTATATTTGTGGTAAGGAAGGCCATGTTTTGATTTGAAAATATTTCCCAGCACATTTAACGTACCACTGTTGGGCACGGGCCTCCTTCACTGCGGGAAAGCTTATAGTCTACTAAACGATCGTGTTGGCATAGGGTTTAGTTTCGAGGTTTCCATCTCTTTTAATTGATGTAATTCACCTTTATCTCTAAACCTGTTTACTTGAAAATGTTAAAATATACTTAACTCCAAAGTACTAGAATAAATTCTGTTTGAAACTAAACTAGGCAACTTTAAACTTTAATATTTAACTTGGTAACAGAATTGTCGGTTCGTTCTAACGCTAATGGAATATGTAACCACTCCTCAACGTGATATTCATGAACGAATAAATTTAAAAGTACAAAATAAATAAATAATAAAAATTCATGGAAATTTCACACAACGTGATAATGTTAATAATGTTAATGTTTATAGTGTTATTCTTTACTAATATATTGCTCAAGATTACGTTCGTCTGAAATTTGAATTCGACATGGTTCTGTATTGTCCGCATAGTCATGGATTAACAATACATTTCTTTTCGAGGGTGCTGTAAAAGCCAGCTTAGGGTTGTAAGCTAATGGCACCGATTTTATATATACAACTAAACTTAACTAAAAATGATAGTGTCAATAAAACAATTCGGAAATGTCAACAGAAATTTTTTATTAGAAAATCTGTCTATTATAGACTAATGATTTCAAAATATATTATGATATAATAGTGCACAACGAAATAACTAATTAATCAAAAAACGCCATCGTTGTATTAATGTTTTAGTTAAGTTTAGTTGTGTACCTAGAATTGGTACCTACCACTGATGTTTTACTTTTTTGGCCAGTTGGAGTCACCTGGCATTGTAAACTTCAGCTGAATTAAGCTGGTCTGAAATATTACGTTTTTATAGGTATAGATTATTATTATTGCTGTTTGTTTGTTTATGCTGCATAAACTAGTAAACCATTACATAAAGTGTGAGTTCTATCAGAACTGTAGCTGATGTAAGTTATTTTTGTTGGACAGGAAGAATTCCCATGTGTAGCCTTTAAGTTATCCAACGTTTGTAAGTAACTTCATGGTGTCGGTTTTTTGTGACTCGCGTCGTAAAAATTTACTATATTTTTTTCGAAATGCACTAAATAAAGGTTTTCAGAGCGCTACGGGACCCAAAAACAAAAATAAGGTGGGGTGATGAACCTGAAAACCAAATAACGCAAAGTACTTCAAGAAAGATCACAAATTTATCAACTTGCCAATTGACTTTTGCCAGAAGTCTCGACGTATAAGGCAAGGTACCACTACATACTACTGGCGATTTTTGTACCCAGGTGCAAAAGATTTTATAAACTTACTTGTTTGTGGAAAATTCATAATAGATCTTGTATACGGATGTAAATATAGTTGTGTGAAATAATTAGACTTTAAAATCTAATATCTTTGAGTATTTATTGTATCCTTACTATTATAAAAATGCCACAGCCAGGTTTTTTGTCGCTGTCGCCTAGGTAACTACCGAACCCGATATGAATAAATGAAATTTGGTCACATAAAACGTCTAGAGCGTTAAGAGGGTTGAGATTCTTTTTGAAGCGAACAATCTTGATTACAATACAAAGGCGTGGGAGTTAATTTAATACATAATCTGAATCAAACGGCTCCAACAAATTCTATAAAGATTTGCGTATGGAATGTTTTGGGATTGTTAATTAGTTTTTTTTTGTGTTACGTATCTGTATGTGTCTGTGTTAAAAAACACTTAAATAGTTTTGATGTGACAAATAAGAACACTACACTAAATATTACCCTATGTGAGAATCCGCGACCTCATAAGCGGCCGTCCGTCGCACTAACTACTGCCCTATGACGTCCATGTCATAAACGAAAATTAATTGAAATAATAGATCGCTTACAGTGTGACCCGCTCCTTTTTATACCCTCTTCTAAGGCTAAGACAGTAATAGCCCATTACAGATCCAAACTCGATGGTCAAATAGAGAAATTTATTTCGTAAGAAGTAAGATTTGTTATTAAGGATTCCTGTGTTATATTTAGCCGTAGCTATAGTTATCCGTGGTGTGGCGGATTGAGAATACACTTTCATATTGCTATTCCATAATATAATAATATATTGTAAAATAAAAGAAGAGTCTTATAGATTTAGAGACTATTTATTTGTCAATTTATTAAAATGCAATAAAATGTGCAATAATACAAAGCTTTATCTTTTAATTCAACTGATCCGTTATTACATAATTACAACATTTATACTCAATCTCAAATATTCCCATAATAACATGGGATTAATATATTTTAAAAACAACATAGAGCCATTTTACCATAAAGACATAACCATCACAATATTATACTGTAGCAAGTGTTTACTTACATTAAATAGCAGTAGACCGATGTTAACTGTACCAGCGCTTAACCACCACTGAACTCTAAGCAATGGTGAAATCCCATTTTACAGAGAAGTGTGGGGATGTCGCCGCATGATTTTACAACTACCCATATTTTAATATTCTTTTATTAAATGTTTGCATTAATAATTACTATTGTTGTTTTGTAGCTAAGTACTCGAGTTGTTGGCATAAAATATGATAAAAGTAAGTGTAACATGGTATAATGCTTACAATATTGTATATACTTCTGATGTATAAGCTACATTATTTTATAGTTTCTTTAAAATCCATTCAGTAGTTTTTGCGTGAAAGAGTACCGAATATCCAAATGCAAATCTCAATTAATAAGATTAGACTTAGATTGTCCGTGTGGTGACGGATTAAGAATACAAGTGTCATCACCCCTTTCCCAGGGTGCTGTAATAGCCAGCTAAGGGGTGTTACACACAGATACATCACCTGTTCAACATGAAAGTAAACCTGTACCAACACGCCTTTTTCATTTTTTTTTCGCAGGGGAATGCATTTGAGCACACCCGCTCCTGTCATTGCGGTCATTACCGTTATGGTAGGAGCGGGTAGTGTCGGACCCGTTGACGTCCGGATGGATCGAACGACGTAATATCGACTAAACCTAACTGCGGCGCTCTCCTCGTCTTCTTGGAGTGCCAGAGGTTCTCTGTTCTGAACTCTCTCTGACGCCCCGAACTGTACCAACACGCCTGTTTATCGCAAGATAGTAAACAACAATCCCTCCCCAAGTAGAGGTCTGTGCCCAACAGTGGGACGTTAATGGGCTGGAGAAAGTGAGGGAGGAAGAATCAGATACTTAGAACAGAAATAACATTCGTATAGTGATCCTGTCATAATATGTTTTGCTTATTACTTGTATACAATGAAAACAGATGACGTAGCTACCAAAGCTTTTGTGTGGCAACAATGCACCTGCTCATGGCGTAACCAAGCAACGTTAATGAAGATTAAGGCTGTAAACAGGTTGCTGTATTTAAATTGAAGAAAATATTATATTAAACGTGACACGATGAATAAGATAAATTTATCTTGGTACATGGAAAAAAACAAACAGGAAAGTCCGATTTAAAAAATTCTTTCTATCTTGAATAGTACATTTATTTAGGAAGGCTATTTAGCATCATGCTGCGACTAATAGTAGCGAAGCATCAGTGAAAAATGTTGCAAACACGGGATAAATTATGCATAATATTCTTTTATGTAATACCAGCTGACCCGTCACTGAGGGGTATGAAAAATATATATTTTTTTTTTAACATTATCTGTTCAAAATTACCTGTGCATATATAATTTCATAAAATCGGTCAAGCCGTTTCGGAGGTGTATGGGAACGAACATTGTGACACAAAAATTTTATATATTAGAAGATAGAAGATATAGCTGGCTAGCTATAGCAACATAAACCTTAAGAACTTTTCAAACATTATGATTAAAATTTTAGACGGCTAAACTAAGTTAATAAATAAGTTTTGCCAAAAATGTTCTCCGCAAGTATATAACTGTCTTTATATGGCTGCTATAATACTTCACAAGATATTTTCACGTCGTATTCACCACAGATTAAATTTCTTTTGTTATTTGACACTTTTGTGTTTGCATCAAGCTTTTAAATATTCCTTTGTATAGTACAATTATCGAGGAAGGCTATGCTATACATCATCACGCGGATTCCATCTATATAGAATAAGGCAAACAACCTTACAACAACAAAAATAGGGAAAAATATTTAACTAACTGGAAACACCGCACAGTTACTCATTAAAGTAATATATGTGTAGGTTACCAACACATATTTCATAACATATAATATTGCCTAATAAAAAGGATATAAACAACTCGTGAGGAAATAACAAAATGTGCTTTATCTTACTAAGTTTTTATTGCAAAGCCTTCACTTTTCTTTGTTATGAAGGGTTAAAGATTTGTTACACATATACTCGTAAGTTATAGCATAATATTACCGGGGATAGTGTAGCTAACTAATAGTCAAAGAATTTTTTAATACGGTCCAGTAGTTTCGGAGCCTATTAGATAGAACGTTATCTTTTTTGCCGGTCGCGTGTTCGATTCCCGCTCGGGACAATCATTTGTGTGATATTTATAATTGTCATACAAACGTTTGTACTGCGTCTGGGTGTTTCTATATATTATAAGTGTGTATTTACAAAAGAAAAGTAGTGTATGTATTCTAGTCGTTTTCTGGTATTATTTGATATCTGGTTTTTTATTAGTAATCTAACTATGTTGCCATCATAAAAAATCCATGATAATAAAGAAACAGCTCCGTTAAAACATGGGAGTTAAAATGTTTATTGTTAGGTTTTCATCACAAACTTTAACGAGAAACTTTAGCAAAATTATGAGCACAAACATTGTTTCAAAGTTAAAACATTCTGTCATAATACAGCTTAGGTAATTATTTTCATCGCGGCTTCTAACAAAATAACTAGGCATCCCATAAAACATGACATTTCTTAAAATATTGAACTTATCTTCCTAGCACATTAATGTCCTATTTTTGTACATGGGCCTTTTCTAATTCATGAGGGTATCTGGTCTACAATACCACGCTAGCCTTTAATTTAGGGGTTTCTGTCTCTCGTAAAGTATTCTCTGCATAAAACTAAATCCTAGAATAGATTCTACTATCCTAGAATCTAAACGGAAACCTTAAACATTATTTCACCCCTTAAAATCGTCGAATTAATTTGCAATATATAGTCAGACTAGCTATTGCCCGCAACTCCATCTGCGTGGAATTTAGAAAATTTTCCCCGTTTTGGCCACATTTTTCACTACTGTTTCGCTTCTACTGGTCGTAACGTGATGTTATATGCCTAAAGCCTTCCTTGATAAATTCCCTATCTAATACTGGAAAGAATTTTTCTAATCGGTTCAGTGGTTCCTGAGATTAGCGCGTTCAAACAAACAAACTAACTCTTCAGCTTTATGATATTAGTATACATTAATTCACCAATTACCAGGAGCCAATGACAATGCAGTAATCTGTATATTTACTTATTATAAATCAAGGTCGTTATTTTTTTAATGTCTCTATGTAAGCTTATATCTTTCAAATTACGCAACTAATTTAGATGCGGTTTTTTTAATAAAGAGAGTGGTTGCAGAGGATGGCTTTTGTGTATATTGTTAAATACTACACGTATAAAGCCGTGTGCAAAGTCTGTGTATAAGTATTTATGTGAGATATCTTTTTATTTAAATTATAAAAAAAATAAAGCGCTTTTAGCGGTAACATTATTTGTTACCATTTTTTTCGTATTATCAATGTAATCCTTGTAATTAGTTGAGAAAAATAACACAATCATATAATCTTTTGACATTTCTAAACGCATTAAATTACCTTGCGATTTTTTGTAAGGAATAATAAAATAAAATGCCATTATGACTTCCCATAATTCATTGCCGGGAAAAATAAAAGGAAAAAGGTGAAATTTTATACCTCTAATATTATTCATAAAGTAGCAAAAGTACAACAGAGTTTAAACAGCTATTGTGTTTCAACAAGATGAGGCGAGGCGTATTGTAAAATATTTACAAATTAAATTTCTTTTGTTAACTGATAGGTACTTCAAATTGGAATAATTTCGATGTTGCTACTGGTAAATAAGTGGACTTACAGAATGTTTGGTAAATAATTTGCGTTTCTTTAAACACTGAAAATAACAAACTAATTATTTTCAATACACATCTATATTAATTTATTATCAAGCTGAAGAGTTTGTTTGTTTGTTTAAAAGCGCTTACCTCAAGAACTACTGGTCCGATTTGAAAAATTTTTACATTGGTGGTTAGTACATTTATTGAGAAAGCTTATATAATATCACGATGCGACCAATAGGAGAGAAGCATCAGTTAAAAATGTCCCAAAAACGTGTAAAATAGGTACTTCTATTTCTAAATTCCACGCGTACGAGGTCGCGGATAACAGCTAGTTTCATATATAATAATAGTAACTGTTGCCTGCGACTTCGTACGCGTGAAATTTAGAAATAAATCCTTAACATACAGAAGTTTACTCTTCTGCTCTATAGATGGCGTTGTACGTTTTTTAAATTTTTAAATTATTATTATTATTCGTTTTATAAATTAGTGAGGATAAGGATGTACTGATAGTAAAAAGGTATGAAGTAGTAAGAGTTTCGTATGAAGCAAACATAATAACGATTTATTGCAAAAGACTTTCTTAATCGTTTTGACTTTTGCAGCAATAGAACTAAATAAAATTTATAAAATATAGGCCTCATCTTGCCTCAGTAGTACTATGTAGGTTGATGATAGCCTGGCTCTACTTAATACACATACCGAAATATCCTCTCTCCTCTCCATCCCATTAACGTCCCACTGTTGGGCACGGGCCTCCTCCTGGGAGGGATTATGGTCAACTGTGCTACGATGACCAGGCGTGTTGGCACAAGGTTGAGTTTCGATTTTCCGTCTCTCACAGTAGACGTTAACTGCTTATATTGTCTCTTAGCTGGCTCCTACAGTACCCTGAGAATGAAATGGGGTGGTGACAGTTGTATTCTTAATCCGTCACCACACGGAGGATAAATATAACACATAAAACAAAAATATCAGCTTATATTTATTTCATTGATGAGCATTTTTTTATACCACTTAAGTGGCGAACAATCTTACAATTGTTATTGTAGCATCAACTGATAGACATAAACCGTGAAATTTTCAGCTCTCTGGTTACTATCGTTCCAGAGATACAGCCTGGTGACAGAAGAACGAACTGACAGCTTTGTCTCGGTAATAGTGTCTTGTTTTACCTTTTGGTACCTACGGAACCCTAAAATATTACCAAATATTATTAAAATTAATAATATACAAGCTCGTTTGATAAAATTTTAATGTAATAATGTATTTTATTATTCTGAAATTCAGCAGTCTTAACTCAACGCTGAGCCTCATTTGGACAACGATTTGTCACTGTCATAAACGATTACGATAAGTACAAATCAATGCGGAATCGGATTTGTGGTTATTTGAAACGATCCAGGAATACTTACTGGGAAATAACTTTTGTTTGAAATTAAATTAGTTTCGCTACGCATTAGTATTTTTAATTTTACCTTTTCTAGTCTATAGATAAATATCGATATGACCGTGGGCAAAAAGAATACATGTGTTATCTTCCTATGACTTATTCGCGGAGGTCGTAAGAACAGACCGAGAGAACCACGTCGCAAGACACCTGCGCATATACCCAAGGAGGGTTGACGTCAAGCAGGAGGCCGGTCGTAAGTCGCAAATCAGCCAAATTCCATTGCAACGTGAACAAATAATCAAGTTGCGCCAACCCAACATAAGAGCAAAAGAATGATGATGAGATGTTCGTAGATACCATTAATAAAGTCCTGTCCAAACCCCTGTCTCCCCAATCACTACCGCCCAATTTCAATTCTTCCCTTCCTATCAAAAGTGTTAGAGGCTTGTGTCAATAAACAGCTATGTGACTTTATAAACCACCACGACCTTTTAAATCCACTACAGTCAGGCTTCAGACCTGGGCATAGCACAGTCTCGGCCCTACTTAAGGTTACTAACGATGTGAGAGTAGGTATCGAAAAATCAACGATTACCGTGTTGGTGTTAATTGACTTCTCTAACGCCTTTAACACTGTCAACTATGACATTCTTTTATCTGTTCTTTCCCATCTCAGGATCTCATCTGAAGCACTGGAATGGTTTTCATCCTACCTTCGAGGGCGTCAGCAATCTGTTCGAGTCAACGATGACTCATCTGACTGGTGTAATTTAATCTCTGGCGTCCCTCAAGGCGGAATTCTTTCTCCTATTCTCTTCTCTCTTTTTATTAATCTACTTACTAAAGAGCTACGTTGTGCTTATCATCTGTATGCCGATGACTTGCAGCTTTATTCTCAGGCTGAGGTACAAAACTTAACATGTGCGATTGCAAATGTAAACCGAGATCTTGAAGCTATTTTAGACTGGACTTCGAAATTTGGTCTCACAGTCAATCCCACCAAGTGTCAAGCTATTTTAATCGGGAGCCCATACATGGTGCGAAGGATTGACACCCAGCAACTACCGCCTATCATTTATAATGGATCTGTCATCACATACTCCACCGAAGCTAAAAATCTGGGCCTCTATATGGACGACACGCTTAACTGGCAAAGACAAGTGAATAACGTTTTGCAAAAGGTTACGGGAGCTCTTCGCTCTCTCTATCGACTAAGGAACCTTTTACCAATCGCCACTAAGACAACCCTCGTGCACACCTTAATCTTTCCCATCATTGACTATGCTGATGTGTGCTATTTCGACCTGAATGCAGAACTGCTCAACAAACTTGACCGTCTTCTCAACAATTGCATTCGATTCGTCTTTAATCTGCGTAAATTCGACCATGTATCAGCATTCCGGTCTCGCTTGAAATGGCTGCCAAGACAACGACGAAATCTTCGAGCTTTAACAACCTTATTCTCTATCTTATCTTACTCTCATTCGCCCTCTTATTTAAAGCCAAACTTTCAATACCTTTTTTCCACTCATGAACGAGATTTACGTTCCTCTAATAATCGTCTTCTCTCTTGTCCACCGCATACTTCCACCTTAGTACATTCTTCTTTTAACATTCAAGCGATTCTTCTCTGGAATGCACTCCCTCTTGGAATCAGGATGGCAAAAACCCGTGACACTTTTAAGGCAAAAGTACCTGAGCATTATAGGGGACTGTTGGCGGAATCTAATCGCTAAAAATCACCTTTCACTAAAATATTATAATTATTTTTGTAGATATAGTGTTTATGCATCTGTATGTCTATGTAACTATTCTATAACTATATGAGTATATTTTTATGTATACTATTAGTATGTAAGTTTATGTTATATTTATATGGTATGGTATTTGTTTATGTATATATATGAAGGTATAGTATTAATATTTGTGTTGTGTATAATAATATCTTTGAATTTAGTATGTAATTTAAGTTTGTATTGTGTAAATAAGTTGAAATTGAAGCATTCTATTTCTTTTTTTAGTTTACTGTAAAATAGCACCTGCCCCAAATTGTCTCTGCACCGACGTTGGTTGACTGGTAGAAAATGCCATTGTCGGCATTAAGTCCGCCATTGTATGATTAAAGTGCGTGAAGTTTTAAAATAAATAAATAAATAAATAAAATAAAGAGGTAGTTCATAATATGTATGATGGAGGAAATCTTAGGGAATTTTTCACAAATAAAAGCTACAGTCTCCGAGAGTGCTCCGGGGTATACGTAGTGATTCGAAACTCCAGGCGTGCGGGATCATGGGCAACAGTACATCTCCCTGTTAGGCACGAGCCTTGTCCACTACCAGGGGGCCAAGTCTGATATGTTGTCACTATGATCAGTCACTGATTACATAATGGCGAATTTTATCAAGTTTGGTAGTCTACTATTAATTTTTTGTCATAAATGACGCCAATATGACGCCTTAATGGCGTCAGTGGCTGATCATTGTGACAACATTTTAATAGCAGACTTGGGCCCCAGGCGTCCTGGAATAGGGTTTTGTTTTGAGTTTTTGCTCTCCCACAGATGATGCTATTTTGCTTATATTATCTCGTAGCTGGCTCTTACAGCACCCTGGGCAAGAAATCTCAACACATTACCACACGGATAGCATACCAGTAGATAAATAGGTAATAGGATAATATTAATAAATGTGTGAGGCGCGGCGTTAATAACAAATCAGTGGCGGTACAGAAGAAGAAAGCTAATTGCTAGACAATACCCGTATAGTTCGTCGGTTTCTCTCCCATTAGGCTCCACCACTCCGGCCGACTGTTGCCAACCTCGTCGGACTGCATCCTGCCGCCTTTCGAGGCAACGCAGTGTTATATCCAATAAATGTGTCTTATAGTAAGTTAAATTCCTCTTTTATTCGTTTCAGACTAATAACATTATATTCAGAGATTTCGTTTCTTTGTGAGTGCATTTCGCTTGAACACTTGACTTTGAGTGCATCAAAATGTTGTATGCATAAAAGTATTCTGCTTTTTCTTTCAAAATATTATAATCGTATTCTTTTATTGTTCTTTGTACAGTAAACTACTATACGTTGTCTAACGGCCATTTTTAATAATCAATCTACGATTATGGAAAGATTGTAGTCCTCGTTTGTCACTTAGATATTTCTGTCTTCTGCCAAATTTTATATAAGAAATACTGTCGTCAGTAGTTTATTGATATGCAAGTAAGAAAAAATTCTTATCATCTTTTGGCAACTTAAAAATTGAATTGATATTCTGGTCGCGCTAGGAATCGAATATTGCCTTCTCGTTGCATTGATTGAGCTTTATCGTCCTCCGCAAGGAACCCTGATACATAAGTGCTACTTACAGAGTATTTAACGAATCAATTTATTATTTTAACCCGTGAAAATTAATGTACCGTACATTTGATTACAGAAGTAATTTAGTAAAGTGGGTTCCAGGTAAGGTAGTAAGTGACCTGTAAATTTCTGATAACACGTATATCATAATTTGATGCTAATATTTGCGTGGAAATTTCTCACTACTATAAAATTTATTGGAGCAAATAATGAGTTATTAAAGTGTACGTCAATATTTTTGCAAAGCTTTCATTCATATCTACATCATTCATCTTCAGCTTCATTCATATCTACGTATTAATATATGTAACGGAATCTTTAATCATGGCTTCCATTCCTTCTGTGTTCCATTCCATGACAGTACAAATAAAAATATAGCATTTTTCGTTACCTAATTATGGTGGCTCTCTTCAAACAAGATTTAAGAAGAGTTCTTTTTTCTCGGTAGCCAGCGGCTTAGCTATGCCTCTGGTATTATGCAGTCCATGAGCAACGGTTGCTGCTTAATATCAGGTGGGCGGGCCGTAAGCTCGTCTGTCGACATAAGCAATAATTTTTTTTTTATAAAGTTTATCAAAAATGCGATGTAGACTCAATCGAGGAACGTTGTGGTGGTCAAATTGGTTACTGTTAGCACGACCGCAATAAGCTCAGTTGACAGAGCTACGGAACGGTATTCCGAGGTCGTGGGTTCAAGTCCCGCTTGCGGTGATCACTTTTTCCACTACAATTAAATTTATTAATATAAAGTTTTCAAACGATAGAAATTGATGTTCGGATCTCGTAAAAAATAATTCAACTCGATGTCTATAGTATAGCACATCTTTTTGATCGCAGGGAGTCGAAAAAAAGAATTCAAGTATTACCTCCCTATGTGTTGCCGGGGAGGGCTGACGTCAGGCAGGTGCCTGGTCGTGAAAAGCAACGAAACCCCACTGCAACAAGAACAAGAATTCATGTTGCGCCGACCCCAAATGACAGCATAAGGGCAGGATGATAGAATAGCTCCTTAGTTATCTATAGATAATATTGTTATACAGTTCATATAACTTTATTGACCTAGTTTCTTGTTGATTTTTCCAATTTCTTTTACTTTATTAATCTCATTTCCTGCTGAATGTTCAAATATTTATTCACGTAGATATTGTTTGCTCAAGATATCAGGATGTATGAGCCATGATTTGGATATTATTGTTACTTATAATAAAACTAAATCATTATTTTTGTATGTATGTGTCCCTATGTAAGCTTATATCGTCAAAACTACGCAATGGATTTTGACGCGTTTTTTTTTAAATTATAATGTATAACTTGTTAAGTTCTGGTTTCTCAATTCCACGCGTACGAAATTGCGGGCAACAGATAAATTATGCAATATAATATGTCTGTATTACGTTGACCAGTTTACATAAAGTCATCTTGTTCCAAATAAAGCTCAATTTTCTTGCTATATGTACAATAACTTCATTAATTACTAGCTGTTGACAGCGACTTTGTACGCGTGAAATTTGGAAACCAAACCTTAATAAACAGAAGTTTACTGTAGTGCTCGATAGATGGCGTTGTACTACTTGCTGAATTGCACTAACACTTAAGCCTGTTACAATTTCTGTTCATTAATCAATCAGTTTAGGCAGTTTAATAATTATAAATTTGCAAGGCAAAACTATTATTTGCAACACAATTCAAGGATTCCGGGCAATATTATTATTACCATTATACATTCGTTATAATCCCGCCGTCTATTATACGTACGCATGCTAAGACGTTTATTATATGGAATATATGGGAGCTCCTTCAAATATTTATTGTAATCTGATTTTTATTATTTGTTATTACAGCATCTTCTTCTTCTCTTCTCCAGCCCATTTACGTCCCACTGTTGGGCACGGGCCTCTTTTGAAGGGATTATGGTCAACTGTGCCGCGCTGACCAAGTGTGTTGGCACAGGGTTTATTTTAGAGTTTTCGGTCTCTCACAGAACTATAAAATTTATTGGAGCAAATAATGAGTTATTAAAGTGTACGTTACTATTTTTGCAAAGCTTTCATTAGCTTCATTCATATCTACGTATTATTATATGTAACGGAATCTTTAATCATGGCTTCCATTCCTTCTGTGTTCCATTCCATGACAGTGAAATAAAAATATAGCATTTTTCGTTACCTAATTATGGTGCCTCTCTTCAAACAAGATTTAAGAAGAGTTCTTTTTTCTCGATAGCCAGCGGCTTAGCTATGCCTGTGGTATTATGCAGTCCATGAGCAACGGTTGCTGCTTAACATCAGGTGGGCCGTAAGCTCGTCTGTCGACAAAAGCAATAATTTTTTTTTATAGAGTTCATCAAAAATGCGATGTAGACTCAATCGAGAAACTTTGTGGTGGTCAAATTGGTTACGGTTAGCACGACCGCAATAAGCTCAGTTGACAGAGCTACGGAACGGTATTCCGAGGTCGTGGGTTCATATCCCTCCGCTGACTTTTACAGCACCCTTCCCTTGGGAGGAGATGGGGTGGTGACACTTGTATTCTTAATCCGTAACCACACGGATTAGAGCATCATCAGATAGGATACATTACCTGTGAAAGTTTTTATTATCTAACTATAGATCGATCTACAGACGGTTAGCGAAGTCTCAGTAATACCGTTTTAACTTTTGATATGGAACCCTGAAAACTTTAATTATATTCTTGATTTTCTGAATGCGATTGATTACGTGTTAGTTTTATTTTATCTCTTTAGTTTTTATATAAGTTTATAATGAGCAGAATCTGTCCTCGCGTGAAGTACCACCGCATCATTGTAAGGTTATAAAATATCCTCGAAAAATTCTCAGGCGTAGATTTAATGAACCACTTATCGCCACAGTCAATACTTGAGTAACACGAGACGGCTTGAATATCTAAAGAGCACGTTGACTGGAAAACAGGAGGCGAGAATCTATTGCATTAAATTATGTATGAATTTGTTATGAAAATGTTATGATAAAATAATACGGCTTAGTTAAAAAAATTGAAAAGGTTGCTTGAAAATTCTAGTTATGTTAGGGTTTCACACAACAAAGAAACTCTTATAGTCTCACTACGGTGTCTGTCTGTCTATCAATCTCTCGGTCAGTGTGTCCGTCCGTCGAACTTTTTTTTACTCAGCAGCGGCTAAAGGTATCTACTTAAAACTCATACCAAATGTAGATCTATGCGGTAATGCTGTAAAAATTACAATCTATATTTTAGATATAGCCAAACTTACAAGTCACTTCCCATTGCCCTAGAGACTTGAAATTTGGCATGGACAAAGCCTGTATACTGCTGATATAGGGAAAAATCCAAAACCTGCAATTTGTCATAATATCACGAAAAGAAGATTTTTGTGATTACAAAGTTTTTGTGCTAGTAGCGCAACGTTCATGGCATAGCGGCGAATGGCGAATATTTTACGATCAGCGCCATCTATTGTGGAATAGTTACGAAACCGTCAGTGTGCGAGTCCATCTCGCAGACAGGTTTTTTGAAATTTTTATACTTTCATTAGACTTTAATAAAAGTGCTAAATTTCAGACCATCTGACTTTTGCAAAAGGGATTTTTACCTACTTAGATAATAATGTCGTCATCATTAAACATTTGTATTCAAAATTAAGATATTGGTACGGAACCGCAAGTGCGAATCCGACTCGTGCTTAGCTGTTTTTTATATTTATGTTAATTAATTTTGTTCAACAAAGTAATACATATTACGTTATCTTACAAAATGAACAATAAAAGGAGAATTTACACGAGAATATAAAATGTTATCGCGTCAAAGACTATATTTCAAGATCGTAATTAGTCACAGCCATATTAATGTACAACAAAGATATTTCATAATATACCTATTAATTATATCTCTCTCTCCAGCCTATTAAAGTCCTCCTGTTGGCCACGGGCCTCCTCTACTTTGGGAGGGATTTTGGTCTACTACGCCCGCGCCGCGCTGACTAGGCGAGTTGGCACAAGGTTTATTTTCGAGATTTTCGTCTCTCACAGAGGATGTTATCTGTGTATAATACCTTTAGCTGGCGTTTATATTTGTTAATCCTTTGACTGTCGGGTGAAAACCACTTTAAATGCAAAGAAGAATACAAATGGCCTTAAGTGTTATTTATCTCTTGTTGTTTTTCTTTTCTTGCCTTCTATAAATATTGGGTGACACCATCGGACATCGAACTTAAACAAGGGCATCACTGAAAATCAGCGTTTTGACGACAAGCTATTCCTGCACGTCGCCTCGTCGCAACACTATACTGAGTGATGTAACTATTACGGTTGTGGTGGACACTATTTTAGTATTAAGTCACTATTTGTATCATTTTAATTTGTTTCTCTTTGATTTCGTATTTGTTTTAGTAATTTTGTCCTTTGTGTATTGTGTCTACTCCACGACCGTTAATAAATATTATTTTTCCTTCTTTTCTTTCTTTCTTTCAAATAATATTAAACCTTTATTAAATATTTGTAGTACCTAAAGCTTTGTAAACACAGATTGGATTTTGTAAACAGTATCTAACAATTAAACTTCAAAGAAAATTTTAGAAACATCTTTCAAGTAAAGATGTAACTCAATTTAGCTTAACAAAAGACTATTTAGAGTTTAACAAATTTATTTCTGGAAAATAACAAAAATAATATTTGATAAATCAAATTATATATAAAAGCATAGCAAGTCAATTGCAAAAATTAATAAATTAATATATTGTATGTAATGTTGGTGTATATAATGTTCTCATTCATAATGGCGTATCGGAGGCTTAAACGGAGATTTTATTGGAGAGATAATAAACGTTTTATCGTAAAAAGCCTATTATGAATAACAAGTTTTGACAATTTTCGCAAACCGATTTTAGGGAACTTTTAAACCCCCGATAATTCATTATATGAATAAGACCATATATAATTTTGTTAATTTTATGTTTACGCTCATTTATATGTTATGTATGGTATTGTATGTATGTATATATGTATGTATGTATTGTATATATTGGATTGTATGTATGTATACATTCTTTTTTATTTTACTCTAAGTCTCTGTATTTATAATCCGATAGAATTTTGATTTTTTTTATTAATATTTTTTAGATATTATTCTCAAAGTTTCCTTCTTATGCACAAATAAAAAATCCTTTATTACGCACTATCCTCTCGCGGGTCTGCTGGAAGAGATTTCTCAAAGAAATAAGCAGATCCTTTGTACAGCCATTTCTTGGCCAATATTGTTACATAATGCTCTGTACTGTGTGCATAAATTTATAAATAAACTAGCTGACCCGGCAAACGTTGTTTTGCCATACAAAAAAAAATTAAAAAAGTAGATGTTAGCCGTTTCCAGACCTTCTGAATATGCATGTAAAATTTCATAAAAATCGGTCAAGCCGTTTCAGAGGAGTACGGTAACTAACACTGTGACACGTGAATTTTATATATTAGACTAGCTGTACCGGCAAACGTTGTTTTGCCATACTAAAAAAAAAGGTTTGAAAAATAGATGTTGGCCGATTCTCAGACCTACTGAATACGCATGTGAAATTTCCTAAAAATCGGTCAAGCCGTTTCGGAGGAGTACGGTAACTAACACTGTGACACGTGAATCTATACTAATATTATAAAGCGAAAGAATTTGTTTGTTTGTTTGTTTAAACGCGGTAATCTCAGGATCCGCTGATCCGATTTGAAAAATTCTTTCAGTGTTGGATAATGTATACTGTTAATGTACACCAAAGAGCAAGTAAAATTTAAAATATAAACACAAACACAGACAATACATACACAAAACAAAATGTATACAACACTCATACTGAATATAAATAAAATTGCATTGTAAAATTTATGTAACGTTCCGTTTCACGTATTATGAAGAACTCGCTTGTACAGGGGCAACATACTGCGCGACCTGTTGAGATTTTTTACACTATTTTTTATTTTTTTATTCAGCTGTCAGAAAAAGTCTCATTCAAATTTGATATTAATACAATAAAAAAAAAACTTCTTCTTTATAGAAACAATTTAATAAGTATCTTTCAATAACAGTACTCGAGTACATGGAAATTCGATTCATAATAATAACATCGTTATAGAGAGGCAAAGTAATATTTCTGTCCTAGCTTTTAAGCTAATGTATTCTGGTCGGCAGTCGGCTTTCTGAATTGAATGGATATTGGAAAATTTTCAAGACGATTATTAGGTTTTGGATCCTATACTTTATTCTTTTACTTTTTATACTTGTGCAAGTCTCTGTTCATGTTTTATTTTCTTCATCCATACTAATATTACAAAGCTAAAGAGTTTGTTTGTTTGTAGTATTGAGTATTTTCTAACAGTAATTGAAATTATATGAAGAATTATAGGAAATTTTACCCGTTTTTGCAACATTTTTAACTACTGCTTGAGTGAGAGTATTATAAACGTAAGAGTAAACAAATATAATCAGAATGCTCCGAACTGCTAAGCTATCAGGAGTTACACGTGTTATTGTGAGTCAACCATAAAATATAGATATGTGCTGTTTCGGGATATTTTTTAGACAATTTTATGTAGAATATTTCCGTCATACATGATTTCTATGTAACTTTAACCATTAAGGCTGCACACGTGACGGAAGCTTAAAAAATGGAGCACATTTTCCCGTTTTCCCAACATTTCTCTTCACTACTCTGCTCCTATTGATTGTAGCGTGATGAAAAGTATACTATAACTTGCCCAGGAGTATGAAGAATAATTGTACCAAGTTTCGTTAAAATCCGTCGAGTAGTTTTTGTTTCTATAAGGAACATACAGACGGACAGACAGACAGACAGACAGACAGACAAAAAATTTACTGATTGCATTTTTGGCATCAGTATCGATCACTAATCACCCTCTGATAGTTATTTTGAAAATATATTTCATGTACAGAGTTGACCTCTACAGATTTATTATAAGTATAGATATCTTGAAATCAATGTTCATTATAAAAAATGCTCATTAATTAAATTACTATAAGTTGATATTTTCGTTTTATGTGTTATATTTATCCTCCGTGTGGTGACGGATTAAGAATAAAACTGTCACCCCATCTCTTCCCAAGGGTGCTGTAAAAGTGAGCTAAGGGATATTGCACACTGATAACATCCGCTGTGTGAGACAGAAAACTCGAAAATAAACCCTGTGCCAACACGCCTGGTCAGCGCGGCACAGTAGACCATAATCCCTCCCAAAGTGGAGGAGGCCCGTGCCCAACAGTGGGACGTAAATGGGCTAGAGAGAGAGAATGTTCATTATGGTGAAATGTTAACGCGTAGAATTTAGAAAATTTTCTCCGTTTTTGCTACTTTTTCACTAATGATTCGCTCCTATTGGTCGCTGTGTGATGTTATATAGCCTATAAGCCTTGCTCATTAAATGTACTATCCAACACTGAAAGAATTTTTCAAATCGGACCAGATTAGAGCACTCAAACAAACAAACTCTTCAGCTGTATAATATTTAGACTAAATTTTTATGTAGTCAATATTTCAAAGCTTTCCAGCATCATCTACTATTATATACTATCAAATATGATGATATGATATAATGATACAATTTTTTATGTTATACAATGAAAACACACTATCGTGATAAGTCCAAATAATGAACCAGGCGTTTGACCTGTACCTACAAGTAACCCAATTCCACACTCTAATAGGCCATTAATCGCAAACTACACGGTTATATACAACGTATTTTACTGCATATATTAAATAGAACAATAGTTGGGAAAACTACAACGTGTATGCCTTTATCCATATTGCCAATGAACAGTGTAGATTAAAAAAGATGATAAGAGAATAAGAGAACGTTGTGGTCTGAAAGAGGATGTAGTGACTTAGGTGGAGAAAAGTATGCTTAGGTGGTTTGGTCATGTGGATGGATGAGAGACGATTAACGAAGGCATATACAAGGCGGAGGTAAGTGGAAATGCTGGGAGAGGACGCCCGAGAAAAAGTGCGTAGCACTTACAAGTGTGGATGAAGCTAAGGAAGTATGTTTAGATCGTAGCAGATGGCGCTCTATAGTCTCTGCCTACCCCCATGGGAAAAAGGCGTGATGTTATGATGATGATGATGATGTTAAGAAATTATATTAGATAGGTAGGTATAGGTAGGACTATTATACTACTGCGGCCAAAAAATACTGCTCCGCTTAGTATTTTTTGGCCGCATTAGTTCCAGACTCTACTCAACTTAAACAAACACACAAACAAGAATTTTTTCTGTAATATTTGGATATTATTTGATTTATATGGACGCTTCCAGCCGTAATTTCTTCCACTAACCTGTCAACTCTGGAACGAACTACCGGCTGCGGTATTTTCTTGTCCCTCTTCAAGCGAGGTCATTTTCCCAAGGAAGGTTGGCAGTGGGTTTGGCTGCCTTTGGTGTTGCTAACTCCATGAGTGACGGATACCACGTACCATGAGCAAATGGCCCACCTGGGTCACTCGTCTGTCTCACTCTCTCTCTCTCTACAGCCCATTAACGTCCCACTGTTGGCACGGGCCTCCTCCACTTTGGGAGGGACTATGGTCTACTGTGCCGTGCTGACCAGGGGGGTTGGCACAGGGTTTACTTTCGAGTTTTCCGTCTCTCACAGAGGATGTCATCTATGTGCAATATCCCTTAGCTGGCTTTTACAGCACCCTTGGGAGGAGATGGGATGGTGACATTTGTATTCTTAGTCCGTCACCACACGGAGAATGTCTCACTATACGAATAAAAAAATGTAAGTATTAAATATTAGAGCTGAAAATAAAACAGCTACATCCTATAGCATACTAGTATGAAAAGTATCACAAATCACAATTTAAAAATCTACACAATTCTATATAAAATTGTGAATATTTTCAATTTCCAGCAGGTGTTATGTGAACCGCGATGCCAACAACTGATGTATGCAAATTGATTACAGCTAACTTTTAGAAGAAAAATACTGTTTGATATTTTATTCTCTTTCGATGGTTTCAAACATTTTGTACTCGGAAACGATGTATTTTGTATTTTTAGGATTGGAATTAAAATTAAAAGCTTTATTACGAACATTTTACACAACGGCCACAAGTTAAGCCCATTTGTTAGTGTTTTATTACCAAAATACGGTCATACGATGTATTTTCTAGTTTTTTCTAGCCTTTCACGTCTCACTGTTGGCTCCACTTTAAGAGGAACTATGGTCTACTTTGCCGCACTGAACACGCGTGTTGGCACAGAGTTTATATTATTTTGCGATATATACCTAGGGAATGGAAGTCTACGAAAGTCTTGCAGCTATCCCCTATCTCTATCAGACAAAATAAATGGAGATATCTCGCTGGAGTTTGTTATTGTAATTTTTTTCATTAGTTGCAGTCATTAAAATGTATAAAATATTTAGTTTCAAAAGACCGACCGTTTTAGGTCTACTATGCTATTAACCCTACGCTACGCTGAGCAGGTGTTGCGTGCCAACACGCCTGCTCAGCGTAGCGTAAATTTTCGAGGTTTCCGTCTCTCACAGAGGATGTTATCTGTGTGCAATATGCTTTAGTTGACTTTTACAGCACCCTTGGGAGGAGATGGGGTGGTGACACTCGCATTCTTAATCCGTCACCACACCAAGACCTACCTACTTCTTTACTTATTATAAAACAAAGTCGTTATATTTGTATGTATGTTTTTTTTAAATGATAGAATGGTTTAAGAGGATGGCTTTTTTGTATAATTTCTCAAGGTTTGGTTTCAAATTCCACGCGTACATAGTTGCGAGAAACAGCTAGTAATTCAATAAATTAAAAAAAAATTGCAACATCATCTACAACCAACAAAATCGATTTGAGACGTCACTAGAAGGTTTTGGTTGTGAGTCAAAATGATTAATTGCTTAAAACTGCGTCATATTTCTGACTAATGGTAAAATATAACGCGTTCAATGGAATACCGGTAGATACTGGGAAATAACATGTCATTATATTTTCATGGTGTGAATAATGTTTTAATGAAATTTTTGCACTTACAACCGTCAGGCGTTAATGACATTTGGTCATTAACGTATGAGTCAAAGAGGTTATAAGTAGGGACGAAAAACTCGGGAACATAGATTTGCCCCAAGGCCCGGCCCGTTTACGGTTTAAAAGTAAAATAGTAGCCTTGCCTTCTCTTTTCTTCTTACTAGCTTTCTCTTTTACTCCAGCTCAAAAAGAAAGAGTTAGAAAGGCTACTAAATAGGCTCTTTGTCATTTATTTTTCTTAATGTGTTCAACTAAAAAAAGAAGCAGGCCGGATTTGTTGTGCCGAGTGTTACGTCTAGATCTATATCGTAAGTCGTGGTATGAGTGTGGATGAAGCCAAGGATTTATGTTTGAAATTGAAATTGAATGCCATGGGGGTAAGCAGAGGCTATAGAGCGCCATGCTCTATAGCCTCTGCTTACCCCCATGGGAAAAAGGCTGATGATAAAGATCAGTTATCTATTCGATATAAGATATAGACCCCGGGCCAACTGGCCAGATCACCCTGTATAAGTATTTTGGAATAATCATACTAGACAATTATCCTATTCAAAATTTTTAACCTCCTGTTTTTATATTTTCTTTAGAAAATATACTATTTTAAGCAATATTATTGAAATATTCACTAAGTATACAGAATTTTTTTTAAATACTTATAAATATATTATTTTAAATGCTGTGTCGTCATCGTTACACGCATCCTGTGTATTGCCTTTTCCTGATAGACTTAAGATAGATAGCAATACATTCTTTTCAAAGTTGCCTAGTTGATATAATAGACCAATTTCAACTCCAACACAGAGTAGTACACCCTAAGAACGCCTTAATATTTTAAGTCCTTTATTTTAAGAACAAACAGAGGTCATTTGCTTCTTTGGAAAAATAATCGTTAATATAGCAAATTTTCATTCAGCAATTTATCAGAAACTCTATGTCCCGAAATGGTTTCCGAATTAAAAGTTTAAAAAAAATTTGAACAATGCAAATACTTCTTTCTTTTAATTATTTTCGTCTCCTTCGTCTTTTAATTATTTTTAAATCGTAGAGAAAATTAACTAGGTACTCTACAGTGAGGCTACACCTATCTAATGATAGGTGTGGCCTCTCTAGTTGAATTTCAAACTTATCGTATGAAAGAAGAGAAAATAGTAGAAAATTCTTTTAAAAGCTGCACTTGCGCTTCAAATATTTTCTAGTGTTTTTATCTAAATACTATAATTACTTTTTATATTTTAAATAAGGAACACTGCGTTACTATAATTCAAACTTATTCTTGAAACTATGCAGTCTTATTTCATTTGAAAGTGAAATTTTAAGATCGTAAACGAAGGCTTACTAATTTTACACTTTGAATAGGGAATTTGCGAGAGGCACATTGTAAAATGAGGCTGTTATACATTAATAAGGTTGTTAAAAACTAATTAGGATCTTGAAAACGTAATCGCTGTACAAAGATTAAATTATACATTCTCTTGCAATTTCACCTTTCTACGTTCAATATGATAAATTTATTGTTTGTATTTTTGATGAATACCTAATAATATGATTAAAAGCACTGAGTTTCTTACGCAGGTTCTTCTCAGTGGATCTTAAGCCGGTGGTAGGGAAAAAAATTCGACGCACGTATACGAATATATTTATTGGAACGAAGTTCCTTATCGCGCGTTGTGAAAGGGGGCTAGACGGAAAAAATTCTTACGAAAAGTTGTCACGACACTTTTTGCTATAGTAAGCTATTGTAAGCTGTGCGGCGTCGCATGTTTCTCTGTCTGTCTCTCTCTCTCTTATAGAAAGCAAGCCAGATATTTTCATTTCTATTTCGCATTGAACAGTGTGGTGTCGCGACGATTATTTTTGTTGAGTGTATACAGGTTTTTTGTAAATAATAAATAATAAAAAGAAAAAAATTAATCGAAAGGAACTTCGTTCCATCCGGGTGTCCCTTGACACCTCTCAAGTTTTTTATTTACACTTTGCACAAACAAAATTTGTACAATGGCGGACTTAATGTGAAGGGCATTCTCTGCCAATCAACCATTGGGTGGTGTAGAAAAAGTCAGTCGTATATGATTTTAAGTTTCAATTTATAATGTAAAAGAACTATCGTAAAACACGAGTTTTGTGCTAAACTTATAGTACTGTCTAAACTGACGGCGTTGCTTATTTTTTAATTGACTTCAAAAAGGAGGAAGTTCTCAATTCGTCTGTAGTTTTTTTTATTGTTTGTTACCTCATAACTTTTAACTGGGCGAAGTGATTTTATTGATTCTTTTTTATTTGAAAGCTAGTTGTTCCTGTGTTGTTCCATTGGCACCAGGTCAGGATCTCATGGTTATATTCTGAGAAATCGAGCAAAACCCTCAAATTTCAAAGAGACATGAAGTCGGTTAAACATTTATTTTTAGGGTTCCGTACCCAAAGGGTAAAAACGGGACCCTATTACTGAGACTTCGGTGTCCGTTCGTCCGTCCGTCCGTCCGTCCGTCTGTCACCAGGCTGTATCTCAAGAACGGTGATAGCTAGAGAGTTAAAATTTTCACAGATGATGTATTTCTATTGCCGCTATAACAACAAATACTAAAAATAAAATAAATATTTAAGGGGGGCTCCCATACAACAAACATGATTTTTTACCGTTTCTTGCTCGATACTAATAACGTTGTTATAGTAATAATGTTGCATAGATAATGGTACGGAACCCTTCGTGCGCGAGTCCGACTCGCACTTGACCAATTTTTTTAAATACTCATTTATTTGCTTGTCAATCTCATATCTAACTTTAACTGGCAATATTTGAAAGAAAGAAAGAAAGAAAGAAAGAATGTTTTATTACTGTTCAACACAAAATTTAATTACAGAACAAGTTATGTTTTACAGTTAAGTAGAAAATATAGTGTACATCGTGTCGTAACAGCAAAAGGCACCCATTTCAGCTAATGTTAGGTCGCAGAGACCTAACGCTGATATTCTAATGGGACCTTCGAGTGGCGACACGGATAGTTACGAACTACTTATTAATTACAAACGATATACATAACATTTTATTGTTATTTGATTTATTTGGTTTAGTGATAACCATTTTTGTTATTTAACATTTTTAAAACACATCAAATTTAAAATAATCATACCTATGCGAATAAAATATAATATAAATTATGCTAAAAAATAGTCAACTAAAAATATTGCAATTAAACAAAAAAACAAAATTTATTAAACGAAACGAAATGTAACGCGTGATGACCCGATAACCGTTGATAGGTACATTATTATTACGAAACGTAGAATACGACAATTACTTATCCTATTACACTACTAATACATAACCATAAATACTAAGCAATAAACACAATATTGTTGTAAACCTATGTTTTTTGTTTGGAATAAAAGAAGTATATATAAAAAAGTACCTAATTAGGACACATTATAATCTAGGATGCATAAAAGAAAAAAAAACATAATCACACTAGCCCAGGAAAGAAGATTTTCGCAATGTCACCGACACAACGAATGCGTACAGGATCGTCCCCATCGGCTTTACGCGTAAATATTTTACCGTTTTTGGTCCAAACATATTTCCACCTTAATTCGTGAGCATTTTTTCTAGCTAGGTGGAATATCCACTTATTACAAGGTGTTAAACGCTCGTTAATATGTAAATAATGCAGAGGGCCTGACATTTCTAGGTCCCTAGATGAAAGGCCCCGCTGCTTCCGAGCAGCTTGCAATAGGAATTCCCGTGTTGTACGACGAGCAAGCCCGACAGCAATGTGCCGAGGTCTGGGGTTTTTAGTATCACAACCGGGTTCATCAGCGTTTACCGTTTGATTTCGAATTAACCCTACGCGTTCGGCGTAAACTATGTCATTTTCATTGACTTGTACTCCCAATTTTTCCGAGACGAATGTCGCCAATTTGACAGGATTCTCACCAACTTGTTCTGGTACTCCAGCTATTTCCACCTCGTTTCTTAGGAAGTCCTGGTGACGCTCGTTTATCTGGTTTTCTAATTCGATAATCGCTTCCTCAAATGTATTATCGTCAGATTTTTTTTCTAAGGTAGCGATTCGGGCATCAAAATTATCTATGGCAACGTTGCACATATCCAGTGAAGTTTGAAAATGCGCTATCTCATCCCGATATGCACGGACCTCCGATCTTAGCGCGCTCAGCTCTTCCCTAAATTGACGGATTTCTTGACCAAGATCGATATTAGCTTTAATATTTGGTGCGTATATAATATACGTAGCACGTGAGTAAAACTGGAAGGCACTGTCAACTTATTTATTAACCAAACTTTCCAAAATCACGTCTAAAAACCATATATTACAACCATATTTCAACAAGAACAAACAAGTGTCTATAGACCTAAGCAAACTATCATACTTTCTTGAAAACTGTCATTATCTTGCAATATATTGCCGCTCGAGAACTACTTACTTTGATTTATTTTACTTTGTATCTGTTTTATAATAAATGTTGTAAGAAAAATAATTTCATATCTTATTTTTAGGGTTTCGTACAAAAAGAAACCTTAAAAATCCAATAATATGAAGCGAAAACTTTTGATTGTTTGTTTGTTTGAAATGAGGAGAATCTAAGACTATTGGATAGTGTTATACGTGCAAAGCTGGGGCTGCGTCCACGAGGCCTTTTTCCATCTACCTTTCCAGTCACGATGAGTATCTCCAGATTATTGTCATCTTTTCTGGCAATGTGACCGAAATATTCCAGTACCTTGCGCAGGCATTCAGATGACTGATGATTTCGTGTAATATAAGTATACAAAAAATCTGTATGCTTTTTTCGTTATAATAGTACATCGCAAGGAAAACAATGTCGACTTATTTTATCTTATTGCTTTTTTTTGGTTTTGAGAATTTTTCATAAACATAATAAAGTGTTATTTACAAAATAATTTACTTAAAGAAAGAAAGAAAGAAAGAAAGAAAGAAACGTTTATTACTGCAACCAAACATCATATAAGAAATACTTAAAAAGGCAAAGAAATCAAATAGGTCTACATTACAAAATTAAACTATTATAATATATAAAAGCTATTTGTGTCCAGTCAGCAGCAATAGGTCCCATTTCAGCATAATGTCAAGTCTCAAAAGACTTGACGCTGGTTTTCAAATGGGACCTTGGAGCGACATCATGGATGCCCAAAAGCCAACAAACGTTATTTATATAGGTACCTATATAAACTACTACTATAGTTACATAAACTAAATATACATAATTGTATACAAGCTACTTTAAAAGCTATGATACTTCCAAAACTAAAATTTATGGCCATACCTAAACTTATTTGTACTTAATAACAACTTACTTAATAATATATACACCACGGATATACACTCACACCCACTCTGTGTGTATACACATTAAATTTCTAACTAAAATTACCCACTGATTTATTAAAGTTTAATATAACAAAAAAAAATACAAACCAACTTAAACAACATAGATCTATTAATCAATTACAATATTTTTAATTGTCGGTTCTAAATACATAATCGATTTACCATAATAATATAAAATACATAACTTATTCTTTATAAATACATGTAGGAACATGTATAGAAACATTAAATGGATGTAAAAAATAATAAAAAAAAAACACGATATTGAAATTATTTCTATGCATTATACAGGTTATATAATTATAAAAAGTTATACCTACACTTAAACAAATAATTAATAGGCTGGTATGGCACAATATAAGACTGTAACAAAAAGATACATAGTACAACCATATCAGTCAGAACCAAGCGAAGAAATTTTATTAAGGTCTGTTATATTGCGTATACGCTGCGCTTGTTCACCACTTGCTTTGCGACCAAAAATTTTACCGTCCTTTGTCCAGATAAATTTCCAATTGAGCTCACCTTCGATTTTTCTCGCGAGATAAAACAAGTACTTATTATGTGGTGTTAAGCGTTCATTTATATAAATATTGGACGGTGGACCTGATAAGTTAATTTTGGCAGAAGGAAAACCGCGGTGCGTGCGTGCTGCTAGCAAAAGATGCTCACGGGTTGTGCATCTTGTAAAAGTAACGGCTATGCGTCGCGGTCTTGTAGGTTCGGCAGTTGTTTGTTTGAGCCCGGCAGAATTACCTTTTTGGGGAATCGAACCAATACGCTCAGCATACACTATGTCACTTTCAGCAACATCGACACCTAGATTCTCAGAAACTAACTTAGCAATTTGGTATAAGTTTTCACCAATAGTCTCTGGTACTCCATCTATTTCTACATCATTAACTAAGGTTTCTTGGTGACGTTCATTAATTTGAGTTTCTAACTCCACAAGTGCATCCTGAAACGTACTTTCTTCAGTTTTATTTTCTAACGACGCAAGTCTAACTTCCAAAGTGTTCATTGCAGCTTTGCATGTGTTCAATGTTAACTTGAATTCGGCAATCTCATCGCGATAACTACGGACTTCTGACCTCAGTGCACTTAGCTCGTCTCTAAAGCATCGTATTTCGTGTTCCAAATCTATGGAAAGGTTACATCTTGGAATTGATTTTTTTTGGCAATTGGAACACAACCATCCACTAGTAGTAGCACCTTCGGGTAAATTTGCACAACCTCGGTGATACGCTGCCAAACAATCACCACACTTGACTGTTGCAGCAGTTGTTAAGGTTTTGCGACACACTTCACATTTCACCATGGTGATATTTATACAGAAAAAAAAATGACGTAAAACACTATTCACTTTGTGATTATTTTAAAAGAAGTTATGTGGGTAGTTTAAGATTAGTTCTCGACAATGGATAGTTGTACTGAAGATTGCAGTTTAACACGACACAAATACACTAAAACTCCAATATATGTTGTTCTATGAACCCTTAACTATCTGTTATCACTGTAGTTTATCTGTTTTATAAGTTAAATTGGTAAGCAAAATTGTTAAATTAACGAGCAGACTTGCGACTGTTTGACATCCGTGACGTCTCTCCTTAAGAAGTTATTTTTAAAAAAAAGGATTAATTCTTTATAAATACTTCATTAACCTACATCCATAACAAACTTTATGGTGTATATGTTTAAAGGTGCTCTCAACATTTTTTACGAACGCGCAAAAAACATCATAGACTTTTAGAGCTTTATTGATAGAAGCTAGCTTTTAAAAAGCAAGTGTCACTCTTCATTAAATCGTGCAGTTTATTTTTCAAACAGTGAACATTCAGGCAAGTTACTGCCGACCATAATCCCTGACAGGTGTCAGCAAGTTTATTCCAATACTGCATCAAAAGCAAACTAGTACTTTACATTGTGAATTTATATTTCATTGTTGGATCTTTTTTCTAATGTAGTAATTTAGGTTCTCGTGATGCAGAACAGGACCATAAACCATTAAAAAAAAATTAAGTGTACTTGACAGCTGCGTAGACCGTCCTTAGTTATCAGAAAAATTATCTTATAGACTATTAAACTGACATTGAGAAGATTGTAGTGGAAGATTTGGTAAACATGTGCAGGAACCATGATAGCTCAGATGGGAGCGCAATGGAACGGTATTCCGAGGTCGTGGGTTTAAGTCCCGCTCATCATTTTTTCCACTCTAATTTAGTTTATTAAGTAAAAAGCATAGCAAATCAATTGCAAAAATTAATAAATTAATATTAGAAAAATGTTTATATCGCATGCTTAGAATTAAGAGGACCTAAGTCAAAATTTTAATACTAAACTGGACCGAATGCAAGCTGGCTTGTACCTACAAGCTACAACAATTTTCAAACATTGATAAAAGACAAAAGTTAAGTTAGTTATTTACAAAAGCATTTTTATTGATATTTTTGACTTGGGTCAGTTCGTTCTTATAATTTGCAATGCTGTGCAAAATAAGCTGATTTGAAATAAGCCCGTGCTGTCATCGTTTAGGACTTACATACTTTTTTGAGCTGAATTGACACCGTTCAATCACTGTCATATTATGTGCCAGTATGTAATTTTCTTACAGATGGCTGCTAATGATATATGACTGGCAAATAAACTACTCGTAGTCTTATAGGACTACGAGTAGCAATTGGCAATGTTCATAATTTTTGACCTGCTTTTTTATATTTTTTTTTAGAAAATATAGAATTTAAGAAACTAATTTCAAAATTATCGAAAAATTCACTAAATTGAATTTTTAAAAAATACTTTAATGAAATATTTTCTTCAAATGTTGTGACGTCATCGTTGTATGCAGGCTGTGTATTGCCTTTGCGTAATAAACTTTTACAACACATTAATCTATATCTTGTCAAGTTGATTTGTTAGTCTTTGCGGAAGTCAGTCGCATAAACTTTTAATTTGTTTTATTTTTATCTAGTGTTTCTTGTCTATTTTTTTAGTATCCTTAACATAATAAATCTCCTGATTTTTAATTACTTTTACTTTGTACTTTTTGCTACTGAACGGTTTTCCGAGGTCATGGGTTCAAGTCCCGCTTGCAGTGATCACGTTTTCCACTATAATTTCATTTAATAAATCATAATTAAAAACAAAAATATAATATTTTCATAATATATCGCATAGAAATAAATGACATTAAAAAAACGCCTGAAGTGGATCTATAAGGGTTTTAAAGGTTATTTTTCCTTGCTACATTATATAACCAATTGTGAAGGGTTATTATTCAAGTAATAAAGGTCAGATTATTGACATTTCATCCCTCTAGAGCACTTGATTGATAACCTACTAGTAAGCTTGTAACAATAAAGAGTATTTTTTCTCATAAAAAGACACATGTGTTTATCTAAGTTAGGTCTATTTAGCAGTAAAAGTATTGTAAAACTAAATAACATTGTTAACATTATTGTTGACAGTATTTGCGCTGAGTAGGTAACTCCTCAATATCAGTCACCATGAATTTTCTTTGTGGAGTTTCTTAAGCCGGTTCTTGTCAGTGGATTGCATGTTTTGAGCTTGTGGCAAGGGAAAAATTTAAACATCTTATAAGACGTTTAAATTTTCCTCCAAATTTTCCTAATAATATTTCCCTATTATGAAATAGAAATTATATTTTCTTTAAATTTTGCGTATAAATGATTTGATTTTGACATGATTTTGGCTAAGACTGAAATACAAATGCAATTGTGTGATCAGTAATTCTGGTTTGAATTGGCTAATTGAGTAAACCGATATTATCACAACTCTCCTACTCCTCCTCCCGCCCATTAACGTCCCACTGTTGGGCACGGGCCTCCTCCACTTTGGGAGGGATTATGGTCTACTGTGCCGCGCTGACCAGACGTGTTTCACAGGGCTTATTTTCGAGTTTTCCGTCTCTAACTGAGGATGTTATCTGTGTACAATATCCTAAGGGATACCCCATTTCACCACCAGGACACCCACCCCATTGGGGGTGGTGACACTTGTATTCTTAATCCGCCACCACATGGACAACATGTTGTATCACAACCCATGACTGTAATAATGGCAAAAGCTTCAAATCGTTGGGTTTATTTTAGTTTTCTTTATTGCGACGTTATGGAGCTTTTGTGGTGAGAACCAAAATACTTTTATTCAAAATACTAGCTGCTGCCCGTGACTTCGTACGCGTGAAATTTAGAAATCAAACCTTAACAAACAGAAGTTTACTACTACCGCTCAATAGATGGCGTTGTACAGGTTTTTTTTAAATCGCACTATGGTTTAGTTACACGCATTAACACATAAGCTCGTCAAAATTTTAATTTTTCGTTCCGCTTTTTGCATTTATAAATTAGTAAGGTTAGGCACTTTACATTTTATCCATAAAAATAGATTAATATGGAATATCAGAGAGATCTAGCATTACGTGAATTTCACTTGATTTGTAGGAGATACTAAAATAAAATTCAATTGCAAAATAATGCACTAGAAACTAGGGGTGGGTCGTTAACAGATTTTCCGTTAACGAAACGTCAACGTTAATTGGAGTTCGTCAACTAGTTGACGAACTAGTTAATTTCATCAACAAATTTAAGCGTTACAAAAAAAAAAAAAATGCTACTATGCCACGCTGACCTGGGCCCTGAGTCGGGTATTTCAACGGTGTCACAACTGTACCATTATTGTACCATTATGGTGCAATAGTAAAGTTTTTGGTAGTCTACTATTAATGTGTCGTCATAACGACTTCATCATTGTCTTACAATTGTCAAAGTGACATAAATTGCTAGTCTCGTACACAACTGCTTCACAATTGCAATTCAATGACTGAAATGTTTCGGTAGTCTGCTATTTTGAATTTGACAGTAATATTTTTAAATTTTCCTGTGTCGACAGATTGCCATAAATAAAAAATAGATAGATAGAAATATTAGAAATTGTTCTTTGTAATTTATTGCAATTTACTAATCTCCTAAATTTCACATTGCTTTTTATACTAATAAATAGTATGTACAAATATATTTAAACGAAGTCTAGCATGATTAAATGTTTAAATTTATTAGTAGTTTTTCGAAAATCACGTCAACTAACGCATTTTTTAAAAACGGCAACACATACATACCTTTCTAACACAATCCATAGATAAAAGAGACCGAAAATTCAATGCATAGATAAAAGAGATCGACAATTCTATTACCATTGAAAGACCGTTATGACGGCATATAGCAGACTACGGATATTTGACTTCAATTGCAACGGTATCGTGCCGGTATTGTGCCGGTATGACAATTGTTCCAAAATAGTGGACTTGAGCACCAGACGTGTTGGCACCGGGTTTGTTTTTCCTAAACCCTGGTAAAGGAATGGGGTGGTGACACCAGTATTTCGAGTTTTCCGTCTTTCACAGTTGATGTTATCTGTGTAGGTACAATATTCCTTAGGTGGTTTTTACCAAACCCTGGTAAGGAAATGGGGTGGTGACACCAGTATTCCAGTATTTCGAGTTTTCCGTCTTTCACAGTTGATGTTATCTGTGTACAATATTCCTTAGCTGGTTTTTACAAAACCCTGGGAAGGAAATGGGGTGGTGACACCAGTATTTCAAGTTTTCCGTCTTTCACAGTTGATGTTATCTGTGTAGGTACAATATTCCTTAGGTGGTTTTTACAAAACCCTGGTAAGGAAATGGGGTGGTGACACCAGTATTCCAGTATTTCGAGTTTTCCGTCATTCACAGTTGATGTTATCTGTGTAGGTACAATATTCCTTAGCTGGTTTTTACAAAAACCTGGTAAGGAAATGGGGTGGTGACACAGTATTCCAGTATTTCGAGTTTTCCGTCTTTCACAGTTGATGTTATCTGTGTAGGTACAATATTCCTTAGGTGGTTTTTAAAAAACCCTGGTAAGGAAATGGGGTGGTGACACAGTATTCCAGTATTTCGAGTTTTCCGTCTTTCACAGTTAATGTTATCTGTGTAGGTACAATATTCCTTAGCTGGTTTTTACAAAACCCTGGTAAAGAAATGGGGTGGTGACACCAGTATTTCGAGTTTTCCGTCTTTCACAGTTGATGTTATCTGTGTAGGTACAATATTCCTTAGGTGGTTTTTACAAAACCCTGGTAAGGAAATGGGGTGGTGACACCAGTATTCCAGTATTTCGAGTTTTCCGTCATTCACAGTTGATGTTATCTGTGTAGGTACAATATTCCTTAGCTGGTTTTCACAAAACCCTGGTAAGGAAATGGGGTGGTGACACAGTATTCCAGTATTTCGAGTTTTCCGTCTTTCACAGTTAATGTTATCTGTGTAGGTACAATATTCCTTAGCTGGTTTTTACAAAACCCTGGTGAGGAAATGAGGTGGTGACACCAGTATTCCAGTATTTCGAGTTTTCCGTGTTTCACAGTTGATGTTATCTGTGTAGGTACAATATTCCTTAGCTGGTTTTTACAAAACCCTGGTGAGGTAATGGGGTGGTGACACCAGTATTCTTAATCCGTCACCACACGGAGGGCTGTCAGGACTGTCTCGTTTTTGAGTTTTCCGTCTTTCACCTTTCACAGAAGATGTTATCTGTGTGCAATATTCCTTAGCTAACTTTTACAGCATCCTTGGGAGAAATGGGGTGGTGACACTTGTAATCTCAATGCGTCACCACACGGAGGAACAGTGATTCATAACATTATTATTTAGGAAAATATCTCTTAACTAAGTAATTTTAAAGTTCACTATTGTACCTATATCATAACAGTCGCTTACGATCTTTCGTTTTAAGAAGTATAATTTCTTTGATTAAAACATTTTCTTAACTCATATACATTGAAAGAAACGAACATTGAAAAAAATTTAACATTGAAAAAAACTGAACATTGAATTCAATGTTTAACTCTTAAACATTAAAAGAAACGACCATTGAAAAAAATTAAACATTGAAAAAAACTGAACATTGAAATTAATGTTTAACTCATAAACATTGAAAAAAACGAACATTGAAAAAAACTGAACATTGAATTCAATGACATCATTAAATTCAACTAGTTGATTCCGAAACGGTTAACCATTGAAACGTTGACGAGAGGTCAACTAGTTGATCAACTAGTTCGTTAATTCAATGCTCATCGCTACTAGAAACATATTGAGCTCAGATAGCGACCTCATTTTAAATATAAAAGACATCTGCTAGGGCTGCCGTCATCCAAATTTTCGTCGCCGGGTGAATACCTAAACAATGCCGGAGGTCTGGGCGAAATAGGTACGTTTTTCTTCCATGGACAAATGTCGAAAAATTTCAGTTATGGCAGAAATTTTTGACTACAGCTATCCTGCGCTGCGTTTTCTCCATACGCTACCTGGACGGGACCGAATGCCGTTCAAACCAGGAAAGATACGGGAAATCTCTGATTGATTGCAACCCTAACATCTGCAAGTCTCAATCGACAACTATAAGGATTGCATTCTTTGAAGTAGATACTTAATAGACTAAAAGAAAAAACTCAAATAAAACTGAACTACAGTGTATCTTGCTCGATATTTTTATTTTTATTTTACGAGTGTTTTTAATACACAAAGCGGTTTCACTGAAAGAGAATTCTTTGTTCGTTTTGATAAGTTTAAGGAAATATATTTAGTTTTCAATATTGTAAAGAAAATAGATGTGATAAGTTCATAAGAGAACATAATCTGTTTCGTTACGTAACGCTGCCAGTTTTTTTGAATTTCGCAGGCCACCCTAGAGAAATAACCTGTAAAACTCGAAGAATTCAATGATAGAAATAAATGTATTTAAAGAATTTTCCGTATGGTGACGGATTAAGAATACAAGTGTCACCACCCTCTTCCTTCCCAGAGTGCTATAAGAGTCAGCTAAGGGATATTGTACACAGATAACGTAGACGGAAAATTTTAAAAATAACCCTATGCCCACACGCCTGGTCAGCGCGGCACAGTAGGTCACAATCCCTCCAAAATGGAGGAGACCCGTGCCTAACAGTAAGACGTTCGTGGGCTGGAGAAAAGAGAGAAACGAATAATTAGAGAACATACCCCAGAAAAAAAAAGCTGATAAAAATATTTCAAGTAAAAATTCAAAATGAAAAAAGAATGTTCAAAATGTTAACTTGTTTGTCGAGACCTAAATCGGATTACTTTATCATTAAAAATAGGCCGTAGGTCTCGCTAATAATAGTAATTAATCTTGCTTAGCTTAAGACGTTTAGGCTAATTTTATTGGCATCAAAAAGCTGCCGTCATTTAATGAGTTTATTTTTCAAATAAAACCACTTTTTATGGATTCAGACGCGTATATTTGTTTCAAAGTTTAGTCCGACGTTTCGTACCACCCATTACCATGGTGACTGCAATGTTTAAAATAAAAAGTACTTTTAAAACAAATAAACGTAGTCTAAAATTTATAACTAAATGGTTTTATTAGCTTATATGATAAATTAATAACGAAAAGGTCACATATTTATTCGATAGATACACAAAAGCGGAATGGGGATTGATAACTTAATTTTGTTCTTACAAGGTAATAGTTTTTTTTTCTTTTCGCCTCCTTCCCCGCCGGGCCATGATGGTGCCTTGAGCGTTACCATGACCCGGCGAGGGGAGGCCCCTTTAATCGGGGCCCGACCCGACTGGGGGAGCATTAGGTCCCCCTGTCGCGTTGCCGTGACGGACAGCCACATTTGCCGCGGCGGGTCTCGGAATACCGGCCCGCCGCGTACGACTACCTCGTCGGGAGGGGCCGCGGCTGGATACTGCGCGCCGACGTCCCCTGCCCGGTGCGCTGCGGGGGGGCAAAGTGCCACCAGAGCGTTCCCGCTCCCGCAGGGCCTCCCTCTTTGCTACCGTCACCTCCTGCTTTATGCAAAGTTTTCTTTGAATCTCGATGGATTGGCTAATTCCAATGAGGTAAATAAAATTTATTATTATTATTGATTATATAGTATTGACGGGCTTCGTGGTGGAGTGGTTTATGTAATGGACTGCCGATCGCGAGGTCTCGGGTTCGATTCTCGGTCAGGACAATCATTTGTGTGATATCCATAAATGTCATACTAATGTTTGTACTGCGTCTGGGTGTTTACTTTGTATTATAAGTATGTATTTACAAAAGAAAAGTAGTTTATGTATTATATCCGTATTCTGCTACTCATAACACAAGCATATAAGCTGAGCTTGGGACCAGAGGACGTTGTGTGAAATGTCCGTGAATATTTATTATTATTATTATTTATTATGTCATTTTCCCTTTAGCCGTATCCAAGCTAGGAACATTTACAAATTATTGAATTAACTAAAAGTTTACGTTTAAGTTTAAAGCTGTGAAATCTGGATTGATTAGAAAATAAAATAGGAATTCTATAGAAAATTTTCAGGAAGTCTTCTATACTGATATTAAAGAGCTAAAGAGTTTGTTTGTTTCAACTCTCTAATCTCAGGGATCTCTGGTCTGATTTTATAAATTCTTACCGTGTTGGTTAGTATATTTATCGAGGAAGGCTATAGGTTATATAGCATCACGCTGCGGCCAATATGAGTGAAGCATCTGTAAAAATCGTTGCGTTATTTTGTAGGTAAAATCTGCCACAACTACATTTTGTCTCTCCCGAACGAGAATAGGGATTGCAATACCTCAGGCAGAAACCTACATTGGGGCTGTAGTCGCCTCTTAAGTAATAAAATTTCTTTCCCAAGCCCTGACAACATCATCAAAATGAAAGTGTAACTCAATTTATGTTAATAAAAGACTTTTAGAGTTTAGTTAATTAATTTATGGACGAAATAATGATGTAACCAAGTTATTTAAGAGATAATGCGATTAATAAGTAAAGTAAAATGCCATTATAAGCAGCAAAGACTAGGAGCGTGTGATGGAAACATTCAAGTAAGTAAAAATTATTGTGTGCGTGCGTACATGTTGGTACCAATTCTACGTCCACAACTAAACTAAACAAAAAAAATGCTTAGTTCAAAAACTAAAAAACACGCTAGAATTGTTTTTTATTTTTTTATATTACTGCATTGTCATCGGTCCTTAAAATGTGTACAAAATTTCAGATCAATCCGACTACTGCAAGTGGGTTAAAATCATTTTCATAGATTCCGTTACATAGATTTATACATTGATAGATACATACCGAATATATAAATTCGTGTTAAAAATTAAAACAACTATTGCATATTTGAATTAATTGACTATTCTGCGGTGTACATTGTGTACATTTATAATAATTAAAATCATTAGTCTATGGATGCATAGTTTAAAAAAAATGTTTAGTCCTCATAGCCGTCTCCTGTTAATGACACTATCAATTTTATTTTTTTAGTCACGTTTAGTTTAGTTGTGGACGTAGAAATGGCACAAATGTCTGGAAAATTAAATAATGTGATGTATTGTTGGGGTAACATGGTAAAATAGAATCCCATTACTAAAGTCCCTTGTCTATGCACAGAGAATAGAGCTAGACAGCTTGGAGACTAACCTAATCAATACCCTAATTTCTACGTAACGTAGCGATTATAAATTGCTAGTTGTTGCCCGAAATTCTGTTCTTGTGGAACTTATAAAACTTTCCCCGTTCTTGCAACATTTTTCACTAATGCTTCGCTCCTTTTAGTCACAGCTTGATGTTGTACATATAGCCTTCCTCGATAAACGGACTATCTAACACAAAATTTTCGCTCTATTTTCTACTTACTAATATTATCAAGCTGAAGTGTTTGTTTGTTTGAACGTGCTAATCTCAGGCATTTCTGGTTCGAATTGAAAAATTCTTTCGGTGTTGGTCAGCACATTTATCGAGGAAGGCTATAGGCAATGCTTCGTCTAGGAGGGTTAATAATAATAATAGGTCGAGATTGTTGCAAAAATATTCTCGATAGATGACGTTGCACATCAAAAATGCGATGTAGACTCAATCGAGGAACATTGTGGTGCTCTAATTGGTTACTGTTAGCACGATCACAATAAGCTCAGTTGGCAGAGCTACGAAACGGTATTTTTAGGTCGTGGGTTTAAGTCCCGCTTGCGCTGATCACTTTTTCCACTACAATTTAATTTATTAAGCGAAGCATTAGTGAAAAATTTTGCAATAGTAATTTTTCTAAGTTCCTGGCGTAAGACTTCTTATGCAAGTGGAAGTCCTGCTTGGCTATTTTTTTTTTCTTTTTTATTTTTACACTAGAATTCAGACAGTGCAATTTAAATAGGTATAGTAGGTAGGTAAGTCACGGCGTTTTTTACCTGCGTTAAATTTTCACGTGGCTTTTACCAAATTAGTCAATACACTTATGGGTGTGTCTAAATAAATACATTCAACGCTTAACACTTTACAATTCTCATTAACTTGCCATCAATATTGACAGAGATCAAATTTGTGAAGTTTATTAAAGAGATAGAGCGGGATCCTAGCATAGTTAAGTTCTAGTATTGTTTGGACTAGAACGAAAAGGTACCGTTATTATCTTAATGTATTCCAAACACTAAATGGCAGGATTAGGGCAGGAGAATAATGTTGATGAGCATTTGTTTTTATAGCATTTAACAATTTTTCACAGTTTATGTATGTCATATACATAAACTGTGAAATTTTTAGCTCTCTAGCTAGGTAACATTCTACTATAGATACCGCCTGGTGAGAAATGGACGGACGGACGGAAGGAAGTCTCTGTATTCTCTCTCACCAGCCCATTTACGTCCCACTGTTGGGCACGGGCCTCCTCCACTTTGGGAGGGATTATGGTCTACTGTGCCGCGCTGACCAGTCGTGTTGGCACAGGGTTTATTTTCGAGTTTTCTGTCTCTCACAGTGGATGTTATCTGTGTGCAATATCCCTTAGCTGGCTTTTAGAGCACCCTTGGGAAGAGATGGGGACCGTCACCACAAGGAGAAATCTCTGTATTAGGGTCCCGTTTTTAACTTTTAGTACGGAATCTTAAAGAAAAATTGAGTTTAAGATTTAATTTCTGATTTTCATGAAGTTACCTAGATTTCACAGGAGCTGATTCTAAATTGGCATTGTTCATATTTTTTTTAAACTCTTGTTTCAAAAACCATTTCGGGGAATAGAGTTTCTGATCACGATCCATTTGTTGTTTTCGGAAAATTTGCTATATTAACGATTACTTTTCCAAAAAAGCAAATAATCTCTATTTGCCCCTGAAATGAAGGACTTAAAATATTAAGGCGTTCTTAGGGATATACTACTCTGCGCTGAAGTTGAAATTGATCTATTATATCATATTGGCAACTTTGAAAAGATGTATTGCAATCTGTCATAAGTCTATCAGGAAAAGTCAATACACAGATTGCGTACAACGATGACGTCACAATATTTAATATAAGTATTTTTTAAAAATTCTATTAAGTGATTATTTCAATAATATTGAAATTAGTTGCTTAAAATAGTCTATATTTTCTAAAAAAAAATAAAAAACAGCAGGTCAAAAATTATGAACAATGCCAATTTATCACTATAATAATACCTTCTCGAATTATTTAGATCGCACTATTCGGCATGGGCTTATTGCCGTCAAAAGAAACGATTTTCAAATAAATTGTTTAGGTTTGATTTCAAAATTTCACGCGTACGATGTTGAGGGTAACAGCTAGTTAGACAATAATGTTTGGCTTTAATTTATATCGTATTTGGTTGCGGTCAGTATGTTTGATACAGTGACCACAACCAACGATTTGTCCGTATTACCGCGTTTAATTTATAACATGATAAATTTTGCAAATTTAACGGCATTTTCACTGATAACTATATTTTTAGTAGTAATTTTAGATGTTATTAACACTGTAGTAATCCAACTGAAATGGTAATGAGGGCACATCGCTCAACAATCTAATGACTGTTGAGCTGGAAGGCCTCTGAGTGGCTACCGCGCACCGGACGACGCAGCGTGGGGCGGCCCCCAACAAGGTGGACTGATGGTATCGTCAAATATGCTGGAGGCCGCTGGATGCAGTTAGCGCACGCCTATGTCTAGCAGTGGACGGAGAAAGGTTGATGGATGGATGGAATATTGTTATATAGGTGTGGTGATGGAGTATAAATGCTATCTCTATTAATATATATAATATCTATCTATCTCTATAATATCTATTATATATAATATAGTTAAAAAACAATAGAAGCAGAAAACATCTTCTGAGAGACTGAAAACTTAGTCTAATAATAACATGCCTGGTCAACGGGGCCACAGATTAGTTGTGGAAGAAGAAGAGTGATAGCGACATAATTGATGTATTATGTAGTTTTTGGTAAGTTTTTGAGGACCACGACGTTTTGTTAACTTGAAATTTAGTATCCATGCCTTTTTTAGATTTGTTAGTTGACAGTTGACATCATTTTTAGATACCCTGTAGTCATTGTTGACTATATGGTATCTAAACATGATGCTCATATAGATAGATAGGATTCCTTACACCAAACGATGAACCTTTATTTTACAGTGGGCTAATATTAGACAGAGAATAAACCAAATTAGTAAACCTTCATGAGGATCACGACGCTTTTACTAACTTGTAATTCAGCATCCATGCTTTAGTATTATTAGTGTAGGAATTGATTACAGAGTATCTAAAAATTTTGGTCTTTTGGGTACATAGGACTCCATATACTGAAGGATGAACCCTTCATTTTACAATAAATATAACGTTGGCTAGTATTAGACAGTGATTGATGTGAATGCTCTCGTCCCATCTGTTTTCCTTGAGACCTTAAACATTACACTGTTTTCAACATTATTAATTATATATGCGTAGGATTTTACATGAAGATAGATACTCGTAGGTGTATCTATTTTACAAGGAGCAGAATAATTAAATATGTCTACGAATAATCTATCTTGTCCGGTATCATGTCGTAGTTAAATTTTAATTCAGTTTTATAAATAATTTACTATCTCTTCTACTATCACAGTTCATGACTTTAGATATTCGATAAAAAATTACAATATTTGTTATTTTTGTGCCGGAACGTTTCAAAAACCATCTCGGTTTGTAAATATTACTAGCTCCATTAGCCAATAATTGATTGATAAGATCAAATATTAATTTATTAATATTTTGCGATTGACTCGCTATGCTTTTACTAAATAAACTAAATTATAATGGAAAAAATGATAACCATAAGCGGGGCTTGAACCCGCGACCTCGGAATGCCGTTCCGTCGCTCTCCCAACTGAGCTATTATGGTCCACGCAAATGTTTACCAAATTTTCCACTACAATCATCTCAATGCGAGTTTTAACATCGTGCGATGTTTTTTCGTACAACGCCATCTATTGAGCGGTTTGCACCAACTCCATCAATCGATCAGTTAGAGTTCTTTACAGAACACAATTGGACCGAAGTAATGGCTGTACATGTATTTCTACATTAATTTATTAATATTTTGCGATTGACTCGCTATGCTTTTACTAAATAAACTAAATTATAATGGAAAAAATGATAACCATAAGCGGGACTTTAACCCGTGACCTCGGAATGCCGTTCCGTCGCTCTCCCAACTGAGGGTCGCGGGTTCAAGTCCCGCTTATGGTTATCATTTTTTCCATTATAATTTAGTTTATTAAGATCAGATATTTTCAAAACTTTGTTATTACAGACTTTATTTTGAAACCAGTCTGATTAACTACATAATCTTCTTATATATAAAATCAATTGCTGTTCGTTAGTATCGCTACTGTCCATGTGGTGACGGATTAAGAATACAAGTGTCACCACCCCATCTCCTCCCAAGGGTGCTGTAAAAGTCAGCTAAGGGATATTGCACACAGACAACATCCTCTGTGAGAAATGGAAACCTCGAAAATAAACCCTGTGCCAATACGCCTGGTCAGCGCGGCACAGTAGACCATAATCCCTCCAAAAGTGGAGGAGGCCCGTGCCCAACAGTGGGACGTAAATGGGCTGGAGAGTGAGAGTATCGCTAAAACTCGAGAACGGCTGGGCCGATTTTTGTGATTTTGGTCTTGAAATATTCGTGAAAGTCCAGGGAAGGTTTAATCTGTGACATAATATATGAGGATCTAAAATTCAACGAGTACGGAGTAGCGGGAATCAGCTAGTATTTTATAATTATTTTAGAATTAGGTAATACAATATAATATTAGATATTAATACTTAATATATTGCTATTATATAATAAATAATAATAAATATTCAAAACATTTCACACAAAGTCCTCTGGTCCCATTGGTCCCGGTGGCTATATTTCTATGCTTGTATTATGGGTACCAGATACGGATAGACTACATACATATACTACTTTTCTTTTGTAAATACATACTTATAATACATAGAAAACACCCAGACGCAGTACAAACATTTGTATGACATTTATGGATATCACACAAATGATTGTCCCAACTGGGAATCGAACCCGCGACCTTGTGATCGGCAGTCCATTACATAAACCACTCCACCACGAAGCCCGTCGAACTTATTATATATTACTCGTATAACTGATTTTAGTTAACAACTTTGTTAAATATTAAAACCCGAATACTAAACAAAATTGTGAGACACAATTTTTAGGAATATTTAAGAAAAACATTTGTATAAAATGTTCTTGGTACGCAAAAAAATGTTAACTCAATTTAATTGACAAATAAACTACAGTTACGAGTATATTAAATGTAAACAACAAACAAGGTTAGGTTGCCGAAGCTATAGTTAATTTAAATCTTTAATAGTATTATAAAGCTGAAGAGTTTGTTTGCGGTAATCTCAGGAACCACAGTTTGATAGTACATTTATCGAGGATTATATACCCTATAGCCTATAGGGCATATAATGCGCCTAATAGGAGCGACGCATTAGTGAAAAATGTTGTAAAAACGGACAACTTTTCTAAATTACACGCGTACGAAGTCGATGGCAACAGCTAATGTACCTAGTTAAATTAAAAAATTGCAATTGAAATAAAGATAATATGCTTCTATATCTAAATTTCTATACTATTTATTATTCTAGACTTGTAGGGAGACGGACAAAGAAAATACAAGTGTCACTTCCCCATGTCTAGATCCGACCGAGGGAACCACATCGCATAACAAATGCGCGTAATATATGAGTGATTCTCCGAAATTGCGTTCTTTGTCTGATTCATATGGTCTAAATTTTTTTTCACATTTAAGCTTATAAAATATATTTTTACGAAAGATATAGACCTAAGATGCAATGTCTGAAAAAGGCACACTTTTTTATAAAATGGTTTCCGAGATAATTAACTTTAAAATTTTTGGGGCCATATGAATCATAATCTGTGACATATGAATCAGAATTGGGGATAGAAATGAAATTCTAGTTAGAAAAATCAGTCAATTATTTATTAAAATCACAGTAAATACACACGATGCTTATCATAACACCTAAATTTAGTCAATTACAGCATGATATGGCACTTGACGATATCAATTATCACAATATTAATTACTTTTTAATAAACGTCTCGTTTCATAGAAACTAAATCTAATTTAAAACCGCATTATATGGCACCTGACAATATCAATTATCATAAGTATTTTTATTATGAACGTTTTGTTTTATAAAAGCTTAAATCAAGTCAATCACAGCATGATAATTATAATTATGATATTCGACAATATCAATAAAATAAATATCGAAAAAACTAAAAATTTACATAAATATTATCAAGTACGTTTAAACTTTTAACAATAACCAAAATTATGGCTAAAAGTAAAATTGAATATAGATAAAAAAAAAAAAAATATTCTTCGTCAGTGATATTGTCAATCTAATACGTTCTGCAATTTTTTTCTCTCTTTTTTCTTCCTTAGATAGTACTGGTGGCATTTTTGTGTACTGTAATATAAAAACGAAGATTACAAACTTATTAATAATTATACCTAAAATGCCTTTAAATAAGACTGTCTCAATTTTGACAACATGCAGGCATTTGCCACTATATAATACTATGTATACAAATAATACACTGTTTGACACATGACTGAAATTTCAATATTTTAAGGGATTTCAAGACAGATAATTACTAGAAAAGCGGTATATATACCTTATTATTGACTTGACCTTTCAACTCAATTATGAATAATCCATATTTCACTACATATACAAGGTGGGTAAAAAATTGTAAGAAGAAAATTCTTAAGCGGGAATCGAACCCACGACTTATCGCGTTACGTTATAACGGTCTTAAAAGTTAACTTAATGTTACAGTATATTACCCTGTTCGTCTAAGCTAAGCAGTAGTTTGAGCCTATAAACTACCGCTAAAACTCATAGTTAAGTAAGTAGGTAGTTTCTTTAACCACTCGTTAGTATTTTATGTTATTTAGTTAAATTAATTTTATTTTTAAACTGTCATTTAAAAAATAACATTATGTTCATGCGAAATGACTTGTTACAGGCGTGACGTGCCGCCAATGTAACGATTTATTAACAATATGTGTGACATTCTGATTATTATGGTATTTTTACCACATGAATCAGACACATATCAATCAGAATTTTGCCCATTAACATCGATAAATCATCACACGTATGCAATTAAGGATTGTTATTTATACATAGGTTTCTGTTCCCCAACGGCATTATAATTCCCGCAGATTCAAGTTTGAAAAGCATTTACCTTAATTAGAAAAACGAACATACTAATCAGAAACACAGGTGTACCAAGGGTATATGAATCAGATATTTACCTTTATAACTCCACAACGACACGAACCAGCCACACGTCACTTCGCGACCACGTCAGCCAAGCCCCTGGCTATCGCCAGCGCGGGGAGGGGTCGCCTGGTGTTTCGTATTTAGCTGGGTACGTTCGAGTGAAGCGCGGGAATATGAATAAGACTTTTTTGCCGGACACTCACTATTTTTTTAATTATAAATAAACTATCGTAAAAATTAGTACCATTAATTTTTGGTATAAAGAAACAACTAATATTCTATCGTAATAATTATAATTCACATCTATTTATGAATAAGAAATAATGTTATTGTTACTAATGTTCAAGAAACTGGGTTGCGGACACACCATATTAGTCAGAAGAACTACTTTTAAATATTTTTTTGAAATATTTAAATAAATATTATTAAAAAAAAATAACTTGTGCAAGATAGACAATAGTATGAGGTATGTTTTAAAATTAATTGCCGACTGATTTGTCAGTTAGTTACAGAAATAAACCTCAAGACATCGAAAATTTTGGGTTCGGAGAATCACTCATATAATCGCAGAGTTGACATTAAAAATGAACCGAATTTATCACAGTAAAAATCAACCGAACCCAACAATTATTTTCCGAACCAATCAAATTATATGAAAAATAGAGTTTAGCGATCGAAGTCACATGTATGCTATGTAGTTATCTAATTAATTATGAAAATAGTTTTAGTAACACAACAAAACTTAAAACACGCGAGTTAAAATGTTCTATGTACAGTTTCCATTACAAACTATTCGTAGAGATATAAAAAATTAAGAGAAACAACATTGTTTCAAAGTTAAAATATTATGTCATGAAACAGCATATGTAATTTATTTTTGTAAGAAGATTAAAACAACTAACTTTATGTCTGTTTCAGAAAACACATTTCACGTTATATGGTAAGATATAGGTGAATGTGTTATGTGTTATGGACATTTCACACAACGTCCTCTAGTCCCAAACTAAGCTAATATGCTTGTGTAATGGGTACAGAACAGACATTTGTATGACATTTATAAAGATCACACAACTGAATCAAATCGAACCTGCAACCTCGTAAACGGCAGTCTGTTACATAAACCACTTGACCACGAGGCCCGAGTATAGATGTTGCCCGCGACTCCGTACGCGTGGAATTTAGAAAATTTTAGTTTCGACTTAATTCCTAAGGCATTCTCTTACAGTCAACCTTGGGGGGTGCAGAGAGATAAGGTAGTAGGTGTATATCTATAACAAGAAGAAATATATATAAACCAGTAGATAATAAGTAATTTTATGAAAAATAACCCAATATAATACTGATATAACGTAAAATATATATGTAATTATATATTAAAATTTTCCCCGTTTTGCGATATTTTTCACCGATGCTTCGCTCCTGTTGGTCGTAGCGTGATGTTATTGTTGTTGTAAAACTTATTCTTTACATTAATTTATAATAATAATTTAAAACACATTTAATTAATTTGTTATATTTTTTATAATAAAGAAAAACTATTTTACAATCATTTTTCAACATCCTCACTTCATGTCCTTTTGCTATCTCCCAATTCATTTCTTTTTATTTTCAAATTTTAAATTTTTTATTCCTTTTTTAAAAACAAATCTTAAGTGGCCTGTATCATTGTATAGGTTATATTCAATGATCACAACCTTTACATTCTCCCCCCCTTAGAGGATAAAAAAAAATTTTTTTTTTCCAAAAAAAAAAAAAAATTTTTTTTTTTTTTAAGTTACAAAATACTGGACACCCTACCTAAGGTTGGAAAGCATGATAACAAACTAGAATGAACCAGATTAGATCCAGCTAGGACCTAGCTTTTCGAAGCAATACATTTCGAAAAACTTGAAAAGCAAAAAACCAACCAAAAATTGCCTTTCTAATCTTAGTTATCCGAACCACACTAACTACGATGCCCTTATATCATATCACTCTTTTCATAAAATATTAAACTACTTCATCTTTAAAATTGATTTATCCAATAATAAACAAGAGTGATAAGGCATCCTTAAAACTATCACACCAAGACACAAAGCATATAATATCATCAACAATCAATCAGAAAAATGTTCATCACCAAACAATTAATGCTCTTATAAAAACTATCGAGCTTCAATTATGAGGTCAGCATCATAGATCCGAAAGATATGCTAATTTAACAGCTTTCCAGCTTAATGAGAAAATTTACATAAGAAACCATTATAATTGACAGAATCCAGAGATTATCAAATTAAAATTTAAAGTATGCTCAGATAATACTCAACCTTCTTTTCAATTATTTAGGTATAATTTCTACTAAGTAATCCTGAATGCTCGGGAATGACCAATTTATTCCACATTTAGAATTCCTTCTCGTGAGATAAATTTACCAACCATTCTTCTACCACAAGTAACGTTTTAAATAATCAATCATTCTATTATCTAAGTAATTATAAACTATTCGCTAATCATTATTATCTAACTATTACCCAATAAATAAAATAAAAATATTATCAGCAACCTCTCACTATAATACAACTTCTTTCAATTTTCAACCTTTCACATTTCTCTCCTAATGAAAAAATACTTTACTCTAGCACCTACTTTCCTAAATCCTATCTTATGAGTTCTATCTCTAAAATGCGTGATATCCCAAAACAGGATTCCATGACAAATAGCCTATGGCCTTACCATGTTGCATTCAAAGATATTACCCGTTGATACGACTCATCCAACTAACTCTACCAAGCCACTCCCTTCGACATTATAACTCAATACAACCCATTATTATACCTATTAATCGTTCCACCTTAATACTATAATCATAATCTAGTACGAAATACTCACTATCCAATTACTATGTTAATATATTTATCTCACATTTTTAACTAAACATTCAAAATATAAATATTGTTACGAACACACAAAACACAAAGGAGCTAGCGCCATCTAGCAGCAACTAGTAAAACCAATTAAAGAACCGAACAGAGTGAAACCCCTATTAGATACTAGATGGCGTTAGAGGAACTACCGTACATGCGCGAATCTTCTAGAAAACATTCGTTCCGGGCGATCACGTTCGCGCACAGTCGGGAACATTCTGGAACTCGTCTCGGCGCATATAAATAGCGGCAGGGAGGCGAGCCCGGGCAGTTCAGTTCGAGCTACGATAAAGGCGACTTCGAGAGCGAAAACAAGTGATCAAGAGTGATACCAGTGAAACCTACAACTTGGCTACGATCTAGGACATTGTTAGTGCTTAGTGTTTGGACCTAGTGCTTAGTGTTTGGACCTAGTGCTTAGTGTGTAACTGGTGCTAGTGAATAAAGTCTTCTAGAAGAGTCAGCAGGTCTTTCTCTCCAAATCCTTCGAACCCTAGCACGTAACAACTGGTGTCAGAAGTGGGATTTGGAGATGCCATTGACTCCGAGAGAGGACTTCGAGGGCGTCAGGACAAGGGCACAACGAGCTGCGGAGGCCACGCCCGCTGTGGACCAAGAACCAGGCCCCGCCCACCGACCACGCCCCTCTAGACCCGCCCACTGGCCACGCCCACCATGCCACGCCCACCGACCACGCCCATCGGGCTCCGCCCACCCAGGCCCAGGCTCCGCCTACTCAGACTCAAGCCACGCCCACTGGCTCCGCCCACCTTGCCACGCCCACCACACCGGCCACGCCCACTAGACAAGCTCCGCCCACTGGATCCGCCCACTTTGCCACGCCCACCACACAGGCCACGCCCACTAGACAAGCCACGCCCACGAGCGGCGCCGTAGCGTCAGTGGCACTTCAATTAGGAAATTTAATTGAACTGATAGAGATGCAAAGGGCTGAAATTCGGTCAATGAAGGAGTTACAAGAACGCAAGTTCGAGTCACAAGAACGCAAGCTCGGCGCTTTGCAAGAGTCACAAGAACGCAAGCTCGGCGCTTTGCAAGAATCACAAGAAAAAGTGCTTTGTGCTATAAGTGATGTTAGTAACACGGTGATTAAGCTTCGAAAAGATGTCGACGTAGTGGAAGAACGAGTTACCGGGTTAAGATTGGATGTCGAAAATGTGAAAACCGGCCTCATTGAACTACAGAAGAAAGTAGTGCGCCTTGAAACCACGGGAGTTGCGATCTCTAGTGGAACTATCGGAGTGGCACAAGGACCAAGAGTGGAAGTTCCGCCATACGACGGCACTACTTCCTGGAACGCTTATCGTCAGCAATTCCAGACGGTTGCTACTGCCAACGGATGGACGGAAGAACAATGCTTGACCGCTCTCACTGTTGCGCTCAGAGGGCAAGCTTTGTCGGTCCTGGAAGCACTGCCACATACAGGAAATGGGTTCCAAGACCTGATGGAGGCACTTGAATCCAGATACGGGGAGCGACACCTGGAGCACGTGTTCCGTGCCCAACTGCGTGACAGAGTCCAACGCTCAGGAGAAGGACTACAACAATGGGCGTTGGAAATTGAAAAACTCGTCAGAAAGGCACACCCAGGAGCCGACACCAAGATGGTAGACACGAATATTGTTCAAGCATTTGTCGACGGAATCAAAGACCTGGAGGTCAGAACTGCAGTGAGGCTTCGTCACCATACCTCGCTAAAAGAAGCATTGGCGCATGCTTTGGAGGTCGAGGCTGTTCGTTATGACATACGGCATACGCATAAAATCCGCGAGGTCTCTGAGGAAGTCAAGGAGGTTAAGGCCCCTACGAAGAAAAGTTCTGGAGCCATGTGCTACAAGTGCGGTGAGAGGGGCCATCTTCAGCTCAACTGCCCGCAGAAGGAAACCCAGATGGCCAGGATGAACAGACTCGAGGAACAAATAGAGGTGCTGAAGAAGCAGGGGGGCTTTGTCTCTTGCCCGGGATCAGGGAAACGAATAAAAGCCAGGACTAAGGGGCGAGTACTGGCTGACGCGGAGGGAGCCCCGATAACTGTTATCTCCCAGGCATGCAGCGGGAATAGTCTTGCGATTCAGGGGACTATTAACGGGACGGATTGCAAAATGACTCTGGACACAGGAGCCTCTAGAACAATAGTGAACCCAACTCTGGTAAAAACCGCAACGGGACACAAGAGGAGAATTAACTGTCGGCTACTTACTGCCTCCGGTCAGCCAATACCCGTCCTGGGAGAAACGTCAGTTACGATGTATGTAGGGGGGTCCTCATACTCTCATAACGTAATCGTGGCTGAGATTGTGGATGATTGCATCTTGGGTTTGGATTTCATGAAGAAACACAACTGCAGAATTAATGTCGCTGACGGAGTTTTCAAGTGTGGTGAAGAAGAAATCTTCATTCTTGGAGGCGCCTGCGGGAAAGTCGCATGTGTACAGAAAGTCATCATACCTGGACGAGCGGAAGCTCAGGTACTGGTGGAACTGCCGCCAGCTGGAAAGAAAAAGTTAAACAGATGCGTGTTGATCGAAGACACACCTACCAAGACACCGTCACAAAAACTGATGACGGCGAGAACCCTTGTTAGTGGAAGCAGAAACGCTGTGGTCAGGGTTTTGAATCTTGATGATCGCGAGATCTGCCTGAACAAAGGTGATGTCATCGGAAAGTGCGAGGAAGTTGTCTGGATGAAAAAGTGTAGTTCGATGACAGGCGCAGACTCGGCAAACAGCAATAATTACGGTTTAGTGACTAAGCTACTCGATGACTGTAAGAGTAATCTGACTTATTCGCAGAGCATGAAAGCTAAGAAGTTTTTGCAGCGCTACGCGAATATCTTCTCCAGTCAAGAAGGGGACCTTGGAAGAACGTCAATGGTTCAGCACAGGATAGATACCGGAAGCGAGAGACCAATTCGTCAACGAGCAAGACGGATACCAATTGCAAAGGAAAAAGAAGTTGAAGGCCTTTTGGAGGACATGAGAAGGAATAAGATTATTGAACCGTCTACAAGTCCGTGGTGCTCACCTGTTGTATTAGTGAAGAAGAAAGATGGTAGCACGAGATTTTGTGTGGACTATAGGCGTCTCAATGATGTCACTAAGAAGGACAGTTACCCGTTACCTCGAATCGACGACACTTTAGATACCCTGAGTGGCATGAAATGGTTCTCGACCCTAGACCTGAAGTCTGGCTACTGGCAGGTAGAAATTCATCCAAAAGACAAGGAGAAGACAGCTTTCTCGACCGGTAAAGGTTTATGGCAATTTAACGTCATGCCCTTCGGATTGTGCAACGCACCTGCCACATTTGAGCGACTCATGGAATGTGTACTGGCAGGCTTAGTTGGAGAGGCTTGCTTAGTCTACTTGGATGACGTCATCATTGTCGGACGCGACTTCGAGGACCATTTGCGAAACTTGGAGCGAGTTTTCGCCAAAATAGAGGGAGCCAAATTAAAGTTGAACCCGGAAAAGTGTCATTTATTCAAGAGCAAGGTCAACTATCTCGGCCATATTATCTCCAGTAATGGAATCCAGACAGACCCGGAGAAACTGGAAGCAGTTCAAAAATGGCCTACCCCTAAGGACAAAACCGAAGTGCGGGCATTCCTCGGCCTATGCTCATACTACAGGCGTTTTGTTAAGGGATTCGCAGAGATAGCCAAGCCATTACATCGGCTGACAGAAGATAAACGACAATTTAGTTGGGATGAGACTTGTGAAGATTCTTTTCAGAAACTGAAGAAACATCTGTGTGAAACACCAATCCTGGGTTATCCACAAACTGAAGGTCAGTTTATAGTTGACACGGATGCAAGCAACACGGCCATTGGAGGGGTGTTATCTCAAAAACAGGGTGAAAGAGAAGTTGTTATTGCATATTTCAGCAAATCTTTATCCAAGCCAGAGAGAAACTACTGTGTGACAAGACGAGAACTCCTGGCTGTTGTAAAGACGCTACAACATTTCAACAAATATCTCATCGGCAGACAGTTTTTACTACGAACTGACCACGCAGCCTTGAAGTGGCTACTGCAATTCAAGAACCCAGAAGGTCAAGTAGCTCGATGGATTGAACAGCTCCAGGAGTATGACTTCAAGACGGAACACCGCAGCGGAAAGACACATGGGAATGCCGACGCACTCTCACGAAGGCCGTGTTCGGAGGACTGCAAACATTGTGTTAAGCAGGAATGCAATGAAGAAACATTAAAACTAACGAGAACAGATCCTTTGAGTCTCTGGGAGAATGATGCTATGAGGGAGGCTCAAGAAAAAGATGACGACCTTCGGCACATCATCACATGGAAGAAACGGGGTGACGTAAAACCAATATGGAGTGAGGTTGCACCCACTGGCGCTGTCACTAAGGCGTACTGGGCGCAATGGGACAGTCTGATACTCCAAAACGGAATACTCTACCGGAAATGGGAGAAGACTAACGGCAGAGAGTTCCATCTTCAGATAGTTGTCCCAAGAACGAGAGTACCAGATGTTCTCCGTGAAATACATGATGGCGTATCAGGAGGGCATCTAGGTGTCAAGAGGACGTTAACAAAAGTGCGAGAACGATTCTACTGGTTGCATTGTCGAGATGATGTACAGGATTGGTGCCGCAAATGTACTACTTGCGCTGCTGTAAAAGGACCACAGACCAGGAGCCGTGGGAACCTGCGGTTGTATAACGTCGGTGCACCGTGGGAACGAATTGCAGTTGACGTAGCTGGGCCATTTCCTGTAACGGATTCGGGAAACAAGTATTTTATGGTCGTCATTGACTACTTCACCAAATGGCCCGAAGTGTTCGCCATACCAAACCAAGAAGCCACAACAGTCGCTTCTAAGTTAGTCGAAGAAGTTATATGTCGCTTTGGTGTGCCTCTGGAAATCCATTCTGATCAGGGCAGGAACTTCGAATCGCAGGTGTTCCAGGAAGTGTGCAGAATTTTGGGCATGCATAAGACGAGGACCACCGCGTACCATCCACAGTCTGATGGAATGGTTGAGAGATTTAACCAGACCCTTGAGAGGCATTTGGCGAAATTGGTAGATGACAAACAAAAGGATTGGGACAAGTATATACCACTCTTCCTTCTGTCTTACCGAACCGCCGAGCATGAGAGCATAAAAGCTACCCCGGCGTATGTCAATTTCGGTAGAGAACTACGAATACCAGTAGACCTATTGACAGGAGGGTCACCGGAGGGACCAAAGACTGTACAAGACTATGTCTGCGATTTAAGGGAAAAGATGCGCTATATACACGCCTTGGTTCGGGAAAATGGGTTACAGTCAAGTGAGAACATGAAAACCAGATACGACCGGAAATCGAACACGAGCGGCTTCGAGGAAGGGTCACTGGTGTGGCTGCATAACCCAACTCGCCGGAAAGGGAAATCTCCAAAGTTGCAGAACCAGTGGGACGGTCCATACAAAGTGGTTACCCGACTGAATGATGTGACCTATAGGATTCAAAAGCAACCAAGAGGGACATTCAAAGTGGTACACATAGACCGTCTGGCGCGTTACCATGGTAGTAACAACGATGCTCGGGACGAGCATCTCTAAGAGGGGAGTAGTGTTACGAACACACAAAACACAAAGGAGCTAGCGCCATCTAGCAGCAACTAGTAAAACCAATTAAAGAACCGAACAGAGTGAAACCCCTATTAGATACTAGATGGCGTTAGAGGAACTACCGTACATGCGCGAATCTTCTAGAAAACATTCGTTCCGGGCGATCACGTTCGCGCACAGTCGGGAACATTCTGGAACTCGTCTCGGCGCATATAAATAGCGGCAGGGAGGCGAGCCCGGGCAGTTCAGTTCGAGCTACGATAAAGGCGACTTCGAGAGCGAAAACAAGTGATCAAGAGTGATACCAGTGAAACCTACAACTTGGCTACGATCTAGGACATTGTTAGTGCTTAGTGTTTGGACCTAGTGCTTAGTGTTTGGACCTAGTGCTTAGTGTGTAACTGGTGCTAGTGAATAAAGTCTTCTAGAAGAGTCAGCAGGTCTTTCTCTCCAAATCCTTCGAACCCTAGCACGTAACAATATGAAAAAAAATAATTAAATTTTTGATGTGGTTCCTTTTCACTGCATCTTTCTTATGTACAAATATGCTGACGTCATTATGAAGTCTCGCCGAACCCGAACAATATGAAACACACCAAAATAAAACAATATTAGTAAATTATAATTATCATTATATATATAACCTTAATCTAATCGAATCACTAAACCAATTTACATCATTATGCAAATAATTATTGCGAACATTCTTGGTAATTTACTTCTTGGAACTCTTCCCTTAGTCTATCAAATACCTCCTGCACGCTTTTGCACGTGTCTTTAATGCCCCGGAAGAAAAGTAAGGCGTTACCCCTTAAAAATGAGGGCAATAGTGATAAATTTTCTTCTTCAGACGAGCATCTCTTGAAAGTTATTAAAGCGTAAAACATTTCTTCGAATTCATCTAGGCACTCCTGTGCGCAACCACCGAAAGTTATCGTGGCTAGTTCCATCTTAGTTATAAATAATTTATAAAAATTTAATAAAAAGATACGGCTACTTCTCTGATAATAAACATTTATTCTGTGTCGACCCTTTGCTCGTCAACACATCCCTGGGCGTAGGAGCTGGTTTACCAATCGGGCCGCTATACCCGGCGCGCCTCCACCATTTGTAAGACTTCTTCTTTACGTTAATTTATAGTAATAATTTAAAACACATTTAATTAATTTGTTATATTTTTTATAATAAAGAAAAACTATTTTACAATCATTTTTCAACATCCTCACTTCATGTCCTTTTGCTATCTCCCAATTCATTTCTTTTTATTTTCAAATTTTAAATTTTTTATTCCTTTTTTAAAAACAAATCTTAAGTGGCCTGTATCATTGTATAGGTTATATTCAATGATCACAACCTTTACAATAGCCTATAGCCTTCCTCGATAAATGTACTATCCAACACTGAAAGAATTTTTTAAATCAAGTATTTAATCAAGTAATTACAAAAGAAAAGTAGTATATGTAGTATATCCGTATCTGGTACCCATAACACAAGCATAGAAATATAGCTTACTTTGGGACCAGAGGACGTTGTGTGAAATGTCCAAAATATTTATTAAGCTATTGCATAGCTTCTATCGAGGGCCTTGAGCGCGGGGACCGAATCCAGCAATTCCGTAACGAAAAAAAACCTCACGCTCCCCACTCCGACGGGCACGGAGGTGTGGCTTGAAGGCCGTGCATTGTCTAACGTCGTTTCTTTTCGGCAGTCTTCGTTTATTTATTTATAATCGGTCCAGTAGTTCTTTAGATTAACGCGTTTAAACAAACAAATTCTTCAGCGGAAATTCTTCAGCTTTATAATAATAAATCTATGTAATATAAATAAATAAATAAATAAATATTCACGGACATTTCACACAACGTCCTCTGGTCCCAAGCTAAGCTTATATGCTTGTGTTATGGGTACCAGAATACGGATAGAATACATATACTACTTTTCTTTTGTAAATACATACCTATAATACATAGTAAACACCCAGACGCAGTACAAACATTTGTATGACAATTAAAAACATCACACAAATGATTGTCCAGACCGGGAATCGAACCCGAGACCTCATGATCGGTAGTCCGTTATATGAACCACTACACCACGAGGCCCGTCATAATATGTATGTAATATAATATGTATGTAACTGAAACGTTATGATCTGAAATACATATTTTTTCTATCTTCATACATAGAGGATATGGATCACGGCTACATTTAAAAAGATAAATGAACATAAAATTTAAAAAAGGTAGGATTAAAATGGTCCTCATTATATTATAATGAGGATGAGTTAAGCTGCTGAAAGAGCTGTTAAATTAATGCAAGATTTTAATGGACTTATCACGGCTGAAGAAGAGCAAAAACAGTTTTTGTTGCGTTTGTGTTCAGGAACACAGAAAACTGTATCCAGACTGTAAAAAAACTACACTAAAGACAAGTTACCCTAATTAATTATTATTATAATTTTTATTTAAATAAAAGTTTATGTTGATCATAATTTATTCTTACTCATATTTACTTTATTTGTTGCATTTTAATTAGTTGTGGATCAAACCAAAATGTCAGGCTAAAACACCATTTTTTACTAAATTTTAGAGCTCCGTCGGCACGGGTTGCAATCATGCTACAAATATGAAATTTCATATTTGAGTACATTTTAGCATTTATAAAAAAAGTAGAGGGTATGCGTTTCAAAATTAAAAAAAAAAATTTTTTTCCTTATAAGGGACACCCTAATCTTCATACATAGAGGATATGGATCACGGATACATTTAAAAAAAAAAAATGAACATAAAATTTAAAAAAAGGTAGGATTAAAATGGTCCTCATTATATTATAATGAGGATGAGTTAAGCTATACATTACCGTTTAGGATGATGTACAGTTGGTGTCAAATTTTATAACGTAACATTTTTCGTAACCGTAATTCAATTTAAAAAAGGGTTTAAGTCTCTAAATCTACATTAGGAATTTGATTAAAACTCTGAACATCTCATAATGTTAGATTGAAGTGAGCTTGTTTAAATCAGGAACCTCTGCGACCCGTATTAATAGTAGGTGTGTAAAGAAATTTAAAGTACATTTTACGTTACATAATTATTTTGTAATTGCGTTGCTAGGTTTTTACATCTGTATAATCTTAAAAAGCTGAAGAATTTGTTTGTTTAAACGCGCTAATCTCAAAAACCATTGTCCGATTTGAAAAAAAAAATTCTGTTTGCATAGTACCTATATTATTTATTGAGAAAGGCTATAAGTTTAAATAAAACTACTTTTTACGGATTTAGACGCCTATATTTGTTTTAAATTTTGGCCCGACGTTTCGTTCAGTCTCACCCGTGACCATGTTGACTGCAAAGTCTCCGAAACGTCGGGCCAAAATTTAAAACATTCACAACATGTATTCCTTTTTAATTTATTTTTTTAATTTATTATATTACGTTCATTAGATATTATTCTCAGTTTCCTTCCTACACAAATAAAAATTCCTATAACACGCACTATCCTCTCGCGGGTCTGCTGGAAGAGATTTCTCAAAGAAATAAGCAGATCCTTTGTACAGCCATTACTTGTCCAATATTGTTTTATAACGCTCTGTACAGTGTGCATAAATTTATAAATAAATAAATAACTTTGAACTTCCACGCGTAGGTACGTTGTCGCGGGTTACAGCTAGATGTCTTATCCTCAGCATGACGTGGTCCCTATCCTAGCCTTCATGGATAAATTAACTATCCAAAACAAAAAGAATTTCTCAAATCAGACCAGAGGTTCCCGAGATTAGCGCATTCAATAAACAAACTTTTCTTTAATATATTCACTTTAGTCTAGAAATAGGAACTAGAAGTTAATTACTATTTGCAATTTTTTTAAATACAGAATTGTACTGCAAGTTTATTATGAAATAAGAATGATCTAAAAGGAGTTTATTAATTAAGAGTTACGACTAACTTTGTACTTTCAAAGCAGTTATTTTTGTACTTTTTATTTTGGTTGTTCTTTAACTCAACATTGTGATATGGGATGACAAGGGTCCCTTTAGTAGCGTCCTTAATCCCTCAACAATGTCACTTTTAAAAACAAAAACTGCTCTGTATAATAATAAGGTTCCGTACAAAAAATAGAGTGTTTTAAATAAAAAGATTCAACAAAAAATATTGAAAAACATTTCAAAATGTATAAAAAGCAAGAATTGGCGTAAATAACCAGTTTTAGGGTTCCGTACCCAAAGGGTAAAAACGGGACCCTATTACTGAGACTTCGCGTCCGTCCGTCTGTCACCAGGCTGTATCTCAAGAACGGTGATAGCTAGAGAGTTGAAATTTTCACAGATGATGTATTTCTATTGCCGCTATAACAACAGATACTAAAAATAAAATAATAAAATAAATATTTAAGGGGGGCTCCCATACAACAAACATTATTTTTTTACCGTTTTTTGCTCGATACTAATAACGTTGCCTTATGTTGCATAGATAATGGTACGGAACCCTTCGTGCGCGAGTCCGACTCGCACTTGACCAATTTTTTACTTATTTAGACGTGGACATTTGTTTTAGTTCTAGACTTTGAACCCTGTAACAACTGATCGGACACTTTACAGCTCAGTCCCACTAGTGACCATGGTGACTTCAAAGTCTCAGAAACGTAGGGATGAAATTTAAAACAAATAATACGCGTCTAAATCCGTAAAAAGGGGTTGTATTTAAACAAATGAGTCGCGCAAGTGATAAAGAATATTAAGAAGTTGTGGCTTTTTAACACGCTTTTATAAGTTCGGTATGTATCTATCAATGTATTAATCTATGTAATGGAATCTTTCAACGCGTTTTTCACCTACATGCTATAGTCCGATTGATCTTCCACCGATTCTCGATAGATGGCGTTGTACATCAAAAATGCGATGTAGACTCTATCGAGTAAAATTGTAGTGTAATTGGTTACTGTTAGCACGACCGCAATAAGCTCAGTTCAGTAAGGGTTCAAGTCCCGCTTGCGGTGATCACTTTTTCCACTACAATTTAATTTTATTTTTTGGTTAAGTTTAGGTGTCTACTCAGAACTGGTGCCAATGTCTAGCAATAAAGGATTTTGTCCATATGTATATTTCGTTGTCATGTTGAGCCAGAATAAATAACCCGAGGGATTTTCCAGGAGAGTGACATTTCTGACATATTATTATGTCAATCATGCCGTAAATATTTCTACGATTTTTGCGTAACAAGCCATCATCATAATACCGTCACGCCATCTATAAGAGTAGGCAGAGAGTATAGAGAGCAATCTGCTACGAACTAAACACATACAGTCATACATTGGCCCTTGCAGTGTTAAATGTTGAATTATCTTCATAGTTTTAATTGAAAGTAATTTTATGTGGTGTTTCACTAAAAACAACTTTTAGTGAAATCTCTTTTAGGAGTCTGTAAGCTATAGAACCTTAATATTACGGCCTCCATAATAATATGGTGACGGATTAATAACACAAGTATCACCACTCCTTTACCTTTCCAGGGTACTGTAGACGTATAACTCGAAAATAAAAGGTGTGTTTGTGATTTTTTTTGCCGTAAGAGCCAGCACCCTGGGAAGAGAAAGTGGTGGTGACACTTATATTTTTAATCTGTCACCACAAGGACATTTATCGTATGTAAAAAAAAAGTCAAATGAATAAAAAGTCTGGAAATAAATGTAGCTCACAGATTCGTTTTGATTCTGTCAACTGTATATTGTTTAGAAGTGTTTTAGCGGGAAGTTATTGTAGGTCTTTTTCCATAAAATGAATAAACAAAGGTTCTTCTTTAGCATTGATTTCCCCGAGGATCTTATAAAACCAGTGAAATAACTCGACAGATGCCAGTGTGATTATACCTTCATGTTTTAATATACGAGTAAATAAACCTATATTATAAACAGAAAAGATTTGATCGTTAAATAAATATTCATGGACATTTCACGCAATGTCCTCTGGTCCCAAGACTGTGCTGAGCCCCACATGACACACAGGCCACAGGGCACGCACCATGGGCCGGTTAGGGTGAGAAGAAAAATAAAAAAATAAAAAATGTCACGGACATTCCACACAACGTCCTCTGGTCCCAAGCTAAGCTTATATTCTTGTTTTATGGGTACTAGAATACGGATACAATACAAAAATTACTTTTCTTTTGTACATACTTACATATAATACATAGAAAACACCCAGATGCAGTACAATCATTTGTATGACAATTACAAATATCATACCGATGATTTTCCGAGCGGGAAACGAACCCGCGACCTCGTGAATATCCGTTACATGAGCCACTCGACCACGAGGCCTACTATTGTTTGCTTGGATGAATAGGCTCCAAAAGTACCGGACTGATATAAAAACTACTTTCATCGTCAGAATGTTTCACTATCCCCGGTAAAGATAGGCTATATTTCTTTTTTTTATTCATCAATAAAACCACCTGTACGAAGTTGGATCTGATTGCTAGAGCTTTATGAAAGAAAAAAGTTCATTTTCATTATTATTTGTTTTTTTTTTCAAATTCCCTTTTAGTAAATGGCGATTTTGACTTTTATGCGAGAGTGGCAAATAGTTCTAAAATTTTGCACACCATATTAAGGGCGGATGATAATGCAAGAAAATATAGTAGCGGTATAGTAGGCCCTCATCCCTCCCAAAGTGTCGACGGGCAAGAGCCGGCGGCCCCTTTCGAAGAGGTGGTCGTGCGCGGCGGGTCGGTATTCAGAGACCCGCCGCGGCAAATGTGGCACTCGGCCACGCGACGGGGGGACCTATTCTTCCCCCCGCCGAGTCACCCCTCGCCGGGTCATGGTAAAGCTCAAGGCACCATCATGGCCCGGCAGGGTAGAGAGGAGAGGAAAAAAAAACCCTCTCAAAGTGGAGAAGGCATGTTCTACAGTGTGACGTTAATAGGCAAGAGAGAGAAACACACTAACAAAATAATAGTAGTTACTTATGTTAATGTCTTTATAAATGTATTTGTATACGGAAGACGGAAACTGATTTTAAAATTCAATTTTAACTCATTCTTGCGTTGGACGTGTTCATATCCTAAGGAAGCTTTAATATTTACATAAAATAACGTATCTGAATTTTAAGAATGGTGGTTTGTAGTTGATGTAACGGATTACCGTTCGCGAGGTCGTTGGTTCGATCCCCGCTCAGGACAATCATTTGTGTGATATTTATGTGGGTGGATTCGTCTCGGTGTTTTCTATGTACTATAAGTATGTACAATTATACATGTACTATACCCGTATTCTATTACCCATAATACATGCATAGAAATAAAATTAGCTTAAGACCAAAAGAAGTTGTGTTAAATGTAGAAAAATTGGGTTAGCTTAGACTTTTATGTCATTCTATTTGTCTATTTTATGGCAAATATAGCTGTCGGCCACGACAAGGCGACGGGGAGACCTAATGTTCCCTCCGTCGGGTTGGGCCCCAAGTAGCGGGGCCACCCCTCGCCGGGTGATGGTAGAGCTCAAGGCACAAGCATAGCCCGGTAGGGCAAAAGGCGGGAGTTAAAAAAAAAACCTAATTTACAATGTATAAGGAACTATAAACTTCGAGAGATTCCAAAGCCTAGTTACTTTTTTGGATGTGTATTAATAAAGTTATCAATCAGATAGATTTCTTCTTTTATTTAGACTAGCTGTGCACTGCAGTTTTACTCGTTTATTTGACGGGCTTCGTGGTAGAGTGGTTCATGTAACGGACTGCATTTCACGAGGTGACGGGTGCGATTCCCGCTCGGGACAATCATTTGTGTGATGTTTGTAAATGTCATACAAATGTTTGTTCTGCGTCTGGGTGTTTACTATGTATTATGTGTATGTATTTACAAAAGAAAAGTAGTATATGTAGTATATCCGTATTCTGGTACCCATAACACAAGCATTCAAGCTTAGCTTAGGACCAGAGGACGTTGTGTGAAACGTCCATGAATATTTATTTACAAATTTATTTATTATTTACTAGAGATGTCCACCTTTGTGGCATAAAGGTATAGGTACAATAGTTTACATCGTAAATCTTGGACTGACAGAATAAGCCTACAGTCCTACGATTCCTACACACAATATTAGGTAGGTACGACGTTTGTAACTTAATTCATCTAATTAGTTACTGAGGAGAGACAAACGTTGTCACAGGAAAAGTTATTAAGTTAAGTAGTTTATTCCGTATGCTTAAATTCTCTGAATTTTAGTTTCAATGTACCAATCACAGAATTACCAGATGGCGTGTCTATGGCTAGGTACGTTTAGATAGAATGTCTATGGTATGTGTCTGTGAAATATTTATCTTACTAGCTGACCCGGCAAACGTTGTTTCGCCATACAAATATATCTAATATATAAAATTCACGTGTCACAATGTTAGTTACCGTACTCCTCCGAAACTGCTTGACCGATTTTTATGAAATTTTACATGCATATTCAGTAGGTCTGAGAATCGGCTACTATCTATTTTTCAAATGGCATTTGCATGGCTAAACAACGTTTGCCGGGTCAGCTAGTTAGCTATATGTGTCACTGATACAGTCTAACGTCATATTAAAACATTTATTAGTCCACGAAGTATGATTTAGCCATCCTAAATTTACATGTCTTCAATATTGAATGCGTACCTACTACGTATCCACTATTTGGTAAGTCTCTGGTACAAATTTAATATTATTAAAAACAATTTCTTTTAAACTCGCTGAAACTGTATTGTGGCATATAACAATAGCTTCTATGAGCTTTTATAGCGTAACTATTCCTTTGTTAAACTTTATATTCCAATTATGTTCATTGTCCTTTTGATATAAGCTATTAGCGACATATACTACAATGGCATCACCACAAAGTTGTACGTGATGTTGAACAATTTCATTTTGTAACGAAATATTTTTTTTAAACTTTACTTTTACATTTTATGGTCTTAGTCATAATGACTTATCCGATGTTTAAAAGTTCGCTAAAATCGTTTCGTGAAAATCGTCAAAACTTGCTATTTATAATAGTCTTTTAACGCGATAAAATCCCCGTTTAAACCTCCGATAAGTCATTATGAATAAGATCATTAAGGTTTAAACAATAACTTACATAATATTTATCTATAATTCTCTAAGTACTAATACTAGCTGACCAGGCAAACGTTGTTTTGCCATATAATTGATAGGGATGGACAACCCTTATCATTTAGGGGTATGAAAAAATATATAGTACCTAGCTGATTCTCCGACCTACTGAATATGCATATAAAGAATCGGTCAAGCCGTTTCAGAGGAGAACGCTAACTAACATTGTGACATGGAAATTTTTTATATTAGACTAGCTGACCCGGCAAACTTTGATTGTTTCGTCATACAAATGTCAGGGCTGAACCACCCTTAACATTTAGGGGGATGAAAAATAGATGTTGTCCTATTCTCAGACCTAACGGATATGTACACAAAATTTCACGAAAATCGGTTGAGCCATTTCGGAGGAGTATAATTACCAACACAGTGACAGGAGAATTTTATATATTAGATTATTAATATAACGAGTTTGTTTGATTTTTTTAACGCGCTCATCTTAAGCTACGCGACAAACGTTACAACGCCTACGGAACGGTATTCCGAGGTCGTGGGTTCAAGTCCCGCTTGCGGCAATTCACTTTTTCCACCATAATTTGATTTGTTAAGCTACTGGTCTAATTTGAAAAACTCTTTCAGTGTTGGATATTACATTTATCAAGAAAGGCTATATGTATATACAACATTACGCTGCGACTGATAGAAACGAAACATCAGTGAAAAATTTTGCAAAGACCGAGAAGATTTTCTAAAATGAACGCGTTATATGTCTAGTAGACGAAACCCTAAGTGCTCAAACATGTTAACTCGCGGGCGGGGTGGCGGGCGCGGTCGCGAAATATCAAACATATAGCGTCTTAAACAAGTGTTGACATACAAAACGCACGTGCGGTCTAAGTAGCGGGCTAGCTAGCGGCTGCCGCGCGCGAATCGCTCGTGGCAATATCAAACGCATGAAATGTTTGTGTGTGTTCACGTCGAACTAGCCTCGGAGCGCGCGATTTACTCGCGACGTCAGGTAAGTTCAACCAGCGGCCGAACATTTGTTTGCCCGTTTTAGCTATCTAAAAGTGGCAGACGCCGCTGCGCACTCGTCCTGAAGATGAGCATCGGATATGCTCGAAACCTGGGTCGACATCTTCGATCCCAAAACTGTGAGTGTTAGCCGGTAATATAGTATTTCTAAATGATATTATTATTGAATCCAATATGTAATCAAAGCAGTTGACAGTCATTCTGGTATATCTAAAAAAATCTAGAAGGATGTTCTCTCAAATTACTATATAAAGTATGAAATTCACCATACCGTTCTCTTCTTTATTAATTTCATGCACACCAATTCTAATTTTTATCGTCTGCCACTTTAAATATGAATTTTCGGTTAAAAATATAAGATCGTCGTTCATGTTTACAATCTCTGACAACATGTCAAATCGCGCAAACGCCTAGCGGTCAACGTGAACACGAAATCGCCACGTCTCCGCACCCGCACACGCCACCGCGCCCGCGCCTTTCAACGTGAACAAGTACTTAGGGTGCGAGTTTGCCTCGCTCTTGACAGGTTTTTAAAATATGGTATATTTAATTTTGCATTTAAGAGTAGAATATATAAGTAAGGATTACAAAAAAATTATAAATTGGAAACCATACCACTATTTGCATCCAGGTTGAAAATGATGCATATAAATATATATAAATCACTGTCATGGCTGCGATTCATAACCGCCATGAAAATGATAAATAACGGATCTTTTAGGGTCGTATGTTTATGAAGATAGGAGAATAATGTAAAGGGATGTTGTTATATTTTAACAACATGCATTTTGAAAGTTTGATTTTTCCTTTACGAAGTACTTTTTTATACTACAAGGGTGACAATCAAGCATACGGCTCGCCTGATGGTAAGCGATTACCGTAGTCTATGGACGTTTGCAACACCAGAGGTGTCACTCACGCTTTGCCGTCTTCAATTTTAAACGTCAACCCATCATTTGGTATATCTGTTACTTAGTTATATTTATTTTACCAAATATATTTTTTGTTAGCTTTATGGTAGGGGAGCCCACGATGCTAAATGGAGATGTACTCGAGCGTCATAGAGTCCTATTGAGTTGCAAAGCTTAGATGATAAGAAGAAAAAAATGTTATGTAATAAATACCTTTACATCGGTGGGGTATCTTTCAAAATAAAAAAAAATTTTGCTACGCTCGAGATTATCGAGATGAGGTTTTTTTTGCAACTTCGCTGCCCTCCTCTTTCTTTACGTCACTCTCAAATTGTCAGATTAGTGGAATATACGCTTTTTAGGATATAATTAACTCACCTTACCTTAATCTGACCCGCTCGAGAATTTCTGATGGTCAATTTTTTTTTACTAATCTGATCCTGTATCCTTCACGGGCGGCCTTATATAGGGGGCTCGAGTTTGGTGGAGATACTTAACCGGGTACAAGGTATCCACCTGTATATTAATCTGTCGCGCTTTAGTAAATCCTGAAATCCCCTCTTGGGCTCCCCTACTATTATATTGTCGATAACTTTTATATAGAGGCAGAGGAAAAACTAACCATGAAAAATAAAAATAAACGAATAAGTACAAAAATCAAAGTAACAAAGAGTACTCCACAAAAGACTACAGTATATCAATTGACTTTCATAGAAAATGCCAATGTAAGAGGTACTGGTAGGGCTCAATTGTACGCTATTTGTGGTAAAAAGGAATAAATGCTTTATTTTGTAATTTTTAGGGTTTCGTACATATAAGAAACCTTTATAGTCTCACTACGGTGTCCGTCTATCTGTCGGTCTGTCCGTCCGTCCGTCAAACTTTTTTAACTCAGTAATGGCTGAAGGTCTCAACTTAAAACTCATACCAATTGTAGATCTATGCTTTCCTTTGTTGCAAGTCAACCTTTTACATATGCATTTAAAAATAGTAACTTGCTACTTCGTGTTTTAAGTATTTTAATTGAAAGAAAGAAAAGAAAGAAAAATGTTGTAATTCTTTCTCAATAATTCTTTCTAATGTCAGTATAGTATTCGTTGTATTTGGTATTTTTAGTTTTTTATTAGCATTCAACTAAGCTTAATTTAATTGAGTAAGCTAGTGGTTATTGCAACACTTTCTGTGGGCTTTACTTTTTATTTTGTCAGAAAATAAAAAAGTAGGAAGATTTGTACGTTATTCTGTCGCTCTCTCTCTTTCTTTCTCTACCGGCCTATAACGTCCCACTGCTGGGCAAGGCCTCTTCCACTTTCAGAACGATTATAGTCTACAATGCCGCGTTGATCAAGCGTGTTGACATAGGGTATAGTTTCTAGTTATCCGTCTCTCACAGAGGATGTTATCCGTGTACAATATTCCTTAGCCGGCTTTTACAGCACCCTGGGAAGGAAAAGGGGTGGTGACACTTGTATTCTTATTCCATCACCACACGGTTATGATGATAAAACGCTAGCTAGCAATGTAACCACACCCTACATAAACCTTCGTCTAACACTGAGACAGTAATAGCCCATTGCAGAGCCAAACTCAACGGTTAAGTAGATAAATATATTTTGTGGTTAACATTTCTGTTTTTCATTAAATCAAATATAAATTAGAAAGTACAGATCGACGGAAAACTCAAAACTAAGCCCTTTGCTACACTGATCAGTGGTATATTGTATGTATATTCGTATGTATGTGTATGTATTCGTATGTATCATAATATATTTATCCTGCAAACGATTGGCCGTCCTCTGAAGGAAAAAGTGCATTTAAACGGGCGTCCACCGGCATTGAGCGTCCGTATACCGGACGCCACTTTTTTGAGCGGTTGCTCTGAGACGCTATTGGTCCCAGCTAGCCGTAGTACAAATATCGACGGAAGTAAAAAAATCGTTGAAATGGCTGCAAAAAAATATTAATAAGTTCCCGAAAAAATCTCAGCGCGGGTGAGGCGCTGCTGCAGCGCGTATATCCACACGCGTATATCCAAGCGAATTTCTAGCTACGGACTCGGTTATTTGGCGTCCGTATTTGCGACGTTGCCAGCTCAGCCATAACATTATGACTATAACTCAAACAATATCTACTACAGTCAATACAATATACAAAGTCTTCGAACACATAGGTTTTGCGTTATATTCGGCGCCCCACGTATTATGACATCACTTATTATTCAATGAACTAAGTTAATTAAATAATATTACATTTGTTACATTAATTACTTTTTTATAAAATATGAAGATAGTTTGAGACTCGGAAAAGAACTTTGAATACTTTTATCTCTGAAATCATCTATGGGGCAAAAGGAGAATAGAAGTTAGTATAGGGAATCACACCTGCTATATCGAATTGTATTATGTCTGATAAGGTAATAGAAAAGAATGGAAGTTTGCATAACCGTTCTACCGATTGTATAGGGGAAACAGAAAGGTTTGGTCAATTTTCAGGACGTAAATTAACTCATGAAACACAACAAAGAACTTCGTTGAAATTCGTAAACAAAAATGTATCGACTCCTATAATAAATTGATCAGCTGATCGAAATTTTTGAATAGGAGACGAACGTTTCGTAGATAGATACACCGTCTAGAATGACTACACCTTTCTGTTACGCCCAGTACATTGGTACCTATCGGTATTTGTTATTTAGTATCGTTAAACTGACGCAAAGCTTTGTGCTATGTACGTACACATAATACGGACGTCCTATTGCAATATACAGACGCCCAATAGCTGTATACGGACGTCCAATTGCACAATACGGACGTTCAATTGCAATTGTGATTATGATTGCATCATATATCATCATTTATAATTTTCCGAGAGGTTTCCTCCACAGAGAATACATTTTACTTGGTCACACCTTACTTTATATTCACAATTCATTAAAGCATGTTGTCCAGCACATTTGATACATTAAATACTTGTTTAATGAAATATGAAGATAGTTTGAGACTCGGGGAAGAACTTTGAATACTTTTACCTCTGAAATCATCTCCTAAGGGGTAAAAGAAGAATAAAAGTTTGTATAAGAAATCTATACCTGCTGTAGCGATTTGTATTATATCAGATAATGAAATAGGAAAGAATGGAAGTTTGCATAATATTTTGGACTCTTACAATAAATTGATCATCTGATCGAAATTTTTGAATAGGAGACGAAGGTTTCGTTGATAGATACACCGTCTAAAATGACTACACCTTTCTGTTACGCCCAGTACATTAACACCTATCGGTATTTGTTATTTGGTATCATCAAACTGACGCAAAGCTTTGTGCAATGTACGTATACATAATACGGACGTCCTATTGCAATATACAGACGCCCAATGGCTATATACGGACGTCCTATTGCAATATACAGACGCCCAATAGCTGTATACGGACGTCTAATTGCAGAATACGGACGTTCAATTGCAATTGTGATCATGATTGCATCATAATAATATATCATATATAATTTTCCGAGCGGTTTCCTTCGCAGAGAATACATTTTACTTGGTTACACCTTACTTTATATTCACAATTCATTAAGGCATGCTCTCCAGCACATTTGATACATTAAATACTTGTTTAATGAAATATGAAGATAGTTTGAGACTCGGGGAAGAACTTTGAATACTTTTACCTCTGAAATCATCTCCTAAGGGGTAAAAGAAGAATAAAAGCTTGTATAGGAAATCTATACCTGCTGTATCAATTTGTATTATATCTGATAAGGAAATAGAAAAGGATGGAAGTTTGCATAATATTTTGGACTCCTATAATAAATTGATCATCTGATCGAAATTTTTGAATAGGAGACGAACGTTTCGTTGATAGATACACCGTTTAAAATGACTACACCTTTCTGTTACGCCCAGTACATTTATACCTATCGGTATTTGTTATTTGGTATCATCAAACTGACGCTAAGCTTTGTGCAATGTATGTACACATAATACGGACGTCCTATTGCAATATACAGACGCCCAATGGCTATATACGGACGTTCAATAGCTGTATACGGACGTTCAATAGCTGTATACGGACGTTCAATAGCAGAATACGGACGTTCAATTGCAATTATGATCACGATTGAAGATAGACGGTACTATATGACTTTAAGCTACCAACTGTAAGCAGAAAGCAAGATTCTCAGTATATTTTCATTTTTTTAAATTGTATTTATTAAATTACAAAATCTACCAAATTTCACTAAAGTTTTTAGTAGATAGGTATGTAAACCTAACACATATTTAAATAAATGGGTATTTATCTTTAAGTAGTTCTTGGAAAACCGAGCATCCTTTATAATTTGCCGGGCGTTTCCTTTCCAGGGAACACATTTTACTTGGTCAGACCTTACTTTATGTTCGCAATTCATTAAAGCATGCTGTCCAGCACATTTGACACATTAAATACTTGATTTATAAAATATGAAGATAGTTTGAGACTCGGGAAAGAACTTTGAATACTTTTATCTCTGAAATCATCTCCTAAGGGGTAAAAGTAGAATAGAAGTGTGTATAGGGAATCTATACCTGCTATATCGATTTGTTTTATATTTGATATGGAAATAAAAAAAGGTGGAAGTTTGCATAACCGTTCTACCCATTGTACAGGGGAAACAGATAGGTTTGGTCAATTTTCAGGACGTAAATTATCTCATGAAACACAACAAAGAACTTTCTCCAAGACACATAGGTTGAAATTCGAAAACAAATGTTTGGACTCCTATAATAAGTTGATCAGCTGATCGAAATTTTTGAATAGGAGACCAATATTTGGTTTTTGGGATCTATCTCATGTTTTATGGTAAATTTGTCCAGTTTCGTTGATAGATTATTGGTTTTAAATGACTACACCTTTCTGTTACGCCCAGTACATTGGTACCTATGAGTATTTGTTATTTAGTATCGTCAAACTGACGCAAAGCTTTGTGCTATGTACGTACACATAATACGGACGTCCTATTGCAATATACAGACGCCCAATAGCTGTATACGGACGTTCAATAGCAGAATACGGACGTTCAATTGCAATTATGATCACGATTGAAGATAGACGGTACTATATGACTGTAAGCTACCAACTATAAACAAAAAGCACGGTTCTCAGTATTTTAAAATTTTTTTTTAATTGTAATTAAGAAATTACAAAATCTACCAAATTTCACTAAAGTTTTTAGTAGATAGGTATGTAAACCTAACATATTTAAATAAATGGGTATGTAACTTTAAGTAGTTCTTGGAAAACCGAGCATACTTTATAATTTGCCGGGTGGTTCCTTTCCAGGGAACACATTTTACTTGGTCAGACCTTACTTTATGTTCGCAATTCATTAAAGCATGCTGTCCAGCACATTAGATACATTAAATACTTGATTTATAAAATATGAAGTTAGTTTGAGACTCGGGAAAGAACTTTGAATACTTTTATCTCTGAAATCATCTAAGGGGTAAAAGGAGAATAGAAGTGTGCATAGGGAATCTATACCTGCTATATCGATTTGTATTATATTTGATAAGGAAATAAAAAAGGTGGAAGTTTGCATAACCGTTCTACCGATTGTACAAGGGAAACAGATAGGTTTGGTCAATTTTCCGGACGTAAATTATCTCATGAAACACAAAAAGAACTTTCTCCAAGACACATAGGTTGAAATTCGAAAACAAATGTTTGGACTCCTATAATAAATAGATCAGCTGATCGAAATTTTTGAATAGGAGACCAACATTTGGTTTTTAAGATCTATCTCATGTTTTATGGTAAATTTGTCCAGTTTCGTTGATAGATTATTGGTTTTAAATGACTACACCTTTCTGTTATGCCCAGTACATTGGTACCTATCAGTATTTGTTATTTAGTATCGTCAAACTGACGCAAAGCTTTGTGCTATGTACGTACACATAATACGGACGTCCTATTGCAATATACAGACGCCCAATAGCTGTATACGGACGTTCAATTGCAGAATACGGACGTTCAATAGCAATTATGATCATGATTGAAGATATACGGTACTGTGTGAAAGTGAACGTTGGGCATAAGACATTCATTGACCATTCAATCCATTAATTGATAATAATAATTAATATGTGTTAATTATTGTTAATAGTTATGTGTTAATTATGTGTTTAATAGTTATGAGGGTGGTATCAACAGAAATAATCCCGATAGTTGTATCGGTGAACGGTTTAGTCCCAACGAGCCTCTCACAAAATCTCGAGAGGCTCAATAGCAAGTCGGTGACCGATGCAGAAAGCGGTCTTGCTTGACAATGCCCGTATAGTTCGTCGGTTTCTTTCCCATTAGGCTCCACCACTCCGGCTGACTGTTGCGGACCTCGTCGGAGTGCGTCCTGCCGCCTTTCGAGGCGAGGCAGTGTTATATCCAAAATAATAATTAATAAAAAAAAAGTAATATTGATTAATTTAACATTAAATGTATTTTTATTTTTTTATTTTATATTTAAAAATGTAATTTATAAGAGAAATAAATGAATATCCTACTAATATTATAAAGGCGAAAGTTTGTAAGTATGGATGTATGTATGGATGTTTGTTACTCTTTCACGTAAAAACTACTGAATGGATTTGAATGAAACTTTACCACAATATAGCTTATATATCAGAATAACACATAGGCTACAAATTGGCTGGACCGATTTTGATGAAATTTTATTTTATACAGTGTATGGCAAAACAACGTTTGCCGGGGCAGCTATGAATAATAATTATGATAATAGGATAATTATAAGGTGGTCGTATGTTATTACACGTGGGGCATCCGGCATCCGTATATAGATTATAGATATAAAACTAACAAATGTTTAAATATATGAAATGTTGAAATTGTGTGTCACAAACAAGCGGTAGGTATCTAAAGAGATGATAAAAGTAAATCTGGCAACGTCGCATTCCCCAAAGTACCTACCATCCTGTCAGGACGTTACATAATCGACGCCATGGCTGAAGTACCACCTATATATCCTGGATGCCTGTAATGTATCATCATGGTTCGGGGTTCAAAAATGTCTGGGCATAACTGCATGACGAATATCTCGAAAAATTTAAATATCAAAAAATGACGTACCCCACGCAGCTAGAAATAAAAAAACTAAGCAATATTCATCAAAACATGTTAGCAAAAGTAAGGGGAACCCGGGGACGTCGTACTGATGGGCTTTGTGCATGACGCCAAAATGATTCTGGGATGTAAATATATAGGTACATATTTATATATATATATATATATATATATATTTTCTTTTTATGGCATTATTTATTTATACAATCAATCTCTCACAATTTCACACTCTTAATCACACTACCACACTGATTTCTCACCACCAAATCCATACGGTTGTCTGGAAGAAATCTTAATAAAAAGAAAAAGTCTTAAATAATCCTTGTGTCTACAATAAAGAGTGAAATAAATAAAATAAATAAATATATTAGGAAAAATACCGGCTCAGTTAAGTACGAGGTGGGCTAGTACACATAGCTTCGTTATGATCATAATATATTCCACTACCGACTTAATCATGCCGTCTAAGAGTTTCATTTAGTTACACTAAAAAATATATAATATATAAAATATTATGAAACTAAGAATCCGTATTACTTTTTCTTTTGGAATTAATTTGAAATGACTATTTTCCTGAATAATAAATAAATAAAATTGTTGTATGGGAGCCCTTTAAAACATATGTGGTATTCTGGTTTTAGTATTTGTTGTTTAAGCATCAATAGATATACACCATGTCATTGTGTGAAACTTTCAACTCTCTAGTTACCACCGTTGTACGATACGGTGATACGGTGACTGACTATCGTGGGACATTTATAGAAGTAAAGAACATAAAAAACTTGCTTTCAGTAGCTTTCAGCATATTCCACAGTATTCAGTTTTAAGCCTTATTCATTAGAATCTTTTTTTTCCACATATCAGATTATATTCCCTATTGACGTAAGGAGATATGAGTTCTGTACGTGAGGTCGTTAAATTATCGCGTACCGATGGTTTCTTTACGTATAACACTGAAATGTTAATGAAAATTGCCATAAGAAGGCAAAGATACAGTTCGTGTTCTTTTTTAGGTTATGTGCAAAAGGGGATCGTTATCATAAAGGAATTCATTACAAAACCATGAATTTGTCAGTCAATAATTTATAGTAACACAAAAGCTGATACACATTGCTATAAAGCCTCTTAAATATACACAATTATAGCTATACAGTTTTGCTAGAGTAAGTGTCTTAACATCCTACTTCTCTCTTCTTCTTCCTGCCCTTATCCCAAATTATTTTAGGGCGCCGCATGTTTTTCCATGCTACTACGTCACTGAATATAACACAAAATTCCAAAAATTATGTACCTACTTCCGAACTGCTGTGTAGCTTAAGCTTACTTAAACTTAAGAGGGTACTGTACTCCTAATTTAGGTATTTGCGTTAGGTATTGCTATCCCTATTCCCGAGCACCGTGCTGAAAGGGACAAATATAGCTGTAGCAGATTTTACCTACAAATTCTTTGAAAAAAAGACGTTTAGTACTTCCCTTTTTTCTTCGCGAAAGTTAAACCGATTTTGATTGTTTTTAGTATATCTATGTTTGTATCACTTTCTTTTTTGGAAAAACGTTACGAAATATGTGTGATAGACGCTGCAACTTTACCTAAAGAAAACCGAAAAAAAATGGGATTTTCGGATGGTCATATTTCTTTTAGTTATTATGTATTTGAAAAAAAGAAAGTGACAGAACCATAGATATACTCTTCATCTATAATATAGCGTAGAAACAATTAAAATCGGTTTAATTTTCGCGGAAAAAAAAGGAAAGTACGATACCCATATTTTTGTATGGAGCATAATTTGGTATCGTGCCCTCTTAAGTTTAGTATAAAACGTATTGACTTAACCGCAGAATCTAAAGCAACTATGGGAAGAGATAGCTTGCAGAAAATATTTCTAATCTGTCATCATACAGACTAAATGAAATAAAGATTGATTTCATTACATAAATAAACTGCAAATTATGATCTAGTAAACATTAACTCTATTGTAATTGAAACCTTTGTGGGGATTTAGATCAATTCAGGTAGGGTTGTATCTCCATAAGCCTTGCAGACAAAAGGATTTGTTCAATATTGTACTCTGTATCAGGCTATGTCGTGAGTCTCCATGTTGGATTCATTGAATTAGTACTTGGATCATTTATCATGATGTTACCGGACATGACTGTGAAGATAGAATGTGATTTATTGTTCATTGTGTCCGGAGTTTTTTCGTTACAAACAGAAATTACAGTAGCATTTAATACTAATGCGAATGTTTGTTAATTTCTCATTCTAAAAAAAGGGAGTTTCTTTATTTCTTTGACTAGTTGTAGCCCGCGACTTCGGACGTGTGGATTCTATAAAATGTTCCCCGTTTTTGCAGCATTTTTCACTGACGCATCGCTCATAATGGTAGCAGCGTGATGTTATATAGCCTTCCTCTTCAAATATACTATTCAACACAAAAAAAAATCGAATCATACCAGCGGTTCCTGAGATTAGCGTGTTCAAAAAAAAAACTCTTCAGCTTTTTAATATTAGTATTGATTGTGTTTATAAAATTCCTGTCTAACCCTATCTCGATACACGTCATGTATCAGAACATTTAATATCGAAAATGTTCTTGTCCTCGTGTTAGGTACCTACCATGCTCTTCCTAAATCGAGGAGCTCATTGATTCGACGAACAACTATTTATATGCCCTTATGTAATAAGAGGACGGAGGATCCAATAAGTATATAAGTAGTAAGTACGCCTAGTTTTACCATAAAATGTATAAAAATATTACGTAAAGAAAAATGTTCTTTAAAAATATTTTTAAATAAGCAAAAAAATATGGAGCTCAGTTCCTAGAAAAGCTCTATGCTAATCAATTTAAAAGCATTGTCTACATTTTTATGGTTTTACCAATATTTTTCTTGCAGCACTTGACGTGATGAAATAGGATTTTAAAAATATGGTAACAATATTGTTTGCAAAATACAAAAACATAACTAATTTGTTTATGGACGTCACAAACGGTATATTAATGTACATTAATACAGCAAGAAAGACACACATGTATATAGAAAAAAGCCGAGCGGACAAAGAGCCAGAGATATCTGTTAGTAATGTCATAAGTATATTAATCTATATCTATCTCTTTTCCTCTCGTCTTTTTTCTATATACATTTGTCTCTTTCTCGCTATATTAATATCTCATAATCATAGACTTAGGATATAGATCTAGACGTAACACTCGGTACAACGAATCCGGCCTGCTGCTTTTGTTGTTGTAGTTGAACACATTAAGTAAAATAAATGACAAAAAGGCTATTTAGTAGCCTTTCTTACTCTTTCTTTTTGAGCTGGAGTAAAAGATAAAGCAAGGCTACTTATTACTTATTTTACTTTTAAACCATAAACGGGGTGGCCCTGCCTTGGAACAAATCTATGTTCCCGAGTTGTTACTCCCTATTTATAACCTTCTTGCTCATAATATGCCGTTAGTGATACCCTTGATGCTGACCGCCACGGACATCTCCACTTTAGAAGGGATTGTTTTACTGAGCCACGCTGACCAGGTGTGTTGGTACAGGGATTATATTCGAAGTTTCCTTCTGTTTCAAAGGATATTATCTGTTTACAATATCTATTAGCTGGCTTTTTCACCACCCTGGGTAGGAAATGGGACTGTGACACTTGTATTAATAATATATAATATAATATTGTAACAATGTTGCGGGAAAATTGTGCATATTCGTTTGTGGTATATGTATCAATTTTTTTCTAAATTCCACGCGTACATGGTCACGGGCAACAGCTAGTAATGGTATATGGCAGAAGTGGCCAACAAGTCGATCACTCGCAAGTTCCATGAGGGGACGCATTCAATGCCAAATGTTTCTAGTATTTGATACAGGAATGAACATGTACGCATCTCAAGCTTCGAGTAGGGAGACGTTCAGCGTGACCACTTTTAGTAGTTTTCTACTATTTTCAGGAGTGCACGGCGGTAATACACATAATACATAAGAAATAGGTCGACCGTGACTCAATTTTCAAATAAAAAGTAGATCATATGTGCACAAAAGTTGGCCACACCAACTATATTTATGGTAAATACTAGCTGTATATGACGTCGTCGACAGCGGCTTCAGTGGCTGTGTAGTATTTTAAAACGGGACTCCAGTGCCGACATATTCGTAATTTAGATATTGGCTGAAGGTTATCCTTAATCGCTACGTCAAAAGGGACAAAATATAGATCAGCCAGATTTTACCAATTCGAGAAGAAGAAGAAGAAAAGAAAATTTGAACCATAAAAGTATTAATTCGACGGAAATAACAGAAAATTATTGACTAAAAGGCAGATTTTTAGTATTTCGGCTTTCAACCAATCCGCTACCCCAAATTTTACGGTTGCAAATTTTCAAAATACACCCCTGAACGAATGGTTTATTTTCTCCGCAAATATCACTTGAATTACTATAGAAAGCTTGTAAACTTCATTACCGTGAAGACTTAACTTTATTTATGTTAACAAACATCGATTAAGGTTTTGTTAAATTCATTTGTGCGTAGAATAACCTTGTTATCAACTGATTGAGTAGACAATACGATTATTTTGAGTTAACGTACAATTTAGTGGTTTATTGCTTAATTACCTTCGTGTAGATTGTTAGAATGGTCGATATATTGTTTAGAATCTATCTTTTGGTTTGTAAAAGCTTTCAGACCTTTGAATACCGTCATTGATTTTGGTTTCTGTTGTTGATTTGACTGATGGGATATGTATGTAGGCAATTTAAAGTACCATGTTGTAATTATTTGCTTGTTTGTTATGAATATCTTGACTTAAAACAATTTTATTGTACTTAGCGATATGCTGAATTGTGCTCGGTTTATCAATACTCTCTCACCACCCCACATTAACGTCCCACTGTTGGGCACGGGCCTCCCCCACATAGAAAGGGATTATGGTCTACTGTGTCGCGCTGACCGGGCGAGATGGCACAGGATTTGTTTTCGAGTCTTCCGTCTCTCACAGAGGACATTATCTGTGTACAATATTTCTTAGCTGGCTTTGCACCCTGGGGAGGAAAATTAATATTCATTTTCTCATAGTTGACGTTTCTTTTTTTTTTATTCGTATTATCATTATTTTAATATGTATATTTGTTTAACTAGGTAGAGCTAATAAATGTTTTCTTTCTTTGTAATTCTTTTTTCTTTATTTTTTCTAAAGCGAGAATTATTTAGTATTATTATCATACCACGTTAGGTAACTACGCAGTTTAGTAAAGAGATATTCGTGTTTCCAATTTCTTATAGAAAATGTTATGACCATGTACTTATTTGTAAGTGGATTTTTATCTTTTAATGAATAGAATGTTTAATATACCTAGTGAAAAAAGTGATCACTGCAAGTGGGACTTAAAACCACGACCTCGGAATACCGTTCCGGTATACGACTCGGAATACGACACGGTCGTGGGATCAAGTCCAGCTTGCGTTGATCAATAGCTTAGTCAGTAAAACAATGGAACGGTATTACGAAGACATGTGTTTAAATCCTGCTTGCGGTGATCACTTTTTCCACTATAATTTAATTTTAAAGCAAGTTAATTGAAAAATTAATAAATTAAGTAAAATCAAAGCAAGTTAATAGCAAAATTAATAAAATACTTTAGAATAGAATGTTGAAAAATTGTGTAAGGTCTAATTCAGTCCTTGGCGAAATTTCCTCTATTCATAGTAAATTCATAAACTTTCAGTATAGTTTGACTAACAAAGACCCAAACAACTATAAAGTACATGAGTTGTATTAACTTTATCGGCGATAGTCTATGAAGTACTACAATACCTAGAGTTAAACCGCACTAAACGGAACGAAAATGACCACCAAAGTATACCGTCAATTAAACTGCACGGCAGTCACAGACTTATATTCTACCAAAGGATATTGTATCTAATTACTCTTTCTTTCTTGTTTCTTTCTAATTAAACTAAAGTACATAATTTATTTTCCACGTAGCCAAGACAACGTAAAAGCTTCAAAATTTGCGACGCTTACGCGTTTTGTTCAACACAGTGTATAGTCTTTCTTGCCTTATACTCGTACTTATAGGACGACAAATTACGTTTGCGGGGAATTCCCAGCATTCATTTGAAATTTTTTTTTTGTCATTGCATTGTCATCGGTCCTTAGCACCAACAATAGCACCAAAAGCAACCGTTACATAATATATATATCATTTACTTCTTCCACAAATAAAACAGTTACAATACAAGGACAATATTTACATTTAACATTAACATTAAAACATTTGCCGTTTAATTTGTGGGACACTGGTGCCTAAACTAAGCCGAGGCCTGTATTTCAGGACACCAGGATCCCACCACATAAATTTGTAATAGTAATGCTATGAGTATGTGTGTTTGTGTGCGCATGTGTGTGTATGTGTGTGTGTGTGTGTGTGTGTATTTATGTGTGTGTGTATATTCATGCGTGTTAGAAACACATAGATTAACACATTGATAGACACCCAACTAATATAAGCGGGTTAAAAATTGTACGTATGATATGTACATAATAATATAACTATATCGTTGACTGCAATGAAATAGATGTCCCATACACTAGCGAAAGTTTTATTTCATAGAAGGTATCATACAATAGGAATTCCGCAGCTCCGCTGTTGTATAGTGCGGTTTAACCTTTAGTCTATAAAATAGTATAAAACTTTTAAAATCGATATCAGTTCTTGTTGACTTAGGATGGAGTAAGCGGAAACTGCAACATCATTTCTTATTTTCTTTGCTTAAGTTTGTGAATTATGATTGATGAGAAGGATGGGAATTGTGAATTTGAGCTGAAAACTTTCGAAGTTATAACAGTGAGTTTCACTTTTTGCTGTTCTTTTTTTCCTCTTTTTATTTCTCAGCTCATTAACGTTCAAATTTTGAGCGAAAACCTTTTCCACTTCGAAAGGGTCTGATTGATCTGCTATGTTGTGTTGACCAGACCTTAAGCATAAGGCTTAGTTTTGAGTTTCCTGTCTCTTACAGAGGATGTTATCTGATTGTGACATTGACTTTACAGGCTCTTATAGGGTGGAAATAAGGTAATGACACTTCTATTCTTCTAAGTGAAAGGCCCCGTGCTCTAGCGGTTTCTTTTATTCATTTAACGGACTGCCGTTTACGAGGTCGCAGGTTCGATTCGCGCACGGGACAATTATTTATATCATATTTATAATTGTCATACAAATATACTGCCTCTGTATGTTATGGATGTTTTCTATGTATTTACAAAGGAATTTCATTTTGTTTGCTTATATAAAGTAACATATTTTTACCGATAACAATAGAATAAACAAATAACATTAATAAGTATTAATTTAAATATACATTTTAAATACATTCGTATACACAACGTGGGGTATAACAAGGTAACAACCCAACAAGAACAATTACAGAGCCGTGTCCCGACTATAATTGAAACATAACACGTGGCTCACCCTTAAATTAATGGATTACATTAGTTCACTGCCGTTATGAATACTACAATACTTACTATGTAACATATTTCTTCACTATCTTTTGCCCGAGACTCCGTATGCATGGAATTGAAAACAAATAACACTAGAAACCATGAACTCACGCGATGGAAGCCCTAAGATATGGATAATTTTCCCACTGTTTAATTTTAAAAAATTGGCCAAGTGCGAGTCGGACTCGCGCACGAAGGGTTCCGTACCATTATCTATGCAACATAAGGCAACGTTATTAGTATCGAGCAAGAAACGGTAAAAAAAATTGGTCAAGTGCGAGTGGGACTCGCGCACGAAGGGTTCCGTACCATTATCTATGCAACATAAGGCAACGTTATTAGTATCGAGCAAGAAACGGTAAAAAAAATCAGTTTTTTGTATGGGAGCCCCCCTTAAATATTTATTTTATTTTATTTTTAGTATTTGTTGTCATAGCGGCAATAGAAATACATCATCTGTGAAAATTTCAACTCTCTAGCTATCACCGTTCTAGAGATACAGCCTGGTGACAGACGGACGGACGGACGGACGGACGGACGGACGGACGGACGGACGGACGGACGGACGGACAGCGAAGTCTCAGTAATAGGGTTTCCGTTTTTACCCTTTGGGTACGGAACCCTAAAAATCATGTTTGTTGTATGGGAGCCCCCCTTAAATATTTATTTTATTTTATTTTAGTATTTGTTGTTATAGCGGCAATAGAAATACATCATCTGTGAAAATTTCAACTGTCTAGCTATCACCGTTCTTAAGATACAGCCTGGTGACAGACGGACGGACGGACGGACGGACGGACGGACGGACAGCGAAGTCTATAAAGTATAGTAATAGGTATAGTATAGTAATAGGGTCCCGTTTTTACCCTTTAGGTACGGAACCCTAAAAAGTAGTAGTCTCATAATTCGTTTGATGCTTTTTTTATTTTTCTGTTTTATGTTTGTTACCTCATAAATTTTAACTGGGCGAAGCGATTTTAAAAATTCTTTTTTTTATTTGAAGCTGGTGGTTTCCGTTTGGTACCATTAGCACTAGGTCAGGATGTGACGGGTATCTTCTGAGAAATCGAAGAAAACTCTCAAATTTCAAAGTCACATGAAGTCGGTTGAATTAAAAAAAAATGCTCCTTGCTACATTTTTAAACCATGCTTCGCTCCTATTTGTCGCGGCGAGATATTTTATAACCTAAAACCTTTCTCAATAAATTAACGTTGATCCTCCGTATGGTGACGGATTAAGAATGCAAGTATCACCACCCCATCTCCTCCCAAGGGTGCTGTGAAAGTCAGCTAAGGGATATTGCACACAGATAGCATCTTCTGTGAGAGACGGAAAACTCGAAAATAAACCCTGTGCCAACACACATGGTCAGCGCGGCACATTAGACCATAATCCCTCCCAAAGTGGAGCAGGCCCGTGCCCAACAGTGGGACGTAAATGGCCTGGAGAAGAGAGAAGAGAAGTGATAGTTAATTTATTGAGAAAGGCAAAATAAAATTTTTTTTTCAATTTGAACAAATAGCTCCTGAGATTAGAGCGTTCTAACAAACAAACTCCAAAGCTTTATAATATTTGTACCTATAGACAAACTTATTTAAGAAAAATAGGGTTAACTAATTAAGTTAGTTTTATAAACTCAAAATAAACAGGATTTAAATAAATAAATATTCATGGATATTTCACACAACGTCCTCTGGTCCCAAGCTAAGCTTATATGCTTGTGTTATGGGTACCAGAATACGGATAGAATACATATACTACTTTTTTTTTTGTAAATACATACTTTTAATACATAGGAACACCCAGACGCAGTACAAACATTTGTATGACAATTAGAAAAATCACACAAATGATTGTCCCGAGTGGGAATCGAACCCGCGACCTCTTGATCGGCAGTCCGTTACCAAAACCACTACACCACGAGGCCCATTATATTAAAAGTTTGTAATATTTATTTAAGGGGGTAAATCTACATTAAAAGTGCGATCCCAAAAGTTTTTTCACTAACAGGAAGCTGGAGTCTTCTGGAATAGGTACTTCCTTACTAATTTATAAATGCGAAAACGATTTGATGACACTATAGAAATTTTGACGAGCTTAAGTGTTAATGTGGCGAACGAAATAATAGCGCGATTTAAATAAAATACGGTACATCGCCATCTAGCGATTGTCAAATCAAATCAAATCAATACTCTTTATTGTACACCAAAATTTTACAAAAGATTAACAGTGCGAACAGTTTTATAAGGTACAAAAGGCGGTCTTATCACTATTTGTAATCTCTTACAGACAACCATGGGATGGAATTTTAAGATTGAAGATTAGTTATAAGTGGTGTACTAACAGTATTAAAACTACATAAGTTACTAAATAAATACTTAAAACTTATACATAATTATATACATTAGATAGACACAAACATATATACATAACTACAAATATAATAGAACGATTGTCATAGTAAACTTCTGTTTGTTAATGTTTAATTTCTAAATTGCACGCTTACAAAGTCGCGGGCAACAGCTAGTTAGACTATAAGCGTTAATGTTACGAAAATTATAATAAAACGAACGAAACCAGGGACAAAACTTGTATTTTATAATCTCTATGTAATTAAACCATAATCTTTCCCACCAGCCCACTAATGTCCCACTATTAGGAACAAGCTACCTCTACTATGGATGGAATTGTGATCCACTATCACACTGACCAGGTTGTTGGTGAGTGTTGGCACAGGGATTGTATTCGTGTTTTCGGTCTCTCACAAAGGATGTTATCTGTATACAATTTCTTAGCTGGCTTTTACATCCTGGGCAGAAAAATACTGGATACTGGTATTCTTAATCCGTCTCCACACGGACCAAATAAACTATAATACAATTACTTAAGAATACACAAAAATAATAATTCTTACGAAAAATATAAGCTCAAATAAAATATATGTGTAATATGTTTTATTAATTTGATTCAGGTAATAACTTTCCTAGAAGCTTCTACGATATATATTTGGCAATTGTGATTGCTAAAATACATCACGCCTCAAGGGATTTCTCCGAGGAAGATTAAAATAAAATTTGGCATATTTATGTGTTAGATTCAGCGCCATTTTAGTTATTAGAATAACGAATATATGATATTATACTAATGTAATATATGCCTGTGTAATATACCTATCAAATAAGCTACCAAAAATAGAATTAGATATTAACTTTATGATTTACCTATAAGTTATTTTCATACTCGTTAAGGATCTCTCGTAATCACACTCTTAAATGTTAAACTGTCTCTTTGCAATAGTACTGACTTTATTTGTCTTCATAGTCCAATTAACGACGGTATAAAGACAGAAATAGTAGCCGTGTTATTCCTTATTACCGGACGTAAACCCACAGGGCACTGCTAGTACCTCGATAAATTTTAGATTACACATGGTCTAAAAATAAATGGCAAACATAATTTTAGGATATTTATATTGCGTTAGGGAATTATATAAGGTGTACAAGAATTTTATTATTTTTATCGTATACTTTCTAACTAGCTTTTACTCGCGACTTCGTACGCGTGGAATTTAGAAACTTAACCGACAAAATTATACAAAAAATAAACCGCATCAAAATCCGTTGCGTAGTTTTAAAGATATATTCAAATTCAAATATTTATTGCATACTAAGTGTATTACATGGTGGTACAATACATATAAAGTACTTTAGGCTTTATTTAGGCCTTATACAGGCATAGCAACGTTAATAGATATTAAATTATGTTAGTTATTAGTTTTTTAGTTATATTTATCTAGTCATTAATTTATTTATTTCAATAGAGTTATGCTTAGGTAGTCAATTTATTTAACATTAAAATAACAGCAAGAAACAAAGTGTGCTAGGAGGCATTAGCAAAAGAGTATTTAAAGAAAAGAGTATATTATAGTTCACATCACAAAAGAACATAAGCTCACATAGAGAAATACATACAAAAATAACGACCATTGGCACCGGATCAGGATCTGATGGTTATCTCCTGAGAAATCAAGGAAAACCCTCAAATTTCAAAGGCATATGAAGTCGGTTCAACTTTTTAATACTCAATATTTATTATTATTTTTTATAAATATTCATTACCTCTGGTCTCAATCTAAGCTTATATATGCTTATGTTATAGGTATCAAAATTCGAATATACGTCTAAAACTACTTTATGTAAATAAATACTTGTAATACATAATATAATCACCCAGATGCAGTACAAACATTTGTGTGACAATTGTAAATGTCACACAAATGATTGTCCCGTGCAGGAAATAAACCCGCGATCTCGTGAGATCTGTTAGATGAATTGAAATTAAATAAAATACAATAAAATTAATGTCAGGCAAGTTAAATTGGCGCGTGTAATGGTCTCATCTAGATAATAGCGCTACGTAGTTTGTTGTTCCTTGGGCTCTCTAACTAAGGGTATAGTGACATCTTCAATTTATAAAAGGGTGCTTTTAATGTCAGCATATTTAACCTAGTGTCGTAAGTCGATTAAAAAGGTCCTTTAAAAAATGGATAATACAAATAAGTTCCTCTTAATAGAATCCACGTCCCCGTAACGTTCATTCTATACGCGCCAATGCGAGCCGATGATTATGAAGCGTGAAATTAAGGACGATTTTCATTTTGTCAGAGATGGAATTGATTTGGAATTGTTGCGTTTATACATGGAAATTGAAAACGATAAACATTGAGATCTAGTCATGGAAATAATAAATAGATACGCTTTAATGCATTTTAAGAGCCTTTAAGTGTCATTTATTTTGAGAACAAACCCTATATCGTACTTCCCGGAGGAAAAATGAATGTAATTGTTGCCACGCAGCATTTTTCTATATTGGCTACAGAAGCGCAGGAAAAAACTGAGCAAATTCATTTAAATAAAACTACTTTTTACGGATTTAGACGCGTGTATTTGTTTCAAGTTTTACGTCTAAATCCGTTAAACGTAGTTTTATTTAAACAAATGAGTCGCGCAAGTGTTGGAGAATATTATGAGAAAATTCATGTCAAAATCTTGGTTAGGATTTCCCGGTTTGCCTTTGATGTTTGCTGACTCTTACAGCTTCTATGGAATAAAATGGGATCGTGATACTTTTATCCTTAACATGTTACAGTAACAAACGTGTAGTCACAGATATAACAGATAGTGTATTGGCGTTCAATTTTAAGACACGTAACTTTAGGATGGCTAAATCATACTTCATTGATAATGTTTCGCTGCTTGCCTGCCGGCCGGCCTGCGAATTGTACTACACATAATATAATTATCTAAGATTTCTCTGTACTGATTCTATTTCATTAATTTTTATTATTTCTATTTCTATGATTTTTTTCATGAATAATATCGAGTAGATTACAACCTACATACATATTATTATTAAAAACCATTTTCATGGTGTACAAACTTTACTTATTATAAAACAAAAGCGTCATTTTTGTATGTATGTCCCTATGTGAGCTAATATCTTCCAAACTACGCAACAGATTTGGATGCGGTTATTTTTAATAGATAGAGCGGTTCAAGTGGATGGTAATATTCTACCGTTTGATAAGGTTTTATTTTTTAAATTCCACGCGTACGACGTTGCGGGCAATCTTTATCTTTTTTCAATAGATAGAATGGTTCAAGAGGATGGCTTTTTTGCATAATTTGTTGGGGTTTGCTGTATATTGGATGAGATATGATCAAATTTGTCGAGAAACTCGGACGCGTGCGAGCCATAAATGAAAACGCTGCCTTATCTATGTGAGGTACAACCAACTAATGTCTGGAGGAATTGTTTGTTACCTATAGTTCTTCAAAAAAGTCCGCGAGGGCATACTCGTATGTCTATCTTTTAAGGGAAACCCGCTATACCTACGAGTATAATAATGTCGCAAAAATTATCTAATTCAATAGGGTGTTTTCAAAAGCTATTTATTTATGTGTATATAGTAATATTTTTTACCAAATTAAATAGCTTAGTTAGCTTACGCAATTTTTCCGTTATTTTGTTGTTCCATGTTTTCCGTTATTTATGAAGTTACTTCACAACCTCACAAATTGTGGCGGGATATTTGTTTGCCGGTATGTAGAATACTTTCAGCAGCAGTCCTAAAAAATTTTTCTATTATATTATAGCTGTTACCCGCGACTCCGTATGTGTGAGATTTAAAAGTTTTTTCCCGTTTTTGCAACATTTTTTACTACTGCTACGCTCCTATTGATCGCAGTGTGATGTTATTATAGCCTAAGCCTTCCTCGATAAATGCACTATCCTACACTGAAAGAATTTTTCAATTCAAATCAGTTGTTCCTTAGATTAGCACGCTCAAACAAACTCTTCAGCTTTATAATATTATAGTATAGATTTTAGAATTCCGTAGCAAAAGGTTAAACAGGACCCATTTATCATCTGTCTATCACTAGACTATATCTTTGGAACGATGATAAAGAGAGTTAAGATAATTACAGTACAAAACCCATCGCATGCGAATACAACTCGCACTTGACCGATATTTTTTGTACGACACTGGGAATGTCACAGTAATTTCTGTAAATCTGAAAATATATCTTTAATAAGCGTAGGAATTGTGTGGGAGTTAAGCAATTGTGTGTTAAATGTGGTGTAGAATTAGGATTTACACCATGTATGACGTAGTTATACATACAAGTGCTTTCTGTTTTAAGACGGTAGGGAAAAGAACTGTGCCTACGTGATAATAAATTTCATTTCATTTCATTATATTGAAATGTCATGTCTCAAGGTATTATAGTAGTTTCTATCGCGCGGACCAGGCGTGTTGGCATAGGGTTTAATTTCGAGTCTTCCGCCTCTCACAGATGTTTTAATCTGCTTATAATTTAAGATGGCTTTTACTGCACCGTGGGAAGGAGTTGAGGTGGTGACACTTGTATTCTTAATCCGTCATCACACGGACAGTAAGGTGTTTCAAGAATAAATGCATAACAGCATTTAATATGTTTGCTAAAATATAAATGACTCAGCTGTCGCCCGCGACTTCATACCCGTGGAATTCCTACTTAATTGATACTTATCGTGACATTTTGGATAATTCACACAATATCTTTATAAATTGAAGCCTATATGATATTCTGATGTTTAAGCTACATTATTGTAAAGTTTCATTAAAATCTATTCAATAGTTTTTACGTGAAAGAGTAACAAACATCCACACTCACAAACCACATTTATAATATTAGTAGGATTATTTCAAACATCTTAAAGACAAATAGGAAAAATGAAAATAAATAAAAACTTGTAAAAATAAGAGCAAATAAACATAAGCCATAATAATATTAGAGATAATCCCAACTGTTTACCTTGTTCGTAGCGTAAATATCATGACTAAGCACAAAAGTAGAGACTTATGGAGTTCCGAATAACTGGCAACTTTTCTCATATATTTTGAGCATTCGCTTAACTTGGGCTTACCGACATAACAACTTTTTTAGCCAGTAAATGGGAAATAAGTAGATCATCAATTATGTTGCTAAAACGTTAGTGTTGTTTTTAATTATCTCCTTCAGCCCTACAGGGCCATGCCACAATAGGCGCGGCGCGAGCAGGTCCCTGAACTGTGACTTGCCGCGCATGACCACCTCGCCGGTTATTGCGTACCAACGACATCTGCCCGGGACAAAGTCGCCAGCGCGTTTGCGCTCCCGCAGGTCCTCCCTATTTGCCGCCATCACCTCCGGAACAAAGCAGGCCACAGCGGCCCAACACTGTTCGCTCTTAGCCATGGACGTAAAGTAAATAAGAAAGTTGTAGGGATCTAACACACACTCACATCTCAGATCACACGAGATCACTATATGATAAAACCTTAATAAAACAAAAGTAGGTAAAATTTCAGATGTAATTTTCATAGTACCTACCAGATACTTACAAAGAGGCCTATTGTATTTTTAACAGTAACAGAACACCTCGCTTTATAATACAAGAAAATGGATTACATTATAGTCCTTGAGGAATAAATCTGATTACACACAATTACGTTCATTGTAACCGAGCTTACAGTATCTCGCACAAAAGAATAACAAATTACAATATTTCGATTCATTTCGGTCCTACACAGATAAATAAATAGATATATATCGCATTAAAGTTTTGTTTATACCTGTTTCTCTCCAGCCCATTAACGTCCCACTGACTGTTGGGCCTTTCAGAGGGAGTCTACAGTGGACTATAATTCCTCCTAAAGTGGAAGAGCCGTACCGCGCTTACTTGGCGTGTTGGCACAGGGTTTATTTTCGAGCTTTCCGTATCTCAAAGATGTTATCTGTGTTTAAAATTCCTTAGCTGGTTTTTACACCACCCTGGGAATGACAAGGAATGATGACATTTGTATTCTTAACCCTAAACGTAAACAATATCTTTAAAACCATTCTTAATTACAAGAAAACAGTATGCGGCCAAATACATTTTATATCCCAAACAGTACGAAAATAAAGAAACCCCAGTATTTCACTACCTAAGTCTTAGTGTACGTTAGTTAACGTCACAAAAACAACTTACCGCCCACATTCTTTGTATTTAGGGAAATAAAACCGACAATCGTAGAACCGTGGGACTTGTGAGAAATCACCTAGAATGTTCCCTGTTGTAGATAATGTCACTAAATGGCTGTGTTTGATTACAAGTATTGTAAATCGAGTGCTTTGTCAATGTCTTATTTGCAGTTGATATATTCAGGGACATTTCACACAACGTCCTCTGGTCCCAAGCTAAGCTTATATGCTTGTGTTTTGGGTACCAGAATATGGATATAATAAATAAACTACATTTCTTTTGTAAATACATACTTATAATACATAGTAAACACCCAGACGCAGTACAAACATTTGTATGACATTTGTGGATATCACACAAATGATTGTGCTGACCGGGAATCGAACCCGAGACCTCGTGATCGGCAGTCTATTACATAAACCACTGCACCACGAAGCCCGTCATATCATTTTACAGATATATTGGAGATATTTTATTAAAATAATACTATGCTTTTGCGTAGTTTTTAGGGTTCCGTACCCAAAGGGTAAAAACGGGACCCTATTACTGAGACTTCACTGTCCGTCCGTCCGTCTGTCACCAGGCTGTATCTCAAGAACGGTGATAGCTAGAGAGTTGAAATTTTCACAGATGATGTATTTCTATTGCCGCTATAACAACAAATACTAAAAATAAAATAAAATAAATATTTAAAGGGGGCTCCCATACAACAAACATGATTTTTTTACCGTTTCTTGCTCGATACTAATAACGTTGCCTTATGTTGCATAGATAATGGTACGGAACCCTTCGTGCGCGAGTCCGACTCGCACTTGACCAATTTTTTAAATCAACTTAAGGTAATGGTGTGTATATTGTAAAACACCAATGTATTTGTACTTATACTAATCTATACCAATATTAAAAAGCTGAAGAGTATGTTTGTTCGAACGCGCTAATCTCAGGAACCACTGGCCTGATTTAAAATTTCAACTGTGCTAAATACCCCGATAACGGGATATAACATTTGCTATAGTTTTAGCATATTTAATTTTGTTTTTGCGCCGCCAGATTTTTTTTTTGGTCATGGAACATTTTTGATAAAAAATTCCATACTGAGCTTTAAAACCCAAAAAAAAAATGCTGTTACGCGCTTCAAATTATATTTTAATTTTAAAGTTTTGTAATTGTAACAGCAATTTTTTTTATTTTGGGTTTTAAAGCTCAGCTGCCGAGATTAGCCCGTTCAAACAAACAAACTCTTCAGCTTTCTAATATTATTAAAGATCACAAGGACTATTATTAATTTATACATATAGCTTCTATATGTATCCAGTTAGGCTACTTATAAGTTAGGTTCATTGAACTAATACGCAGAACGGTGTGAAATGAACCGACATAAGATTGTAAAATGGAAGTAACATCCTGTGACTCTCAGGATATTAGATGTTGAAGATAATTACAATTTCTTGTTCCTTACTAGTGTCAACATAATAAGAATTTTTCATACAAAGAATGTTTTGTTATCTGTGTGACTTTACCTATGTTGAAAAGAGTTGTTTAATTTAGAAATTGTGAATAAATAAAATAAATAAATAAATATTCATGGACATTTCACACAACATCCTCTGGTCCCAAGCTAAGCTTATAAGCTTGTGTTATGGGTACCAGAATACGGAGAGAATACATATACTACTTTTTTTTTAAATACATACTTAATTATAATACATAGAAACACCAAAATGAATGACTCATTTTACTAGAGAAAGTCATCACGTAAGAAAAATGTTTACCAAAATGTTAAACCAATATAATTTATTTCCTACTAGCAAATCCCCGCGACTTCGTGATATAAAATACAGATCGCTGACGCTTTTCCCCATGGGGGTAGGCAGAGACTATAGAGCACGGTCTGCTACGATCGAAACACCTTGAGAAGGAAATACTTTTCAGGTTGATGCAAATGTAAGCTAAGGGACATTGTACACAGATACCATCCTCTGTGAGGGCCGGACTTCGAAAACTAGCTCTATGACAACATACCTGGACAACGCGGCGCAGTAGACCATAATTCCTTCTAAAGTGGAGCACACCACCATATGCATACCACCTCAGAGACAGCCATACATCTGGTGACAGATGTACGAGCAGACAACGAACGCTCAGTAATAGAGTCATGTTTTACCTTTAGCTATGGGTTTCAAAAATTAATTACCTTGTCTGTTTATTTGAAGTAATCTCTGGATAAACTAGGCCAAGTAACTATCAAAAACGGTACAGCCAGTACCGTTTTTGATGGTTACTTGGCCTAGTTTATTTCTTGCAAAAAGCATTCCGTGAACACCAAAATAATATACAATGTTATTATTAAAATAACTACTCCGTGCTACATTACATTTCTCTAAAGCACAGAATTTTAATTTTAAAATGCAGAATGCAAAATTTAATTATAAACTAGATTTGCATGAAAGAAGACACAATGGTTTGTGGTTTCGTATTGTGCGAATAAAAATGTATAAATAGCGTATAATATATATTGTATCTATTCTTGTGAATTGTATAGATTTAATTCATTTATAATAATTTTCAAAATTCCTTCTCACTCAACCTTCTCTCTCTCTCTCTCTCCAGCCTTTGACCGTCTCACTGCTGCTGACGCCCTTCTCTACATTGGTAGGGATTACGGTTTACTGTGCTGCGGTGAGCAGGCGTGTATAAGGTTTATTTTCGAGTTTTCTGGCTCTCACAGAGGATTTTATCTGCGTAATATCCTGAAACTAATGCACTGGTTATACTTTTATTCTTAATCTATCACCATAGATCTCACGGACATTAAAGACTAATAAATGAAAGAATTTAATCAACAAGGTCGAGATTGTTGTAAAACATTCTCGATAGATGGCGTTGTACATCAAATGTGATGTAGACTCAATCGAGTAACATTGTAGTGGCGAAATTGGTTACTGTTAGCACGGCCGCAATAGCTCAATTGGCAGAGCGACGGAACGGTATTCCGAGGTCGTGGGTTCAAGTCCCGCTTGCGGTGATCACTTTTTCCACTACAATTAAATTTATTAAGTAAAAGCATAGCAAGTCAATTGCAAAATTAATAAATTACTATAGATTAATACATTGTTAGATACGTACCGAACTAGTCCCGAGTCTCCTGCCCTTATCCCATTACTTGGGATCAATAAAAGCGTGTTAAAAATTATACCCTACTATCAGCAGTTGTTATAACATCGCCAGAGATTTTAAGTTTAAATAATATAATTGTTATAATTCAGCCGTCTTGACCATCCTTTTAAAGTTACAAATTATCTTTGAAAAAGATTAATCATAGTCGGCTTTGAAAAAGATAATCTGCGAATGGTTTTGTTACTAACTTAATTAAAAGACCTTTTGATTACATTATTTCAACTAAGCCGGATAGAGATTTGTAATAATACGCCTTTTAATTAAATTATCTTAAAAGAAACCGTGATTGTGTGAATGACTGACATTGGTACCAATTCTAACTAAACTTAAGTAAAAATGAAAATCGTTAGTGTCAATATATTTATTATATCTTTTACTTGCTATTTCGTTGTACACATTTACATTAATTAAAATCGTTAGTTAGTCGATAATGCACAGTTTTTATATTAAAAAAGTTCAGTTATCATTGCCGAATTGCGTTATCGACAATATCAAAATTCCTTTTGTAATTATGTTCAGTTTAGTTGTGCGTAGAAGAATTGGTACCAGTGAACAGACATTTTATAATATCTGAGATAGCAGGAAATCCATACAACTAAACCGTGGCATAATTTAAACAAATAATATATCCCCACGAATAATCTTAAATTCGCTCATAAAATGTTAGCAAATGACAAATTTCTGATATAAAAACATAAAATTTACATTCCATAATTGTTGCCGCTCTTTTTAATCATTTTTAATCAATAGTACTCCAAAGGGATTCATGTCAATTATTACTTCGTTGAATTGCGAAAATGATATCTGGAAAAATCCAATTCGACAGAGGTGTAATATATTTACACGACGCGCGGCGCACATTTTATTTTTTATACAGAATTATACGTTCGAAAACTTGTTAACCAATATTCTGACATTTTTTATTATTTTTTTCATTTTTTTTTATTTTATTTTTTATTTTTTTTTACATTTTTTTTTTATTTTTTATTTTTTATTTTTATTGCAATAAAACCTTTTTGGCAATTAATTCATTCCACCTAGAATTTTTAATGGTAAGTGCACTAACTGTGATGCCTAACCTATTTTTGATCGTGTCAACATTGTAATTAAACTTCTTTTTTTATACTACAAGGGTGATAAACAAGTATACGGCTCGTCTGATGGTAACCGGTTACCGTAGACTATGGATGTTTGCAACACCAGAGGTATCACTCGCGCGTTGCCGACCCTGTAGGAACTTTTTAACGCCCTTTTTGAAGAGCCCCATGTTGTAGTCCTGTGGGAAAACCACATTAGGAAGTTATTCCGCAACCTGATTGTACGTCGAATAAAGTTACGCTTTTAGGTGTTTTCGATACAGACCAAAACACCTAAAAGACGGTTTATGAATAAGAATAACATATTTGATTAAGAATACAACTGTTACCAACTCTTTTTCTTCCCAGGGTGCTGTAAAAGTCTGCTAAGGAACATTGTGCACAAAAACATCAAAATAAGCCCTATGCCAAAGCACCTGGTCAGCGCGGCACAGAACGGAATCCCATACAACGAAATCTCTCCCAACGTGAAGAAGGCCCGTGCTCAGCTGTGGGACGTTAATGGACTTGAGATGTACATTAAATAGATTAAATTTACTTCAATCTATTAGTCACAACGTTTTTAATTAATCTTTTTCATTGATTTATATTATACAATGCAATGTTTAATTAAAATCTTGATTTGCATGAGTGGCAGCACAATAGTTTACAATTAAGTATTCAACGAAATAAAAGAGTAATTTTTACTACAAAGCTGAAATCTTTACTTTGATTTTTACTTTTATTTGGTGTAATAAATTGTATAAAATATAGACTTCGTTTATTTTTTTAGTAGTCAATGCCCGCGATTTTACCCATGTTTATGTTTATAGAGCCTCCAAAATACACCAAACTATCCAAAATTATGCAAAAAAGCAATCCTCTTCCGCCACTCTATATATTATTAAAATTGCATCAAAATCCGTTGCGTAGTTTTGAAGACATAAGCTCACATAGGGACATATTAACAAAAAATAACGACTTTGTTATTTAATAAGTAAAGATATGCTTTTGGCGTTCTATGGGAGGTATGTCGTACAGTGAACGAAGATAGGATGTTGGATAGATGTAAGACAAAGCAGAGTGATTGCCTCCTAAAAAGTTTACCGTATTTATCAAATATACGAGTAGCAATATTGTACGTTTTATGGCTGTTTTTAATATTTTATCTATACTCAATTCTTGCGGTCGAAGTCAGACTAATGTAAACTCTTGTCTTTACTTACATATCAATAAAATATTGATGACAGCATTCTCTATTGATAATTTAATAGTAGATAGAAAGATCTTATCTCTCCGTGTGGTGACGGATTAAGAATACAAGTGTCACCACCCCATCTGCTCCCAAGGTTGCTGTAAAAGTCAACTAAGGGATGGACACAGATAACATCTTCTGTGAGAGACGGAAAACTCGAAAATAAACCCTGTGCCAACACGCCTGGTGAGCGCGGTACAATAGACCATAATCCCTCCCAAAATGGAGGAGGCCCGTGCCCAACAGTGGGACGTCAATGGGCTAGAGAAGAGAAAGATCATATAGCGTATCGTCGAAATTTAAGCATCAAGTAATAGTAAATAAACTAATTTAAAAAGCTGAAGAGTTTGTTTGTATAAACGCGCTAATCTCAGGAACCACTGGTCTGATTTGAAAATTTCTTTAAGTGTTAGATACTCGTAGTACATTTATCAAGGAAGGCTATAGGCTATATAACAGCACGCTGCGACCAACAGGAGCGAAGCAGTAGTGATAAAAGTAACAAAAACGGGAAAATTTTTCTAAATTCCACGCGTACGGAATCGCGGGCAAAAGCTAGTATACTAATATATAAAGCTGAAGAGTTTGTTTGTTTGTTTAAACGCGCTTATCTCAGGAACCACTGGTCCGATTCGAAAAATTATTTCAGTGTTGGATAGTACATTTATCAAGGAAGGTTATAGGCTATATAACAGCACGCTGCGACCAATAGGAGCGAAGCAATCGTGAATTATGTCGCAAAAACGGGATTTTTTTTTCTAAATTCCACGAGTACGGAGTCGCGGGCAGTAGCTAGTATAAACTAATATTATAAAGTTGAAGAGTTTGTTTGTTTAAACGCGCTAATCTCAGGAACCACTGGTCTAATTTGAAAAATTCTTTCAGTGTTGGATAGTAAATTTATCGAGGAAGGCTATAGGCTACATAACATCACGTTGCGGCTCATAGGAGCCAAGCATCAGTAACACATGTTGGGAAAACGAGGATAATGTCTAAATTCCACGCGTTGGAAGTCACGGGCAACAGCTAGACTCATAAACAACAATGTATATGAAATAGAGTCGCAATAAATTGTATTGTCTGAGTGCAATATATTACAAGTTTATTTACAACATAACAACTTCATTTTCAATGTGTATTATGTCTGTCTCTGCTTAATATAGTGGCTAACTTTGTAGATAAAGTAATAGTATGTACCTACATTGTTGGCCGTGTGGTTGGCTCCTATTGGTCGCAGCGTGTTGTTATACAGCATAAAGCCTTCTTCGATCAGTACTATCAAACACTGAAAGAATTTTTGATATAGGACAAGCGGTTCCTGAGATTAATGGGTTCAAATAAATAAAGAACCCAACTCTTCTGTAATATTTTTTCTAACACTTGCGTGACTCATTTGTTTAAATAAAACTACTTTTTACGGATTTAGACGCATATATTTGTTTAAAATTTTGGCCCGACGTTTCGAAAACTTTGCAATCACCATTTGAAACGTCAAGGTCGGGCCAAAATTAAAAAAAAATATACGCGTCTTATTCCGTAAAAAGTAGTTTAATTTAAACTGGTGACTGCAAAGTTTCCGAAACGTCGGGCCAAAATTTAAACAAATATAGGTACGCGTCTAAATCCAACTCTTCTGCTTTATGATATTAGTAGAGATTTTAATATATTCTATTCTAAATATAGTTGTATTAGTGATTATTACGTTAAGGTCATAATATAGCAGCTAAATTATACCTATTATTGGTGAAAGTATACAATAAGCGTACCGAGCATTCCTTGAGTTTCTCGCTTGATAAATGGTAATGTTAGCTTAAGACTGTCAAGGTGAATTTTCGACAATCATACTTACATTCAAATATTTATGAATAACTTCGTTATTAAATAAAAAAACTTGCTACCTAAATATACCTTAAAACAAACGTAGAAAAATCTTTGTTAAACAGACGAACTAAGGATTTATTTATGTACTACCTATGGTCTTATTTATAATCACTTATCGGATGTTTAAACGGAGATTTTATCGAAGAGATAATAAACGTTTTAGCATAAAAAGACTATTATGAATAACAATTTTTGACAATTGTAGCGAACTTTTAAACCTCCTAGAATACAAGTGCTATTTACCCCATTTCTTCCCAGGATGCTGTGAGAGCCAGCTATGGGATATTATAAGCAATTGATATCTACTATGCGAGATGAAAATCTTGAAATTAAACCCTTTGCCAACACGCCTAGTCGTACAAAAGAATACAAGTGTCACCTCCCCATATCTTACCCGCGGGTGTCATAAGAAACGACGAAGGGAACCACGTCCATTACATTCGCGCATATATACGAGGAAGGTTGACGTCGGGAAGGCGGCTAGTCGTAAAAAATTGCGAAAACTTATTATAACATGCAGACATGCTGCGCCAACCCGAAATTCGATTCGATATTCGATATTCATGGACATTTCACACAACGTCCTCTGGTCCCAAGCTTAAGCTTCTGTTATTCATACCGGAATACGGATAATATACTACATAGGCTACTTTTCTTTTGTAAATACATACATATAATATATAGTAAACACCCAAACGTAGTGCAAACATTTGTATGACGTTTATAAATATTACACAAATGATTATCCCAAGCGAAATACGAACCCGCGACCTCGTGAACGGCAGTGCAATATATGAACCACTCCGAAGCGAAGCCCGTCATTTATATTGCGCAAATAGTTGGATAAGGGCAGGAGAATGATTAAATTTCCATCGTGTAACTAGTAGATGGTATTGGTTTACATATTACGATTAGTACCAGTCTTCTGATAGGTAGCTATTTATGAAAAAAAAATGAATTATTAATATTTATGTAAACGCGATCCAGAAATTTATTCAACCTCTGAGCTCCTTTTACTGAACATTTTCTTTAACGTAGATATTTTGAATCGATTCTAAAGAATGTTTGATTAATTAAAAATTGTTGCGGCTTTCTCGGTAAGATATTGAAATATTTAGAAGTCTTTTAGGAATTATTTTGTTACTTCTTGTCGGAGAAGATAATATAAAAAAATAGGTAGGAAGATACGTTGAAAAGAAATGGCGATATATTATCATCTTTACTTATCATAAAACAACGTCGTTATTTATGTACGTATGTCTCTTTTTGAGCTTATATTTTCCAAACTACGCAACGGATTTTTACGGCGTTTTTTTATATTATACCTAATAATTGGCTGCTTTTTTTCACGCGTACGAAGATGCAGGCAACAGCTAGTATTAAAAAAACAGGTTTTAAAAAATAGAACAATAGGTACGTTTTTAAGTAGTTAAATAAATAAATAGAATAATCAGTCATTTATTTATTTTAATTTTTTAAGACGTGAAAATCGATGTCCTTTATTTTTAACACGCTTTTATAAGTTTGGTATGTATCTATCAATGTATTAATCTGTGTAACAGAATCTTTGAAAGTGATTTTCAGCCACTTGCAGTAGACGGATTGATCTAAAATTTTGCACATATATCAAGGACCGATGACAATGCAATAAATTAAAAGAATAGTCCCATTTCCTTGTTCAGAACTCATCATAAAGATTCTCTGTGAGATTCTCTGATTCATATCTGTTGTTGTGAATAACTTGATGTGTCAAAATATTGAAGTATCACTATGACCACACTTGTATTTTTAATTATACACGTAATAGTTCAATTGTATATGAGTAGACTCAACAATATTATTGTGTTTCTACGTATGCCTTTCATATACAATCAGATAATTTCACATAAAAACGCTTTGTTTATAGAATCAGGTAAAAATATCGTAATTGTTTACTTGTGTTTACTACGATTGTGACATGTGACAACAGAAACTTATGTCTCTGACAACATAAACTGTCAACGTTTTGTAAGTAGGTAGCATAGACTTAAGTATTGATGACAATGCAATCATTTAAAAAATATTCAGAATATTGAAGCGTGTTTTTTAGTTTTTAAACTAAGTAGATTATTATTTGTTCATTTTGTGTTTGTAAAAAGTTCCTACTAGATAATAAAAACCCCATTGACCCATGGTAATATGAAAGTGGACATGGACACCTTAATATATTCAAAGAAGTCTCTATTTCCATCAATTCATCAGCCTGTCTCCGTCCACTGTTTGACACATACCTCCCCCACAGAACGCCACAACGCGCGTTCTTGTGTCACGTGTATCCAATCTCTATTTATGTTAACTATGTTCCAAACACAATTATACAATGCGTAACATATATGTATATACTTTTCAATATTAAAAATATATTTGTAGGTATAATGTTAATCACTTGCGGTTAAAGCAACGTAAAAAAGGGCAAACTTCGCAAAAAAATCCGTTTGATTTTGTAATCATATAAATAAAAATCTTCTTATGATATTCGATTACGTTTGCCCAAATGTTTGCCGAATCGGTTTTATAATTGGAACCGGTTCGGTATCTGGGAATATAATGATATGAATTTCATAACGGTAATTGAATTCGTTTCAAATCTTCAGATCTGAAATTTTAAATGCCCTGACTGTATACTGGGAGTTTTAGATGAAAAGAACCAATTTATTGGTCCAATATAATCATTTATTATCAAATTTAAATTATTATCATGAAAATAAATCCGTTTATTCATATCTATATCTTTATCACAATACAAGTTATCTAATAGCCGCAGCGTAATGTTATATATAGCTTATAGCTTTCCTCGATAAATGTAGGTACTAACCAATACTAAAGAATTTTTCAAATCGGACTAGTGGCTCCTGAGATTTGCGCGTTCTAACAAACAAACTCTTCAGCTCTATAATATCTCATGTTAACATTATCGATCTACTACATTATAGCATAAGAGTTTTAAAGTGTACCTACGTAGAAACAGCTGTTAACTTTAAGTTATATGATATAGTGAACTGCACTTAGAATCTTGAAAGTTATCGCACATGGTACGCGTATTAATTGCTATATTATGTATGCCATGTTTTATTAATGAGTATCTCCGTTATTTAGTTGTAGCCATACTTTGAAATAGCTTATTTAATAAATAACGTCTGGGTGGTTTCTATAATAAATATGGATATAATACTATTCTTTCGTAAATATAATACTTATAATACATAGTAAACACCCAGATGCAGTACAAACATTTGTATGACAATTAAAACCATCACACATAATGATTGTCCTGACCGGGAATCGAACCCGAGACCTTCTGACCGGCAGTCCGTTATATGAACGACTAGACCACGAGGCCCGTCTTTGATTCTAATAAATTAAAGAAATACATATTTTGGTGCGTTAGACAAAATTAATAGAGTTATTTTTCACGATGCGCTGAAGTTAGTTTCCAAACTGATATTACTGACATAAATAATTATGAGTGTTGAGCGTAAGAAGTGTACGTGTTTACTGCCCTAAACCAACACTCTGAAGTTAGTTACAAACTAAAGATACCGAACAGAACCGTAGAAATACAAAACAGTACGCTATTAAGAGAAACAATACTGTGTCCGCTTTTATTTTAATTTACTTTATTTTTTCTTTTTGGAAAGAAAGTGCTTATCTAAAATTTTAATAATTAGGTTTTTTAAATAAAAAATTCACCCGACTTCATCCGCCTTTGAAATTCGAGGGTTTTCCTCGATTTCTCAGGAGATCACTATCAGATCATGACCTGGTGCCAATGGGACTACACTAAACCACTAGATTCCAAATTAAAAAGGAATCATTAAAATCACTTCGTCCAGTTCAAAGTTAAGTAACAAACATAAAAAAAACATACAGATGAATTAAGAACCTCCTCCTTTTTTGAAGTCGGTTAAAATATTTTTTTCTAACAAATATAGATATCAAAGAAACTACAGCAATTTATAATTAAACGTTATTTAGCAAAGGAAAGCCGTATCATGTAGCAATATAGAGCAAAATAAATCAAACTAAGTAGTTTTTGAACAACAATTTATAGCGAAGTAATGACCGTTTTCGACAAAATGGGCTAGGGCTAGTGGCTGTAGAAAATTGGTTACTTTAACTAGATTGTTTAGTGGTTTATGTAATGGACTGGATGGTCGTGGGTTCGATTCCCGTCATTTGTGTGATACTTATAAATGTCATACAATTGATTGTACTACGTCTGGGTGTTAACTATGTACTATAAGAATGTATTTACAAAAGAAAAGTAGTTTATGTAGTATATCCGTATTCTGGTACCTATAAAATAAATAATAAATATTCATGGACATTTCACACAACGTCCTCTGGTCCCAAGCTAAGCTTAAATGCTTGTGTTATGGGTACCAGAATACGGATAGAATACATATACTACTTTTTTTGTAAATACATACTTATAATACATAGAAACACCCAGACGCAGGACAAATATTTGTATGACAATTAGAAAAAGAACACAAATTATTGTCCCGAGCGGATATATCACGTATAACGCAAGCATAGGAGTTTAGCTTAGGACCAGAGGACGTTGAATGAAATTTCCAGGAATATTTAGTTTCTAGTACTTTTGTTTTTTAATACAAATAAAAAAACTAATTTAAATAATTTGAAATTTTGTGTTTATTTAGGTATATTAAATGACTTTTAAGGATTTTATTTATGATATTTGATTTTTAATCTAGCCCGACGTTTCGGGACTTTTTAGCAACCATACCTAC